>JAPFRF010000002.1:120297701-121789368 GCA_029282475.1 Phrynocephalus forsythii | reverse complement strand
GAGTATCTAGTTTGGTCTTTGACCGTAAATAAAGATCACTAACTACAGTTGAGTATCCATGGTAAAATAAATAGGGAATCAAACGCAGGAAGCAAATTAACTACTTAGCTATGAAATGTTGAAGACTTATTTGGATGTAGCACAACATCCTTTGGTGCTGCTGTGTGCAAAGTTAAGATAGACATAATGATGGCTGCCTTCCCTTTTGGTAGAGGGAGGAGAAGGAGGAAGCAGCAGTAGCTTCTATTTGTTGTCCTGGACACCAATGGCTTTTGTTCTTTTTCTTTCACTCCTTGTTCTCACTCTACTTACTGTCTGAGAATAATGTAGGAGGAATCTTATTTTCTCTGTCTATATTCCAAGGTCTGGAATGTGTTTTATTGTTTCCTTGAGCAACATTTGTCAACATCAGCCCACTTAATTGCATTGGATGCAATACATTTAGCAATAAAATCTATTTATTCTCTTCTGCCTCTTTTACACCACTTTCCCCTTCTCAGGGTATTTGTACACGACCCCTAAACTCCGCAGCAAATGGCTGCCAGCTCCGGAGCTTACAATTGTTTCCCCACCAGCTCCGGAGTTTGCAGGAAATTAAGTGCGACCACGCCCACCTAAGCGCATCCCAGCGCACTTTTCTTGTACCTGCTCTAGGAGGGTGAAAATCCCCAGGTCCGGATTTAATCTGGTGAGTGTGGGGCTCTCCTCACTTCTGTTTTTTTTTTTTTGCCTCCTGCCCCTTTAAGGGGCGGGAGGCAAAAAAAACAAACAGAAGAGAAGGAATCAGGACAACAACGGGGCTCCAGGCAGCTTCGGAGGTGAGCCTGCATTTTTTCCTCTCTTTTTTCCTCCCTCCCCTCACACAGACAGGAGCAAGGAAGTGCGGAGGGGTTGGGACGCAGAAAGAGCAACGAACCCCCAAGATCCCTGGTCCGAATTTAAGTGGCCAGCGGATCTTAGGGGTCGTGTGAAAAGGCCCTCAGTCTCTCACTTGTTTTAAGGGGATAGTGAATATTTTGTTTGTTGTTTTATTGAACAACATCCTGTTTTACAATATTTTCTGCCCCCTAGCATTTTAACTCCAGGGGTGCCATTTTGGCTGTGGGCAAAATCAAACGGACAGTCTTCACAAAGCCTGGACTCCAGTTTGTTCTTACTGGCGTGTGGACCAGGCCATTCTGCATATAGGACCTCATTTCCCACCCTGTACCCAAGTGGAAATCGGTAACCCTTTGTTCAGGGGTCAAAGCCCTGTTCCTTTGAATGAGGCAATCTCTGGCTAGCTGGAAATTGGAATGTGCATAGAGCACTAGGCCTATAGAAGTGTTCTGCACAGTTGCAGTGAGAATACCTGTACTGGCCAAAATAAAATCAAGAAGATAAAAGCAATGTTTTTTTTTAGGCAGGAGAAAATGACCAGGGCTGGAAAAGGAGGCCCACACTGGAAAAGCGGTCCAGTACATGTGGAACCGCCATAGTTAATGGTTCATGGATGCCATTAGAAAACATGGCCCCAAGCCACCAGCCAATGCCTAAAATATGTCTTGTAACTCTCCAACATCAAGCTCAGTTCTTGCAGATATGCACCATATCTGGTCTCTGGACTTCCCCATGTGCTCATATGTATCTGGAGAAAACAGAAGTCATTCTGATACTCTCAACACCAGCTTGGAGGGACTATTAAAATAGGCACCACAACACCAAAATTATGTTTATAGATCTAGCACTTAATTACGTTCACATTTTCTGCAAGTAAATATTTTATTCTTGTTTTGCATTTTAGTATTTCACTTTCTGATTCTAGCATTTCATATAAACTTAATACATGTTTTTAATGAGCCAACCTCTGATGATTTATAATGGTCCTGAGTAGAAGGGGCTGAAAAATTAAACTGATTAATCATGGTATAATTAAGAAGGCTAAAGTATTGCACTTTGATATCATTTAGAATTACAATCCTACTCATTCTACTATTTTGCGAAGCCTTCTTAGCCTACTTCCTTCCAGATATTGTGGATGTCCATTGACATAATCCTTGCTATTAGCCATGTTAGCTGGGCCTAATAAGAGTTGCTGACTATCCAGAATATCTGGAGGATACCTGGTCAGGGAGTGCTGCTCTTATGCATCAAGCCACATAGGAGAACATTCAGGTGGTTTCAATATAGTCTTTGAATATGTATTTGAAAGAAGAATAAGGTGATTAGGAGAGGAGAAATGGATTTTTAAAACTTGGGAGTGGAAAGATACAGCAGAGGAGAAATGCTAATAAAAAGGATGATTTAGGGTTAAAAAAGAGTCTGTTTCCTTAACCAGATGCACTTAGCTGTTATATAAAAATTTGTTCCAAGTAAATGGCATCATGGTTTCTTACAAGCCTGTTTTAATAAGCAATCACTACTTAGCAATATCACAGTGTGAAGTATTTGATTACCATGATGAGTCTTCCAACTCAGGCCTGCTGGTCACCTGGAAGGAGCCACACAAACCATTGCACTTGCAAAAGAAGACAAAAAACAGGGTGAAAGTATGGAAAATTGCCAACTAGGTATGCAAAATTAGATCTTGGTCTTCAAGGACTTCCATTAAAAAAAAGGAAAAAGACTCCACTTTGTTAATCATACACATAACCAGACAGATTAATTAAAAATTTCTTGAACGTCTGACTCAGTGATTGATCAGATGTTCTGATTGGTAGTATGGTAAAGATTGCATCATTTATTAAATGGACAGCTGAAAAAGATGTCACTTAAATTATGCTATTCACTTTGTTTCTAGACAAAATCCCTGTTTAGTGACCAGAGCAACATACTTGGATATCCTTGTTCTGCTGAATAATTACCTTGGAAAATCAAAAGTAAAAGGTAAGTTTGAACTAAGATGTCACTTCCTCCCTGTAAAACTCTTCAGGGCATGTACTTTGACTGGCAGGTTAGAGTTTTGGGATGGTGCTGGAATCCAGAGGTTGATGAAACTGGAATCACGTTGTGCCCTGCTTATACCCCAGGAAACTCAAGGTCTTGTGACCAGTATTTTTGACGTAAAGATAAAATGAGCCAAGGCATTTTTGGGATATCAGATAGTCTAAACCAGTGATGGCGAACCTTTTAGAGACTGAGCACCCAAACTGTGATTCATAACCCACTAATTCTTCACAAAGTGCCAATGCAGCAATTTAACCTGAATACAGGTGGCTGTGAAGGGGCAATGTTGGGTGCCCACAGCAGGGGCTCCGAGTGCCACCTTTGGCACCTGTGCCATAGGTTCACCAACGCTGGTCTAAACACTTTTGTCCAGCTGAGTAGAAAGACATACAATGCAATAATGAAAAGCAATTTTAAATCTACCAATAGTGATTGAAGTGTTAGCACAAAAAGTATATACATTGCCTAACCAGATTTATAATTCAGATTTGTTCCTTCATTTGGAACATTCATTTATAAAACCTTGCCAGATGCATCTATTCAAATATATAAAAACAAAAGTCACCCTTTCCAAATAATTTTTTCATAACCCTATTTTTCCCACAGATGCACTGATGTAGACAAAAATGTTTTCTTTTTAAGCAAAATTTATAGCCTTGTTTGAGTTGGGTTAAAAAAAGAAGATAAATTACATTGCATTTTTCATCCTGTATTTATAAATTTTCAAATGTAATATGTTAAGTTGTCTACTCCACAGACATTTTATCTTTATGCACAATCCAGCGTTGCTATCTAAGGCAAATATATTTTCAGCTTTTATTATTAATTAGAATGCATGGCTCTTATCCTGATTTTCTGCCAAATGCAATATATATTTGTCAGTTCTATTTCTGTTTTATCTTAATTCTCAAAATGTTTCTCTGACCTATTACAGAAAATGGTAGTGAACTGTTTGAACTGTTTGCTTAAATGATAAGACCGTCTCTGCTGTAAACCAGTTCAGTAATGAATTTGTGGTGCATGTTCTTAAAATAAGTTAAAGGTTACTTTAAAAAGCATTTTAAAAAGTCATCATAAAAACAAGGAATAGTTAAATGAAAATTTTGTTTAAAAAATGAAACGTTTGATTTTAACATACCCTGTGGCTTTAATCATAAATACGTGGTAGGAATAAATACCACAGCCTGTGCTGATGAAATGTTAACTTGAGATCTCTTTAAGAAGTATGTCCCAAAAAATTAAGAGTATAGAAACTTTGGCGGTGAGTACACATTTTATTTTATATAGTGGTCTAATTAGGTTAAATGTAACAAAATTCATCAGAATAAAATGAAAACAGTTTTTTGTCTTAGATCAGGCATGCCCAAACTTCGGCTCTCCAGATGTTTTGGACCACAACTCCCACAGTCCTTTGCCATTGGCAATACAGGCTTGGAATTCTGGGAGTTGTGGTCCAAAACATCAGGAGGGCCAAAGTTTGGACATGCCTGTCTTAGATGATAAATTGTGGGTGAGGGTAAGTTTTTTGATAGGTATGGTTAATTTAATTGTTATGCAAAAAAACCTCAACTTACAAATTTACATTTGTGGAAAGTGTATATCTAAAGTGCATATATATTATTTGAAAGTGGTTACTTTTGCTATCATGTTAGCTGGTAAAACATACAATGTCAGTAAAATCAGTGTTACAGTTAAGTAGGTTTAATCATCTTCTTTCCACCCCATCTCATACAACACAATCTTTTTTTTTTAAAATCCCATTATCTGCTTTAGCCAATGGAAGATATGGGAGAACAGGACTTAGCCTCTAGCTTTTATATTTACCTCCATAAGCTGCCACCGAGAGTGGTGGAGTCTCCTTTGGAGGTTTTTAAGCAGAGGCTGAATGGCCATCTGTCGGGAGTCCTGTGATGGGGGTTCCTGCATGGCAGAGGGTTGGACTGGATGCCCCTTGAGGTCTCTTCCAACTCTGTGTTTCTATGATATTTGAGGCAGCTTTCTTCATTCCATACCCAGTCAAGTCTTTGAATATTGTAGGGAAACAGTGTCCAGGATATAGTTGTGATATAGGAGGGCAAGGATGGAAAGAGGAAGGCAGAATATATTAAAATGTTAGCTCTTGCACTTGCTGGACAGGGTCACGCTTCCTCTAAAAACACAAGTGTGCATTTTAGATGTTCTTGGATTTGTCTCTGAGCCTGAATGTTCTGTTGCACAGTGCATTTGCACAATTAAGACGAGTGTGTCAGCTGTGCCCATTCCTGGAGAGGGCTGATTTGGCCACAGTGGTGCATGCCTTAATTACATCTCAGCTGGCTTACTGTAACATGCTCTTTGTGCAATTAATTACCTTTGGAAAGAGTTCAGAAATTTCAGTGGATCCAACATACTGCAGCCAGATTATTAATGCTTCCAATCCGTTTCTAAGCACAAAGTGCTGGATTTAACCTATAAAGCCCTAAACAGCTTGGAGCCAAGCTATCCCCAAAATCACATTCCCCTTTGTAAGCCAGCCCTGTTGTTAAGATCACTAGGAATGGCCTTTCTCTCAGTCCCACCAACCTCACAGATGCACACTCTGAAACTCTCTCCCACGAATGGCCAAGGTGGTACCATCTTTGTTGTCCTTCTGTAAGCTGGTGAAGACCTTTCTGATCAGGCAGGGTTTCCCTTAGAGACTGCCTAAAAGGGTTTTGTGTGTTTGTTGCTTTTAAATTTGTTTTAGTAATATTTATTCTAACATTTTAATATTTTTTTATTTAATTCTTTTAAAATATCTTTATAACTTACCATTTTCAACTTTCAAATATTATCTTTCTGCATGATGTGAGCTGCCAGTTCCTTTCTTTTTTAATTAGAAAGGCAGGGTGAAAACAAGCAAGGAAACAAACAAACAAAACAAGCAAACTGAACTAAGCTAAACTAAATTCCATGCAGTCGGACAGTATGGGACAGCAAACGATGGGTTTCTTTAGAAGAGAACCAAAATATGGTCCATAACTGGACATTATACAGGAAGTCAATGACTGGATTTCCTTGCATAATTTTCCAAACTTCAGAAAGAACTTCAGGCCAAAGGAAGATAAGCTTGAAGAAGCACCACTGAGGGGATGCTATTGAACTCACCCACTTCCCATTTTTTCACAAATCTCAGGTTATCAAAGAGCTCATATCAGAGGCGAAAAAGGTGGTACCTCTCTTACCTTGAGGATAGGAGGGCATAGTTGGCTTTCTCTCTCCTGTTTACTGTTTTTAGTCTTTTAATGATGTAAGCCACCGTGGGTCTTTTTTAAAGATAAATGCAGGGTAAAAATATTTTAAAAAAATAATATGTAGTAGACAGCATATTAGTATTGTTCAGTCTTCATTTTGTGACCTGGTCACCAGGATGCATCCTCTTTCTTTCTTTCTTTCTTTCTTTCTTTCTTTCTTTCTTTCTTTCTTTCTTTCTTTCTTTCTTTCTTTCTTTCTTTCTTTCTTTCTTTCTTTCTTTCTTTCTGTCTTTCTGTCTTTCTGTCTTTCTAAGCTTTGAACAATTTACAATGCAGAATGCCTGTGATATATAGGCTACATCAGGACTGTCCAAATTTGAACAGCCCGCAGGGCTCCTTTTGCCAAGGCACGTCCCCATGGGCTCCTTTTCAAGCATGCATAAGCACACAGTCCTCACAACTGCTCCACCCCCAAGCTCCGCATTGCTGGTGGCAGAGAAGGAGCACCCACTCGCGCCCTCCCCCCGTGACCCACCAAGCTCTGTGGTGCTGACGGAGGAGGAAGAGGAGCGCCTGTTCACCCCCACCCACCCAGCTCCACAGCGCTGGTGGAAGAGGAGTGCCCCCACTTTGGGAGGCAGGCGGGGACCTGGCAGAGGACTTCTTAGCACCCCGCGTGCTACAAGTCGCCCGCAGTCGACACGTTTTGCAGGCCTGGGGTACATCAAGAACCAATTACTGTATGTATAATACTATATATATATTTTTACTAAAACTGTTAGACTAAAAATTTAGGGTCCTCTTATACATAGAAGTAAGCGAATGAGAGAACTACACTGTATAGAAACTGCTCTTTCAAGCTGGAAAATTGGGGGTCATCTTATACATGGGGGCTACTTATAGACAGAAGAATACAGTAACACGTCAAGACAATTGTGCCATTTTTGACCAGAATCAGTCAGAGTTTGAGATATGTGCAGAAGCTTTTTCTTGACTTCAGCCATTATCTGGAGGGTCAGTACTGATGACATGGGTAGGTTCAGTGCTATTCAATGCAATGCTTCTGAAAGTGAAGGATTTGCTACACACCATTGCCCAAGGGATGTCTGAATGTACTTCCCATTCCGTTCCGCTCTTTGGAGGAGGGGAGCTCTTTCTGTGTTCCCCGGAATATACCATACAGAAATCTCCCTACTTCATTAGAGTGCACACTACTGAAACTACACCAAATATGCTGAACACAAGCCATCTGTTGCTATGCAAGCAAAACATAAGTCACCTGTGTTTAGATCCTTTTTATATACTGAATGCCTAGAGAATTTTTAATTTAGAAATGTCTCTGGATTTTGTTGAAAAAGAACAGTTGGAAGATAAAAACAGAATATACTCTTGAATCAAAGTACTTCTTTGTTGGAATGATTTCATTTGCCGTACACTAAATATATCTAGGCACAAATATCTTAGTTTAATATCAAAGTCTCTGGAAAGTGCTTTGGACCTAACAGAAGAATAGTAGTTCTCAATGCATGATAACAAATTTGGCTTGTATTCTTTTCCAACCGCAATGAATTTTCTCTTGAAAAGAGAGCTTCCTGTTTATGTACATGTAAATGTCACACTTAAAATAATTGCGCTATCCTGCAATATGTTTTATCATCCCCCTCATTTTTATTTGCCCATTTTTGTTTATCAACTTATCTAGTAGTTCTCCGTTTTGCCATAATAAAAAGATACAAATAAAAATGACAAGCCGTGCTTGTGGCTTATGTTAAGAACTGGGAAGTAAATATGCTTTATATTGTAATGCTAAAATAAGGTTATTCAGAAGTAAGGCTCAGTTGCTCTTATGTCTAGACAAGTGTATATAGGCTTGCAGCCTTAGTCTGAATAATATGCACGGTAGATTCCTTGTTGGGCTTAAAAGTTCGGGGATTACATCACATGGCACTCATGTTATTTAATTGGTTTTATATTGATATATTTAACTGTTTGGCCTGTCTATCTCTTTTTTGTGAACTGCCCGGAGTTCCTTCGGGAAGATGGGCGGTATATAAGCCAAATAAATAAATAAATAAATAAATAAATAAATAAATAAATAAATAAATAAATAAATAAATAAGGAAGAAGAGCCTGTTTTAATTATATTGTGGTCACTCTTGATACGAAACAGTGATGAATGCTGACTGTCACATTGAGAACAGCACCAGTGAGAAAAAGAAGCAGGTATCATACTGGAGGGAACATCTGTGCATGGACTGAGCATGCGTAGTAGATACAAAGCATGGACTTCAGTTGAAACTTAAGTGGTGGGAGAGGTGCCACACTGAACTCGCCTGCTTATACTCTTCACTATCCCAGAAGAATGCATGTCTGACAGCTAGGATCTACTGAAGAATATGCCAACTAAAAAGTTGGGTAGTAGTAGTAGTAGTAGTAGTAGTAGTAGTAGTAGTAGTAGTAGTAGTAGTAGTAGTAGTAGTAGTAGTAATACTCACACATGCTGCATTAAATGAAGAGAGGGGAAGGGTCCCGATTTTAAAGACTGTGCCTAGAAAAAAATTGGTACCATTGATGAACGATGTAAACTCAGCACTTGCAACAATCCAGATAAGGTCAATTGAACAGATATATCAGCTTGCTTATAGTGCAGCAGTAATAGTAACGGAAGAACTAGGGATTCCACAATTGAAGCCCACCCAAAAATACATTGGGAAACCACGGTGGAAAATCAGGCTGGAGCTTAAAATCAAAAGACTCCGAGCAGATGCGAGTAACTTAAAAAACCTGCAGGAGGACAAATTAAAGAATGGTATGATCAATAAATATTTGACAAAAAATACTGGCTAAGTACAAGGAAAATTGGAGAAGCATTTGAAATAGTGAAACAGCAAATAACAGCAACAGCTAGAAAAATTGAAAGATATGATGCTAGATTTACTCAGTATAAAGACAACCAGTTGTTTCAATCAGATCAAAGAAAGTTCTATCAGAGTTTAAATCAGAAGATAGGTATAAAAGATGAAAAGCCTGAAAAAATGGCAACCATTCAGTTTTGAAAAGACATATGGGGGACTGAGAAAGACTATAATAGAAATGCTGGATGGCTCCAAGATTTTGAGAAGAAATTCTCCAAGTGCACAATGGACCAACTTGAAATAACAGCTGATATGATCACCAAAAGAGTACAAAGAGTCAAAAACTGGACATTACCTGGACATCAACTGCATGGGTTTTGGCTTAAACACTTGACCAGTCTGCATGGAAAAATGGCCCAACAATTTAATGAAATGTTGAGGACAGGTTATATTAACGAGTGGTTAACAACTGGCAAAAACTATTTGATTCAGAAAGATCCAACAAAAGGAGCAATGCCTGAAAAGTACAGGCCAATAACATGTTTACCAACTATGTATAAACTGCTGACAGGCATCATAGCTGATAGAGTCCAGGATTATTTGGAAGGAAATAACATCATGCCAGTAGAGCATAAAGGGAACAAACGGGGAAGTAGAGGCACAAAAGATCAGTTACTCGTTGATAAAATGATCCTAGAGAATTGTAAAGCCCGGAAAACTAATTTATATATGACTTGGATTGACTATAAAAAAGCCTTTGACTCAGTACCGCATAGTTGGATTATTAAGTGCCTGGATGCTATTGGAATATGTAAAAGTATTGGTGCCCTAATTGAAAATGCGATGAAGAACTGGAAAACAGAATTGTTTGTCAGGAATGAAAGCTATGGATTGGTTAGCATCAAACGAGTGATTTTTCAAGGTGACTCTTTGTCACCTCTGCTATTTACTATTGCCCTGATTCCACTCTCAATAATTTTGCAGAACACAAATTTAGGGTACCAAACTGCTAAAAATTCAGGGAAATTTTCTCATCTATTGTATATGGATGACTTAAAATTGTATGGAAAATCAGGAACTGAAATACACTCACTGACCAACACAGCCCGAATTTTCAGTACTGATGTTAGTATTGAGTTTGGACTAAACAAATGTGCCACAGTGGCACTGAGAAAAGGAAAAATCATTGTGAGTGAAGGAATTGAAATGCCAAATGGACAAGCTATTAAGTATCATCAGTCTGAAGCCTATAAATATCTGGGCATACTGGAATTAGATAATATCAAGCATGGACAAGTGAAAAATGTGGTCAGTAAAGAATATATCCAAAGGGTCAGAAAAGTATTAAAAAGTAAGCTGAATGGTGGTAACACCATCAAGGCCATTAATTACCGCTGGCATTATAAACTGGACTCAGACGGAGCTAGATATTCTAGATAGGAAAACAAGAAAACTTATGACCATTCACTATGCATTACATCCACGCAGTGATGTTGACAGGCTGTATTTACCTAGAAAATTAGGTGATAGAGGTCTTCTGCAAGTGAAGCAGACAGTTGAAGAAAAGAAGCATGTGTTGGCAGATTATGTAAAAAATAGTACCGAGCCACCATTATTGGAGGTTAAGAACAGGGAGGTGTTTAAAGTAAATCAAACAATGGGTCAATACAGGAAAACAACAATGCAAATATGAGCTGATAGTTGGCATAATAAAGCGCTGCATGGGCAGATCCTCGAAAAAGTCAAAGGAAAAGTAGATGAGGAAAAGACCTGGTTATGGCTCACCAATGGAACACTGAAAAAAGAGGCAGAAGCCCTGATTTTTGCAGCTATCAGAACAAAGCTATTAAGGCTAGAATCGAAAAATCAGCTGAGTCCCCCACATGTAGACTCTGCAAAGAGTCAGATGGAACTATCGACCATATATTGAGTTGTTTCAAGAAAATTGCTCAGACTGATTACAAACAGCGTCATAATGTAGTTGCTCAAATGGTCCACTGGAATTTGTGTCAGAACTATCATCTGCCCGTAGCAAAGAACTGGTGAGATCATAAGCCTGAAAAAGTGACTGAAAATGACCGTGCAAAATTACTTTGGGACTTCTGAATACAGACAGACAGGGTTTTGGAGCATAATATCCCGGATATTGTGATTGTGGAAAAGAAACAAGTGTGGATCATTGATGTTGCTATACCAGGAGATAGTAGAGTCACTGAAAAACAACTTGAAAAAATTACCCAATATCAGGATCTGAAAATTGAACTTCAGAGACTCTGGCATAAACCGGTACAGGTGGTCCCAGTGGTAATTGGCATGCTGGGTGCAGTGCCCAAAGAACTAAGCAAGTATTTAAAAGAAATTGGAGTTGACAAAGTCACCATCAGTCAGATGCAGAAAGCCACCTTACTGGGATCTGCTCGCATAATTCACCGATACATCACTGAGTCCTAAACGCTTGGGAAGCGTTCGACTAGTGATTGGTAATATAAAATCCAGCGTAGATAGCTGTGTGGTTAATTAATTAATTAATTAATTATAAATAAATAAATAAATAAATAAATAAATAAATAAATAAATAAATAAAAGCCCCAATCATCTGTAGCGTGGGCCTCCTGCTGGGCGCTTGCAGCAAAAAAAAATGTAAAAAAATTTTTAAAAAGCACCAAGCAGGGGGGCAAGCTAGAGCTGATTGGGGCTTTTTAAAAAAAGCACCGATTATCTGTAGAGCGGGCCCCCTGGTCAGTGTTTTTTTCATTTTTTTTCATTTTTTCAATACATTCCTATGGGAAAACAAAAAACGTAGGGAATGAAACGGAAATTTCCGTTTTGTTTCACTTTTCTTTTATGGTTTGTTCATTATTTGTTTCATTCCATAACGAAACAAATAACGAAATGAATTAAAATTCATTTTGTGCCCATCTCTACATAGCATTCATTATAATCTGCATTTTTCACTATCTGTCGGTGTTGTGTAAAATCAATTCCACACAGATACGGAGATCCCACTGTTTTCATAGATAGCACTCTCTTTATTTGAAAAACAGCTAATGGAATCTCTTTAGATTACTGTTGATAAATGCTTCCTGAATTTGAGGTGTGTATCAATCTGCTCTGAACACTTGAGTCTCACAGTGTTTGTGAGCAATCATTTCATTCACAAAATTTCTCTAGCTAACTTAGTGTAGGTAGATAATAGTACAGTATATGCCATCCTAAACCTAGTCCTTCTTCTATTTCATGGACTCCATCCCATGGAATCATGCAACTGAGTGCATCTGACAAAGGGATAAAGAATAAATAAATAAGGATTTCATGTCAAATAAAATGTGTTGGGAACTAACTGAATTGTTAGTTCCAACCAAAGTGAACCCATGGCATCAGTGTGAGACTTTTGAGTTAACACTACTGTATGTTTCACTGATTCATTGTGTCTTGTCTGCTTGGTTCTGATATTTGCATTTAGGTTGTAGCCTTTGAGTTTCTACACAACTCTTTGTTATATTAATTAGGGCCCCTTTAGTTTCTCTTTTTCAGACTGCCTGACCAATATCATCTTAGTCTTTTTGGGGCACCACAGCAGATCTTATTCTTGGGGATTTCCATACCTCATAATTGCTGAGATCATGGTGGCAACGTCTCCACTAGAGATGGGCACGACTCAAAAAAATGGTGTTGCGTTTGTCGTTTGTTGTTTAGGGGGTCCGTTTCGGTTTGTTTTCGTTTTTCATGAATTTTTTGCAAAAAAAATTGTTTTGATTTTGTTATGTAACGAAACAAAAAAAACAAAAACGAAAATGAAAAATTGCTGTTTTGTTAGCATTCATTACAGTTCAATGTATTTGCCGCAACGAAAACGAAACGCACGACAAAATTTCTGTTGTTTCGGTTCATTTCGTTTCATTTTGGAGATAAAATTCGTTTTTTGTTTCGTTATGTAACGAAATGAAAAAACAAAAACGAAAAATTGCTCGTTTCGTGCCCATCTCTAGTCTCCACAGTGGTCTTCTGTTCTTTAAAATTAGCACTGGCCTTCTTTAGTCTAAACTGCTTGTAGTTTCCAAGGAAGCCAGTTTAAAAGGTCTTCATAGATACAATGTTAAGGAGGGATTGATCTTATGATGATCAATAAGAACATGAGTTCTGATTAATCAGAATCCCTTTCATTCATCATCCTGCTTTCGTCATTAGACATCCTACAATATCTCAACATAATTTTTGCAGAGTTGCTGACCAACAACATCCTGTTTTGTTCTTGAGGTTCTGCATTTAGAAATCAGCCACCACAGTTTTAGGTCTGTGTCATTTTTCTGTAGAAAAACTATAACTTCTGGTCAGGTCCAAATTTCCAGTCTGTATAGTACCCCAAAAACACATGAATGTTTACCTCCTCTTCTTTTTGCTGTTGCATTTTTCTCACTCGAGAAAACTGTCCAATAAGCTAGTCCTTCCAGCAGCATAGTTTTGTCTATAAACAGAAGTGCCTCTTTAATTCAAGTTAAGGGCAGAGCCAGACATTTACTTTGGAAATTAATGTGTGTATCATTTTAATAAAAATTATGACATTGGCCAAGGGAAGGAGTTTGTTTTAAGCTAGGCAGAAAAACAAGTAAGTAAATGGAAATCAGGAAATATTTTTCGGCACTCGTTTCGGAGGGGTATTATTTTTCTTGGAAATGATTTTTTAAAGAATATCGTAGAGTGTGAAGGAAGTTCAGGAGCATTTGTTGGTGACCTGAGATTATTCAAACATAAATAAATCTAGAGATTTTTGAAATCATAAGTTGAAATCCTGTCTCTTAGCATAGTAAGTCACAAATAGAGTAGGCCTATCTGAATCAATGGAAACTGGTAACATCAAATCCCTACTGATTCCCACTGGGCCAATTCTGATGCCACTTACTATTCTAAACAACATGATTTCAGCAATTGTTTCTGTAGTTTTCCTCTCCCTAATCAGATGACCAAGGAGAGAAGGAAAATAAGTGCTTGTAGTATTTTTTTCATGGAATCATAGAACAATGGATTTGGAAGAGGCCTAAAAGGGTATCCAAGTCCAACTCCCTGCTCAATGTAGGAATTCAAATCAAAGCAGGCTTGACAGATTTATTATAATTATAATTTTGTTAAATTATATCAATGTCTTATGTCCCTATGTTCATATCCAGCATGTATATTTTCCTGTTGAAATGCATGGTTTTAATGTGATTAAGTTTGGCTGAGTTGCACTTTCAGTATTTCAATAACCAAAGAACATCTTTCTTTTACCTTCCTCATCTCACCATCTATCCCATTTTATTTCAGGAACCGAGTTCCTTATGTTTTTGGAGAAAATAAGGACTGTTGTCTCAAATTCTGAACTAGCAACGGGTGACTACCATTCTACTGCAGTGCCAGGACTTGCTCAATATCTCCAAAGCCTCACCAAACTCTTCATCTCTGTGTATTTACTGACCGCAGATTCTGGAATTCCAAGCAGCCATTCAGTTGCCAAAGAGAAAGGAGCAGATTCTTGTTTGTCAGTTGCACAATTGCTATGTTCTGACTTCTGTGAAGTACGTTTATCGGTTTTAGATGCAACCCTGAAGTGGTTGAGTCAAGTGAATTCTAAACATGGGGAAGAAGGAGAAAAAAGATTGTTATGTCTACTCTCTGGT
This sequence comes from Phrynocephalus forsythii, assembly GCA_029282475.1. Classification (NCBI taxonomy): domain Eukaryota; kingdom Metazoa; phylum Chordata; class Lepidosauria; order Squamata; family Agamidae; genus Phrynocephalus; species Phrynocephalus forsythii. The sequence continues at coordinate 121,774,722 of JAPFRF010000002.1, read as the reverse complement.
TTGGAAGAGATGCTCCTCAGGGTAGCTCTAAAGGAAAAGCAACCAGAATGTTTTTGCAAGGTGATGCTATGCTGCATAGCCCCTTCCCCACAATTATTTCAGATTGAATGATCTAGTTAGGACCAAAAAAACCTGACTTTTTTCTTGCTGTAATAGGTATTAGAAGCTTTATACTGTATGGACTTCCACAATGTGCTTCCAAAAATAGAAGTTACGATTAACATGAATCCAAGAGATTTTTTGCAGTGGGTTATGGATATTTCAGATACTTCTGAAAGGTATGGTCTCTTGTTTTATATATTTTAAATAATAATTATGTGCTGTGAAGAAACTGAGAACCTAGCCTAGGGGATATGAAATATGGAATTTAGTTGCTGGACACATGTTAGTGCTTTGAAACTCGCCAAACAGGCAGAGGCCATTGTGTAAAAGGACAATTCATACCTTCAGCTTGCCTCCTGTTATTGAACACCTCAAAGAAAAGCTTTCCCTGCTGACTTAAAAGAAAGGGCTGAGTTAGGAACTGACACTTCCATGCTTATCTCACCAGAGGACATACCAAAGTATCCTCATAAAGACTTTTAATACTTGACTTAATACATGAATAGCCCTTGACTTGGAGGGGGTCAGTTTGCTTACTTCCCAGAGTGTTACGCAGATTTGGCAGTTAGAGCTTAAGATGCTGTTGGCATGTGTGTAACATTACTTGTATAAAAGAGAGTAAGAAACACGAGTTAGTCAGCCTAGCACAGTAATACCTCGTAAGACTAATGTCCCTTAGGACGAAAACTTCATAAGACGAATGCAATTTCTGGGAATTTCTGGCTTCCATTTGTTGTATGAGGTATTTATCTTTGCCCAGCCTATGGGGCTTGGAAAGGAAGCAGCAGTGGTGATCTGCCACCATTGCTTGCTTTTGAAGCCTTGCGGGCTGGGCCAGGATCCATTTTAAAATGTGGTGCCACAAGCTGGGAGGAGTCGGGTGCAGGTGGAGAGGGGGGGAAGAGTGTCGGCCAAGCCCCAGTTTGTTTGTTTGTTTTACTTCCTGGTTCATGTGAATTAAACATTTGTTGTGAATTATAAGATGAAAGGGCTGGCATGCCAAAGATTTCTCATTGCTATTCTATAAATGGCAAAGCATTGTGTCCATATTTTTCAACCTTGGCCATGGGCTGTTAATCATAATGACTGTATATATTTTTCCTCAACATATTCCATATTTTCAAAGCAGCACTTATAAATGGAGGCATTAATTGTTGCTCTGAGGTCTAAAACAGATCCAAGAAGCAGAGGACAGCCATTAGAAATGCTTTCATTCATTCCCATACTCTAAAAATCTATACTTGCATAGATGTTTTATGGTTGGTTTACAGAGTAGTTTTTATGAACCTCTTGACCACAACCAGGACTTGATGTATCTTTATACAGTTTTATGTCCTTAAGGCACAACCTCTTCATGCCAAAGCAAAACAATTCTTCATTTGGTTGTATATTCAGGTGGAGAGCAACCGCAGCTAGGTTAGGTTACATCCTGGCTTCAGTTAAGAAAGTAAAAGATTTATAACAAGTGGCAAAGAGGTATTTTACTGCTATACTGATTGCCAGTTGATTAAGAGATCAAAGTTACAGCAATTTAACATTTAACTTTGTGTGTTGGCGTAATTATTTTTATTTTATTTCTTCAGCATTGAAATTCAAAGTGTATCCCTTAAGCTTGCCTCAAAATTGCTCATCCATCTTGTGCAGAACGGGCAGGAGGTAAGGAATTTAGTTTGCCATTGTTTGTGTCAGATTTGCTATAATTTAGGGGAAAAGTTCCTAGTTGATCTTACAGGACTTGCTTTCTTTTAATGGATAAGTAGAGTTTTTTTCTTTACATAGGCAGAACCTGGTGTAATGATGCAGGCCACAAAAGGAAGAGCATCTGGACAACTCCAGTGTTTACTTTCAATCAAAAATACAGGGGGTTCCTTTTCTGTATAGAATGTGTTTTGTGGAAACCAGAGGGTTGTATAACATATTTTGTATACTATATTTTCACTCTATAAGATGCACTCCCCACTCAAAAGTAAGGGGAAATGTCTGTATGTCTTATAGAGTGAATACAGTAGTCCCCGCTACATGTGTATCACAGATTTTTATTTAGAGAGAAGTTACCTGCACGGAGCCTCTCCCATCCCCTGCTGCAGCCCGGATTCTACAGTTCCAATCACCTCATTTGCAAAGAGGCTTCCTTCAGGGGCCTCTCCCCACCCCTCCCCTTCTGCACCCAAGTTTTCCCAGTCCTAATAACCTCGTTTGCAAGCCACCCCTTTTGTAGCTTGGATTCCAAAGGTCCAATCACCTTGTTTGCAATCCTTCCCTTTTGCAGCCTGGATTCCCTAGTCAAAAATCACCTTGTTTGCAAGGAGGGCTCCTCCATGGAGCCTCTGCCCTCCCCTTTTGCAGCCAGGATTCCCCCGCCATGAAACCTTGGTTTAGCCTAAACATTTTTTCTTGCTTTCCTCCTCTAAAAACTAGGTGCGTCTTATGGTCAGGTGCATCTTATAGAAGGAAAAATACAGTATTATCTTTCTGAAATGCTAAAAAAAAATGATATACTACAAACACATTTCAGTATGCTGATTGAACCGTGTTGTTGTTGTTGTTGTTGTTGTTGTTGTTGTTTAGTATTTTTACCCCATCTTTCTCCTTGGAAAAGGACTCAAGGTGGCTTACAATAGTGAGGAACAATATACAGCTCAGTACATTTAAGACATTCAAGTTTAAGAACAGGGAATTGAGGGGCATCATCTTACAGCATTCAGTGGCAACATTAAAGCTAAAAGAGAATGTGAGTAGTTAAAGAAACAGATAAAAATTCCATTATGACGGATGGAACTAACATTGAAAACACAGATGTATTTATGAAGTCAGTCAATATTATCATGTAAGGTAGACCATCTAAGTTATGAGGGATGGAAACTAAACATTAAAAAAAGCTGTCAGTGCAATCATATAAGGAGAGGTATAAACACAAATTTAAAAGTGATTCTAAGCACAAAGTCTGTGTAATCTTCATTCTCAGTGTTCACTGGATAGTTCTAAGAGTCCACAAACAAGATGCTTCAGGTTTTTGACGTCACTTTTAACTGTCTTTTAGGACATGAAACGACTGATAAAAGAGTGGGTTGATCTAGTCACTTCATGTTGCGGAGATGAGCAGGAAACAGATCTCAGACTGGCTGCCGCAGAAGTCCTTGTGAGCGTTACTCCCATTTTTCTGATCAGCCAGAAGCTTTTCTTGGGTAAACAATTATTCTGAATTAAGAACTGTCAGTACATATAAGCCAAAGTAAGCCTTCCTGACTTCTGTTGATTTAAGTATGAGAATAAATTACATTCTAAATGGGCAGAATTTGGACTTGTTTTTATTTTAACTATATATGATAGTTGGTGGAAGCAGGAAGAGTTAATTGTCGAAGTCCTGTTGTTTAGTGTAGTAAATCACACTTGACTAGGCCCACTGAATCAATGGGTGTGTGTGTGTGTGTTGTGAGTCAACTCTTTCTTAAGTTGCAATAATTTAAACTTACTACTCTGTAGTAAGTTGCAGTTAGAGTTGGCCCATTTGAATCAATGAAACTTACAGAGTAGTTGACTTACCAGCGTCCCTATTGCTTCACTAGGCCTACACTAGTGTAATTTGCTACATTAAACAACAGGATTTGACCCGTGACTCTTAAGAAGTTGTGCATATGTTGCATGGGAAAGAACCATTGATTTATGACAGAGTAGTTCATCAGTGTGGGAGATCACCTCTCCATTGAGAGTAGGTCAGTCTGTATATAGAATGTGCAGGGGTATGCTGTGCGTTGGAACACTAGTGAAAACCGATTCTATTTTCATTCTAGTGAGTTAAGAACATAAGAGGAGCCCTGCTGGATCAAGCTAAGGGCCCATCTAGTCCAGCTTCTTGTATTTCACCAGATGCCTCTGGGAGCACATGAGACAACTATTTACCTGGCTCCTGATACCACTCCCTTGCATCTGGCACTTTGAGGTACCCTCCTTTTAAGCCTGGAGGTAACACGTGTCCCCATCATGGCTTGTAACCTGTAAGTTAGCTTGAAAATAGCCAGAAATTAAATTCAAAATTGGATAAAACATGTAAGATGTTAACATAATTGAATACAGTACATGGAATTGTATGTGAAAAAATGTGAAAATATAACCACAGGAACAATAAAATATTAATTACAAAGATAGCAGCAATTTACTCCAAATAATAAATTTTCCAAAATAATCAAACACTTACCAATAAAATATATTCTTCATAGTCAGTCCAAACATGGCAAAAGTTACTACATACCAATTTAAATTGAAGATCAAGGAAAGACCAGGAAGGGGAGCAGAGGAGAAAATATGGGACCTGCCCATATAAAGAGCACAAACATGACTGAGAATTAGGGAAGATTGTCCCGTAACCTGTTATATGAGAAGATTAGTTCAGATTTTTAGAAATAGAAGAGGAAATGGTTTAAATGTTTGCACCTCACAAAAGTTGTTCCTCAAAATAAGCATGTTCACTTTAAAAAACCTACAAAAATAGAATCTATTTAGAATTTTTCATGGCTCAGTTGAGATGAGGAACGTGAATCTGAGGGCCTGGCTAAGAGAATCTCTGGTCTGCCTTCCAGAAGACAGCAGATGATGTTGTTGTTTATGGCTGAGACAATCAAAGGGTTCCTGTACATCACCATTTATGGGCTTGTTACTCAGTGTCGATACCTGCCCTGCAAAAGGGTATGTGTAACAAATAGAAGCATTATAGTATTAGACTGTGTTTAAAATGTGCTTCTATTTACCCTGTGTATCGCAGTGTGAATTACTTTAGCCATTAAACTGAAACTTGAGATTTGCAGAAAGTCTTCTGATGGGGACCTTAGCTTGCTGCATATAAGAATATTGGTTATTTCCAACTATATGTCTTGTCTTGTTTTAAATCCCCTTTTTATAAACATGCAGGTCTTCCTGATACAATACTCCTCTGGAAGTGTATTGTCCAGCTGTTGCAGAGTGAAGAACAGATAATAAGGGATACAGTTGCTGGTGTGATAAGACTTGCCCAGTCTCAAGAAAATATACTTCGGAAGACAGGTATGAAATTCTTCTAAGCTCTCTGTGTGAGAAGCCTTCGGGGCAAAGGACAGTGTATTCAGGTGGGTGCTTTCTATCCAGGGGTGTGATCAGAAAGCAGCTCTTGAAATCTCCGTGTCTTCCTCTTCTCTCCCCTTTGATGCTTTATACCAGTAGTGGCGAACCGTTGGCACCCCAGATGTTTTGGACCACAACTCCCAGAATTCTGAGCCAAGATGGCCATTGACAAAGGATTGTGGGAGTTGTGGTCCAGAACATCTGGAGTGCCTAAGGTTCTCCACCACTGCCTTATACCACCAAAAAAACCCATTCAGAGGGTTTGTGGGAGCCAAGGCTGCAGGGGGAGAGGGGGAATCACTCACCGTTAGGCAGTGAGTCTTATGCTGGCACAGTTCCCTGTGGAGCTACGTTCCTCTGCTAGATTTGTTGGTTGCCCCCTTGTGCACTGTGAGGGTTCGTCTTCTACTCCTGATGGTTCCGAAGAGAAATAAGGATTGTCCATGCGTTCCGGGAAACAATCCAATAAACTTTTATTTTCATAACAAAACTCTTGTGCATCCATGCTCTCTTGAGGTACATATTCATTTTCTGTTACAATAACTTTTGACTGAAACAAAGTGCCAACAGGGCTCAAACTTGGGGGATTTAATCTCTCTTCAGGGGCAGTAGTTATCGAGGGGTTCCCCGACCCAGGCACTGACTGCCACTACAGGGGTGGCGAGCCCACTGGGTGACTGGATTCTCTCTCGGAGTGGCTCTGCCTCTCCCCCTCATTGCCAACACGTTGGCTGGCCATCGTAGAGGTCGGACATCAATCACCCATGTCCAGTCTTTCTCGACTTCTACCTCGAATGTCTCCCCTTGATCTTCTCGCCGTTGTCTCTCCTCCCTAACGTCCGTTTCTAACTGCCTCCTCTTCTCTCCCGTCTCGCACTTCACACCCTCGCTAACCCCCTTGCGATCCCGTCTCGCGCCTTCCCTGTCACTCACACTCCCTACTTCCTCCAACCCCGCTTGCAGGTCTCCCACCCAGCAGACATCCCGTGCTCTTTCTCCTTCGTGTTCTCCCCTCACTCCTCCTTCAGCTCCTTTCACTTATTCTTTCTCTTCTGGTTCTTTTCGGGTGACTCTCTCTTTGTCTGTTCCAGACGGTGCACTCTCCTCTCTGGCTTTCTCCTTCTCCTCTTTCTCACATGCTCCATGCCCTAGAGCATGACACACAAATCAGTGCTTCTAAGAGTACAAATTTGCTTTTAAACTGGGCATGTGGGGAAAACATTTGATGCTGGAAGTGGGAAATGATCGTCTTGAAGGTGAAAAGTATTTAGGGCTAGCAAATTTATCAATTTCTTAAAGGTGAGGAAGCTCTAAGGCTAGCAAATGTATCAATTTCTGCATTTTTGCAAAACCACATGGGGCAGCAGACTCCTTGGGAACTGTGGGTGAGCACCAAACTGAATGCAAAGGGCAAGCAGGGTACATATTGCTCACTCAGGACTGCAGTGGAGAAAGTGAGGGGTCTTGCAAAGGGCAGACAGGGCAACGCCATGTGCATATGTCCTGTTTCATTGGCCCAGACTTTGGCAGAGGAACAGAAGATTTGGTTGAACAGCCAGTCCCCCAATTTATCTCAGTAATGTTTCTTCTCTTCTTAATGAGTGTTTGAAAGCTGCTGTTCCCATGATAGAAGGGTGTGTGTAGGGCATAGGCCATTACAAAATTGGAAAGGGGCTATGTTTTTAGAAACCAATTCAATATTGTGCAGTAGTGTGTGCGTGTGTGTTGTGTCATTACAACACTCCCTGTGACCCCATGTCCATGGAGTTTTCTTGGCAGGAATACTGGAGTGGCTTGCCAGTTCCTAACAAGTGGTTTGCATTTTGCAAGTAGACTATATCTACACTGGCCGGTAAAGTTAAATTCAAGTGTTAGCAACATTTTAATTTCTCTAGATCAGTGGTTGTCAGCTTGTGGGTCCCCTGAAGTTCCTGGACTGCAAGTCCCACAAATCTTGGCCAACTCAGCTCATGATGAAGACTTCTGGGAGTTGCAGTCCAGGAGCCTCTGGGGACCCACAAGCTGAGAACCACTGATCTAAAACATCATCTGTCATGTCAAAAGATACAGTGTAAGTTTGCTGCAAAAATAATGGAGTCATGCGTGGTTAGTTGCTATTAATTTTTTTAAAGAATTATGCCAAGTTCATAATTCACCAAAAAAACCTGCCTCATTAAGAGTAAGATGGATTACTATGGTGTTTGCTTACAAACAATAACATGTCAAGTAGCTAAGGTCTTACTAATAGCCTCCCCACCCCCACCCACCGCAGTTTGGTTCCTGTGACATGTTTTATTGCTTGTGCATTCATTGAGGTGTAAACTTGTACAGGATTCTTCTGTTTCAACATTCCTTTTAATGTTTGGGAGTACCCTTGAAATGTTGTTGCCGCATGCTGAGTTCCTGTTGTTCAGTGTTTCAGTCAGTCATCCATGCCGTTCTCGGCAATGCTCTACTGCATTTCCACCACCCACCTGATTTTTCCATTTCCCCACCACAGCACTCAAGTCACCCTCCCATGGCCGCTTCAGCAATCTGCAGTCAGCACCAGGCCTTATTTTGACCAACACTCAGGGGAACATGTTGTTAGTTTGAAAATATATCTTCTTGTTTTTTAAATTTAGAACATTTACACATCTCTTGACGGCAAAAAGTTCTTGAAGTATTATGCAGCATTTACATAGTAAAGCATTGTGGGCTTACATAGGTAAGTTTAGTTATGTTTAGTTATTGGACAATGGTCTGAAATAAGTGTAGTCCCCTGTGACTTGTGTGCCTGTGAGCCTAGTCCTGGCAAATTGTTCCCTAACACAGTGGTGGTTGTGGGAATTTAGCATTATGCCTCTGTGTTCCCTAAACCTATTATACTGCTGATGGGGTCTCACATTATAATGCACATCAGATTTATTCTTCCTTTTCGTGCCAAGAACAGAGCCTGATACTGTCATGAATCTAAACAATCTCTCTCTCTCTCTCTCTCTGTATATATATATATATATATATATATATATATATATATATATATATATATATATATATATACACACAGATAGATAGATAGATAGATAGATAGATAGATAGATAGATAGATAGATAGATAGATAGATAGATGTCTGCTCAGTATATCATGATGGCATTAGTATCAATGATGTGTGATCTGGCCCATAGAGAAATGTTATGATTAAATTTCATCAAACAACCCTACCAGCGATTAAACTTCATCAAACAACCCTACCAGCACCATCCTGCTAAGTTTCACATACAGAGAATGCTATGTTGCCGGCTTTCATCTTTCATGGTATTGCCTAGTATTCAGTCGAATCAAGGCAAATGCAAGAGATTGTAATTACACACACGTTACAGCAGCCTTTTGAGCCCTGGCCCATTACAGATCTGTGAGTAGCTGCAGCAAACTAGGGCAGTTTAGATCTCTGAAGTCTTCTGTGAACAGATCTTCCTTTTGGATGAGGTGTGGCAGAATTTGGTTCAGATATATATATATATCATAGATGATTGCTTGATCTTAAAGTGAGGTAGGGTAGGAACTATAATTCCTGGGTTCTTGCCAAGCACGTGCTCCTCAGTTCCCATCATGCACTTTCTCAGTCATGAAAACATCTGCACTCAATAGAACTTAACTTCATAAGGTATTCAAGATTTGAGTCTTGATATGATGTGCACTGTTAGAGAAAATATATATTATATTCAGGGGTGACACAACATCTCAGGGGCTCTAGCACTGTCCAGAGGTGACTGGCACTTAAGCATATTGGTCACATTTTCTGGTGGGAAAGGATCCCTTATGATCTTCAGATGGTGGCTGTGAAGATTTCCTTAGACCTCATTGTGGGTTTGGATCAGGTTTTGGATTTCTCTTCAGGCAGATTTCCCCCCTCAGTAGCTATGTAACCAAAAGGTTTTTGTTAGAAACCTGGCTTCTGTGTTTTTGCTTTTTGCCCATTGTTGCTGTTGGATGCTTTTTTAAAAAACAACAATTTTGAATGGTTTTTATCCAGTAGCTTTTAATACGATAGCTGTTTAATTCTTTTTCAGTATTTTAACCATTTCCTGTTTTTAAAGTTTCTAATATGTTTTGTTCTAATAAGCTGACTTTGCTTCTCTTGAGGAGGAAAGTGGGTATAAATATTTTAGACAGACAGACCAACGGACGGACAGACTAGCTGATGGACTTGAATTGCTTGAGACTCAATCACAAAACAAGTAGAGAGGGTGGTGACATGTACCGTGTATTCTTTTCGATACAAAACAATTTCTAGTAAGGCAGGAAAAAGAAAAGAGGATTGTTCATTTCAGCAAACAATTTAATACCCAGTAAGAAATATAAATGCTGAACATGTGAGTTTTGCTAATATTACAGAAGAATTTTATATCGGAGGCAAGGAAAAAAATACTCCTTGTCTCAACTGCCCTATTACAGGAGTTCATCTGGAAGTTGAGTCATGGCAACTGGACTTGTTGTCATGACTCAACTTCCAGGTGAACTCACCTGGATGACTGAGAATCTTCACAGACATATTATAGGAGTTGTTATGATAATCTCTGATATATAATACTCTGTATTTGTAACCCAGTGAGAGTATAGAAAAATATAGACCAGTGAGAGTAACCCAGTGAGAGTATAGAAAAATATAGAATGAGTCAATAAGTAAACCGAAAATATAATAGACTTTGGATATTGGAAGTCAGAGGTAAAAGACACTGGAATTCAGTTACTTCTTCTGAGACTTAAAAAATAAATCAGTGACAGAGGACAGCTGGAAGTTTGGAAGTCACACTTCTTACTCATGACTTGACAACATCTCCTGTGGTGGCAGTGATGAGTTCCAGCACCAGTGACTAAAACTGCAAAGACTTTCCTATCTTTCTTTTAAGTGATTGACTAGCTCTTCTAAGGGTGTGTAAGTGTGAAAACCCTCTGCTCAGATAGACATTAAGACAAGAGAAGGGTTTAAGAGGGGAGATGAAAAGGATGTCTAAGCTGAGGTTGAAGAAGTTAAAAGGCCATTATACCTCACCTCATTTTGGGTTATCAGAGACCACAGAACCGATACACTTTAACCACACAAACCCGGGAGGGCAAATATTTTAGGACAAGACATATGCCATAAAAAGCTGTTTGTTTTTAGCATAAGCCTATCCACTTTGTAACCCAAAAACACAAACACTATAAGCAGAATAAATTATGAAATTTAGTAAGTATATTTAATTGTAATGCTTTTCTGTTAGAAAAAGTATCTTGAGTCAGTGTTCTGGAGAGTTTTTGCAGAGCTTTATGTGTTCATGCAGGCACATGCTGTAGAACCTTTTTTTTTTTTTTTAAATGTATTGATGTTTTTATTATGCCAGGTACTGCTGTGGTACAGTGGAAAAGATGCTTAGGAGAATGTGTTGCAGCGTAAACAGTAAAACATGAGGAACGTTATTCTAGTTACTAAAGACTAGAACTCTTCATACTTTTTTTTAATTTTGGAAAATAGTGTCCACATTTCTTCATGGAATGACAGGATTCTGGAACATTTGCTGATGAACTTTGCAATTAACAGCTAGCTTCCCCATTTCTCAAAGCAAAAGTGTAATTGTTCTATTTTTAATCAATTCAGGTGTAATGTTCTTAGAATAGGAAAAACAGATTAGGAATAAGAGAAAAATAATAAAATACTCAGTTACGCTTTTGATATCCAGCTGTGCAGCTAGAGACATGGTGTATCTGTTTCTAGTATGTAACAAACAGTAGATTGCAGATAACAAGACCTTGGATGGGCATTTCGCTTGGTATCAGAGCAAACCTTTCTTGTTAAAGGCACGTTGAGGTGCCGAAAGCTCTGTTGAGTAGTTCAGATAAAGTTGGTTGAGGACAAATGAAAATAAGGGTTGAAGACTTAACAAGGATATTTTTAGTGACACTTAGGAGTGTAAATAGAAACACAAGGAGATCCTTTAGTGAAATGACATCTGATTAAGAGAGAAGACCAGAAGACCCTTTCTCCTATGGAAGCAGATGCCCGCATGAAAATAACTATTCAGTAGCCATTAACACCCCAGTTAGTTTTATGGATGGTATGACTTCATTTAAACTGGAAACCATGTTCTCTCAGGTCTGCTGAAACTGATTGGCCTCACAGTGTGATTGGCTACGGGAAGGAGACCAAATGTGTCTAGCATAGGCTAAGCTACCTGCTGTTGGCTGGCTACCTTATACCAAGCTTCTTCCATCCTTGTGCAAATTAAAGCAGGTCCTCTCAATTACTCTTAGCTGTAAAATGAAAGAAAATGTAATGCCATTTTACAGTTCCAGTCTGCCCACCTAATGAATCTGATGTGATCCAACCATTGTGTTTAATTTAGATAGGTTTGCTTGTTTACTTCTAACCTAGAATGATGACTGTACACTCAGTCTCAGTTTTCCTTTTAGTCTGTCACTACCGTAGAGATAAAGTCACTTAAAGCACTGGTAAAAAAATCATGTATCAAGTATTGTAACTGTATTGTACCGAATTAAAATCGCCTATGAAATCCTTCTCTATCAGGCAAGCCAAAGAAGAAACAATCTGAATAATTTTTGATCAGGTAACTTCCTTGATAGACAGAGGGAATGCTGCAGACATTGTAAATCTTGACTTCAGCAAAACGTTTGGCAAAATGCCTATGATATTCCGATTAGCAAGCTAATTAGGAATGGGTTGGATAGAACAACTGGCAGGTGGATACATAGTTGAGTACAGAATCATGCCCAGAGAGTGATGATTAATGGTACCGTCTCAAACAAGAAGGCGGTAACAATTGGGCTACCCCAGGGCTCAGTTCTGGGTCCAACACTCCAATATATTTATTAATGACCTGGATCAAGGGGTACAGCAAATGCTAATCAGCTTTGTGGCTGACACAAAATTGGGTGAACAACTAACATTCTCCTTGGAAAAGGAGCCAAGGCGGCTTACAGTAATGAGGACAATGTACAGTCCAGTACAATTAAGACATATTCAAGTTTGAGAACAGGGAATTGAGGGGTATCTTACAGCATTAAAAGACAACATTAAATCTACAAGAGAACACGAGCAGTTAGAGAGTAAAAATTCCATGTAATCGTGCATGGCAGACCATCCAAAAAGGAGTTATAAACACAAAGTTATAAGTGGTTATAGACACAAAGTCTATGTAATCATGCATAGTAGATTCATGTAGAGACACATAATAGGTAGTTACAAGATGGGGCATACCTGGCTCAGTAATACAATGTGAATGAAGGCCTTGGAATGGTTGTAGATCACAAGCTGAATATGAGCCAACAATGTGATGTGGCTTTAAAAAGGCAAGTGCTGTTTTAGACTGCTTTAATAGAAGTACAGTGTCAAAATACCATGAGGTTCTCGTCCCTATTAGGCACTGGTTAGGCCTCGTCTTGAATACTGTGTCCAGTTCTGGACACTGCACTTTAAGAAAGATGCTGAAAAATTGGAACAAGTTCAGAGAAGGGCAGCACAGATGACAGGGGGCTGGAAACCAAGTCCTATGAGGAAGGACTGAAAGAACTAGGCATGTTTACCCTGGGGGGGGGAGATTGGGGGAGATAAGACATTGTTTTCAAACACTTGAAAAACTGTCACAAAGAGGAGGGGCAGGATCTATTTTCAGTTGTTCCTGAGTGCAGGACAAGCAACCATGAGCTCAAGTTACAGTAAGCCAGATTTGATTTATCAGGAAAAACTTCCTGACTGTTAGAGCAATATGGCAATGGAATAAATTACCTGGAGAGATTGTGAGTGCTTCAACACTGGAAGAATTTAAGGGAAATTGGTCTGAGAAGATTCTCAGTCATCCAGGTGAGTTTATCTGGACGTTGAGTCATGGCAGCTGGACTTCTTTTCTTGAGAGATTGACACGTTCCGCTGCTCATCCAAGCAGCTTCATCAGTCTGAGGAAAGTTAGTTGCGAGTCCTCCATTTTATAGTTCTCTTTGACCTCATGCCATCCTGGTCTGAAATAGGTTCGTCTTAAGCATTTTATGAGTGTATTTCAAACCAGGGTGACATGAGGTCAAAGGGAACTATAAAATGGAGGACTCACAACTAGTTTTCCTCAGACTGACGAAGCTGTTTGGATGAGCAGCCAAACGTTTCAATCTCTCAAGAAAAGTCAGTTGCCATGACTCAACTTCCAGATTAAGGGAAATTTGGACAACCACTTGGCAGATATCCTATGTTATTTTTTTCCTACCTTGCAGAGGGTTGGACTTGATGGCCTTGTAGGCCCCTTCCAACTTCATGATTCTACTGGGAAAGAGGTTTCTTGATCTTCCATTGCTTTATTGCATGCATGCGTATATGCATTTTTAACTGAGGTAGAGCCAAGGAGAATGTGTATCTTAAATCCCTGCTATAGGAGTTGTAATTGCTACACATCTGAAATTGCATTGCCTTAGTTTGAAAAGTTAAAATTACATACTGTGCCGGGGCAGGTGTGTGTGTGTGTGTCATCCTCTCTAGTTTTTCCATTTCTTCTATAAATCTCAACAACTATTCCATGTTCCCTTAACATATCATCCCTTACTGGGCCTTTTTATGTCTCCTTGTTAGGTTTTGTTTCTGAAAACGTTGAGGTTCCCACAAGGGACCGAGGGAGTTACCAGTGAAGAAGTGCTCAAGTGAATGGATAAACATGTAGACATGACAAGGCAAATTAAATTTAGAAAGCTAAAGTACTTAATAAGAAATTAAAGGTACAAATTGATGACTGCGTGCTGATCGTTCAAGGTGAAAGATATGAGAAAAGGAGGGCAAATGCAGGAACATCATTAGCTGAAGCATCTTGCAAACTGGCTTGGATGCAGCTGCACTATCATTGTTCATATCTGCCACATCCAGAGTCTGTATAACCATGATGACACCCTGCATGCAACTCCCCTTGTGCATGCATGTCGCAGTCAGGGATACATAAGGGCAGCAGCTCAGAGAGCACATTGTTTCCAATTTATATAGAAATTATACTTAGTTTTCATCATGCAGTTCATTGGTGGATTATATTAATGTGCATTCCCCAGTGTAAGACAGTTACGTAGGATATGTTTGTACAGATACGTATACTAACTGACTGAAATCCTGTTGCATAGCAAAGGAAGTCACGTGTACTGCAGGTCCATTGACTCAGTGGAACTAACGGAAGTGCTTTCATGGATGGACTGTAGTGCAACTTACTACATGAAAGCAACAGGATTTCAGCCACTATAAAATGCCTTATGCTTTGTCATATTCAGCTACGTAAATATAGATTTTAAACTATGCCGTTGGTTTAACCTCTATTTTAACCATTTTTAAATAGTTCTAAGAGTTTTGTTGGGTCTATGACCAGATAATAAAGATTGATTGATAGTTCATTTAGGAACTGTGTGGTATGCAAAATATATACTGTATTTCCAAACAAGGAGACTGTTCTGCTTTAAAGGAGCTAGCTTCATCACTGTTTTGCCTCTTCTCAGAACTGCTGTAATTTGGACTAAGGATTTGCCTAGCTTTGAGAATTTTCCTATTCAGCATTTGCATTTGGGTATTTTTGCTTTTCATCTGGCATCTAGTACAGTTAGCTTTATGGTGCCACCTGCTGGGAAAATTTGGTTTAAAGACTGAAATTGCCAGGCAGTCCCTTGATTCCTCGCAGTTCTTTTGCTTCTGGTCAAAAGACTGGAAGTTGCGTTATCTCCAAGGCATATCTATCTGCATTCTCATACCTCAGGAACGAAGTTGTCAATTGGTCTTTTAACAGGTTTCGTTGACAGTCTTGGACCTCCACTGAATTCAAGTGGAATTTAAGTCTGAGTAGGCTTTTGTAGGATTGGTAATGTATTTACACATTTTCTGTAGGGCTGAGATCTTCACATAGCATTTTTCATTTGAAAATGGAATCAGGGATTACATATACACATGGGCAGAAGAGAAAAACGGGGGGGGGGGAGCAGAGGGAGAATGCTACAAAGAAAACTGTCTCAGAAAAATGTCTTAATCTTGTGATGGGGATTATAATTCGGATGCATAGTGCATCAGACTTATTTCTGTATTACATCTCTCAGGTAAATTGATAATTTTCTTTTCGGAATATGCTTTGCAATATGTAGATATTGGTTTTTTGAAAAGCAATATATGTTGCAGTGCTTTTGCAATACAGTGGAACCTTGACTTACGTCATTAATCCGTTCCAGTGGTCTTGACTTAAGTCAAACGAACATTTCCCATAGAAAGTAATGGGAAAGTGGATTAATCTGTTCCAGGTGATGAAAAAGACCCCCGAAAACAGCAATTTAACACAAATTTGACTGGGATAGGAGATTCCTTCTTGGGATGTAAATGAAATGTCTCTTCAAAGAGAGGAGGAGGCAGTGAAATTATAGTCCACAAGTTATATGCCTCCACTTTTTAATGTTCGTAGCAACAATGTCTAACATTTAAGTTTTACTGATTTTTAACCTGAACAACTCTATGCTTACCATTAGAGTCCCACAACTTTACAGCTCCCCAACTAAAATGCTTCTATTGTGGACCAGACTTCTGCAGCCAGATTTTTTACAAGACTGAGCCGACTGTCTAACCAGCGTGGCCAGCCCCGAGCTCCTGGCCCTTCTTCTCTTCCGGCAGCAGCAGCGGCTTCGGTGAGGCTGAGGACCAGCTCCAGGTGCTCTGAGCTGGCCTCGCCGAAGCCGCCGCTGCCGGAAGAGGGGAAGAAGGCAGGAGCAGTTTGGAGGCGGCAGCCACGATGCTGGGTTGTGGCTGCCGCCCAATTCCAGTGCCTTGCGCCGGGGCTCTGAGATGTAAGTCAAAGCCTGCGACTCAAGTCAAACAGGCCCCTTCTTGCTGCAAGTCAAATATGATGCAAGTCAAGCAGTATGTAAGTCAAGGTTCCACTGTATATTGTTGCAATATATTGTTTAATAATTATGCCTTAACATTACATTGTGGCCTGGAGTTTTATTTGTGTCAATCTACTTTCCCCATACTTGTGTATGTTATACACAGTATCTCATACCTAATATGCAGAAATAATCATCTGAAGAAGGAAAAGCTACTTATTATGAACAATATGCAGCTTAATTTGTTTTTGCTATAATGCCTGGGCAAAGTTACTATATCTTTAAGAAACCGATGCCAACATTAATTCTTATTTGGTGTAAGAGAAGTGTACTTTGCAAAGGGGAAGAAAGGATAGAGTAATTCCTTGGTTTAAAAGCATAATCCATTCTGGAAACATGCTTATAAACCAAAAGACCCTTATATCAAAGCAAATTTCCCCATAAGAAATAATGGAAATTCAAATGATGCATTCTGGGGTCCCATAGACCACATACTGTACACACAAAATGCCAAAACTCACAAAAGAAGTTGGCTAGAAATACACATCCACACCATGGTTTATGTACCTGGCTGTGGAATCTGCTCTGCTTGGGACTAAGAACTGGATTTTACTCTGTATTTTAATGTGACAATAATAAAGTGCAATTTGTAGCTCTATACACACTTGACTAGCTGTCCCATGCCGAGAAATGGTTTGAAAAATTAAGAAAGAATGTTGAAAACAAATTAAAGAAAAATATAAAGAAAAATAAAACCCTAACCTGCACGTTCCTGGCTGGTGCAAGGAAGACCTCTATTCCTCTCTCCTCCCTCTGCTTTGGAGGCTGCCTGAGACGGAATGTTCCAGACAGTCACCCACAATCCAGCAGGGGGAGGGAGGGAGAGACAGCCACCATTGGCCCACTTGTGACCTGCTCCAGTGCTTGTATATCAAGTCATTGTTTGTTGATCAAGACAAAATTTAGGAGCAATGTTTGCTTGTTTTGAAGAAAGTTCTTAAACCAAGTTACTCTTAAGACAAGATATTACTGTATTCATAACTTTTTGCACAAAACAAATGCTGACTGCTGCTTAAGGAAATCCAGTTCAAAAAGCAGAAACTGATTTTTGAGAAGCATCAAGTTTAAGGAGAGACTGAGACTTTCTGTATATTATATTCTGTAGAAATTCACACAGACTACCGACCTTGACCATGGACTCCCTCTGAGAGTCTAAATACAGAAATTCACAGGAAGGATTTGTTTGTATTTTTCTTTTAAAAGCAGATGTTCAAAATTTGAAGATGTTTGTACCAACACGTATAGACAGACTAGACACTGCCAAGTATTAAATTATGTGGAATCTTCTTACCAAAATTTGCTAACATCAAATAAAAAACACCTAGATTTCTATTACCCTGTGAGCAACAACTGGATTGGCCTTTGTCAAACTGTGATAGACTGAGATGGGTGTTGATGTGCAGTGCTGCTCCAAAGATAAACACAGTAATCTACACATCTGCCCCTCCTTTACTAAACAAATCCAAAGGCCTAAGGCAATCACTGAGGTTCATATGTAGCCTGTTAAGCCAGTGTTTCTGACTTGAATTGAATTGGCTCAAATGTAGAGCACAAGAAAGGGCTGTCAGAATGATGGTTTATTTATTTATTTATTGCATTTATTGGAAAGGTTTGTTGTAACAGCATGCATATTTATGAAGAAAAGCTAAGCTGTTGTGTAGTTGACGCATTAAAAATAAGGCAAATTCATTTCCATAATAGTGGTTTATGAAAAGGTGTGCTTTTAAGAAAGTGGATACAGAGTTTCCTTCCTCACTTAAAGAATAGTACAGTGGACCCTCGTATAACAAACGGTTTGTATAACATAAAATCTGTACAACATAAAAAATTCCGGAGACAGGGGAAATTTGCTTAACAGAATCACCTATGGGGCGAATCCGTACAACATAATAATAATGGTCGTGATTAGGGATTACGCTGTTTTCAATGCATTCTTTTGGGAAATTTGTATAAAGGAAAATTTGCTTAACATAATTTCATTTGGAACAAATTAATTCCTTTATACAAGGTACCACTGTATTTTGAATCACCCAGTGAAGTGAACTGGCATTAGTTTAAGGGCATGCAAATACATCTTCACACAACTCATCATTAGCAAGATCTGCCTTGTGATTACCAGTTTTGACATCTTTACAATGACAGCTCTTGTCCATGGTGGAGCATTAGATTTGGAGGCAGTATACCAGTAAATGCCAGTGAATACTTTTGGCAGTTGCTTGGAAGGGTTTTTGCTTTCATACCTCCTGATGGGTTTCTGATATACAGTTGGGTTGATCACTGTGGGAAACAGGATGATAGATTATATGCAATGTTGAGGTCTCATCCATTCTTATTCAGCCATTAAAGTCAAAAATTATGGTTGGGAGTAAATAATCCACCATATCCCATCTAGTTGAGTGGCTTTTGAGATCAAATGCCGCTGGGTTGGAGAAAGTAATTCTCAGTATCTGCATGTGTTCCATTTATAGTTTGTGGTAATATTAATGAAATGGTGTCAGCGCTTACGTACAAATGTTAAGTTTTGGAAAGTGGCCTTTCTGGTGTACAGAATATAGTTCAAACAGAAAGGATCTAGTTTAGCACCTAAATTCTTGGCTCACATATTTTCCAACCTTCTTTTCTGTTTTTTTTTTTTCAAACTTTGTTCTCCAGCGTTTCTTTATTTGGTTAGCAACCATAGTAAATGGTGCTTTTTTCCATCCTTAACATCCAGTAAACACTGGTACAAGCCTTCAAAAAGGAAATAAGATGGATGTCTGAGATTCACAAAATTTCTTTGCAAAAGGAATTTAATAAATATTTTAATAGCTAGTCAAACATGCAAGAAATGTTTGGAGGTTTCTCTGCTGACTTAATGAGTTTAATCATGTTAACATATTTTTTAAAAAGGAGAGCTATAAAATGTCCTAAGTGGAACCTCTATGGAATTGCTACTGCCTGTAATTATTTTGTAGCAGGACCATTTTAAAAAATAACTACATGCATTATGAAGGGGTTTGAGACTTTTAGGCCGTTGAACCCTCTTAGCTGCTATTCAACCACTTGAAAGGTTTTATTAAAACATGCTTTAAGAATGTGGAGGAGGTACAAATATGATTGATTCTGTATTGTTCTTTGTTCAGCCAACATCACCTTGCAGCACTTATTAATCTGAATAATTTTCAGCTGCATTTTGAAAGTCTCATTTGAATGTCCTCTGGGTTCATCATTGAGATTTTTTTGCTGCCAAATATCATTAATCAATTCAGTGGCCTAAAAGACTAAGACATTGGCTACATGCATGCATGCATGCATGCATGCATGCATGCATACATACATACATACATACATACATACATACATACATACATACATACATACATACATACATACATACATACATACATACATACATACATACATACATACATACATACATACTGCACCATTTTGATCAGAGTACAGTAGGACCCCTGTATATGCAGGGGATTGGTTTCGGGCCACCCCGTGGATACTGAAATCCGTGGATAAGAGCAAACACTCTTAACTGAGGGTGACAGTGGTGGTAGGGTGCTGGGGGCAAATGCTTTCACCCTGGAGACCCCCCACCCCCACAGAACAGCAGACTGGGTGGCTCAAAGGTGCACTGCTGCACCGCCTGGTAAGCTTGAATGGCCAGGGGTATGCCCGACCGTTCAAGCTTCCCAGGCGGTGGACCAGGCACAGTAGTGCACCTTGGTGGAGAGTCGTGGAGATCCCCCTTGGCAGCCACACCAGCAGCAGAAGCAGCAGCTGCGGTGGCGGGCAGCAAAACTCACCCGCTCTGCCTCAATCCTCCTGCTTTCTTGTTTGCTTGCCTGCCTGCATTCCTACCTAGCAGACCTACCTCTCACCTGTCTTTCCCCTTCCTTTCTTCCCCTCCCAGCGGCGCCTCTCTCGATAACCAGGAGCCCCATCATCCTGCCTGTCTCAGGCTGCCGACTCTGCTCGGTCTTGCCCCTTTGGCCCCCAACGCCTGCCTGGCTCTCAATCGCTCACTCTCAGCTACCTGCTCTCTCCTGCCTGCTGCAACCGGAAGATGAGTGTGTGGGTGGAGTTTGTGCCCGGGCGGGAGAGCAGGTAGCCAAGAGTGAAAGAGAACCAGGTGGGTACCGAGGGCCAAAGGGGCAAGACAGAGCAGAGTCGGCAGCCTGAGGCAGGTAGGGCACCAGGTCTCCCAGTTATTGCAAGAGGTGCCAGTTGGAGGAGAAGGGAGGGGAAGGAGGCGAGAGGTCAGTATGCTAGCTAGCAAGGCCGGCAATCAAGAAGGTAGGGGGATCAAGGAGAGTGGATGGGTTTCACCACCTGCAGTGGCTGCCGTTGCCAAGGGAGATCTCCATGCCTCTCCTCCAAGGTGCATTACACTGCATCACCTGGTCTGCTGCCTGAGAAGATCGAACGGCTGCAGGCACCCCACTCCCATCCTGCTGATCACTAACCACAGATAACTGAATCCATGGGTGAAGAATCATCAGATATGGGGGTGCTACTGTACTGTACTTAATAGAACCAACAAATGCAGTGGGAGTGATAGGAAGGGCCCCATGAATATCCTGAAGGCTCTGCATAGGTTCTCGGCATTGTTATGAACATGAATGGAACTACATTTTGTCAAGTTTGTGCAAGTTCCTTGGTATCAATAAAGCTGCCAGTTCTTTATCACATGTATTATTTTTCCTCAGCTTTCACATCTATGCGCGTAGTAATTGAGAATACCTTAGTATTGTTGGTCTGACTCTGGATCTCCAGTGATACATCCTCAAGGGTATTTCCTAGTTCCTTCATAGCAGTACTTCCAACTTTTAATCTCCTTATTCCTTGGCTGTGGTCTCCATTAGTATTGTTGACTGAACCAAGGTATATAAAATCCGTAAGAATGTCAATGTATTTGTTGTCAACATAAAAGATATGTCATTCTTCTCTGTACATAACTGTTGTCTTGATGATCAACTGAAATCCTGATTTTGCATTTTCTTCTTTGTCCTTCCTGAGTAGTTGGTTCATGTCACTGCTGTTTTCTGCGAATAGCAAAATTTAAAATACCTTTTATTCTGGATGGCCTTACATATAATTTCATATACACAGTAATATCCTTCTAAATATTAGAAAATAACTACTAGGACTGTGTATTATATCTGTGAGAGAAACTTTCCTTCTTTTCCACTTTGTCTCCCCCCCGCCCGCCCCCGCTCCCGCCCCCGGACAGGCTCTCAAGTGCAGTTATGTGGTAGCTTCAGTTATCCCATCTACCATCAATAAACCATCTCAATCATCCTCAACTACCCTACATACCAGGCATAATTGGATATGTCTTGTAAATGGAGAACAGGTTATTATTATTTGTACAAAACAGAACTGTACAATTTCTTTCTCCTCATTAACTAAATCCCATTTTTAAAACTGCAGGTTATATATTATAGTTGCATAGTACTTACATTTGACTCATTGATAAGGCTCAAAATAGCTTGTCAGTTCTTAACAATACCCTTTTGGGGAAGCGAATGAAAAAGAAAAGGGTTGTATATTTTTGAAGGCACATAATAGTCTATCAAGAGAAATGTTTACATCTGGCATGATCAAAAGTCTTCTGGTGTATGAATGTGTGTGGGAGGTCTTGTTTGACATTAAATGGATTAAGAGAGATGATTCAAAACACTGCAGCTCATACCTTTTGTAAAAGCGCTCTTCCTGAAGCTTAAAATACCTTCCTAAGAAGAGAGAAAATAATCTGCCACTTTTTATTTGAAGTGTGTGGTGTACATTCTTAAACTTTTCATATAATTGCACATTGGAGAAGTAAAAGATACCTTCTATTGTGACAAATTAAATAGCTTAATGAAGGATACTTATCTTCTAGGCATCTGACATTCCACATAATTTCATATCTGCAGTTCTGGGTTTTTAATACCTGTTTGTTTGTTTGTTTGTTTGTTTGTTTGTTTGTTTGTTTCATTTATATACCACAACCTCCAGCAAAAAAGCTACTCTGGGCGATTTACATACATAGGCAAAATAAATAAAAAAACATTAAACAACTTAAAAAAGTAAATAAAAACTAATCAATCAGACCAACATGAGGTAAATAATCAAATCATACTAATAAAAAGAACAAATAAGCAAATAAGCACAAACACAATAAATCAAAACCACTTAATTCAAAATAAGAACAGATGGAAAAAAATAAAGTACTAATAGACTACCTCATTTTGTTACCACATAAAATGCTCAAATTTAACAGATCAGTAAATTTTGTTCTGCTAGTGCTTTTTCTATATAGGTTGCTATATAGGACATGTAATAATAAGCTTGAACTCTGGGGATTCTGAGGGTAACAGTTTGGGTTGCATGCAGCCTGTTCATACTAATATGTAATACAGTAATTCCTTGGTTTAAGAGTAATTTGGTTTAAAAGCATTTTGCAAGACAAGCAAACATTTCTTCTAATTTTTGCCTTGATCAACAAGCAATATCTTGATATACAAGCACTGGAGCAAGTCACAAGTGGGCCAATGGTAGCTCCCCATCTCTCCCTCTCCCTGTTAGATTGTGGGTGATTGTCTGGAATGTTCCATCTCAGGCAGCCTACAAAGCAGAGGGAGGAGAGAGGAATAGAGATCTCCCTTGCACCAGCCAGGAACGTGCAGGTTAGGGTTTTATATTTTTATTTAATTTGTTTTTAATATTCTTTCTTACTCTTTCAAACCATTTCTAGGCATGGGGCTGCTGGTCAAGTGTGTATAGATCTACAATTTGCACTTTATTATTGTCACATTAAAATCTAGAGTAAAATCCAGTTGTTAGTCCGAAGCATGCAGATTCCACAGCCAGGTTCATAAACCATGGTGTGGATGTGGACTTCTAGTCAACTTGTTTTGTGAGTTCTGGCATTTTGTATGTACAGTATGTATGGGACCCCAGAATGAATAATCTGAGTTTCCATTATTTCTTATGGGGAAATTTGCTTTGATATGAGTGTTTTGATGTACAAGCATTTTTACCAGAATGGATTATGGTCATAAACCAAGGTATTACTGTACTAACCAGTAAAGGATTGCTTACTGCAACATCTGAACCTAGAATCATGATTAGTTCCTCCAAAACATCCAGTTTTTGTATGCCTGCAACAAATAGCCTATGGTTCATTGACTTACAGATCCTAGCTTCTTTGGGAAAAGCAAACCTGGATCTCCAATTTTGATAATCAGAATAAGCTTTCTAGTTAATTTTAATTATTATTCCTGGTCTGCTCTAGCCTACTGCGTATTCCCATTAGCAAAGAAATCCTGGCTTACCCTCTTTACAGATACAGCAATTGGAGAGTTGGTTGGTTGCTTTTGTGTTATATTCATACAACAAATTGATGGGTTGTTTTTAACAGTAGAAAGCAAATATCCAAGGATATTAACATTAACAGAATTCATTATTTAATGTTGACAGTGTTGAAAAAATGGTGCATGCCAACTTCTATAACAAACTATATTCTATAACAATCCTAAAACTGTCTGTGTACAAGTAATAGATTAAATTAATCCTGAAGCTAGTGTAAGTTAAAAATGTGTACCTGTTACAAGAAATATATGAATTGATATTGATAATAGGTAGAAATGGGCACAAATTAAAAATGAATTGAAAAATTCATTCAAAAATTGCTAATTCATCTGTTCAATTTGTACAAATTGTTACCCCCAACAATTACAAATTGATGATTTTTTAGCAATTTGGATTTGTTGATATGCCGGGTTATCACATGTCCTCCAAAACACAGAGAGATACAATTTTTAGGATAGCTTCCCCTGACTCTTATCTACAAGCCCTCCAAGTTTGGAGAAGATTGGATATGGGGGCGTGGTGGCTCAGTGGACTAAGGCTCCGAAAACTGTTGGCTGCAAAGTCGGCAACTCAGCAGTTTGAATCCTGGGTGCCATGCAGTGGAGTGAGCTCCTGCTGTTAACCCCAGTTCCTGCCAACCTAGCAGTTTGGAAGCATGTAAATGCAAGCAGATAAATAGGTACAGCCATAAAAAGCAGGAAGCTAAAACAGTGTTTCCTTGCAGCCATGCCGGCCACGTGGCCATGGACTTGCACAACACTGGCTCTTCAGCTGGCGCATTCAGTGTCAAGTACACAGGGTGCAATAACACTGAGTGGTCGCTAGTGGGATGGGGGTGGGGGTGGGAAAGGGAGACTGAGCCAATTTCATTGTGCACATGTTGTACATTGACAGTAATTTATTTATTTATTTATTTATTTATTTATTTATTTATTTATTTATTTATTTATTAAGCTTATATCCCGCCCATCTTCCCAGGAGGGAAGGTATTATTATTATTATTATTATTATTATTATTATTATTATTATTATTATTATTATTATTATTATTATTATTATTAATACGGAAATGAGCACCGCCCCTAGAGTGGGACACAACTAGCACGCATGTGCGGGGGGAACCTTTACCTTTACCTTAATAGAGGGCCTCCCAGGAAAGCCCCCCCCCCCATACCTAGAGACACCGAACTGGCAGAGAAGCTTCACATCCCTCCAAATTGGGTGAAGATTTGGTTTCCCCAAGAACACACTTTCCTTGGGATGTGGGGGTGCTATGTGGGTGTATAACTCAGATTCCTGAAACCCAGTCTTCACCAAACGTGGTAGAGCAGAGTCATGGGAGGCTTCCCTCAAAATATGGTGTCTCAAAGTGCCTTGATGGCCATTTTATAGGGTTTTCAAGGAAAAATGAATTTACAAATTGGCTGGTTTCTTCTGACCCAATTCTTTGTCCATTTTCCTAACTGGATATAGTTTATCCATATTAAATCACTAGATTGCAAAGTGGTTTTTATGTCCTGATTTGTTCTAATTTTGGCCAACCAGTCTTTTAATCTAGCTATTTTCTTAGCTTTAAATAACCCTAAATAATGCTTCAAATTCGTAGGAAAATTTTCCGAGTCTGTTACTAAACATAATGGGGAACCCTTCGGTGATAAGATTTTTCTATATTTTCTCCATGTAGTCATTAAACCATTCAGGAGGGGATTCTCAATCTCTACCTTATTTTTAAAATCACTGAACAAGAATTTATTTATTTCCCCCTTTATGTCTAATGACTCCAGCTCCCACCATATTACCTTCTCTGGTTTGAATAAGATTTCTTCCAAACAACTGATTTGATTAGCTATATAATAATTTCTTAGATTGGGTATCCCTAATCCTCCTCCTTTTTGGGATCTATACCACAAACTTTTGTTTATTCTTGATTTTTCCCCACCATTACAGTACCTATTTATCATGTCTTGGAGAGTTTTAAGATCCTTTTCTACAAACTGAACAGGTAGCATTCTAAAGATAAAATTAATTTTAGGCAGTATCTTCATTTTTATCATTGCTATTCTACCAAACCAAGATAAGTTCAATTTAGTATAGCTTTGTATTCTATTTTTCATCTCTTCTTTTAATTTTAAAATATTTTTCCTTAGTCTTGGTAAACTCCTTATAGAGTTCTAATCCTAAATATTTAATACTTTTACCGCATTTCAGCCCAAAGTTTTCCATTATCTTAAGATCTTCTCTTCCATAATTAAACAATAGACTTTCTGATTTTTGCCAATTAACACATAATCCAGTTATTTCCCCAAATTCTTCTAAATGAATTTTTAGTCTTTGAATTTTCTCTATTGGATCTAAGATTGTCAGTAGACTAATTTTGGTTATCCCATCTTTCCCAATACCTTTAATGGATTCGTCATCCCTTATTGCGTTTGTCAAAAGTTCTATAACAATGCAAAAGAGAACTGGAGAAAGAGAACATCCTTGTCTAGTTCCCCGGCCTAGGATAATTTGTTCAGTCATTCCATCATTAACTATTATTGAGGAAGTACCTTCTGAGTACAATTGATTTATTACTCCTAAAAATGTTTTCCAAATCCCAATTTTTCTAACAAGATTTTTAATGTAGCCCATTGAACACAATCAAAAGCTTTAAAAAGATCTAAAGATAACATGCCTGCTTTGGTATTACTTTTTCCCATTTCATAAAGAACATTCAGATTTCTTCTTATAATGTTCGCCATTTGTCTTCTCTTGATAAAACCACATTGATCATCTTTAATATATTTAGCTACAAAATTATTCATTCTTTTGGCCAGAATTGCAGTAAAAATTTTAGCATCCTGATTTAATAGGGAAATTGGTCTATATGATCTAATGTCCATTAAGTTTTTATTAGGTTTATGTATTAAAATGGTTAAGGAGTGGGTCCAGGATTTCGGAACTTGTTCTCCTTCCATTATTTTATTATATAGCTTTTTTAGTTTGGGTACTAATATTGTTTTGAGAAGTTTATAAAATTCAGGTCCCAGACCATGCACTCCAGGAGTTTTATTATTCTTTAATTTATCTCTTACCTCACCTATCTCTTGATCTGTAATGGGTTTCTCCATTTCCAGCATATCTTCCTTTTCCAAAACCCTCTTCAAATTTTTGGTGATATATTTTTCTATATCTTCCTTGCTCTTATTTTTTTAAATACAGTAAATTTCTTTGTACTTGTTGTAGTTCTAATTCCTATAATTCTTTTTTTTTTTGCTTCAATCTGCCTCAATATCTTCTTATCATTGTTAGAAAAAAATTGGGATTCTAAATCTGCTATTATATTTTCTAGATTTCTTTTGTTAAACATTATAGTAATGTACAAAGTTTGAACAGTTTTATTATCACTTGAATCCGACCAGGACAATATAGAGAAAGGACTAGTACGTAAAATATATAAAATAATAGGGGACTCACTGGAAGTGAAGGAGTCAGATTCTCTGAGAGAGGTCTGGAAACAAGACCTTAATGTAGAGATAAAAAAAGAAGACTGGGGGAAAATCTGGAACATGAGAATCTTGAGATCATTATCGGTTAGGATAAAAGAATATTATTTTAAATTGGTTTCTAGATGGTACTTGATGCCAATTAGGTTGAACAGAATTAACGCTGAATATTCTAAGATTTGCTGGAAATGTGAAAAAAAGATAGGTACATACATGCATCTCTGGTGGGAATGTGAAATAGTTCAAAAGTTTTGGAAAATGGTTTTTTTAGAGCTAAGTGAGATGATTCAAGTAGATATTGATTGTAATCCAGAGACAGCATTGTTATCATTGTCAACTAGTAAAGATTATGATGTTACAACCAAGGAACTAATAGTAAATCTTATGACAGCCGCCAGATTAATTATAGCAAGAAACTGGAAATCCAAACTAGATCTCAAGATGGAAGATTGGTATAACGAACTTTGGGATATAGCCATAAACGATAAATTGTCTTGTAGTTTTAAAGTTAAACGGGGAGAAATGAAAAAAGACATTTTTATGACATTTGGGGAAAATTTATAGACTTTGTATTAGTAGAAGGGAAGGGGAAAGAACCGACAAATATTTCAAGACAGTTCTGGAGAAGAGGACTTTGAGAAGAATATTAGAACAACAGACGCTGGAGTAATAAAAAAACTCACGGAAGAACTGGATGGTCCCGGGGGGTGGGGTGGGGATGCACTAGTATTGTTATTTGTCTGTTTGTCTTTAAAAATTTTAAAAATAAAAAAGGAAAGAAAAAAATTAAAAAAAAAACAAATTGGCTGGTTTATCAGGAAAAAAATCATAAATTTGTTTTTTTTTATTCATTGATTTTCATGAATCAAACTGAATCACTATTTTTTTTCTGATTCAGCCCCATCTCTAATAATGAGAATTAAAGGGCTGCATCGGGTGCCCAGGCACCTTGACGAGTGCATGGCAGTGCCTGTTGATGGTGTGGAGCTAGTAGCATCCCTGAGCATGTAGGGATCGGGTCACCCCAGGCACACACTGCTTGGGAATATACAGGAACTGAAATGGGGTGATAAACACTTCAGGCTGGGATTCAAGTTTGATTTTGCACAGGTAAGTAATGAAATTCAAGATGACCTTGCACCTCCCTCCAAAAGGCAGGGGGGGGGGAAACACCTACCTAGACTTGGCAATAAGATCTAATAATGCCAATAATGGAAGACAAATTAAAAATCTAAATAAACATGCATGTGTTTTATATGTGTAATTTGGTAGTTGCAACAGTTTCTTTTTCTCAAGGCTGTATGTATGCATGCACATATGCATGTACACCTTTTTTCACTGTCGATATTTTCTCTCTCTCTCTGCAGAACTTGAATACTGTGTAGTGAATGCAGAAATGGCTTTAGATTTAACATTTTCCATATTGTGCAAAATGCTACAGCAGTGGCAGCAGACTGATGCTGGAATTGCAATCTTATTGGAGTGGTTGTTAGAGAAAGAAGATTTAGAAGAATTAGAGACTACAGTCATGGTAATTCGGCTAACTAGTGTTCATCTATACTTGGAATCTTTTTGTTCCCAATGTAATCAATACGCTTTTTATCAACAGGATTTCTTCCGAAACAACAGTAAAAAAATGAACATGGATTTATTATAAAGTAAATACTGTCATTGACCATCTTATTTTACATTTAAGGATAATCATGGTGTTTGTTTGTTTGTTTGTTTGTTTGTTTGTTTGTTTGTTTGAAAAAAATAGCCACCAAGTAGTCTCTGGGCAGCATACAAGACATTAAAATTATAAAACAACACACTTATTAAAAACCATTAAAAACAAAATAATTTAAAACAATATACAGTACAAATAATAAAATCCTGCTGCTCATGAGCCCAGCTAAAAAGTTCACTTTCTAGTTAAAATGCTGGCTGAACATGAAGGATTACTAGTCTCTAGGACTTTTTGCCTGCAGAATCTAAGTGCCTCCATTTTACAATTCACTTTACACATTCTGTTAAAATCTAACATATGTTTTGTCAACTTTTACATATCTTGTGTCAGTGCCAGGTGGATCTGTGTTGGGAGGGCATCCCAACGTTGGGAGGCAACTGCCAAGAAGGTCCTGTTTTGAGATGTCATCCCCCTCACAAAGTGGGGTAAAAATACTCTAAAATAAATAAACAAACAGGGCCTCCAGGGTTGATCTTAAGGTATGGGCAGGCTTGTATGGAAGAAGGTGGTCCTTAAGATATGCCATCAAGTCACTCTTGACTCATGTTAACATGAATTAATAACTTGCAAAAGGTTCTGTCATTAAGAGACCTACTCAGGTCTGTCCAGCTAAAGGCCATAAACTCAGTTTTGAGTCCACAAATGTCATAGTTGTCTTGCCTTCTTATGACACATCCAAAGTACAAGTCTCAGGTGAGGAAGTCTGATGTCTTAACAACTCCTAAGAGGCCCACAGAAGCATAGAACAGTGACCTCCGCATATCGCGGGGGTTAGGAACCTAGCTTGACCCGCAATAATTGAAAATCCGCGATATGCAGATGCAGGTTGGGTCAGGCCTGGGGGGCTTAACTGGGGGCTCTTGTACTTACCCCCAGTCTGGTGCTGCCCCACGAGCCTGCGAGGACCATCCCAGGGATTCTGGCGGCCCCAAAAGAGCCTCCCTGTGGACTGGAAGTGACTTCTGAGTCACTGAAAATCATTTATGAGGGCTTTGACAGGCCTAGAAAGGCCCTTGGAGGCCTCAGAAATTATTTTTGGTGTCCCAGAAGTGACTTCTGGTTCACAGGGAAGCCCTTTTGGGGCTTCCAGAAGGCCTGGGTTGGGGCAGTGCCAGTCCTGGGGGATGTACAGGAGGCCTGAAACAGGCCTTTGCCCCTTACCCCAGGGGGGCTTTTTTCAATATAGCAGGACCACAGTATGTGAACCGTGAAAGAGTGAGGGACCACTGAACTATCAAGTTGGAAGAGGCCTATAAGGCCATCAAGTCTAGCCCCCTGCTCAGTGCAGGCATCCAAATCAAAGTATATCTGACAGAGGGTTGTCCAATGTTTTTCTTAAATGCCTCTGACATTGGAGCGCTCATATTGAAATGAATAATGGCCATCTTTATTCTACTGCTCTAACAGTTAAGAGGGTTCTCCCCCCCGATATTCAGCCTAAATCTGGGTTCCCTTAACTTAAGCCCCTTATTACCCGTCCTGCATTCCGGAATGACTGAGAACAGATCCTTCTTCTCCTCTGTGTGACTGTCTTTCAATATTTGAACCAGCGCCATCATCTCTGTCCTCAGTCTTCTTTTCTCTAAGCTAAACATGCCCAGTTCCTGAAGTCTGGTCTCATAGGGCTTGGTGTCCAGGCCCTTGATCATTTTCATAGCTCTCTTCTGAACTTGTTCCAGTTTGTAGGCATCCTTTTTAAAGTGTAGCATTCAGAATTGGACATAGCACTCAAGATGAGATCTGACCAGTGCTGAATAGAAAGGAACCAGTACTTCATGAGACCTGGAAATTATGTTTCTGTTAATGGAGCACAAAATAGCACTGGCCTTTTTTGAGGCCATATCACACTGCTAGCTCATATTCAGCTTGTGATCTATAACAATCCTAAGATCTTTCTCCCTTGTAGTATTACTGAGCCAAGAACCCCCATTATGTAACTGCATTTGGTTTCCCCTCCCTCCAAGTGCAGAACTTACACCTTTTAAATTGTGTTTTGAGCCCAGTCCTTGAGCCTATCAGTATTGTTTTATTGTTGTTTCTGTCTTCCAGGGTATTGCCTATTCCACTCAATTCTATGCCATCTCCAAATTTGATTTGTATTCCCTGCACTTCCTCATCCAAGCCATTAATAAAGCTATTGAAACATACAGGGCTCAGGACAAAGACTTAAAATATTTCATGTTCCTTCCTTCCAATTTGAGAAGGAGCCATTAATAAGCACTCTCTCTTAGCATGATCTTGTAACTAACTGTGTATCCATCTAACAGTTGTTCTATCCAGCCCACATCTAATAAGCTTGCCAATCAGAATATCATGGGATGCTTTGACAAAGGTTTCACTGTTGTAAAGATATATTACATCTACAGCATTCCCACTATCTATCATGGAAGTTACCTGATCAAAAAATGAAGCAAGATTAGTCTGATGGGATTTGTTCTTAACAAATCAATGTGGGCTTCTAATTATTAGTGCATTGTTTTCAAGGTCCCTGCAGAGTGACAGTTTTATAATCTGCTCCATAATTTTCCCTGGGAAAATTAGTCAGTCATTGACCTCTTTATAGCCCTCAAGAGAAGACTCTATAGACCTCAGGAGAAAAATCAGAAGCCTTTGTTCATCACAGCTGGCATTAATTCTAGAAGGAAACCAGAGAATCATTTCCAATCATAACTTCCAAAATTCATCTGAGTATTAAGGTGTAAATCTGTTCAGTACTGCAATAATTCCAGGCAACATCAGCTTGTCTAATTCTACAAGCATTATTTATCTGCATTGTTTCTGTGCTCCATGTGCACAACAATAAAATCTTAAATACTGGAAACATATTAACATATCCTAAAGTCTTCTAGTGCTGAAAAAACTATAGGCACAACTGCTTTAAAAATACAACACTGCTTAAGCTGCAGTACTTAAAAGCAGAGTTTAATCCAAAATATAGCAGAAGTATATTTATTACTCATGTAATAAAATGTCTACTCCTCACTTCCCTCTTCGGGTCTGTTAAAAAAATCCACTGGGACTGATTGCAGCCCATGCCTTGCAAACGTGTTATTGCTGTTTTCCCAGTGTATAGTATTGTAGCAGAGTTGCAGATCTTTTAAAAATATTACTCATTACTGCTATGTGAAATTTGTAATGTAGTTGCAGTGAACTATGCAGACTGTTTTTCTACCTGGTATCAAAGCCAAGGACTAGTGTAACAAGAGATAAAAACCTGGATCTTGAACAGAGAACATGCCTTCCTACTGTGGACAGTGCTTAATGGAGCAGTATATTCAGTGCAGTCTATTTCTGCACTAGCATTGTAATTGGTGGATGATAAACAGGTTGTTCATATAACCCCATGTGCTACAGTAAGGCTGTGTATGCAGTGTTCTGCGTACCTGTTGGTGAAAATTAATCTGTCTTTTGAATTACCTTGGGATTAGCCAGCCCACAAATCCTAGCAACATTAGGAAGTAAGCTGCTGGTAGGTTTGCAGATCTGAGTATCTGAGCCTGAGAATATATTGTGAAAGATATAAGCCAATGGCTTTTTCATTTGCTCAACTGCTGTAATATTCATTTTTAAAACCTGACATTATAATCATGAAGCACAATCATGCTGATTGCATCGGGTTTCAAAATATGTGTAAAACACTGAGGCATCAGCTGAACTTTGCATTGCTCTGACTATACCTTTTGCCTACTTATGGTTTCCTTTATTTAAAGTTCCACTAGATATGATGTTCTTCATTTTAAGACAAACAACTTATCCGGAAGGAGGTTCTAATTTTTTTTTTAATCCGAGTGTTCAGCATGTATATCTCTCACTGGTAATAATGAATGCATTTCTTAATGTGAGGAGAAATAATGCGTAGAAGCTTATGTGCGCTGCCCAGAGTTTGCAAATATATAACAGGGTATATATTTTAGATGAATGAATAATGAAACATATTATGCCCAAACTTTAGAAAACAATACTCAGTTATCTGAGACTTATGCATACCTGTGAATAATACACTGATCTCACTTAGGCAAATTCCACATTCTAAAGTTGGTAGGATAGTGAATACTGTACTCTTTTTATAAGCCTAACATGCCCTGGCTGGTACAAAAAGGTACAACCATTTTCTTCCTTAATATTCCATGCTGGGTACTTGATCCAAGTTTTTAAACCTGACAGGAAGGCGGGGTAAAAATAGTCTAAAATAAATGATTGAATAAATAAATAAATAAATAAATAAATAAATAAATAAATAAATAAATAAATAAAATTGATACTATTTTTTTCTTATCAACCTCTTTCCCCCCTACACAAACACATACAGCCCTATAAAAACACAAACCACCTACTCCTAACAATTAGGCGTGCAGTCCACAACCTGCAAGTGACAGAAAATTATTAGTTCTCCTGCTGTGGCAAGATACACATCCCCATGACTTCCAAGCGTCTTTCTTTTAATCACAGTAAGGGCCAATTGGCCCTCCATATGTTTTACCAACTCCCTTGGCTATACAGGATTAGGGTGATACCTGTTTTATGGCCGAAGTACAGTGGTACCTCAGCTTATGAATTTAATCTGTTCCTGAATGCATGCTCTTAAGTTGAACTACTCTTAAGTCAGGGTACCTATCTAAAAATCGAAAAAGCAAGTTAAAAATTTAAAAAGTGAAAAAAAAAAAAATATTTGCAGGTCGAGGAGACCATATCTAAAATTTGTAAGGTGGCAGTTAAAATGCCAAAAGTTTTCTGCTCTTAAGTTGAGCTGCTCTTGCTCTTAAATTGAGCTGCTCTTAAGTTGGGGTACCACTGTATCTGGAAGTCATACAATCATTTGTTCTCCCTGCTTCCTTACTGCAACAAAAGTTGTGCCAAGTCATGCGTAACGAATCCAAGCTTGTCTGTCATCTTACGCAAGTACACCAGGACAGCCACATCCGCAGGATCATTACCCATGGTTTCACTTACCTGCTGCCTGAAAATATTAAGTTTTAAAAAAAGAAAACCTTGAAATACATGTTACCAGAACTGGCCACTAGGAGGAACCAGAGACTATACTGTATACAGGGTGTCTATATAGGTGCCTTTCAGAAGTGGGGGAGGGGAGGCATGGAACAACCTCCTGCAGCTACAGCAGTCTACTCTGCATCTGCATAAAGCTGTCTCTGCATATATTTCTGATTTTGGCTTTCTTAGAATGCTATCCAGTATATTCACTTAGCAGTAAATTCTACTGGGCTTCCAGGAGTAAGATGGTGTTACAAAGTAGTGAAGTTGCTGGCTGTTCTGCAAGGACTATGCACAGTCATTTGTGCAATTGGTCACATGGTTCCCATTTTGACCAGCTGCAGTGGTGGAACTACTTGATCTAAATAGTCTTGATGTGATTTAGCAATCATGGACATGACAGCAAGTTATGCCTGTGTAGCTGCACAACATGACATCAGCCATTAAGTGCAGTAGGACTCACTTCCAAGTAGGTATGGGCCTTTTGTTTTGGTTCCGGTTCCAAAACGAATCACGGCAGCACAGGTGCTGTTCAGAACTTGGACCCACCCTTTGAAATGAAATCATCCATTGACTTACCTTGATTTACCTTGCGCGGGGCTAGACTCCAACTAGGAAGTAGCCTCCAACGCATCATTGTTTTTTCTCCCTGGTGCTAGACAATCAGGAGCTGTGCAGGGACATGCATCATCCTGCCTCCCTATCTGATTGGCCGGTGCCGAGGAGAAGGAACGATGCATTGGAGGCTACTTCCTGGTTGGAGTCTGGACCCACGCAAGGTAAGGCAAGGTAAGTCAATGGGTGATTTCATTTCAGAGTGGGTCCAAGTTCTGAACAGTGCTGCCATGATTCGTTTTGGAACCGGACCCATTCCAAAACAAAAGGCCCATGCTTACTTCCAAGTAAATATATGTCAGGTTGCACTTGTATCTATCAATGGATATAGCATTCCATAGCCTGGTTTGTGTCCTTGTTTCTGATTATTGTTCCTTTTCTTTGCTTTTTATGTAGGTGGGAAATGCCTATCTGTTTGACAAAGGGCAAGTAAATTTTTGGGCAGAAGAACTAAAAAAGACACAGCAGCTCAAGAAACACCTCCTCCTGCTCATGCCAGTGGTTCACACCAGCCCATGGAGCCAACAAAAGTTACATCGTTTGGCAAGAATTGCATCTGATCAAGCCAAGCTTGTGACACGACGTCTTAGAGAACTGCCTCCTACTCCTGAATTTTCAAAAACGGGAGAATTCACAAAACTGTTCATTCAGAATGAAAAAATATCAGTTTGCCTTCAAATACTAAGCTTGCTGGGAGTTTGGAATGATGCTTCCCTAGAACAAGAAAAATTTGAAAGACCAGCTAGTGATGGTTTGCATCATGCTTGATCCCATGGCCTGTGCAAAGATTTCAGCATTTGTTTTGTCTGTCCATCAGCCCGCAAGGAACTGTTATCAACACACATTTAGATACTTCTTTGTTTCTGTATTGCCTTAAGGGTTCCTTCTGCGGACACGCCTCCTCACTAAGGCCTAGCAGTTGTTTCTGCAGCTACTGTATGATACAAAACTCGCTGCTCTGCCCTCCCTTGTATCAGGAGCTGGCCACCTGCTGATAGGATTTGCTGATTTTACACGTAGTCCCTCTTGTTCTCCAATTCTGCGATGCTTACCATTTTCATTGTGGATCAATATTTCTGCACAAGTAAATTTCACCTAATTTGTGAGTTGTGTTTTAAAATCACTTTAAATGAGGAAAGTTGGCTGTGATCAATTCCAAACTATTTTGGAAGTGAATTCAATTTTAATCAGGGCTCAAGACAGGAGCTGGCTTTTTTGGAAGCATTCTTTCCTTCTGTAGCCACAAAGACCAGCTTCTCCACATGCAAGCACTTGTTACCCCTGCCGGTTAGAGCAGTTCAGTATCAGAATGCTGAAAGCACACACATTTATGCTTGCTATTCTTCTTCAAGTGAAAGTCACAATGCTCACAATAAAGCAGAACCATTCAGCTGGTAAGTCTACTGTTGACTTGCCAAGAATGAATAAATTCAGCACCAAAATATTCAAGAGGGTTAGCTGACTATTGTCATTCAATACAATTTGCACATTAGAAATGCTTTTAAGAGATGATAGGTACCTTAGTTATTCTCACAACGTGTTTTGCTGTTATTTTTGTATTAAATGTTTTTGCAAGAAGTCTGACTAGATAAAAATATTTTTCCCATCTCATGACAAACATACAGTAAACATAATATGGAATCAATTAATTTTAACAAGATATGTTGTTTATATGTGGAGTGGCAAATATGAAGATGCCAACTCGTTACAAAATAATGGGATATAGCCATGTATCAATTTAATGATACATTATAATACATTAAGTGCAGGGTGAACTTGGTTGCATTATTGGCTCAGCTCATAGGCAACCACTTTCCAGAAATCTTTATGTAAATATTCTAAATGTCCCAGTAGGTGGCACCATAATACACATTTTGTTACAGAAGCACTGCATCTGCTTATATCTTAAGCAGAAAAAT
Organism: Phrynocephalus forsythii; assembly: GCA_029282475.1. Classification (NCBI taxonomy): domain Eukaryota; kingdom Metazoa; phylum Chordata; class Lepidosauria; order Squamata; family Agamidae; genus Phrynocephalus; species Phrynocephalus forsythii. The sequence continues at coordinate 121,738,527 of JAPFRF010000002.1, read as the reverse complement.
ATTTACATTGAATTCAGAAAAGTTGCAATGAACATGCAACATTTGATAACTATTCAGTGTTGGTTAATAAGGAAGCATTAGTCAGACATGCAATAGTTAGAAAACTATTGAACAATCATTCTACCTTCAGCAAATCTGCCCTAACACATTCCTGCTTAAACTTCCATTTTAAATAATCACAAATATAAAAACAAGCGGTGGATGATTATGGACCTCTAGCTCCTTTTCTTTTTTGTTTGATGGCTTGCTTGCTTGCAATTCCTATCCAGCACAATTAGTTGCAAGGGATTATGGGAAATGCAGTCCAAAACACCCAGAGTATCAAATATTGCCGATAAAAACCAAATGATTCTAAAAGCCAAGGTGTGAAAGAAGGTATGCAGTTCTAAGGAACTTATACAGAAATAAAAGGAAACATATGATGCATTTGTTTTGCCATATTAGTTAATGGGATTTTATTCAAAAGGCCACCAAGTGAACGATGCAGTTCTAGAACAAGTAGGAAGAGACCACAGCTATGTGATGTAACTTGAAATTTATACTGTCAACTTTAAAAGTTGGTGATTAGCAGTCTTTGCCTAACTGTTGTACTGTATGTGTTGATAATTTTTTTTAAAAAAAGCCTAGCCCAAGTAGCATTACAAACCTCAAGAAATGTAGTTAATGAGTAAACAAGATGACTTTAAGAAACAATCTTATCACTTGTGTTTAAAGTAGGGCTTTAAAGGGTCCAATATCCCTTTACTTTATGGACAGCAAATAATTCTGTGTTGTGTTGTATGCATTTCATCACACCATGGGTTACTGTGTAACTTTTCAATCAGAAACCTTTATACCTTAAATAGCCTGTGTAAAAGAACAAAAGTCTACTAAGTAGCTCACTGTGGCTTACTTAATCAGCCAGTTATCTTAAGTATTGCTTGTCCAGGTGCTTAAATGTTGATGAAACTTTACTTGGCTTCGTTTTAATTAAAGAGGAGCGTTCCCAAATCCACTGTGGGAAGGCCCAATTGTTTTCCTTCCTCGATGCTTCAACACATCAATATACCTGAAGTAAAACCATTGAAACAAGGTTGCAGGCAGGCCGATGGGTTTAAGCCTGCAACCCTGTGTGAAGTGACAGGATACAACCCACTGCACTCGATGAGGCCCGGGAGCCCACGAAAAACGGGTGGGGGGTGGGGTGGGATTTCCAAAAACCTCCACTGCACTTTTAACCCGAAAGGCCCGCGGGACATTAAAAAGGGGGCATTCCCCCCCCTTATTCTGCCGCAGGGCAGGGGCGACGGGTGTCCTCGAAGCCCAAGGGAGCTGATGATGATGATGATGATGACTTCCGAATGAAGAGCAGCCGAGGCCCTTGCGGGTGTTCGCCCCCTTTGGCAACTCGGCCCGGCAGGCCGCTCGCCTTGTCACGTCCACCTTCCTTCCTCCCTCGGGTTAACTTCGCCAAGTAAACGAGCTTTCGAAGGCGAGCTCAGCGTGGGAGGGAGGGAGGGAGGGAGGTGCGGAGGACTGCTCCCTTCCAATATGCGGCTGGCGTGTTGTGTCTCTCCCCCACCATCACCACCACCCCCACCCGCCGCCCCGTCCCTCGTGGGCACGGCGGGAGGGAGGGGACGGGCCAAGGCACCGGGCTCAGCTGGCGTTGGGCTGCTGGCGGGCCTCCCTTGGAAAGGCCCCCCTCGGTCGCTCTGGCCGCCGAGCGGACGGGCCGTGGGGGTGGTGGTGTGTGTGTGTGGGGGAGGCTTTCTCCGTCCACTCCTTCAGCAACAGGAGTCGCTGGGAAGGAAGGCTTTTCCCCCACCACCACCCTTTGCGGGACGGGATAAGGCCCGCGGGGAGCAGCCAGGGCGAGGCCGTTGCACCTCTCGGGAAGGGGGCGAGCTGTCCCCCCCACACACACACGTGTCCGAGAAGAAGCCCCGAACTGAACTCCGGGCTGCCTTGCATGCAAACGAGCGCGGCAGGCGGGCTTCCTCGGTTCTTGCTTGGAGAGTGTCGGGGGAGGCTAGGAAACGCTCGGACTCTGGCGCCCTTGCGGGGAAAGGGTTTGCCTTGGCGGAAGAAGGGGGGGGCGCCCGACCCGTGCAGGCAGCCTGAGGCTCACGGCCTCGAAGGCTCTACTTGCTCCCGAGGAAGCTCCGGCGCTGCAGGTCCTGCCCGAGGGCGGCGGCGGCAGGGGGGGGGCTCCCTTTCCCGACTGCCGCACAGTTAGCGATCCGGCTGGAATTCATTGATGACGAGGGCAACTCCTGGGAGGAGAGAGAGAGAGAGAGAGACTGACGGTGCTATTAATGCAACGGAGCAGCCGCGCAGCCCCTTCCCTTCTCCGCCTTGGCGGGCCTCCAAAAGGCGAGGGGGTGGGGGACGGCCGAAGCCAGCGAGCGCCCCCGCCCCGCGCGCGGTCCCTCAGCTGCGCCGCGCCCGCCCTCCTCCTCCTCCTCCTCCTCCTCCTCCTGCCCAGGCGAGGCGGCGTGCTGTGGCGGGTCGAGCCGGGAGTTCGGGGCTGTGTGTCAAAGGACGGCGAGCTGGCTTGGCCAATCGTATCACAAGACCTTGAGCGCAGGCCAAGTCTGTGAAGTAGGAGGAGGCGGCGGCGGCGGCGGCGGCAGCACCAAGAAAAGGGCGGGCGCTCGGCCTCGGCGAGAAGGGAAGGGAAGCAGCAGCCTCTCTCCTTCCTTCCTCCCCCCCCCCTTGCCCGCTTTCCCGCTTTCTCTTGAGACCAACCGGGACCAGCGACGGGGGAGTTAACGCGTTCCCTCGGCTGCCTCCCGCCTCCCCCCCCTCCACCATCGCCTTTTCAGTTTTACAAACCTAACACATCCCTGCGGGCGACGGCGGTGTCGTCCCGCCAGCTTGCACGGGCGCAGCGGAGCCAGCCAAGCTTTTGTTTCCAAAACCTGTTGCGTGGCACAAGGTTCCTGGAGAGGGAGGGAGGGAGGGACAGAGGCAGCGGGGGGGGGGTTGCACGGGCGTCCCTGTTTGCTGGCAGGCCATCGGAGGCCGCCTCGAGCTCTCGCTGCCGCGAACTTCCGAAACGATTCAGCGGGGGAGGGGTGAAGCGGGCAGGAAACTCCCGCGCCACCTTGAATATTTGTTTCAAAACTTCCGAACTGCGAATAAGTAGGGCTGGCTGGGTGAAGAAAGAGCGCTCATCCTCGCCAGAGAGAAGGGAACCCATTCTGAAAAGAGAATCAATCCCCTCTGTGTGCACGGCCCTGCACAGCTTGCGGCCTCACAATGCACGGTGAAGCAGGAAACCAGCCTTTTGACACTTTAGAGGGCAAGCTTTGTAATATCTATATAACTATTTTTAAAAAGATTGGAACGTAACAGCCGCCGCATAGTTATTCAGGCGCGTTGCAGCCCAGCCCCTTGCGAGCTTAAGACGTGTCCCCTTGAGTTCAGTGAAGTTTCCTCGTGAGCAAGGGTGCAGAGGCTTGCAGTGTCAATGCAAACGCGTCCGTTGCAGACGCTGTCGTTCGGCTTGTGCACTCTTCGGTTGAGCAGGTGCTCCAGCCGCGCTGCATTCTTGGGCCAAAAGCGCTTGTGCTTTGCCTGTGGTTAACCTCAGGGACGTTTCCTGCGCACAAGGCGTTGTTGCCACTCTTGGGGAAACTGCCGCTCAAGCTTTTGCAGACTGAAATGCTCCGTGCCTAGTAAATCGGGCTTATAGGCGGCCTGACCCTTACTGTACTGGGGAAATAAAAGAACAGCAAGCACAACGCTGCACACAGTGGCTGGCAACGCGGATAGGAAAGGGAACAGTGCTTTCCCTATGCGAAGGGAACTCTTCCGCGCGTGCCTAGCACGGCAAGGACTGGGGCGGGGTTGGGGGGAGGAAGACGAATTTGCCCGGGCCGTGACATATTCTTTCCATATCACCGTCCTCGGAGAGACCACTATTTTCTATTTAAGCCACAAGTCTCCACTCTCTATGCCTTGGCGAAAGCGAGGCGGTAAGGGGGACGAGAAAGAGAGAGAGGAGCCGCTCTACTCCATCTCAACGAGTCCCATTACGCGCCCGTTGCACCGCTCTCGCCTTTTTCCTTTCTGGATCCTCTCTCTCCCAGTGGCCCTACCTCCGCGCTCTCGGGGCCACTGAAAAGAAAATTGGCGGCGCCCAATAAGACGGCCCGTAGAGAGCAGGAGGCGTGGCTAGCCCGGGGAGGTGGAGAATCGCCGGGTTCTGTTGCTGGGACACCCCAGCCGGGTCAGTGCCGGGTCCCTCCCCGTTGCTGCCCCGCGTTTATATATGGGGCGTGTACCCCAGCTGCAGAGTTCCAGCAGTCTAGATAGCTGTGGCTGACGCTTTGGCTAGGTACCCGCTCTCCCACTTTTCGGTGGGAAAGCGATTAAAATTATTTCAGATCTTAAGCAATCGACCCTTTCCTATCCAGTCGTGGCTCATCCAAAGCTTCCGAGGAAAGTGGGATCTTTTGGTCCTTCCTGCATTTCCGACCATTACAGGATCTAGAAATGTCTACAACACTGCTATCTGCCTTCTACGACATCGACTTCTTCTGCAAGGTAAGAGGAGGGCTCGTTTTTTCATGTCTTAGGAGGTAGAGAAGTTGAGAAAAGTTTTGAATCCAACCTGTAGATTCACATAAAACATTCTCAAGGCTGCTGCACTCTCTCTGCCCTTCCCTTGGGAGTAACCTCGGTTAAACATTAGGGTCGAGGTTCCCACTGGCTGGTCAGCATGGATAAGAAACACAAGGGTCTGCTTTGTTCTGCAACAAGTTGCAGAGAAAGATGCAACCTTCTGCACTCTTGAGTAATTTCTGCAAAGACCCTGCCGCTTTCTTAAGAGCTACTTAGGATTCCCTAGACCTGTCCTAGGGGGATCTGTATTTGCCTAGATAAATGTCTGCAATGTTGGGAAGGTGCTTTCAGTGACTTGATCTAAAAGGGGTGTGTTGCAGCAAGAGTTTTAATTCAGCTGTAGTTAGTGGCGTGGCCCTACTTTTTGTGCATGTGTGCTTATTCCAGCGTGGGTGTGTGCTGGCTGGGTGTGTTTTTAAATACAGAGCTGCTCAAGAAGAGGTCCCCGTAACTCCAGCTGTTGAATATTGGGGGGCCTCTCTAAGCACAATCTTTGACTGGCTGGAGTGGGAGGGGTTTCTGACCCCCCACCATCGGAGAGTGTTTAATTCCAGGCAGCTAGTTTGGAGCCGGTGGGAAAAGCCCATGGAGGCGAAGGTGGTAGCGAGGACGACGACTCGGGTGGTTCGTGCAAGCCTGTGCGTGTGTATGTGTGTGTGTGAGGGGGTGTCCCTAAAAGATCCGCAAGCCTCTCTCTTTCCCCAGTCACAGTACACCGTCTTCCCCCTCTTCCCCCCTTCTCTTTCCCCTCCCCCCCTTTTTCTGGCCCTCTCAGACCGAGAAATCCCTGAGCAACATGCTGGACAAGAAGGCGGTGGGGAGCCCCGTGGGCACCTCTCCCAGCTCGAACTTCGCGCCGGGTTTTCTGCGGAGACACTCGGCCAGCAACCTGCAGGCGCTGGCGAACGGCAACGCCAAGTTCCAGGGTGGCTCGTCCTCCTCCTCCTCGTCGTCGTCCTCTTCGTCCTCTTCCTCGCCGTCGCCTTTTACCAACCTTAAGGAGCCTGTCAACGGAGGAGGAGGAGGAGGAGGGAGTAGTAGCCCTACCGCCGCCGCCACCACCGCCTTGCTGAACAAGGAGAACAAGTTCCGAGACCGGTCCTTCAGTGAGAATGGCGAGCGGAGCCAACACCTCATGCAGCAGCTCCAGCAGCAGCAAGTGGTGGTGGCAGCGGCAGCAGGGAAGGGCGGCGGCGGCGGCAATGGCACCGGAGGAGGAGGCGGCGGCGGCGGCGCGCCCATCAACTCGACGCGCTACAAGACGGAGCTGTGCCGACCTTTTGAGGAGAGCGGCGCCTGCAAGTACGGCGAGAAGTGCCAGTTCGCCCACGGCTACCACGAGCTCCGCAGTCTGACCCGCCACCCCAAGTACAAGACGGAGCTCTGCCGCACTTTCCACACCATCGGCTTCTGCCCTTACGGGCCCCGCTGCCACTTCATCCACAACGCCGACGAGCGCCGCCCCGCGCCCGCCAACGGCGCCGCCGCCGCCAACGGCTCGCCCCCGGCCGGGCCTCCGCAGCAGCAGCAGCAGCAGCAACCGTCGCCTCAGGCGCCGCCGCCGCCTCCTCTTCCTCACAGCAACGGTCACCCGCCGCCGCCGCACCACCACCACCACCACCATCATCATCACCCGCTCCACCCCCCTCACGCGGGCAGCACGGGCGACCTCCGCGCTTTCGTCCCGACTTCGGCTCGGGAGCACCCGCTGGGAGGAGGAGGAGGCGGAGGCGGCTTCGGGATCCCTCACCCGCGAGGCGGCGACCGGCCCAAACTGCACCACAGCCTCAGCTTCTCCGGGTTTTCCGCCCACCACCATCACCACAGCCAGCACCACGGCGGCCCCGCCCTCACGGCCGGCCAAGGCGGGCTAGAAGCGGCGGCGGCGGCAGCGGCCGCTGCTGCCGCCGCCTTGCTCCTGGAGAGCCCCGGCGGAGGGCCCCGCACGCCGCCGCCGCCTTTGCCGCCTCAGCCGCCGCCAGCCTCGGGAGGCTCTTATTGCGACGACTTGGTGGCCTCTCCCTCGTGTGCCAACAACGCCTTTGCCTTCTCGGCGGGCCAGGAGTTGGGCAGCCTCATCGCGCCGCTGGCCCTCCACGCCCCGCCGCCTCAGCAGGGCGGCTTCGCCAGTGCGGCGGCGGCGGCGGCGGCCACTTTCTACCGTTGCCACCCGCAGCCGGGAGGGGGCGGGGCCGGCGGCGTTGGCGCAGGCGCAGGAGGAGGGGGCGGGAGCTGCTGCCCTCCGCCGCCGCCGCCGCCGCTGCTGCCTCCCGGCCCTCCCGCCTCGCCTCCCTTCAGCTTCCAGCCTTTGCGCCGCCTCTCCGAGTCGCCCGTCTTCGACGCCCCTCCTAGCCCGCCCGATTCCCTCTCCGACCGGGAGAGCTACTTGAGCGGCTCCCTCAGCTCGGGCAGCCTCAGCGGGTCGGAGTCCCCCAGCCTGGACTCCGGTCGGCGCCTGCCCATTTTCAGCCGCCTCTCCATCTCCGACGACTGAGGCGACAGGAGGAGGAGGAAGGAGAGGGACCAGGAAGGGCTTGGGGGGGGGTCGCTGGAGGCCCTTAAAAGCTCGATTTTTGGGGAGGGTGGGAGACCCCTCAGTGCCTTGCTGCCGCCCCCCACCTCCTTCCCTGCTCTCGTTTAGTTTTCTGCCTTCTCATCCCGGAGCAGAGACTGCAGCCTCCTGGAGAAACGAGCCAAACTCGCACAAGAGACCCTTCCTTGTTGCCTCTTTTTTTCCCTTGCCTTATATGTATTTTTTTAAACAAAAGAGGAAAATCCTTTGATTGCTGAGCAAATTCAGAGAAGAGGAATCAAAAGAAGTTGTGGGGTTTTTTTAATTTTCTATTATCAAGTGATGAACAAAACACAGATCATTTTGCAGAAGGGCAAATGATGTCATCAACCGAACAATCTTTTTTTTTATTAAATCTAAAGACGCTGGAAGGAGAGGATTTCTTTTTTTTTTTCCTTTTTTTTCTCTCCCTTTGGAGACTAGTTTAATGTGCACCACCACCAGCAGCAGCCATTCCATCTTCAAGTCTGTCTATGGGGAGGGGGGTGAGACAAAGGGTAAAGAGGAGCATTATTAGCAAGCAGATGACCCAATCCTGCTCCCCAGGAATCAACAATCAGTCTGGAGGGCCATGAACTTTGCATTCCAGGTCCTTTCAGATTTGTATACAATAAGGAGATGAGTAAGGAGTGTGAGGTTGTTTTGCCTTTCAATCAAATTTAAAGCAAATGTACTTAATGTATAAGCTTTTAAAAGAAAAATCCAACCATCCTGCCAAGAATATGCCTTGATAACACTCTAGTTTTTATATATATATATATATATCTATATATATTATAACATGCTAAAACTTCCATTCCAAAGTTTAATATTGGTTCCATTGCCACCACTTAGTGGATGTTTGGCTTAGAACAATTTTTGTTGCTTTATTTGGAAGCATTCAAGTGAGTTTAGTTTGTAATTGATGGCGAATAACTGCTGATTTTTTAATTTTTTTAGCTGAGTTGATTGCGCAAGTCACTGCACAACTCAATATGAAACTATTTAACTTATTTATTATCTTGTGAAAAGTATACATTGGTAATTTGTTCATACTGTATTTATCGGGTATGATGAAAAGCAATAGATATATATTCTTTTATTATGTTTAAATTATGATTGCCATTATTAATCGGCAAAATGTGGAGTGTGTTCTTTTCACAGTAATATATGCCTTTTGTAACTTCACTTGGTTATTTTATTGTAAATGAGTAAAATTCTTAATTTAAGAGATTGTATGTAATATTTATTTCATTAATTTCTTTCCTTGTTTACGTAAATTGAAAGATTGCATTGAATTTTTTTATAGAAATCTGACTCAATGCTGTGGAAGTAGTTTTGAGAAATTTCAATGGGTTTTTAGAATGTACAATGTTTGTAACCCGTCCAAGCTTCAGCCTACTTTGCAATCAGAATTTAAAGTGGGAAACCTAATTCAGAATGGTGAAATTAACCAAAAAGTATTCACGTTGCCTAACTTTACCAATCACACTGTGATAGTCTCAAAGTATGTAGCAATAAAAGGGTGGGGGTGGGGGTCCCAGTATTACGTTTCATAGTGCCTTCATAAGGGTCCATGCCTTAAATCTTCCTCAACCAAATAAGTATTTTTCTTAATGCTTGAGAATTTGAATGTAGGGCTGGGGTTTTAACTACAAGAAGTTATACCACTCTTTTGTAAGCAAGGAGGCCATCCTTTTTGCCACCTTACTTTTTTGCATACATGAGCATATCTTTAATAAAATTCCAAAACACGTAACTTTCTGGTTTAGAAAGTCAAAGGTTACCCAAAACTTTCCTGAAGGGTGGATGAATGAGCAGTACCTTTTCAAAATGTACATAGGTACAGGTTCAGCACTATGTACTCTTTGGACTACTTTTAACAAGTATGTTTTGAATGTAACTAGAAAATGAGTCAACTTGAGTTGTAATATATTTCAGAGAGTCAGTTCACTACATATTTGGAGTGTGAGACTGTAAACTTTGTACTGTAAATGTTTTGTAGTTCTCCCAATAAAAAAATTTGAGGAAAAAACAATCCCAAGCTCTTAAAGCCATGTCTGCAAGGTGGTGCTTCTTTATTAGCTTTCCCCTATCAGTGTGGTGTCTAGCTACAGATTAACCTGGCTTTGAACTGCAGAATTGCTCCATTCCTGCAGAAAGACCTGGGAAGCAGCCAAAACCAATAAACTATTCCAGAAGGTTCCAAAGTACTATTGCAAAACCCACACACAGTCCTGTATGCATCAGCTAAGGAGGGGAAGAGAAGGTGCCTTTTCTTCCGTTGATCTTCACAGCTGTTCATTAAACTAAGTCATGAGCTCAGGAACATAAAAGGATGTCAGTATTTTATTTATGCAAGTCAGTGGAGCAGAGTTCATGCAACCAGCAATAGAAATTATGCTTGCAGATTTGGAGGAAATGGTAATGAGGGAAAGCAGAGGAACAGAAATAAGGCAAGGTAGTATTTTACATACCATCATGCCAGCCCCTTGTAAGAAGTGGATTTTTTTTTTGTCTCGTGGTTATTGGCGGTGCTGTACCTAATTCCTTTGCCAACAGTTCAGAGGATGGTTCTAATATAGACCCTTGCAGTTCTGGACCCATGAAGGGTCTTTAAATATTGGCAGTCTTGACACAAATTAAAAAATGCATTTATATCTTGACACTTTTCCATCTATAATGGCCCTTTCTGCTGCCAGAGTGACACAAATAATAGAACTCAGGAGTGCTATTATAAAATAACAAAGCTCGGACTGAATCGTGAATACTTTTTGTAGAAAAGCTACAGAAAACAAATCTTGTTCCTACTGGAATCCTTGGTGATTCTGAGGCTGTGGTTTGTGTAGATGGACATTTGATGGTAAGTTAATTAGCAGGTAGTAATGTCTACAAAAGGTTTTGTAGAAAAAGACCCTGCCAGGAAAAGATTTGTTCTTTTGAGTCCAATGTTAGTACTTTTCAGATTTTAGAAATAAGCATTCTAGTTTGCAAGTATCTGATTTCCCTCCACCCACCTGTTACGGTAAATTTCTGTGATGTGTGACCTACCTTGTGTGACCAGGCTACTGGCAGACAACAGTCCTTGAATCTTGCAAGTTTCATTGATGGCTGGGGAAGTTGGGAAGGGGTCTTCGCCTGCAGACGCCTTACTTGAGCTATGAACCATTAAGACAGATCTAATGGAAATGATCTAATTCTAAAGACAAGTTATTTTCCTCCCTTTTGTTGGATAAAAGCTACATTATATACAACAGCAATGATTTATCTGATCATTTACGAAATTCTTTCCAGCAGAGGAATGGCAGCTACTGTGGTGTAGATGTTAGAGATTGGACTAGAAATTGGGAGATCTGGATTCAGATTCCTTTGACATGCAGAGGTGGCTTTGGACCAGGCACACACATTATGGAATCTTAAGAAGATCAACTTGGGAAAAGTGTCACACGCACAACCTTGATCTAGAAAGAAATGGAAACTACAGATGTAACAATTTACTTGAAACTTGTTTTGCAAGCTACCTAAGAGACTTTTCAGGTCGGCTAGAACCAACTATTCCTATAGCTAGCGTGAACCAAAGCATGAAAGGTGACAGCTTTCCATTAATTTTCTAGGAAATGCATGGAAGTACTGGGGGGGGGGGGGAGGGCTTGCAAATTAATAGTCCAGCCTTTTAAATGTAAAGCAGTGCTTTTTAAAAGAGTAGCTAAAATTGGCCCTAAATACATATGGGCAGAAATAATGCCCACATGTGTCTTCCTTTCCCTTGCTCCTTTCTAGTCCTTTATTCATTAACAAGCTGGGGGAGTGGGTCATAGCAACAGTAGAGGCATTTCCCAATTGGTCCAGGAAGCCTGAAAAGCAGCTGTTTTCATATCCCACCCCTTTTGAGTGTCTTGCGATTTGTGTGGGGTGGCAAAAAAGACCAGCATGAAGTGGTTAGCTGTAACATGCTGCAAATGTAATCTAGAAGCAGTTCTTAGACTTGAACTCATCCTTAGTTGTACATAATATGCACGTGAACCCTTCACTTTTCAAAAATACATATCTTGCCATATCAATCAAGGTTATGGGTGTCCTCTTTTTTCCTAGAGGTTGGAATGCTTTGGCATCATCTGATGAAAATAATGTTACGTGTGAACAGGACATTTGGAAAAGGATGCCTGTAAATTGTCAGTGTGTGTTCTCTACCCACAAAGCTAGGCATAGCAGTGTACTTGGACAAGTTAACCTTTTTCAAAGTTTCAAAGATACCCTAAGCCAGGGGTTCCCAACCTGGGAGTTGGGACCCCTTTGGGTATTGAACGACCATTTCACAGGGGTTGTCATGAGCCAGTGAAGAAAAAAAGCACAAATGGCTTGGGTCTGGAGGAGGAGGAGGAGGAGGAGGAAGGGGGAAAGAGTGAATTACAGCTTGATGTCAGTCAATGGCACCAGAGGCTGCGATTGGCTGAGGGTGCCTGTAGAGGGACGTTCTCTATGCAGCAGTGGCCTGCCAAAGGGGGCTTGTGGCCTCTTCCAAGCAGCACAAGGGGTCACCACAACATGAGGAACTGTATTAAAGGGTCCTGGCATTAGGAAGGTTGGGAATCAGTGCCCTAAGCACATCACCTGATATTGGAAGCTAAGCAGTATCAGCCCTGGTTAGTACTTGGATGGGAGACCACCAGGGAATACCAGGTGTGATAGGCGCCTGGAGTAGGAACTGGCAAACCACTCCAGTATTCCTGCCAAGAAAACACCATGGACATGGGGTCATGAAGAGTCAGTCATGACTATAACAACATCACACACAGAATTACTAGAGTCATGGAATTGCTTTTCAGAATAGTAATGGTTACAAGCTCTTCAAGGAATAGTTCTTTTCACTCCAGTTGTATTTAATACCACTAAGTTGCCTCATCCAAGTGCAAGCAGTGAGTACTAAACATACATGTTATAATATTACAAATGTCAACATTCATTGTGTTGGGACAGGAGGTGGGGATGCTGGCAGAGATAACTAAAGGGTTATCAGCTTCAGACTTTTATGATACACTACCCAGTGGCCTCTGGAACTGTTAAGACGGGTTATGCGGGTTAGACTAAGGCAGAAAAAGGTAGTGCCCGGTTGTTCCCTTCCCAGAAATTGGAATGTTTTCGTTTCAGTAGAACTTTTTACAGCATCCCACAGTGTGTATTGTTAGAAAAAGTTGCAGGACTGCTTATGGATATTACAGAGCAGTGGTGGCGAACCTTCGGGCACTCCAAAGGTTTTAGACCACAACTCCCAGAGTCCTTTGTCATTGGCAATACAGGCTTGGAATTCTGGAAGTTGTGGTCCGAAACATCTGGAGTGCTGGAGGTTCGCCACTACTGTTATAGAGGGACGCATCATAAGATAGAGGAAAACTCAGCAAATTTAGGAGTGGCTATCATATCTGTACACTGCGCAAACCAGAGGCAGTAATCTTTGAAAGTTTAACCAGCAGAGGAAAGAAACTCACCTGGAGTCTGAAAAAAAAATTAATTCCCTTACTCTTTAAGGATAAGGAAATCTGCCACAGAGGACGCAGTTGTGATGAGAAGAAAACCTCATGTCCACCTTTTTCCGAGGCTCCTTAACCAGCCCTTGCTTCAGCAAAAACAATTTGACATAAGCTTTTAGGGATTGTTGCCCATTTTTTCCAAGTCAATAAGCACTTCCAGAGACTCATTTCTTCTTTGGTTAAGGTGCCACAACCACAAGCCTCTTCATTGTTTCTGCTATAAAGCTAACAGAGCTACACAACTACCTACTCCTATGGAAGAATCACTTGCAGGGTTTCCACTTTCTGGAAAGTTGGGGAAATGGTCCGAAGTCAGGGAAATTGTGATGAAAATAGATCCAAGCAGTGGATTTTTAAGCTGCTGCTGCAAGAGCATGATCTGTTCTTGTGGCAACTGGAATAGAGACGTAGCAGAATACAAGTACAACTTAATGGTGTCCTTTCTCACCTCCACCTTTTTCCCAGATTTACCCCCCAGCAACCAGCCTAATATGTTTGTTGAGCTGTGTCCCTGCATCATTTCAAAAGTTTGCTTGTAGCATTTGGAAAGCAAGATTAGTTAAAATGTTTAGCATTATACAAACTTTAAACATCTAGCTGTTTTCATCCCTGCTGCTAGTATTGCATTTAACATACATATAAAGATAAACATATTTTTGGGTCATGTTTGTGTATGTAATGGAGTTTTGTCTCCTGCTAAACACAGTACAGACTCAGGGAAATTGACAAATGTTGGTCAGGGGAAGTCAGGGAAATGGAAAAATATTTGTTAGTGGCAACCCTGTCTTGTCTTGCTTGTCTTTCATTCAACTCAAGGCATGATCGGCTTATAGTTCTTAACCAGTTTCCCATCCTCTCACTGACTCAATCAAACACCACAGGACAGTTAACCTATCCTAAATAAGAGGTGTTTTTTTTTTTTCATTGCCACACTGAGCATATATGCTCCTACTTGGGCTCAGCACTGTTACTTTACTGCATGGTAGTGTGATAAACTTGCCTGGGCAATCAGTTGTTGCAGCAGCAACATTATGAAGGACATCTGCAGCATGTCAAGAGTGGTCAGCTGATCTGTGTGACTGTGGTTGTCCTATAGAGGACCCTTTGCCTGTTGAAGGTCTCTGGTTCAGCCCCATGCTCTGTATACAGTAGGACCCCCATATCCACTGATTCATTAACTCCTGATTCAGCTATCCATGGTTGGTACAGGAAAAAATTAAATAAATAATTCAGCTGCAAAGCAAGCTACTGTCACAAACAGCAGCTATAAAACAAGCTACTGTCTCAAAACAGCAGCCGTAAAGCAAGCTACTGTCGCAAAAGAGCAGTTTTGGTGGTTTGGGCATTCTTTCTTATCCACAATTTTTGTTATCCATGGGAAGGCCTGGAACCTCTCCCCAGCAGATACTGGGATCGTATTGTACTGTGTTCTTCTCTAGGACAGTGGTTCACATGTGTTCTTGGACTGCAGCTCCCAGAAACCCCAGAGAGCACAGCTGGTGGTAAATGCTTCTGGGAACTGCAGTTCAAGAACACTTGGATTATGGTTGGGAACAAATGCTCTAGAAAAATGTTGAATGTTTTTCATGCATGGCAATGAGTAGATAGCCTACCTCCCTGTGTGTGTTTATGTGTGCATGTGTTTGTGTGTGCAGGTTTTGCTGCTGCTACTGTTGGTTGGTTGGTTGGTTGGTTGGTTTTGTGAACTGGGGTAGGTAGGCAACGATTTTTAATCTCCAGTGGTTTTAAAAATGGCAAGGGCCAGCAAAATCCCAGCTGCCCACCATCAGAGGTCTTCTAATTGCTTCTCTCTCTGATAGAAGTCTAGTTCCCAAACTCCACTAGGTACTAGCCCTCCTCTATTAAGTGCTGGTTAGGCCTCATCCAGAGTACTGTGTCCAGTCCTCAGAAACCTACAGAGCGAAGAAGATGGATATAAGGAGGGTTTCTCAACATGGAAGCTGATATGGAACTGAGAAGTTCAAAAAGCTGCTTCTGGTGTTTGTGCTAATAAAAGGAGCTGAGAAACACTTCTGCTTCTTTTATTAGCAGTGGGCAAGATTTATGAAGACTTGCCTGCTGCTAATTGATTTAATGGGATTAATTTAAAAATAGGAACGGGGGACTTTTTAGCATAGATAAAGAATCATCTGAGGGCTTTCACAAGCTAAATGGCAATGCAACAAGAAACAGTAAATAGTTCAGTTCAAGCCAGGGAACAGTAACAAAAGAAAGATCCCGTTCCCAAATGTAACTTTTTAAAAAACAACGAACTGCAGCCTAAAAGCATCAGCCATCCCTGAAAACATGCGCAAATACAAACCCAAGTCAGGAGAAGTTCAAGAAAAACAAAGGAGCCCTCCGAGTTTTCCCGCTGCATATAAGAAAGGAAAGGGTGAGCCTCTTCAAGGGAGCAAGAGGTTGAATTGATGCCTGGTGTGGGATGGGCAGCTTTTGGAAACCAAGTCTAGAATACCAGGATGGGAAAGTCTTGTTTTGTTTTGTTTCAAGCTGCCCTTTATTCCCTCAAGAAGGAAGTGCTTTTGTAAGGGTTTCAATGCTTCTTTAATGGGAATTAAAAACCCTTGCTGTTCTCCTTTGTGTGAGTGTGGGCATTTATACACAACCCCTAAACTCCGGGGCAAATGGCTCCCAGCTCCGGAGATTAAAAATGTTTACCCACAAACTCCGTAGTTAACAGGAAATTAAGTGCGACCCCGCCCACTTTAGCGCGTCCCAGCGCAGCTTTCAGGTACCTGCTTTTTGGATGTGAAAAATATTTGATCCGGTGTAAGGATAGTGAGTGCGGGGCTCTCCTGGCTTCTGTTTGTTGTTTTTCTGCCCCCCGCCCCTTTCAGAGATCTGAATGCTGCCGGGAACAGAACGGAGGTAAGCCGGCATTCTTTTCTTTCTTTTTTCTCCCTCCCCTCAGGCAACCAGGAAGTGCGGAGGGGGGTGGGGACAGAGGAAGAGCGACGAACCCCTAAGATCTCTGGTCCAAATTTAAGTGGCCAGCGGATCTTAGGGGTCGTGTAAAAAGGCCCTGTGAGTCGTTAACAGTGGTGGCCGACTCTTTGTGACTCCATGTCCATGGAATTTCCGTGGCAGGAATACTGGAGTGATTTGCTAGTTCCTACTCCAGGCGCCTACAGCACCTGGTATTCCCTGGTGGTTGCTCATCCAAGTACTAACCAGGGCCGACCCTGCTTAGCTTCCGAAACCAGGCAAGATCAGATGTGCTTAGGGCATCTAGGCAGATACTGTTCTCCTATATATTTTCCCAATTCTGGAAAGTAAAGAAGTGTCTATTTCACTGGGTTCTTGTTTTTGCTTGGGAGGGGAAGCGTAATTTGCATTTTATAAACCTTTTTTAAATGGCAGGGCTTTTATTTTCTTTTTAGACATATGTTCTATTTCCCTTTTAAAGAAAACATGAAAGGAAGCAGAACTTGAATGTCACATGCTGCCATCTCTTTTAAAAAGAACAGCAAATCTCCGCAACTGTTGGTATATGCAGACAGACCTGACTTTGTAGGGAAAAAAAATCTCTGACATTCGGTTTTGGCTAATCCTGCACGTTAGCCAGACTTTTAGTGCTGAAGTTGTATTAGTGTGTTCTGTCTTAAGTGTGGGAATCTTGGATTTTGTTAAATCTGGCTGAAGTACTTGGGAACTGCAGGACTGGGCCCCAAAGACATGGTGATGCTTCTTGCCTGCAGGGTTTTGTCTTTACTCCGAACTGTTGTGGTTGCAATGTTATTGTAAGATACAGCCTATGTTTCTAATAAAGTTTCAGGAGTCAGGACACAGACTTCATGAAGCAAAATTTTATTTTGTTACAGTACCTCTGAATACTAAAGTAAAGCACTCAGTTTTGAAATTTAAACAGCATTATTCTTACTTTGTTCTTAGAGTATTTATCTATGCCTTTATTTATAGTATTATAGAATAATTATTAGCATGGTTCTTCCTCATAGAAGAGTATTAAAACACAAAGGCCAGGATCTTGTTAACAAAAACCCAACATTCAAAAGCAAAGCAATCATGCAGTGGGTTTGTCCCCCTATTCTTAATGTAACTGCTTGTGCAATTGGTTGTGTGCCCAATTGCACAACCAGTGTGTGACTAACTTCACAATGGAGTCCACCTTGGGGCAGAAATGACAGGATTGCCCTTCAGTCATTAAAGCCAATAGGATTCTAGCCAAAATACAGTATGTGGCAAAAGCTAAAGATGTGGATTTGGGGTGTTTTGGATTACAAATCCCGTAAAGCTCCTTTCTGGGAGTCCACTTCCAGGATCCAGACCTTAGAGACAGCAAAATTATGCTCACTAGGGGAGAAGGCCCAGCTGACAGAATTCATGCCTTGGATGGGCCTGACTTCCAGCAACCCTAAAAGATTTGAAAGTACCTCTTGCTAAGTTACAATTCAAAAGTAACTTATGTAAACATTCCCATAATGCAGAAGGAATTAGTTGCAAATCCTTTCTCAATTTGTAATTAGTCACTTCAGAGCAGTATTGCAGAAGTGAAGGCAGTGCAGGTTTATAAGCTCTGTGATCAAGCATTTCTTGCTCTTGTTTTGAGTAGTAGAGAAATGGGAAGTTGTACTGTGCAGTGCTGGCTAGGCCTGCCCTTCATGGGACATGCATTGTGTCACCTTGTTCCCTGGTGTCTGGCCATATAAGGCACCAACATCTGCTGCTCCTTTGTATATATGCCAGTGTGAGGGGTGTGTGGGACAATCGCTATGTCCTGAATGGAGTAGTCATATCTGCCCAATACTTGGTTTTTGCACAGCACCACATGGTAGCACTCATTGTTGGACTTTAGTCTCTGCTGTTCCTACTCCTGGGGGGAAATGTTTCTAAAACATAAGCTATCCTCCTATGGCAGTTTTTTTTACCTCTGTCCTCCCACTGCCAGTAGGGGTGGAAATCCTGAAGTCACATGCACGCTTGCCCTTTTTCTGCTCACACCACAGGAATTGTTGTGTAAGGCATCAGATGGCCAGTAATAACATTCTTACCCTCATGGGAAATATTTAGTACTTGTTACGCAAGACCTCAGGCTCTGCGTTGTTCGGCAGTGAGTTTTTCAGAACTGGGATTTCTTTAAGGGCCTTTCATGCCATATGGAAGTAACACCCGCTTGGTTTGTTTCAAGTGTCTGTGCTACTCCTGATGTGTCCTGTGATCTGGGCCATACCAACCAACATCTCTGTGAGCTGGAACCATGTGGTCCTAACACATCTGGACCAACAGTGTTTGGCTTGATCAAACACTGATGTGCTCGGGAAGTAAAATGTTATTTTACACGGTGATAATTAATGTCCAATTAAAATTATGCATGGAATATGCACAACTGCTTTCATGGTAAGGCCTTCACAACAATCACTCAGCGACAGCGGTCTCTGGCATTTTTTTCTATCAGGAACTGGTAATTGGTCATGTTGTGTGAGCATGTGAAGCACATATGTGCGTATGCAAAGGTGTGTGTGCATGCATCGGGGTGGTGAATGCATGCAAAACAAGCCGTGTGCACAAGACTCACCCCCCCCATGAGCAAAGCAAAGCAAAGTGTGCTGCTTATATACCACCCACTCTCTGTGGTTTACAAGTAATGATCCAGGCTACCCATTGCCAACTCCCCAGCAAGCTGGATACTCATTTTGCTGACCCTCAGAAGGATGGAACGCTGAGTGAACCTTGAGCCTGCTACTTGGAATTGAACCCCGTGTTGTGAGCACAGTTACAGCTGCAGTATAGCAGTTTAACCACTGTACTATGAGGTTCCTTCAGCATGCAAGATGCCCCATCCTGCACATAAAGTTCCACCGCAATTTAAATGGTTGTGTTGGGTGCATGGCAAGGAACCTGCACTGAAGGGGAAGGGTATGTCTTAAATTATCACTGGCTGCTGGCTCAGACAGGTTTGTAACAAGCCACAGCCTGGTAGCAGGTCACGGCCTGGGGGTTGGGGGTCCCTGCTCTACAACAATTGTTCTGTAAACACTACCAATTGACCGTCTCTAATACTAGTTCCTAATAGGGTGTCATCTAGGGCGGCTCCAAACAAATGCTGAAGAAGACTCCTGTAGCACTAGCAGTAGTGCAGAAGAGGGGATTCAGGCAGGCGTTGCTCCCATGACATCACTGCTTTTTAAAAATGGAGGTCTCTCCTTTTTGCTTAGCCACCCAATGGCCATATGGCCTACTTTACAGAGTATATATAGTCCAGTTCAGCCCATGCTTGGATAGAAGAGCAAGAGGCCCAAGAAGAGAAGACAAGAGACTTCAGTTGAAGGAACCAATAGCTGGGTAACTCCTGGGCCGTAGACGTATCAGTCGCTACCTTCACCCAATGCAGCGAAATGTATTACACTTCTATACCAAATGAATTAAATATGTTGAAAGTATATAGAAAATTATACATCTACATTTGCAAATATATGTCTTACTCAGCGTACAGTAGGACCTCCGTATCCACTGATTCAGTTATCCACGGTTGGCAGAGGAAAAAATTAAATAATTCAGCAGCCACAAAGTAAGCTATTGACACAAATAGCAGGTGTAAAGCAAGATATTATCACAAATAGCATATGTAAAGCAAGCTACTGTCACAAACAGTAGCCATAAAGCAAGCTACTTTCTCAAAACAGCAGTCATAAAGCAAGCTACTGTCAGGAAACAGCAGTTTGGAGATGGGTGGGCAGGCGTTCTCTCTTATCCATGGTTTTCATTATCCACGGGAAGGCCTGGAACCAATCCCCAGTGGATACTGGGGTCCTACTGTATTTATTTATTTATTTATTTTGAACATTTTTACCCCACTTTCTCCTTGGAAATGGACCCAAGGTGGCTTACAATAATGAGGGACAATATACAGTCCAGAACATTTAAGACATAATCAACTTAAGAACAGGGAATTTGAAGACGCATCTTATAGTGTTATACAAATCTGTGTCCTCTTTTTGGGCTGATGCACTTTCTCTTTCTGGGCCACCCTAAATTAATCCCCACCACGGACACCACATGAGTAATTCCCACAATGTAGATCCTGAAGCAGGAATGAGACCCTGTGAAGTGGTGCTAGTCCCTAACAGTTGCCCTTAGGGTCTAGAGCTGTTGGATATATTAGGCCCCGGGACTGCCATAACTCACTTCTGACCTGGAGACAGAAGAGCAAGTGCAGGGCTTATCTACTGCAGAGGGGATGTGCCGATGTTATCTAACTTGAATACAGGCCTCATGGGGAGGAAGAGGCAGGAAGCATATTGCTCAAGGCAACTGGGTGGCCGTAAGCGTGTAGTGACATCCTCATTTGTTAGGGGTGGGAACCTGCCTTAGAGCATCCTCTGATTCTTATCCAGGCAGAGTCCTTCCAGATGTTATCCCACCTAAATTACCCCTTTATATCCTTTGCCTTCTCTCCCTCTCAAGAAAGTGGAGCAAATGATGTGTCTCTCATCCCATCTTCTTTCACTTTGTCCTTTCAAGAGAACTTACGGGTCACATCATGGTGCCAGTAAAACCAAACACCCATCAACTCCACGGAAGGAAGCCAAGAGGTTCTTGTCCCCCCACCGCTTTTTATCCTAGCTACTGCCTTTGTTCTCCTTCCATGCTTTTGGGGGAGAAAGGCGGGAGGGCAGGACATTGTAGCACCTCATTGATTAGTAAATATTTGCACAGCATTTTGACCTTGTACAGGCCAGTGTAACTACTCGGGATTAGTTAGCAGCTGAACTCAATCCCAACTGTGGTGTTAGGCCCAAATATTTTTAAATATTTATAGAGGGAAGAATTCAGGACTTGATTAGAAAATAAATCACACACTACTGCCTCCCCCAACAGGCTTTCTACTTGTAGCTGGTTTTATTTCTCTCTCTTCCAGTCAGTTCCTGGTATTAATCAACACAAGGCACAATTGCCCGGAGCTTGGATAATGTTGCAACAATTCCATTTATTTGCACAGAGTAACTCTTCTGCATTTAAAGTATGCTGAAATTTGTTTGTGGGTTGTTTTTATAAATAAAAAAATAGCCCCACCTGGTGAGAGTCACGAATTGCCTGCTATTATAATGAGTTTGATTTGGGATGCCATATTTTGTCTTCCTCGGCTTGGTAGTCTCTGTCTGATGTGTTGGGCTGCAGCCTCCATCGTCCAGTGGCCATGGAAGCTGGGGATGATGGAAACGGCAGTCAAAACACATTGGCAAGAAAATACCAAGGGTGCAATCCTAAGTAGTCAATGTGTCTGAAGGCCAGCTGAGCTGACACTAAGCCAGCTGAGGCTATGCTGAGTCTATTTCCTTGGTCTCTGGAGGCGAGAGATTCCTTAGGTCTAATCCGAGTTTGACCTAATTCTGTACCAGCATAATGGCTATGTGTGCTGAGAGGGGTTTGGGTCTGGCTTAATTTAGCTCAGTGGTTCTCATCCTGTGGGTCCCCAGATGTTCCTGGACTGCAACTCTCAGAAGCCTCCACCACTCGCTGTGCTGGAAAGGGCTTCTGGGAGTTGCAGTCCAGGAACATCTGGGGACCCACAGGTTGAGAACCACTAATTTAGCTCCTTCTCCTTCCTCCCCTTGCCTCTCCCTGCTTTTGGTTCTTCTGCCGGCTGATTTTAGGGGCTCCACCAGATCCAGTTGTGGATCCCAAGCAATACCCAGAGGGGTTGTGCTGAGACAAGAGGCTTCTGACCATTCCAAACCCACTGCCGCTACTTCGGATTGAACTGTAAATCTGAAATAATTATACTGAACTTTTCAGCAACACAATGACTTAAAAATGCTCAGGCCTCCCCACATTCTTTTACCATCCAATGATGAAAAGCCCTCTGTTTATAATTTAGAACCAAAACCAAACTTAATTTGATTTAATTTAAATTAAAAATCAGCAAAATGATCATTCCCAATAAATCCTAAACACTAGACACAATAGTCATCAAATTTGTTTATATTGATTTGGATTTTTTTTTAAATTACAAAACCCTTAGATTGCTTACCCCTCCCTGAATTTCTTCTGTGCTTCCATGGGGTTACCCTTGCACATGCATGAGAACTGATCCTCTCGGTTGACAACATGGAACAATATAATTTAATATGTAACGATATATCCAAATATATTATTTAAATAGTACTTATCACAAAACAAAAGCATTGAACACTGGTTGCACTTTGAAAATGTTCATGTTGTGGTGGAAGTCCAGGAAAATACAGTAGGGCCCCTGTATCCACTGATTCATTAACCACTGATTCAGTTATCCACGGTTGGCAGAGGAAAATAGTAAATAAATAATTCAGCAGCCGCAAAGCAAGCTACTGTCGTAGTACGACTAGCATGCATGTGCAGGGGGGGAACCTTTTCCTTTACCTTTTTATATATACATGTGAGCTTTCTGATTGTGTTTTATCATTTTTTAATTTTTGTCTTGGTATTTTATAATGCTGTGTGTCCTTATTGTAAACTGTCCAAAATAGTGTTCGGCCAGATAGGTTAATAAATAAATATATTTATTTATTTTGAATATTTTTATCCTGCCTTTTTCTGTTGAAAAGGACCCAAGGCAGCTTACAATAATGAGGGACAATATATAGCTCAGAACATTTAAGACATATTCAAGTTAAGAACATGGAATTAGAAGAGGCATCTTAAAACATTCAAAAATAAACATTAAAGCTGCAAACAGCATGTGAAAAGAAAGAAAAACTCCATTATAAGAGATGGAGACTAAGACGGGAAACATTGGTGTTCATGCATGGTAGTCCATCTAGAAGTCACATAGTAGGTAGTCCCTCATTCAGGGAAAGCTTGACTGAAGAAGAAGGTCTTCGCCTACTTCTGAAAAGACAGCAGAGATGGGGCAATCTTGGCCTCCAGCAGGAGGGAGTTCCAAAGTCTGGGATCAGCAACAGAGAAGGTCCTATCATGTGTTCTTATGAGATGCACCTGTGAAGGTGGCAGGATGGAGAGAAAGGCCTCTCCTGATGACCATAGCACCCGAGCCGGTTCATACTGTGAGATTCAATCTTTGAGTTAGCTAGGACCAAGGCCATTTAATGCTTTTTAGGTTAAAACCAGCTCTTTGAATTGTGTCTGATAGCTGATTGGCAGCCAGTGGCATAATGTGACCTCTGTAATCAGCCCCGGTCAGCAATCTGGCCGCTGCATTTTGAGCCCGTTGAAGTTTCCTGAGACTTTCCATCGGTAGCCCCATATAGATAGAGCACATTGCAGTAGTCCAGCTGGGATGTCACTAGGGCATGTGTCACAGTGGCTAGAGCAGGTTTCTCAAGAAGTGGCTAGAGCAGGTTTCTCAGCTGGGATACTAGTTTTAATTGTGCAAATGCATTTCTGGCCACAGCTGTGATTTGGGCATCTAGGCTCAATGATGAACTGTGAACCTCTCTTTTCAGTGTGTGTGTGGGGGAATCTCATCCAGATCTCCCTTTTGACAGACCAGAACAGGTTTGC
The DNA here is from genome assembly GCA_029282475.1 of Phrynocephalus forsythii. Taxonomy (NCBI): domain Eukaryota; kingdom Metazoa; phylum Chordata; class Lepidosauria; order Squamata; family Agamidae; genus Phrynocephalus; species Phrynocephalus forsythii. The sequence continues at coordinate 121,715,358 of JAPFRF010000002.1, read as the reverse complement.
ATCCCAGTTGATTCCCACTGATCTAAAGTCAAAATAGCTTTTTGAACAGACCAGAAGTTGGGTGTCATCGGCATACTGGTGACACTTCATCCCAAAACTCCAAATAATCTCCCCCAGTTTCATATAAATGTTAAATAACATAGGAGAAAGAACAGAACCCTGAGGGAACCACTGTTGAACAGACTATGACCACTTTCTGCATTCTCTCCTGCAGGAAGGACTAGAACCACTGTAAGACAGTGCCCCCACGTCCCAGTTCAGAGAGACGAGTCAGAAGGATGCTGTGGTCGATAGTGTCAAAAGCAGCTGAAAGATCCAGTAAAACCAAAAGGGACACAGATCTCCTATCCATTTCCCTGCATAGGTCATCTACCAAGGCAACCAGTGCCGTCTCAGGGCCTTTTTACACGACCCCTAAGATCTGCTGGTCCCTTAAATTCGGACCAGAGATCTTGAGGGTTCGTTGCTGTTCCTCTGTCCTCACCCGCTCCGCACTTCTTTGTTCTGTCTGCGTGAGGGGAGGGAGGGAAAAAAAGCCTTAGACAGGGACAGAAGAATAAAGCCTTACCTCCGGTGCCGGTGGAAGTTGCTCCGACCTCCGTTTACTTCCTGGTTCCTCTTTAAGGGGCGGAGGCAAAAGAAAAACAACAGAAAGAAGTGAGGAGAGCTCAGGCACTCTCCGCATCAAATATTTTTCACCATCAAAAAGCAGGTACATGAAAAATGCGCTGGGTCGCGCTAAAGTGGGCGGGGTCGCACTTAATTGTCTGCAAACTCCGGAGCTGGTGGGGAAACATTTTTAAGGTCCGGAGCTTGCAGCCATTTGCAGCGGAGCTTAGGGGTCGTGTGTAAACGCCCTCAGTCCCTTAACCAGGCCTAAAGTCAGACTGAGCTGGATCCAGGTAGTTTATCTCATCTTGAAACCTCTGAAGCTGCAATGTCACAAGTCGCTCTAGTATTTTTCCCGAAAATGGGATGTTGGAAATAAATAAATAAATAAATAAATAAATAAATAAATAAATAAATAAATAAATAAATAAATAAGCAAGCAAGCAAGCAGAGGCCAATGTTGTAAAATGTATGGTAATTACCCATCAGAAATTCTTCAGTTAACAAGTAAAAACGACTCCAGAAGGAAAGATGCCATTACTCAGTCAAAAACTGAATTTATGTGCAAACACTCATGGGTTCAGTTGCTAGGCTCTTGAGAAAGTTCCTGGGGGAAACCCCTATTTGAAACCCAGATACCTCCTGTCATTTAATGGAGACAGTCCCAAGCTAGTTAGATAGCCCAAGGGGAGGTGATCCAAGGCAGCTTACTGAACTCAGATCAAAAGATCACATATGTTAAACATGCATTTAAGAGCTGGGCCTAGGATATGAGCTTGTGCCCTTGGAAATAAATCTCTGGTAACATTTTGCCCTTTTGACTCACCATAGTCTACACTGAGAAGGTTCATTGATTATCATTCATTTTTTTATTTTGGACAAATAATTTGATTAATTGTTAATTTGCTCTAACTACCATGCTTTTAAAAAAATCCAATGAACATGGACCAAACAAAGCCAAATACATTCTATTTCAGTGTACTCAAAATCTTCAGCTTTGAGTAATAATCTTCTCACATTAATGCTATGGGAACCTCAGACAAAGTTTATGGATACCTGGGAAATTACACTGTGACTGTCATGCACACCTGATTGTCAGCGCTCATAGGGCTATTTCCATCCAAAAAATGGGGAAATATATATTTAGTTGCCAGTGATGGATGCAAAATCTGCCTGGAACCTTCAATCTTTCCACGTCTCTGTCAACATTTACTAAATTTTGAACCTTTACTGGACTCTCTTCTTTCTTACACTTTTATTTGAAGAGAATTTTTTTTTTTTTTATTTTATTTTATTTTTTTGCTGAGCTCCTCTTCAATACAGTCAATCACTGTTGGTTTATCCATTGAGATGGTTTTTCCCTTGGTTAATCTTGGCATTTGGGCTTTCCTTTGGCTTTTCAACGGCATAATTTGTTCACAAGCTCTGCTTGGCACTTTTCAAATTCTGTGGAGGCACCATTTGCAACAGAATAGACGAGAGCAGGGACAGTGCCTCTTTCTTTATTTCATCCCAGCCACTCAGATAATAGGCATTGATTTTCCGATGAACTACAGGAGATGGCAAGCTAGAAAGGAGAAATACTAAAATTAACTTCTGCCTAAATAGTTCCCATTTGCCCTCAATAAGTCCATTGTGCAGAGAGCAGGGCTGGTTTAAAAAAAAAAACAGTTGTTAACAAAATTGAAGTAGCACAAGGCTGAATGTTCAAATATATAGCCAGAATCTTGTTGGGGGCGGGGGAAATCACAACAGTAATTGCACAAAAAGCTTGCAGCTCTGGCAATGTGTCTACAGTATGGCTGGTTCCCCAAGCAGTACACAACTCATCACACAATGGAGCCCTTGCCAAAAGCTGCAAATGCACACTTGCCATTGTGGAAGGGGTTTTTTCCCTCAGCAGAATTCGAGCCTGCGTATACCTATATATTTCTTAATTCTTCCCCCAGGTTTTGTGGTGGATCAAGAGGTGATGTGTATTTCAGGAAAATGACTCCTAAGCTAAGTCACTGCTCTTCTGCAGTAAGGACCTACATCACATGGACTATTTGAATAATTTTTCCTCCTTTTTTGATATTGATATATTTGTATGTATAGTCATGTGATATATAGGTCGCTGGGCTCATTCACGTGGCTGTCAGTTCAATGAGTATATTTCTAGCTACTTGCCCTGGTTCTGTAGCCTACATGTGCCATCTCATATACAGTAAACAGATACATTTTTGCCCTGTTTCTGGGTCCCCCTGCCCTAAAAATTATTGTAAATCATTATAAGTGCTATATATATTCATATGTAATTTTAAAAACTTTAGAAGGCAGTCAATCAGTGCAATTTGATTCATAACTGGTGGTGGGCAGCTCACTAGTAATGATGTTTGATGGTGCTTGGTTTTTTGAAGGATACTAGAGGGGGTGTTGCTCCATGTTGAAAGTTGAAGTGTGTGTGTGTGTGTGTGTGTGTGTGTGTGTGTGTGTGTGTGTGTGTGTGTGTGTGTGTGTGTGTGTGTGTGTGTGTGTGTTGTATCGTTACAGTCATGACTGACTCTTAATGACTCCATGTCCATGGAGTTTTCTTGGCAGGAATACTGGAGTGGTTTGCCAGTTCTTACTCCAGGTGCCTACAGCTCTAGATATTCCCTGGTGGTCTCCCATCCAAGTACTAACCAGGGCCGACCTTGCTTAACTTCCGAAATCAGGGGAGATTGGATGTGCTTAGGGCAGTGTTGGCGAACCTATAGAACGGGTGCCAACAGTGGCACTCGGAGCCCTTTCTGTGGGCACCTGACATCGCCCCTTCACAGCCACCCGTATTCAGGTTAAATGGCTGTATTGGCATCTTGCGGGAAATTAGTGGGTTCTGAATCGCAGTTTGGGCACTTAGTCTCTAAAAGGTTCGCCATCACTGGTTTAGGACATCTAAATTTTGCCCTTTTGACTCACCATAGTCTACACTGAGAAGGTTCATTGATTATCATTCAAAATTACACTAGCTCCATTGAATCAGTGGAATTTGTGGAAGAGTTGACTCAATAAATCATCACCGATTCAATGGGCCTACTCTAGTTACAGCATACATCATACATTCATACAGCATACAGCACACATCATCCATATCCGTGTCCTTAGTGCTAGTACTCTGTCATTTTTAGATGGGGTAGAGAAATGCTGTATGTTGAACTGGGCATGGTTTTGATATAAACAGTGGCTTAATAAGCAACTAAACTTAACAAACTCAGCACAAAATCTCTATAATCCTTCATAGGGTACAATTTTAAATAATCATTTTGTATCAATCTCTTATTTTGTTCTGATTAGTTTAAAAATTGTTGTGAAGCCCCTCTAACGAGTCTTCAATTATAATAATAATTACCTGCCATCAAGTCCGTTCTGATTCACAACAATCCTTTCTAGGTTGTTTAGCTATAATAATCTTAGAATGCCGAGCTAGGACACACAGTGTGGAACTGAAGACCCAAACTTTGCAGCCAATGGAGAATTGAACTACTAAGTTATCCAGCAGTTCCACTATGGAATACTGTATTCAGAAGTACATTATCATTCCTTCCTTCTGGGAGTGCTTTGGAACTGTGCAGCTTGTCCAAGACTTCACAGGGTGGGTCTTCTCATGGGATGCACAGTGGGTAACGGAACTCCCTACCTTTGACTTTGTAGCCAAATTTTATTTATTTATTTATTTAATATACCGCCCATCTGGCAGAAAGTTACTCTGAACGGTTTACAACATAAGGATTTCTGTAGCTGACTGAGAAGGTGCCAGTGTGCCTCTTGGATGTACAATTGGTGCGTCACCAGACATGCAACTGAAATGTGTCTCATGTCCACAATTAATCACAGGATGTTTTATAAACCCTACCTGGACACCAGGAATATCCTGAGCACTGTTATTATCTTGTAAACCAATTCAAGGCAAAACAATAGTTGTAGAAAAGGATATACAAGTAAAGCACTCGGTTTTTGGCTGCATTGGGTAGAGTCACTGTCTCACCCCCTTGTTGGTGTAATTGGCTGCTTCAAGAGGTAGGGACAGGATGGCCAAGTTCCTGCCTGAATTGCTATGCCACCAGTGCTGAAGGACCAGACAAAAGAATTTTTTTTTACCCAGCGTGTTGTTAGTCTGTGGAACTCTCTGCCACAGGATGTGGTGATGGCATCTGGTCTGGATGCCTTCAAAAGGGAACTGGACAGATTCCTGGAGGAAAAGTCCATCACAGGTTACAAACCATGATGGAGATGTGTAATCTCCAGGCTTAAAACCAGGGTACTTCAAGGGCCAGATGCAGGGGAGTGGTATCAGGAGACAGATATCTAGTCTTGTGCGGTCTCGGATGCAATTGGTGAGGCTACTGTGAGATAGAGGAAACTGGACTAGATTGGCCTTTAGCCTAATCTAGCCTGGTTCCTCTTATGTTCTTATGTTCTTATGACCCTGCCAACACACATCCTAAGGTGAGTGGCTGTGCTGGCCCAGGACGTGGAAAGAAGGAGCCATGTCTGTACTTAACCCCTAGGTTGCATTGCCTTTGATCAGGAAGAAGTACCTTACAGGTTTTGATGAGTGGTGAAAAATATGGCTTGTAAAAGAAGATGGCTAGCTGGTTGGGTTTAGGTATCACTGGTTTAGGTATCTGGTTGTGGAGTCTGAGGTTGAGAGTTTAATTCCCCACTTTGCCTCCTGAGTGTAAACAGAGCCAGCCTTTGTGGCCTTGGAGAAGCTGCACAAAGGCACCCCAGAAGAAGGGAACTGTAAACCACTTCTGAGTGCTCTCTAGCAGGAAAACCCTGGGGAAAAAGTCACCATAAATCAGAATTGACTCAGTGGCACACAGTTAATTTGAGTGCTGGCCGGAGAGCTCAGTGAGTTGGGTATCTAGGTGTGGAGTCAGAGACCTGGAGTACATTTCTCCACTATGCATCCAAGAAGAGCCAGCCTATATGGTCTTAGGCAAGCTGCACAGTCCCAGGGTGTCCCCAGAAGAAGGGAATGGTAAGTCACTTTTGAGTACTCTCTCAGGCTAGAAAATCCTGGAAAAGATCACCAAAAATCCGAACTGACTGGAAGGCACACAATTACTGTATTATTATTTAAAACAGGTGGTGATGCATCTCTCTCTCTCTCTCTCTCTGCCTTCCTCTCTCTGTTTCTCTTTAAATATCATTCTGTTTTAAAAAGCGTATCATCACCCTCAAAACGGTTGCTATTTATTTGCTTTGGTGATGCATCAGTTTTCAGTAGCCTTATTGTTGAGTTATTTTTCTGGATGTCAAGCAAGATACATGTTTATATTTTAAAAAGGTAAATAATGAGCTTGAGGAAATACAGGGGTTCTTGAAGTGAAATGGCAGCCTGGCATGCACTTTGGCGGGTCTGCAAAAGGTGGGCTTTCAAAGAGAGAAATTGAGGGTAGCGGTGGTGGTGGTGGGAGTTTTGATAGTGGCCTTGTTCCAAACCAAACAAGGTGAGCAGCCATCTTATTCCACACTTCCTTTGTACCAAGACCTCTTTTCCTTCCCACCTCCCCGAAAGTGGTCTGGGAACTTAGACTGTGTTAGATCAATGCAAACACCATGAGAGAAAAAAATAACCAGGACATGCCTTTTGATGTAGCTGTGACTCTTTCTGAAGCGAACAGATGCAAGAGAGAACTGCCAGCTCTCTGCCCATTTTTCCAATACCAACAAACCTGCGTGCTGCCTGGCAGCTGGCCTTGCCCTAACGTCAGTGGGTCGTTTATATATAAAATGCCCCAGTGAACAAAAATGCATTTCTTTCACCAGCCTCTTGAAAGATACCTACTCATAAATAAGGGGAATAAAAATCAGATTTGGGAAAGTCAAGAAAGATTTCTGAAAAATCTTCTAAGAATATAAATTATTCAGAGCTTGAGAAGTTTTCTTTTCTTCCTTCCTTCCTTCCTTCCTTCCTTCCTTCCTTCCTTCCTTCCTTCCTTCCTTCCTTCCTTCCTTCCTTCCTTCCTTCCTTCCTTCCTTTCTTTCTTTCTTTCTTTCTTTCTTTCTTTCTTTCTTTCATTTGGTGGGATGGCAACTCTCAGACTGGGGGAAAGCATTCTGAAAGGAATTGTCTAGAAATGTAACTTTTGTAACTAAGAAAGAATAAGAAAGGCTCGCAAAATAGAGTGTGTTCGGAACTGGCTTTCACCTGTTCATTTGGACACAACCAGACAAATATTAGGTTGTGGCTATTTATTATGGATTACCAGTATGAATTATAGAATCATGGAGTTGGAAGAGACCTCAAGGGCCATCTAGTCCAACCCCCTGCCATGCAGGAACCCCCCCCATCAAAGTACTCCCGATAGATGGCCATCCAGCCTCTGCTTAAAAGCCTCCAAAGAAGGAGACTCCACTACCCTCTGTGGCAGCTTATTCCACTGCCGAACAGCTCTAACCATCAGGAAGTTCTTCCTAATGTTCAAATGGAATCTCTTTTCCTGTAGTTTGAGACTGGGATTGGAACGGCACAAGAGTGACCCTCTATGCAGCAACAACAAAGCTTATCGGATGAGCTGTCATCTTTCCTACCTTAAAAAAGGTTGTGATGATAAACGGGTAGACAGTGTTTGCCACCCTGGCCTCTTTAAAGAAACCTCTGTTCAGTCATAATAACATTGATTTTTAAGGGGCTGGAGTATGTCACTATCTCCTCAGCCTAATTTATAATCTTAGAACTGCTAATCTGGAAGGGTCCCTATGGATTATATCAGGTCTAGCCCCTGTCAAGGAGGCGTAATGGGGAATTGAACTCCCAGCTTCTGGCTTCATAGCCAGATGCCTAAACAACAGAGCTATCTAGTAGCTATCCCACACTGCTATTGTGAGAACAAAAGGAGCTATCCCAGGCTCTTTGGGAAAAGGAGTAAAGTGTGACTAAAACATTTTAAATGAAAAAAGCCCACTTTATATATGCCCATATTATCTCTTTTGGATTACATTATATGCCAATAATTATGTTCTATTTCAAAATGTTATCTGCTGTGCAGGATTTACAGTTGTACAGTGGATGTAGAGGCAAAATTATAGAATCCTTTTCTGAATACAAATCAAAACATTGGCTATTAAGAGTCTTGGGTGATGAAAGGCATCCTTGTTTTCCACCCCATGTGGCTTTATCTGAATACCATAAACAGTTTTGACAGGAAATTGGTGCTGAATTTGTTAATATCTTAGCAGCTTTAGCATTCTGGGAACTTAGGTTTGCTGGTATTTATTAAAAATCCAGATATTTCGTTTCCTCCTGCTTTGTGTCTTGTTTAGCTTTGAGTCAGTAATAACTCTTGGAATGGCCTGTGCTTTTCCTGAGCAGTAAACAAAATTGAATGTAGAATTGGGGCTTAATGATTCCATACGGCCAGGAAACTGAAGTCCAGCTGTTCCCTGAAAACTGTTACCCACATCTTCATTAGACCTCAGAACGGAACACAAAACAAGGCTCTTGCCACACAAGTTCTTGAAGGCCGGCTTAAAGACTCCAGTGCTTATGGAAGAAACACAGCTGTAACTAGCCATTTTGGCACCTGGGGTGGTGGTGGTGGCAACACTTGGTTCTTCTTCGTGGACTCTGTGAATCCACACACAGGGTCTTTGTGCGCCTGCGCGCGATTCCTCGGTCCTTCCAAGCTGAAAAGGCAAAGCCCCTTCCCTCCATTGCGCATGCTCCCCGCTCTTCCCGCCCTGGAGCTCAGTTCCTTTTTGCCGCCGCTGCGTTCGGACGTGTCCATTCCAGCTCCTGCAACGATAAGGAAAGTGTATTTTAATCACTTTATTTTGCGTTTGTTTCCTTTTAAATAATTTTATTTTAGTCCCTACCCCTCCCAGTTTTCTTATTATTAGTCAGTTTTGCCTCCCGCCCTTAGGGCGGGGGAGGCCCCTTCCTACGGCCGGCCCCCGGTTTATGGCATCGGCACCTGTTTTTAAACGGTGCAAGGCGTGTCCAAACAAAATACCGATAGTTGACGGACACAGCCTTTGCCTTTACTGTCTGGGAGAAGCCCACCAGACAGCAGCCTGTCAACACTGTAAAAAACTAACTAAACCGGCATTGAAACACCGCCTGGGCTGCCTTAAAGTGTATCTCTGGGAAAAATCCCTCCAGTCCATGGACAACCAGAATGCCTCAGAGGCTTCTATGCCTTCGACTTCCTCTAAATCGAAGTCTTCGGCACGGCCGCTTGAAAAATGGAAAAAGAAAAAACAACTCCCAGCTGCCATGGTCTCGGAGAGACTCCAAGATAAGGGCTTGGGCTGGACTACCACATTCTCGCCCACCTCCACGGCCCCATCAGCGCCGCAGCCTCAGCTCATGGCCGCTGAATTCTGTGAGACCGTCGACACTTTGCCTTCCGGGCAAATAGAGAGCCAGCCTCGAGGCGTCCGGCAAGAGGATGAGTGGCTTGCTCACTTGGCACAGTCCAGCACCACTCAAAATCATCCCTCCAGCCCTGTATTATCATCGGGCTTGCCGGCAGCGCAATTGGTCCTGGAATCAGACCTCACTTCCATTGCCTATGACCCTCTTGCTCGGGCTCAAGCGCTGCAAGCTACCACATCATTCCAGCTGGGAGAACGTCAGACTGCACCTCCTTTGAAGCCAGCCCGGGAGGAAAGCGCCCGTACCAAGAACACCTGGCGCGATCACCAAGGGGATTTTTCCCCACGCCGCGGTAGAAAGAGGGGGAGGATGGAACCATTGGATAGTTCCCCCTTGACTTCATTGTCCAGGCCACGGAAATCCCGCCGCCGCGGCCAGAAACACCACAGGCGTCATTCTTCTTCCTCCTCCTCTTCGCCCCCACGACGCCATAAGGGCAAGCACAGGGCGAAGAAACGACGCAGAAGAGCCAGAACGGTTTCACCTTCTACATCATCAGACTCCTCCTTTTCCTCGACGCCGTCACCCCAGCCCAAGAAACGCCGGCCTAGGCAACAACCATCTCAAGGCCGACCCCTAGTGGCGGATGACTGCATCACGGTGCCACCAGCTCAGACCTCGGCTGGCCCTTCACACCTTCCTCATCCGCAGGCACAGAGTCATACACAACGGTGCCAGTCACCGGACTCCCCCGCTACTATGGATCGTCCGCTGACTGAGGATTCTGAGATGGACGCAGAGATGATCAATCCTCACGTCACTCAACAGCCTCAAAGTCCAAACACTTGGAGGCAGATACATCCGACCAGCCAGCTACTATGCCTACGGAAGACTTTAAACATTACATGCAAATGGTTCACAAAATTGCCCATGTTATGGGCCTCCAGGTCCAGCTACCAACTGCGTGTGAATCTTGTAAATTCTTTGGCCACCTCCATAAATCCAGACAGCCCCCACTCTGAATGGGCTTCATCCCGTTGATGTTAGATAAGGCCGAGGAGGCCTGGGCCAAGCCCTCCTCAAATCCTTTTATCCCTAGGAGGATCGACAACTTATACAAGACCCATGGAGAAGGCACAGACTTCTTAGCAAAGCATCCACTACCGAACTCTGTTATAGTGGACGCAAAATAGGGGAAAGTCTCATACTGCTACCACCCCCAGTAACAAGGAGGCACGCAAGTTGGACCTTATAGGGAGACGCCACTACTCCCTAGCTTCTTTCTCCCTACGGGCGCTCAACTACCTATGTGCCATGGAGGCCTACACACGTCACCTCCTACTGACTTTTCCCACCTTTATTAACTTCCTTCCTGAAGACCAGAAGCCACAGGCACAAGCAGCCCTTGCTGAGGTACTATCCTTGGTGGACTACCAAATGATCATGTCACTCCATTTGACTGATGCTTAACATAGTTAACCACCGCCATTCATCTTCGCCGTCACGCCTGGCTTCGCACAGCTAATATCACGGATGATGCCAGGAATCGCATTGAAGATTCCCCCTTTGACGGAGAGGGCCTGTTTGCGACCTCCACTGATGCCTCTTTAGACAACATTCAGAAGATGAGAAAGGTGGCCCGCTCATACACTTATCAGGGCGCCTCGTCACATTCCTCCTCCAGGCCTCCACACCAGCCCTGGAGACGACAATACACTCCCAATCATCAACAGCCTCAAGGGAGATATCGCTCACCATATCCCAGACAATGGCCTGCATCCTAGAGGCCAAGGCCATGCTATGGGGATGTGTGGCTGTCGTATTAACTAAGGTGGTTCTTCACGCCCATTTTGTCTCTGTTAGTGTTAGAAAAATGATATTTCACGTCCGTCAGGCAACTACTGAACTTTGTCTCATCCATGCCCCTGGAACGGGTTTTTAGCGGGACAATCGTGTACCAGGTGCTGCGGTAGGGTTTTCCCTTGTCACTCTTTGTTCCTGCTTTCTGTTCCGAGACAAGAAACCATGTAGTAACAACTGTCACAAAACAATACATTTGTTTCTCTCAGAAAACTGTGTCCGGGTTTTTTTTTTTAATTTGACTCTGCTACATTGGCATATGAAACCCAGACCACCAGTAATTCGAAATATCGAAAAAGTTTATTTAAGCCCCCCCAAAAGGAAAAAGGAAACTTGACAAATGCTGTGTTTGTCACAGTACAAGACCGTGAAGTAACACTTGTCATGAGACAAGTTATCACGACCATGGGAACACTGAAACAGGGACAAAACCACGTGATCGCAACCAACGCTGTCACGGTAGAGCACTAGTCATGGAACAAAGAAGGACGTGAAGTAACTGCCTAAGGAACCATTGTTTAGGTTGCTTGTTTATGCTGCTTTTAGGAGTTAAAGATGGTCACTCTGTGTTTCACTCGATTATACTAAATTGCAGTGGTACCTTGTAGAAAGGAATTAATTCGTTCCAAATGAAATTATGTTAAGCAAATTTTCCTTTATACAAATTCCCATAGGGATGCATTGAAAATGGAGTAATCCCATTTTATGTTGTACAGATTTCCCCCATAGGTAATTATGTTAAGCAAATTTTCCCTATCTCCAGAATTTTTATGTTGTACAGATTTTATATTATACAAACTGTTTGTTATACAAGGGTGCACTGTACTAGGTTTAGAAGCACATAGGACAGTGGTGCCCAGCTTTGAGTACCTAGATGTTCATGGATTACAACTCCCAGAAACCCTGTCCAGCACAGCTAGTGGTGAAGGCTTCTGAAATTTTAAGGTCCCTCAGTTAAGGTCTCTGACTGTGAAGCTAGAGGTTGGGAGTTTGATTCCTCACTGTGCTTCCTTGACAGGGGCTGGAATTGATGATCCAGAGACCACCCCCCAGCTCTGCAGTTATTATTTTATTTTTATTATTATAATAAAGTTATTATTATTATAACATCTGGGGACCCAAGGTTAGGAACCACTGATCTATGGCATACATATTTCTCATATTGAAAACAGTGATTTCTCTGATTCACAGTGTGAATCCAAACTTGGCCAGGTTGATATTTCAGACTACAGTTTCCACAACCCCCACCCCCCACCCGCAGAGCCATGGTGGCATGAACATTCTTTGGGTTCTTGTCCACAATAAATTACTGTTTTGGACTACACTTCCCACAATCCTGAACATGCTTGTGGAAACAGTTTGGAAGCTGTAATCCAAAACAGTAAATTTTTCCAACCTCTTCTAAACCCCAAAGGGTGATTGTCTTCATATCAGCCACAATGATTTTGATGGATTAGCAGACATGAGACTGGAGACAGACCTGGCATAAAAACAAACAAACAGTACAGCGGCCACTAGAAATCAGGGAGGTGAAGCAGAAAAAGAAAAGTACTGTAGATCATAATGAGGGTCTTCTGGTTGCCCTCGCTGGTTGCCACATTACCAACACTGATTACTACCATTTTGGAGAAGACTCCCAAGAATAACTGGAAACTGCATTTTGCATAGCAGCTGGGATCTAAATGGAGCCATATGGTGGGGCATGGGATGCAGGAGAAGGCCTTTTACTTTTATCACCCTAGTTGTGGTATGCTTTCCCCTTTCACACCCAACTGCCATTGATACTGGCTTTATTTTGCTGACAGACTAAATTCCAGCTAATTATTTGAAACATCTGGCACTCATAACTTGGTTTCACATCCTTCAGTTTCTTAGGCTTTATGCTTTTCTGATTGTTAAAGTGTTTTAAATAGCCCTAATGTTAAAAACTGCTTGCCGTTGTTTGAAAGCATTTAATTGTTTTGGAATATTTTAGCATAATTTTATTTGTTGTACACCCACCTTCAGGAGACTTGTCAGTATTGATTAGGTGATTGTATTTAAATAAGACAAACACATAAAATAAAATGATAAACAAAATGTATCTAAGTAGTGAGCCACTACTCCAGATGGTTTATTACAAATCATAAAAAACACTTAAACTGCCTACTAAACAAAATAATTCCAAAAACACACACCCAGTGGCAATGGCAATAAGATAACAAAATTAAATATACAATATCACAGTTTATCATAGAGGAAGGCTATCTGAAAAAGCTTCTCTTAAGAGCTCTTTTTCTTACTAGCTTTCAGAAGGCTAGGAGGGAAAGGGACTAGCACACAACCTCTACAAGCAGTGTGGACACCACCAGGAAGGCCCAGTTCCTAGTCACAGATTTCCAGGCCACTCTTGGGGTGTCCACTTGGAAGGAACAATATTGAATTAGTTCTATCTATCTATCTATCTATCTATCTATCTATCTATCTATCTATCTATCTATCTATCTATCTATCTATCTATCATATTTTACCACCTTCAGACATATTCACTGAGTTTTTAGCTAATTCAGAGTACAATGGTACCTTGTATAAAGGAATTAATTTGTTCCAAATGAAATTCTGTTAAGCAACTTTTCTTTTGTACAAATTTCCCATAGGAATGCATTGAAAATGGATTAATCCCTAATCATGACAGTTTTCTGCTGTATGAATTTGCCCCATAGGCAATTCTGTTAAGCGATTTCTCACTGTCTCTGGAAATTTTTTTCCTTTAAGCAGATTTTCTGTTAAACAAACCCCTTGTTATACGAGGGTCCCCTGTATAGCACAAAGCACTACAGTTTAAAGTCCAGTGTGGCTTGGACCTCAGGTACCTGAAGGAGAGCACCTGTTTCCACATCAAACAGTTTGTGCACTGAGATGATCTCCATCAGCCCTCCTGTGAGCCTGTCCAGTATCTGAGGTGAAATGAAAAAGGCCACCTCTGTTGTAGCATCCTATTTATAGATGACTTTCAGACATCAAATGTTTGTTCTTACAGCCAAGCAAACGTTCTGCCCATTCCAATCCTTTCTTTTATCTTTAACCATATTGAATACTCCAGTTCAACAGCAAGATGACTTAACAAAACAGTGTATTTTTTAACCTTTCTGCTTTTTAACCTGCTGGTTTTTCATGTTTTATTGCATTTCTTTCTATTTCTGCCTTTTCTAAAACCAGCCTTGTATTGAGCATTATGCCCCAAAACAACTGTGCCATTACAAAGAGTGAAGTAGCCACCTGAGGAAGCAAATATTAGGTATCATGAAAAGATAGCAAATTGTTGGTTACTTGATGTTTTTGTTATTATTATTATTAACCAGGAAGGGGAGGATTGTTGGTGAGATTTCTGCTTCGTGACCCAAAATAAATAGGATAGATTTAGGCTTTGTGTACCTGGATTTGGACAGGTTATGAATCATAGAATCATAGAGTTGGAAGAGACCTCAAAGGCCATCTTGTCCAACCCCCTGCCATACGGGAACCCCCATCACAGGAATCCCGACAGATGGCCATCCAGCCTTTGCTTAAAAACCTCCAAAGAAGGAGATTCCACTGGCAGCATATTCCATTGCCGAACAACTCTAACTGTCATGAAGTTCTTCCTAATGTTCAAATGGAATCTCTTTTCCTGTAGTTTGAGACCATGCCCTGCGTCCTAGTCTCTGAAGCCATGGAAAACAAACCTGTCCCTTCTTCAATGTGACATCCTTTCAGATATTTAAACATAGCTATCATATTCCCTATCAGTCTTCTTTTTGTAAGGCTAAACATCCCCAGCTCCCTAAGCCGCTCCTTGTAAGACATTTCTTCCAGACCCTCAGTCATCTTGGTCGCCCTGCTCTGGACCTGTTCAAGATTGTCAACATGCTTTTTAAATTGAACTGGACACAGTACTCCAGTTGGGGTCTGACCAGAGCAGAATAGAGTGGCACTATCACTTCCCTTGATCTAGACACTATACTTATGTTGATGAAACCAAGAATCGTGTTGGTTTTCTTGGCCGCCGCATCACACTGCTGACTCATGTTCAAGTTGTGGTCCACTAAGACTCCCAGATCCCTTTCACGGGTATTTTCCAGCCAGGCGTCTCCCATCCTACACATATGCAATTCGTTCATTTCCCTCTGCTGAACCCATTTCGTTAGTTTTGTCCCAGCTCTCTAATCTGTCAAGGTCATTTTGGATTTTCATCTTATCCTAGGGAATTAGCAACCCCTCCCAATTTGGTATCTGCAAATTTGATCAGCCTACTCTCTATTTCTTCCTTCAAGTCATTAATAAAGATATTAAATAGCACCAGACCCAGAAGAGAACCCTGGGGCACTCCACTGGTCACATCTCTCCAAACTGATGAGGGAAGTTGCCTTTTACTCCTCTGCCTCAGGCAGCAAAATGGCTTGGGAAGGATTTGGAAGTGTTTAGTCTACATTTCCTCATTTTAGGGATGATATAGGGAAAAAAGTTACCAGGGCAGGCTGTATAAGGCATGGGGACCAATGTAGGAAAAAGAGCTTACCATATAAAGAAAAGTTATCCATTACCTTTTAAGTATATTTGTCTGGTATGTTGTGTAGCTCTTTTCAAAGGATGATTGGCAATATGTTTTCTTTAGACCTTTCTTAGGTTCAGGTTCACCACAGAAGTATAGTGAAGAGGCAGGAAGTGGGACAACAATAGCTACAACAGAGTTGCAGTTGCACTGTAGACATGGACTTTCCAGAATAGAAAGGTTAATGCTGAAGATAAATGGATCCTTCTGTCTTTCTGCCTTTCTTCTCTCTATATGTCTGGAATCATAGAACCATAGAATCATAGAGTTGGAAGAGACCTCAAGGGCCATCCAGTCCAAACCCCTGCCATACAGGAACCCCATCACAATATTTCCGACAGACGGCCATCCAGCCTCTGCTTTAAAACCTCCAAAGAAGGAGACCCCACCACCCTCCGTGGCAGCATATTCCACTGCCAAACAGCTCTAACTGTCATGAAGTTCTTCCTAATGTTCAAATGGAATATCTTTCCCTGTAGTTTGAAACCATTGCCCCGAGTCCTACTCTCTGAAGCCATGGAAAACAAACCTGTTCCTTCAATATGACATCCTTTCAAATATTTAAACATAGAGTGGTACTATCACTTCCCTTGATCTAGACCAGTGGTTCTCGAACTTGGGTAATTCAGGTGTTCTTGGACTGCAATTCCCAAAAACCCTGGGCAGCAAGCTGGTGGTGAAGGTTTCTGGGAATTACAGTCCAAGAACACCTGGCTTACCCAAGGTTGAGAACTATTGATCTAGACACGATGGTTCTGTTGATGCAACCAAGAATCGCATTGGCTTTCCTGGCCGCCGCATCACACTGCTGACTCATGTTCAATTTGTGGTCCACCAAGACAAAACGGAGGCAAAGAAGGTGTTGAGTAGTTCTGCCTTTTCCTTGTCTCCTGTTAGTAACTGGTTATCATCACTACGCAGAGAACCACAGAGAATCGAACTCCTTGCTGATACAGATTCAACAGCTAAGACATCCCCAGACAGATGGCTGTCTCATCTCTGTTTGAAAACCTTCACAAAAGAATGTCCCCCACCCTCTGAGGTAGTCATTCTGCCTTGATGACCAAGACATACTTCCTAAAGATGAGTCATAATCTCCTACTGTGCAGTTTAAACCCACTGCTTCAGGGCCTACCCTTTGGAGGCACAAAAACCCATAACAGTATTCCCATGATAGCCTCTCACCTATCTGAAGATGGCTGTCCCATCATCACTCAAATTTTTTATTCTCTAGTCCAGTGGTTCTCAACCTGTGGGTCCCCAGATGTTCCTGGACTGCAACTCCCAGAAGTCTTCATCACTAGCTGAGCTGGCCAGGATTTCTGGGAGTTTCTTTCTAGGAACATCTGGGGACCCACAGGTTGAGAACCACTGTTCTAGTCTATTCATATCTAGAACCCTCAGCCATTCCTCACAGGGCTTGGTTTCTAGATGCAGTACTTTGCCCATCTCCACGAGAGCTCCTCGGGATGTATTCCAGCTTGTCAGTATCTTTGTCTTGGTTATACCAGTAATCAAGGGACAACCATGCAGTTCTTTATACTATTGTGTCTCTATCTGTCTGTATATACACTCTCTCGGGTGTTTTTAAAAGCATGTTTACTCAATACATAAGTAAGGAAGCACAGTCTGTTATAATATATAACCCTATTATGCAGATAGGGATTTGTTATGTTCAAACTACTAGCAGAGATTAGCAGTGTTGTGGAAGAATAAATGCACTTAGTGATTATAGAGCAAGGAGACAAATGAAGGAGGCAATAGAGCTTAGTATAAAACTTATATTACATATGTACACATGACAAAGAGTAATATACAATAACAATACACAAAGCACAGCATATAGAGAGAATACAACAGAACATGGGGAAAGCTGCCTCTCACCTTAGGCAGTCCCGATTTTACATTGATTTGTTTGATACCTTTATACACAAAACAATATGATGTAAGCCAATCACACACTACATGGGATGAGGTGATTAAGCTATACCACCTGTGCCTAATCATCCTGACCTTCCAGTGCTGATTATTCCTTACACCTGTGTCCTAGACCTAATACACATTCATGTCTAGCTCATGACATAGCATTTTACACAGGACCCATTTTGTAGTCTGTTAAATATATATTACAGATATTTTGTCAGAACTACAAACCTTGACACAGTCTTTGGTTCTTTTACCCCAACCCCCATGCATGGAGGATAACTGTCTGAAGCAGAGAATCTCTCTAATTCATTGAGCTGCAACTCTAAATGAGGTAGGGAACCTTGCTATGAATACCAGAGGCTCTTAGCTTGAGTCCCAAAGACCTTCACACTTAGAGGGCAAAGGCCACAACGAGGAAGGAGGTGGGACTAATTACCCTCATTGGTACATGGCAAATACATGCCCTTAAAATGCCTGAAAAGGCCTACAGAGAGAAAATGAAAGAGAATGACAGAGAAAAATGGGTTCTTCTCTTTTTAAAAAATGAAAAATGATGAAACCCACTTTTCTCCTCGATTCGGTTTACATCTTTCAGTTGTTTTCAGGGCAGATCCGAGAAACGGCGAGACAAGTTTGGTGGTCTTGCATGAAGTCCCAAGTGGATGTTTTTGTACATCTTGAAAATCGCCACATGATCTGGCAGGACTCACCTGGTCTGGTAGTTTACTTAGTGCCAAGGGAAGGATTAGGACTGGTAAACAGCTGAGATTTTGCAAGTCAGGAAAGGAGCACAGAGGAAACAGCAGAACAGTGGAGGTCTATGCCGTGGTTATAAACTTACTGGTATTAGTAGCTTCTTTCAGAAGCTCTGTGTCCACTCCTGCTGGAGATAGATATGACTTTCAAAGCACATTAAAGGCGGAGAAAGGGTGCAAAACCGGCATTGAACACAAAATGTCCAAGGCCACCTGCTCTTGTCTTCCAGTTTTGCGAAAAAACAATGGGAGAGGGGCATGACCCTTATGAATGCTTTGCGGCTTCTCACCCCATACTAATCTGGTTGACCAATGTAGAAAACAGGATTAAGGGTTAGGCAGGTCTGTGATCTTCTCACCAACAGCTATTAGGTTCACTCTACTCTTGCTCTTGCCTCTGCATGCTGGAGTTGCAGATGTTTGTCAGGCTTCAGAAATCTTGCTCTCTGTGCATTATGTCCCATCAAGTAGGTTCTGATGATGCTAGTAGGGATGCCAATCTACATAACATTCAAGGAATGGTTTTATCAGTTCAACTTCCAGTGTAATTTCATGACCAAGCTGGGATCTGAACTGAGGTCTTCTGAGACTTAGTTCAGCTCTCTGTCCACAGGCCGCTACACCATACTGGCTCTGATTTCAGAAATCTGTTCCCTCACCCCAAAGGTGCTGGATCTCCAGAGTCTCAGGTAGTGAAGCTATCTGTTTTATTTCTGCTAAATTACTTTTTGGACTACAGCACACAAGAGCCCATAGCTATTGCTGGCCATGGGAATGTGGGAACTGAAATCCAAAATCAGAGATGTACCACTTTCTGGTCAATGAAAACAAAACTCTGGAGATATCTAGAATAAAACTTGAGATTTGTGCTGACAAAGCATCTGCTCTGCCACCTAAGAACAACTGGGCATGGCTTTAGCAGCATCAAGTGACCTAAGAGTATCCAAACATTTTCAGTTTTCCATTTAGCACTGCTGTGAATAATAAACCAATCTTACTGGTGTTCATGCGAACACTTATGTAACTTGCTGTGGCTAACTGTAGCTAATTGATGAGGTGCTGTGGTAAGTCTCGGGTTGAGTTCCTGGTCATCTGCCTGATTACGCAATCAAGATGAGTTCCAGCACTTCATCAATTAGCCACCATTAGCTCTGGCAACTTGCACAAGCCTTATGCAAACATCAGTAGGATTCCAACCATGTACATACCACATTCTTTTAAAAAACTAGAAATGTTACCTAAAATGTGAAACTAATAGATAACATTCAACATCTGTGCATTTAGAATATACACTCTCAATATTTTTGGGCAGAAGCACAAATCGGGCTTCCAATTTTAGTGCTAACAGAAGTTTGAGAAATATTAGCCAAGGGAAAGAGTTTGATAAGTTTATAGGACCTGGATCAGGTTCATATTAAAGCCCCAATCTTTAGAGAGATTGAAAATAGAGCCTTGTCTCCATCCAGAGTGACAGTCACATGGAGCTAATCTAACTAGGACTTCATGCTGGCAGTGGGCATGGTCAAGGTCTGGGCTGTAACTAGGGTGGAACAAGATGTGCTTCAACGAGAATATGAAAGGCAACAAAACCTAGGGACTAATCTAGTGAGGTTTAGGAAATTAATGGCAACTAGAGATGGGCACGAATCAAAAAAATGGTGTTTCATTTGTCGTTTGTTGTTTAGGGGGTCCGTTTCGGTTCGTTTCCTTTTTTGTGAATTTTTGCAAAAATTCATTTTTGTTTTCGTTCATTTCGTTACTGTTTCTTTACCATTTATTTCAATTTTTGTGATTTTTTTTAGCATTTAATGCAGTTCAATGCATTGCCGTAACAAAAACGAAACAGACGACAACATTTCTGGTGTTTCTGTTCGTTTCGTTTCATTTTAGAGACAAAATTCGTTTGTCATTTTGTTGCATAACGAAATGAAAAAACAAAAATGGAAACGAAAAATTGTTCGTTTCGTGCCCATCTCTAATGGCAACAACATCTCTCGGCCCTATCAACTTTCCTTTCTCTCTCTTTTTGGCAGAAAGTATAAACTTACACTTTCTTCATGTTCTCCTCCTCCTTTTTCATGGTAGTTGTGGGGATAAGTGCCTGTGCCTCATGGTGGAAAGGTTGGAGATGCTGCCACTTCCCCTCAGGTGCCCAAATGGTTAGTTACAGCTCCAATCAAAGTCCAAAGGGATGGAGCTGAAGCCATAAGCAGACAGGGTTTCCAGTATATAGAGCTCTGCATTGCTGTCTGTGCCAGTCTCTCCTCCTCTCTTTGCCACTTCTTTCTGAACTGTCTCTGAATTCCTTATTAAAATAGCACTGTGTGAATTTTATTATCAAGTTATATCTGAAGACCTGAGATTCCTCATATATTTATCTCCCCTTCTTTCCACGAGTTCAGGATAGCAGACACCCCACAAACAAACCATTTTACCTCACAACAAAGCTGTATATCCCCAAGGTTCCTCAGTAAATGTCATTTCTGACCAAGAATTTGAACATAGGTCTTCCTAGTAAAAATCCAGCACTGTAGTCACTGTTTCCCAATGACTCCTACTTGCAGGCACCCATTTTCCACACAGACAAGGGGTGACAAATGGCACAGACCCATCAGAATACCTTTGCTTGCTGCCGGGAGCACACATTGGGTGATGTTTCATATCAGACCAAGAACTCCATATGAACCCAGTCCTGTTCCTCAGCTTAGGATAACGGTGGTGTTTGCGCCTCCCTAATTTTATTGGAATCAGCATAAAGAGGACACTCAAGTTGCTCCCTGCAAAGACATTCTACCTATTAAAACCAGGTTATCGTAAATCAGCATGTGCTGCTCAGGCTCAGTCGCCAAACACGTTGAAAGTCAAAGAAATCCATTCAGAGCTGTGTCCTTGCAAAGCTGTGGCAACATATGCTTCCTAGGACTTTGTTTACTGCTGAATTCCATTTCCCCCAGATGTGTGTGAGCTTCGAGGATATGAAATTCTGAACAGGGGGGAAAGAAAAGAATAACTTGCTTGTCCAACCTGCTAAAGGAAGTTCAGTGAAGAGTGCCGAGACATTTGGCCTAATGAGAGAAGGGTCTGTTGCTCCCTGCTCATCGCTAACCCTAAGCAAATAACATTGGACACTAATGGAAAAATTTGACTGCAAATTTGGCCCCCCGTGTATCTTCTCTGGTGTCCAGGCACTCGAAAGCAAAAATTAAATCAGGTAAATATGTCCTGAGTAGTCATTTAGATTTGCAAAGCTGTCACAGCATCCAGTAGCCACAAATGCACACATTTGTCATTTGTCTGCACAAATGATTGGAAAAAAAAAAATGTTTTCTTTATACTTAAAAGAGATAAAGGAGAGTACTTCCCTAGCCAGAATTCACGTAAGCCAGACACATGAGGGGCATTAAATTGGTTTTTGGAGCTTTGGAACCACATTTTTCAACAGCTTCTTAATCTCACCTAGTGACAATCTCACCCTTTGCAGGCATCTGCTTTTATGAGGGAAGATGTAACCAACTGAGGAACATATGTCTACACTTTGGTAGAGTTAGAGAAGCACCAGTGGGATTGAGGGTCAAACTATAAGTTAAAGGGGAGTATTTCCCCCTGTAATTAGCCCGTTTTCCTTCCAATGTTGTGCTTTCCTTAGATATGAATGCCTAAACAAACATATTTGTGAATTAAGCCCACGTTTATCATCTGATGACTAATCACAAATCGAAGTACTTCAAATCATATCATGATAAACAGACATCTAACACCATTAGATCGTGTATATCTTTGAAGTGTCTAATCTTCACAGATTTCAATCTTCTAATTCATTGAGTTAGAAAATCCCTTTGGGATTTGAAAATGAAAATTGTGCCAGTATTAAAGATGTAAAATTTCTGAAAACATAAAGAAAACCACAGGAAAAAAAACTTTACTATTTTTTCTAAAGCTGTTTCTCCATGGCTCCAAAATCTCTTGAAACTGTACATCTCGAGCAAGAATGTTTTGTTATATGAATTGACTCCAGGAAAGTGGATACAAGGGAGGCATAAGTTACTGCTGAAGCTATTGATGACTGTCACTGAAACACAGAAAACATATTGTTCATTAGGGTTCAGGTATATATTTTGTACTTGAATGGATTTTTAATCTGCTATACACCTATTTTTACTTTGAAAAGTAATTGCAGAACAATTACAATGATATACAGTAACAGAGATGGGCACAAAATGAGAATATAGCATTTTGTTTTGTTTTTCCTTGTTTTTCCTTTTGTTTCATTATTAATGAAGTTTTAACAGCATTTTTGGAATGAAACAAAACAAAACTAAATGATTTATTATATTACGCTATAAAATGGCTCCCTGAGTCCTAGAGGCATCAAATTTCCCTGTAAGCCCTCCAAATCTGGAGAGGTGTGGGGTTCAGGGGGCTGAATTATGAAACTCCAAAGTGGGCCCCCCATGGGAAAAGAGGAAGAGGAAAAATGTTGTTTTAAACTTAAGTCTTTCTCTGCTGTGGAATGCAAAGGAGGGGGGTTGATTCCATTCTGTTCTATTTTTTTCTTGGCTTTGGAAGCACAGGCAGTCAGAGCCATAAATTTTCTCTTGCATTTTTAGAGTGTAAAACTGGGGTTTTATTACTTTATCACTGAACAACCCTTCCAAGCAAGTCCTCACCTCAACTACCCTCCTTCACATTCCACAGCACAGAGAGGCTTGAGCGTAAAACAACATTTCCCTCTTCCTCTTTTTCCATGGTGGACCCACTTTGGAGTTTAACAACTCAGCCCCCTAAAACCCAAACCTCTCCAAATTTGGAGGACTTAAAGGGAAGAGTCCAAGGAAGCTACCCACCCAATTTGGTGCCTCTAGGATGAATCATTTCATTTCTACAGCCATAAATGGGGGTTCATTTCATTTCATCACAAAACACGTTCTACCATTTCATTTTGTAATGAAATGATTCATTACATAACAAAATGACAAAAGAGTGTTTTGTTTTTCATTTTGTGCCCATCTCTGTAAAGTAATATAAAAATCATAATTAAAAGATTGCCAAATAAGAATGAAGAAGTTATAGGAAAGTTTAACCACTGCACCACAAGCTCTTTGCTTATGAAAAACAAAATCTAGGCTATGATTATGTCCATCTGAGAATTCTTAAAGATCTCAGATGTAAACTTTCTTTGAAACATAATATGTAATACATATACTGTATACATTTTGTGTCTTTTGGAGTGCAATTCCCATAATATTCCTTTCTGGGAACACACCTGCAGGACCCAGACTTTACAGACACTTAAATTGCGCTCATCTGGAGAGAAGACCCAGTTGGCAAGCTTCATGCCTTCATGTTTGAAAAAACCCATGTGGTTTCTGAGAAAATTTATGCACATACCATAAAGGGTCTCAACTACATGCAGCTGTTGGCCCTCTTCCCAATCTCCCCTGCTTGCTCCTGGCCTTTTGGTACACCAAGATTGCATATGGATAACATACATGTACATATACATCTTCACAGTGAGCCAGTGTATTCTAGAGGCAGCTGGTAAGGTGTGCTTGAAAGCTGCTTCACATACCAATTGGAACTTGCTCCTACTCACTGCCCTGAACTTGGTCTCCCACCTAGAGACTGAGAAAAGTATAACAAGATCTTATACTTATTGAATGGGCCATCCAGCAATGATGCAGTGTCCTAAGGAGTGGTGCTGTCCTCTCCTTTGGGGAGCTCAACTGTTTGGATTATCCAAATGTCTGTTTTGATCAACACAATTAAAAAAGATCCCTCTCTACTAACAAGGACCTGTCCTGAGAGGAAACTATTCAGCAGTAATCTGGTAATTTTAGCGATGACCTTGTGTTGATTACAAGTTGCTATATTAGTAAATCCTTTCTGAAAGGCAGCTGTTGTTTTGGCATTAACTCCTTGACTCCTAATCAGCTGTTTGTTTACTAAATCCCAAGGCAATTAAAAATTATATATTCCTGTGTCAAGTCTATGCTGTTAGGTGAGTGGTTCTGCAACAGTGGTATATTCATTGCATCCGGGAATGCGTACAAGGGAGTTGGTAGATGCAGCCAAGGCACTCCAGAAATAAGGAAGTGGCAAAGAAAATGGCAACCAATGTGTAATTATTTCCCTTCCTTTATAAACAGTAATTTTAGAGATGGGTCTATGTGGTACATGTCTTCAGTAGCATTTCCATGTGTCCCCTTCTTCACATGATTTCAACAAACCTTGTGTATTCACACTAAAATTTCGGGCAGCAACACTGCACGCCCACAACCAGAACACTATAGTTATTAAGTTTCATTGCACCCATGGTTCTGGTCAGTGCTTAATGAGGCTCCTGATGTATATTGTTCCAGATAAATGAACTGGGAATTCCAACATCAACCTAAGAAATGAGTTGCCACTGCCAGTGTCACATTATTGACAATAAGCTGCCTGCCTGCCTGTTTGATATACCTCCCATCTAGCCCAAGGGACACTCTGTATATTGATCTTGTATGCCAGGCCTGCCCACGAAGGGTTCAAAAGTAGCCTGCCGGCCATCAATTAAAAAAAGGGAGGGGGTAAGTTCTCCACCCCTCCCTCCCCCATCCCAATGACCACCATTGCCCCAGCAAAGTTCGGGGTCTGCCAACCCACTGTCTCAGCCGAGCAGGGCAGTTCAAAGGCCATGGTGCATTGAAACCTGTTCCCTCCGGAATGGATTAATTGGTTTTCAATGCATTGCTATGGGAAACTGCTGCTCTACTAACAAAAGTTTTTACTTATGAGCATGTGTTCGGAATGGATAAAATCTGTAAGTAGAGGTTTTAGTGTAGTAGCCCTCAGGCACTTTGGGCCGGAAAAAGTAGACCTCCATCTGTTCAAAGTTGAACAGCCCTGTTGTATGTATGCTATAGGGTAGGGGTGCACAACCAGCTAAATATTGGAAAAGTTCATTTTTTGGAAGAACAACTTTAGCCATGCTGGCAAGGATCCTGGGAAATAAAGTCCAAAAATGTATTTTCCAATTATGCTCTGCAGCCTGTGGCCAAAGCGCTGCATGTGATTCTTCAAGGCCTAAACTGCAACTCCCTAGAGGTGGTTTGACCAACTCTCCTATCACTGCTTAATTTCCTCCCAAATACGAATTGTGCCATTGATAAAGACTCTACAGCCATTCCTCTAACACAGTGGTCCCTAACCTTAAATTCCCAGATGTTATTGGACTACAGCTCCCAGAAATCCTGCTAGTGGTAGAGTTCTAATTCAAGAACAATTGGGGACCCAAGCTTGGTAACCATTACTCTACTTCCCCCCACTGATGGTGGGCAGTTCTTGGAAAATAAGTTTTTCAAATTCTAGTAGGTTGTGCTCATTGATACCTCAAATAGTGCTGTGTCACTTGGGAGAATATTGTTAAAAACCGTAAAGGGAGGAAAATAGTTATACAGTCCAAGAACAATGTACTGTATTGGATTATTAATAATGGGGCATTTTGTTTCTTAAAATGACAGTGGAACACTTCAGTTTCCTTCTCTCAGGATTGTTGAGAGATATATATGGGCTTATGAACATAGATTTCCTAATTCAACACTAGATGCAATAGTTTAATCAAAAAGGTTGTGCTACTGTTACACAGGTAGATCTGGAGAAAGTACCCAACACAACGTTTCCCATACTAGCCTCCCTGGAAATTGGAGCAAATGTTCAATACTATACTGTATAGCTAAATTAACACCATGGGAAAGCATTATAACTTGCTTGTCAAGGCACTTTCAGCAATGGAGATATCCTTTGATATACAATTGTAATCCTTGGAGTCACCACCAAACTCCAGGAGGCAGTGGAAGACAGGAGGGCCTGGTGTGCTCTGGTCCATGGGGTCATGAAGAGTAAGACATGACTGAACAACTGAACAACAACAGAGTTTAATAGTATTAAAGCACACTGGTGTGTGTGTGTGTGTGTGTGTGTGTGTGTGTGTGTGTGTGTGTGTGTGTGTGTGTGGTCTCTCTCCACCCCACCAACCCCGTAAAGAATAAATTCTTCTCAGTGTCCTCCGTTAATTCTGGGCTCCCTTTTGGATGAAAATACCCAGATGCAAACAAGGAGAGAGGGGTCTTGCACCTTTAATGGTTGTGTCAAAGAAGGAATTACAACAGATGTGAATCACTTCTTGTGCAATTACTGTATTACAAAAGATGTAGGAGCATCCTCTACATCTGTGGTTGATAGTAAATCTCTGAAAGGTACTAATTTTTATCTTTCTCTTTCAAAGGTACATTTCATCATCAGAAGTATGTCAAAGATGCAGAATGAGAGGGGGAAGTCTTTAATTATGGAAAATAGCCATGGCCGCCACCAGGGTAACATTACTAGCATCAGTGATTTTACACTAATTAAAAGACGGTCCTCCCATCGCAAAGCTTCCATGGTTTCCTGACCAAGGGAGGTTGAGGATCTTTGGGAATGACAATGGACAAATTTCACTTCTATAGATTGTCAGTCCCTGCTAGTGACACCATCATCCTTACACAGCAAGCCTCTCCAGTATTCCTGCCAAGAAAACTCCATGGACATGGAGTCACGAAGAGCTGGTCACGACTGAAACAACACAACACACATACCACAGTGTATAGCAGTTCTGTCCTGTTTTGTGTTCTTTAGATGTGTGTGTGTGTGTGTGTGTGTGTGTGTGTGTGTGTGTGTGTGTGTGTGTGTGTGTGTGTGTGTGTGTGTGTGTGTGTGTGTGTGTTGTGTCGTTACAGTCGTGACCGACTCTTCGTGACTCCATGTCCATGGAGTTTTCTTGGCAGGACTACTGGAGTGGCTTGCCAGTTCCTACTCCAGGTGCTACAGCACCTGGTATTCCCTTGTGATCTCCCATCCAAGTACTAACCAGGGCTGACCCTGCTTAGCTTCCAAAATCAGGCAACATCGGATATGCTTAGGGCATCTAGGCAGCTGTTCTCTAGATGTACTGAGCTACAATGTCCACCATCCCAAGTCAACATGGCTGGGGTGATAGAAATTGCAGTCTAACACATTTGTAGGCTGCTGCACTGGACTGGAAAGTTATCAGATATCTCATCTGTGCATGGCAAACTTATGAATGTTTTAAAAACCTGTATATAAAATTATTGTGGTGAATAGTCTTTGCATTTCCTGTATGGTAGAGAATACAAACTGCTTAGAAAGATCAATAAGGAATCTTGTGATTCCTTGTCATGTTGTTTATATTCCTGCATGGTAGAAAAACCAGATTGGTATGAAACCACAGTTAGGACATGGTTTTAGTGTCAAATTTTAAAAACAGGGAGATAGATTGACCCCAATGATGATTTGAAGCAAACAATACTTGATTCTATTTTATGGAAACTTGGGCAAGGGTTAAGGCCACTCAAAAACTGATGGGTTAGGGTGGGATTTTAAACATCAGTGTTTCTGAGCTTCTGAGCAAACATATGACCCTAGACCACCCTGGCTATGTTGTTTATGGTGCAAGAGTATGATTACATTAAACATATAGCTTAGAAAGTATACATCTCTTGTAGGAAATGCAACCCACTGAGGGCTGATTTATATCTATTTACAGTGGTTGCATTTGTGCTTTCACGCTACAATCTGCTTGTCTGAGGTGGAAAACTAGCCTTGTACAACAATCCCACCTCTTTCATCTGCGGATGAGCAACAGAGGGACTTGGAATGGGAATCTTGTTACTGTAAAGTAGGAGTGGGTAGATACAGGACCATAGCTCTCCAGAATTCGGTAGCAAAATGGACTTTGATTAATAACTGAGCCACTGAATAATACATCAGTTATAGTTTCTAAAAGCAGGCTGGCATAAAAATCTTTCCTGTAATATACTCTAGAGAAGATTCTATCCTATACAATGGTGGCAACTGGCAACTGGCAAAACAATATTTCTTTAAGAATGCCTGCATTTGGGATAACAATTGAGCCCCAAACTAGATATTATAGATTATCTCTCATTAGAAGAGGGAATACCTTAAACTGAGTATGTGTGTCACCAAAGAAGCTTTTCACACTTCAGTCATAGGTGTCTTCAAGGGATAGAGGTGATGCTTACCTATCCCTCCTGTATTCTACATTAATTTATTATTTCAGTGTCGACATTATCCCCGTGAATTAGATTAAAATAAAGCTTGGCCCACTACCTCCCTAGGAAAAAATCCTGTTGTAGACAGTATCGCCTTAGGTAACTGAGAGTCATATTGCTTTGATTTGTAACTGGCCATTGAAAACTATGCTCAGGCTTCTCTTTGGTATTATTATTGATTAAGATCTCAGCTTGCATCCTGGTTTTGTTTTAATTTCTATAGAATCATTAAAATGGTTCATTTCTGTGAAAGTTAGATTACTGATTTTTTAAAAACACACACACACACACACACACAAAATCAGTCAGTCAAGCTTGTAAAAGAAGAAGAAGATTTCTAGAGACCTATGGACAGCATGGTAGTTAGCCAATAGGTGCTTTGCAGGGCCTCGGTTCAAACATAAACAGGTCAAACTGTCTTTACTAGAGGCCAGACCTGAAGGAAAGATTGTCCATCTGCCAGGAAGCATGCTTGCTACTTTTGCCGTCATCTGACTGTACAAGTAATAATGTCTGTACATAGCCCTAGAGCAACATAGTGACTCGACAGATCTAACCCATAGATAGCCAATGGCAGGACACATTTGATACTGGAATGCTAATAGGAGATGCTAGTTAACACAGCAGATATCTATCTCCTTTTCTATGACCATCAATGCAAACTTTTCTCAGAAAAGAACAGACAAACTATTGTCACAAAGAAGGGCCAACAGTAGTGCTTCCCAGTTGCTACGTAGAGTATGGCGCTAATGGCTGAAGCCAAAACAGGGGAGGAAAAATGTTTGTGTGTTCCTCCTTTAAAGGCTTGAGAAATGACCGGATCTAAATAGCATGACAAAAACCTCAGTGACAATTAGACCATGCATGAAAAGTCCTTGCTGTTTGGGTAGGTCAAATGACTGCCATGCTTCCCAGCACCATGCAGGACATTTCTGTGTGTGTGTGTGTGTGTGTGTGTGTGTGTGTGTGTGTGTGTGTGTGTGTGTGTGTGTGTGTGTGTGTGTGTGTGTGTGTGTGTGTGAGAGAGAGAGAGAGAGAGAGAGAGAGAGAGAGAGAGAGAGACCTTTGCCTCATTCTGCACAGGCCTCTTTCTCCTGCTGTTTTGCAGATTGTATTTCGAGGGAAGAGTCAAAGATATATACAACAACAGCCTTTATGTTGCAGATAATTAGTCTTTGGCGCTTATCAAATGTTGCAGTGTCTAGCAATGAATAGAGGAGGGTTGCTGTGTTTGGCCATTTCTTTTTCTGTGACATGGATTAAAAGTCTCCTCTCAGTCCTACTAGGATATTTGGGAGGCCATCTTCTGATGTTTTCCATTTGGGATGCCACATGGAAGATGGAGTACAACGGTAGCCAGGGGTCTCCCGTTGTTTGAGGTGAGAAAAATGCTGCCCAGTGCTCTGCACACATCCCAACACATCTCATGTGTGTCATGGGTCCTCATTCACACCACTGCCACCTCATGCACCTCCACACCTTTGTCCTCATCTCCACCTCCTAACAAAGAGGACAAACCTGACGACTCATATAATAGCTTTGATTGTGCATTTCTTGCATTGTTGGAGCTTGAATTAGTTGTCTCTTGGGATAGGGACCCATCCAACTCTACCATCCTATGATTCTGTGAATTAATTAACAGAACATCGGGGAGAATGGAATTGTTTCAAGTCCCTTGGAAGAGGCCACAACTGCTGTGGAACCCTGAAAAGAAACTCTTCAGTCAACACACTGTTAGAAGAATATCCATGTGTTGCTGGTCAACAAGATCATACACATTACAAGGGCCCAAAGTTATAGGAGCCAGCTCTACCACTGTTTGTGTTTAGGTGGTAGTTGTCCCTACCATGTTGATGACGGATTATTCCCTTTCCACCCTTGACGTTTCCAGCTTTATACAAATATCTATTTTTCCCAGAATTACCCTTCACTCTGTCATTTGAGGATTTGAAAGGGGGATATGCTTCTGAACTGCTCTTTCCACAGATAATGAGCCATAATATGTGGTCTTCCGTCATCTGGAGGATCACATATTCTGCATTTCTGGCCTAATAGATTGTCTTTTAAGCAGAAGCGTTCATTTTTCATACAAGCTGGCCACTTCCAGTCCACCAGGAGCCAAGATGTGTTGCCCTGGAAAGGATAAGTTTTGTTTAAATGCACTTGCCCTCCTCCAAAGTTATAGTCATATTTTCCACTAACCGTGATTAACTGCAGAGCTGTATGTGATGGCATGTGCTTTAAATAAAACGGAGAGACAAGCTGATGTAATATTCTCTAAGAAAGATTCTTTTGAGTTTTGGTCGTCTGCTTTTTATTACACACGTGGCCCCACTGGTTCAGGCTGCCTTCTTATATTTTCTGGTTGAAATCCTTTCATAAGCATGATAAGAAAGCCTGACGACCTTTTGGTTTGCTTCAAGCAACAATCCTAGGCCCACTTCCTTAAGAGTAAGACCTACTGAACAGAATGGGATTTACTTGTGAGTAAGCATGTCTAGAAATATGCTGCACATGGATATTGTGACTTGAAGTGGAATCGTAAGAGAAACAGAACTCCTTTTTTTTGGGTCAGGCCTTACTGTGAAGCATGTGATGTAATTTCAGAGAGAATGTACGATTTTAATTGTCTCCAGTCTTTTTTTTGTGTGTATACGTAAATATCATGTAAGAAGGAAGAAAAGAAACTGCAGTTGACAGCATGAGGATTTTATTTTAAAATTTTCTTCAGGCTGGAAAGTTTTTTTAAAGGCAGTACACTTTAAACTCCTAAAAAGTATACTAAAGTTTGCATATTAAATTGAGTGTTTTATTATATCTTTGTGTTTGTACAGTGCCTTCTCCTTCTTACCCCGCTTGGTTTTTTTTTCTCCCTCCAAAAGGTTTAGATTAATTAAATGGGTTGCCAGCATAATAACTGAATTGAAGTCTGGTGTGTATATTCCTTCCACAGCAAGTTCCATTGGAATATGTTAGAGATTTTGTTAGCTGTGTAAGAGCTGTTACAAATTGTTAAGATGACAGATACTGGAATCTTTTCAAAGTAAATACAAAATGTGGGATAGTTCTGCTGGTACCTAAGAATCAGACAAATCCATAGTCTACCATGGATGGGCAGTATAGTAATCCCCCGTTTTATCATGGGAGTTAGGTGCCCGACCCGTCCACGATAAGGGGAAATCTGCGAATTGCAGACACCTCAACAAACTGACCTTGGGCTGCTCCTGCTGGCATGCACTTTCAAAGAGAGGCTTTTAACTTCCTTTTGACACCTCAGCAAACTGATCTTGGGCTTCTGCTCCTGGTGTGCACTTCCAAAGAGTGGCTTTTAACACCTTCCTGACACCTCAGCAAACAGATCTAGGGCTGCTGCTGCTGGTGCGCGCTGCTAGGAAGAACCCAATGTCTGCTGAGGTGTCAGGAGGGGGTTAAAAGCCCCTCTCTGAAAGTGGGTGCCAGGAGGAGCAGCCCAGGGTCAGTTTGCTGAGGTGTGAGGAGGGGGTTAAAAGCATCTATTTCAGTGGTTCTCAACCTTCCTAATGCAGTTCCTTATGTTGTGGTGACCCCCAACCATAAAATTATTTTTGTTGCTACTTCATAACTGTAGTTGAAAAAGCAAAGTGTTCTGCTTATATATCGTCCCATACTACTACAAGTAGTCTCTGGGTGGTTTACAATTTTAATTACAGAGTGCATTTGAGAATGCTACACCCTTGTTTACTGCCGAGTAGCCCCCATTCCAACAAGGCTGCCTGGAACCCAGCAGAGGAAAGACCAGGAACTAATGAGGCAAATGATAAAACAGCCGCGAAGATGTATTTGAGCCTGCTGGGGGAGCGGCGGGTCCTCCTTTACTCTCGAGTCCCTTCCTGAAGGCCAGCGCTTTCCTCCCCATGACGGTTCCTCCCTACTCACAGTGGGACAGGCTCCTGTAACGCGGGGATCCCATTTGCATGTCGGCACCGGTGTGTGTGTGTGTGTGTGTGTGTGTGAGAGAGAGAGAGAGAGTGAGATGTGATATCTGGACCGATTCACTGGACCCACATTCCTTCTCACTGGGCTTTCTCCTTCCTGCATGATTGCGGGTTCTTCCTGAAGTGATAGTGACCAGCCCAGGGGGCGGCACCTGTGAGGAAGGAGTGAAAGTGACCCAGGCAGAGAGGTGGCACAAACCTGTATGTAGGCAGCTGATAAGCCAGGATGAAGACCAGGGCCAAGCCAGAAAGGCAACGCCAAGCAAGGACTTGGGGAATCGCGTGGTGGCAAGTGATTCTGAGGAGGAGGAGGAGGAGGAGGAGGAGGAGGAGGAGGAGGAGAAGGAAGAAGAAAGGTGTTGGGTCCCCAGAGAAGGAGGGGAGGGGGCAGATGGAAAGGCAGAAAGGCAGTAGAGGCAGGCAGTGGGGAGGAGTGATGTCCCAGCTTTCTGTCCTGGTTCCTCCCGGGTGGCTGTCTCTGGCCCCAGGTGCACCCTCTCTCCAAGGGATTTAACGGTGGCAGGCTTCTCTTGGCACACCTCAGGGGCCTAATCCTGCTGCTGCTGCAGTTGGGGCTGGGGCATGATTCGTAAGACCATCAGAAGTATGTGTTTTCTGATGGTCTTAGGCAACCCCTGTGAAAGGGCTGTGTGATCGTTAAAGGGGTCACGACCCACAGGTTGAGAACCACTGCTGTATTTGGAAGCATGCTTCTCTCAAGAAAAAAATATGTGATATACTTGGACCATAATATATGAACCACAATGTGATGGGGGACTACTGTATCTTAATTAGGACCAACTGTAATCCATAGTAATGTGCAAACTACAGAGAGATGGGACTCCACCATTTTCTCATAACCTCAACAGAAATTTCTAGGTCTAGTGCGACACATGACCACCTATCAATGATACATCAAGCTGTATTATCTGTCCTGGGTTTAACCACTGACTCCATGGCTTCAAGATCTAGGCAACTTTTCCGAAGGTCTCTCCCACCCTGCTGCATTTATTTTTTACCAACAAACTTTATGAGAAGTTGTAAAGAACCTAAAAGCTTCCAGATTATTTTGGAACAAAGAGATCTTCCACTCTCAAGGGATGGATTTTGGATTTGGTTTGGTTAGTCTCATTCACCCATGCTGTTCAACATTTATATGAGGCCACTGGCGGAGGTCATCAGGAGATTTGGAGTTTGCTGCCATCAGTATGCTGATGACACGCAACTCTATCTCTCCTTTTCTTCTTCTGCAGAGGAGGCAGTTCGCTCCCTCGACCTGTGCCTGGAGGCGGTCCTGGAATGGACCAGGACGAACCGACTCAAACTGAACCCGGAGAAGACCGAGGTTCTGTTCTTCGGGGTGTCCTCGTTTGTGTACAATGGCCCTCAACCTGGACTGGGGGGGGTCCCTCCAGCCTACAGACAGGGATAGGAATCTGGGCGTGGTCCTGGACTCAGCCCTCTCCCTGGAAGCCCAGGTGATGGTGGTCTCCAGGGCCGCTTTTTTCCACCTCCGCAGGATCACCCAGATCCGACTGTACCTCGATGAGTCCTCCCTGATGACAGTCGTGCAGGCCCTCATGATTTCGAGGATCGACTATTGCAATGCCCTCTAAGTGGGGTTGCCCTTGACCCTTGTCTGGAGGCTCCAGAGGGAGCAGAATGCGGCGGCCAGACTGGTGGTGGGTGCTCATAGATTCGAGCACATCACCCCAGTTTTGGCCCGCCTGCATTGGCTACCCGTTGTCCTCTGGATTAGGTTCAAGGTCCTGGTTTTGATTTTCAAAACCCTCCACGGCTTGGGACCAGAGTACCTGCCGGAGTGTATCTCTTAGAGATCAGCTGGGACCAGGCCCACGAGAATGGCGCAGGTGCGCTCACTGAGGGTGGCCACACCCAGGGAGGTGCGGAAATCGCTTACGTGTAACTGCGCCTTCTCTGTGGTGGGCCCCACGTTGTGGAACCATCTCCCCAGTGATCTGCGCCTTGCACAGTCCCTGCCCACCTTTAAAAAGGCTTTGAAGACCCACCTTTTTAAGGAGGCATTTGGCGACCTTTTTACTTATTATTTTTTTTTGCCGTCTGCCTCGTCTGTTCTGATGAATATTGACCCGCTCCACTTTATCGGATCTTTTTATTTACCTTTTTTGATTAAATTTTTGGTTTTTCCACTATTATGGTTTTGTATTCTGTTAGCCGCCTAGAGTTCCTATCCGGAAGATGGGCGGGATATAAGTACAATAAATAAATAAATAAATAAATAAATATTCATTAATCCCAATACAGAGAAACTGCTCCCATTTTGGGGTTAAAATAGTTTGATGAGGACATTTTTCAACATGGTCAAGAACAGATAATGCACTAAAGAAACATCTTAACAGATAAGTAGCAGCATCAGGGAAAAAAAGGGAATTGAGGGGGGAAATGACACAGGGAGGAAAAGGTGTACATCTCCCCTCCTTTCTTCCAACTATCTTCAGTGTTTTATCACTTAAGTGATCCTTCCATTCATGTGTGAGAGGTTTCTTCTCCTGTGAAAAGGCTCCAGTTAGCACTCCAAATTGCTGCAAATTCTCCTCCTTTTGGTTACTGACACTCCTCCCCTTTCCCTTTCTCTGCCTTTTGTTGCAGTTGTCATTCCATGGGCCACAGCAACTTCCCTTTTTTGGTTGTTTAGTAGAGATGGGCACGAATAAAAAAATGGCGTTTTGTTTGTCGTTTGTCGTTTAGGGGGTCCGTTTCGGTTCGTTTCCATTTTTCGTGAATTTTTGCAAAAATTTCGTTTTCGTTTTTGTTTGTTTTGTTACCGTTTCGTTACCATTTATTTCATTTTTTGTGATTTTTTTTTGCATTCAAAGCAGTTCAATGTATTGCCGTAACGAAAACGAAATGGACGACAAAATTTCTGGTGTTTCTGTTCATTTCGTTTCATTTTAGAGATAAAATTAGTTTGTCATTTCATTGCATAACGAAACGAAAAAATGAAAACGAAAACAAAAAATTGTTCATTTCGTGCCCATCTCTATTGTTTAGTTTAGTAAATAGTCTAGTGCTACAGCGATACATCAGCCTAGCATGGATGCTCATTGATAGCTGAAATAGTGCTGTGTCACTTGGGAGAAGGGTTTCCCTGTCATCCTTTCTACTGTCACAACCAACTGTTTACATCACATGTTTGTCACCAAAGAGAATGCTACCCACAGCTATATTTGGGAGTGAATTCAGCAACTACACGGACTGCAGAAGGGGATAATCAGGAGTGCTCCCAGTTGTGACAGATAAACTGCAGTACTAATGCTGGCTCAGAAAGGAGCAGAAGAGGCTGGGAAAGGGGTGGGGTCAGTTGATCTTACTATTTTCCTGCAACCACAACATGTAGTTGCTGGAAAATAGGGCAAACCAAATTATACCAAAAGCAAACCAAACAGTGAGCTATATGCTCATCTGATTGCACAC
Organism: Phrynocephalus forsythii; assembly: GCA_029282475.1. Classification (NCBI taxonomy): domain Eukaryota; kingdom Metazoa; phylum Chordata; class Lepidosauria; order Squamata; family Agamidae; genus Phrynocephalus; species Phrynocephalus forsythii. The sequence continues at coordinate 121,679,755 of JAPFRF010000002.1, read as the reverse complement.
AGAGATTATGCTTTTTTTAAAAGGGGAAGTAAATTGGGTCATGAGGTTTATTTTACTAACATTCACCAGTAGATCCACCTCTGAATATTGCTGCTCGCTAAACTCTGGTGCTCGGGAGCAAAGTTCCAGCTTCTTCTGATTCCAGTTAGGAACAAGGCACCACCTTTTATAAATGAGTTAATTGTAACAATACTCCTTAAACCATGGGTTTACTGTAATATATTTCTTGGACAGTCAGATTATGAAGTTTCAGAAAGGGTAGCCGTGTTAGTCTTTCCAAGAATTGCAGGCAAAAATCAAAGAAAAATAAAACAAAACAAAAGACACAAAACATGTGGCATCTTAAAGACTGACTTTCATATTTTAATGTAACATTTTGTGGACACATCTACTTCTTCAGAAGCTTTTGTGGACACATCCACTTCTATAGAAGCTGCTATATGTCTGAAGAAGTGGACATGTCCACGAAATGTTACAGTAAAATAGGCAAGTTAGTCTTTAAGGTGCCACATGTTTTGTGTCTTTTGTTTTGTTTTGTTTTTCTTTGATTTTTGCCAGCATATGAGTGTGTGTGTGTGTGTGGGGGGGGACTGGGGAAAATCCCAGTGAAAATATTCTACAAAGTGTGGACCAGCAATGACTACAGATGGCACAAGCAAGCAATATGGCTTGTGGCCTTAGCTGGCAGGGTCAACCTAAGTCCTCGGTGCATGGCTAAACTAAGAGAAACCTCTGGGCTGTACAGCCATATGGGTCACTGACTGGAAAAGTTGAGATCTGAAGAGAATGTGTGGCGTATGCCCTTGCTACCTGCTGGCAATGGTTAGGTGGCTAAAGTGTAAGAAGGCTTCTAGCACCTTCCCATACGTGATAAACTACATGCTCCACCATCTCCAGGTATGTCTCTGCTATATGTCAATGGTGAGTGGTATAATCCAGGGAGTGAACATGGACTTGAAAACACACTATTTTGAACTGTTTTGACGTGTACCAACAGGTTGCTTCTTCTTATGACTTATGATACCCCTAATATGGTGTTTGAGGCATGTGAAATGTTCAAGGCATGGTCCTACATTTGTGCCCTCAGGTGAACTTCCATGAACAAGAATGCCAGAGCAAGCATTTGAACCAGAACTCTTGAGTCCTCTGTTACAAACTATATATTTGCTGTCATTATTTCTGGACTGTTATTGTCCCATACAATGAAGGCAGTTCTGATACAAATTGTTTGTTTGGGCTACAACTCCCAGAATTCTCTAGGCAGCCTTTTAGAGAGAAATCTTTTCTGAGGTGGTGGTGGTCTGCAGCTCCCAGAATTCCTCACCCAACTAGGTATTCTGGAAGTTCTAGTCCAAAAGGGAAAAACAAGAACCTTCAAAATTCAGTCTTTGGCTTTACTAGTTTGGAGAACACCCGCCTTAAAAGTACGCTTTGGAGGATAACCTAGGCCAAAACACAATAACAAATGTGTGCAAAGCAGCAAGCCCTCTCAAGATATTTACTGAAAAATAGGAGTTTGTTGGCATTTGCTTTGGATGACACCAGTAGGAGATCATTAGGCTTCTAATGGTTTGGAAACTTTAGAGTCACCATGAGGGACTGTTCCTAATGTTCTCTATCCTATGAAAATGAAGTTATTCATTTCAAGAATGAAACCCTAATTCTAATAATAATTTAATAATAATTTAATAATAATTAAAACCAGGGTACTTCAAGGGCCAGATGCAGGGGAGTGGTATCAGGAGACAGGTATCTAGTCTCATGCACTCCCCAACACATCTGGTGGGGCCACTGTGAGATACAGGAAGCTGGACTAGATGGGCCTTTGGCCTGATCCAGCATGGCTCTTCTTATGTTCTTATGTTCTTAAGTACAGGGTGAGATGGATACATTTATATATTTAGTACAGTGATTCATTTATTTTATCAGCTACTGCAGATGAGAAGTTTTCCAGCAATGTGGAAGAGATTCAAGAGATGCAAAAAAAGTTAACAATGAAAACAAATACATAAATGTGGCAGGGCTGGCATTTACAACTCAGGAAAGTTGTCTGAAAAGATGTACTGTGGAGACTTGGGCCACTATTGCACTTCCTTGAGCAGCCACTTTTTATTTTGCATCACCTTATCTCCTGCCACAGTCACGTGGTTGCTACAGCGGTTCGGCAGTCTGCACTTCAGCGATTGCTTGGCAATCGGCTTCCCCGTTCGCACTTGGCTGAACTGCTTTAAACTACGACAGGGAAATGGCAGAAACAGGGGGGAATCCGAAAAAAGGTGGCGTAGTATGTCCGCAAATACAACCAAATCGCTTTAAAAGGGGGTGGTGCAGGAACTGATATAAAAAACACCACCACCCGGTGGTCGTCGCAAGAAAAATCGACACAGCGGTCAAAAATGGGCGTGGCCAAGGGGGCTCTTCAGAAAAAGCGATTTAAAAAGTGGACAGTGATTTTTAAGGTGATTTGTCTTTAAGGAAAAGGTGGTCTTGGATAAAAAAAACACTGGTGGGGATTGTTGGTGGATTCCTCATGTCACCTGGAATAAGGCAGGGAGTGGAGTTCCAGCTTCACAACTCATAAGCCTTGTTACACAAGCGCTAGCTTTTTTCGTTGCATAGCCACATCCACACATGTTATTTGACAGCTGCTGCTAGCCATAGGGTTTTCAGAATTTGTGGACTATAACTCCCAGAAGTTTTCCGGAAGTATCCCAGCCAGACTCTTGAGTGCCTTATCATATAATCACAGTCCTGGTAGGTTCATGTTCTTATAGCTTATGAACTCTGAGTAGCAAGGGCTTATGGGCATGGTAATCTCCCTGTCTGCACAGCAAGCCTCTCAAAAATGCAGATACAAAGACCGTGGTCATACCTGCGTTTTCTGCGTAGTTTCCTGTCGGCGAACTACACAGTAAAATATCGCATGCTAACCAGGAAGAGAAGCAAATTCTGCTCCGGGCCGACCACGCCCCTCGAACAGCAGTTTCAGCAAAGTTTCCTAAACCACCACCAGGGGCTGGATTTAGAAACTTCGCTCGAAAATGCTTACTTGTTTGCTTCTGTTGCAATGACAGGACACTGAAAATATGCAGTAAATTCAGTTTCTCCCCTCCTTTCTACCCAACTTAAAAGAGAGAGCCTTGGAAACTGGAGCCGGAAAGCAGGAAAAAATGTGTAGTACACAGGTTAGAACACAACCAGAATAGGAAGGTACGATGCAGAGGAGAGGACACCAACTATTCATTAAAAACCACGTGACCGCTCCTGAAAAAAAATACACAGGAAATTTAAATATGAAGGAAACCCAGGTATGACCGCGGTCAAAGAAACCAAACCAAACCCTACCGGACCCTGGACAAAAATGGGTGCAAGATTCTGAACTCATTGCTATAAGAACACAAAAACTTTGATTGCTTAAAACTGTCAGAAACTGGGTGGAGGAAGGTGGTGCCTAGAGAATCCTGAGGGCCATAATCCACAAAGTCCCAAAATCCCATGTCTAGCTGTTCGACATCAAGTACCTCAATGTGACATCAAACAGGCCTTGTCTCTGTGAAATCAAAAGGGCTTGCCCTGTGTTCTTTTTTTGTTTTGTTCCTGAAATCACGGGGAATGGGAAGCTGTTGACCTGGCAACACAGTCTCCTAGCACAGATGGTTTTCAGCAGGCGTCCAGGTCAATGGAACTCAGTTTAACACAAAGCAACCCATATGGAACCTGGAGCTCAAATTTCCTGTAAATTCATTCCTCAGAAGCTCTGTAAACCATACACTCTGTAGGTTCTTTACATTCTTCACTAGCTTCATAAATTCTCTTTGAAGAGGAAGATGCTGCTTCCCCCAACCCTTTGGAAATAACTTTGTTATTTTCCCTATGTGTCCCTGACACTGATGTTCTTTAAAGCGAGGTAACACGTGTCTGTGACACATTTGCTTTTCAAGAAAATACTGCCTCAAATGGTGTTAGCTGGGCAATAAAATGGCATCCGTGAAGGCTCAGCCCTAGAATAGGGAGAAACAGTCCAGAGGCAATTTTTTAACTACATTGTCTTAACATCCTAAGCTGAAAAACTGGGCTTGACTCTTCAGCTGATGCCTAAATATTATCAGTATTTGTTGAATATTCTTTAAATAATATCATGACTTTGTTGTGCTCTTCTGTTCAGGGTTTTTATAGTTGGAAAATGATATGTGTAAGTGTACGAGGGTGGTTCTGAGTTTAAAAGTGCTCCTTTTCCTCCTAGAAATACAAATGTGTGGATTCTTGGTAAAATCAAGCCTGAACTGTCCCTAGAAGCATAAATGACTCAACTGAGGCTTATAGTATAGAATCAGAGAATCATAGAGTTGGAAGAGACCCCAAGGGCCATCCAGTCCAACCCCCTGCCATGCAGAAACCCCCATCAAAGTACAGATGGCCATCCACCCTCTGCTTAACCTCCAAAGGAGGAGACTCCACCACCCTTCGTGGCAGCATATTCCACTGCCGGACAGCTCTAACTGTCATGAAGTTCTTCCTAAAGTTCTTCCTTCTTCCTAATCTTTTCCTGTTGTTTGAAACAATTGCCTCGAGTCCTAGTCTCTGAAGCCATGGAAAACAAACCTGTTTCCTCTTCAATATGACATCCTTTCAAATGTTTAAACATATCCCCCCTCAGCCTTCTTTTTGAAAGGCTAAACATTCCCAGTTCCATAAGCCATTCCTCATAAGACATTTCTTCCAGACCTTCCACCATCCTGGTCGCCCTCCTCTGTACCCGCTCGAGGTTGTCAACATCCTTTTTAAATTGAGGCGCACAGTACTTTGGGTACATAATGAACAGAAAGAAGTCATTAGGAAAGAGAGCAGTGGTGGGAACAGTTGAAGGTAAAGGGAGTTGGTGTGGGGGGGAGACCACAGAACCCCCAGAGGTTGGGAGTTCAATTACCCATTGTGTCTCTCTGACAGGGACTGATCTCAATAATAGCATCCCTCCCAGCTTTGTAGTTCTAAAATGATAACGATGAAGCCAGACGCAATTTGCTGGCACATAGCAACAGCATCTCCCAGCATTTCTCAGCCAACAGTGCTACAGATTTCTATTACCTGTGGCACTTATGGTTCAAACTACCTAAACTGCTGTCATGCCATTTGACATAAAACACCCATATAAGGTAGGTCTGTTTCCAACATGGAGCAAAGCAAAGGTCTAGGCTAGATAGATCTCATGGATAGGTAATTGAATGTGCCAGCAGCAAATGTCCTGGGATCATGATTCCCTTTCCCTCAATCTCTTCAAACCCTGCAGGACCCAGGCATAGCAGAAGTAAAATATGGAACCCCTGCCAATTTCCACAGTATGCTTATTCCTGGAGGACAGAGAGAGTGCAACCCACACGTGTCTGCCAACCGGAACAAAGTGGGGAAGTCTAATTTTAGAGCTGCCAACCTTGACAGTGTTCCCAAACTATTATGCTTGAGTACAGCGGGCATTTTTGTACAATAGGGCAAGCTTGCAAAACAAAACAATGGAAAGTCTCAGGAAACTTCAACGAATCCAGAACTCAGCGGGCAGACTGCTGACTGGGGCAGGTTACAGAGATCACATTACACCCCTACTAAAGCAGCTCCACTGGCTGTGAATCAACTCTCAGGCACAATTCAAGGTGCTGAACTTAACCTACAAAGCACAAAATGGTCAGGGTCCACTAAGCTACCTCAAAGATTGAATCTCACAGTATGAACCGCCTCGGATGCTTAGGTCATCAGGAGAGGCCTTTCTCTCCATCCCACCACCTTCACAGGCACGTCTCATAAGAACACCTGAAAGGGCCTTTGGAACTCCCTCCTGCTGGAGACCACGACTGCCCCATCTCTGCTGTCTTTCTGGAAGCAGGCAAAGACCTTCCTCTTCAGGCAAGCTTTCCCTGAATGAGGGTCTATTTACTATGTGACTTTTATATGGATTACCATACATGATTGCATGACTGATTTCATAAGAACAACAGTGATTTCCTTGTTAGTTTCCACCCCTCATAATGGATGTTTCTTTTCTTTTTGTGTGCTCTTTGTAGCTTTAATATTACATTTTAATGTTCTATGATGCCTCTCCTAATTCCGTGCTCTTAATTTGAAGTCTTCCTTCCTTCCTTCCTTCCTTCCTTTCAATTTATATACAGTAGAGTCGAACCTACAGTAGACAATTCCCTGCTCTTAATTAGAGTCTTTCTTTCTTTCTTTCTTTCTTTCATTTTATATACAGTAGACCCTTGTATAACAAGCAGTTTGTTTAACAGAAAATCTGCTTAAAGGAATAAATTTCCATAGATGGGGTGTACTGCCCATTTCTCTACTAAGGCGACTCTGGGCAGTTCACAACAAAATACCGTAATATAAAATAATAACCATACAAATGTAACCACAATATAAAATTAAGGCTGCTTTTACACGACCCCTAAAATCCACTGGCAACTTAAATGCAGATTCCCCCCGCCGTGATTTTTGTTCTGCTTCCTGTGTTCTCACCTCCTGCACTCTGATTCTATTGCTTCTGTCTGCGGTGAGGGGAGAGAGAAAAAATGCAGGCTCACTTCCAGCCCATTAGGATTCCTGTCTGTTAAAAGGGGGGGGGGCAACAAAAACAAACAAAAAGCAGAAGAGGGCCAGGCATGCAATGCTTTAAAACAGCAACAAGGAACAGCAAGAAGAATTTTACCTCCTCCAGACCAGGTACTTGTAAAATGCGCTGGGGCGTGCTTAAGTGGGCTTGGTCATACTTTATTTTTTTTAAAGTCCGCTGCTGGTGGGAAAACAATTTTATGCTTCGCATCTGCGAGCATTTTGCAGCAGATTTTAGGGGTCATGTAAAAGCAGCCTAAGTGAACATTTCAGTCAATTAAACTAAAAAAGAGAACAACATGAAAACATTTGATGCAAAATCAAACATAAAAATTTAAACATCAAGAAAGCAAGATTGTGGAGTTGGTAGTTTAAAAGCTGAGAGAACCTCTGTGCTGTTTTGGTGCAGTATCTGGAAATGCCTGTTCAAATAATCATGTTTAAAGCAGTTATGTAAAAATGTACATATAGAATCAGTCTTTATATTGTAGTCTGAAACATGCTGACAGATATCCTGGTAGGATGTTTAAATATCTCTTTGAGAGTCCTACTATGGGAACTCCTACTAGCATATTTATTCCACCATTGCAAAACTATAAGTGGTATATATTTTCATGCCTTGTGTCTGAAGAAGTGGATTTCAAGCCATGGAAGTTCACAGTGAAATACAATATTTTACCTTTCTCTCCCCTCCTTTCATTTTTGCCAACATATCAACCACGCCATCACCAACCAATTTTATAAGTTCTATATGCATATACAGACAAGGGCTAGCACAGTCAGTTTTACCATGTTTGCACTTAAGTTTGCTTTTTTCCATTTCAAGAATCCTGTGTAACTCTTAGTTTTTAAATCCAAACAGCAATTCATATTTAAATACTCTTTCGAAAGGATAATCTCTCTGAAATAGCTATCTTAAATCTAGCGTGATAGCTTTATTTTCCGTTGAGAAGAAACTGCTGCAGGCCATACACTGTACACACAGAGCCACACAGAACCCTGCAGATAAACCAGTTATGTTACCATACCAACATCCAAAGGGAACCCACATTTCATAGTTAAATGAGCAAGATATTTGACTCTTCATATACTGAAGACAGCGACCTCATGGAGGATGCTGTTTGTTTCACCATGTTGGGACAGCTGCCAACCAAGATCTTCCTGAATTTCAAAAAGGAGTCAACTCCTTCCTTTATGGTTATTGCTGTTTTCTTCTGAAGCTAGCATCAGACAGGCCACTGACACAATGGCATATGTAGTGTGGGCAATAAGAAAAAAGCAGCAGTTTACTAGCCCATGTGAAACATCACACTTCACTAACTTGTTAACTCACCAATAAGCCCTTTGCACCTTCGTGTGGCTCTCATGTCAAACAGACGGGAGCAGCAATTTATGAATAAGTACTCCCCTGAAGTTGTACCCAAATCCCAAGGGGTGGCCAAATATCTTCCCATAATGTTTGATCTTAGGATACAAAGATCATCTCTCAAAAGGCCTCTTGCTAGAAGAATGGACCATCATCTGGAGCTTTTTCTTTTAAACCCTGGAGTGCTGATTCTCTGTCATGAAAGACCAAGAAAAAGGAAGCATGGGAGACTTGGGCCAGTCTATAAGAGTGGTCTGATTCCTGAGCTTTGGAATAAAGAGTTAGAAGTTATCTGTAACTAGTTACTTTTGGGGGAACAAAGGTATAAGAAAGTTACATTTCAAATACAACTTAAATATAACACATTACCTCATATTACCAAAAATTACTGGTGCGAAAAACAATGCTTTGTAATTATTTTCAAAAGTCACTTTGTAATTATTTTCAAAAGGCATTTTAAAAATTATTTTGTGAGGAATGTGTCAGGGTTTGGGCCATTCTCTCATCAATTCCAAGTTTGTTTGGTTTTAATTGCTCCTATTGCAAAATACTGTCATACACAAGTTATTTTACCAATCTTCTCACAATTTGTTGCGGTCCCAGCATGAGACTGAGTGTGTGAAATCGATTGTATGATGGGAGGTGTTTGAGAGAAAGCAGCATAACTTTGTTCATTTGTAAGATATTTTTTATTTAAGGAACAGAAACTAAATATGATTCTGGCCAACTATCTAGCACAGATGAACAGAAAAAGTAAAGTTGACTAGTTCCTTTTACATATTTTATCCTGGCCATATAAATCTGTCACTTGCAGTTGTCTGTCCCACAGTTATTTATTTATTTATTTAAATTTATTTATTTATTTATTTTGTTTATTTGTTTGTTTGTTTATCCCTTTCTAGACCACACCAACTTTCCTTTGAGAACTCTGGGCAGTTTACATGAAAGCAATTCAGCAAGTTACAAAGTCCAATATAAGAAATAAAACAAACAAGACAGATTTGGCTCAAACAAAACAGATACTCTGCAATAATGTGGAATAATTACCAGTTTATATAAATTCCTAACATTACAATTATTTGTGCTTTATTTGGATCCTTTCTGGAACAAATTTCAATTATGTTACATGGAACTTCCTGGGAGGTAAATGTATATAACGTTGCACCTTAATACATTTCTCTTCTCATTGGCCTTCCTGCCCCCGTCTCTCACCCTCAGTAAATCTGACTTAGGATTTAAATTTTGTTAGATACTTGATATCTTGTGGAATCTTTTGTTCACTGACCCTTTTGTTTCCTCAAATACTAGAATATATACCACATACACTTTTTCCTGTTTTTTTCAGTACAGTAGGACCACCCCATATCCACTGATTCATTATCCACTGATTCAGTTATCCACAGTTGGCAGAGGAAAAAATTAAATAATTCAGCAGCCACAAAGCTATTGTCACAAACAGCAGCTGTAAAGCAAGCTATTGTCACAAATAGCATATTTAAAGCAAGCTACTGTCACAAACAGCCACCATAAAGCAAGCTACTGTCAGGAAACAGCAGTTTAGGGGTGGGTGAGCAGGCATTCTGTCTTATCCACAGTTTTCATTATCCACGGGAAGGCATGGAACCAATCCCCAGTGGATACTGGGCTCCTACTGTACATCCTTGGACTTGTCCTTTTCAAGCGATGTTTTAAAATGGCCATCTGATAGAAGTGTATTAGAAAAGATGCCAAGGTGGCCATATGGGTATTTTGATGAAGTCTCAAAAAACAATATGTTAGGAGACAGTAACAAAGTTAGTTTGAGAATGTACTCTCATTGAACTATATATTCATTGGGTAAGCATGACAATGGATAAACCAGCCAAAAATATGGCAGATTTTAGATTTGCTAGTGGAATAGTTGAAGTAGATATTTCAGGATAAGCAGCTCACAAGATATACACACAGATCTGTGAACAAAGAAAGGAGCTGGTATATTCATCATCAATGAAATCAGTCTGAATACATATTTTTCTGCAGTACTTATTTGTTTGTACACTTATGTACCATGTTTCATAGAAACTATTGTGGACTGATATACATTGTGAACATCTAAACAAAACTTAAATATACTTTTATACAGAACTTAAGCAATTAAAATATATAAAAAATGGAATAAAACCAACCAGCCAACCAAACAAACAAATGCTCAAAACGGCAGAAAATATTTACAGCCTCAGTTGAGCATAAACATTTTACAAAAGTGACTTAAGGTGTTTAGAATGTAAACCACTTTGATCTTTTTAATTCAGGAACTCTTCCACTTATTAGCAGCCTCCAGGAATTTTAGATAAGGTATTTGATCTCATTATCGACAGCCAGGATGAGAATTAGTGAGGATGATGGAATCCATGATCCAAAGTTGTGATCCAGCAGCATATTTCTTATACACGTTTGCTTGTTTACCTAGATATATGTATATGTGTCTTTCTGTTAGAGATAATGGGGAAGATCTGTGTGTTGGCTCAGGTAATGCTGAAGGCAGCAAGGATCAGACACAAGTGCATGCTTTTTTTATGTTTCTCCACTCACAGGTTTTTAGTATATTAAACATTACTTGACCACTGGACAGGTCATGGGTGGGTGGGTGAATATGGGCGCTTTTACACGACCCCTAAAATCCGAGGCAAAGGGCTCCCAGATCCGGAGCTTAAAATGTTTTCCCACCAGCTCCGGACTTTAAAAAAAATTAAGTACAACCACGCCCACCTAAGCGCGTCCCAGTGCATTTTTCAAGTACCTAGGCTCCAAGAGGTAAAAAATCTTCCGATGCACATTGTAAAGCTGTGAATGCTGGGCTCCCTCACCTTCTGTTTGTTTTTTTGTCCCCGTCGCCCCTTTAAGAGACAGGAATCACGACGACGATGGGGTGCTCAGGGCTGCTTCGACCGGCAGACGGAGGTGAGCCTGCATTTTTTTCTCCCTTTTTTCTTCCCTCTCCTCATGCAGACAGGAACAATGGAGTGCAGAGGGGTGGGAACACAGGAATAAGGACAAACCCCCACGATCTCTGGTCCGAATTTAAGTTGACACCGTATTTTAGAGGTCATGTAAAAGCGCCCTATGTGATTAGTGGTTAGTGGTTATATTGTGTGTGCAGTTTTGTTCAGCCAGCTCTTTAGCCCTCTGTGAAACCAACAGTGAGCAGAAGAGGAAAGAGTGAAACTTTTCCTTTGCGCTAATACACAATATCAAAAGAAAAACTGTATTTGTTTTTCCTTGGTTCAAGATGACTTGAAAGGAAAGAGACGACAATGGGAGCATTCTGCAGATAAGACAGGAAACAGGAAGAGGATCCATCATGAGAAGTGGAAGAGGACATGAAAGAGGAAGAGAGACATGATAATGTTGTAGTCATGAATACCCAGCTTGCTGGGGGAGAGGGGGGCAATGTGTAGCCTGCATACTGTAATTAAACTGTAAACCGCCCAGAGACTACTTGAAGTGGTATGGGACTTCACGTTGTTTTTTTATAGCAAGAGAAGATCTCTCTCTCTCTCTCTCTCTCTCTCTCTCTCTCTCTCTCTCTCTCTCTCTCTCTCTCTTCTCTTTCTCTTTCTTCTCCTGGTTGGTGCATCTGAGTTATCATTTTCACCCCTTCACCACCAGTTCTGCTGCCCATTATTCATATATGAATAAAAGAAGGAAGTGGCGCTACAGGCAAGGTTGAAAGGACCAGAACCGAAAGATGAGGTAATTCAGCAATAAGGCTAGAAATCCCAGTACGAAGCTGATGTTACAGAAAACCCAGACAAGGTTAATTAGAGTATAGCTGAATAACTGAAATGTAGCTTTTTTTTCATGCTTTCCCTCATCCTGAGGTAATGAGTATTCTTGCAGCCTGGTAACCTGAGAGACCTTGACTGGCAGGCCCTCAGATAGTGGGGGGCATGCTAATCACTCCCACCCACAGCCCCACAAAATGCTGCTTCAGAGCTGAAATACATTTGCTGCCCCAAATTCTCCTCTGTAGATTTTTGATGTTGAATACTCACCATCTGTTCAAATATTTGCTCAACGTTCACTGAATATTTGATATTTGTACTTGTCATTTTGTTTAAATATTTAAGTAAGTAAGTTCAGTCACTTGAAACCAGGCAGTATTTAGATAGGTGTCATGCAGCAGCATTTATATTTATCAATTAATATTCATCATTATATTATATAATTATATCTGTTTCTCTTTAAGCATACATTAACGTTTGCCTGTATTTGACAGGTGAAAAGCAATTCAGTAGTTTTTAATAGTTGAGTGCAGTCATAACATGTATTGGTATGAAATGTTCAACCTGTATTTGACAGCTGATATACAGTAGTATTTAAAAACTGATTGCATCCAATAATGTGCAAGAACCTACTAGAACTTGACAATGGATAAGTTATGAACTTTCATATTGGGGACTTGAGAAATGAAAATAATCAAGAGATGCTAGCAAGTCTAAAGAAATTTAAAAAAAATAGCACAATGACAATGTCTAGCAGTAGAAGCACCCTCTTAAATATTGTAAGAACATGGTGCCTAGATGATCTACTTTCAGTGTCTGAGAGCAGTCCTGTATTTAAAGTGCCATTCAGTCTGTTTAAAGATAACTGATACCTTTAAAATGGGATTGGACAGATTTCTAGAGGAAAACTCCATAGTAGGTAACAAGCCATGATGAGGGTACATGTTAGCTCTAGTTTAGCTTAAAAAGAAGGTACCTCAGAATGCCAGATGCAGGGGAGTGGAATCAGGAGAAAGGGATCTCATTGTCTCATGCGCTCCCAGAGGCATCTGATGGGGGCCACTGTGAGATACTGGAAGCTGAGCCCTTGGCCTGATCCGGCAGGGCTCTTCTTAGGTTCTTCTATGCTTTGAGGGATTGAACAATCGATTCAACTGAGAAGGTAGGCAGATCATTAGGTTCCCCCACTGTGGTGGAATGCCCTGCTTTTCTGCTTGCCTTAAAGGCACCATTGCTAAACTCACATAGATCCATGAAAATGATTGTATGCCAATGGTATGCAAATTAATGGAAATGTATAGCCCCTCTGAGTATTCACCAAACTTCCTTGGTCCTCTTCTTTTAGTGATGGATTTCCTTTTTGGCAGAAATGCATAAGTCGTCAGTGCAATAATGAGAATACAGATGGTCTGGTTATTGCTTGCAATGTTTAAGGGTGTGATTAGATAGTCATTTGTCCAATGATTGAGTCCACTTTGGGGGTGCTCTGCTTTACATGGGCAATCATGACAAGTTTATTATCTTTGCATAAGAACATAAGAAGAGCCATGCTGGATCAGGCCAAAGGCCCATCTAGTCCAGACTACCTGCATTCTTGGATCCCCGTCACAGGCTTTTGTTGTTGTTGCTGTGTATGTAGGTAGGATCACATTCTTTTGGTGTGGTTTCAGCACATGTGATTGCTTAAAATGAACCAAAGTGGATTCCTTACCTGTTTCACGGGGAAACATGGGAGGCAACAAGTCCTTGAACCCATACTATAGGATCAAACCACTTGTCAATAAATTGAATGATTCTTCCAGTTCCCCCATGGAAGAAACAAAAGAGGATCTGAAGGTTGTATTTTTAAGCTTGTTGAGTTCACTGTTGAATAGGTTACTTGGCAAGTTATTTAGTGCTACGCCACTTGAGATTTTTTTAATTGAAAGCTTCCTCCCACTGCCTCACAGAAGGGGAAACAGGAAGGGGAAACCAAATAACCTTTCTTCTTCTTCTTCTTCTTCTTCTTCTTCTTCTTCTTCTTCTTCTTCTTCTTCTTCTTCTTCTTCTTCTTCTTCTTCTTCTTCTTCTTCTTCTTCTTCTTCTTCTTCTTCTTCTTCTTCTTCTTCTTCTTCTTCTTCTTCTTCTTCTTCTTCTTCCTCCCAACCTGAGGGTTTCAAAGTGTTTTCTTGGTGTGGGTGGGTCCAACACTTTATATTTGTTGGAGACCTTGTTAAATAGTTTATTCCATGAGCATTCAGACTGAGATATTAAGAAAATCTACTCCCTAAGAAGGGATAACTTTAACCCATTAAAAATTCCTTTTTATTCAAACATAGCAAGGGGGAATAACAGGTTATTTGGCTTTTGTAAATGGGCATCATGATTCAAAAACCTTTGGAAATCACTATTTTAAAGGTATGAATGAACTAAATAGGGTCACTTCAAGTACAGTGTAGTTTCCTGCCTTGAAACTATCCAGTCCTTACATGTTCTTATAAGACTTACCCCAAATGGCACACCACATCTCTGTGCATCCTTGAGTAACTCTATTTAGTTTGATAAAGCCCAACCCAATTTGGTTTTCTAGTTACAGTCTAACATACAATATTAATTTGACAATAAAAGTCTAAGGTGTGTGAACACTTACCGAATGAAGAGGAAAAGACATAATACATTAGCAAGAAGATGCTGCAGTGGGTATGTAATTGTGGGCGTTTATACACGACCCCTAAACTCCGGGGCAAATGGCTCCCAGCTCCGGAGATTAAAAATGTTTACCCACCAGCTCCGGAGTTAACAGGAAATTAAGTGCAACCCCGCCCACTTTAGCGTGTCCCAGCGCAGCTTTCAGGTACCTGCTTTTTGGATGTGACAAATATTTGATCCGGTGTAAGGATAGTGAGTGCCGGGCTCTCCTGGCTTCTGTTTGTTCTTTTTTTGCGCCCCGCCCCTTTAAGAGATCTGAATGCTGCCGGGAACAAAACGGAGGTAAACTGACATTCTTTTCTTTCTCTTTTTCTCCCTCCCTCACGCAGCCAGCAACCAGGAAGTGCGGAGGGGGGTGGGGACAGAGGAAGAGCGACAAACCCCTAAGATCTCTGGTCCGAATTTAAGTGGCCAGCGGATCTTAGGGGTCGTGTAAAAAGGCCCTGTGTTTGCTTGAGACTTGGATGAAGCTGTATCTGGGTTTTTAAATCCATGAGTGACACAACTCTTTCTCCCACTTTGTCTTCATACAGTATCAAATTTGCAAGATAACCGATGTTGAAAGAGAATAACTTACCTGTAATCACCCATTTAATGGGGATTTGAATGGAGGTCACCCTGGAGACTTCAACCACTATAGAACACTGACTCCCAAAAAGGTAGATTTCAGTAATTCAACTGTTAGAAGCTCCCCAATTCTAAAATGTAAGAAGCTGGAAAAGTTACAACAGCATTTCTTAATGCACCTCAGGGCCAAGCTGTGCTTTAAAGAAAATGCATCATTAGAACCTGAAATCACATCAGTGTTCCGTTGGGTTATGTCTGGCAGACCTTTGAGACTGAAACATCAAACTTGCAATTTAAGCCTGTACTTAGACCTAGAGGCCCAGTCACAAAACAAAGCAAATGAATCAGATGTTTCCCTCTTCTAATGACATGTATGGTTGGACCCTCAGAGGCACCACCAGCTAGTGTGGGGATGGAGATAGTATTTTTGGTTCAACAGAGCTGTTGTTCTTAACTCCTCCCTTCACAAATGTGATACAAGAACATAGCTATGCTCTGCTAAAAACACTACATGAATGTTTCAGGGGATAAAATCTCTCACCATCCCTGGGTATGGTAGGAAATGCAGACCCATCACGAGTCAGTCAGTCCAGTTTTGTACCTGAAGTGGGGGGAGAGGGGTACATCTTTGTCTCAGGTGGCAAGATTTCGTGGGCCAGCCTTGCTTTCTTTCTATCTCATTTTTTTCTGGGTGTTAGATTAAAAACCAGAAATACATTGAGACTGACACATCCCAAGGAAAACTATGATCAAGAGCGGAACATACCATTTAGGGAGAGGGTTGAAATACAAGCATGTTAAAGAAAGCTATGGTTTGTTATGATTTTTTTACTGAGGTCCTATTCAGTACTGAAATCATTGGCCCATCAAATGTATTTAAAGCTTCCAGTTCACACTCATGGCCAATATTTATATTTAAAACCAAAATATCCTTGCCTGAAAATATTAATCCATAAAACTTGCTCAGCTTCCAGGTATGCCAGTATATACATTGACAAAGACAGGGAACTTTGAGCATTTAAAACCTTGAGGGTTTTTAAAAAGAGAAAAAAATGTACTTAGCATCATATTTAACAGGCAGCTTAGCAAATTTCTTTTAAAAGACTTCTCAGTATAATGCTCTGCTCTAGAGGTCCCTTCACATACATACATTGCTGAAATACACAGCCCCCACTTCTTTTTATTGATGCTTCTGTTTCAGTATCATAACTCTTGCCATGCTTGCGGAAAACTAAATGGACTTCTCTGCTGGGTTGCTTAAACTAGAAAATCCTTTAAGGAAGGGGCTGGCAACTTCTGGTCCGGGTGTGTGTATGTGCAGTTTATTCCCTCTCTCCCAGACCCACTGTAGGCTATCACCCACCCCAAACCAGGAAAGAATTTGTGCTGTTTTTTCTTTCTTTTTTGCAATTACGTTGCCAAAACTAGAAGTGTCCCTGCATCATTCCCTTCTGGTGTGGAAAGAAAGGAAAACAGAAAAAGAACAGCAAAGCAAGGCCCAGTGATTTTTATTTTATTTTATTTTATTTTTAGAGATAGGTCTGGCAGATGTTCCTCTCCAGATGTTTCTGCCTCTTTTCCTACAATTCTTCACTGTCCCTGTGCTGGCTAGGGCTCATGGCAGTCATAGCCCAAGACACCCGGAGGGTCCCAGTTTATAGGAGAATTGGAACTTCTCGAGGCTTCAAAACACAGTTACTTCACATCCTTCCTCATTCCGAGATTATGTTCGTTTTGTAATAACATTATTTGCGGTCACCTGGTCTTGTCCCAGTTCTGTCCCTGTTTCCGTTTACCCACAGGCGTGATTGATGGTATCGTGACAACTGTTACTTCACGTCCTTGTTTTGTGACAATTACTGAATTTTGCTGGCTTTGTTTACCTGGGCTTCCGTTTTTCGATATTTTGAATTTCTACAACTTTGCCTTTCATGTGTTAAGCGACAAAATTCCCGGTTTCATGCCTTCCCTCTCTGCGATGCATTGTTTACGCCATTGGGATTGTACTTGAGAATGCAACTTCGCACTCCTAGCACTAGATGGAGAATGTGTGCATTGCACTTGTCTCGAAACACGAACCATGACAAGACAATTCCTGAGGCCAGGGAGAGGTATGTTTCATCACGCTCTGTTCCTGGTTCAGGGGTGTGGTCGGGACGAACTCCCACCATCACGCAATGGATGTGGAGTAAACTTTTTCCGTACCGGTCCCAAGCAGGACAGCGAACCGCGATGAGATGGACGTGAAATAACCACAAAAGAGTGGCCACTCATAGTTGAGGGCTGAGGGAATAGCATTGGGGAATGCCCAGAGCCCTCAATAATAGAATTGCAAGTGGCCCATGGGTTGTATATTGCCCACCCCAGCTTCAGAGAGAATGCACCCTACCAAACTTTCAGTCCATGTTGTGTTGCTCCTTAGGAACACCCCTGCCTCGAGGAGGCTGGAGAGAGGGTGAGGGAAGAACAATATAAGGCTTATCATCCGACCCCTACTAGTATGAGGAAACAAAACCTCATTTTCTTTGGCTCTTCCTGGTTCGGGGGAGGGGGGCAAGGAGTTCCTGGGTCAGGAGCTGTGCCATTCCACAAAACCAGGCCTCCTTGCACCACTGGATCCTGCTGCAAGGCTTATTTGGTGCCCAGGACAGCGGCTGAATTCTTAACAAGACTCTACAACTGGTTTTGGGAGGCAGCATGTTAGCTCCCCAGGGCCCCAACATGTTCTCCAATAAAGCTATTCTGGAGCATGCTGGGGACTTAAAATACATCCTCTATCTGGCAACCTGGCCTGTTGGGAGCACCAGAGTGCTTGTGTTTGTCTGTTTTGTTTATAAAGATGTGTGCTTCTTGTGACATGAGAGGCTTAGATGTTTGCTGCCAGGGGATACTCCACACAATAATGACAGACCTACATGTGTCTCAGTGTAATCTTCACAGACCATTATGGTGTAGTTGTGACACTGGGGGAGGGGGTGTCAAACCTTTTTGTGTACATGCTGGTGCAGCTTTCCTGGTTGAAACAGAACTACCTGTGGACCATAGAGACACCCGTTATTATTACTTGTAATACATTTTCTTAAAAAAAAACACCACCAAGTAGCCATTTTGTGCCATGATGTCTATTAAAGGCTTTAGTAATATTAGTGAAGAAGGAACTGAGTATCTCGTGCTGCAGTTTGATTGTTGTTTTCCTCTTCTTCCTTCTAAACAATTTTCCTTTGTGTCGTTTTTTTAACGATCACACTGGCAAGCATGTTTTGACCCATCACCATAACCAAGTAGGACCATTGCTACACATTGCCCCATCCCAGCAAGCTGGGTACTCATTTACTGACCTCGGAAGGATGGAAGTCTGATGCTGAGCCTGTCTGTGCATCTGAAGTACAGGCATTTAACCAAAGACCTCCTGAGAATAGGATGTCATCTTCTGTCTCTCATTTCATTTTGTCCCATCACCATAACCAGGACCAACCTTGTCCATCTGTTAAAAGTGCCAGAATACCCTTTATTCTTTTTACAAGGAATGAGAGGCTCTGTGGTTCTTGGAGATGTTCCATTTTTGGACTTGAAAACAGTGGTTGTAGAAGCATAAGAGCTGTAATCCCAAAAAGGATTATTATTTTTTGAAATCTGATCCTTTGAACCTTGCTTGCAAGCTACAACACAGAGAGAACAATACTCATATATCTATCATACAAAAATTTTGCTACTGAGGAATACATGAGGACTATGCAGCATCATAGATAACTTCATACTCCTGAAGCACTTTTAAAAATTAAATTATTATTTAGGAAACTGCAGCATGCATGGAAAGTGAAGCATACTTCACTCAGATATAGCCCTGGAGGACAGAGTTGGTTGCTTCATGACCAAAACCACAACCATGCAAATATACTTTTCCATTTTAGGATATGTATGTGGTCTGATGCCTCTCTTTCTCTTGTTATGGCCTTCATTAGGTGCTGAGTAGATATAATTACATATAAGAACACAAGGTGTAAGTAAATAAAGTGAGAAACCTTATAGGACGCAAGACAAGGAAGCAAAGAAAATGTCAAGTAGGAATATTATACAGCCGTGTTTTCAGGTATTAATAAACAGTTTATTAATTAAAGTTTGCTTTAATAGAAGATGATATAACTTCCAGTGAGCTAGGACACATGTGAAGCATTTGAAGTTTCAGAAAACAACTAAGGCTCATGAACTCACCTCACCTGGAGGCCACACCTGGAGTATTGTGTACAATTCTGGTCACCGCATCTCAAGAAAGAAATAATGGAACAGGTAAAGATGCAGAAGAGAGCGACTAAAATGATTACTGGGCTGGGGGACCTCCCTTATGAGGAAAGGCTAAAACATTTGGGGCTCTTTAGTATGGAAAACGGTAACTGAAGGGGGGATATGATTGAGACGTACAAAATAATGCAGGGCATGAGTAAAGTGGATAGAGGGATGGTCTTCTCCCTCTCACAAAATACCAGAACTAGGGGACATCCACTGAAACTGAGGGTTGGGAGAGTGAGAACAGACAAAACAAAATATTGTTTTACCCAGCGTGTTGTTAGTCTGTGGAACTCCCTGCCACAGGATGTGGTGATGGCATCTGGCCTGAATGCCTTCAAAAGGAGATTGGACAGATTTCTGGAGGAAAAGTCCATCACAGGTTACAAACCATGATGGAGATGTGTAATCTCCAGGCTTAAAACCAGGGTACTTCAAGGGCCAGAGGCAGGGGAGTGGTACCAGGAGACAGATATCTACTCTCGTGCACTCCCGGACATATTTGGTGGGGCCACTGTGAGATACAGGAAGCTGAACTAGATGGGCCTTTGGCCTGATCCAGCATGGCTCATCTTATGTTCTTATGTTCTTATGAATTCATCCTGTATTTCCTTAGGCACACTGAGGCAACCAATACAGTTTTCAGATCCTGGGAGGGGTGTAAAGTACCTGATGGTCTACCTGCCAACCAAGCTGGTTTCTTTGCATGTAATTGAAGGCCTCAATTTGACTTCTGGTTCAGAGAGCAAAAAATCTTGCACTCATTTGGCCCACAATTTTTGCCAAGCAAGCATTCATTTGCTGGCTTCCTGTTTAACATAATTTTCTTTCATGCTTAATCTCCAGTGTTTTCTCCTGTTCCTTTAACAAATGTTTTGACCTTCTCATATTGCTTGGCAAGCACAAAACCATGCATCCCCAAAACATAACAATTAAATGCTCCACATCTTTGGTCCGAGATTGATTTTCCACTCCAAATTTCTTTATATAAAAGAAGTGACAATAAGATTTTCCTCCAATTATTCCAGAAAAATAACCTAAAACACCCTTCCTCACATTCTTCTGTTATGCTGTGAACTCCTTTATTTTATTGAAACAACAACACAACCTTCAGGTCAAAGCTGATTTGCTGTCTTGCTCTGTTAGAGGGGGGTACTGCTGTAGCAAAACTGCCTCCCATCATGATTTCTGGGGAGCTGGTTTAACTTCTTCAAATTACACATGCATGATGGCATTTGGTTAATTGGTTTGTTTGTTTGTCCCAGCTTGCCAGAGTCTATGCTTGTCTGTATGGATGCTGTTGCTGTGTTTTATTTGGGGGGGGTGTTGTTTTTTGTTTTTTGTTCGTGGGTTGTTTTCTTTGTGGACAAGTTATTTGTTTTTAATTCACAATTTATTGTACACTGCCCAGAGTTCCTGAAGGAAAGTCGGGTGGTTAATAAGTACAGATATAAATATATAAATAAATATAGATTTCCTGATTATCAAGGGCCACCACCAAAAACTGGAAAGTTCAGCTTTAGAATACAGAGAAAGGCATTTTTGGCCTCTCCTTTATAGCAAGATATCTCCAAAGGTATATATACTCCTCCTTCTGGAGAGAAAGACTGCATTTTTCAACTGTTGCAATTCAGCATTAACACCAACTCCTTGGGTTCCCTTGTAGCTGACTAACTCCCAGTACTAGGACCTAGTGAACCCTTGCTTCAGCTCACCAGTTTTGCCAATGAAAATAAGGAAGCTATCTTCTCAGTGTTATCAAGTAGTTCTTGAGGCTTCCTATCAATGGTCTCAATGCATCTCCATTTAAATAGTTATTTGGGTATGTATGCAGTCTTAGCCACATACACACAAAACCAGAGAAAGAAGTGGTATCTCGAGTTACGAATGCTCCAAGTTATGAAAAATTCAAGTTACAAATAGAAATCCATGGGTATAGGAAAATTTTGAGTTACAAAAAGCCTGTTTTTTTCAAGTTACTAAAGGGAAAAGGAAAGCAAATATTCCTTTTCAAAATGGCTCCTGCTTATTTGTAATAGCAATGCTGCCTGCCATCTTGTGGCCACCCGACTACAGTGCTGCAATTGGGAAGAAGGAGCCATTTTGAAAAGGGAAGCTGAGAACTGGGGGTTCCTTTCTTTTTTAATGACCTGGTCAAATTTCCCATTTTGGAAATATTTGGCACCATTTTAGGGACTTTTTGGGACTTCTTTGGTGGATTTCACAAGTGGTTATAAGGTATGTTACCCATCTTCTGTTGTTGCTCACCTGTTAACTATGCTTTTTGCATTCTGGGGGAGGTTGATTTCCCACTTGGAACAAATTAATCTCTTTCCAATGCATTTCTATGGGAAACCCTATTTTGGGTTACCAAAATTTCAAGTTAAGAAAATGCATTTGGAATGGATTAATTTTGTCATTGGATGTATTATTATTATTATTATTATTATTATTATTATTATTATTATTATTATTATTATTATTATTATTATTATTATTATTATTATTATTATTATTATTATTATTAAAAAAGGAGGGGAGATAAGCTTGTAATTTGGTCAGGCTGTTAGAATACGGCAAATGCAAGAACAATCAAAATGAAACTATAGAGTACAAAACAGTATTATCCCTTTGCTTGCTTGTTTGCTTGTTTGTTTGTTCATTTGGACATTCATTCATACCTTTTGTGTACCACCCACCTGGCCAAAGGCTGGTCTAAGTGATTTACAACAATAGGAAACACATTACCTGATTCAGGTATCATCCATCTGCTGAAATAAAGGAAGCACTCCAGGCACATCTAATTAGACATCGTAAAATTACTCATATCTCTATAGATGCTCACCATCTGATCTTTCTGAAGAAAACACTGTGCTGAGTGATGGGATTCAGACCTCCACCAGCTCTGCACAGTTCTTCTTTTCCCATAGCCAGGTGACAGTAAGGACAGAAGTTGTCAGTGTCTTACCATTTCTTCTGGAAACTTGCCTGTTCCCTCTCAGTGCTTTTCTGAGAGACAGCTAACAATTTCCAGTGGCCATATTTCCTCCTATGGGGAGGATGTTCTCTGTTTGAAGAGCTACCTTCCATCTTGGAGATATACAGTATGTCCTCCTCTTTGGTGATTTAAAGTGATTATTCAGGAGAAAGCAGAAGTTTAACTGCTATCTAGAAGCCCTTGAATGGCCTAATGAAAAATGGGGCTGAATTGAATGATGCCTTTGAACAGCTCAGTGACAATTTTGTGTCCTTTTTTGCAGCCATGTTGGGTTCATTGCTGTTTATTTAACTATTTAACAATAGCATGCATAGGCCATTTTTAAAGAACGTACTCTTTGTAAGCCGGATCACAACAGCAGGTGAAAACATAAAATTCAGTTGCAAAACTCCACAGAAATATAAAAGCATCATACAGAATGACCTTAGGAACCAGAAGAACAACTCTTTGGCACAACAGGGTGCCACAGAAGGAAGCGTCTGGGGAAGGTGGAATCAAGGGCAGATTAAACGTTCCTGTTTATGTTGATTGTGTCAAATTCATGTTTCACCAGCAAATCTTAATGGCTTAGACAAATTGCCTTGTTTGTTTAACTGTGCAATGTTGTTGAGCCTTGCTACGTGAATCACCCATCCGTGGTCGACCACGTGAACGGGAAAACGACTGATAGCTTGGAGTGTATGGGAACTTTTTGGCTGTGTGTCAGACATGCATGGACAGGAGACATTAAACACATCCAGCTGCAAAGCCATCCATGGCCCAACACAGTGTGGTCATTTGTAATCTTCTTCTTGTGTATGGAACACTTTGTGCAGTTCAGCAAAGCCCAGCCTTTTTTCAGTTTGGGTTTTGGGTGCTTTGATTGAGAAGCGTGAGCCCTTCCTTCTGGCTTGGCCACGGGCAGACGTTACTCTTTTTATTTGTCTAAACGGGACATTTATTTTTTTCGGCTTTGCGTAAACAGCTGCAATGGGTTAAAGCCAAACAGAGTAAAGACATCAGAAGAAAAATAACAGGAGGGAGGAAGAAATAATATAATTTGCTGTCAACTCTGTTGCTTCCCTCCATACTTAAAAGTCAGCAGTCAACAAAGTTTTGCTTTTGATGGGCAGCCGGCTAGAGAAATTTTAGCAATACACCTTCTAAACTCAGCACTTTTTGAGGTGTGTATATGTGTGTGAACACTGGTGTTTATGCTTCAATTTGTTGCCTGGCAAAATATTTAAATATGTATCAGGCAGCCTTTTTAACATCAAAGTGAAGTTTGCTGCTGTGTCCTATTCTGGATGTAAAAACTCAGAGGTGGAAGGGAAAAAAAGGAAGGTGCTGGCAATGCGACACTGGAGTCAATGAGCATAAATGGTGCTGTGGAAATTAGTCCTATTTCCAAGGTTAGACAAGGCCAACCATGCCTCTTCCTCTTGACATTGCTTTCAACTGGTCCTTAATTAGTGTCATGTCACTGCCTTGAATCTGAGGGTGTTTTCACATGGAGGATGCCTAACAAAAATGAGTGAAAAGATACTTTGTAAGCAGCCCCATCATTTCCTCCTTATTAAGAGAGAGAGAGAGAGAGAGAGAGAGAGAGAGAGAGAGCGTTTAGAAGTGGAAGACAACATCATCTGGGCTTACCTTCCTTGTAACATTTCATGAAGCGGCATTGGAAAGTGCCATGGGGCAGTAGAGAAGGTTCTGAGGGGGTCTGTCTTCCAAGATCCTTTGCATCAATTCAAATCTCCAGGACCAGATGAAGATTACATATGAGCAGATGTTTTCCCCATCTCCAAAAAGTGGGAAGAATATGCAGGTGACTATTGATCAGTCAGCTTGACAATGAGACCAAAGTGAGCACTTAGAAAAGAATGTGGTAGTAACTATGAACCAACATGGGTTTTTCAAATATAAGACATGGCACACTGTTCTATCCCACCATGAGAAGAAGTCCAAACATTATGCAAGAAAAACATTGTGTGTAGAGATGGGCACGAAATGCCAAAATGGCGTTCGTTTTTGTTATTCGGGCCCCTGGGCCCCGCTTCAGTTCTTTACCGTTATTTGGGCCCCTGGGGCCCGCTTCGTTATCATTTATTTGATTTTCGGAGCCGGCGGCATGCGAGCCGGGAGAGCGTTCTCGCGGCCGCGGGGAGCTCTCCCAGGGCCGGGGGCCGCC
Organism: Phrynocephalus forsythii; assembly: GCA_029282475.1. Lineage (NCBI taxonomy): Eukaryota > Metazoa > Chordata > Lepidosauria > Squamata > Agamidae > Phrynocephalus > Phrynocephalus forsythii. The sequence goes on along the minus strand of JAPFRF010000002.1, from coordinate 121,655,321 downwards.
AGAGCCAGCGGCAAGCCTCCTGGGAGAGCCATCCCGCAGTCGCGGGGAGCTCTCCCAGGGCCAGATCGCTGGATAGGGGAGTGATCACCACCCTCCGCCTTCCCCGCGCCGGATGACAGGGCGCCTGGCACTGTCATCCGGCGTGGGGAAGCCAAGACCCACTCGCGCCTCTGCATGCAGACGGGCGAAAGGTGGACTTGGCTTCCCCACGTGGGTCACGACAGCGCCGGGCGCTGTCATGACTCCTGCGGGGAAGATCCCTTTGACACCTCCTTCACCTCTTCCTCGCGCGGGTCATATCCCTTTCAGACCCCCTCTTCGCCCCTCTGCATGCATGCAGAGGGGCAAAGGGGGAACTTGGCTTCTCCACACGGCTCATGACAGCATCTGGCACTGTCATGACCCGCATGGGGAAGATCCTCCTCCACCCGGGTGGAGGCAAGACCACGGCCCAGGCTCAGCCAATCTCCTCTGCCCGGGATGACAGCTGCGCCAACCGTCATCCTGGGTGGAGGAGATTGAGCCATGATCCCGCCTCAGCGCGCAGAGGGAAGACCACGGCCGAGGCTCAGCTGATCTCCTCCGCCCGGGATGACAGCTGTGCCGGTTGTCTTGCATCCGCAGCGGAGATCGCTGCAGAGGGAGCCCCGGTCCCGCCTCCGCTTGCGAGGCAAGAACGGGGCTCTCTCTGACAGTCTTCTCTGCTGGCAGTGACAGCTGGGCTGTCATCGCCAACGGGGAAGAATGAACAGAACATAACCAAACAAATTTGTTCCAGTTCTGTTCGGTTCGTTCCCAAATTGCTATGGGCTCCATTATTCGTTCCGTTACATAACGGAACGAATAACGGATAATGGAACGGAAAAAAATTTCATTTCATAACCAACTCTAATTGTGTGCACTGTTGAACTGATTATGGGTAGATCCAGAGGTCTATAGAAGCTGCCATTTTGATTTCCCACAATAACCCTGAAATAGCATCGCCCACAAGTCTTGTAGGGAATTCAGATTGTGCCTTCCAAAATGTATCAGGGCCACTGTGAATGTTGCATTCTCCTACACGTGGTTGTGAGGCTTTGAAAAAGGTTAAAATCAACCAAGCAAGCGTCGACCAAGTGGCCAGCTCATAAACCAGGGGAGGGAAGTAGCACCAAACACCAGCTCCTTCACAATTAAATAAAACATTACAGAAGTTTTCCCTCAGAAGTAGAAGAAATGTCCTCCCTTGCAAAATGGCAACAGTGACCAGCAAAAATGTGGCCCACCTTCTGCTTTAGTTCCTGGCTGTCACACTGCCTAGAACTAACAAATCTAGGCATTTTCTAGAACTCAAGTAGAGTATACTTTATCTGTGAAAGGGACAGGACCCTTCTCCAAAAACATCTCGGTGCACTTCAGCTAGGGAGAAAGGGTGAAGGAGAGGATTGTTAAAGCCTCCAGGTTTTAGTAGCATGCACAACTAAATCCCAAAGCAAATGGAATCTTTAATTAGAAGGCTACAATCCCAAGGATCCTTATTTGGATATAAATCTTACCGGAATGAGTGGAAACTTCTTCTGAGCTTGAATCACAAGAATGGTACACAATGTTCCATAATGGCCTTGCCTGCCTACCACCAGTCCCATAGCAATAACATGTTTGCATTAAAATCCATACTTGTATTAGCCTCATTAGATATTTCATTTATCACAGTTAGAGAAAATGATGGTGAATGTGGCCAGCTGCCTGCATTTAATGAGATGGACAAGAGTGAGAGAAAGGCATGTCACAGCCTTAAAGAATGGCTTTTTTGGGATCTGCTACCTACTAGAGAAAAGCCTTTCTACTTGCATGATGGTATTTTTGAACATGAAGCAAATATCGCTGACCCTCCGTAAATCTCCAGTGGAAATCTCCAGGCTGTCAAATCTGGTAGTATCACAGTTGGATCACAGCTTCTCACTTCCTCATAAGTGGGGGAGAAACACCCAATATACGTTTGATAAATAATAAATACATTATTTACATATAGATAGATAGATAGATAGATAGATAGATAGATAGATAGATAGATAGATAGATAGATAGATAGATAGATAGATAGATAGATAGATATTTCACAAATCTAGGCATTTTCTAGAACTCAAGTACAGTATACTTTATCTGTGAAAGGGACAGGACCCTTCTCCAAAAACATCTCAGTACACTTTAGCTAGGGAGAAAGGGTGAAGGAGAGGGTTGTTAAAGCCTCCAGGTTTGCCTCATTCTGCCTTTGACTTATTAGTCTGGTTTCATTTGGTAAGATTTTAGTGGCTGGGAGGATGAGGATTTGAATTTGTGAAGTCATAAAAGTTACATGAGGTGGAAATATTGATTTGTCTTAATGTGTGGTCTAACCTTAGTTGCTTTTCTGTATTACCTTATTTCCTAATTTTAAGCTTGGACTCCATAATTCAGGGCTATGTAGGGGCTGGAAAGTTACTTTTCAGGTCTACAGTTCTTAGAAGCCAAGTCACCATGTCACCACGACCTGCTTTGGTATCTTGGTTTCATGACAGCCATGACGTCTCTTGAAAAGGTTGACAGGTGCTCATAGTGCATTCTTCAGCTGCCAAGATGCACAACCAGCATACAAGCTTGGGAGAGGTACAGTTATGCCTTTTCAACAGAAAATACCAATTGATGGGTTCATGTTCTGTTGTTATTACATGCCGTGAAGTCAGAACCAACTTATAGTAATCCTAATAGGGCTTTCAAGATACTTGAGACATTTAAGGTGCGGTTTTACCAGCTCCTACAGCCCCAATGAGTTTCTGTGGGCAAGCAGGGATTCAAACCCACACTTCCTGAGTCTTAGTCCATCACTCAATCCATTACACCACATTGGATATCCATGTTCTTCTAGCAGCAAATATTTTTGTTTTCTACTTGAGAATGGCTTTTTGTTTCAGAAGTGGCCAGCTTCTGAAACAAAATGCGAGAGTCCAGCTGATGTTCGGAACCAGAGGAATGAAATCAATCAATCTTGTGCTGGGCTCTTGTGGGGCGCAACTCCAACGAGGAAGAAGCCTCTAACACGTCATCTTTCCTTCTACCTGGCACTGGCCAATCAGGAACTTTGCAGGGAAATGCATCATCCCGCCTCCCTGTCTGACTGGCCAGCGCCAGGGAGAAGTAAAGATGACACATCAGAGGCTTCTTGCTCATCAGAGTTGTGCCCCGCTCCATCCCAGAGGAAGGTAAAGGATTGGTTGATTTCATTCCTCCAGTTCTAAAACATCAGCTGGGCTCCCGCATTTCATTTCAGAAGCTGTCCACTTCCAAAACGAAAAGCCCATCTCTGTTCTCTACATTTTCGCACCCTTGGTGGAAGCCCCTTCAATGCATCCCACTAACATCTTTCTCTACCAAGAGATTCAGATGAGGTCAAGTGATGTTGTGTTTTATTTATACTGCAGGGTGTTAAGCAGGTCTGAGCAAATAGGACCAATTTTACTCCATGGCACCATTTTTAGTTTCCCATGTGTGCACAAACTCCGGCATCAGTCAAGTTTATACACCTGTTAGTGTAACCACAAGATGACAAATGGCACTCCCCCGATCCAAAGGGAGACCTTGAATGGTTACTATAAAACAAAGCTCTGATATCTCGTGCATGATCCTTTTCCAATCACACATGAGATAAAAGGGGATCACATTTATGTATTTCCAACCTAAAAGCCAAGTGAACTAAAAAACCTCATCACCTAAGGGCACTCACAAAATGAAATCAGATAACAGTTCTCTTTCCTATGTTATTAAAACTTTTCTCTGTCCTGGGTTGACCCTCATGAATGAATATTTTTTTTTTAAAAAAAGATATCCTTAAATGTGCAGGATTGGAAGGGGCCTTGCATTTTGACTTGTTTTCCTGCATTATGCCTGAAGTTTTGGTAATTTCTGTAAACTAGAGGTAGAAACAATATTTCCTAAAGTCTTCAAACAGTATAGGTCTCTAAAACAAGCTTCATTTCCTACTGTGCCTTGGTTTATCATTATGGGCCAGGGTATAATGAACTAAGCATAAGCCCCAATGTCTCTTAGAAAAACAGAGTGACTTAATAGTCATTCCATTTTCACCAAGAACAGGCTTGTGAGGTTGGTTGTGGGTTGCTAGTGATAAATGTGAGCCCTTAGTCATCTGAAGCTGTACATCTCTACTGTACATAATGGCCAGTATCTAGTTGCTTAGTTCCACTAATGCAGGGGTGTCCAAACTTTTTGCAAGGAGGGCCAGATTTGGTGAGGTGAAAATGTGTAGGGGCCAAACAATTAACAGCATTTGGCCCCCGGGCTGGACTTTGGACAAGTCTCTATAACATGAAAGGAGGCGGGGAGGACGCTGCAACAATGGAGCCATGGCGGGTAGGCTGGGCAGGTGACTGGGGATATGGATAGAGGCAGGGAGGGCAGGCAAACTGTAAAACTGCAAGCTGATGTCTCCATCTGGTATGGAAAGGGGCCAGCTGGCGGGGATTTGTGACAGGCTGAGCTGGTGGGGAGAAGAGGTTGCAGGACTTTGGACATGCCTGCACTAATGCAACAGGAACGATGTCATTGTTAGTGGCAGATTGCGGTGGATTAAACCTTTTTATTTTATTTTATTTTATGAGGAAAAGGCGTGTGCACCCTGAAAACTGAAAGATGATGTCTTTTATCAGGAGCAATCCAATGTGCCACTTGTGATGGTCTCATTCTTGTTGGGCAGGTAGAATTATGAGACAGGATATTGGGCATTTGCTGAAGCAAGCCATCAGAAGACTTAGGCTGCTATCTCACCTGAGGAAGATCCTGATCTTCGGAAGGTCCGGCTTTTCCTCTTCCTCGCATCACGTGACTGAAGATGTGGGATAGCAGTTCCCACATACAAAGGTTTTTTTAAAGCGCAATTCAGCCCCATAGCCAGCAGGTGGTACTATGATAAAAAAGGACCAGCTGACTGGCACTAAGGGTGGAGGAAGTTTAAAAAAACAGCCCCCGAATGACCAGGGTGGGGGGAAATTAAAAAAAAATTAAAAAGTGACAGACAAGCCAGAGGACCAGCTGACTGGTGCTAGGGGTGGGGGGAAGTGTGTGGGGGGGAACAGTGCCCAATTGTTCCCCGGAACAGCCAGTCGGCGCTATGAGGGGAAAAAAACCCAGATCATCTGCATGGTCCCACAACGTCTGACTCCTTAAAAGGTGGATTTTTTAAGCAAGGCAAAAAATTCCCTACCTCTCCAGTAAGACTTGGAAACCTCACTTAAGGGGGTGTTACCGGGTTTTCTTCTTTTTTTTTTTTCAAGAATCCCAGTGGCCGTGAGGACGGCATTTTTGGACACGGTTTATCTACAAATTTAATCTGCATTTAAAAGGACGTGGGGTAGGGGCCTAAAGTTTACTTTTAAAATGCAATTCATTCCTCTTACTCATCATATCACTTGAAACTTTTTTGGGGGGTTACTTGCTGCAATGTTGCATTGCTCATTATTTTTGTGTTACTTTCTTTTGTTTTTCTTTCTGGGGGGAATCTTACAGAAATGATGAAAACATGGTGGAAAATATGAAAGCTTCCTTTCAAATTCTGGACAACAGAAAGAAGTCTCTCTGTTGGTGCTGATGCCAAAGGTTTTAATCTGCCAAAAATCCTGCTTCTGAAACCCCCTTAAAAAGGAGCTTCCAGAAGCAACTAGGGTTGTCCACTACTCCAAGCAAATAACCTTTTTCTTTTGATTGTAATACCTTTGAAATGTAACTTGATTGCAGTCTTGTTGTTCCAAAAGGAAACAGAAAAACAAAAAATGCAAGTTCTCTTCCCTATGCCGGTGGTCCCCAACCCCCGGGCCGCGGACCGGTGCCGGTCCGTGGACCGGTCGGCACCGGGCCGCCTGGGGACGCCGGGGAGGCTCCTCCCCTTTTCCTCTGCCGCCCTCCTCCTCCTCCTCTTCTATCCTATAGCCAGGAACCGGTGGAGGAGGAAGGCTGGAGGAAGGCTGGAGGAGCGCAGGAGGAGCCGCCGCCTCCCTCCTCCGCCCACCACCTCCTCCTCCTCTGCCCTCCTCCTCCTCGCCCTCCACCACCACCACCAGCAGTAAGCGCGTCCTCCTCCTCCTCCTCCCGTGCCGCCGCCGAAGGAGCAGCAGCAGCAGCAGCGAGGGCAATTGAGGAGGGGTGGCGACGGCGGCGGGATCTTGGGGGGCGTTGTGGGGGTGGCTGCTGCTGTCGCCCCGTCCCCGCCCCGCCGCCGCATTGCCCTCGCTGCTGCTGCTGCTGCTCCTTCGGCGGCGGCGGCGGGAGGAGGAGGAGGAGGACGCGCTGCCGCCGCCGTGGCTGCTGCTGCTGCTGGTGGTGGTGGAGGGCGAGGAGGAGGAGGGCAGAGGAGGAGGAGGTGGTGGGCGGAGGAGGGAGGCGGCGGCTCGTCGGTGCCGCGAGGGCGCTTCCTGGCGCGGCCGGGCAACTCCCAACTGAGCCATCGCGCTGGTCTCGCTGCTGGCGCCGCGCTTGCTCCTGCTCCTGCTGCCGCCGCTGCCGTGGGCCTCATCCTCCGCCGGGAAAGCGCTGCTGGCGCCCGCTCGCTTTCCCCAGCGGAGGAGGAGGCCCGGCGGAGGCGGCAGCAGGAGCAAGCGGGGCGCCAGCAGCGAGACCCCGCGCGGCTCCCGGCGCTGGAGGAGGAGGAGGGGGCCCGCCTGCCCAGGAGCCCCGGGTTCCCCACCCCGCCCGTGTGGGGGAGTGGCACCCCGACGCCCCAAGCCAGTGCCGCCGCCGCCGCCGCTCTCGTGCCTCCCCCTCCTCCTTCCCTCCCATCCTTTGCTTTCACCCCCCCTTTTGCCTCCCCGCCGGTCCCCCTTTCGCATTCTCCCCCTCCCCCACCCCCACCCCCAGCTTCGGGCCACAGAAAAATTATCAAAAATTTCCCGGTCCGCGGGGACAAAAAGGTTGGGGAGCACTGCCCTATGCAACTTGTAACTCATTAACTCCAGGCTCAAGAAGTGCGACCACATGGCATAACTCTTGTCTCCATCATGTGAAGCACACTCTCCCTTCTAACTCCCAACATCTGTGCGTATGTTCCTGTCATCTGCCAACAGAGCTCTGTGCATATACAACTGTAGTTTCATGGCCTCTGCTTTGCATATTATATGTGACTAGGAAGAGGGCAGAATAGTGTACAATCTGCAACACTGGGCTCAGGCTACATGGCCCTTCCCTGCTTCCCAGTCAGGTAACTTGTGAATGTTAATGCCCAAATAAGGCTTGTACATTTTGGTGATCATAAAGACGGTGATTTTACTCATATAGTACATGCCTTCTCTACAGAGGCATAGCCAGGATTTGGAATGCCTGGCGACAACGTTTGGTTTTGCACCCTCCCTGCTGCCCCCCCAATCGCACCCCCCCAGCAACGGGGGCCAAACCCTGCGGCATGGGGTGGGTGCGTGTGGACGGATGGAGGGCAGATGGCCATGGCTTACAGCTCTCCCACCAAGGAGAGGAAAAGGAGGAGCAGGGCCACATGGCCACCGCACTCCTGCCTGCCTGCCGGTTTTGCTGCTTGCCTGGGGCGCGGCAGTGGAGGCTGCAGAGGGGGTGCCGTCGCCAAGCCTTAGGGGAAAGGAGGACTGCTGGGCAGCCGGAGGGTGCATGGCTTCCTCCTCCTGCTCCCCCCCCAGGTGCCACAGATTGCTGTGCCCGGGGCAGATGTACCCTTCTGCCCCCCCCCCCAGATACGCCCCTGTGTCTCTATGCTGTCCTTTTGCAAAGTGATATAACCAAAAGAAAAGAGTTGTTTCCAACAGCGAAGAACACAAACACATGGTAAGGAAAGGCTGACACGGAGTACGTGTGCCGCTAAAGCTTGTCAATATCTGCTTGATCTGATTCTATCTATACAGATTGAAGCTCATCTGTGTAATCACAAAGTATGATATTCTTCAAGCAGCATCTAACCGAAATGTAGAGTGCTTCAGGGATATTTCCTTGACATGCATCTGCATTTCAGTTTCCTCTTTGTTTAGTCTCTGTGGCATGCTTTAATCAAAGATGACAAAATATTTGTAAATACAATTTTTAAAAAGAACTTTTGTCTGTTTGCTTTATCTCTGATGGGAAACAGAATGAACATGACAGACGAATGTGGAAAAAAACACCCACAGCTGCACCCCTGATCTTTTGTTCCTAGGGCTCGATCACATTTTGTGAAACAAGAAATGTTCCAGTGGATTTTATTCATTTCAGCTGCAAGGCCATCCTATCCCAAGAGTTTCAGGGCAGGAACACAACATGAAATGTGCAAACCAAAAGTCAGGCTGGAAGGTATTCTGACTAATCTGGGAGGGGGATATATTTTTTGAAATGCCACAATTCACACAATCCATACTAGCTGTGAGACTCTGCACATTATTGTCAAAAAGAGTAACTTCTTTAAGCACTGATATGATGTCGCAGAAACCTTTGTTCTATCCATAGCTTCCTGTATTGGTTTGCCCTTCACATCAAGCAACAACAAAAAAGGAAGCAGACTGAACATTTGCTAGTTTGACTTTGTGAAGTGTCTCGCTTTCCCTCTTGGCAAGCACAACATGTACATCTATGTTTTGAAACTGTGACTTACAGCCTGATTTTTTTAACACCACATTTACACAGGCAAGATGTAGTGTGATGCACTAGTTTAGTGTGCACTGCCTGTTTTTTAAGCGTTTGGTTTTCTGCTGTGTACTGTTGTGGAAGTCTGATGGATCTGTTCTGTTTCGGGGTGTGATGGCATCCTTCACACGTTTCCCTAATGGATGTTGTTACTGATATGAAGGTACATCCTTTTCCCAATCAGGTTTTCAGTCAGATCTCTGTTTTTTTCCAGCGGTTTCCTCTACTCGGCTGCTAGATTTTTGTCTTCATCACTCTACAGCTATATCCTGTCATTTCATGTTTTACCTGAGTATTTCTTCTGGACAAGCACACTGTTCTCAGTATTTACTGTGTGTGCTGTCATCACAATCTGTCAGTAAAAGTGAGGTGATAAACCACAACTTACACTGGGCACACAGCTTGAGACCCCACGCCAGATTTTCCTCTGGCATGGGGTCTCAAGCGGTGTGCCCAGGGAGTCTCCTTCTTAGACCTGGCTCGCTGTCTACTTTCCTTGACGTTATGATGACATGACAACATGATGGAAAAGAAGCAGTCACCGCTCTGAATTATCACAACTTTTCTTACCCACAGCTAACATAAAGGGTGTCATGTAACACATGACACACACAAAAGAAGTGTGGAGGCTCTCTTGGCTTTGACATTACCTGCTGGGCCCTTTAACCCATCCACAAGGGAGTGGCATGTGACCTCCACTCTGCCAACCATTAATGTGTGGGGCTGGTTGACATCACAGAAATATACAGCAAATTTTAAAACCAAAGAAGGATGGATGACAACAAATTATTAGTGCGGAATGATTATAGAATGAGCTGTGGGGAAAATGGCAGAGCTTTCAAGACTAAAATAAAACTCAACTTGGCTCTTTCATGGTCTATAGCAGTGCTCCCCAACCTTTTTGTCCCCGCGGACCGGGAAATTTTTTAAAAATTTTCTGTGGCCCGGGGTGGGGGGTGGGGAGGGGGAGAATGCGAAAGGGGGTCCAGCGGGAGGCAAAGGGGGGTGAAAGCAAAGGATGGGAGGGAAGGAGGAGGGGGAGGCACGAGAGCGGCGGCGGCGGCACTCACCGGCTTGGGGCGTCGGGCATGCCACTCCCCCCACACGGGCGGGGTGGGTGGGGAACCCGGGGCTCCTGGGCAGGCGGGCCCCCTCCTCCGGCGCCGGGAGTCGCGCGTGGGTCTCGCTGCTGGCGCCCGCTTGCTCCTGCTGCCGCCACCGCCGCCGTGGGCCTCCTCCTCCGCTGGGGAAAGCGAGCGGGGCGCCAGCAGCGAGACCCGCGCGCGGCTCCTGGCCCCGCGCCCCGCAAGCAGCACCCGCCCGGCCGCACGGGAAGCGCCCTCGCGGCACCAACGAGCCGCCGCCGCCGCCTCCTGCTCCTGTTCCTCCTCCTCCTCCTCCTCCTCCTCCCCGCCGCCGCCGGAGGAGCAGCAGCAGCCACCCCCGCAATTGCCCTCCCGCCGCCGCCGCCGCCGCACCGCCCCGTCCCGCCCCGCCGCCGCGACCACCCTCTGCAATTGCCCTCACTGCTGCTCCTTCGGCGGCGGCGGGAGGAGGAGGAGGAGGAGGAGGAGGAGGAACCGGAGCAGGAGCAGGAGGAGGCGGCGGCGGCTCGTCGGTGCCGCGAGGGCGCTTCCCAGCGCGGCCGGGCGGGTGCCGCGCGTGGGTCTCCCCGCTGGCGCCGCGCTTGCTCCTGCTCCTGCTGCCGCCGCCGCCGTGGGCCTCCACCGCCGCCGGGGAAAGCGAGCGGGGCACCAGCAGCGAAATCCCGGGGGGAGGAGGAGGAGGATGGGCGCCTCCGCCTCCTCTTCCCCAGAGGAGAGCAACGGTCTTCTGGGCCGCCGCCAACGCCGCCGCGTCCCTCCTGGCGGAGCCCAAGCGGCCGCCGCCAACGCCGCCGGGGCGCCAGCGTTTGGGGCGGAGACGGCTGGCCGGCCCGGGAGGAGGGGAGGGGGGGGAGGAGGGAGGCAAAGGCGGCGGCGGCGGCGGCTCCTCCTGCCTTCCTCCTCCACGGGAGAAAGGAGGAGGAGGAGGGCGGCGGAGGAAAAGGGGAGGAGCCTCCCGGCCTCCCCAGGCGGCCCAACAGGTCCACGGACCGGCACCGGTCCGCGGACCGGGGGTTGGGGACCACCGGTCTATAGGACTGCACTTTTCATGAGTGAGATAGCAGAGTTGAACAAAAAGAGAGAGAATAGTATCAAGCAACAGGAGGACATTCTGCAGCTTTCCTTTAAACCTCAAGAGATCACCATATGAAAGCTTACAGTATGTATATGTTTGTGTTTAGATGCAACAAGGTTTTGTTTCCACAGATGGATCGTGGAGGAGGAGGGATAAAGAGAAGAAGAAGAGAATAAGGAAGGTTAATTGATAACAATGTAGTTCAAGCTTCTGGCAATGGGTCTGTAAGATAACAAATGGTTTTTTTTTTTTTATAAAGGCATTTGGATTGCTATCTCTTGTGAGCCCTGGACAATGATTTAAAGATTACATCTGGTTCTAAAGACAATGGGGTCTAAAGTTTCACAGAGCTTCCCAATGAGATAAACATTTCCCTCCTAAAGGCAACACCTTACCTGTAAAGGATGTTATAACCTGAGCAGCTGTGTTTTCTTGCCAAACTACCTGTGAATTGATTCCCCGGGAGGCAGAGATGAAGATAAGGTCCAATATTTGCAGGATGTGCCATCCATTATCAAGATGATCCTTTCAGTGGTATTGTAAAGCTCTTTCATGGTACAGTCAATAAGAAGGATAGGATAGGATAGGTTAGGATAGGTTAGGATGTAAATAATTACTGTAAGATGTCTGCATCCATAGGACCTAAATGTTTATCAGCTACGGAAGGATGGGCTGGTTTTTTGTTTTCTTTTAAAGACTAGAGCACTTGCCAAAATGGTGTGACCAAACGTTCTCTCTTAGGTCCTGTACTGTAGGATAAACAGAGAACATTTTTTAGAACAAAACCACAGTTGGGTAATATCTGTATAATGACTACCCAAAATGATGCAAAAAAGTGCAAGCCTTAGAGCTCTCTAGTATTGTTGATACCATGTTTGTATATTTTTTAGTTTGACGTTTTATTGTACTGTGTATTTGAATTGTTGTAAGCCACACAGAGTGGCCTTTTAGGCTGGGTGGTTGGGATATAAATTAATTAGCTAGCTTGATAGATAGATAGATAGATAGTTTAATGTTTCTGTTGTTGTTTTGTAGTTTGATATCGTGGCTACTGTACACTACCTGAGAGTGCTCATTCACTGTGGCACAATATCTTGATATACAGTACTGTAATGTGAAAAAATAAGTAAGAAAATAGTTGTTTCTGATTGATCCTGTTAAGACATTGCTCTGGAAATGTCCTTGGCCCATTTGGAGAGTTTTTTAAATTTTGAACATTTTTACCCCACTTTTCTCCTTGGAAAAGGACCCAAGCTGGCTTACAATAATGAGGGACAAGGTACAGCCCAGAACATTTAAGACATATTCAAGTTAAGAACACGGAATTAGAAGAGGCATCTTACAACATTAAAAGGTAACATTAAAGCTACAAAGAGGATGCAAAAATAAAGAAAGGGAGTTCCAAAGTCTGGGAGCAGCAACAGAGAAAGCCCTTTCAGGTGTTCTTATGAGATGTGCCTGTGAAGGTGGTGGGATCGAGGGAAAGGCCTCTCCTGATGACCTAAGAACCTGAGCCAGTTCATAATGTGAGATTCGATCTTTGAGGTAGCTTAGTGGACCCTGACCATTTTGTGCTTTGTAGGTTAAGGTCAGCACTTTGAATTGTGAGATTAGAAAGACTAGCCTCAGCTAGATTATGGGAGTTATTTATTTTCCTTATGGTGATGGCAGAACATATTGTGTGTTCTATTTATTTATTTATGCTTATTTATTTAAAGTGTTTGTACCCCACTTTCTTCTTAAAAGGACACAAAGCAGTCTTGTTGGTCTCCCATCAGAGCGAAGCCATACTCACTCCCCTTCAGTTTCAGCAAGCAATCTGCTGCATCTACCATTGTCCTTGCCTTTCCCTAGGATTAGAGTTTAGCATGATAGCATCAAAAACAGTGAAGGAGATGATGCAAAGACACATCAAACATGGTTGTGGTGCCCCCCTCTCCCTCTGCTCCATAGCCATAAAAAAAAGTACAGTGGACCCTCGTATAACAATCGGTTTGTATCTGTACAATATAAAAAATTCCGGAGATAGGGGAAATTTGCTTACCAGAATCGCCTATGGGGCGAATCCTTACAACATAAAAATGGTCACGATTAGGGAGGGTTTACTCCATTTTCAGTGCATTCCTATGGGAAATTTGTATAAAGGAAAATTTGCTTAACAGAATTTCATTTGAAATGAATTAATTGCTTTATACAAGGTCCCACTGTACCTGAATAAGTCATAGGGTTTCCAGATCACTCAATTGTCAAGTAGTATGTCTCACTATAGGAGGGAATGACAATTCTTGGGTATCTGGCTGTCGACTTCTCCTTCTTGATATCAGATAATAATGTCTATGCAACGATCACAAATATCTCTAGCATTACATCAAGGATTTTGCCACAAAGGGTTGTCTGATGTCTCAAAGCAGCCTTTGTGTAAGTTCTGAAGCGAGTCTTTAATATAAGATGAATATTGTTTATTATGGCAACATGTCACGCTCCAGTTAACTGAAAAGGGTGGCTAGAATGGTTAGAGAAGCCAAGAGCTGTTCTGGGCACACCCAGCTTTAGAGGCATGAACCTCTTAGCATTAAGGAAGGGCATGAATACTGTTGAACCTTAAACCTTTTTTTAACGGGGCTGGGTGGGAGGAAGAGGCCCCATTTTCATTAAATGATATGGTTCTAGACAAGAGGTCAGTGTTTCAGACCTCACAAGAATCTGCACAGAACTAGTTTCACGAGGTAGGAATTATGGGATATTCTCAACTGAAAAATTGTAAACAATAATGGAGTTTCAGTCACTGGTCATGTGTGTGTGTGTGTGTGTGTGTGTGTGTGTGTGTGTGTGTGTGTGTGTGTGTGTGTGTGTGTGTGTGTGTGTGTGTGTGTGTGTGTGTGAGATGGAGAACACTGGAATTATCTGCAGATTTCAGGGAATGCAAGTTTGTACTTTGTTGCTGATTCAAGTGTTCCTTTGTCTTTTTTGGGGGGGGTGGGCTGGGGCTGGGGGGGTAGGTTGTGAGTTATGTATATGTTGTGTGAACCCTGAAATCACTAAAAGTGAAATGTCAGGAATGTGACATGAGGGATGTGTCCTGTGTGTTTTATGCTTTTGTGTTTTAAATGTGCACTGGAGATGGAACTTAATTTTGTTGTACGGAAGCATAATGACAATAAAGTTATTCTATTCTTGGGACGTGATGTGCCACTAATGATGACATCTTTTCTGTTCAAGCCACAGAGATGTGGAACAGATTTCCAATGAACAAATCAATAGGACTTACATAAGCATTGCCTCAACATCCAATCCAATGGGGTCCCTCTAGCTTGGACTAGTAAATAGATTTAGGTCCAGAAATACTGGCTACCTTCTAACCCAAACCAAAATCCTAACTTTACTGCCAAGCTGTAAAACAGTGCAATACTCTTAGGGACAGAAACACTCCAGAACTGTGCAGATTGCTCATTTTGTGGCAATGTGCTTCTAAAAGTTACACAGGTTGTGTAACTGTAATAGGATTTTAGTCACTTTGTCGATCTCTTTCTTTCATACAAATGAAAGCAGAAGCAGGGCCAGCCTGTGAGAACATTTTCCATGTCTGGGAATCAGCAAAATTCCCCTTGCATTTAGGGAAAAAAATACACATTGCTGGCTGAGATAAAGCCTGCCCAGAGGCCAAGACTGTGTGTCTGTTGACAGTCCCCCAAATGTGCAACTACTTCTGTATTAACAGGCAAGTGGCCAGCACCCAGGTTTTCATGCCTGTATCAGTTTTCAGGTCTAACAAGACACTAAACGCTTTCTCAGTTACAGGCTATTTGTGGCTACAGGGGACCATGTGCCAGAATTAACAACAACAACTGTGTCGGTGCCGCAACACATGGTGCCCTCAGCAGTTGTAAACTCCAGGCACAATATTCTCTACCAGCAGCCTGCGTTTCGTGGCCTGAGTAACGTTTTCTGACTAGACACTTAGCTCCCATATTTGATTTTGCCCTTGGTGCAAAACTCTTAAGGGTTTTTAAACTGAGATTAGGGTCCCTTTGGATGGTGTTTCATCACAGGGCTTCCTTTATGTGCTTTGATTCCAGCTGTACCAACAGGCAGAACAATTAGCAAACACAACCGGTAAATGAAGACATGACATCCAGAAGGAGAAAAGGAATCCTTGCTTTAATTCTCATTCTCATGTCTTGTTGTTACTTACTTATTTTAAAAAAACCAAATTACTACCCCCAAATATTAATAAACCAAGAACAGAGTCCGGTTCCTGGGATTCAGACATAAGCCTTCTGCTTCTAGTAAGTTTTATCATTCTGACTGGAAGGAAGAGTGTACAGCCTTTGTGTACCAACACACAATACTTTCATAGTAAGCCAATTTTGTTCTGAACTGGGCTGCAGGCCATGAAAGCTTATGTCAGAGAAGTGTGTTAGTCTTTAAAGTGCCACCAAAGTGTTGTTTTTGTTGTAAGAGGCTAACACAGCTAATTAATAATGACGTGCTTCAAGTTGACTCCAACTTGTTGTAACTATTTTAGGGTTTTCTCGGTATCAGGTACTCAGGCGTTTTGTTGATCAGTCCCTCCTTCTGGTGGCACTCTGTGACTGTGCAGGTTGTCCATTGCCACACAGGTTGTTGGGTGCTCGTGTAATTCTTCTGCCACCATGTAATTTATTATTAGGAGCAAGTGTGGCATTTCAAAACATGGAGTCTCACACTCTTTTCTTTCAAAACAAATAAGCATGGTTTGTTGTAGAACAAAGAATAAAGTAGTACATGCTTTTTGTTATTGACTTAAGTTACTAATTTTGTAATGGACATATAACATACTCTTCTAGTTAAACTACCACATGTCTTAACACAGGCATGTCCAAACTTCGGCCCTCCTGAGGTTTTGGACCACAATTCCCAGAATTCCAAGCCTGTATTGTCAGTGACAAAGGACTGTGGGAGTTGTGTTCTAAAACATCTGGAGGGCTGAAGTTTGGACATGCCTGTCTTAACATCTCTCGGTCCCTGTCTCTACATTTTCCCGGCCCTAACTGGCCCTCTCAGTGATAGTTGCCTAGATGCCCTAAGCCCATCCGATCTCACCTGATTTTGGAAGCTAAGCAGGGTTGGCCCTGGTTAGTACTTGGGTGGGAGACCACCAGGGAATACCAGGTGCTGTAGGCGCCTAGAGTAGGAACTGGCAAACCATTCCTGTACTCCTGCCAAGCAAACTCCATGGACATGGAGTCATGACTGTAATGACACAACACACACACACACACACACACACACACACACACACACACACACACACACACACACCTGATAACTCCACCCACAACAACTCCTACTGGAGTCTGTAAACAAGATTCCCCCCACATTCTAAAAGAACAAATATTCATAAATCAGGGTGAACACCACACAGGTGGTAGCCCAGTTTACCCCATAAGCCACAGATGCTTTGGACAATCTTGGGTGGTCGTGCTCCTGGGAGGCACAGTGGAGATTTAACCTCCTGGCCCTGGCTCTGCTGGCAGGTGCTCCAACCCACTTAGCTGTACTAGCTCCTGACACATATCTATAATAATTATAATAATTGTCTGGCACCAAATCAGTTCCTATCTGCAGCAACACTCCCCATAGTTTCTTGGGTATGAGATACTCAGAATGTACGTTACCATTTCCTTCTTTTGGGGGCGCTCTGGAGCTATCTAGCTGGCTCTTGGTCAAACAGGTTGGCTTTTTGCCCCCCAGAAGACACTGTGAGGCATCAACTTTATTGAACTTTCTAGAAAATTCCACTTGTGATTTTTAATCCAATGCTGGAGTCCAAGAAAGAAAGAAAGAAAGAAAGAAAGAAAGAAAGAAAGAAAGAAAGAAAGAAAGAAAGAAAGAAAGAAAGAAAGAAAGAAAGAAAGAAAGAAAGAAAGAAAGAAAGAAAGAATATGTGCATCTTGTTCCCTTTATTTTTCAGCAGTAAGTGTAACAGAAGGTCTTCCTAGGTGTTATCCCAACCTAAGAGAGTGCCCTGGGTTCGGCTCCACCCCCCTGCTTTGTCAAATAGAAACCAAGAAGTGATTAATGATACTGAAAACATTCCTCTCCTCCTTTCCCTGGTGGAGGAAGGAGAAGGAGGGGGAGCAATCGATAGAGGTTCTCTGCTGGGGGGAGAATTCCCTGCTTCCCTCTCCTCCTTTCCCCCGACTAAGGATCGCCAAGCCTTAGCGGGCAAAAGGAGGACTGCTGGTAGGATGGCACATGGCTTCCTCCTCCTGCTTCCCCTCCAAGGCACCCCCAGATTGCGATGTGCCCCGGGGCATATGCACTCTTCCACCCCTCCCTAGTTACGCCAGTGCCTCTGAGTGAATCACCATCTTTAGTTTTCAAATGAAGCAAATGGACCTCAGGCAAGAAACAGCTCTGGCCAAAGTGACTAAAAAGGTATCGAAGGCCCTCCAAAAGCTCAGATAAGACCTGGACCATGTCACCACACTCTGATGATCCCCATTACTTGGGAAAAGGTGTAAAACAAAATTATTGTAAAGAACAGCATATTGTTTTAAATTCATTGCACAACTTTAGGTTTTAGGCTGAGGTGGAACTGTGGCCTGTACTAGCCTTTTCAATTATCACATTTATAGTCTTGCATTTCCTCCGGTGAGCAAAAGGTGGTATATTCTGTGAGACAGGTTAGACCGAAATGCTGTATACATATTAATACTACATTGACATGCATCTTAGTGAGATCACATTATCTTACTATATTTCCATTTATGTTCTCAGCAGCACTATAATTACAATGCTTGAGAACTGTCACTTTGCTTAACTGGTCACCTGTGGTACATGAAAGCAGATGTACATAGCTAGGTGAGACACAGTAGCATATTCTTCTTTTTCTTTGCCTCTGTCCCACTTGATGGCGGGGTTCTGGTTTTTGTCTTCCACTTTGCATGGCTGTGCACAATTTTCTCCCCTTCTTATGTTGCAAAATGACGGACATCATTAATGCTGGTTAGTTCGGTGTTTTAGGTATCTGGCTGAGGAACCTGAAGTTGGGAGTTCAATTACCCATTGTGGACCCCAGAAGAGCAGAGGCGTAGCCAGGATTTGGGACGATTTTTTGCACCCTTCCTGCCCCCCATTGTACCCACCCAGCAACAGGCATGGGGTGTGCGTGTGTGCATGGATGGGCATGTGTGGGCATGTGGGTGCAGATGTGTGTGCACCTTACACCTCTCTCAACAAGGCGAGGAAGAGGAGGAGGAGGGCGCTCCTCCCTGCCAGCCTGGTTCGCTGCTCACCAGGCGTGCGGCGGCGGAGGTGGCGGAGGGGGTGCCATCGCTAAGCCTTAGGGGAAAGGAGGACTGCTGGGCGGCGGGAGGGTGCACGGTTGCCTCCTCCTGCTCCCCTTCCAGGCGCCGCCAGATTGCTGCGCCCGGAGCAGATGTACCCTTCTGCCCCCTCCCCCGTAGATACGCCCCTGCAGAAGAGTCAGCCTATATGGCTTTGGGCAAGCTACACAGTCTCCAAATGCCTCCATAAGAAAGGCATATTTTCTATATTTAAAAAATCCTTTAAAAGGTCTCTGTAAGTCAGAGCTGATTTTAAAAGGTTTGAGAACCTTTTTGTATATGTAACACAAAATCCATTTATGCTTACTGCTTCTGCTTCCAGCCTCTCAATTTGCTTTCCATCTTTCCAGCATTTGTTTTTTTACAACCTTGTTGCCTGATTAAATAAAGCAGCTAGTAAGAGACAAGCAAATATTACAGAAATTCTTTTATTCATCAGAATATGAGTTTGATACAGAACTTAATTTGAACTGGAGTTCAGCAGGATTTAGGGCTTATCCTTTAAGAAGAACTGGGCTGGGAATGGAAGGAGGGTTTTATTCCAGGTACTAGTATTAGGTCTATCTTATTATGTCAGTATGTATTGATGTTTTTTTTTAATATGAAGCAACGAGCAAGACAAATAGTTGGGTCCTAGATCAAATCAAGCATGAACTCTCTCTAGAAGCAAAAGAGAGTAGGTATTTTTGGTGCATCCTGGAATGCAAAGCTTGCTGGAAAAGAAGAAATGGTAGGAAAACGTAAAAGCAGCAGGAAAAGAGGAAGAATAACTATGTGAGGGGTCGACTCCACAAAGGAATCCATGGCCTTGCATTTGCAAGAGTTCAGCATGGCTCTTACTAATAAGCAATACTGGATGTCGCTTATTCACGAGGTTGCTGAATGTCGGAGGTGACTTGACAGGACATAAGGGCAACAAGAGCAAGCATTGATAAATATATTTCTCAGCTTGAAGTCAGGAATAAGGGCTTACAACAGCATCTGACATACATGTTTTGCTTTTAAGGGCCTAATGTTGCTGCCAAACCAGAGCAGTGTTACCCTGGGGCATTGTGGGAAATTTAAAGTACCAGGCGGTTTGTGGTTGCCCACCTTTGTTTTGTTGTTGTTGTTGTTGTTGTTGTTGTTGTTGTTGTTGTTGTTGTTGTTGTTAATTATTATTATTATTATTATTATTATTATTATTATTATTATTATTATTATTATTATTATTATTATTATTATTATTATTTTGCACCTGGTAAGCCCAATCAGTGGTGACAAGGAGATGCTGACAGGGACAGGTTTGTCAGAGATTGCCTAGGGTTGGCAGGTGTTCTTGGTGTAAACCCCCCAGGAGGCTTCACCACTATATATTTATATATTTATATTTTTTGAATATTTTTACCCCACCTTTCTCCTTGGTAAAGGACTCAAGGTGACTTAGAATAATGATGGACAATATAGAGCCCAGAACATTCAAGACATATTCAAGTTTAAGAACAGGGAATTAGAAGAGGCATCTTACAACATTAAAAGGCAACATTAAACAAACAAACAGTTGAAAGGAAGAAAATCCATTATGGGAGATGGAAACTAACATGGAAAACACAGTTGTTTTTATGAAATCTGTCAATGCACCAGGGTTTCTGGGTGTTGTAGTAAACAAACAAACAAACAAACAAACAAACAAACAAACAAACCTAGGAACACAAGTTTGGGAACCACTGGCCTAGGGTAAAATTCTCCAATCTGCACTCAACCTGGTCTAAAAGGCTGCCTAAAACCAAGTTTTTGTGTGTGTGGTTGTGCAAGAGGCAGGCTGTTGTATAACAACTTGAGTGAGAGAAATGGACAATGCAGATTTTCTGCACAACCTCCCAAACAAATATTATTTGAATAACACATCTACAAAGAACTTAGCACCAAGCCGGATGTCCCTGGCACCAACAGTGGATAAGGATTAAATGGGTATACAGGCTTTAAATCATTACCTACAGTGAAATCAAACCTCAGGCATCACTTATCTTGAGATGAGGAACCAAGGATGTATATCAGTTCCTTGAGACTTCAGTTGGTCCCTGGAAGACTATGACATGTGATTCATATTGGCTTTGTTTTTATTCAATGAGCAGGTACATCAGGCTGCTTCTACTGAGGCCCATCCAGTTCGACTACACAATCATCAGTCTGTGGAACTTTGTGCCACAGGATGTGGTGATGGCATCTGGCCTGGATGCCTTCAAAGGGGGATTGGACAGATTCCTGGAGGAAAAGTCCATCACAATTTACAAGTCATGATGGGGATGTGTAATCTCCCAGGCTTAAAAACAGGGTACTTCAAAGTCCAGTTGTAGGTGAGTGGTATCAGGTGACAGATATCTAGTTCCTATGGTCTTATGTTCAGTTGTGTACAGCAGACCCTCTTGCACATAAAAAGGCAGTGTAGTTTTCCATTATGGCTGGGTGGAAATTCTATGTACATCCCCAATCTTTTCCTCTCTCATCTAGTTTTATGGCAACGTCAGCAGCCTGATGTTAAACAGAGGGAATCTATTGAACCGAAAGTCCATCAGTGTTAGAGGGCCAGAATGGGAGGTAGATCTTGGGTTTGGGGTTTTGGTCCAAACTTTACAAGAGCTCTGCAAGGTTCTGACCCTTACCTCTACATTTATTTCTGGACCTTTGATAACCCCAAGAAAATGCACAAGAGCTACCCGCCTGCTGCGGAGAGACATGGTTTAGGCACAGCTTCCTGTTAACAGAAATCAGGCTTCAAAGGAATCTCTGCCTTATGTCTGGAAACCAGTCACAAGTCACACACACAAAATAGAAGTTAATTTGCAAAGCACATGAACTGAGAAAAGCTCCCTCTGTGGCTCAGATGCTTTTAGCAGCTAGGGAATTCCCTTTCCTAACCACAAACAATCTATGACTCCTGTTTGTAATCACCCACAACTGTAGACTGGAGTAAGACCAGTTCCTTTTCTTCTATCCTACTTTCATGGTTAAAATGAGGGATTTGGAAAGTGGGAGGCGGGATTGTTTCGTTCTGTTTCGTTGTTGTCAGAGTTTTCACTGATGCTTTAAAATGGCAAATCAGACAGGCTTGTATTATGGCTACTTTGTCCCTTCTCTTCTGACTTCACGTTTGTGTTTGCCTGCCCTAGAAAGTTGTCACCCACCCTGCAGATTCTGAGAACTCATGACCCAGTTCAGAAATACCTATTGACGAGAGTCCTTTGCTCAAAGAGCAATAATAACCTACCCCCATATTGTGAACGATAGAACTGTGTGCTTCTTTTCCATGCTGACCTTTGGAAGACTTCAAAGCGTGAAGGTGCAATAAATGTGTTGGCCAGTCTTTGGATGTCCGTGCTAGCCTCAGTTTCATTAGTAGGAGAAGGGGAGACGGAGGCGGAGACAGAAGGCAAAGCCTTGTGAGAAGACTGTTTTAAAATGCAAAATAATTGGTATTACCAGCTCAGGAAATCCAGCCTGGGTCACAATTAAATGCATTAAAATAGCAGCTCTAGTTCCACACTGAGATGCATTGTGTCAGCAGCGACAGAAAACAATCGGCTTCTTTTTCCTTTAGGGATTATCAAATTGGGATGTCTGGTGGTTCCACACCCCCTTTCTTTTAAGTTTTCGTATTTTGAAACCTTGCCAAATTCTGACCAGCCTGGAAAGAAATTAATTATCTGTTGGCATAGAA
The DNA here is from genome assembly GCA_029282475.1 of Phrynocephalus forsythii. Classification (NCBI taxonomy): domain Eukaryota; kingdom Metazoa; phylum Chordata; class Lepidosauria; order Squamata; family Agamidae; genus Phrynocephalus; species Phrynocephalus forsythii. Next base: position 121,633,472 of record JAPFRF010000002.1, on the reverse strand, counting down.
AATGAAGCTACACTTTGATTTTTAAAAGTCTAAAATGAGGTCTAGATGAGGTATTTTAAACCAGCAGTTATTGAGAGAAGGTAGAATCCCGGAAGTGCAATAGATATGCAATCAAAAGCTGCCTTTCCACTGTAGGCTATGTAGGCATGAAGGAGATCTACAGAATTTTGAACCTATATGCTCAAGGAAGTTGAGTCATGGCACCTGGACTTCTTTTTCTTGAGAGACTGAAATGTTTCGCTGCTCATCCAAACAGCTTCATCAGACTGTTTGATTGTCCACCCTGTCGCACTATGTGGCTGTGCACCAACAGAGAGCCATCTCCATGCCATGGAAAGGCATATACTCCATTGGATATTGAATATCTCCTTACTCGACTATGTCACAAATGATCCTATCGGACAGCAGCTAGGCATGATATAAGTTACAGAGAAGATGAGAGAAAGCTGGCTTTCCCAGCGTGGACATGCCCTAAGAGTGGCACTTTCCACTGCTGCCAAAACGGCTTCCCATCTGAAAATCAATGGTCCCATGGGCAACCAAAACAGCGACACTGTCAATATTGGCAGGACACTGTCAATCAGGACATGCAAATTGTTGGCCTGTCCTATAAATACATGGTCTATTGGGAAAAGGGGTGTTTTAGGACCCGAAGAGCGGACTCCGCATTTGCAGGAAAACACCAGGATGAAGAGGAGGACAATGAAGAAGACTAATTACAGTGAGATAAAACTTTATGCACGAATTTTTTTCTCACTTTAAAAAATCCTCAAGAACAAACACCTGCTAAGGGAAGCCACAAAAGAAAATAGACAACAATACAGCGGTACCTTGTATCAAGGAATTAATTCGTTCCAAATGAAATTATGTTAAGCAAATTTTCCTTTATACAAATTCCCCATAGGAATGCATTGAAAACGGAGTAATCCCATTTTTATGTTGTACGGATTTTCCCCATAGGCGATTATGTTAAGCAAATTTCCCCTATCTCTGGAATTTTTTATGTTGTACAAATTTTATGTTATACACGCTGTTTGTTATACAAGGGTCCACTGTATACTATATAACTAAAACTGAGACTCAAAGGAGGCATGGTCAAGTAGGGAGATACTCAATATCCAATGGAGTATGCGCCTTTCCATGGCATGGAGATGGCTGTCTGTTGGCGCACAGCACTCTGTGCCACATAATGCAACAGGGTGGACAATCATCATCTAAATCTTGGATCTCAGACAGATTGGCATTCATCTGTCACAAACAGAGATGCAAAATTTCTGGAGTGGAACTAAGTTTCAATGATATTTTTTAGAAATGATTTGGAAAATATTTGAACAACCTGTCTTATAATATTTTATCCAATCATGTCAAAATAAAATATTCCATAATCATTTTTTCTTTTTCTTTTTTCAATTTTTCCAATTTTTCGGAACCCCCTCCCCCAAAAAGGCCTCAGGGTAAAATGGGGAAAAAGTATATTTTCCTGAATTTTTCCATCCCCCCGGCCTTCATATTTCTAGTCACAAAGCAACCCAATGAGTTCTCAACAATGCAACCAGCTGGGTTGGGTTGGTGCGTTATTTTATTTTATTTTACTGGCACAGATCAACTGGCCCGAGTTTTTTTAAACTCAAACTGACCAGCTAGCCCATGGACCGATGTGGCACATTTTTTTAAACTTGCACCAACCTGCTGGCCCACGGGTTGGTGTTTTTTTTTCTTTTTTCTTTTACTTGCGCTGACCAGCTGGCCCACAGGCTGGGTTGGGTTTAAAATCCCCCAACCAATTGCGCCTGACTGGGTGGGGAAAGGGCAGGCTTTTAAACTTTTTTTCTTGCAAAAGCTCATGCTACAGCTGATAATGGGCTGCGTTGGTGCTTTTTAAAATTTTGTTTTTTTACTCGCGCCGACCAGCTGACCCATTGGCCAGGTCAGCACATTTTCTTTCTTTCTTTCTTTTTAACTTATTGCACTGAACAGTTGTACACCGGGTTGGGTTGGCTCGTTTTTATAAAATCCCCCACCCGATCGTGCCCGATCGGCTTTTAAAACCCCTTTCCCCACCAAAGCCCCGTACTACAGCTGATCAGCGGTGGCTTCGGCAGGAAAAAAAAAGCCTGCAGTTTCCCCCATGTCAGGGGCAGGGAACCACCGGCGTTTCCCCATAGGAATGCATTGCTTCACTGCATTTCTATGAGAAAATGAAAAATGAAGCGAACGAAACAGAAATTTCCATTTTGTTTCATTTCTCCTTGATGAGTCTGTTCCTTATCATTTCAATCCGTAACAAAATGAATAACAAATAACGAATAATGAATAATGAAATGAATTTAAAAATTGTTTCGTGCCCATCTCTATTTATGTAGTCTTTGGGTAATTAGTGGAATTATCATTCCAGGTGGTGAGTGTTCTGGAACAGCTAGAGTTTAGTATAGGAGGCAGGCTGCCTTTATGAACTTTAAGAACATTGCATCTTGGGTATCATAGTTCTAAACACGTGTCCATTCCTTATTGGTCACTAAGCCGAGGGTGGGGTCTCTGGCCAGTGATGAAAGGAGCCCTTTGTCTTTTCAAAGAGAAAACATGGTGTGGAGCGCACGGAGTGGATGTGTGCTCCATCACAGCATGGGAAGATCATCTCTTTTACAAAATTGAGACCAAGGAAGAAAGATTGCACCATCCCTGAAGCATCCCTCTGCATACTGTAAGTTGGAATCCCAGAAATAAAGCAATCTTGCCTCAACCCTGTTGGTCTCTGATGTAAGCTGTCTATGTAGTCTTTGTGATGTCAAGTAGCATGTCACTGGAAATTGAACCTGTATGCTACATTATAGGCATGCTGTACACCAGGGGTCCTCAAAGTTTTTAAACAGGGGGCCGGTTCACTGTCCCTCAGACACTGTAGGGGGCCAAACTATAGTTTGAAAAAGAATGAACAAATTCCTATGCATACGGCACATTTTTTATAGAGGAAAAAGAATGCAGTATTTAAAATGAAGAACAATTGTAATCAACATAAATGAATAATATTTCAATGGGAATTATGGGATTGCTCTTACCTCGCCCGTCTCTAGTCTGACAGCTCACTATTGGCGGCCATTAATGGAGGTCAGCAATGGAAGGCAGGGTGGGGTGACTGTGGTGGAAGGATATGTGCTGCACTTGAGGAAGGCAGAAGGATGGAGGCCCAGGTAAGTTGAGGGGTATGACTGTCGTAGCTTCAGTCGAGATACTACAAAATGGCACTTCCCTTCCGCCCGTGTGCCATGAAAGCTGCGTTGGTGGCTGAGGCGGCAGCAGTTGCTGCTGCTGTGTGGTTAGTTCTTGGTTCAAATGGGGGGCAAGTGGGTGTGGGTGTGCAATAGCTGGCGATCTGGATTTAGGACCCTGGTGGACTGGATGCAACCCACAGGTCATAGATTGAGGACCCCTGCTGTACACACGCCACTAGTATAGTAATAGCAGTTATTCCCACTGCTGTATTAACATTTAAAGCATCACTAAATAACACCAGTGGCATGTAGTTACACCTTTTTTTAAAAAAAAAAATTCCTTTCCGTATATGAGGCCTCTACTGCAGAAAACACATTACTCAAAAACAAGATCTAAAGAAACAGCTGTACCCCAAGGGAGAAATTAATTTTATACTGCTGTCAGGGCCCTCTTGTAAAAGAGGTGTTTTTTCTTGAAGAAAATATATTAAAACAAACAAAGTGACATATTGAAATGGCGTGTGCATGAAACACTGTGAATGGGTCTGGGGTGTGGGCCAATGTCTAAGAATCCGACTGTCCACAGGAAGCTGGAATTACAGACCACCCGGGCAAACATCTTGTACGGTGCTGGTCACCATCATATTCATTTCCTGTAGGCCTGATTTCTTTTTTCTGGTTCCACAACACTTCTGGCACGGTAGAGGGAAAAAGAACCGCATTAAAACTCTTAGCCATGATATAAATCTCTCTACTAAATGGCTCGGGGAAATGGGGTCACATATTGTTGAAAGGGTATTGTTAATCTGCTGCAGACCTCTAGCTCAGGCCTACTGAATCAGGGTAGCTTTAAAGGATTAGGTGACTACCTTCACTCATTTCCGTTATTAGCTCAGTGTGCGTGTAACATCAGTATGCCTAAAACCTAGACGCCAAAAGTCATTGCACCAAAAAGCTAGGGGCACAAGAAGGGAATCACAGGAGTCAATAGATGAGGGCATTTGGGTACATTGTGCCACTTGACAGTGAGCCCTGTAACACAGTGGCTTAACTGCAGTACTACAGTCAAGCCTCTGCTCACAACCTGATTTCAGTCTTGATGGTTTCAGGTAATTGGCTCAAGGCTGACGCAGCCTCCCATCCTTCAGAGGTCTGTAAAATGAGTACCCAGCTCACTGAGGGGATGAGAGAGCAGGTCCTCTTATGGATTAAGAATTGGTTGAGATCCAGAAAACACAGAGTAGGAGTCAATGGGCAGTTTTCATATTGAAGATTGGTGAAAAGTGGTGTGCCCCAGGGATCTGTCCTGGGATGGGTGCTTTTCAATCTGTTCATATATGACCTGGAGACAGGGATAAGGAGTTTAGTGGCCAAGTTTGTGGATGACATGAAACATTTCTGGGTGGTGAAGACCAGAGAAGATTCCGAAGAACACCAGAAGAATTTCTCCAAACTGGGGGAATGGGCTGCGAAATGGCAAATGCATTTCAGTGGAGGAAAATGTAAAGTAATGCAAAAAAAAAACCAACAACAACCTTTAGCTACCATTTTATGGGCTCTGAGCTATCTGTGACAGATCAGGAAAGAGAGCTTGGTGTACTGGTGGACAGCTCAATGAAATGTCTACCTAATGTGTGGCAGCAGTGAAGAAGGCCAATTCCATGCTAGGGATCATCAAAAAAGGGATTGAAAATAAAACACCCAACATTGTACAAAACAATAGTAAGTCTGCACCTAGAGTAATTGCATACTATTCTGGTCACTGCATCTAAAAAAAGACACAGTGGAACTGGAAAAGGTGCAGAAGAGAGCGACTAAAATGATTACTGGGCTGGGGGACCTCCCTTAAGAGGAAAGTTTAAAATATTTGGGGCTCTTTAGACTGGAAAAAAGGTGCCTGAGGAGGGATATGATTGAAACATACAAAATTATGCAGGGCTTGGGTAAAGTGGATAGAGGGACACTGTTCTCCCTCTCACAAAATATCAGAACTAAGGCACATCCACTCAAATTGAGGGTTGGGAGAGTGAGGACAAAAGAAAATACTTGTTTACCCAGCGTGTTGTTAGTCTGTGGAACACCTTGCCACAGGAGGTGGCGATGGCATCTAGCCTGGATGCCTTCAAAAGGGGTTTGGACAGATTCCTGGATGAAAAGTCCATTACAAGTTACAAGCTATGATGGGGAAGTGTAATCTCCAGGTTTAAAACCGGGGTACTTCAAGGGCCAGATGCAGGGGAGTGGTATCAAGAGACAGATATCTAGTCTTGTGTGCTCCCAGAGGCATTTGGCGGGGGCCATTGTGAGATACAGGAAATGACTACATGGCCCTTGGTCTGATATAGCATGTCTCTTCTTATGTTCTAAAGCATTCCTTGCATAATTATACAATATAGTAGACCCCCGTACCCGCTGATTCACCATCTGCTGATTCAGTTATCCGCGGATGGTGATCAGCGGTGCAAGGGCCCGCAAAATTGGGGGCATAGGAGGAGGAGACCATGCGGTTCCAGAGCTCTCACCCACCTGGCTGCCTGAAAGAGCGGTGGCCGTGGCAGAGAGGAGGCCGTGTGGCTCACTCATCCACCTGCCTGCTCACCCACTGGCTGGCTCATAGGATCCTCGGCGGCGGCTCTTACATACTTGCCCGCCTGCAAGCTCAGCGGCGGCGGCAGCAGCGGCAGAGTGGCCTGCCCGCATGCACACAAGTTCGGCATCAGGATTGGTGGTGGTGAACAAGAGCCCACCCCCTGCCCGTTTGCAAGTTCAACGGCGGCAGGAGCGGTGGCGGCAAACAAAAGTCTGCCCGCTCACCCACCTGCAAGTTCAATGGTGGTGGAGAACGAGCGCCCACCAGGCAGCCTTCTCGCAAGCTCGGCAGTGGTGGAGGACAAATGCCCCCTTGTCTGCCTGCAAGCTCGATGGTAGCAATGGAGGAGGAGGCAGCCCCGGGGCCTGGGAGAGCCTACCCGCCCGAAAGGTCAGCAGATCTGCTATTGGTGACACACAGCCTTCTGGAACAGGAAGGTTTTCACCTGGTGCCAAAAATCAACATCAGTACCAGGCAGATTTCACTCAGGAAGGCGCTTCATATTCTGATTTGTCCATACCTTGTTAAACTTTGTTAAACTCAGTACAGTATTCCAGGTGACGTCTGTCTGATTTATGCATAATAGAGTAGAACAATTGTTTCTGGTGACTTTAAAAGGGGAAGTGGCCTAAATAATTCAGCAGCCACAAAGCAAATTACTGTCGTAAACAGCAGCTGCAAAGCAAGCTACTATAATAAAACAGCAGCCGTAAAGCAAGCTGTCACAAAATAGCAGGTTTTGCGGGTGTTTCATTCTCTCTTATCCCCAATTTTCTTTATCCACTGTCAATCCCCACCTGATACTGGAGTCCTACTCTAGCCTAGTCTTGCATTTCAAGGGGAAGGAATCCTGACTGTGCTGCAGCCAAAGAGAGAGAGAGAGAGAGAGAGAGAGAGAGAGAGACTCTTATGATATGACATTTCAGAGATTCACAGTTTTCTATCTGCCTGTCTATTGACACTTTTGAAAGACCTTTTGTGTTGAACTGTTTACAGTTGGAAGGTGAAACTAAGCATAGTCAGACAAGAATCCTGGACTTTAAGAAAGCCAATTTTTGTAAACCTAGGGAATTATTGGTTGTGATTCCATGGACAAAAAAATCTGAAAGAGAAGGGAGTCCAAGATGGATGGGAGTTCCTTAAAAGTGAGATATTAAAGGCACAATCTAAAACTGTTCCAACAGAAAGAAAAAATGGGAGATGTCTAAAGAAACTGCAATGGTTTACTAAAGAACTTTCAACTCAGCTAACTATAAAGAAAAACAAGTACAAAAAATGGAAAAATGGGGAATGCACCAAAGAGTAATATAAGCAAACTGCTAATAAATGCAGGGGGATGGTAAAAAAAAAAAAAAGCTAAAGCGCAACATGAACTTAGACTTGCCAGAGAGATTAAAAATAGTAAAAAGGGTTTCTTTAGTTATGTCCGCAGCAAAAGGAAAAATAAGGAAATGATAGGCTCTCTGCGTGGCAATGTTAACCAGTTACTAACAAGAGACAAGGAAAAGGCAGAACTACTCAACACCTTGTTTGCCTCAGTTTTCTTCAAAAAGGGAAAAAGAGATCCGCTGGGACAAAGAGTAGATGAGGTAGGATAGGAATTGCAACATAGAATAGGTAGAGAGATAGTACAGGAATACCTGGAAACATTAAATGGGCCAGATGAATTACACCCAAAGAATATTTTAAAAAACTGGCAGAAGCAATTTCAAAGCAATTGGCAATAATATAAGAGAAGTCCTGGAGAACAGGGGGGGTGTCCCCATAGATTGGAGGAGGGCAAATGTTGTCCCTATCTTCAAAAAGGGGGGGAAAGAGGACCCAATAATTATTGCCCAGTCAGCTTGACTTCAATTCCTGGCAAGATTCTAGAACAAATTATTAAGCAGACAGTCTGTAATTATTTAACTAGCAATACTGTCATTATGAGAAGTCAACACGGATTTCTTAAAAACAAGTCATGCCAGACCAATTTGATCTCTTTCTTTGATAGAATTACAGGCCTGGTGGATGAGGGGAACGCTGTGGATATTGCTTATCCAGATTTCAGTAAGGCCTTCGATAACGTTCCCCATGGTATACTTGCAAACAAGTTAGTAGAATGTGGGATAGATAGTGCCACTGTTAGATGGATTTGTAATTGGTTGACTGATTGCACCCAAAGGGTGATCATTAATAGCTTCACTTCAGCTTTGTCTTCAGAGCAGGCTGATCAAATTTGCAGATGATACCAAATTGGATGGGGTTGCTAATTCTCTGATAGGATGAAAATCCAAAAGGACATTGACAGATTAGAGTGCTGGGCCAAAGCTAACAGAATGGGTTTCAACATGGAATTGTAGGCTTCTGCATCTAGGCAGAAAAAAGTGAATTTTATAGATACAGGATGGGACACACCTGGCTGGAAAATAGTACCTGTGAAAGGGATCTGGGAGTCTTGGTGGACCACAAATTGAACATGAGACACCAGTATGATGCGGTGGCCAAGAAAGCCAACACTATTCTTGGTTGCATCAACAAAAGCACAGTGTCTAGATCAAGGGAAGTGATAGTACCACTCTGTTCTGCTCTGATCAGACCCCATCCAGAGTACTGTGTCCAGTTCTGTGCACCTCAATTTTAAAAGGATGTTGACAATCTTGAGTAGGTCCAGAGGAGGCCGATGAAGATGATTGAGGGTCTGGAAGAAATCTTATGAGGAGCGGCTTTGGGAGCTGGGGATGTTTAGCCTTACAAAAAGAAGGCTGAGAGGGGATATGATAGCTATGTTTAAATACAGTATTTGAAAGGATGTCACATTGAAGAAGGGACTGGTTTGTTTTCCATGGCTTCAGAGACTAGGACATGGGGCAATGGTCTCAAACTACAGGAAAAGAGATTCCATTTGAACATTAGGAAGAACTTCATTATGGTTAGAGTTGTTCAGCAGTGGAATATGCTGCCGCAGAGCATGGTGGAGTCTCCTTCTTTGGAGGTTTTTAAGCAGAGGCTGGATGGCCATGGGATGGAAATACTGTGATGGTGGTTCCTGCATGGCAGGGGATTTGACTAGATAGCCCTTGAGGTCTCTTCCAACTCTATGATTCTATGATTCTATGAAGCTAATAGCTAGTCCCTGCCCAGCCCACCCCATCCCCTACCAGTAGACACATTGAATCAATGGGATTTACTCAAAAGTTGACTCACTGCTGGCTTCTTATAACTCACTGGAGCCCATTATTAGGTGCCCTGCACTTTGGGATGATCAAGAACAGATCCCACTCTTCTCCTGTATTACTATCTTTCAAGCATTTGAAAAGTGCCATCATATATCTCCTTTTCAGTATTCTTTCTCAAGGCTAAACATTCCCTATTATTGAATAGGATTTGGTTTCTCTCTCTTTCTATTGACTCCTTTTAAACGAATGGATTACTAGGACATGCTTTATATTATAGCATGAACACAACAACTAGAAAAATCATTGGTGTAACTAGGTGGGACCAGAATATTGTTAGACAAATATTATTAGCTAAACATTAGCTGAGTGGATAAATCTCAGTAAAAATAAACCCAGTAAATAATAGTGAGTTATTTACCCTCCGTGCCTTTCTTTAAAAAACTGTGCCATCCGTTACATTTTAGCATATGTATCTAAATAATGTCACCTCTTACTATACTGGAAAGAAAAGAGGGGGTGAGGTGAGGCTTCCTCTTGAAAACATACTTGGTGACAGGTAAATCCAGGTTTGTTCCTAGGCTGTGTGGGAAAACCGGCCTGTTCTGAGCCTGAAAAGGTTAGTGTTTGGACTGTAGCTTCATGAATCCATGAATTGGCATAGTTAATAACATTAACAAAATAATTTGCAGAAATAAATTCCACGCTCTGCAGATATTCCACTTAATACTTCTTAAATTTTGTTTCAACAAAGCTTGGAAAACTTAATTTTGGAGGGCTTCAACTTCCAGAACTCCTTATGCCTGTACTACAGGTAAAACTGTGCTCACGACCTGGGGTTCAATCCCAGGTAGCAGGCTCAAGGTTCACTCAGCCTTCCATCCTTCCCAAGGTTGGTAAAATGAGTACCCAGCTTGCTGGGGCGGCAATGTGTAGCCTGCATACTATAATGAAACTGTAAACCGCCCAGAGACTTACTAAAGTGTTATGGGGCGGTATATAAGCAGAACACTTTATTGTGGAAAGTAACTTTTCCAAGCTCTATTGCAGACACTGCTCGCTCACTCCAATGTTTAGGGAATGTTTGTCTTTCCACTGATTCAGCAAAATCTGTTTATTCAGAAAAGACGAGTGATTATTGGACACTGCTTTGACTGATGCCAAGAGTTAGTATAATTTTCTGGAAGGCAAATGTATTCCTATCTGCTTTCCAGCTCCTCCCACCTTGGGCAAATTTCCTTTAAAAATGGGGTGGTAGTGGTGGTGGTGGTTTGGGCTGAATGGCATTTTGTTTGTACATAAAAATAGCTGGTCTTCTTTGACTGAGGGTTCCTCAGTGGGGAGCCTGGAAGTGGTTTTGCAGAGGAACAACAAACAAATGGCATGGAAAACTAAGAAGCTAACTGGACTGTTGGAAAAGCATTTAAGTACCCAGCTTTTTTTCCTTGAAGGATAACTGCCTCCAGAGGAAAAGGATAGATGCATTACTGCTGGGAAGCCACACAGCTTAACATGGCTTGCTTCACACAAGAGGTATTCCATTTGCATTTTGCATTAATGCATTGCAGTAAACTGGTTTAATCTCAGATGATCTCAGAGAGAAAGTCAGATTGCGCTCTTTCATAGAGTACAAGGGCTCTCCTATTACACTTGTTTGCCTTTTTAAAATAAAAGTGAATTTTAGTGGACCAAAGTAGGGAACCATGGGGGGTTATTAAGAAAACATAAATATGGTAATGCTTGGCCTGTATGATGTCACTGAGATAAGATGGATAAGATCATAGAGTCATGGAAAACTAAGCCTGGAAGAAAGCAGAAAATCTCCCCATAAATCATCTCTGAGAGGTGGTCCTCCCACCTTTATTGAAACACCATTCACGCTGGAGAATCTACCACCCTCCATTCTATTTCCAAACAGCTCTTCTTCGGTTAGAAAATTGTTCCTGTTGTTGATCTGAAAATCTGTAGCTTCAGATACTGCCCTTTGAAGCTGCAGCAAGCAAAGCTACACTGTTTTCCATGCAATAGCCCTTTGGGCATTGGAAAATGGCTATCACATCTGCTGGGTAGCTCAGTGGTTTAGGCTTCTGGCTGCAGAGCTGTAGGTTGGGAGGGAGTAAGATTCCTCACTGTGCCTCCTTGACAGGTCATGATCTATAAGGTCCCTTCCAGTTTGGAGATGATTATATCACATCTCAGTCTTTTGTTTTCTGGACTAACTACATGCAACTCTTTCAACTGTTCCTTGTAGGGTTTGGTTCCAAAGCCTTAGCCATCCTCATCACACTCCTCTGGACACACTTCTTGATATTTTTCTTAAACTGTGGTGCCCAGAATGCAATACTGTACTGTATTCCTAGTGTCCAATCCAGAATTTTTGTTGTTGCTCAGTCATTCAGTCGTGTCCGACTTTGTGACCCCATGGACCAGAGCTTGCCAGGCCTTCCTATCTTCCACTACCTCCTAGATTTGCAGAATAAAGAGGCATTATTCCCTTGATTTAGACCAGGGGTGTCCAAACTTTGGCCCTCCAGATGTTTTGGACCACAACTCCTGCAATTTCCAAGCCTATATTGGCAATGAGAAAAGAATGTGGGAGCTGTGGTCCAAAACACCTTGAGAACCAAAGTTTGAACACCACTGATTTAGACATTATGCTTTTGTTGATGCAGTCAAATCTCCTGTTTTGTTTGTTTGTTTGCTGCCACATCACCTTGCTTACTTGTGTTTAGTTTGTGGTCTAGTGAGAGCCCTGGATCCTTTGCACACAGGCTATTGTCAAGCCAGCCATCTTCCTTCCTATATTTGTACATCTTATTTTCCCTACCTAAATCCAGAACTTTGCATATTTTTTTTTGCAGTTGAAACTAATCTTATTTTTGACCAAGTCTTCTGTTTGTTAAGCATATGACAGACCTTTTTCTGGCAGCTTCTGCTCAGACCTTGAATGATCTTCTTATCCTTCACCAGCCTTTGGGTGTAGGGATGGCCCATATTTTCAGGAGGCATGGGGCAAAATGAGATCACGTGCCCCTGCCATTAGTTAGCTCCAGCACCCTTGCCTGGCCATGCTCCCAGATTTTCCAAGCACAGCTGGGTGGTGGGACTCCTCAAATTTCCCCAAATGCTTAGGATGTTACTGAGTTAGAGAGAGGCATGGTGGGAAATTTAAAGATCTGCCTGGAATGTTGAATACAGCCTTGCTAGGGCAGCCATCAGCTGGGTCAAAGCTTGTGAAAATATATACATAAGTTTGATTACAGCAGAACTTGGAGGAGGTACCTCCTGCCCCACCCCCTTAGGAATACAAGAATTTTCAAGACACCATGGCCGACACAGCTGTTGAAAACTGCAGGGCTGCTTCAGAATAAATGTCTATTTTTGGACTACAACTCCCACAACTGAAGAGATGCAAAAAAGGGCACAAGGCATTTACAGAAATGGGGAAATTTACATTTGGAACAATAGTAACCCCCTGCCATTTTGCAGTTCATGTACTGCTATCGTGGGACCGCAGTACCTGCCCGGGCTCCAGCTGATTAGTGCTGGGGTGGGGGAAGAAAAACCTTTATTTCTCCACCCCAGTGACAACGAGATGGAACCCGGGGTGTGGGGAAGGGGGGATTGTTTTAAAAGCCCAGGCTTTCAAAATCTTTTTCTCCCTTCCCTAAGCCCCAGGCTCAAGCTGTGGGTTGGATCAGATCTCCCAACGTGGCTCACCCGGGTTGTCTTGGAGCAGCCCTAGCGAGTGGCAGTGGGGGATCTGATCACCCCCCCCGCCCCCAGGCCCCACCCGACCTGCCTCCGCATATCACGGATTTTCAGTCATCGCGGGTCGGGTGGATCCCTAACCGCCGTGATAGGTGGTGGTGGTGGGGTTACTGTACTATGGACATTTTACTTTATAGCATTTTCAGTATTGTTTTTATAAAGCCCCGGTGAAGGCCTATTGTCCACCAAAACACATCTGGCCTAAAATAAAATAAAAAGTTGTTTCTTTCAACACTTGACAAGTTTTCATCATTTCCTCTCATTTGCTGGTGCTGCCTTTTTGCGGGGATGTGTGGGAAAAACTAGGGCAGACACACACTCATACAGTGGGCAGCTTGCCTTTTGAAAGGAATGTCAAATTCAGCACTTATTGGAATCTGTCTCCAGTAAAATGCACAGGTCATTCCACAGAGAGAGGAAGAAGTATTCTTTTAGAGAACTGGGCATGTGAGGATATTGGCCCTTCCGGTCATGGCTGAGCCGCCTATGGGTTTAACCAGGTTTAGAAAACTTTGCAACTCCCAATGGGTTTGCTGTTTGCATTGGACTGAGCATTGCAGGCCACAAAGCAAACATTTCCTATCTCGGGGTATAGCTCTCAGAACTAGAGATGGGCACGACTCAAAAAAAATGGTGTTTCGTTTGTCGTTTGTCGTTTAGGGGTCCGTTTCGGTTCATTTTCATTTTTTGTGAATTTTTTTGCAAAAAAATTTGTTTCTGTTTGTTACGTAATGAAACAGAAAACGAAAACAAAAAATTGCTGTTTCGTTAGCATTCATTATAGTTCAATGTATTTGCTGCAACGAAAACGAAATGCACGACAAAATTTCTGTTTCGTTTCATTTCGTTTCATTTTGGAGACAAAATTCATTTTTCGTTTCGTTACATAATGAAACAAAAAAATGAAAACAAAAACGAAAAATTGCTCGTTTCGTGCCCATCTCTACTCAGAACACTTCAGCCATCATGACTGGTAGGGTTTTCTGGCACTTGTTGTAATCCCATGATTGATTCTGCTCACGTAGCTGCCATCGCCATAAACAAACTGGCCCAGGTTCCCTTCCATTTTAAACAGGAGAGGGTCTTCTCACTGCTTCCAGACTCTGGAACTCCCTCCCACAGGAGGCCAAGCTGCCCCTATCCTTATATTTTAAATATATATAAATATATTAATTTATCTTTAATATTTGAATAATTGGCTGTTTTTAGCTTTTAATATTGTGCTTTTAATGTAAGCCGCCTTGGGTCCTTTTTAAAGGAAAAAAAAAGGTAAATATACTTTAATGCAGTGGTTCCCAACCTGGGGGTTGGGACCCCTTGGGGGGTGTTGAACGACCATTTCACAGGGGTTGCCATGAGCCAGTGAAGAAAAAGGCACAAATGGCTTGGGTCTGGAGGAGGAGGGGGAGGAAGGGGGGAAAGAGTGAGTTACAGCTTGATAGGTTGGAGGGGATGTCAGTCAATGGCACTGGAGCCTGGGATTGGCTGAGGGAGCCTGTAGAGGGTTATCTATGGCACCTGTGGCAGTCGCCTGCCAAAGGGGGCTTGCGTCCTCTTCCAAGCAGCACAAGGGGTCACCACAACGTGAGGAACTGTATTAAAGGGTTGCGGCATTAGGAAGGTTGGGAACCACTGCTTTAATAAATGAAATCTGGACAACTGAGCCAGCAGGCATTCAAAGAAAGAATCAGAAACCAACCTTGGGAGGCTAGGCCTATGTAGATCTCCCAGGAGCGACAGTTTTCTTCTACAGGTACTGCCTAGGGCGGCTGTCCTATCCCATGCACCTCATAATGCAGTCTTGCTCACATCCATCAGTGCCAGCGCAACATCCTTGATCAGTTTGCAGTGGCAACACAGTCCCATAGGTCAGGTGTCATGCTTGCACAGTGGTTATTTGCTGTGCAGCAGCAAACATTTATCCTCATCATGAACACCATGTGACTTACCTACAAGAGCTGCGGTTGCTCAGCAACATTATCAGTGGAGTAGCTGGAGGGGAGAAAATATATAGGGATTTCAAGGAGCAAACAGACGGTTGAAACAAACTACAGTATTCCAAATTGCTATCTGCTGGCCTTTATTCTTATAGCATTAGAGTAAAGAACATAAACGTGCGGCAAGCATCACCTTGGGCTACTTAAAAAAAGTGGATTGAGCAGTGTGACCAGAAAAACAAATTCAAAAGTAGGCTAGGTGATACCTTTATTGGTCACTAGTAAAACAAGCAAACAAACAAAAAAAGCTAAGCTTTTAATAGCAATTTGCTATCTTTATCAAAGCATTGTACCAAAAATGTAATCTTGATAGAGGATATAGTCTATCAGGCGCTGATAGTTATGATCCACCAGATGGAGTGAAAGCAAAACTGTTTTACTTTCTCAGTGCCATTTCACAGGATAATTTCGAGTGTACACTATATCTATCTA
This sequence comes from Phrynocephalus forsythii, assembly GCA_029282475.1. NCBI lineage: Eukaryota > Metazoa > Chordata > Lepidosauria > Squamata > Agamidae > Phrynocephalus > Phrynocephalus forsythii. The sequence goes on along the minus strand of JAPFRF010000002.1, from coordinate 121,618,318 downwards.
TATCTATCTATCTATCTATCTATCTATCTATCTATCTATCTATCTATCTATCTATCTATCTATCTATCTATCTATCTATATCTATATCTATCTATCTATCTATCTATCTACACACACACACACACACACACACACACACACACACACACTGAGGATTGGTTCCAGGCCTTCCTGTGAATAATGAAAACTGTGGATAAGAGAGAACACAAAAAATCCCCAAAACTTCTGTTTTGTGAGAGTAGCTTGTTTATGGATGCTGTTTTATGATAGTAGCTTGCTTTACAGCTGCTGTTTGTGACAGTAGCTTGCTTTGCGGCTGCTGAATTATTTATTTAATTTCCCCCCTCCCAGCCGTGGATAACTGAATCTGTGGATAATGAATCAGTGGATAGGGGGGTCCTACTGTATCTATATCTATATGGATTTCTTTAGATTATCAGTTCTGTTTTTTTAAAAAAACAACTTATTTCCAGTCCCCAGAGTGATTTTTCTTTCTTTTAAATACCCGTGTGTGTGTGTGTGTGTGTGTGTGTGTGTGTGTCTGTCTGTCTGTCTGTCTGTCTGTCTGTCTGTCTGTCTGTCTATCTATCTACTATAAGCTTAGTCCTTAACTGCTGAACTCTGCTGGTAAAAATAGCAAATCAACAACCCCTCCCATGTTCCACATAGAGAAGCAGTCTCCTTTATCTAGTAGACAGTACATGAGTTTACTGCTGTATCAAATGGCCATAGCAGTGAGCTTTTAGATAGATATGCTGAGTGATAATGTTGAATAGATGAATTCCAGTGAGCTTTCCTTATTAACATCATTGCATGGAAGGTAGGAATCTTATTTTAGTCAGGCAGGCTTTTCTTGGGATTATGACTGAATTGGTGGCCCTAGGAGAGCGGTGTGAAAGAAAACATGGAACACTGAATAATAATAATAATAATAATAATAATAATAATAATAATAATAATAATAATAATAATAATAATAATAATAATAATAATAATAATAATAATAATAAAAGGACCACTTCTTTGCTGACAAAGAACAGAAGGAAATTAAGTGCTGTTAGTTTTTCTGAGGCCGGACAGGGGTGTTTAGAACTAAACAAAACTCTCAATTTTTGCAACAGCTATTCAGAAATTGGCAAATTTACATCCACAGCTTGTCCTTTACTAGTGGTTTGTCAGGCAAAGAGACTACACTAAATGTTTCCTAGAAGTTGTATAAAGAGGATTTTACAAAAGTAAATAATTTGGAACAGATCCTGTACCACAGATAATCCACAAACACACACACACTTTGTATTTGATTATGGGACAGATGGTTGTCGGGCCGCCCTTTGCATAGTTTGGAAGTTACAAAGTTGAAAATGCCTTTCTTAACATGCAGGGGTAAGATCTAACAGAAGGTTTAACTAAAGAGAGCAAAGTTTCATTCAGATACTGTAATTCCTTCTGGATGCAAGGGTCTTGCTTCTAGTAGCAAATCTTCCCTTAAAGGGTAGATCTCTGGGGAAACTGAGCACATTTTAAGCCCATGGCTATCGGTCTCCTGTTAAAAACAATTGCTCAGTACTTAACTTTTCATGCTCTGTGCACTTACATGCAGAAATGAATGAATGCTAGACTTTGCTTTCTTCCATTTATTTATTTATTTATTTATTTATTTATTTATTTATTTATTTATTTATTTATTTAGCTTGTATGCCGCCCACTACCCAAAGATCTCTGGGCGGCTCACAATCAAAATAGAAAATTAAAACATCAAAATTACAACAAAATTAGAACAATAAAAACATGTAAATACAATAAATACGATACATTAAAAACACAACACTAAAATTGCCATCAGGACCCACAAACATCAATTAAAAACTTCTGGAACAGGAAGGTTTTTACCTGGTGCCGAAATGTTATCAACGTCGGCGCCAGGCGAGTCTCACTTGGGAGGGCATTCCATAGTCTGGGGGCAGTTGCTGAAAAAGCCCTATTCCTGCAAGCCATCCCTTTCACCTCCTTAAGGGATGGCTCTTTCAGGAGGGCTCCCTGACGATCTTAATTGCTGGGTAGGTTCATATGGAAGGAGGCGGTCCTTCAGGTATCTAGGTCCTAAGCCGCTTAGGGCTTTATATGTCAAAACAAGCACTTTGGCTCAGGCAGCAACTGGTAACCAATGAAGGTTATACAGAATTGGTGTGATGTGTTTGTTGGCTGCCCTACCACTCACCAGCCGCGCAGCACGATTCTGAACCAGTTGCAATCGCCGGACCGTCTTCAAAGGCAGCCCCACGTAAAGCGCATTGCAGTAATCAATATGGGATGTTACCAGTCAATGCGTAACTGCCATGAGGCTCTGTTCATCTAGGTAGGGACGCAGCTGATATATATATGGCAGCTGGAGAAAGGCACCCCTGGCCACCGAGTCCACCTGGGCTTCCATTTACACTGTATTGCAACTCTGTCTCCATGTTTACAGAATCCTGCAGCCACAGCTGTGGACTCCACAGTATTGGTACGCACTGCAGTTTCCATTTTTAGCACATCACACACGGCACACCATAGATCATTGGAGTAGCACACTGTCCACGTGTAGGCAGGGACTCAGAATTGTTTGGTTAGTGTGTGTGTGTGTTTTTTTAAAATCATGGAATATCTGCAGGATGGGCTGGGGGATGCAAGTGAGGCAGAATGGCCCCAAAATGCTGCTGTGATGGGCGAAATTGCCATGGAAACCCATAAAAGTCACAAGTAGAAATCTGTAGTTATTTCCATGGCCTGGAGTGCATCACCTGAAACAGTAGTTTCTCCACAGTTGTTGGAAACCCTGGTTTGCCACCAACCTCAGATCATTGTTTCACAAACATGACTTGCCTGATCCCAAGCCCAAATTTGTCCATTTGGACATAACAAAACAAAGCAAACAGCCGTCCTGCAAACCATGGCTTGTCTAAATAGAGGCACTTATCCTTCCTCAAAGCCTTTTCATGCACTTTTTCAATCCCACAATCCCCTGCTCCCCATTTTCCCCAGCTATGCATTAAAGCATCGGGATGCCCCCTTTGATGTAAAAAAAGCAGCTGTGTTGATAGGATTGCTCCATTCTCTCAATGGGCTCTTTCTTTGGGGTGGGGGACATACTTCGTTAAGAAAGTACCAAATCTCATGCCAGCATTTTCTGCTGTAATTGGTACTAACAAACCACAATGAAGGTTCCCCACCACCACCTCTTTTTTTTTAGTATGTTTAAAAGATTTGGCAAAGAGTATTTTCAGGCTTGTGGATTAACATGCACTAACACATTCCCTCCTCCCATCACACTTGATCCTTAAGGATTTGCCTGACTCATGGATTTCTTACTAGGGCTTGTTAACTCTATGTGTGTGTGTTTTTTAAAGCGACTAGAATAAAGAAATCTTTTTACTGAGAGCCACTCATCAGGATTTAAGTCATGAATAGACTGAACAACCTCACTGACTCCCTTGGGGGTAACCTTTGACCCCCCGGGGTCAGATGGTGATGCATCTTTAGCCTTCTAAATGAAGCAAGATGACGGCTCCAAACAAGCGTTTTCTGTGTCCTTGCAGATGCACTGAAACCCGTGACAGGCGGGATAAAAGATGGGCTCTGTTGGCATTTTATTTTCACAGCTGTTTTTCCACAAAATTGTGGAAACAGGAGGAATGATAAAGTAGATAGAATATCAAAGGCTATGGAAACTGTTATGAGAAGGAAACACCAACCCAAGAGTCTACCAAGATCTACTCTATATCCTTCTTTTATGAAATCCAGAGTGGGGTCTCCAGCTGAGACTTTATTCCCTTCGGCACAGCAAGTGAAGTGAAGTGCCAATAGCTCCAGAGAACCATAAGGCTGCAAAAGTGAATGAAAAACAAAATAGCAACAAAATATTGTTGCCCTAACGCAAGGCAAAAAACCCACCTGCTGTCCATCATGGCTTCTTGACATAGACGCCTCCACATTAAATCATGGTAAACAATGCCTTTGTCACATTCACACTTGGCCCGTACTTTTTCAACTATTAATCCAGGTTGGACATTAGGTTTTCACAACCATTGCTGATGCCTTGAGCACATCCGATCTTGCCTGATCTCAGAAGCTATGCGAGGTCAGCCCTGGCTACTACTTGGATGGGCGACCACCAGGGAATAACAGGTGCTGTAGGCGCCTGGAGTAGGGCCTGACAAGCGAGTTGAGTATTTCTGCCAAGAAAATTCCATGGACTTGGGGTCATGAAGAGTCGGTCATGACTGTACAACACAACAACAACTGATGATTCACCTTCATTCCTGTGCTTTCCTTCTTCATGTTGAACATGTGGCATGGCTTATCTGCCTATAGATTTTGGACATGGATGTGGCAGCCTCACAGCTTGCAAGTCTTACTGGGGAGTTCTGAGCGGGGATTTGAAAAGAAGTAATATTTTCACAATCTGGTCATTTCAGATATTTCATGTTTTTCCTAATCCTACGCTGCTCAATTTTTCATAAATGGTAAGCATCACAACCAAAAACCATGCAAATACGAACACCTGCTCCTCCTCTGAAGTGGTCTTATTTTTTGTCATAGTGGTATTCCCGTTATTAGGTAGACTAATTGCTGGGATGTACAGTAGCATACCAAAGGTCGAGAGATGCTACACGTGAGATCAGATGCGTCCACTGCTTTCCTGCTTGTGGCGATCCAGTTTTTGGAGCTATTTAGAAAAAAGCACAACCCTATAGAATGGATGTGACCTTCCACAAGTCGTACTCATAGGCTGGCTGTGCATCCTACTGTAGATAGGACTTCCAGTTATATGAAGGCACCATCTATTGCAGGGGTGAGGGAATAGAACGGGGTCAAAAGGTTCCCCTCACCTTAGCTCAGGCCATGCTCCCAAGACCACTGGCTTCACTGTTTGAGGGGAAACCTGTGTACAGAAAAGCTATCCACCACTTGTCTAAGTACCCCCTGGGCTTCTTTCAACATCATAAGAACATAAGAACATAAGACGAGCCATGCTGGATCAGGCCAAAGGCCCATCTAGTCCAGCTTCCTGTATCCCACAGTCGCCCCCCGTGTCAGGGAGCACACAAGACTAGACATCTGTCTCCTGATACCACACCCCTGCATCTGGTCCTTGAAGTACATCATGTGGCCGCATAGAGCTGTTAACTGCTTCAGTGCCAACACCCCTCCCTGCTTTCCCCAGAGAAAGTGGGGGGACTGGCGTAGCCCCCTGATGGTATTCCCTGGATTTCCTCTTTTATTGGTGATGCATATTCTCTTTCTTTTTCAGAACACTGCATACTGACAACAGGCTCATAAATCTCCTGTGCACACTAGCAATCAAATCACCTGGAGGCAGCTGCCCCTTGGCCTGGATGCTGTGGATTATGGGCTGGAGAATACGTATGTGTCCTTTTCCCAGGTTTCTCACAGGTATTGGACTGGCTTCTTTGGACACAGAGGTTTGATTATACAGTCCTTAAATCTGACCCAGCAGCACTCTATCTTTAAGTCCCATTGAATTAAGTGGTGGCTCAGTGGGATAGAACGCGGAAAACTGTTGGCTGCAAAGTCGACAACTCGGTGGTTCGAATCCCATGTGCCATGCAGTGGAGCGAGTTCCCGCTGTTAAGCCCAGCTCCTGCTAGCCTAGCAGTTTGAAAGCATGTAAATGAAAGTACATAAATAAGTACTGCTATAAAAAGTGGGAAGGTAAACAGTGTTCCATGTGCAGAAATGGATTCAGACATGCCAGCCACACGGCCAGGAAGTTGCACAACACTGGCTCTTTGGTTTGGAAACGAAGATGAGCACTGCTCCTAGAGTCAGACACAACTAGTACACATGTGTGGGGAACTTTTGCCTTTTACCTTACCTTTACATATAGATTCACCCATCTTTGAGGAAATCAGGAGATGTTTTTCTTCAGGCAAGCTTTCCCTGAGTGATCTGCCTGCCTGAATGTTGATGTTTTCTGTATGATTGTTTTCATATTTGCATGTTTTTCAGATTTGCATACTGAATGTTGCTAGCATTTATATTGTCTTTTAATGGGGTAAGCCACCTTGGGTCCTTTTAAGAAGGAAGTCAGGGTAAAAATGTTGTAAATAAGAAAGAAAGAAAGAAAGAAAGAAAGAAAGAAAGAAGAGAGAGAGAGAGAGAGAGAGAGAGAGAGAGAAAGAGAGAGAGATTTTCATAGTGATTATCAAAGAAAAGGGGATCGTAAAATTGTCTCAGAGTGTGTTTGCGAACAAGATGCCTCTCTCTCTGTGTGCACACATATGTGTCTGCATGGAGAACCTAATGGCGCCAAGCAGGCCAATAAGCTAAGAAGGGAGATTGTGAAAAGCAGTTGTTGTGCAGATTAATGGAGAGCTTTTTTTTAATGCCCTCCTTCAGGGGAAGTCAGCAAATTGTATGATGATGTCTAAGGTTTTATCCAAGCAATCATCAGCAATCATCTGGCCAAATCCCCTTGTCATGCAAAGCAGTCAACTGTGTCCTTTATCAGTTTTGTCAATGGCTGGGTGAATGGACTTCAAAACTGCTCCCATTGTGTGCGGAGAAGCTTTTCAAGTGCAAGCTAGAAAGGGAGAAAGAATGCCTCTCCAGCTCCCATCTTTGCTGGGAAGATGCCAAATATCCATAGCAGTTCAGGCAATTAATAGGTATTGGCTCTGCAATGAAATGAATCTAATAATTCATTAAACTCAGGGTTAAAACTATGGAGTGAAGTTGGGGACACACACACTCAAATGAGTGCATTTTTCTTCTTTTCTTCTTCTTCTTTTACATGTCTAGACCTCTGAAGTTAAGCAAGTTTCATCAATTAGGTAATTCAGGAAATGCCACTATTATTTTTGAAGGCACTGAACAACACATGATTTCACAGTCAGTGCAAACATCTACAGGATTAAGCCCAAGGCCAAGACAAATACAAACACTGGCAGGTGAGTGTCGCTATGCAAATGAAAACTTTTAACCCTCCAGCCTAGCAAAGATAATGATAATAATAATAATTTATTCTATTTATACCCCGCCCATCTGGCCAACAAAATGAAAAAAGAAGCTGTCTTTATAACAAAGGAGGCCTCACTATTTGAGAAATATTTTATCCTCCTTTTGCTAATATTTCTTGGTGCCAAAACAAGGAGAGCCACCTTACAGGGCTGGGAGTTGTTTGCGAAGGCCTCAGAATGATTTAGATCAGTGGTTCTCAACCTGTGGGTCCCCAGATGTTCCTGGACTGCAACTCCCAGAAGTCTTCATCAATAGTTGAGCTGGCCAGGATTTCTGGGAGTTGCAGTCCAGGAACATCTGGGAACCCACAGGTTGAGAACCATTGATTTAGAGGAAGACAAAACAGTTTCTGAGATTCTTCCAGCAACAGTAGGTGAGTTAAGTCTGTACTGACTAATTTTCTCCAGTCCTCAAAAGTTCCAGAAAGTTTGAAGGGACTTTGCGGGAACTCGATGTAGTTTTCTTTGTGCATTTGATTTATCGGGTTGCTTTGTAAGGAATTTAAATTTATGAGGGTCCCGTGCCAGCGTGCCTGCGCTTCATGGGCTGCAAAAGACCAAGTCTGAGTCTCAGGAGACGAGAATTTATTGATTGATCAATCAAGGGACTTCCACACTTTTTGGTGGTGAGAAGTCCACCCAGAAAACGAAAGGAGATATTTTTATAAGGTTTTTCCAGCACTCTATCCCCTCCGCCCATCCGAATTTACGTCATATACATTTGTTACATGCATCAAACACTAATTGACATCTTTGGTCATTTATTTTGTATTCCTGACACTTGCCTAGAAGTTCTAACTGGTACGTTTGATCTCCTCCCCTCACAGGCAGGGAGGGTAGGATCATCCTTATGTCCTTGGACATTTTGACAGTTACGAACACCAGACGCTGAGATAAGGCCTCCCTGGTACGCCTTGGACACACGTTAATTGCTAGTGTGTGATCCTCAAAGCTTAGGAACTTAATTGGATCCTTGAATTCATAATTGCCTTAGCTGACTTAGCGGAAGTTCCTTTCTCTATTCTAGCCGGAAAGGCTTGACCAAAGATTCTAAGTTTACAAGAATACACTGTAGATACATGTGTATGTGATACATATATGTCTATCTATATATATATACGTGAGTGCTTAAGTGAATATAACTACATTATTCGTGTCACTAGTGTGGCTATATATATATATGTATTGCTTAGAATACATTGTTGTTGAATACATGAGGGCTTGTCCATACCTGTGGTTAGTGAAGCAGCCATATATATTTATAAATATATAATTAGTCAAATGTCCTCCCTTACACTCGGCCCTGAACGGATTTCTGGAAATTTATGCCAGTAAATTTCCCAGAAAACGTCATGGACTTGTAAGGGACGAACAAAACATATCAAAGGTATATGTACAAAAGTGTGAACATTGCGTGAGCCCCCCCTATGTCATTCCTGGGGTGAGATGGTCTTCATGGCTCATGGAAGGACTTTCTATTTTCCTGACAAAAATTCAGGCAGGGCAGTCAGAAAAACATTCTCAGTCCTTTTTCCCCAAGGGGCTTATAGGCACAGTTCAAGAAAATGAATTATCATAAAATGATTTGTGGCGTCTCAAGTCAGGGGGACGCATCAAATAGGTGAAGGCCAAGGGAATACCCTTAATTCATTAGGGCACTTTCTAGAGTAAAATGTTAAGTTAACAGATGAAGTGTTGCCATGCTTGGGATGTAAGAAGACTTCCCCCTGGTCGGACCCACAGACTGCAATGGATGGATATGTTCCATGGACCACAGCATTTAAGTTTCCCCTGTTGGAGAAATGCATCGTGGTCACAGCAGTATCAGGTAACCTCCCAGGCCATGTTGTACACTTCTCAAAGATCCCAAATTCTCAACTTTTGAAGGGGGCTGGCATAAGGATTTTTGATAATATTGTGATAGACTTGGATATCACGATCCCCGTCCCAAAGCGATAATTAAACATGCTTTAAACAGCAGATTTGTTCATTACCTTATTTTAGGACCATCATGAAACCCAAATTAATTTGCCTGCCACAGCAGTGCACATGTGAGATCTTGTGTTTGTGTGTTTGGTAGTCAGGCTGAGAACCCTGAATTCTAACAAAGCACCACACTGTAGGTTCATTTTGCAAACCAAATACTTATAAGGAAAATATGCCCTTCTTAGCCCACCAAGGAAATATGTGGGCCAGGCTACTTTGCTAGGTTTTTTCCAACCTTATTTAGGTGTGTGTGGTGTGCATTCAAATTCAGATAATAGCAGGCTGTGCAGAATCACCCAGTTGTGTGTGCATTCTCAATTGATAGACATTTGCAATGATACTAAATAAAGGTAATATACATATCATGAAGGCTGAAAAAGGCATAAGACACATCTAGATGGTGCTTAGAAAACCCACCTTGCGCCATACATTTCTCATGGTAAGGTCATGAATGAGCCGTTGAAATCCGGTCAGAAATGTCTCTGTGGCTGATAGTTTACACACAAAAATCTGCCTCGTAAACATGGGGCCAAGATTAGTTCATCAGTGTCTTTGGTGAAGAAAATAATGTAGATATAGCTACTTCATAAAGCCACTTTTTTTTCTTTGGTATAAAGGCTCGTGAACACCCATGGGCACCAAAATGTCTCTCATTCAATACAAATTGCATAGAAAGGCAAGTCATAATCTCTGGCACTCAATGCTTTGTGAGTAAAAAGCATTTTCAGTGGCCAAGCATGATCATTACATAAAAAGGCACATCCAGAGAAGCACTTCAGTAAGAGTTTTCACAGTGACTATCAATAATAGACAATAAACACTATCATAATAGAGCCCAGGGTAATGTAAATATTTAAAGTTGCTCTGGAGCCTACCGTACGCAGGAGAAAAAAAATAAGCGCTCACTTGTCGGATGCTGGGAGGCTGGTGTGTGCGTGTGTGGCAACACAAGTTCATGGTGATCCAGGGCACGCGCACAGGCATCAATGAAGGTCTGAAAGCAGTATTTAAACCCCAAGTCTCTGTCCCGGTGAAAAGGGGTTAAATTGCAGACGTGAAGTCTGTTGGCCGCAATCCAAAACAAGAGTCAGTGGCTGTTTCAGACCCACTCTCTCCCCCCAGAACCAAACAGAAAAGAAAAGAAAAGAAGGAAATGAGAGACAGGAAGACAGGATTTTAATCTGTCAACCTGAGTTGAAAGTGAATCCGCAGGCTGCTTTGGGACCCTCCAGTATCAAACGCACGCTGTCATCTGGGGAAGGATGGGCAAGGATGCGGTGACCACAGGTCAGGTTCATGTTGTCGCCCGCCGTCCAGGGTGAAGTCATCTAAGGCATAGGGGCAATCTACAGCAGAGGGCAGAAGGCGTCACCGGTCAGGCCTCACTCCCTCTCGGTCGCGGGGTACGGGTCACGCTGGGTGAAAAGGCTGACATCACTGGATCCTGGAGCCCACATTGATCGAACCCGCGGAGCGAAGTCATCACGAAGATGGCATCATCAAAGGCATCAAAGGCGGGGAGGGGAGGTCCAGGAGGGATGGCAGAATGGAGGGCAGGAGGGTCCCCATCTGAGCATCTACGACTGGCGGCGTCAGCTTTCCAAACCCGACCGACTCCGTGATCCAAAAATAAAGAACGGGTGGGCGTTTTTCCCAGAGCAAAAACCCGACCTCCAGGATGTACCTGGGTAAGGGAAGAACAGACGCACGACCACAGACAAACACAGAACACAAACACACACGAAATGCCCCCGCAGCTGTCTTTGTGCTGCAAGGCAGGGTGGCACAGTCTATCTGACAGTCTTAAAAACAGGAAGGAGAGAAAAAAAATGTTGCAACAGGTAGGATAAGGCTTCCGTTTTTGTAGAACCAGTCTGTGAATGGGGGAAGCCAAAGTTTATGGTGAGGACGCATCTGTAGTCGGCCGTGTATGATGAGTGCTTGCAAGATGATCTCGCAGATCTCACAGCGCGGGGCTCAGGCGTTCCCAAACAGGCACCTGAGATAGATCTCAGCCCCAAAGTCAAATAGCTCTGCTACATGGGGACAATCAAAAATGGAACAGGCAAAAATGTCCCAGGGTCGCAAAGTGATCTCTGAGCATGAAGCAAAATGCGCCAGGGGAGATGGGCTTGGAATGTGGCGTGGTATAGTCTCGGAAAAAGTACGGCTGATACAGGATTGGGGAAAAATAGGAGCAGGCACCACATTCATATTACTACCAAGTCCCCAAGGGCACGGCGAGAAAAAAAAATGGTAAAGAGAATTAGTGTCTCTCTGCAAGGCTGCAAAGGCGCCAATCTGTCCTAGTGCGTGTCGGGGGCTGGTGTGTGTGTGTGTGTGTGAGGCAAGACGAGCTCTTCTGGTTCGTCGCTCAAGAAAAAAAAATACATGCAAACACCCACGAGTACACAGCCTCACACATGTTGGCATCTGCCATGGGTTTAAAAATAGTGACGATGTCACCAGGTTCAAAAACAGCTAGTTCTCTATGCTGGCGCAAAGGGTATAAAAAGGGTGAAGTTGCTGGCCTGTCAGCCTCACCTCAAAGTAAAAGTCAGGTGCTTGCAAAAGCCCCATTCCCCCACAAAACAATAGAGAGAAAAAGAGGGGGAAAAAAAAGGCAGGAAGCCCTCTCCTAGTGTCTCTGCTGGCTGGTTAGGAGTGACACATGCCATGGCACAAACTGCTTGACCACACAGAGATAGAAGGAGAGGAAAAAAAAGGCTGATAGTAGTTTAATAGCTATCAAGTAACTAAGAGTCTATTTCCAGCAGGTGTCCTACTTGGAAAGGAAAGGGTTAAAAAAAAACTCAGACGGAAATAAGGCTAGGTGAGCATTATTAAGTCAAAAAGGAGAACGTCTGCTCGAGATTTTTAGGAATATAGGATGTGAAAGAGGTGTAAAAAAAAAAAAAATCAGGCTGGTTGCCAGCATGCTTGAAATTCCTGAGGGAAGAAGGATGGGGTCAACTTTGTGAAGGGGAAGGAGGGGGTGAAGGCAGAAAAAGGAAGGCGGGGCAATGGACTTTTGAATTCTCCCCGCAGGCTGCATTACACAGCCTGAGGCAGGAAGGTGAGCCCCTTCAATTACCCTGTAATTAGGTGAAAAGGGCACTAAACTAATTAAGGCAACCTATTATCCCTGTGGTTTGTGAAGTTATCTACTTAAGCCTAATTTGGGATGCATGGCTCTCGTACAAAGAAACAAGAGCCAGAGTGTGAGACCCCGCGTTATTGCCTTAAAAAAAAAAAATGTCACAGGCGTTTCCAGCCAGAGTGTGAGAACAAGAAAAATGATTTTATTTTATGTTATTTTTACCTTTTGGCGGCTTTTAAGAACCCCTTCGTATTCTAAATAAAAAAACCTTGTCCTGCTCTCAAAAACCTGTTAGCAGCTGCTTTAAAAAGAGGAAGGGGAGTCCCTGCTTTGGACCACTTCCAGCACAGAAGTCTCAGGCCCTTCGTTTTCCTCATGGAGCTGACGTACTACAAGGGATTTGGATAAAGATTCCATATTCAGAGATTTAGACTAATTTTGTTGGGGAAATAGGAACTGTCTAAAAGCTTGGATTAAATAATGTAATGGGATACAAATAGAGCCTCTGCTTCTCAATTGCTGGAGCGTTCTGTGGGTTGCTGCCTCAGTCTGCCCATCATGAACCCTGCCCATTCTCGTCCCTGACTTACAATTTCCTTCTACCTCGTTTCCTTTAACTATTTCTTTTCTCTCTCTCTCTCTCTCTCTCTCTCTCTCCTTCTCTCTTCGTCTCTTTCTCTCCTTTCCTCTCCCCGTTCTAATGGCATCTCCAAGGTCCTGATCTAGGTAGGAGACGGGAGGGAATTTTATTTTTTTTTTCAGTTGCTCCTAAGAATCTCCTTGTTCCAAATTAAATTGTCTTATGGTTCCAGCCAGGGCTTACTTGCAAGGGGAGGGGGGGAAAGGCTGCCCTAAGCCTTTTAGGTGCAAAATCTTAAGGAATGATGTTATCACTTGGTTTTTTAATTGCTAGCTTGCTGGGCTATGAGTACAAAAATGCTAGCTGTCTTTTCAGAGCACATAGTCGGTCTGAAAAGGGGTGGATGTTCATTTCACCCATGGGACCGGCCGCGCCAAAAAAAAAAAAAAAAACGTATTTCTCAAACGCCCTGTGATGATTTCTTCTTAAAATGTCCCTATAGGTGGTGAATTATATTGTGTAACAAGCCAGGCTAAGTTATACAAAACATGCGGCTTGAGTATTCAAAAATATCTTCTTGCAGTGTTTATACTTCCCCTGGTTTATAAAATTGGGGTCTTCTCATTTTGGGTGATTTTTACTGCCTCTGGACATATTAACAGGCAATACGTGGCTTGCCACCCTCCCCTTTTGAGGGCTAGAAACTTAATCTTTGGGATGTTAAAGTCCTGCCTTTGTCAGAGGGGACTTTCTTGAAATTTACATTTGTTGCATTCAATATCAAAATCAGGTCTCCTTATGGCAATGTGCCAATCTTGCCACAGGGTTCCTTAACAAAGGGCACAGAAGCTGAATTAAGTTATGCCCATCTACCTTTTTGTTAAAGGTTTAGTAGTATGCTCATAAATTCCCCCGCATACCAAACGGACTCACACTCAATTAATTACACATCAAGCACACACAACAGTTGATACTAAGATTTGATTTCCCTGCTTTTGACTATTAATAGTTCAGAAATAACGTCCCTACCTGTCTCCTCATGTGGTGCATAGCAACCCTTAGTTCTGTTTAAAGCTTCCATATCCAAAGAGTTGGGCATTGGCGAAGCGGGATGGAAGTACCTCCTGAATGCTTGAATAAGGCAATTCAGGGTACGCATCCCCATCTAGCACTTCCTGTCCCCTCAATGCTCCGTGCTCTCCTCCTGTTCCCTCAACATCATACCTATCCATCCCACTTCTGTCTTGCTGCCTTCCTTCTACTCCACTTCCTCTATTCATCTGTCTTTCTCTATACCTTTTCAGTTCATCATCCTGCCTTTCCTTCCATCATCTTTTCAGGTTTCCTACCCAGTTTTACTAAAAATGCATTACTCAGATACCCTATGATTTTTTCCTTGTAAAATATCCCTTCAGCTGGTAAATTTTGTTGCGTGACCAGCCAGTCACAAAATATGCGGGATGTTGTTTATCCCTGAGTATTCAAAAGTATTTTCTCACTGCCCATATTCCCCCTGGTATTATCAAAATTGCTGGAGGGTCTCCTAGTTGGCAGAGTTTTTAGTCTCTTATATTAATTAACTAAGCACGTCCTTGTACATTCACACACCTCTTGCTAGCAGGTCATAATTGGTCTGTCCTCCCTGAGGGCTAGAATCTTAATTTGAGATGGTAAAGTCCTGCCTCATCCTAGTTAGAGGGGTTCTTCTTAAAGCTTACTCATGTTCCATTTAATACTAAAATCATTACTTCTGGTGGCAGAATTCCAATGTTACCACATCGCACATCAAAAGGGGGTGCATAAACTGCACTAATTTATCCCCATAGGTTTACTTTAAAGGTCTAACTGTGTTCCTATGATTTCTCCCACACAAGCATCAAACGGACTCACACCTCAACAATCAAATGCCCATCATACACGCCAACATGTGATTCAGCAACCATACACCACTCTCCCACATTTCTGTTTCCCCAGTTAACTGCGATCCCTTGCCTAAGAATAGATCTTTCTAACTTCTCTAAAATCAAACGAAGATGGTGGAACTCCGTTGGTATTGTGGGGCAAAGATTGCCAGTCTTTGCCCCTGCTTAAGACACAGGGAATGGCCACTTCCCTATGGTTACCAAAAAGAATTCAACTTAACACCCACATATATATTTAAACATCAGTAAATCCTCTGAGGAAGCCAGAGCAGTGCTCTGCTTCTAATTCTTCAAACACTTGGGGAGGGGGACACTAGGGTTATTCGAGAGGAGCTCTCCTCCACCCCGGGGGGCCCTCAGAGTCTCTCAACTCTGAGTCCACCTGGTCCGCGGGATGCTAGAGACACACACAAGTGTCTCTTCTCGTCTTCCTCCCTCCCGGGGCCGACTCATAAGAATCCGCAATCTTCTCCACTCCACAGAGCTGTTAGATTCGAACTCACGCCACCCCACAACTAGTTTTCTCTTCTTACCAGATTTCTTTTGCGCAGTCCTCTTACAATTCCTCCGTTGTTCTGCCGGCTTTGTTTTCTCCTTAAATAACAGTATTGTGTCCAATGCTGATAGAACAAGTCTCCTCTCAAAATCAGAGGGTCCGGACTAGATTTGTTCAAGGGTCAGCATGAATCCTCACTGTGATTTAAGTCAGACTCCCAAGAGCGCTGGGGCAGTGGCACTTTTCCCGGCATCTCCACCAGAAATGTAAGGAATTTAAATTTATGAGGGTCCCGTGCCAGCGTGCCTGCGCTTCATGGGCTGCAAAAGACCAAGTCTGAGTCTCAGGAGACGAGAATTTATTGATTGATCAATCAAGGGACTTCCACACTTTTTGGTGGTGAGAAGTCCACCCAGAAAACGAAAGGAGATATTTTTATAAGGTTTTCCAGCACTCTATCCCCTCCGCCCATCCGAATTTACGTCATATACATTTGTTACATGCATCAAACACTAATTGACATCTTTGGTCATTTATTTTGTATTCCTGACACTTGCCTAGAAGTTCTAACTGGTACGTTTGATCTCCTCCCCTCACAGGCAGGGAGGGTAGGATCATCCTTATGTCCTTGGACATTTTGACAGTTACGAACACCAGACGCCGAGATAAGGCCTCCTGGTACGCCTTGGACACACGTTAATTGCTAGTGTGTGATCCTCAAAGCTTAGGAACTTAATTGGATCCTTGAATTCATAATTGCCTTAGCTGACTTAGCGGAAGTTCCTTTCTCTATTCTAGCCGGAAAGGCTTGACCAAAGATTCTAAGTTTACAAGAATACACTGTAGATACATGTGTATGTGATACATATATGTCTATCTATATATATATACGTGGAGTGCTTAAGTGAATATAACTACATTATTCGTGTCACTAGTGTGGCTATATATATATATGTATTGCTTAGAATACATTGTTGTTGAATACATGAGGGCTTGTCCATACCTGTGGTTAGTGAAGCAGCCATATATATTTATAAATATATAATTAGTCAAATGTCCTCCCTTACAGCTTTACTGGACATCTAATCAGGAGACTGCAAAATTATTTCCCCACACGTTTTTGCTGGCTGGGGGATTCTGGAAACTTGGGCATTTCAGATCTGTTTCAAACATTCTGTGAAGACGGAGCCAGCCTCAGTGTCAAGCAACTGCCTAAGGTAGACCATACTGGGGGACAGCAGTGGCATCAGCTCCCTCAGCTTTTCCTTTGGAATCCTTAATCCTGCTCCAAAATTAGAGGGTAGGATTCTGTGTGGCATAGCCTGTCCTGCACCAACTGTGGACATAGCCTTATCACCCGCATGGAGGGTCAAAAAAGAAAAAAGAAAAAGAAAAGAAAAGTAACAGATAACCTATGATTAGAGGAGGGAATTGCTTGGGTGCAAAAGATGTTTAATCCTCACAGCAGTCCAGGCCATTGTACATCTAACGAGCTTATTCAGGCCACTGCCCACCTAATGAGCCTATCCAGACCAGGGTTATGTGAAATCAAGGTGAACTATAAATTGGAGGCCTCACCACTAACTTCCTTCAGATTGCCGAAGCTGCTTGGATGAGCAGTGAAACATTTTGATCACTCAAGAAAAGAAGTCCAGTTGCCATGACTCATCTTTCAGTCAAGTTGCCATGACTCAACCGTAACCCTAACCCTAACCTCACCTGGATGACTGAGAAAGACATAATGTCACAGCAAAAGCATTAGACATCTCTGGTAGTTTGAAAATGAACTTGCTTCCTCAGACAAACATGGGCTTTATTTGCAAGTATAATTCCTGAATCACAAGCATCTGCCTGTATCACATTTGAGAAACACAAGTGGATTTCTTGCTTCCTAGGATGGACAACTTCCAACGTAGAGTTTGGCCACGTGATTTGCTGGTTTTATATGGGACTTGATGGGAGGGAAGAGGACATTTTGTCCCTTGTCTAAGGCAGTGACATAATTGTCCTAGTCCTCCACGTGATCCTTTGCCTTTACATCATCCTTATGTCCTCATTTTTTCTGCCTATTATAAACACACCATTTTACAAATATTGCTATCGGTATTTGAAATGTTGTATGCATAAGGTGGAGCATGGTTAATGAATCATAAACGTTCCTGGCAGCTGAATGAAGTTTGGTTATGACTTGTACATAAAGAAATGATATTTTTGCCTCTTTGTAGTTTCAATGACCTTGTATTTCAGTATTCAGCTTTCCAAGGATTCAATCTTTGATGCTACAGGGATATGTTAATACAGTTTCTGCAAAAATATTAATCAAAACAACAATGTTTGCAGCATAATGGCAGCTTACTGAATTGTAGATTACAGGCCATTTGAGTTATATATGCAACAACAGTCTACCTCTGTAATATCTTGGATCTTTAAGCATTTGGATTTCCAAGGCCTACAGATAAGGTATGCTTTTATTTAGGCAGAAAGGAAAACAAGCTGTAAGAATTATAAATATAGGGAAATTTGTTCATTCATTCATTCACTCAATTTTTATAGCAATTCTGAAATATTTTTTTGTATATGGAACACAGAAGCAATGCAGATACGTAAACCTTGTAGAATCAGAGGAGTAGATGTTTCCTGGAATTATATATTGTATTTATATTTAGATGGATTTTGGTGTTCTTTGGTTTCATTATGGACTTAACCCTTTATTTATTTATTTATTTATTTATTTATTTATTTATTTATTTATAATATTTTAACTCCACCTTTCTCCTTGGAAAACGATCCAAGGTAGCTTACAGTAATGAGGGACAATATACAGTCCAGTATAATTAAGGCTTATTCAAGTTTGAGAACAGGGAATTGAGGTACATCTTACAGCCTTAAAAGACAACATTGAAGCTTCAAGAGAATGCAAGCAGTTAAAGAGAGAGTAAAAATTCCAAGCAAAAGTTATGAGGGATGGAAACTAAAATTGAAAACATAGGGTCAATGCAATCACACAAGGTTATATGTGGTTAAAAACACAATGTCTATGTGATCATAGATTCATATAAAGGTCACATAACAGGTAGTCCATCATTCAGGGAACACTTATCTGAAAAGAAAGGTCTTTGCCTGTTTCTGGAAAGACAGCAAAAATGGGGCAGTCTTGGCCTCTAGTGGGAGGGAGTTCCAGAGTCTGGGCGCAGCAGCTGAGAAGGCTCTTTCATATGTTCTCAGGAGTAGACATGGGCACGACCAGAAAAAATGACGTTTTGAGTTTTCGTTTGTCAGAACAGGTCTGTTTCGGGTCGTTTCCGTTTGTCATGAAATTTTTCAAAAATTTGTCATTTCGTTTGTCGTTTGTCATTTGTCGTTTCCACCATGATTTAGCGCGATTTGACTTCCCAGAGCATAGGGGCGTCCCACAATCAGGGCCAGCGCTAGGTGTTTTTGCACCCTAGGTGGCGGGGCAGGGGGGGGTGGGCGGTGGGGGGGAGGTGCGGGCGGGCGGTGGTGGCGGGGGGCCATGGGCGGGCGGTGACAGCGGCAGGGGGGAGGTGCGGGCGGGCGAGCGGCAGCCGTGGGCGGGCGAGTGGGTGGGCGGAGGCGCGGGCCGCAGGCGGGTGGCGGGCGAGTGGGCAGTTAGGATATCACTTAGGATAGAGGTTCTGTTCTTGGCTTGCACCCCAAATGTGTGTGTGTGCAAGCAAATTGAAGTTGGGAAAATAGAAAATAAATGGTAGTATATAATATATTTTTAAAATAAATCCACACCTCCCACTCCCAGTCGAACCTCCCCCTCTATCCAATATCAGAAAAAATCCTCACAAACTGCCAGAGAAGAAATAAAGAATAAAATGCTATTCCCTTCAGCAGACAAAGCTGCAGGGAATCAAAGAAATTATTTTCTAAATTCAATTCCCTCCCTGCCTGCCTAACTTAAATCTTAAAGCCTCCAGCCTCCCTCCTCAATCTCGATCGGATCACACCAGCACCAGCAGCCAGCCCTCCTCCCTCAACCACATCCATACACCCGACTGCGATTTCTGGAAGGTGCCTCAGCCTTTTATGCCCTCCGAGACATCCAGAAGTGTCAGTCAAAAACCTGGCGATGCCATTGGTGGAATGGTTCAAAAACTTTGCATGGTCCCATCCCATGCCCAGCCCAAATGGACAGGTCTAAAAAAATAAAAATAAAATAAAATAAAATAAAATCAATACAACGTTTTATTGCTATAAAAACCCACTGCTGCTACTATTAAAATTCAGGCATTTAAAATAAATAAATTTCACATGTTTCTGTGGTGATTTGGTGTGTTTTTTGACCACGATTTCAAAAGAAATATTACGGTCGCCATTTTGGATCCCCCCCACCGCATGGCATGGCGAGACGACGAGGATGACCCCCCAGCCTGGTGCAAGCAGACCAGGACAGGAGAAGAGGGGGGGGAAGGCCGGGGACCACCCAGAAACCACCCCTCTGGTAGGTGGCAAAGCCTCAGGCAGGCATATTTCCGCCTGCTTTTTTGGCTGGGAGTCGGGTTTTTTTTAAAAAAACTTTTAAAAACTTTTTCTGTGCTTCGCATTGCGCGATCGCCACGATGCCACAAACGAAAATGAAAAACCCGACCAAATTTTTTTTTCCGGTTCGAGTTCGAGTTCTGACGGCTTAATTATCGTTACCGTTTCCGTTACGTAACGGAAATGAAAACGAAAATTTCGCCGAATCGTACCCATGTCTACTCAGGAGACTTACCCGAGGGAGTGGCAGGATGGAAAGAAAGGCTTCTCCAGATGACCTTAACGCCCGGGACAATGACAGCTCTGATTACCACAGGCTTATGAGTTTGTATGGAGTTCTATGAAGTTCTGTAAGACTGTTAGGAAGGGGCACACATCAGGTTATCTGATCTGAGATTGCTGCAGGGTCTGCACTGCAATTATAACATCACAAGGCCACACCTCTAGGTCTCATGTTTGAGCCCTGGAAATCTCAAGGAATGACATGCTTGCTTATAGTACATCAGATATGAACAGGTGGGGAGTAGCAGTGGATATTAAACAAAGAGGTGAGGGTGCTGCACAAATTCCACCCCCCCACACACACCTGAAGGTTGCACTGTGCTTATGCCAATTGCCTAATAACATAACAGGCACACAATTGTCTTCAATACAAGAATTTAAGAATACTGTTCCTCTCAATTGTTTTAAGACTATTGTTGGTATAATGGATACTTAACAGTGTACAATGAGAACCAAATACACAACAAAGGAAAAACAACAGTTCTGCCTCCAGGTTCACACATTCAACATATTAAGAATGTGGGGATGGGGGAGAGAGAGAGAGCAAAATAAAACATGTAGCTTGCAGATAGATTCCCCTCAGTTAGAGATGAGAAGGTCAGTGAAGGTGCCAGAGAGCTGACTAATGGCTGCCTTTGCTCTGACAAATGTCAGTGTGTGGGAAGACAAAAGAACAGGAAAAAACCATTATAACACATATTTGGGATTGAATCAGAATCATAGAGTTAGAAGAGACCCCAAGGGCCATCCAGTCCAACCCCCTGCCATGCAGGAACCGCCATCACAGTTTTTCCTGACAGCTGGACATCCAGACTCTGCTTAAAAACCTCCAAAGAAGAAGACTCCACCACCCTCCAAGGCAGCATATCGCACTGCCAAACAGCTCTAACCGTCATGAAGTTCTTCCTAATGTTTAAATGGAATATCTTTTCCTGTAGTTTGAAACCATTGCCCTGCGTCCTAGTCTCTGAAGCCATGGAAAACAAACCAGTCCCTTCTTCTATGTGACATCCTTTCAAATATTTAAACATAGCTATCATATCCCCCCTAAGCCACTCCTCATAAGACATTTCTTCCAGACCCTGAACCATCCTGGTCGCCCTCCTCTGCGCCCGCTCAAGGTTGTCAACATCCTTTTTAAACTGAGGCACCCAGGTGGGGTCTGACCAGAGCCAAATAGAGTGGTACTATCACTTCCCTTGATCTAGACACTATGGTTCTGTTGATGCAACTAAGGGCGTTTATACAGGACCCCTAAGCTCCGCTGAAAATGGCTGCAAGCTCCCGGAGCTTAAAAATGTTTCCCCACCAGCTCCGGAGTTTGCAGACAATTAAGTGCGACCCCGCCCACCTAAGCGCGACCCAGCGCACTTTTCTTGTACCTACTCGAGGAGGGTGAAAATCGCCAAGTCCGAATTTAATCTGGTCAGTGCAGGGCTCTCCTGGCTTCTGTTTTTTTTTTTGCCTCCCGCCCCTTTAAGAGAAGGGGCGGGAGAAAAAAAAAGCAAACAAAGAGAAGGAATCAGCACAACGGAGCTCCGGCAGCTTCTCCGAGTTGAGTCTGCATTTCCCCCCCCCCACTTTCTTCCTCCCTCCCCTCAGCAGACAGGTGCGGAGTGGTGGGGAGGAAGGAAGAGCAACGAACCCCTAAAATCTCTGGTCCGAATTTAAGTGGCCAGCGGATCTTAGGGGTCGTGTGAAAAGGCCCTAAGAATCGCATTGGCTTTCCTGGCCGCTGCATCGCACTGCTGACTCATGTTCAAGTTGTGGTCCACCAAGACTCCCAGATCCATTTCACGGGTATTATTTTCCAGCCAGGTTTCTCCCATCCTATATCTGTGCAATTGTTTGCATTTCTAATTAAAAAGCAGTTTATTCTTATACATATATTATTGGAAGCAAGCTTCAATGAATTCAATGGGATGTTCTCCCAAGGTAAGTAGTTCATACAGAATTCAACCATAATGGTTGCATTTCAACTTCTGTTTTTCACAAGCTGAGAGCTTTGGTGGTATGGTGTTGAGGTTCTCCGAGTCCCAGGAGTGCTCTAATTCTCAGTGAGCAATGAAAAATCCTGATTGGCCTTGTACCAGTGGTGTTTTTTTCACCCTGACCTATGTGATCAGTTGCTGTGAGCATCATGTTCCGTCTATTTTAGCTCATGAAAGAAAGGCTGAATATATATGTAATGCTAATAAATAAATAAATAAATAAATAAATAAATAAATAAATAAATAAATAAATAAATAAATTTGAATGCACTTGAACCTATGCCGTCAGAAATAAATACTACTGAGGTATGCAGAGTCCCAATGTAAAAATGCTTGGAATTGTGCAGGGAAGCCCAGCCTAATAATTTTACTATTATGTTATGGATTACTAGTGTTTTGTTTATGCATGTTTGCACACATACAGATGGTTTTGATGTGTTCCTTCACTATCATATTGATGAGATATAGGGAAGCTAAGGCATACATAAGTGTTTTAAACAATACCAACAAAATATAGAAGCTACCTCCTTCTCACAGCATTGACATAGAGGTCACACATATATCTAAAACCCACTTGTTTGTTTTTCTGGTTGTCCATGGTATGTGTAATGTTCTTCTCCAATACCCTTTTTTAATTAATATTTTTTCTTCCTATCCATTTTCTTTATCATTCGGCTTTCATATCCATATGTAATTACTGAGAATGCCATAGTATGGCTGATTCTGGCCTTGATCTTCAGTATCACATCCTTGCACTTGACAGTCTTCTCTAGTTTCTTCATAGATTATCTTTCAAGTCTTAGGGCGTTTATACACGACCCCTAAGCTGTGCTGCAAATGGCTCCCAGCTCCAGAGCTTAGAAATGTTTTCCCACCAGCTCCGGAGTTTGGAGACAATCAAGTGTGACCCCGCCCACTTTAGTGCAACCCAGCACATTTTTCATGTACCTGCTCTCTGCAGGTGAAAATTTTTTGATGCGGATAAGAGTGCCAGGCTCTCCTGGCTTGTCTGTTGTTTTTTTGCCTCCCGCCCCTTTAAAAGCTCCTTGAGCCGGAACCAGGAAGTAACGGAGTGCTCGTGGCAAGTTTGACCAGCACTGGCAGGTTAGTAAAGGCTTCTTTGTCCTTTTTTTCCCTCCCCCCCCTCACGCCGACAGGAGCAGGAAGTGCTGAGGGGTGGGGACAGAGGAACAGAAATGAACCCCCAAGATCTCTGGTCCGAATTTAAGGGACCAGCGGATCTTAGGGGTCGTGTGAAAAGGCCCTTAGTCTCAGTCTTCTCTTTGGCGCTCCATTTGGCCTCTGTTTGGACTGATGACTGCAGCAAAACACAAAAATCTGCAACATTTTACTGTAAACTTCATTAGCAATATTAAAGTTATGCAGTTCTTTTGTAGCCATCATTTATGTATTTGAAAAGTTCAACAGTAAGCCTGTTTTTGCACTTTGTTCTTTAACCTTCATCTACCCTCATAGTTGTTATGACAGAGTCTTTTCAGCTTTCAGTGAATAATATGGGGACACCTATGCATCTTACCTTATTGGTATTTCTTCCACCAATTTTCACTCCACTTTTATCTGAATCTAGTCAACCTTTTCACATGTCTTCTGTATATAGACTGAACAAACAAGGGGATAAATTACACAATTGTCCAAAGTCTTACAAGCCAGCAGGCCTGCTCTAAACAGCAGCATTTGTTCTACAGTCAAACAGCCAGTTGGTTAAGAAGTAACCATCATCTGGCTGATTATGGTCTCCAATGCTAAATATTTGCAGCAATTTATTGGTCTGATCTGTTGTCACTTATCTGCAATACTTTCACCAGAGCTTGGAGAAGTTACTTATTTTGAAATAGAAGTCCCAGGAGCCTTCATAGCCATACTGGCTGGGGATCCTGGGACTTATAGTCCAAGTAATTATGTTTTTAAGCTTTGTTGCACAGTATCCTATTTTTGTGGTTGTGGTTTGTTTGTAAAACCCAGCAATTAACAATGCATGGGGGGAGGGAGGCACACATTAGAATGACACCATTAATCAACGGGCAATTCTGTTAGCAATTATCTGACCAGTGTAAATTGATCTAGTATTGACCAGGATTGGGTATTTAGGCCTTGTTAAATTTCCCAGGGGAACACTAGTGGAGTCCAAGTGTCTGTATCTTAAGCCCGTTAGAAAATTGTCAAATAATGAACAACTAACAAAGTAGTCCTACATTGATCCCAGTGGGATTTAGGACTGGTACGACACCAGAAAATCCATCCTAGCTCTGATGTGATGTTTGTCACAGTGGGAATGCCTTTGGAATTATTCCCATCAAGGCTTGCGTTCAGAAAATGTTAACTCCTAATGTGGCTGCAT
Source organism: Phrynocephalus forsythii (assembly GCA_029282475.1). Classification (NCBI taxonomy): domain Eukaryota; kingdom Metazoa; phylum Chordata; class Lepidosauria; order Squamata; family Agamidae; genus Phrynocephalus; species Phrynocephalus forsythii. The sequence goes on along the minus strand of JAPFRF010000002.1, from coordinate 121,594,074 downwards.
TTGTGTAGAGTGTGCTGCATGATTCTAGATAACTTCTGTTTTCTACTCATACATATTTCCTAATAAACAGCTGGAGACCATTTACTGTATATACTTGAATATAAGCCTAGTTTTTCAGCCCTAATTTTGGGCTGAAAAAAGGGGCCCTCGACTTATATGCGGGTCAATACTTTTAGCCACTGAGGCAAGTGCTTGGGTTGGTGGCTAAAAGTCATTTTAAACATTGCGTGCCGCTTCTCATGACCCCCCTCTGCATCACAGGGGAGTCTAGGGTGGAAAATGCAGCAGGGCCTGGCAAGTACTTGGGTCAGTGGCTAAAAGTCATTTTAAACATCACACACCACTCCCCCAGCTCACAAAGGAGGAGCTGCCATGCCCTGCTGCATTTCCCACCCTAGACTTATACTCGAGTCAATAAGTTCCCCCAGATTTGGGGGGATAAATTAGGGGCCTCGACTTATACTCGAGTATATACGGTACTCTCACAAAGACCACCGGAAAAGCACAGCGGTGGTGAGAAATACAGGGAAAAACAGACCATACCGAGAAGCAGCCTGAAATTCAGTATGTCAGTAGCTGGCCATGATAATTTGGAGGTTCGCAAACCATACAAGAGCGGAGCATTTATTTATTTAAAATGGAATGAGGAACTCTTGCCCAGAGTTAATGCAGATATTCACTGTTGGCTCTGCTGACTGAGGCTCATGGAAATTGTGAGCCAAGGATATATGGAGGTCTATATGTGTCTATCTTGATTTAGGGCACCTATAGTCTCTCAGGCCTAAATCCAAAAGCTATTCCTGTCTTCAGTAGATCCTCTGAGCAAAACTGTGTTCATGTAAAAACAAAACAAAGTGATTTTTAACAATTAAAGTCTTCCTCCTCCCACCTGTCCTAGGGCCTCAGTCGCAAGGCTCCCAAATGCGTTTCCAGGACAAAATAATGCTCTAGCCATCCGTGGAACTTAAAAAGAGAACAGGAAGCTTTTAATTACCTTAAATCCAATGCTTCCAGTGCCCAACCCAATATGAATTATGTAGTAGTTATGCACGCACAGAGCATACAAGGCCTGTTTCATATGACAGCCTGGTAAGGTAGTTTAGCTTAAAGAAGGCAATGAGCACAAGATCATATAGCAATTAGACTAATGATTATAGAAATTGATAGAGCATCATATTTTCTGAGAATTCAGACTGGAAGAACACAAGGGAGAAGACTTAGAGCAATTACCATATATACTCAAGTATAAGTCGACCCGAGTATAAGTCGGGGCCCCTAATTTAAACCCCCAAAACTGGGAAAATTTATTGACTCAAGTATAAGCCTAGGGTGGGAAATGCAGCAGGGCCTGGCAACTCCTCCTTTGTGAGCTGGGTGTGTGTGTGATGTTTAAAATGACTTTTAGCCACCGAGGCAAGTGCTTGAGTTGGTGGCTAAAAGTCATTTTAAACATTGTGGGGGCAGGAGAAGTGACTCACAATGTTTAAAATGACTTTTAGCAACCAACCCAAACTTGCCTCAGTGGCTAAAAGTATTGACCCGAACATAAGCCGAGGACCCCCCTTTTCAGGCCAAAATTAGGGCTGAAAAACTAGGCTTATATTCGAGTATATACAGTAATAACTGAACAGTTGGCTATGCAAATAGGGCTAACCAAAGAAGTAAGGCAACAATCTATAGACAGAACATATAGAGCAGGGAATGCCTATGCTAGAAAGAACAAGCAGCCAAAAGCGGTCCACATAAAGTTTATAAAGATCAATAAAAGAGACTTTGGAACTCACTCCCACAGAATGCTAGAATGGCCCCATCTTTGCTCTCCTCTTAGAATCAGGCAAAGACCTTTTTCTTCAGGCAAGCTTTCCCTGAGTGACTGGCTTCCTGAGGGCTTTATTTTTTAATGGCTTGTGGTACCTTACTGCTTTGAATGGGTTTTGGGCTTGCTTATGTTTTTCAGTATGGTATGTTTTGACCCCTTTTAGTACTTGCATTCTTACTGTCTTGAGCTTTAGAATTTGTCTTTTAATTGATTGGGCCCTTTCTAAGGAGTAAAAATATTTTATATAAATACATATACAAGAGGTACCTTGTATAAAGGAATTAATTAGTTCCAAATGAAATTATGTTAAGCAAATTTTCCTTTATGCAAATTTCCCATTGAAAACGGAGTAATCCCTAATTGCAATCATTTTTATGTTGTATGGATTCACCCCATAGGTGATTCTGTTAAGCAAATTTCCCCTATCTCCATAATGTTTTATGTTGTACAGATTTTATGTTATACAAACCATTTGTTATACAAGGGTCCACTGTAAATAAATTAGGTGACTGGCAAAATTGTGCAAGCTGCTGTGATATTCTATTCATTATAGGCCAAATTTCCCCCTGTATTTCTATTTCTATACATATGGAGGTTTCTGTATAATGTCATAAATTGCAACAGCTAGCCATTGAAATTGACACTTGTATTTCTTGTCACATGTCAAATGCGTGATGAGGAGGAAAAGCCTCAACTCCTTAACGAATAGTGATTTGGCCTGCAAATTATGCCTGTAGATATTCTCAGGTATCCGGGTGAGGTCATGGCAACTGGACTTCATTTCTTGTTTCAGTCTGAAAGTCAAGCCATTTCACTTTCATGGGTTTACATAAGTACGTAATAGGATTCTGGCCAATATATGTCAGTGCCATGAGACAGGTTAAACAATACAGTATAAGCCAATTTAAAAATTCTGAGAGCTCTGGAGAGTTATCACCATTGCGCACCAGTGGTTCTCAACCTTTGCCGGTGTAGATGTTTTGGACTTCAGTTCACTGAAACCCTGATTGTTGGCCATGTCAGCTAGGTCCTAATGTGTGAAAATCTCTGTCAGCTTGAGCTACATGGACTCATTAAGATGCAAGATGCCCATATTCCTGTGTTCACTGTATCACCTAAAAGTGACAACATGGACTTGGGAAAAATAGCAGATGACAGATAACCACCAATTAGTGTAAGGTCAAATTCCATTTATGATAATCAGAAATGTAATCTTGGAACACAGGCACATATACAGTTTTAAAAATGGGGACTATGACACCACAATGGAGGATGCAAGAGGACACTGATTTGCATGCCGTGCCTCTGCTAATCATCTAAATATACAATTGAAAATTAGAAAACATTTTTATAACATCAACAGAATTCCAATGCATCTAATGTGAGTGGGGATGGCAGTGCCCATGCAACCTGTACACCTGCCAAATGTGCTATCCAGGTGGTCACTGTGGATGGGGAATTTCAACCTCTGTGATCTTCTCTCTTCTGGCCCTTTATCTTTATCCCTGTCTTGGACTGGAGAGCCCCAAAAGAGGACATCTTCAAGGGGAATGATTATTATTTTATTTATTTTATTATTATTTTAGAGTATTTTTACCCTGCCTTTCTCCCTGGAAAAGGACCCAGGGCGGCTTACAGTAATGAGGGATAATATACAGTCCTGTACAATTAAGACATGTTCAAGTATTTGAGAAAAAGGAATTGAGGGACATCTTACAGCATTAATAGACAACATTGGTTATAAGCAGTCATAAACACAAAGTCCATGTGAACCCATAGATTCATATAAAATACGCATGGTAGTCCATTATTCAAGGAAAGCTTGCCTGAAGAGAAAGGCCTTTGCCTGTTTCCAGAAGGACAACAGATGAGGCAGTCCTGGCCTCTAGTGGGAGGGGGTTCCAGAGTCTGCGTGCAGCAGTCGAGAAGGCCCTTTCATGATGCTTCCAGGGAGCTGGTCAAATGGATGATTGTCCTCCCTAAAGCAGGACTTTTGGCCACTGCACTTGAAATAGAAGAGGAGAAGAAGCAGATGATGACACTGATCTGAATATGAGTGCAATCATGGGGAAAGCTGAGTTTCAAGTAGCAATGGGATGTGCCTCAGTTCACTGTAGCCAGGTGGCCCAAACTCAGAACTTTGATTTTTAAAAATGTTTGGAAAAATTACTCTCTTTTTTGGGGGGGGGGACAATAGTCATGCTGGCTGAGGGATCTGGGGAAGTTGAAGTCCAAACAATATATATATCATTCCTAGCTAGAGTGGTCAAGGTATTCCAAATACCCCTCCCCCAACACGAGACTCAAATTCTTTACTATCCAAGAAGGAACCAGTAAATAATACCAGCAAGATGGTCCAGAAGGCTATAACCAAGGGAATGAGATTTATGCTGCTTTTTTAAAAAACAACCTATCATGCTGTTTGTTGTTCATATGGCTGGAAAGGACCTTTCTGGGCTGGGCGGTGACTGTTCATCTAACCAATAGTTCCTTCCTGCCTCTGAATTCAAAGAGAGTCTTATTTCGCTACTGAACATTCCTTTCCTTCTCATTAGTCTGTTGCAGCCAGTGTTGCTTGTTTGCTGTTGATCTATTCACATATTGTAAGTAATGCAATGTTTTTATTCTTTCTCCTGCAAAGGTCTCGGAGTGAATTATTGAGACTGTAAGTACCAGATAATGAGAGAAAGGTGGACTATCTGGGGAACATATAGCTATTATCCTCTGTGAGATGTTGTGCTTCTCCTGGGCACTGGGGAAAAAAGAATTTTTACCAGAAACCCAAAACTCTGCAACACTTGGTTTATGCTCAAAGCACTTGTCTTTCTTCTTAGTTCACACTGGGGGTGTACCCCTCTCCTCCTCTTCCTCATGTCAAATCAAGCAACAAATGCATTTGTGTCTAATAATTGAGATCAGCTGGATTCATGAGACTCCACGCCAGAGGCTGCACACAAAGCCACGCTTGTTCCTTGCCATGTGTCATCTTGATTTTATTTCCCTGATGTTTGTTCAAAGGGGAAGACACTGACGTCCTTGCCCCCACCTCCTGCATATTAAACTTGGTGGAGTGGAGCAGTTTAATTAGCTGGTTTCCTAGAAGGGCAGTGTCGCAAACTTAGCAGCTTGGCAGGCAAGTGCTTGGTGACAAACATCACAGCGCCAGACAGATGTGGGCAACACAGAGTGCATGTTAAGTTGCTCGGCCAGGGCTTTGTATCAGCGTGGGAGCGAGCTGCAGATGGATGGCTGCCGAGAGCTGCATGGCTGTTGCAGAGCTTAGGAGAGCTATTTTTGTAAACCAGAACTCCTAGTATTCAATTTCATTGTACTATGGACAATGACAATAAAGTATCTATCTATCTAGACTCCCCCAGCCATTTCACTGTGCCTTCATATCCCATTTATGCACGGGCATAACTGGAGCAGGATCGTGCCCGCTATTTCACACTTTTCTTCTGCCACATGAAAAGAAATGTTGAATGACAATTTGGAGAGAGTGGGGAATAATCTCATTTTTTTTTTGGTGTGGTTGTTGAAGGTGGTTGAAGGATTCTGGAGTCTACATTCTGAAAAAGTAACTTTTCCGAGTTGCGTTGCAGCTGAAGGGCAGTCTCCTATCTGAAGGGACACATTTTATCTGGGGGCATCTCTTATTCCTTTGCTGTCACATACAGTGCATCATGTCAACTGTGTTACCACAGTAAGAAATTTGGGCGCTGACAAAGGCCCTGCCAGGTTTTTGCATCTGGCTTTTGGAGTGGGACATGGTGAATCAGCGGGCTAGAGCACTGAAACTGTCAGCGGCAAAGTCGGCAGCTCGGTGGTTTGAATCCCGGGTACCACGCAGCATTGTGAACTCCAGCTCCTGCCAACCTAGCAGTTTGAAAGCATGTAAATGCAAGTAGATAAATAGGTACCGCCATAAAAAGCAGGAAGGTAAACAGTTTTTCGTGTACAGAAATGCATTCAACCATTCTGGCCACATGGCCACGGACTTGCACAACACTGACTCTTTGGCTTGAAAATGGAGACGAGCACCGCCCCTAGAGTCTGACACAATAAGCACGCATGTGTGGGCGCAACTAGAGATGGGCATGACCAGGAAAAATGACGTTTCGAGTTGTCGTGTGTCAGAGCCGGCCCGTTTCGGCTCGTTGCCGTTTGTCGCGAAATTTCTCAAAAATTTGACGTTTCGTTTGTCGTTTTTTCGTCTGTCGTTAGTACTGGTTTGGGGGGTAGCGGGCTCCTGGAGGCACCTCTCTGGGGTGGGTGCCTCCTCTGGCCCGCTACAAAGGGAAAGCGGGCTCCTGGAGGCACCTCTCTGGGGTGGGCGCCTCCTCTGGCCCGCTACGAAGGGAAAGCGGGCTCCTGGAGGCACCTCTCTGGGGTGGGTGCCTCCTCTGGCCCGCTATGAAGGGAAAGCGGGCTCCTGGAGGCACCTCTCTGGGGTGGGTGCCTCCTCTGGCCCGCTACAAAAGGGTACGCATAGCCAATTGTATATGCATACCAAGTTGCAGTGGCAGGCAGAGGCACCTCTCTTTCTTTTGGGTGCCTCTACTGTGACTCACTACTGGCATACAGTGCACTTGGGCTGGGGATGGGGAGGAACAAAGTGAGAGAGGACCCCTATGGGCGCCCTCTGGCTCACTAAGAAGGGAAGTGTACTTGCGTGTAGTGCAATGCGAGTACACAGATCTGGCTTAGGGTTAGGGTTAGCGCAAGGGCTAGGCTTAGGGTTACGGGTAAGGTTAGGGTGAGTTAGTGGGCTGCACCTCTGGGTGCCTCTCTGACCCACTAAGAAGGACAGTGTACTGGCGTATGGGTTACGGTTAGCGTTAGGGTTCGGGTTCGGGCTAGGGTTAGTGGGCTTTTTATGCCTGACTGACACATCCCAGAAGTCTTGGTCAAAACCTGGCCAAGTGGCCATGCAATTGGTGGAATGGCTCCAAAAATTTGCATGGTCCACTCCCATGGCCAGCCCATCATTGCGCAGGTGTAAAAAAATAAAAATAAAAATAAAATAAAATAAAATCAATGGAGATGTTTTGTTGCAAGAAAAACCCACTGCTGCTACTGTAAACATTCAGGCAGTTTTAAAATAGCTGTTTTCGCATGTTTCTGTGGTGCTTTGGTGTGTTTTTGGACCACGATTTCAAAATAAATATTGCGGTCACCCCATTTTGGATCCCCCGCCTGCACCGCATGGCATGGCGAGTTGGCGAGACGACGAGGATGCCCCCCACCTGAGCAGCCCAGGACAGGAGAGGGGGGGAGGCCGGGGACCCCCCCGAAACCACCCCTCTGGTACGTGCCCTCACTCAGGCAGGCATATTTTCGCCTGCTTTTTTGGCCCGGAATGGTTTTTTTTTTAATTTTTAAAACTTTTTTTCTGTGCCGCTTGGCATCGCGCAATCGCTGCGATGCCAGGAACGACAATGACAAATCAGACTCAATTTTTCTTTTTTCGGTTCGAGTTCGAGTTCTGGCGGAGTAATTGTCGTTACCGTTTCCGTTGCGTAACGGAAACGAGGAACGGAAACGGAAACGAGAATTTCACCAAGTCGTGCCCATGTCTAGGCGCAACCTTTACCTTTACCTTTGAGGACTTAAAAAAAAAACAATGCCCAACTCAATGGAAGTTTCCTGTGTGAAAACTTTAAACTTAGACCGCCACGGGGCTGTGAACATATCCTAAGAATATAGCAGTCCAGCTGTATCTGTCCAGAATGCGGGCACCCATATGGGCCAATGGCTTGATCTGGGAAGTCCAAAAAGAACATGAGGGTAAGTGTTGTGTTCTGGCACAAAGATGTTCCACAAAATTCTGGTATTAAACTATTATTTATCTGCTCCATCTCTAATGGTGTTGAAATTATAGAAAGAGACACAGAGTAGATAATGTGTCCTGTCCTCTTGTTTATTTGTTGTTCTTTCCCTGATTATAGTTGATTATAGTTGCTCTTCCCGGTTAGCCTTCTTTTTGGTTTTATCTGCTTATTTTAATATTTAATATTTGATGTTTTGTGTTTATTGTAAATTGTCCAGAGTTCCTTTTGGAAGACTGGTGGTATATAAATGTATGTATGTATGTATAAATAAATAAATAAATAAACAAATAAACCCACAGAGCAAAAGGAAAGCAACGTGTTCTGCTTATATACCGCCCCATACCGTTTCAAGTAGTCTCTGGGCGGTTTGCAGTTTAATTATAGTATGCAGGCTACTCACAGGGCAAAAGAAAGCTCATGGCTCTCTTTCTCTCTACTTTATCCTTACCATAACAACCTTGTAAGGTTGTGCAGAGTGACAGGGAGTGGCTGATTTAAATTCAGTCCATGTCTTTCATAGCTCTGTAAGGATTTGAGCCTGGATTCCCAGCTCACACGTAAGTGACAACACACATTGTTGTTATGTGCCATCCAGGCTGGATTAGTGACCTCCAAAAACTGGCAATAGTGGCCACACTTTGGCCCTCCAGATGTTTTGGACCACAACTCCCAGAATTTCAAACCTGTATTGCCAATAACAAAGGACTGGGGGAGTTGTGGTCCAAAACTTCTGGAGGGCCGACGTTTTGCCACCACTCAACAGACCTGTTCATTTTTTTATTTTTTATTTTTTGCAAACTCAAGGCTGTGGTTTCCTCTATTGAGCTTTGCCCATTTCATATTGGTTCTTCCTCTTTTTCTGTTGCTGTCAGCATTTTTATCTTTTCCTGTGAGTTTTGTTCCCCATGATATGCTCAAAAGTACAAAGGGCTTAGTTCCGTGGGTTTTGCTTAGAAGCAGGCTTGATATGCTATAGAAACCCCCCTTTTCTGGCATAAAATCTAGAAAGCTCTCTTCCAACAGCACATTAGAAATGCATCTCCCCACCCCCAACCCCACTCCTTACTCTCAAGTAGACATGGGCACGACTCGGCGAAATCCTCGTTTCCGTTTCCGTTCCTCATTTCCGTTACGTAACGAAACGAAAAACGACAATTACTCTGCCAGAACTCGAACTTGAACCGACTAAAGAAAAATTGGGTCTGATTTGTCGTGGTCGTTCCTGGCGGCATCGCAGCGATCGCACAATGCCAAGCGGCACAGGAAAAAAGTTTTTAAAATAAAAAACCCTGATTCCTGGCCAAAAAAGCAGGCGAAAATATGCCTGCCTGAGGGCACCTACCAGAGGGGTGGTTTCTGGGGGGGGGGTCCCTGGCCTCCTCCCCTCCTCTCCTGGGCTGTGAGTGCCTGCGCTTGCGCATCCATTCCTTGTCATCTCGCCAAGCGGCGCGGCACAGAAAAAAAGTTAAAAAAAAAACGATTACTGGCCAAAAAAGCAGGCGAAAATATGCCTGCCTGAGTGAGGGCACCTACCAGAGGGGTGGTTTCTGGGGGGGGTCCCCGGTCCTCCCCACTCTCCTCTCCTGGGCTGTGCATCCTCATCGTCTTGCCAACTCGCCAAGCGGCGCGGCACAGAAAAAAAGTTTTAAAAATAAAAAAAACCCGATTCCCGGCCAAAAAAGCAGGCGAAAATATGCCTGCCTGAGTGAGGGCACCTACCAGAGGGGTGGTTTCTGGGGGGGTCCCCGGCCTCCCCCCCTCTCTTCTCCTGGGCTGCGCATCCATTCCTCGTCGTCTCGCCAACTCGCCATGCCATGCGGTGCGGGCGGGGGATCCAAAATGGGGCGACCACAAAATATTTATTTATTTTGAAATCGTGGTGGTCCAAAAACACACCAAAGCACCACAGAAACATGCGAAAATAGCTATTTTAAAACTGCCTGAATTTTTACAGTAGCAGCAGTGGGTTTTTCTTGCAACAAAACGTCTTCATTGATTTTATTTTATTTTATTTTTATTTTATTTTTTACACCTGTGCAATGATGGGCTGGCCATGGGAGTGGACCATGCAAATTTTTGGAGCCATTCCACCAATTGCATGGCCACTTGACCAGGTTTTGACCGAGACGTCTGGGATGTGCCTGTCGGGCATAAAAAGCCCACTAACTGTAGCCCGAACCCTAACCCAAACCCTAACCCTAACCCATACACCAGTACACTGTCCTTCTTAGTGGGTCACAGAGGCACCCAGAGGTGTACCCCACAAACTCACCCTAACCTTACCCGTAACAACCCTAAGCCTAGCCCTTGCGCTAACCCCCCCTAACCCTAAGCCAAATCTGTACTCGTATTGCACACACGCAAGTACAGTTCCCTTCTTGGTGAACCACAGAGCGCCAAGACTGAGGAGGAGCCTTCCCCCAGTGTGCGCACTGTGACACTGCAGTTAGCAGTGGGCCTGTGGTCAACAGAGAGGCACCCAAAAAAGAGGTGCCTCGAGTCTCAACTTGGTATGCATATCCAATTGGCTATGCATGCCATTTTGTAGCGGGCCAGAGGAGGCACCCACCCCAGAGAGGTGCCTCCAGGAGCCTGCTCCCCCCCAACCAGTACTAACGACAGACGAAAAATCGACAAACGAAACGACAAATTTTTGGAAAATTTCGCAAAAAACGGAAACGAGACGAAACAGGCTGGCTCCGACACACGACAACTCGAAAACGTCATTTTCCCTGGTCGTGCCCATCTCTACTCTCAAGCTTTTACATCTATACATTGGAATTCCCTCCCACAGAAAGCTAACCTGGCCCCATTTTTTGCTCTCTTCCTGCAAGCAGGCATAGTCCTTTCTCAGTTCTTTGTTCATGTATCTATCAAAATCCTGAATATTCCAACTGATATGGAAAACAAAACACATTTGAGGCTGAGCGCCTTTATCTATGGGCACCCATCTTAACAGGAGCAGTAACCATAACTAGAGCAACTACGAGGTCTCTTAACAAACAGCTTGGAAGTTATTAACCAAGGGGGAAATGAACCTTCTGATGGACGTTCTGTTCAAATACTAGTTCTTAGCTTTCCCTACAAACCAGAACAATGCTACAACAGGGCCTTGACTCTGCTTTTAAATTCTAGGAATCCCATAAAAGCAGTAAGGAGTGACAAAACAGTCCTAGACCTTGGCATTGCTGAAAGATAATTCAGATGTAAAACGCTCAAGTCCCAGGACTATTTGCCAATCCTCAAAGAGATCCCTTGCCCCCCACCCCACCCCACCCCATCCATTTGGTTGGGGAATCCTTTGACTTCTTTGTCTTTGAAGGAGCTTGCTTTTTGGGGTGGGAACATTTCCTTTCTACAGTCACTAAATGCTCCCATTGTTTTAGATGCAGATTAGTGAGCTGGTGAGGTAGAAAGAGAGCTTGCAAGATTTTATTGCTGTGAAATACTTGTAAAGTGGAATTGGCTGCTTTTACAACAACACTGTATCCCAACAGTTAAAAGCATGAGGCAATAATTGCTATGTTAAACTTAAACCACACTTTATCAGAGCGGAATAAATAAAATTTCTAGAGTGAATGGTGCCACCCTTGGGTTTTCTCCTTTCAGACTCTTGTTGCTAGCTTCTGAGCCATCAAGAGTCAGAGTTATACACATGCCCAGTGAGCATGTGTTGTTTAGGTACAATGAAGTTCTCAGCCACAGTGTAATACTAGGTATACATAAGAACATAAGAACATAAGAACATAAGAACATAAGAACATAAGAAGAATCATGCTGGATCAGGCCAAAGGCCCATCTAGTCCAGCTTCCTGTATCTCACAGCGGCCCCACCAGATGCGTTTGGGAGCGCATGAGACTAGATATCTGTCTCCTGATACCACTCCCCTGCATCTGGCCCTTGAACTACCCTGGTTTAAAGCCTAGAGATTACATATCTCCATCATGGTTTGTAACCCGTGATGGACTTTTCCTCTAGGAATCTGTCCAATCCCCTTTTGAAGGCATCCAGGCCAGATGCCATCACCACATCCTGTGGCAGGGAGTTCCATAGACTTACAACGCGCTGGGTGAAAAAATATTTTCTTTTGTCAGTTCTTACTCTCCCAGCACTCAATTTGAGTGTATGTCCCCTAGTACATGTATATACACAAGTAAATTATGTTAGGTTAAATGGGAATTAGGCCTAGGATTGCTGTCTCCATGTATTATTATATTATTTATTCAATTTATATACTGCCCATCTGGCAGAAAGCCACTTTGGGCAGTTTACAACATAAAGCAAACTTACAAAATATAAACACAAGGATATAATAAAAAGCAGAAATATTACAAATGAAAACATAACTAAAATGACATGTATGGAGAGAATGCTGATTTACTGGCTTGTTAATTGATTTGTTGCATTTATGGGCAGCTATTCCTGAAAGGAATGCAGGACCAGGTCTGTGGCTCTCTCCTTCCTCACCTTGCCCACAGCCACCCTGTGAAGTAATTCAGACTGACAGATTTTGAACAGTCCAAGGCTACTTACTGAGCGTTATAGCAGAGTAGGGAATCTGAACCCAAGTCTCTTGAGTCACAGACTTCCACTCTAACCACTATACTGTGCTGTTTACATCTTGTACAGCATTTATCTGCTGATTGTGTTTGCTTTGATTGGCATGGGGCTGCCAAATGTATCTGAGAAATGTGTGCCTCATCATTTTGACAGTATTTATCTTGATGTCAAAATACTGAATATTTTAATTTAGAAGAGTAACTTTTTAAGTAGGGAAATTGGTTCGTTAAAAAACTAAGTGACTAAGGTGCATACAATTAATCAAACACAATTTCTTTAAATGGAGACTTGAGAATAGAGCTTTATTTTTAGATAGAGTGAGGCCATTGTCTCAGGCTGGTCAGCTTCCTCTATTTTCTCTCTTAGGTGGTTACTTCATGACCTTCTTTGTTCCATGACTAGTTTTGTACCGTGACAGCATTGGTCACGATCACGTGGTTTTGTCCCTGTTTCAGTGTTCCCATGGTCATGATAACTTGTCTCATGACAAGTGTTACCTCATGGTCTTGTACCGTGACAAACACTGAAATTGTCTAGCTTCCTTTTTCCTTTTTTTTTGGGGGGGGGTCTTAAAAATTCTTTTTCAATATTTCACTTCTGAAAAGTAAAAAAACCCAAACCCGGACACAGTTTTCTGAGAGAAACGAATATTTTGTTGTGTGACATTCGTTACTACACGGTGTCTTGTCTTGGACCAGAAAGTGGGAACAAGGAGTGACAAGGGAAAACCCTACCCCAGCACCAGGTACAGTACTGTCGTGCTTAGCACCTGTTCCGGGGGCATGGTCGAGACAAATTTCAGTCGTTGCGCGACAGACATGAAGTAACATTTTTTGTACCATTCTTAAGCGCGACACTAACAGAGACAAAACGGACATGAAGTAACCGCCGTAGAGTCTCATTCCTCCTAAGCAGATCAGCTATTTCGTGGAAGCTGGAATTCCTTTCCCCTCATTTCACTGCCTATCCATTTGACCACCTAAATCAGTACTCAGAAAGCTTGTAGCACCTTTAAGATGGACTAGCTTTTGGTATGTTTTTCTCTGTCCAATAAACAAAGAATTCTAAAGAGCAGTGCTTGGACTTAGGAAAGCTTAGGAAAAACAAACACTACTTAGCTTTAAAGGTGCCACAGTACAGTAATTTCTAGTTTATCTTGTGCTAAAACAGGTGGACAAAGCTATGGACAAGGGTACTAATTCAATATTGTCAGCTCTGGCTGGCACTCATTCCCCACAGTTTCAGGCAGGTGAAGACGTTTTTCTTCAGGCAGGCTTTTCCTTAGTGGCTGATTAGGAGACAACAAACAGGATGGTTTATATTTTGTTGTTTCCACATCTTTTTAAAAAATAATGATTTTACCTAACATTTTAAATGTAATGTTATTAATTTTCAAAACTTTGAATAATTTATTGTTTTTAGCTTTCAATATTGTATTTTTAATTTATGTTTTTAATTTCAATATTATGTTTTTAAAGACCTTGATTCTTTTCTAAGGAGAAGCAGCATACAAATATTATAAATAAACAGATGATAGACAGACAGACAGACAGGCAGGCAGGCAGGCAGGCAGGCAGGCAGGCAGGCAGTCAGCAGGCAGACAGACAGACAGACAGACAGACAGATAGATAGATAGATAGATAGATAGATAGATAGATAGATAGATAGATAGATAGATAGATAGATCCCCCAAAGAAGGATATCGGAAATTGCTTGAGTGTTTTCTGTTTGGAAAACGCAGGAAATGGTCATCATGTCAGAATTAATCTCAAGCTACATGATGGTGATGATGAAGATGAGGATGATGTCATAGAAGCTAGGAAATCAACCTGTCTACTCAAAAACTTGTGATATACACATAGAGCTGTATGTGTGCATGTGTGTGTTGCGTCGTTACAGTCATGACCGACACTTTGTGACCCCATGTCCATGGAGTTTTTCTTGGCAGGAATACTGGAGTAGTTTTCCAGTTCCTATACCAAGCCCTAAATTCAGTCAGTTTTTATAAAGAGAGGAGGGTGCACGGATGCACTCAAAGAGGGTAACATATTTTGAGTTGTCCCAGTTGAAAAAGAAAGTTATGGATGTTAGGACATCATTATTACTGCTAAGAAAAGAGAAAGGAAAAGAAAAGAAAAGAAAAGAAAGAAGTGAGGAGTGAGCAGGCAAATGATAACAAGGGGAAGAGGCATATCAGAGGCTGATCTGCCTCCATCCAGGTCAGAGAACTTACTGTAGCGGCATGTTTATCTTACGGATGATAGCTGGGGAGCTGGCAGTGATCAAAGGCGAAGGCAGGAGTATGCACAAGGGGAAATGGTTGGTTGGACTGCATGTTCTTTTTAACAATGCTCCCTTTTGTTGTGTTAGGCAGTGTTCCACAGATTGTGAACCTGTCAGGCAAACAGCTTCTTCCTTTCTCAGTTCCCTTTATGTAAAATAAAATAATAATAATACAAAAAACCCAACACACAGGAGCTGGAAACTTAGGAAGGGCAATTTTCAAACCCTGGGCAGGCAGACAGACACTTCCTCACATTCTTTGCCAGAGACAGCATACAATATTGGAACGGCTCTGTTGACAGAGGCATTAATTTTAGACCTATTATTCTTTCACCTTGTGTGTGTGTGTGTGTGTGTGTGTGTGTGTGTGTGTGTGTGTGTGTGTGTGTGTGTGTGTGTGTGTGTGTGTGTGTGTGTAGGAAGGGGGCTATACTTGTTATAAAGCACATCTTTGCTTTATAAGCACTCTGCCTTCCTGTTCTTATTTCCACACTTGAAATTGTGCTGAACCAGAATGTCCTCAGTAATGACTGTGTCATTTATTTTTTAGGAAGCTGTTTACTGTGCTTCCTATCTAGAGAGAATGCTACACATTTAAGCCACCATTCTTTCTCTTCCCCCCTCCTCCTTTTACAGTTGTGAAGGTGGTAGGGCACTGGTCTAAAAGGCAACACATGTGAGCCAGGACTAGAAATTAGGGGTGCCCCCAAATGCAAAGGTGAGGTGTTAGCCCGGCTTTTCCACAAGCTGCTTATGGCTCAATGAGTCCTCACCTCTTTTACCTCAGCTGTGCTTGACCCCCACCCCATCCGTCACATCTGCACTGTGACTTGAGCCTTCTAATACACATTGCCCCCCCACTCGGAATGACGAGGCGAGACAGTGTGTTGGGGGTAACTGGGCCACACTTTATTAACAGATAACAATACAACAACAACAGGAGGGGCCAGGCATCAATTCCTTTGGTTGGAACCCCGGGGTCTCCCGGGACCCCTCCAACCGGGCAGCCTGGGGCCATCAACCCCAGGTGGTGCAGTCGTCCGACAGCACCCACCAGGCCAGTTAATTTGGTTTCCTCCTCCCTGCCTGTTATTCTCCCTTCTGGGTAATTCCCAGCGCAGGGAGGCGTTTGCCCTCCCCCACCCCAGCCCCGAGACCTCCTGGCCCGCAGTGCTGTGGTGAAGGGGCGTTTGGGTTTTAGCTGCCAATTGTAGGCTCCCTGCTGCCCTCCATGCTTTTAGCCGCCATAGTGTGACCAACAAACAATTCCACACACATTCAAACCTCGAGGAACCAGTGTGGGATAGGCGAAAAATCCCCGCTCTCAACGGCCAATCTAGAGTGCGGGTCAAAAATTCCTATCCGGCCCCAAAATAGGCGACCAGGTAAACTCACACTAGCCCTAGCGGTGGGTGGGGATACTGACTGCTGGCTGGGGGAGGAGTATAGGGCGCTCTCCCCCCAGGACATCCGGGTCCTGCCTCGCCCCCTCGGGGAGGGCAAATCGGGAGGGACAAGCCGACCGCGGAGCCAGCATTGCCACCAGAGGGGTAGGCAGGATTTGGAGAGCCTGGGGACAAAGTTCATTTTTGCACCCTTCCTGCCGCCCTCCCCCACATCGCCCCTCCAGTAACAGGGTGCCGAACCCTGCGGGCATGGTGTGTGTGCGTGTGTGCACATGGGTAGACCGGCGTGTGTGCCTTCCCCATCAAGGCAAGGAAGAGGAGGAGGAGGGTGCCGCGGCCACCGCGCTCCTGCCTGCCTTCCTGCTTCGCTGTTTGCCTGGCATGAGGAGGTGGAGGCGGCACCGCCGTCAAGCCTTAGGGGGAAAGGAGGACTTCTGGGTGGCGGGAGGGTACATTGCTTGCTCCTCCTGCTCCCCCTCCAGGCACCCCCAGATTGCTACGCCCGGGGCAGATGTACCCTTCTGCCCTCCCCTAGATGCACCCCTGATTACCACCAAGAACTTAGAAAAATTACTTTTTTTTTACTATCACAGAATCCCATATCCTACCTGTGACCACCCCCAAGTAACTTTTCCAATATTTGCACAATTCTCCCCCCTCTTTACTCAACCCATAGGTTACTCTACACATGCTCTGAAGAGGAGTAAGCTTTGGCCACAATATGGGAATGAGGCTGCTGTGTCCACAGAAGGTTCACACTGGCTTCTTGTTGATGTGACTCTAGTGAGTTAAGTGTCCTGTTGTAGAACCAGACATTCGAGTGTAAGCTAAAAAGATAAGATAAAAAACTACTGTCATTCTCCTATACAGAACAACAAAATTAAGAGAAAAATTAATTTAAAAGATCTACATCAGAAACATCCGTACAGAAGAATATACCACAAACATACCCCACCCTGCATTTATACAGAAACTCCCTCAAAATGTACATTTACCTGCATTCAAAGCCACAACCGCTTTTGGATAAAAACTATTTCTCAATCAGCTGGTTTTAGTCTTAATGACCCTATACCACCTTCTAGAAAGCACAAGCTGAAAAAGGTCATTTCCAGGGTGTGTGGGATCCTGAACAATCTCTATGGCTTTCTTATAACACCTGGAGGCATACAATTGAACTAAAGTAGGAAGAGTATCCTCTCACAACTTTGTCTTCATAACTTTGGACAGCATTACCCTTTCCCTAGCTGTATAACTCCCAAATCACACACATAGACCATAGGTTAACACACTCTCTATGGTGTAGTGGTAGAAAGCCAGTAGCAGATCTTTTGAAATATTATTCCTTCTGAGAATTCTCAAGAAGTACAATCTCTGCTATTGTGTATTCAGAGAAAACAGCCAGCCTGTGCAGCACCGGACAAGATTCATAGTCTAAGAGTGTCCCTGGAACAGTGGTTCTCAACCTGTGGGTTGCGACCCCTTTGGGGGGTCAAAGGACCCTCTCACAAGGGTTGCCTAAGACAATCGGAAAAGACATATTTCCAATGACACTGCTCTTCTATCAGTCTCCAAGCCAGACGCCCCCCAACCCCTCTTTGCCTCCACGCGTCGTCACTCTCCCCCCACTTTGCCCCCACCCACGAAAAGCCAAGCGAAGCCAAGGCACGCTATCTGCAGAGCCTTCGGGGTCGAGTGAAGACTCGCTGCCAGGCTGCTACTGGTGGAGCCGTTGCCACTGCTGCTGCTGTTGCTCCCCTTGACTTTGCAGCAGCTGCTCCAAGCAGGTGGTGC
Source organism: Phrynocephalus forsythii (assembly GCA_029282475.1). NCBI lineage: Eukaryota > Metazoa > Chordata > Lepidosauria > Squamata > Agamidae > Phrynocephalus > Phrynocephalus forsythii. The sequence goes on along the minus strand of JAPFRF010000002.1, from coordinate 121,576,383 downwards.
CCAGCAGAGAGGAGCTCTTCTGGTGGGACAGGGGTTCTGCAGGCTGGGGGGTGGGCTTCCCCCTTTGGGTGGCCGAGGCCCCCACATCCCTGCCTCCCCAGTTGGCCCTGGCCGGTGGCCCGCGCGAGGAGCAGACCGAGGGCGAGGGCAGGGTGGGGGCACCATCAGGCTGTCGGCCATGCTGGTGATGGAGCAGGTGCTCCCTGCAGCAGCGCAGAGCCAAGCTGGGCTTTGGGGGTGATGGCCTCCAGCAGCTTGTCCGAGGAGCCGCACAAGTTGGGCTGCGAGGAGGGGAAGACCCGATCCAGGTCCATCCTGTGCCAAAGGTCACCCCATCTGGCGCTCCTGCCCAGCAGGTTGCCCTTGGCTGGTGGAGGCAGTGCGGGTGGCCTGGTTCGGGCACAAGGAATGGACAGTGAGGACTCTGCACTGCGGCACTTGGCTCCCCCTTTGTTGCTGCCCTTTCTCTTGATGCCCAGCTGCAGGTTGCACCACAGGTGGGCCTGGAAAGAAGACAAGGATGCTGTCTCTGGGTTGGCAAGTTTCTCCCCTCTTGCCGCTGCTGCTGCCAACACCTGCTCCTCCATGGGCTCTTTGGCAAGGTCCATCCTCTCCTCCCCGCCTGCCTACCCCCTCGTCTTCCTCTGATGCCACTCAGAATCACCAGAGTGATTTATGTTTGGGAGTTAGGACAACATGAGGAGTTGTATTAAAGGGTTGTGGCATTAGTAAGGTTGAGAACCACTGCCCTAGAAGAAGGAAATGGTAAAACACTTCTGAGTACAGTAGGACTGCTGTATCTGCAGGGGATTGGTTCGGGACCACCCGCGGATAGTGAAATCCACAGATAAGATCAAACGCTCTTATCCAGGTTGGCAGCAATGATAGGGGTAGTGGGGTGCTGGGTTGAAAGCTTTCCCCCTGGCACTGCCCAAATGGCAAGCAAGGAAGGAAGATTTTCTTTTCCCTTTCTCCTCACCACCGGGCTCGGCTGCGGAAAGGAGAGAGAGAAAAAAACAAAAAAAACTATTCCCTCCTTGCTGCTGCCGCTGCTGCAAATCAGCCAGGCACCCCCAGAAGGATGGAGGACCTCTGGAGGGTGTCCGGCTGTCTTGTGGCAGTGGCGAGGAAGGGAAAAAATTAAAAATAAAACTTACCATCCCAAAGCCCATTTTATTTTTATCCCCCCCCCTCCGTGGCACTGCCACAGGCCAGCCAGGCACCCTCCAGAGGGGTGGGCTGGGGACTCACCCAGTTGGCCATCTGGCCTTTGAACTTCTGGGTTGGGTGCCAGGAGGTGGAGTTTTGAACTTCATGCTCAAACTTCCGATCCTCTGCCTGGGACCTGAACAGGAATTTTAAAGGCCGGTTGACCAGCCGGGTAAGTCCCTACCTCACTCCTCCAGAAGGTGCCTGGCCAGCAGCAGTAGCAGTAAGTCCCCACCACCACCACCACTGCTGCTGATGCTGCCAGCCAGGCACCCTCTGGAGGAGTCAGGTGGGGACTTTAAAGACCTGCTCAGCTAACCGGCTTTTGAATTTCCCGCTCAGGTCCCAGGCATAGGATTGGAAGTTTGAGCGGGAAGTTCAAAACTTCTGCAGCCTGAGGCCCAACCAGAACGTTCAAAGGCTGGTTGACCAGCTTGCTGAGTCTCCTGCGGTGGAGAGGAGGAGGGCGGCGAGCATTGGTGATAGTAAGTTTTATTTTTAATCCCCCCCCCCTCCTTGCCACTTCCGCCACACTACTGATCACCAACCATGGATAACTGAATCCGCGGTTGGTGAATCAGTAGATGCAGGGGGTCGTACTGTGTAACTAGAGAACCCTGGAAAGAATCACGTAAGTCAGAACTGGCTTGACTGCATGTAATTACTAGTTTAGTTAACTAGTTTATGCTAACAGATGGGGAAACCTAAGGAAAGGACCTCTGCTCCTTTGTGCTGTTTTAGAACCACAGAGGTGTGGATCTGTTAGTCCCCAGATCAGCAGAAATGGAGACTTTTGTATTTCTAGAACTCAAGGACACAAGAATGCAGCTTCAGAAAGGTGCAAATTCTTCTTCAAATCTAGGCAGAATGGTGCGGCTGGCTACGCAGCAGAGGACAATCTGGGAAGGGGGGGGAAGAGATCTGTTCCTACCAATGTACAGGGAAAGGCAGCTTCCTCATACAGCGGCTTTCAAGTGTCCTGAAAGAGCAGCAAATTTTAATCTGGAGAATCCTTGGTCGGTTGAGTGTTTTGTACATCAAATGCCACAACTCTTTACCTCTGTCCATGTGGAGCAAGGTTCCCCTCCCCTGTTGGGAGATGATGGAGAACCTTTATATGTCTTTTAAAATCTAAAGTAAAAAAAAATTATAATAATTTTAGAATGGCAGACCTGGAAAAGACCCTATGCATCATCTAGTCCACCCCCATTGTCAAAGAGGTACAGTCGGGGGATTGAACACCCAACCTCTCACTCCATCGCCAGATACCTAAGCTTCAGCCTAAGCTTTCTCAATTTTGAGCCAGAAGGACCGTGTTTATATGTTTCTTCGAGTCTAAAGTGCAATATTTCAGGCTTCAGTGAATATCCTGCCATAGATTATGGTATCACAACGTACTTCTTAAGTGCCATCAAGTTGCCTCTACCTCATGCCAGCTGCAGGAGCCCTGTGGCACAGTGGTTGAATGCCTGTACTGCAGGTAAAACTGTGCTCACGACCTGGGGTTCGATCCCAGGTAGCCGGCTCATGGTTGACTCAGCCTTCCTCCATCCTTCCGAGGTCGGTAAAATGAGTACCCACCTTGCTGGGGGAGGCAATGTGTGGCCTGCACACTGTAATTAAAAACTGTAAACCACCCAGAGACTACTTGAAGTGGGGTGGGGTGGTATATAATCAGACCACTTTGCTTTGCTTTTGCATGAATGTGAGATCTCTGCCCTGTTCTCTCCATAGTCCTGATCAGCTGTTTTAAACTCAAGTCTGTGGACTGAGAAGTCAATCCATCTGGTATTTGGTCTGCTTCTTTTCCTGTTGCCTTCCAACTTTTTTTTTAAAAAAGCACTGTTGCCTTTTCCAGAGAATCTTGCCTTTTCACGATGTCCCCTTAGTAGGAACGTGCCACTTTCAACATTTCTTCTTCTTCTAGAGATAGTTCAGGATTGATTTGCTCTAAGACCCACTTGTTTGTCTTTCTGGCAATCCAGGGTATCTGCCAAACACTTCTCCAACTCCATATGCCAAACAAACCAATATTTTTCCCTGTCAGCTTTCTTTACTGTCTAGCTTTAAAACCATACATGGCAAGCTAAAATAGAAGACTGTGAGCCATCTTGGGGCGTTTATACACGGCACCTAAGCTCCGCCGCAAATGGCTGCAAGGTCCGGACCTTAAAAATGTTTACCCACCAGCTCCGGAGTTTGCAGACAATTAAGTGCGACCCCGCCCACTTAGTGCGACCAAACTGCACTTTTCTTGTACCTGCTTTTTGGATGAGACAAATATTTGATCCGGTGCAAGGATAGTGAGTGCGGGGCTCTCCTGGCTTCTGTTTGTTCTTTTTTTGCACCCCACCCCTTTAAGAGATCTGTATTATGCTGCCAGGAACAAAACGGAGGTAAGGGCATTCTTTTCTTTCAAATTTAAGTGGCCAAATTTAAGTGGCCAGCGGATCTTAGGGGTTGTGTAAAAAGGTCCTTGGTCGGGGTCCCAGTGACACATCCTTACACTTGATTATATTTTCTAATTCCTTCATTGCTGTTCCTTTATATCCTGTGTCTAGCAACTGCCTGTCTCCTGGGGTTTAAATAATGGTTTACAGTACCGCTGCTTCACATCTGTCACTTTTGGGGTTTGTTGTTATAGCCTAAGCATTGGTGCTTTAATGAGGTGAAAAGGACACGGAAAAAGAAGAAGTTAAAGATTTCTGTCATCAACTTAGAGTTGACACTGACCAAGTCCTGAATTCCCTCTGCCCTTCCCATCCCCCATGTATAAGATAAGCTCTTCCAGATCCTCTCATGTGTCTTCACACTACCATATTTATCATGATTTGGAGAGGGGTGGGTGTTCTGTTTTTGTTTTTTACAGCTGATAATGGTTTGCTGAAGTTCTGAAGAATTTTATTTGCTTAACCTTAATTCCCTGGAAAAGCAGTTGTCTACTTTGAACCTTTCGGCCTCCTGCTCTTTCCCCCCCCCCAAAGTGTTGAAAGGAATGACTTTAAATCAGCGCTTTTTATTGCAATTTTAAAAAATACAAATAGATGGCCGTGCTTCTCAAGGTATCAACATCAAAGGGGCCAGCGAGTCTGGTCTGTGTTATCTCTGAATTGGCCATTCACCATTAATCAGTTTATAAATCCCTCTGTATTAAGTAGGCTGTTTTAGTGCTTAGACGGATGTTCCTCACTCAGCATGCTGTTCAGTAAACACAGAATCAGTGATAACTCTGGTCAGTTTCAGCAGTGCTGTGGCCTTCTCAAAAGGAGAATCTAGGGCCTCTTCTTTCATTCCACATTCTCTCTCTCTCATTCTCTCTCTCTCTCTCTCTCTTTCTTTCTTTCTTTCTTTCTTTCGAGCAGAATCTACGCATTTCCTTCTTAGACCTTTACCATAACCTTTTCTGTAAGAACATTTGGTGTTGCTGTGAAGGTTGTATGTACCTAACTTAGATGCATGTCCCATGCTTAACTCATTGGTACACATACGCAGGCGCATAATTTTAACAATATAGTGATATCTATCTATATTATATAAGCTGCCTAGATGCCCTAAGCACATCCGATCTCGCTTGATTTCGGAAGCTAAGCAGGGTCGGCCCTGGTTAGTACTTGGATGGGAAACCACCAGGGAACACCAGGTGCTGTAGGCGCCTGGAGTAGGAACTGGCAGGCCACTCCAGTGCTCCTGCCAAGAAAACTCCATGGACATGGAGTCACGTAGAGTCGGTCACGACTGTAACGACACAACACACACACATCTATATTATATCACTTATATCACATATTCTGTTCAGTGAGCTCTAGATGGCGTGTGTAGCTCTCCTCCCCACTTTTCCTTTCACAATCATAGACTCATAGAATAATTGATTTGGGGGGGGGACCTGTAAGGTCATCAAGTCCACCACCGTGGTCAGTGCACTTTGAAGCAGTTCAGGTGGGCAGTTAGTGGCAGGTTCAGAGACAGTCAGTGAGGTTCATGGCTTGGAGATGCAGAACATGCATCAAACCAAGTCCTGGTCCTACAATTTAACCTTTAACTGTCCAGCCTTTTTTTTTTTTTTTAAACAACCATGTGGACTGGCAGGCTACTTTGGAAGTACTGGATAGTGAAGGACAACATTACAGTTTATCTACTCCTGATGATCTTAGGTGGTCCCCTCTAATTTTCAATGGATGAAAATGAACTATATGAACTCTAGACTGGTACAATTGAAGGATGTGAAGCTGGGCTTCCTTGTAGAACTATATATGCATTAATACAAAATGTTTTCTGCACTTTTAGTGGTCCTTTTGAATGCCTAATGCTAATTGCCCTTGACAAGAACAAAAAACAGTGTAAGATTTTCGCATGTGGACCCCTTCATAGGGGTAACTAGACATGCCGCCCCTACATTTTCCAGGTCATCTTAAAGTGGAATAGGGTTTATTTAGAATATCTTTCCCATTTGGATCTACCTTATTCTTTGCCTGGGAAGCTAACCTGTAGCCCGTGAGGTGCTTGTCCCCATCTGTTCAGCACTGGCTATGCCTCAGCTTAAGTATTGTGTCCAGGTCTGGGCACCACACGTCAAGAAAGATGCAGAGAAATTGGAATAAGTTCAGAAGAGGGTGGCAAGGATGATTGGTGGTCTGGAAACCAAGCTATATGAGGAAAGACTGAAAAAAATGGGCATGTTTAGCCTAGAGGAAATAAGACTGAGGGTTTATATGAGAGCACTTTTCAAATATTTGAAGGGCTATCATACAGAGGAGGGGCAGGATCTCTTTTTTGATTATTCCATAGTGCAGGACTCGTAACAATGCTCACAAGTTAAGAGAACTCAGCTTTCAGTTGAATATCAGGAAAAACTTCCTAACTGTTAGAAGAGTACAACAATGGAACCAGTTACCCAAAGGGGTGGGTGAATGCTTCAACACCGGAGGCATTCAAGAGAAGTTTGGACAATTACCTGGCAGATATGCTTTGATTTGTATTCCTGCAGAGGTTAGACTTGATGGCCTTATAGACTCCTTTCAGCTTCAGTATTCTATGATTCTATGTCAAACCCTAAAGAGGAAAAAGTAATATTATTTTCCTTATTTCATCTAATATTATCAATTTAATCTGAAACAGAAGTTCAAATAGGCATATTATTTTCTGAAACAGTTGTGCTCTTTTTTCCAATATCGTTTTCAAAGAAAACACATGTCTACAATTTATGTCTCAAACAGGAACACTGGAAGAACTAAGATTTGATATAACTATCTCTCGTGTGTGTATTGAAAACCCCTCTCTCAACGGAGGTGGGGGACTCAGACACAATGCCCACTACTTATCAAGTTGTCCTTTCATCAACCCCCAGACAAATCAGAAGCACTTCACAACTCCACCAGCAAGGCCATAGTGAACGACCCATACTTAATAGGTGTTGGGAAAGGTAGCATAGGTGGGCCTTTCACCCACCTATGCTACCTTTGGACAACGAGCCTATTTAGGCCATTGTCCAATTTATGAGCTTATTTAGACCTGGGTGATGTGAAATCAGGGTGAACTATAAAATGGACTACTCGCCACTAACTTTCATCAGACTAATGAAGCTGCTTGGATGAGTAGTGAAATGTTTCAATCTCTCAAGAAAAGAAGTCCAGTTGACACGACTCAACTTCCAGATAAACTCACCTGGATGACTGGGAATCGTCACAGAAATATCTCTCTGGTGCATATTCATTGGGAAAATTGGTTTACTCCTATGTCCTCTCTAAAATAAGAGCTATTGCATGGTAATGGACCCAGTGAAGGAGCACCCTGGAGACCTGGGTTCCCATCTCTGCTTGAGAGTTAAGTGTATGTGATTTGTGCTGTCAAGTCAGAACCAACACATATCTACCCTTAATAGGGTTTTTAAGGTAAATTAGGATATATAAGGAGTGGTTTTGTCAGGTTCCACTCCCTTCAGTCCCTAGTTTGGGATTCAAACCTTGTTCTCCAGAGTCCTAGTCTGTTACTCTAGCCACTATGCCACACTGGGAACCCTGAGATTTTACTACAACTACTTAAGTATCTCACATATGCTTTGAAAACTGCATTAGGGTTGCCATGACCTGATAGCACATCATAGGAGCTGCAAAATGGTTCTTATTTGCACTGATGTTTCCTTCAAATGTACCCCCCTACGTTCGGCTTCCTCCTCCTGATTCTCCTTTGACATCCTCTGCCCCCTTTTCCCGTGTTTCCAAAAGGCTCCTGGAAGGCTTTCATTGATTTAAGTGCCATTGAACAGGCTGGAGTCGAGGAGGCAAGGAATGGCTGTGGGAACTCACTGCTCCCATTTCTAAACAGGAACAAGGTTGAACAACAGCCTTCCTGCTTGCTATTGTTACCGGAGCCATTAGAAAGATGGAAAGCAAAGCAACCGCGAAAGCCAAGAAAATGTGTCACACAATTTGCTACTTCCCTCCCCCCCCACCCACCCCCAGTCCTCCTCATATTCCTCATCCTCTCCCTATTTTTAAACCCAACCCAGGTGTCTCTTCAAAGTCAATGTTCTATGTTGTGTCACAGTTGACAAATTCATTTACCTCCCTGGCTGAAAGTACAGGGGATGTAATTTCCCGACTTTGACAAGGTAATAATGCCAATTTAGGGCTCTGGTAGGGAAAACAGGGTCATGGAGCTGTGTATTTGAGTAGGGTCAGAATGCGTGTGTGTTGCGTCGTTACAGTCGTGACCGACTCTCCGTGACCCCATGTCCATGGAGTTTCCTTGGCAGGAATACTGGAGTGGTTTGCCAGTTCCTACTCCAGGCACCTCCAGCACCTGGTATTCCCTGGAGATCTCCCATCCAAATACTAACCAGGGCTGACCCTGCTTAGCTTCCGAAATCAGGTGAGATCGGATGTGCTTAGGGCATCTAGGGTCAGAATAGTACAAAGTAAAAATGCTATTTTTGTCATACACCCAGTGTGGCGCCTGGGACCATATGCCCTCCTCCCCCAAGGTGCGGCCCTGTTTTTGTAACCCCTAACCATTCTCTGGACTCCTTTCTTTTTCCCTCCAGGCAATTGCAGGCTCGAGAAATATCTAGGAGATTCACCTTTGAAATAGGTCACAGCCCTCCAAACCATTAACACTTCCTCCAAATATGCTTGTGAAGATTCTCTAGGTGAGGTCACCCAGGTGAGGTTAATCGGAATTTGAGTCACGGCAACTGGACTTCCAAATAGCTTTTTTGTCAAAGGCCAAAGTATATTTCTAACCATTTCTTGATTCTTTCTTTAAATGGTGGCATTTGGCATAATTTTTTCACGCTTTTCAACCGCTCTTTATATTCTCTCTCTAAAAGTTGAGATTATCTTTTGGTGGGAAGGAGCATGACAGGGGAACTTTGCCCTCTTGCATATTATGATGGCTTTCTTGTCTATTGGGGTGTTTTGATTTTTCTTTTTTACTAAGGAGAATTGTAGTTCAGCAGAAATTAGAAGGTTAGAAAAGGAGTTTAGGCATTTAGTTAATGCATGCCCAGCCCTCTCTCCTGTTCAAGTGGGGCTCCTTAAAGAGTTTCTTTCTTTCTTTCTTTCTTTCTTTCTTTCTTTCTTTCTTTCTTTCTTTCTTTCTTTCTTTCTTTCTTTCTTTCTTTCTTTCTTTCTTTCTTTCTTTCTTTCTTTCTTTTTTGGATCTGTAGCCTGAACAATTAAATTGTACACAGCCCAGAGAGTGTATCTGGAAGTTGAATCATGGCAATTTGACTTCTTTTCTTGAGAAACATTTCTCTGCTCATCCAAGCAGCTTAGTCAGTCCCAGAGAGTGCTTTAAGTCCTATGGGGTGATATATAAGCATAATAATTTTTCTTTCTTTCTTCTGCATTCTTTGGCATTATGCCAGAGCTGTATAGCCCTTGGAGTTTCCATGGGACAGAAAGGTCCCCTCCCCAAACTCTATATAACTGCTGAGTCCTGAATTGGAAAAATCCATAATGCATATGCAGCATGTCATGATTTTAAAAAACCCTTTGTAAGTATTGTACTGTATTTTGTTAGTACAGTTAGTGCAGCATAACCAATATAATTTGATTCATGATTTAAAATTCCACTGACCCATGGAATTCGGATGTGCTCATATTTTCCCGCCTAGCTTGTTGCAAAATTTTGAATTTTTGATGAAATACCCTTTTGTTATACAACAAAGGTACAGAGTCACAGAGGATAATAGCTAAAAGTTTTCCAGAGTCCCTACACCTTTCTCATTAACTATCCCAATAACTCTATAACTCTTTACTGGCAGTTGCTTGAAATTACAGACTTTTTATGTATGCTGCTTTCTTACATACACATACTTAGCAGACTGAATTCAAAGGTTGAAATGAATAATTGGTTACAGCGGGATAGATATACAATAATCTCAGCCCAGGGAAAAGGGCCTTCCAGTCACGCAAGCAACAGATAGCATGCAAGGTTGCAAATAAAAACTCCAGCGTAGACTACCATGATAAATTGTGACGAGGACTCAGGGCTATTAGGCTTTATTCTGGCCCTGTTCACTAACTGTATAAGGCAGTTGCATTCAGGATATACTCTGGTCAGAACCCATCTGGAGTACTGTATCCAGTTCTGTGCACCTCAATTTAAAAAGGATGTTGACAATCTTGAGCGGGTCCAGAGGAGGGCAAACTGCCCACCCAATCGTTTTCTGAGGGCTCTTGCCGCTCTCTCAGTGGTAACCCTGGCCGAAGGGCTCCAGCTATTGACAGAGCGACAGGAACCCTCAGAAAATGGTGCAGAGGGCAATACAATTGCTGGAACTGCCCTCCATACCATTTGCTCTCTGAAAATGCTCGGGTGGGCAGCACGATCGCTGGAACTGCCCTCCCGACCATTTTCTGAGGGTTCCTGCTGAGCTGTCAGTGTCTGGACCCCTTTAAACCTGGTCCAGTCAGCACCAGGGAGTCCCCCTGGTGCCGACTTGTCTAGGTTTAAAGGGGTCCAGACATTGACAGATCAGTAGGAGCTCTTTAGAAATGGCTCCTGGAGTCCCGGGCACCAAATCTGGTGCCTCTAGGACCCAGAGGAGCCATTTCATTGCATTTTATTTTGTTTCATATGAAAAATTTTAAAAATTTCATAAGAAACGAAACGAAACAAAATGGGATTGAGCATGAAATGAAATGAAACGAAACATTATTTTTCCGTTTTGCAATTAGGGATTCATAATCCCTAAAGAAAATCCAAAACGACCATGGCAGATTAGAGTGCTGTACCAAAACAAATAGAATGAGTTTCAACAAAGAGAAATGTAGGGCCCTGCATCTAGGCAGAAAACAATGAATTGCACATAGATATAGGATGGGAGACTCCTAGGATGGGACACTCCTAGCTGGAGAATATTACCTGTGAAAGGGATCTGCGAGTCTTGGTGGACCACAAATTGAATATGAGTCAGCAGTGTGATGCGGTGGCCAGGAAAGCCAATGTGATTCTTGGCTGCTTCAACAGAAGCATAGTTTCTAGAGAGCAAGAGAGGTGATCGTACCACTCTATTCTTCTCTGGTCAGTCCCTGCTCTGGTCAGACCCTGCCTGGAGTACTGTGTACAGTTCTGCGCTCCTCAATTTAAAAAAGATGTTGACAACTTTGAGCAGGTCCAGAGGAGGCTGACCAGGATGGTTAAAGGTCTGGAACATATGTCTTATGAGGAGCGGCTTAGGGATCTGAGAAAGTTTATCTTACAAAGAGAAGGCTGAGAAGGGATATGATAGCCATGTGTAAATATCTGAAGGGATGTAATATCGAAGAGAGGGCTGGCTTCAGAAACTAGGACTCAGAGCAATGGTTTCAAATTACATGAAAAGAGATTCCATTTGAACATTAGAAAGAACTTCCTGAGGGTTAGAGCTGTTTGACAGTGGAATATGCTGCCACAGAGGGTGGTCGAGTCTCCTTCTTTGGAGGTTTTTAAGCAGAGGCTGGATGGCCATCTGTCAGAAATACTGTGATGGGGGTTCCTGCATGGCAGGGGGTTGGATTGAAAAGGCCCTTGAGGTTTCTTCCAACTCTATGATTCTATGATTCAATGACTGAGATATCAATGTATCAGGAAGATTTCCGTTTGGGAAGGTGTCTTCTGTTGTGCTGGCCCCTCCTGCAGAATGGGATTGCCCTAAAAGAGCAAATGTACAAATGAAGGTGATATATCTGATAGTACAAGAGATGGATTTGTTGTACATTAATCTTAGGAGAGGATCTCAGAATATTTTCTCCTTGAATTGGGAATTTCGATTTATAAAAGTTTTGCTCCTGATGGTGAAAAAATTGTTAGAATTGCTTGGGTTAGATGGCTCATGGAAAGCTTAGCTGACTTTATTTTTCGACTGTCCATGATAGGTGTGGCAATGGTTGCCTATTCAGACATCTACCGTGGTTTTCTGGGTCACTTTTTCATACACGGTTCATAAACGTGTGATGCACAGCATAAGAAAGTGAGGTTTTACCCATGAAAGCTTGTAGATCTATCTATCTATCTATCTATCTATCTATCTATCTAGAGGAGCCATTTCATTGCATTTTATTTTATCTATTTATATATAGATATAGAAAATAGATTTAAAATAGATAGATAGATAGATAGATAGATAGATATAGATATATATAGATTAGATATAGATATAGATATGCATGTTAGGGTGGATTCGGGTTTCTTCCCGTTTAGAAATCTGGTTGTTTCATAATCCCTAAAGAAAATCGTCATCTTCAGGCAGTGTTCTGGCTTCTTTCTTCAAAACAAATGGTCTCAGTTGAAGTCCTTCTATAAATACTGCTGGGGGTGTGTGGTTTGCTTGCTCTGTTGCTGATTGCAGGTTGCTTTGTTCCTTTGTTCTTTTGTGATCTGCTGATGGCTGAGACTTCGTTAAGGGATTAACTGCTGATGGCTGTTTAGATGGCTGTTTACATGCTGGTGGGTTAGATGGCTGGTAGGTTCTGGCAGTATCCTGGGCTTTTGAATATGGGTCCTGTGTCTTGTGAATTCATTTTGGTCTGGCCACGTGTCTGTGGTCTCCCAATGTTTTTGGGGTGTGTGAGTGTGCTCCATGTGGTGACTGGAGAAGGAGATGGTGCAGTCTGGTTTTGTTATTGGATGGTGGTTTCGTTTCATCTGTGGGAAGGGTCTGGGTTTGTGTTTGGTGTGGATGGAAGGTGGTGGCATCTTGTGTCCTTTTGGACCTGGTGTCAGTCTTTGTGACAGAGGCTCGTCTGTTGACCAGGGCTAGTTTCCAGATGTCAGGCCAGAGGAGGTGTCATCACGTTTATTCATGTTGTTTGGGTGTTTCTCATTTCAATGGCTTCCAGGATTATTCGACTGTTGAAGTGTTCAGTTTTGGAGATGAGTTTGGTTCTTTCAAAGTCAATTTCATGACCTGTTGTTTTTATGTGCTGGAAAAGAGGAAGATTTTTCTTCTTTTTGAGAAGGGTTCTTGTGTTCTGCCATGTGTGCGCTTATTCTCCTGTTTGTCTGTCCGATGTATGTGGCTGGACAGACTTTGCATGGTATTTCGAGACTCCTTGGTTTTCTAGCTCAATCTTGTCTTTGGGGTTTCTTAAAATGTTGGCTATTTTTTTCGGTGCAAAAGGCTGTCTTGATATTGTGTTTGTGGAGAATTTTGCTGATTTTGTCTGTGGTGCCTTTGATGTAAGGGAAGGGCGGTGCCGTTGTTCTCTTCTGTTTCTTGGTTCTTGGGGTGTTTCCTTTTGGATTAGTTTGGTGATGGTGTTTTTTGGAATCCGTTCGCAATTAAAGAGGCTGAGAGAGTGTGTAATTCAGTTTTAGGTGGTCTTTGTCAGCGAGGCGTTTGGTTCTGGAGATGAGGGTTTTGCTACGGAGTTGATCTGTGCAGGGTGGTGGTGTGATTGTGCATTTAAGTAGCGGTTAGTATGTGTTTTTTTCTGGTAGATGGTATGTCCTAAGGAGCCGTCGGGTTTTTTGTAGATTAGGACGTCCAGGAAGGGAAGTTGGTTGTTGGCTTCTATTTCCATAGTGAATTGTATTTTGGGGTGTAGGCTGTTGAGATGTGAGGAAGTTGTTCAGTTTATCTTTCCGTGTGGCCAGATAACAAAGGTGTCGTCAACATATCTGAGCCAGAGTTTGGGTTTATGTTCGGACTTCTGTAAAAGTTGGTTTCAAAGTGTTCCATATATAGGTTTGCGATGACCGGTGAGAGGGGTGATCCCATGGGTGCTCCTTCTATCTGTTTGTATCTTTGTCCATTGTGGATGAAGTATGTGTTAGTTAGGCAGTGGTTGGTCAGATCTAGGATGTTTGGGGGTTGTATTTGTTGTGGATAGCTGTCAAGGCTTCTTGAATGGGCACTTTGTGAAGAGCGAAACAACATCGAAGCTCACGAGTAGGTCATTGGGTTGTAGGTCTTGTTTCTTTATAATTTCTATGAAGTGGAACGAGTTTGTCCATGAAGTGATGGATTCTGCAAGGGCTGGAGTTGTTTCAAGAAATTTACCGAGGTTTTGTAGAGGTGAGCCTATGGAGCTGACTATGGGTCTGAGAGGTGTTCCTTCTTTGTGAATCTTGGGAGGCCAGAGCTTGGGGCATCTGGATGATTTCTCTCTGGGGATGATTTTGGCTTGATTTCTTCACTTAAGGGAGAGGCTTTTATTTTGGCTTTGGTGGTTTTTTCCAGGTAGGTGGTGGGGTCTGTGTTCAAAGGTATGTAAGCAGGGTCTTGTAGTAGGTTGGATAATTTGGCTTGGTAGTCGGATGTGTTCATCACCACTGTGGCATTGCCTTTGTCTGCTGGGAGAATGATTATGTTGTGGTATATAGATATAGATATAGATATACACGCACACACACAGTATATATATATATGTGTGTGTGTGTGGGGTGTGGGGGTGTGGGTGTGAGTGTGGGTGTGGGTGGGTGCGCACGCACGTGCACTCGTGTGTGTGTGTGTGTGTGTGTGTGTGTGTGTGTGTGTGTGTGTGTGTGTGTGTGTGTGTGTGTGTGTGTGTGTGTGTGTGTGTGTGTGTGTGTGTGTGTGTGCGTGTGCGTGCACCTAGCTTGCTTTGGTGTAATCTTGAACCACAAATATATCAGTGCGCCACTGATTAGGGTGGCTTGGTATGAAAGAGAACAAGGCTCTCCCCTTTTGAGTCCTCCATGGGCTTTCAATGACAACACCTGCTGAAAATCATTCTTTTATACTGTACCTGAAAGTACAAAGGCTCCATTCACCTTTGTGTCTTTCCTCTGATACCTTCTCTTCTTTGCTCCAGGATTCCTACTTTCAGGCCTGTTTTTATACTGATATTCACATGATATGTGGTTGATCACATTATTCTGTGGATCATCACATGGTTACTCAAATACAGAGGAGATCTTAAAAAAAAGCCACTGCTGTATTAGCTTAGAGAGATACTTCCAGTAAAACATATTTTTAAATGTTCTTTCATTTGGTTGTCATTTCTCCCCAGCCCCATTCAAAATTTACAGATACTATGCAAGGCATACAGTACTTGGAAATACTATTATTACTGAATTAAGCTGCATGTCAATTTTGACATGACCAAGATAATTGTTTGGATTTCAGTTTGATAGTTTCACCTAAGGCAGGAAGAAGAGATCCGTAGAAGATACAATTAAATAGCATTCATTTAAATTTATCAAAAATTTATCTTGGTTTTGGTTGATTTAAGATATAATCCATTGTGTTAGATCTGGAGTGCTTCCTAAAGTGACCGCGGTTGATCAAGTGAGCTGATCTCAAATACTTATGCTACAATGAATTTGAAATCTGAAACATGGAGCTTGCCTTGAAATCTGAAACACAGAGCTATTTTTACACAATAACTTTCTTTCTGTGGAAAGGTCACCAGAAGGTGAGTTTCCTTTACAAATATCACGGGTTGAATAATTCTGGGAAGGTTGTTTATTATATATTTTCCACACCTGTGTTCTAATTTGTCATATATACGTAGTGATTCAAACTGCCAACAGGAATATAAAAAGGACCACTTGAATGAGACTGTGGAGGCCTTTCTGGTCCAGTTGGTCACACTAGCCAGCCAGATGTTTGTGGGAAACTTAAAAGGGTGAGAATCATAGAATCATAGAGTTGGGAGAGACCTCAGGGGAAAGCTGGTGTTCAAAGGCAAAACCAAGAAAGTATGCTGCTTATATACAGACTCATAGTGCTTAAAGCTCTCTCTTGGAGATTTATAATTTAACTATAGAGGTTACACATTGCCTCTCCCTCAAAGCAAACTGGGTGCTCAATTTACTGACCTCAGAAGGATGGAAGGCTGAGTGAACCTCAACCCAGCTAAAATTGAGCAGAATTTGAATGTATGAGCAGAGATTTTACTGCAGTACTGCAACTTAACCACTGTGACATGAGACCCCTTAGGCATGGTGTTTTTTGCAGCTGTTGTTGCCTTATCCTCCTTTAATTTGTTTACTTCACCCAAAAGCAAGCTAGGAGCCATCACCAATTCTGGGAGGACCAAATTCTATATTTCGACTATCGTTCACAGTATTTTGACAAAACATTTTATCCTGAATTTTCTGCCCCCCAACCTCAGTGGATGGCCCCAAGATCCACTGTTTTAACAGCTGGTGGAAACCCACCCTCTTACTGTTTTCTCTTCCATCATGTCCTTTCAATCTCACACTTTTTCTAAACCAAAACAGTCCCAAATGATATTGTCTTTCCTTATGGCGAGTTATTCAGCTTTACAAGACCCTCTTGGGGACATGATGACCTTCACTGTACATACCTTTCTAGTGAACTGCAGGATCACGTGCAGTGAACCTGCACACAATGGGAAGTGAGAATGGTGTGTATTTTAGAGACCTCTGTCCAAGCTGGATTGGAGATATGTTTATATAACAGGATAGCTATATATCTTCCGTTAGTTTAGAGAGAAGAGTGCAGTATTTGAAAGCATCCTTTGCTTGATGGTTGGCCAAATCTGAGCTTGCTTCCTAACTAATTCAGGCAAAAATCAAAGAAAAACAAAACAAAACAAAAGACACAAACATGTGGTACCTTAAATTCTAATGTTCATATTTTAATGTAAACGTTTCATGCACATGTGCACTTCTTAAGACATATAGCAGCAGAATGAGGTGTGAAATATAATATGAGATGCTAGAAAGAAGAGCAGGGACCTTGAAGGTCCCAAGAGGGCCTAAGCCAGGCATACCCAATCTTCGGCCCTCCTGATGTTTTGGACCACACCTCCCAGAATTCCAAGCCTGTATTTCCAATGGCAAAGGACTGTGGGAGTTGCGGTCCAAAACATCTGGAGGGCCGAAGTTTGGGCATGCCTGGCTTAAGCTAACAGAATGGACGCAAATCCGTAATTGTCTGTTTCTTATGTGCAAGAGCAAGAAACCGCAAACACCTTCTCCTTACTTTATCTCACCCTGTGAAAATACCTCACCCTGTGACAGGGTGAGATAAGGTGAGGAGAAGGTTTTTGTGGCTTCCCACCCTGACACAGGAGAAGATATTTTCTGTTGGTCTTGACATGGGTTTTCACACGTACAAGAACATTTTATGGAAATAATTCAAATGGTACAAACATGTGACAGGTGTGGTGCTTTTTCATTGCCTTTGATAATTAGTAGCCTTTAATTTTTTTTAAAAAAAATTATGCATCTTTTGAACAATCACTCTGTCCCTCTGGGTGTGTTCTGTATGTGTGCTTTGCTTCTCAAAGACCAAGGGCAGTAGTTATGTGCTCAGACATTTTGCACATATTTGTAAGTGCCGTAGTGGATAAAAAATAACTGTTTCAGTTTTGCACTGGATGCAAGGAATTTCATGAAGCTCAAAGAAGCCAGGTCAAGATAACCTAAATCTATGAGAATTTACTGAGCATTACCTACAACTCTTATCAGATCAAGAAAAGTATCTAGAGAAAAATCTCCCTGCCTCAGCTGAGACGTGTACATAAATTGTGGTTACATAATCTCTAAATTTACATATACGGTATACATGTAACTCAGCATATCCAGAGTCTATGGTTAATGAGGACGAGCAAGTGGCCACCGTACTAAGTAGGGTGTCACAGGCATGAACAGAGATTTGAAAAGTTTTGGGAACATAAGAACATAAGAAGAGCCATGCTGGACCAGGCCAAAGGCCCATCTAGTCCAGCTTCCTGTATCTCACAGTGGCCCCACCAAATGTCTCTGGGAGCGCATGAGACTAGATATCTGTCTCCTGATAGCACTCCCCTGCATCTGGCCCTTGAAGTACCCAGGTTTTAAGCCTGGAGATGACACATCTCCATCATGGTTTGTAACCTGTGAGGGACTTCTTCTCCAGGAATCTGTCCAATCCCCTTTTGAAGGCATCCAGGATAGATGCCATCACCACATCTTGTGGCAGGGAGTTCCACAAACTAACAACACGCTGGGTAAAAAAATATTTTCTTTTGTCTGTTCTCACTCTCCCAACCCACAGTTTGAGTGGATGTCAACATGACATTGTCACTGGTTGCTGGCTGATGGGGGGTGGGGGTGGTCTTGTATGCAACTTCCAAAGTAGGAGTGAAGCACACATTCAGTTGTAGTGGGGCAGGCTCTGTTCTCAATCGTCCCAGAGTTCAGGACATGTAACAATGGAGTCAAGCTACTTCCAAAATATCTCGAACTGAGTTCCACTGCTGAAATAAAACAAACCAGATTTAATGTAGGCTTTTGGGACCCAACATGACTCAGTGTAAAATGTACAGTATAAATAAGCAACTGCTTAACTTAAACATAATACACTTAATTCTTCTCTCCAGGAAGATGCTTACCTATTTCAAGAAAAATGACACACACCTACAAACAGGTATGCCCCGTTGTCCATTTGGTTACTCCTGGCGATATTTACCAAGGGCACATTAAACAAACACACCAATTAAGCTTGTCAATGGAACATTTCCCCATTTGCTTAGGTATGAAGTCATTTCTTTTGAACAGGGAGAAACATTGCAGGAAACAATAATTACTGTGCTGGCAGAGAAGTTTGCTTAATGAGCCGTGGATAACCTTAGGCCACGTTCTTCAAAAGGACCCCAAATAAAAGACTAGTAGACATGACCACAGAACAGTTGGTACATTTCTGTTAGTGCTGTTGAACAATGATCTTTAAATAAGCCTCATGAGCAGGAATGCCTTGGCTCAAGTAAGCAGTGAACTCAAAGACCTCGACCCTTTCACCTCTTTGGGTTCACGGATGTTTATTTGTTTGTTACATTTTAATCCTGCCTTTCTCCTAGTGAACTCAAGGGGGTCTATAGGGCTCTCCTTCTCACCTTCTCACAACAATCTGGTGAGGTAGAGTAGGCTGAAAATGCCTGATGTGCCTGATGTTACTGAGTACGCTTCGTGGCTGCCTGGGGATTTGAATTCAGGCCTCTTACAACCCAGTCTTACACTCTGATTACCTTGCCATGCTGGCTCTCTACTTCAAACAATATTGCCTTTGCACTGGGTACAAAAAATTCTTTTTTCTGTTCCCACTCTCCCAGCCCTCAATTTGAGTGGATGTCCCCTATTTTTGGTATTTTGTGTGCGGGAGAAGAGCATCCCTCTATCCATTTTACTCATGCCCTGCATTATTTTGTACCTGAACCTGGATCTCCCACCACACTACACCTTTTTGGCCCCCTGAAGCTTAAACTGTTATGGGAGGCCCTTTGTACCAGTGATGAGATCTGGGATAACCCCTGTTATCTTCTTCTTTGGGGCTATTCTATGATAGATAGATAGGCTTTTTTAAAAATGTGGATGTAAGTCATTTTTGGAGCTAGTCTGGCATCATGGGCCCTGAAGTTTATGTTCCATTTGTTTCCTAGTAGATCTGGCCCTGGCAACACGCAGATTTTCTGGGGGATGTTACTTCATGTGGAATGGCTACACAAGGGCACCACATCCTATGAATCTTTAGCTGGAAGTCGGTCTCCATAGAGCTGTGCATAAGAGCAGGTGTAGGTAGCTGACACTCTAGGGAGAAACTAGACAAGGAACTATTGTGTGAATAGTGGTTAGATCGGGCATGTCCAAACTTTGGCCCTCCAGATGTTTTGGACCACAACTCCCACAGTGCTTTGCCATTGGGAATCTAATCTTAGAATTCTGGGAGTTGTGGTCCAAAACATCTGGAGGACCGAAGTTTGGACATGCCTGGCTTAGATGGTAAGTTTCAGGCACAGGATTTGTCTTTGATATAGATTGGGATGCAGATAGGAAATAAGTTTATGCATGTTATTTATGTATTTAGTCATTTATATTTATAGACCGCCTGGCAGTTCACAACAGGAGACAAAAAGCAAATACAGTAAATCCATATTACAAGACATATAAAGAACATATAAAACCGAAACCATAAAAATCATTACGAGGACAATAAACACATAAAATATAAGGATATAAGATGGTGGCGAATAAATCAAATGGGTAAGCAAAAACCAAATCCGGTGAACATTCCACCTCCTTAGTCGCCAAAAGTCAGGTTTTTAACTGCTTCTTGTTTGCTTCTTGTTTTTAATTTCTTCTTGTTGATTTTGGTTCCTAGAAAGCATGTTAATTTTTCCTCTTTGGTTGTTTTATTGGGGAAAAGGGTTTTTGTTGTTGAATGCAGGAGCATTCTATGGCTTCTTATCAACCTGTGGTTGGATCCTACCCTAGGTGCACTAAACATTGTTACTTGAGTCTGAAGGAAGTATCCATGATTTGCATCCCGGGCTTATGCTTTTCAAGTGTGTGGGACGACAGCTCCCAACCATCACTGCTGTCTGAGTTCAGTCATTTTAGTCTGAAGAGACTACTCCCATTTTGTAACCCTCCCCAACAATACTAGCCTTGTTGGCTAAGGATGATGGGAATTGTAATTCATCATATTTGAAGGAGACCAGGTTAGGTAAGCTAAGCTCTGTAGAGAAGTGTGCATTTCTTGAGCATACATAACTGCTAGAGAAACCTGTTTAGCTTTCCTTTCAGGTAGAGAAAGAAAACCCTGTTCTTTGTTGACCACCTAAAATTCATCAGTTTTACAGCTGCAGGAGAGCATAATCGTGATAGCTGCGAAAACCTCCCAAAGATGGGAAGGATTTTTCAACAGCTCGCTTTAGCTGTAATATTTGCACAGCACAGTTATTTCATAGCTGGCCTTTTCTTTGAGGAGTAGAAGGGATGACTCATTGCCAAGGCTTAGAGCTGACTGGGGGCCTTTTACAACATATAAACACTTCTGAGTATCTTCTTGAGAACTGCACACTTAGGTAGTGTGATCCAAGTAGTCATCATTACTTTAGTCAAAGTGAAAAAGAGTATAAGAACATCATTACTGAAACTCCAGTTCAGAATCAGAACAATACTCTGCACGCACCTATGTACAGATGTACAGGAACACACACATATGCACACAGCCCCCCGACTCAAACACAGAGGAAAGTCTGCCTTTAAATTGGTCTGAAATGAGGAAACCCCACTCCCTAAATGACAGAGATTTTGGCTGGCACACAGACAGTGCCTCCTCAATGAATGCTTCCATTCATCAGAGGTCCTCCTCACTCATTGGGTCTTTCTTGACACAGCTGGCAAAGGACAGGAACTCTCATGCATGGAGCCATATGAGAAAAGAATATTTTAATGACAGGAAAAGGGACGTCTTACGAGGACATGGTGTCGTTTTCTTAGAAGCTTGATATTATAATGTGAAGGCAGCCCATGGGGGCCGGTGGGGAGAGGTTTGTTCTCCACAAAACTTCCGAAATATTCAACAAAAGGCTGTGGGGGGGGAGATGGGGTTGAAATGCTAAGCTACATCTGTTTGAGATGAATGTACCTCAAACTACATGAAACCTGTAGCTCATATTAGCCAGTGAAGATGCTTCCATGGTCTGGCATTCAGTTTTTTCTGCATCTTTTATGGAGGTTAACTTTAGCTTTGATATCTATTTATAAGTATCAGATCCTGTTTGTATTTGTTTGCTGGCTCGATTTGTATTCTGCTTTCTTCCAGTAAACTCAAAGAGGCATGCAGGTCTGTTCTACTTGATCCTCATAACAGCTGTATCGGAAACATCAGCACAGTGGCTCTTTTTTTTTTTAAGCTGGAGATGCCAGGGAATTGTTCTTAGAATCTCTCCCCTCCCCCTCCATGGAAAAACCATGTGCTGTACCCCATAACATTGGCCATATCAATCTCTTTTCCTTGCATTGCCATCAGCAAACAAAGATGAGGACTTCGTTTTGTAAATGCACTCAGATGTGTTTATGCACATCTGAGTGCATGTACAAAAGAATCCTATTGGTTAGAGACACAAGAATCCTATTGGTTAGTGACACAAGTCCCTCTTATTGGTTCATTAGGGCACATACCTGCCCAGAGCTTGTTAGAACTGTCCCTAGCCAACAAGGGCATGGCACTGGCATGGGCAAAAAAGTCACTTTTCAAGGCTCAACAGTTCTGCCCCCAAATGACCTCATTTCCCCCCCAAATGGGGCTGTGTCTTAGGAATACATCCAGAAGTGAGGGATGTATCTCCCGTACTCTCCATCCCAGATCCAGTGAAGGGCAGGGAAACCCTGCCAATTTCCTCTCCTTCTGCTGTCGTTTGACTAGAGAAGAGGGGAAGGCTTTTTGAACTTCTGGGAGGAAGTGAAAGCTTTCAGGGCAGGGCAGCAAGAACGCCACCTGGCATAAGGTGCCTTTGAGAGGTTGTACCCAAGACATTCTGTTGCCTGAGCCAAGGTGTGTGTGTGGGGTGGGAATAAGGTCCTTCCCATTCTACCTACAGAAGCTGGCCAAAGCATCAGTTCAGACTTCTGTTGCTAGCAATACAACAGTATCTTTCATGTCACATAAGGGCAGCAAAGCCCTTAGGTGACATGAAAGCCAAGCCGCCTGGAAGGAACTGTTTTATTGTCCACTAGAAGGTAATAGCCAGAAGGCTGTTGCCATTGCCCATTCCAAACTGCCTAGTATTTATTCTGCCAAAGGCAAGTGTTTCACTCCTGGGCCAGTGTTTCTCCTTACTGTTGGGGCAGGAACCTGTACTAGCTACCACTGATCAAATGCAGCCCAGTTAGGCTGCTCCTAATCTAAATGTCATTGAAAGAAGAGAAGACCTTGATGCGGATGGCTGGGTGGGTGGGTGGGTACCATGTGTGTTGCCCTCTTCATGGGCTGAACAATTTACTTGGTGTAAGTGTGTTACCTTTTCTGTTCTACCAACCTCTAAGAGCACCAAGCAGACTTTCATTCAATGGTTGCGTACATTTTTCTACCCTTTGAACGACATCACAAAGAGGATCTTGCTTGCCAACTGATCGCCATATTTTCTTTCTAAAAGTTGTAATTATCTTTTGGTGGGAAGGAGCATGACAGGGGAACTTTGCCCTGTTGCATGTTATGATGGCTTCTTTGTCTTCTGTGGCGTTTTGATTTTTGTTTTTCAGTAAGAATTGTAGTTCAGCAGAAACTAGGCTAGAAAAGGAGTGTAGGCATTCTTTCTTTCTTTCTTTCTTTCTTTCTTTCTTTCTTTCTTTCTTTCTTTCTTTCTTTCTTTCTTTCTTTCTTTCTTGGGGGGATGGTTAAAAGGGAGAAGAGAGAACATGTTTGACAGAAGACTCTAATGAGGTTGGAGGGGAGTTCTGTCTTAGCACATGAAAGGGTTAACCAGATAGCAATGTGTCCATTGTCTGTCTATTAATATCAGTCACCAACTTAGCACTCATCACCTTTCCCAAGCAGTCACCCTCCAGCTAGAAGTGGCGCCATGAACAAGCCAGATGTGATCTCGTCTCTGTTTTCTTTTCATAAACTTTTGAAAATTCATTACAAAAGGAAGGCAAAGAGCAGGGGAAAGAAGGAAAATATTTGTTTTGCATTTTTTTAAAAAAGCGCTTAAAATGACAGGGCAGTGGTATTTTTGCTGGGACTTGTGTGGGGGACACACTTACAACAGTTTATTTTTGAAGACTCATTTGAATCCGGTCTGTGTTACAGCAGAGGCTATGGGTGAATAGCTTTTCCACAGGACAATCTAGGGACAAGAGGAAGAAAGTAACAACAGAAGACAAGCTGTTAAGGGCTACTCCTTGGGAAGCCAATACATCCCCAACCCTGCACCCCTGTGGCTCTAAATACCAATTTCTAGATGGAAGAATACTAAGGTACTGGGCTTTCCATAGGCTGCACATTGCCCTAGATAAGGCTTTGATTACACAATTGCTCTGCCTTAGTTGTGGAATGTTATGGGGGTCCAGAGATTGCTGCTTCCATAGTACCCTTTCCAATCCTCTTGTAATTTCCTTCCGCACCATCATACCACTGTGAAACCACCAAACGTGCCTGGTTTCAGATGCTGACCAACATCATGTCTGGTACGTGCCTGATGGGAGACCACCAGGGAATAATAGAGATCACCAGATAGGATTAGGAAAGAATTTTGCTTCAAACACTGGAGAGAGGTTTGACAATACAGTGGGGCCTTGTATAACAAACAGTTTGTATAACATAAAATCTGTACAACATAAAAATTCCAGAGATAGGGGAAATTTGCTTAATATAATCACCTATGGGGCAAATCCGTACAACATAAAATGGGATTACTCCATTTTCAATGCATTCCTATGGGAAATTTGTATAAAGGAAAAATAGCTTAACATAATTTCATTTAGAATGAATTAATTCCTTTATACAAGGTACCACTGTACTGCGTTAAAGTTGAGCCAGTGGTTTTACTCCACGTCAGGCTTTCTCTGTATACAGCCATTCTCATTGTTCACTCAGGGCCAGCCCTCCTGTTTGGGATACTGGGACACCTGTCACAGTATACAAAATGAACTACCTGGTTGCCACAAATAGCCCAGCTGCAGCAGGACTGGTCCATTGCCTACCAGCATCCACAGCTGGACCCAATTATGTTCCTCTGGTTAAAGGGTAGATGCTTTATATTAATAATAATAACATGTATTGTGCTAACCACTACCCCTCGGCTTTAACCAGAGATGGACAAGTGTAATGCAGACAAGGCATTATATAGAATGCAATGTAAAAATATGACTATGAAGTCTACCACTTTTGCATGGTAGGCAACTAAGGGCCTATAAGCAAGCTTCTTTTCTTTTCTTTCTTTTCTCAGATTGACAAATTCTGCAAAGACATGTAATTTGCAGCCTGACAGCAGTGCAAAGGTAATAGGTTTAATTTGACTTGTGCTATCCAGTGAGCTAAAACAAAACCAACCAAGAGTCTTGTGCTATTTAAAATTCTTTCTTTGTTTATGTCAATGTATCACAGTACAGGTAATAAATATATCAGACAATCAAGGTTTCTTTGGCACACTTTTGAAGAACCTAGTCTGCTTCTTCAAAGATGCATCTGCTATGCCGTTCTCATATACAAATTCTAAGTTTAAGATCATAAATGTTGTTATGACAATGGACCTCAGTCAGTATTTTCTTATACAGTACACAACTATCCATCATATGCTGGGGTATATCTAAATAGTAATCCCTAAATAGGGATCCTAATTCCTACTGGAACATACAGAAATGAAGACCTTCAGATGGACCATAATTTTGGAAAAACAAGAATCACAGAGGACAAATTCACAAGATCACAAAGACATCTCATACCTGTTTCTTGCCCTTGATCCTCGCTGCAGGGTGATCTTTCAGAAGGCTGTGATTACATCACTACAGTGTCATAAACAAACCAGGAGTTAAGTTTAATGATGTTCTTAAAACATATAAAAAGGAGAACCACAGTTGTTAGTGAGTAGACAAATTTATGTCAAAGATTTAAATCAAAGTGAATAACTACCAGTAGAAGTCTCTCTGTGCAATGCACTGTAGAAAATACCTGTGTATAATTCAGAAGTTTGCTTCCAACACTTTGAATGTTAGTTAGTTGGGACAATAAAAATATCAGTCACTTGGCCTCCCCCCCCTTATTGTTATATAGTTGTCCTTCTAACTGTCGAAGAACATTCTGGCTCCTTATCTTCTGATCCTTGTGCTGTAAACGTGTGTTAAACAACTTCCAGTGCTTCCTTCTATAGGCATTTACATTTGGCCAATCAATCTGACTGCGACAGAAGCAAAGGAAACCAATTTATGTGGGCCGCTTTGTTCTTTCGTGTTATGGTCTATTATCAGACCCGGCCTGTGTTTACGGAATGCCATGGTTAACGTTGCCCAGATGCTCTATCTGTGGGAAACGTAGAAACCACACAATACTGGCCTACGGTGTTTTCCACATACAGGCTGCCTTATCCTAGTCTTGTTTGGCTCTGTTTGTGTAGACTTGGGCCTTTCCCACAGAAAGGGTGTGCTGTCCGTTAGGCCTGGAGTGAGATAGCATTACTGTGCTGATCCTCAAAAGTCTCGTTTGGGGCCTCTTTGTGGCTAGTTGGTAAACATATTGGAACAAAACAATATTAGGATTTATTTATTTTTTTGACAGCTCTCTCACCAAAAATGCAGTTAAAAATGGGACCATGGAGAAAAGAGGCTGCACAGGGGACGGAAGCAAGCGAGAATAGCTTTTAAACAATCTACATGTTTACAGTCTGGCGATGATGAAGCCAAACAAGCAAAACCTTTCCATATTCAAGTTCCCAAGTTTTCCTTTGTGCCTGGAATATGGGCTTGGGTAGCTCTGGAAGACCCATAGGCCAATTTTCAGCCTACCACAGACTGCACCAGCTCAGGAGAAGAAAATGCTCTGTGGTTTTTCTTTAAGAAATCCTCTCAGTTTTTGTTCTTCTTTTTTTTTGGGGGGGGGTGCCTTTGGAAGGGGAGGGTTTCCATCTCTGAACACTCTTTTAGAGCAACAATGGCAAAAAGAGCAGAAAACAGCTCCCTCTCAGCACCTCTTTTTTGGCAGAGGGCATGAGAGCAAGGGCATCTGAAAGGAATTTGAAAGCTACATCTGACCTATGGGCTGCTCTTTACCCACTCCTGCTTTACACAGGACAGACAACGATTCAACATGACAAGAACGCTTTGCTGGATGAATTTCTACCCGTCATTTCCCTGTCATCCCTTGTTAAAGAACCAGGGAAGGGGATACCATGGGAGTGACGGAACACACATCTTGCATGAATAAGGTCCCAGATGCAGGCTTCCGTGGCTGTTCAGATTGAACTATGAAACACAGCTTGCTTGAAAACCTGAATAGCTGCTAGTCAGAGAGGACAATATTGGGCTTCATGAACCAAGAATTTGATTCGACATAAGGCAGCTTATTTTCTCCTTTCCTTATGGTTTATTGAAAATATTTTATCCTGCTTTTTTCTTTAAAAGGCCGCAAGGTAATTTACAATAATGAAACGACAATATTTAAAAACTAAGAGCAACAAGTATTTATTTATTTATTTGACTTTTATACCGCCCATCTAGCCCTAGGGCTACTCTGGGCGGTTTACAACATAAAATCTCAACATAGCAATCACAACACCTTTAAATAACCAAAATACAAACAACATAATACAATATAACCAAATAAATCAACAATAAACTAAAATAAACCAAACAATTGATCAACAAAATAACAAAAACCATAGAGATAAGCAGTGAAAAGAAGGGTACTTTAGCATGTTGCTACTTATCAGGCTGCGATTTCAACAATACCTAGACAAACCCAAATACTTTATGGGTTTCAGCACTTTAGGCCATTATTCACCTTAAGGCTGTTGAAACTGTTGTCTACCTAATGAACCTATTCAGGCCATTGTTCATCTTATAAGCCTATCTATTTCAGACCAGGGTGACAAGAGGTGGATAGTGTCTCAGTAGGCTCATTAAGTGGACAATGGCCTAAAGTGTGTGAAAGTCTCACCTTTACAACCTCCCATCACCCATAAAGTGTGAGCCATGGCCTTGTTGGTGGAGGTGTGAAGTATTTTTGATTTGTCTGGGGATTGTTGAAATCACTGCCTGATTACGTAGCAGATAGACTGTGCCTGAGTCCCTCACCTCTGTTTAGAGAGGGGTTTTCAATACTCACATGAATGTCTGTGAATATTCTCAGTCATCCAGGTGAGTTTATCTGGAAGTGAAGAAGAAGAAGAAGAAGAAGAAGAAGAAGAAGAAGAAGAAGAAGAAGTCCATTAGCCATGACTCAACTTCCAGACTCATATGAATGGCTTCCCTGAGCCCTCTTTCAAACCATCTATCTTCTCTGTCAAATATGTTTACATCCTCATCTTTGAATGAGTGCCCTTTGTCCTTCAAGTGGAGGCATACTGCTGATTCTGGTCTGAGCTGTTTGTTTCCCCACTACGCTGCATTTGGTGTCTGAGTTGTTTCCATTTGCATTGCAGCAATGTCCCTCCTTCAGGTAGGGTCATTAAGCAGGTAAACATCAGCAATTCATAGATTTTGAGGATCATGCTTCCTGTAGGCTTTTGTCATTGTCCTCCCCCCCCCAATAGTTCGCCATTAAGGAGAACCATATGCTAATTTGTTTGAATGACAGGCTTTACTAGAGGTTTAAACTGATTCCAATAACTGACACTATAACTACAAGAAACTGAAACAATTATGTCACATTTTCCAAAAAGAGCAACAACAAAAAAACCAACCCCACTTTAAAGGACCACAATTTGGAACCCAGCCATCCTTTTGAAAGCAAATCTGTCACACTTAGTATGTTAACTGAAAATGGCATTGAGATTTTTTTTCATTTTTATTTTTTATAGGAGACAGATGTGTTATGAAAAATGCAGAATATGCATGCATGGCTATGTCTTTTAGGGGCAATCCAGAGCAAATTAAAAACTTAACTGTTGCTGACATCAACGGGTTTCAACAGTGCTTTACCACTTCAGGGCACTGTTTTCTTTATTATTAACTGCAGGACAAAGTGCTGCGGAGTTCTGTTATTCAAAAGGGATTCTGGAACTTTGCTTTGGCTCCCATTTAAGATACACACAGGGCTTATTCAAGGAATGAAATATGGCTCCTTCAGCAACTGTAATGCATAAAAGCTTCAACTTCCTCCCTTCACAGGGGTGCAGCATCTATTTTATCTTCTGAAACGTAAGAACAAATGCAAAAAGCCTGCTGGATCATGGCCGATGGCTTTTCATACCTAGCGCCCCATTTGATCAGTAGCCCATCTGAGATCTCTTAAAGCCTGCCAGCAATGCACCTAAGACACCCAGGTAACACATCGTCACCAAAGGGAAGGTCAAAAAAGGGATGCTGCTTTCCATAAATATTCATTTACTAGGCAGGGGTGGCAGTGATCAGGAGAGCTGCTTGTGTGCCTGTGCTCAGTCTACTGCCCATATGTTTAGAGATGAGGACACACCCACTTGGATTCAGCACCTGGAGGAGGTGGGGCAGGGTGCTATCTCTGAGGTGGTGCCCACCAGGGAGTCAGGACACCAAACTTTGGATCAGGTGTTCGCCTGGGAAACCACCCGGGAAATGGTTCCTATCTATTTCTACGTGTATTGCTCTTGGTGGATGGGACTGGGCATTTTCAAGGTCTTCAAGGATCATCAGACCTGGATTCAATCTGACTTGGACGGGATTGTGCTTCAAATGGAGAATCATAGAATCACAGAGTTGGTAGAGACCTCAAGGGCCATCTAGTCCAACCCCCTGCCATGCAGAAAACCCCAACACAGGACTCCCGAAAGATGGCCATCCCACCTCTGCCTAAAAACCTCCAAAGAAGGAGACTCCACCACCCTCCATGGCAGCATATTCCGTTGCCAAACACACATTTGAAAGGAGAATTGACCTCCATTGGTGCTTCAGCCAAAAGAGTATCCTCCCTGAAAGAAGACATATGGACACTCTAAGGGTGGAAGTGCAACCAGGGCTGGCCTCAGTCATTTTGCTGCCTGGGGGATAGGGAGCAACAGTTGGTTTCCCTCCATAATGATAGGGCTGTATTTGCAACTCCTTGGACTTGAGCTCTAGAAGCTTGCCTTTAGAGGGTTGTTATACCATATTGTGACTGGCGGTCCAAGACATCCTCATTTTCTGTGAATGAATCTAATCAATCCTCTTTCAAAGATTGGTGGTCATCAGTCCACCTTGAGATAGCACCCAAACCAGCCTAGAGCATGTAGGGTGGGTAGGTGGAATTACTTATTTTTATATGTCCTGAATCTGCCCCTGTTTCCCACCCTGTTATCCCATTCTCAGCTGGCACACAAAGAACAAATGAATTAAGAAGATAAAACATTGACATAGTAAAGAAAAACCAAGTTAAAACCAGCCCGCAATTAAATTAGAGAAATAAGACAGCCTTGATATTGCCGTGCGAGAGCCTTAGCCATCACCCTATGGCTCTGGGTTCACTGCTATCACTAGTCTCACTGTCTGCAACTGGTATGCATATCCATATGGCTATGCATGCATTTTGCAGCAGCAGGTGAGGAGGGGAGACCCCCATGTTGAGAGGTCTCTTGGAGCCTGCTTCCCCTTCCTAGTGGGTGAGGATAGGAGACACCCACGGGTGCCTCCAGGAGCCCGCTTTAAGGATTTCCCTTAGTGACTAGCTGCTTGAGTGTTTTTTTTAAATGGATTGTTGTGTAACGTACTTTTGCAATTGTGTTTTGTGATGGCCACGCAGCTCACTCCCTTTTTTGCTTTTTACATGTTTTTGATGCTGTTTTTTTAGTACATTTTCTAGTTTTTATTTGAACTATTTTTACAAACAATGAGTACACAGAGGGGGGCTTACAGTCCTTTGGACTGAGGTAACGGTTTGGATGAGCAGCAAAATGTTTCAGTCTCTCAAGAAAAAGAAGTCCAGTTGCCACAACTCAACTTCTAGATACATCACTAAAAGGCAATATTTAAAACTAAAAACAATAAGTATACATTTACTAAAAAGGATAAAACAAATACCATTCTGAAACATGGGGAACAGAAGAAATACTGGTTTGACGTTTAAATATTGTCTTTTAATGATATATGACACCTTGGTGACCTTGGAGAAAAGCTGGGCAAAAATAGATTAAATAACTAAATAAATGCTCAACAACAGGGAAAAATCATAGTTCAGGTAATGATGTAACCCCTTTTCATCAGATACAATTCAGGAAATTAACGTCATTTTCACATCTGAGGCAATTTTTGCTTCAGTTGTCATTTGTCACACAAATATAAAAGCTAGATTCCTGGGGAGTCTTCTTTGCATGACAAATGCTCCCACTCAGCTTTTTCCTCCATGTGAAAAGTTGTCCCCTACCAGTATAAATAAACAGGGGGTTATTCTTAAAAGACAATTTTAAAACTCTCTTGCAAAAATAGCCTGGCTGATATGATATTTCCAATCCAGATAGATATTCCTAAATCCAAAATCTGCTCAGGTTAAGCAATCTGTCATCATCACCTTGCTCCTTCTTTTTGAGTGGAGATGGAGAAGTTCTGTTTCTGTGCAAAAACAAGTGGGGGGGGCAATGGTGCAGAGTTGCAGACAATGAACTGTTAATGTCAAAAATTAGAGTAAAGCCAAAGAAAAACAATAAATGCAATGACAAAATATAATTTAAATAACATTTGTGAAGAATTTGAAAACCCGTGTAAAAACAGATTTGCATGACTAAACTCACTTGATCAGGAACCAAGAGAACTGTGGATTGAAACCAGAGATACTGTCAGGGAAGAATGCAAAAAGGGAAACCAGTTGCAGGAGCCAAAAGAAAAGAAATGTGTTAACAGATGTTGAAATTCTTAAAATGGTTAACACCAGATGGGAAGCAAAAGTAAAAGGTGTCAGGAATAGAGTGAGATTCATTAGTGCACCTTTGCCATGACTTGCAAACAGGTTTAAGCAGAACTATTGTAATAGCCGTAGTAAAGAAACTGCATGTACTGTATATTGAATATTTTCAGTCCAGATCATTGTTTTGTTTTTCATATTCACTGATATAATCTTGTCAGTATTGTGATATACCTATTCTCTGTAGCTTGACATAGCTTTATTGGCATCTCCTCTATGCTCGGTGATTTATTTTTTCCAGCAGCTTTGACTTCACTTTATAGGACTGCAGGTTATTAACGGAAAGATTCTTCTGTCATCCTTGCATCTCTTCTGTATAGTTGTATAGCACTGTGCTGTTAATTTGCTGCCTTGAGAGTTAAAGATCTCTGTGACTTGACTCCTGACTTATTTTGCTTCAAAGAGACATTTGTACTTTGTCATTCCTCACTCACCCCTCCCCCAGGCAACTCCCCAGTGCTGATGAATGGAACTTAAGGGTGTATATATTTGATAGCATCCAGTTTGGGTTGTTTGTTGTTTGTTGTTGTTGTTGTTGTTGTGTTATCTGCAAAGAAAAAAACCATTTCTTTGTCAAGTCTGTTTTATTTGCAATGAACACAATAGTCTAGTAACTGAGACAAATTTGTCTGGGTCTTTTCCACATGCTATACTTTTATGGTAATACGGTGTCCCTGGACCAGTAGGACAGAGGAATAATTTAAAAGAAACTAAGCAAACAGAACATTGAATTAGGACTAAGAGTTTCAGAGTTTTGAAGTTTTGCTGTGCAGCAGAAGTACAGAGACTCATAGAGAACAGCTTCAAGTTCCTTAGATAGTCCACCACTTTCTCAATAACTAACACTTAAGGTCTCAAGAACTCACTTTGAGATATTTCTTTATTTATAGCTGTTTGAAATTACAGACGTGTATGCTCCTTTCTTTTTTACACACACATATTTAGCAACTGAATTGATCAACAGGAAACAAACAACTTCCACCAATCCAGGAACGAGACTGAACTACATATAGTAGGTGAGGTTGCAGATCTAAGGTGTAAGTGCCCTTAAGAAGTACATTACAGTCAACTGAACTGAAGAATAATTCCTTAAAATCCAAAAGCTGAGCTACACCCCTCTGACTAAGAATACTTGTAAAAACATTCTGAGGCATTTTGGAGAAAACTCACGGATTCAATCTCTACTTATAGCTACACTGATCTGAAGCATACTACTTGTTGAACAATGAATTCAGCTGCAGGGCTTTTAAAACCTGGAAATACCTCATTCTCTGCCTGGAAATACTTTTTCAGTACTCATTTCTCAGTGAGGAAGTACTACAAGTCAAAACCAGAAAGGATGAATTCATAAGAACATAAGAACATAAGACGAGCCATGCTGGATCAGGCCAAAGGCCCATCTAGTCCAGCTTCCTGTATCTCACAGTGGCCCCGCCAAATGTGTCTGGGAGTGCACAAGACTAAATATTTCCTGATACTGCTCCCCTGTATCTGGCCCTTGAAGTACCCTGGTTTTAAGCCTGGAGATTACGCATCTCCATCGTGGTTTATAACCTGTGATGGACTTTTCTGATCTGTCACAGATAGCTCAGAGTCCATGAGTTGATAGATAAAGTTTGGATTTTTTGCCCCAATATGCATTACTTTACATTTGGCTACATTGAAACACATTTGCCATTTCCCCAGTTTGGAGAGATCCTTCTGGGGGTCTTCACAATCTTCTCTGGGTTTTACCACATGGAAAAGTGTTGTGTCATCTGCAAATTTGGCCACCTCACTGCTTATCCGTTTCATTAATGAACAGATTGAAAAGCACCAGTCCCAGGACAGATCCCTGGGGCACACCGCTTTTCATCTCTCTCCATTGTGAAAATTTCCCATTGACACCTACTCTTTGTTTCCTGGATCTCAACCAGTCCTCAATCCATAAGAGGGTCTGCCCTCTTATCCCCTGACTGTGCAATTTTCTCAGCAGCCTTTGGTGAGGGACTTTGTCAAAAGCCTTCTGAAAATCAAGATAGACAATATCCAAATCCACATGCCTGTTGACCTTTTCAAAGAATTCTAAAAGGTTTGTCAGGCAAGACTTACCCTTACTGAAGCCATGCTGATTTTCCCTTAGCAAGGTTTGTTCTTCTATGTGTTTTAAGATTTTCTCTTGGATGAGGCTTTCCACCATTTTCCCTGGGACAGACGTAAGGCTAACTGGCGTGTAGTTTCTGTGGTCCCCCCTCCTTCCATTTTTAAAAATTGGTGTGAAGTCCTCTATTCTCCAGTCCTCCAGCAGCCTGGCCATTGTAAGAGACAAGTTGCATATTACCGTTAAGAGATCCGCAATTTCATTTCTCAGTTTGTTAATAACTCTTGGGTGGATGCCATCTGGGCCCAGTGACATGTTGATTTTCAGTTTATCAATTAAACCTAAATGTACCCCTTACGTTTTTGATATGGTGGTCAATAGCATACCCCCACTATCGCATCACTCCTTGGACCTGGTAGTTTAACCCCCAGTGATTCTATGGCGGAATCAGACCCACCGTCAATCTCCATTCTGCTGGATTTTACCCCTTTGACATAGATGGCCACTCCACCTCCAACCCACCCCTCTCTATCCCTTCTATAAGAGTTTATAGCCTGGGATTGCGGTATCCCACTGGTTATCCTCATTCCACCAGGTTTCTGTTATGGCTATTATATCAGGGTGAGGTGTTCCGAACCAGATGCCACTCAGCTTCTGTCAGTTATCAGTTTAAAAGCTGTTTAAAAGCTGCTCTGCAGCCTTTTTGATGTTGGACGCCAGCAATCTGGTCCCATCATGGTTCAAGTGCAACCCGTCCCTCCTGAACAGGTTTGGCTTGTCCCAAAATGTTCTCCAGTTCCTGACAAATCTAAAGCTCTCCTGTCCACACCATTGCCTCATCCGTGCATTGAGGCTTTCTGAGCTCTGCCTGCCTGGGTCCTGCGTGAAGAACAGGCAGCACTTCTGAAAATGCTACCTTAGAAGTCCGGGACTTCAATCTTCTTCCTAACAACCTGAAATTGGCTTCCAGGACTGACCACTTGGCCTTCCCAACATCATAGGTAGCAAATTGTACCATGACCACTCTGATCTTTCATTTCAAAAAACAAAAGAGAAAATTAATGATTTGTTGTTGTTAAGGAAGGAAGGAAGGAAGGAAGGAAGGAAGGAAGGAAGGAAGGAAGGAAGGAAGGAAGGAAGGAAGGAAGGAAGGAAGGAATAGAATTAATAATGTAGCAGACCCCAAATAGTTTTTAAAAAATAATGAATATTTAATCAGCAGGATTTTTGTTTGTTTTTGTCTTTTTTTATTCTATAGCTCAAAGAATTCCCCAAAGAGATGCTGACTGGGTGAGTATGGAAGCTGCAGGCGGAGTATGTAAGCAGATTAAGTCTCATACCTGAGGTGCAGAAGAGCAGAAGGAAGTGCAGCGGTTTGAAAGAAACATTATCTGCCACCTCAGAAAGGGATGAGTTAACAAACGAGGGGAAAGGCCAGAACTGAAGGTTGAAATGTCATTGCTTTGTGTGTGTGTGTGTGTGTGTGTGTGTGTGTGATTCCCCCCCCCAACATGTTTTAGTGCAACCCCACTAATGCGACTGTGTGATAATTGGGCACCTTGTTAAATAGCCTCAGTCTGATGTTATGATTTCAGCAATAGTGTTACTGTGCACAGAAATTTTGTTTTACATTGTTTGCCATTGACTTACACACATAAAATAAATACACACACACACACATACATGCATGCACGTGCACACACACACAGATGTACGTAAAATCTGAAAATCCAATATATTTCTAATCTAAATTTACTGATGGAAACTGTTTTGATTGGCCAATTGTGCATCTTGAAAAATCCCAACTCAGCACCAAGATATAACTATTAGTTGACAGATGTTCCCTTTCTTAAATGTGCAATCTCTCCCCCCCCTTGGATTAAAAATCAAGGACGGTCTATCCATTGAGTAGAAGGCTGACCTTAGTGCCACAAACAGTATTCTCTGGAAAGCTATACCTTGAGCTTTCTAATAATTGCACATGTTTAATCATCAAAGGTATTATCTTAAGAAGAACAGTGTCAATCAGCTGAAACATTTTTTTCAGCTGCAATCTGAACACACCTCCTCTGGGATATGTCCAATTGAACAAAATGGCTTTTATTTCTGATGAAATATACATAGTTCACTGATTAAACACTAGCCTCATAACTGATTATTTAATGATACAATTACACGTTAATACATTTCCATATTTCCATAACCCAAATGTAAATTTCCTCAGAAACCCAAGGAAGTTTAAGAAACCTTAGAATATGGCAGCTCAAGCTTGTGGAGAATTAAGTTAAAAGGTGAAAGCCTATGATCAACGAAAGGGCAACATGTACCACAGATTCAGACATGTTACAGCCAGTATGGTACCATGGTTAGTGTGTTGAATGAGGACTCGTGACAGCTATGCTCAAATCCCTACTCTGCCATGAAACTTAAGCTTAGATGACTAAAACGTGTTCAGTTTAGCCTACCTCTCTAAGGAAAAGCAAGAAGTAAATAAGTCATGTCATTGAAGGAAAGATAGAGTATTCTTTTGCATATTCTTCAGTTATAAGTTGGCTGTGGCTGTTTCCACTTGGGATGTGGCCGCTCTAAACCATGATGTCATCATGTGTCACACCAAGCCCCTATGTTCTTCAACCAAAACCTTTTCTTTTTCTTGTACTTGTTGCCCATTTTGAATTGGACTGAATGATTGGTGTAACAATCTATAATTTTTGTTTCTCATTAATGTGACTGGAATGCTCTGGCATTTTGTGTTGCATTTTGTGTTCTATTAATTTCTTCATCTTCATTCATTTGCTGAATTTTAAAACTGTGTTTCAAAAATAGCTAGGCTTATGCGAGATCTTAGGGCCTTTTTACATGACCCCTAAGATCCGCTGGTCCCTTAAATTTGGACCAGAGATCTTGAGGGTTCGTTGCTGTTCCTCCGTCCCCACCCGCTCTGCACTTCTTTGTTCTGTCTGCGTGAGGGGAGGGAGAAAAAAAAGCCTTAGACAGGGACAAAAGAATAAAGCCTTACCTCCGGTGCCGGTGGAAGTTGCTCTGACCTCCGTTTACTTCCTGGTTCCTCTTTAAGGGGCGGAGGCAAAAGAAAAACAACAGAAAGAAGCGAGGAGAGCTCAGGCACTCTCCGCATCAAATATTTTTCACCATCAAAGAGCAGGTACAAGAAAAGTGCGCTGGGTCGCGCTTAGGTGGGCGGGGTCGCACTTAATTGTCTGCAAACTCCGGAGCTGGTGGGGAAACATTTTTAAGGTCCGGAGCTTGCAGCCATTTGCAGCGGAGCTTAGGGGTCATGTATAAACGCCCTGAGTTGCCTGCAATCCAGGTAGATATCCCTAAACCCCAAATGTGCTCAGGTTAAGCAATCTGTCATCACCAACCTGTATTGCTTCGGTGGGCACCCACTTGAGCTAATAA
Source organism: Phrynocephalus forsythii (assembly GCA_029282475.1). Classification (NCBI taxonomy): domain Eukaryota; kingdom Metazoa; phylum Chordata; class Lepidosauria; order Squamata; family Agamidae; genus Phrynocephalus; species Phrynocephalus forsythii. Next base: position 121,539,931 of record JAPFRF010000002.1, on the reverse strand, counting down.
ATTCTTATCATTCTGCAATAGATCTGTCTTTCTGTTTCTTTTTCATAGTAGTCTGTATTAACCTTCATGACTCCATGCCTTACCTTAGAACCAAAGAGCACTGAAAAAAAGGAATGTGATTTCTCTTTTAGACGGGAAGGATGCCAGAGATGATGATTCCGTTCCCAAGACTTGCTGTCAAGTTGGACTTTTCGACTCACTGGCGCCTTAAGACAAAACTGACTTCACAGCTCACAACTATTATAATCAAGTTTGTTTGTTTAGTACGTAAGTAAGCAAGCAAGCAAATATCACTTGTAGGCTGCTTTTCTGCTCGTGAGAGAACCCAGGGTGGCTCATGGTATTAAAACCAGCAACACTAAAAACACAATAAATTACAGGTTGAAATGCTGTTAAACTACACAAATAATTAGAAACCCGCTGAGTAATTAAAAACATTTGAAATGTCAAAGTATTCATAATATGGTTAAATTGAACGCACAAGAAGGGGAAGGGACTTAGCCTTGCATACAAGGAGTTGCTTTCTTTAATAAACTGCAGTTATGACAATTAACTCTCTTTCGGACTCTCTTTTGGATAGATAATGGAAACTAATCTGTTCGAAAATGATGCTTGAACTTCTGCTAGTCAATCTCATTAATTTCAATCCTGTTTTCATTTGAGTAGCTATGCATGGGGTTATGCTATCCAGCTGCAATCCTTGGCAGGTTTACTTTGAAATCTATGCCCTACAACTCACCAGGGGCTTACTTCCAAGCGAAAGCCCTTCATTGATGAGCCCTACTGCTGAATAAAAACGTTCAGCCCTGGCCGTAAGGAAAAAAAGCTTGCTTTAATAGGTCGCCCAGACTAAATGGTGCTTTATTTTGGAAATGTGCATATAAAGTCATGCTAAACAGAGAAACATTTTCTGCCCAACACATACTAAATAGAAGCACCACGTCGTTAAGAGATGCTTTCATATTTTTTAGGTATTCCTGTTCCTGCACAGGGGGAAAGGTGAGCCCATTAACACCTTGGATCAAAACACATCCACTTCCTACCAACACAGAATAGGCTATTTTCCATGTGGGCCCTTAATGCCTCTGCTTGTGTTCACACTTCTGTGTCTCATACTCAGCCACACAAATCCTCCTTTATAAATGGCCTCCAGGCCGTGGGGATGAGGTCACGAGCCCACATTTAAAATTCCCTGTGCATACCCTCCTGTCCATCGCATATGACTGCCGTGCCTGACAAATTCTACACATGCCGGTGGAGTGGGACACACGGCTGACTTTGGATGAAAAGGGTGCTGTTCCCATTGCCCTTTCCTTTCTTTGAAAAATAAAGCTGTGTGTGCTGACGGAGTGGCTTTGGCAACACCCAATAAATGTTAATAATTCATAGCTGGCATCCCTAAATGCGAGTATGAGGGAAATAAAAATAAAATAAAAAATAAAATACTTATAGGGCCCCTCAGAGCATCCTGACACAACATGAGAGAAGGGCCTGCAGAAAGAGCATGTTTTTCTTTCTTTCTTTCGGTCTTTCTTTCTTTCCCCCCAAAAAGGAATTATTGAAGAACATTTCTGGGTCCTTTCTTTGGGCCACTGCTTTAAGTTTCTTTCTCCCACCTTTTTCTCGAGAGTAGCTTTCCTCCCTTTCGTGCCTTCCAGATGTGTTCCACTGTCTCCCCATCGACCCAGTCAGCTGGCTGGTGCTGATGGGCTGGGGCTCCCAAATATGTTAAGGTATCTGGTTGATGAGGGCTTTGAGGGGTTACGTGCATCCCAACATCAAAACTAGAACTCTTTAATTAGCGGTAAAATGCCACTGACGATGGCGTCGTTTCCATAGCACTTGGCAAAGCTGTACAACATAATCCCGAGCAGTGTGTTTACGTTTGCACCCTCCACTTTGCATTCTCCAGGAACCGATAAACAGAAAACACACTACCTCACCTATGAAATGTGGTGTGTCCATTAAGCTTCAGCTGGGCTACCTCTAGACCATTGGTGGTGAACCTTTGGCACTCCAGATATTTTGGACCACAACTCCCACAGTCCTTTGTCATTGGCAATCTAGGCTCGGAATTCTGGGAATTGTGGTTCAAAACATCTGGAGTGCCAAAGGTTTGCCACCACTGCTCTAGACCAGGTATGTCCAAACTTTGGCCCTCCAGATGTTTTGGACCACAACTCCCACAGTCCTTTGCCATTTGGAATACAGGCTTGGAATTCTGGGAGCTGTGGTCCAAAACATCAGGAGGGCTGAAGTTTGGTCATGCCTGCTCTAGACATTTATTCAGGCATAGCATTCATGACTTTCTCCCCTTCAGTTCTCACAACAGTAAAATGACATAGATTATGGTGAAAATAGTGACTCTGGGCCTTTTCACACGACCCCTAAAATCCGCGGCAAATGGCTCCCAGATCCGGAGCTTAAAATTGTGTCGCCACCAACTCCGGAGTTTACAACAAATTAAGTGCGACCACGCCCACCTAAGTGCGTCCCAGCGCACTTTTCAATTACCTGCTCTCCGGGGGTGAAAAATTCCTGATGCATATGTAACATAGAGAGTGCCGGGCTCTCCTGGCTTCTGTTTGTTTTTTTTTGCCCCCCCCGCCCCTTTAAGAGATCTGAATGCAGTGCCGGGAGCAGAGCGAGATGGCAGAACAGAGGTGAGCCGGCATTTTTTCTCCCTTTTTTTCTCCTTCCCCTCACGCAGACAGCAGCCAGGAGTGCGGAGGGGGTGGGAACACAGGAACATCGACAAACCTCCAAGATTTCTGGTCCGAATTTAAGTGGCCAGTGGATCTTAGGGGTTGTGTGAAAAGGCTCTTACCTGAGAGCAGAAATGGGCAGATGTCAGGTTTAAGGGGGTGCATCTTTCCAACTCTTTCCAAAATCCTAAAGTCCACAGACCTGGATTAATGGGGGCAAATGTCTCCAAAGGATGAAGGAGCAAAGTGTGTCTGAGCACATTATTTCCACAGGATTTTGTCATAAGCAGGAGGCCAGAACCAAACTCATAAATCCTTACACACCCAAATTACGTCCAGTCCCCCCCCCCCACCATGTATGCTTTTGCAGCAACCAGATCAAATCTTAATCCTGAATTTTCTCTGGAGGCAAAAATGACAAAACCGAGACTGTTGTGCTTTGAGCACATCATAAGGTGCCCTGAAAAAGACAATAATGGTGGGAAATATTGAAGGCAGCAGAAAATGGAGAAGACTAAACATGAGATGGGCTGACTCCATGAGGAAAGCAAGAGGTACAAGCTTGAAAGATAGATAGATAAATTCGGAGAATTTTTGACATCACTCATAGGATCACCATAAGTCAAAAGCAAGTTGACAACACATAAAAAGAACAATCAGAGTTAAGATGATTCTTAGTGGTTGTGAGACAAATGAAATTAAGAAATTTTGGCTGATCGACTGCGAATCATTCTGAGATCTATCAGTAGATCCCAGTCTACATTCTATGCACCCCACTCAAGTCCCTTGAATGAACGTCACTGTCAACATATTTGAAACCAGTCCATATAGAACACACAGCTGACCTTACAGAGATAGAGGTTAGCTGTATTTAGGGTGGGGATCCCTAGCCCTTGGGATGTTTTAGACCACAAACTCCATCATTCCTTCCTTTAGGCTGTGATGTCTAAAATTAGTGGGAACCAATCTAATAGGCTGCAGGTCCTTCAACCCTGCTTTTTAGATCTGTTCGATCTGTTTTTGCAGACCACTGTTGCTAGTGGGATGACAATGACATTACAGGTTGTAGGGGAATAATTTGAGGAAGACAAAAGGCTCACTGCATCATATTGAAGGGGGATCCTGAGATAATCCTATTGGGACTGATTAACAGCAAGTTCTGAATAAAGACAAGAGGAAATATTTCTTCCTGGCAGCTCATAATGAACATAAGTAGAATTCATGTTTGCAAGATCTGTGGATAGCTACTAGCTTCCCTTTGTTACGCACAACTGTTGAAGGCAAAGGAGACCTGTCTTGGTTGACAAGACTGAGTGGCAGGGTCACCTGTTCCTTCATTTGTAAACTCCCAGTTTAACGTTGCAGCGCTAAAGTAGAGACATGGCAGCCACTCTCTGCATATGGCAGGAGTCTCAAGGATGTGAGACAGAATATGGAGGTGACTCAGTGTGCCAGTCTTTTGCAGCCCTTTTCTTCAAATAATATGGGGGCCCAGAAAAAGGTTTGTGTGTGTGTGTGTGTGTGTGTGTGTGTGTGTGTGTGTGTGTGTGTGTGTGTGTGTGTGTGTGTGAGAGAGAGAGAGAGAGAGAGAGAGAGAGAGAGAGAGAGAGAGAGAGAGAGAAATTCCTATCACATCTAGCCATATTTGGGGCATATCAGTTGGGGAAAGTTTGCTCTTTCTATAACCTAAACCAGGCCAGGATAAATGTCGTATCAGAAGCTTGTGAACTAGTGCAGGAATCCGAAAGGTTAGAACTTCTTAAAGTTTTAAAATTAGCAATTTGAAACTAGCAATTTACCTTTGTGTAAGGGAAATCACACCTCCTTGACAAGATGCACCCGGGAACCCAACCAAGCACTTTGTTAAAGAGCAGCAATCAAGACTTAAACACAATTCTCCTTCTACAAGCACAAATCTGCACTAAGATGCTGGCCCTTCTGAAAGAGTTTGAACAAGCACGGCTGCAAGTCCATCCTTTCTTTCTTTAAAAATATGGTCCTCTTTTTCTTGTGAGCGCTCTTGCTAGAAGGAAGGCAGGATGCAAATGCACCAAATTACAAAATAATAATTTCCACTTGTTCCTAGATAGGGAACAAAGTCTGTTGAAAGAGCAGGGGCAATTTAGTGCTGCTGGCTATCCAAACAAGGGTACGTCTTTTATGATGCCTACAAGATGACTTGCATTAAAGAGGCACTCCCACCCTCAGAACAAATGTCGGCTGCCTCAGGAAGTAACAGTTTTGTGACACAGGGGTAACTGGCCTAGGTGGCAACTGCTAGGCAATATCAGGGAACAAATTGAGCTTCTCAGACTTTATAGCTACTTGGGGAACATTTGCCTGCTTCAATGACTCTTTATAATGCAGATGAGGATGATGCAAGTAAACTCAGGGTGACTCAGGTATTTGGGCTGCATGCAAGCACCAAGCAGTGAGATCACCTCTTAGGAAACAAAGGGAGAGCATTGACAAAGGTTATCCTTGTTGTTGAAAATCAGCTGTCAGGAGTGTTCAAATTCCTGCTGAGACATGTAACTCAGCAGGCCAACTTGCACCAATCGCTCTCTTTCAGCCTGACAACGACCTACCTCACAGGGTCGTTGTCAGGGCATGAGGAAGGACGCGAGAGCTGTGCACGCCATCTTCAGTTCAATGGAGGAAAGGCAGGGTATACCTGTATGTGTAACTGATGACTTAAATTAGGAGTGCCCAAACTTCAACCGGCCAGTGTTTTGGATGGCAACTCCCAGAATTCCAAGCCTGTATTTGCCAATGACAAAAGACTGTGGGAGTTGTGACCCAAAACATCTGGAGGGCCGAAGTTTGGACACCCCTGATTTAAATTAAGAAAATGTTAGAGAGCTCTGCCAACAACAGCCACACTCTAAAGCCGGAACAGAAAAACTGCAGTGTAGTGAGGACAGCTCGTAAGTGAGGCAGGAGGGACACACCTCTGAAATTTTGGAATAAACCACCCAACAGTATAAGTAACAAGGTGTGCAAAGCACTGTATGTGTGTGTCCTTGGATTAGTCAGCCTGGCCTACCTAAAAGGGTTGTTCTGAGGGATCACATGTGAGCTGCTTTAAACTCATTGAAGAAATAAAGAAGTCAGGGTTCCAGAAAGAGTTTCATTCTAGAAAACTGGTCAAGAGATTCTGTGATTTCCCTCTACAAAGGAGTCAGCACACAACAAGAAGTACAAAACATAAGAACTAAGTAGGGCCAGTGTGTGAGTTATAAAAATAAAGCAAAGCAAAGCAAAGCAAAGTGTTCTGCTTATATACCGCCCCATACCACTACAAGTAGTCTCTGGGCGGTTTACAATTTTAATTACAGTGTGCAGGCTACACATTGCCCCCCCCCCCAGCAAGCTGGGTACTCATTTTACCGACCTTGGAAGGATGGAAGGCTGAGTGAACCTTGAGCCAAATATGCTCCAGTCACACAAGATTTGGAAGGAGGCATTGTCTGCTTTTCGACCTGCTCACCGCAGTTCCAAAGCAAAATTTTGCAATTAATTAAACATTATTTTCTGGATCTCTTTTTCCTTGGAACAGTCCCAGGACAAAGAAGTAAACTTCATGTGCCCATTTGGATTTGCCCACAAATTTTCAGAGGTGACTAGGTGACTAATTCTTAAAATGGTATGGGGAGGTATATAAGCAGAACACTTTTAAAATGTCCCTGTGCATATTTCATTTTGAGAGAGCACTTTGAAACCAAAACATATCCCGCTGGTGAATTTGGAATAAAAGATTAGCTGCACCTCACTGCTGTGTAAGTGATGTTGCTGTCTCTGTTCTTTTTGGGAAAGGGGTGTAAGGATGAAATTTAAACATCAAAGAACAACAATAATAGAAGGAGTGAGATGGTTGCAAACACCTTTCGTGGTGTCTACAAATGTTGCTCAGATGACAACATAAAAATGCACAAATAAGAGCAGCACAAATGCACAATGCTCCAAACATTTTTGGGGTTGTGCAGTGGTTTTTACATTCATGAACTTGAAGAGAGCCTTTCAGAAATACAATATGACCACTGTCTCCACTGATTCATTAACCACTGATTCAGTTATCCATGGATGGCAGAGGAAAATAATAAATACAGTGGACCCTTGTATAACAAATGTTTTGTATAAAATAATATCTGTACACCATAAAAAAATCCAGAGATAGGGGAAATTTGCTTAACAGAACCGCCTATGGGGTGAATCTGTACAACATAAAAATGGTTGCGATTAGGGATTACTCTGTTTTCAATGCATTCCTATGGGAAATTTGTATAAAGGAAAATTTGCTTAACATAATTTCATTTGGAACAAATTAATTCCTTTATACAAGGTACCACTGTAATTTATTCAGCAGCCACAAAGCAGGCTACTGTCACAAACAGCAACCGTAAAGCAAGCTACTGTCAGAAAACAGGAGTTTTGAGGGTTTTTTTTGGTGTTCCCTCTTATCCACAGTTTTCATTATCCATGGGAAGGGGTTGAATCAATCCCCAGCAGATACCAGAGTCCCACTGTATATTCAGAATGTATTTTTTTAAAAAAAAAACCTTTCAAACAAACCCTTTACTCTTAATTAACCATTTTGATTCTGGACACTGTATCGCCACACAATTATAGATGTCAATGTGCACTTTTCCAGTACTATAATTCCCATTCCTAAATGCGTCAAAGGGGAATATACAGTGTGGTGTCATGGATAGAGTGATGGACTAGGACTCAGGAAGCCTGGTTTCAAACTTCTGCTCACCCATGGAAACTCCTTGGTGGTGCAGAAGTTTATGAAAGATGCCAGCAAGTTCAGAGGAAGACAACAAGGATAATCAGGGGAATGGAAACCAAGATCTATGAAGGACATCTAAAAGATCTAGGGCTGTTTAGCCTTGAGACAGGAAGGCTGAGGAGAGACAGGATAGCACTTTTCAAATACTTGATCATCTCAGAGTACAAGACATGTGATTATGGGCTCAAACTACAGGAAATCAGATTGAGACTAAATATCAGGAGAAACCATTAGAGCAGTGTGACAGTGGAACCAATTACCTTGGCAGGTGTTGAGTGTTCCAATGCTGGGAGCATTCAAGAGAAATTTGGACAACCCCCGTGGCAGACATCCCTTGATTTTGATTCTTGCCATGAGCAGCAGGTTGGAACCAATTATGTGTGTGTGTGTGTTGTGTTGTTACAGTCGTGACTGACTCTTTGTGACCCCATGTCCATGGAGTTTTCTTGGCAGGAAGCCCCCCCCCAACTCAATTATTCTGTGATTCTATAACTGGTAAGGGCACTGCTTAAATATTGAATTTACCTTGAAAGCCCTGTTAAGGTTGCTGTGAGTCAGCTTTATCTTGACCACAAACAACACAACAAAAAGCATAAACATTCAATAATTGAATGATTTTGGAATGCGGCTTGCAAATTTAATGAATCAATGAAGCCAAGATGTCTTTGTGCTCTTTATCTTACTGACTTCTCGAAGGAGCCCTCATGTTCCTTACCTGTTGATGATAGCTGAAGGGCGTATGTTGGATTTTGTGCCTCATGTGCCAAAATAATTATGGCTGACTCTATGAGAACAATACTTAAGACTGGGTAACCATTTGCGGCTGTCCCTCAGGTAGCAGAATGTCTTGGGGGTGAACCTGTGCATAGCTCATGTGGTCTAGTAAGTCATTATTTTGCACCAGCAAAAGTCATAACCTTATGTGTGTGTGTGTCTATTAAGTCATAATTCTGTATTTTAGGTCTGGTGGAGGTATGATGGAGAGGTAATAAGGTAGTTATCCTCATATATTTGAACAGCTGTCTCACAGGAGATAAAGTGAGCTTGCTTTTTTTAAGATCCTAGAGCAGTGGTTCCCCAGCCTTGGGTCCCCAGATGTTCTTAGGTTAAAACTCCTTGAAGCTTTCACCCGTAGCTATACTAGCCACGATTTCTGGGAGGTATAGCCCAAGAACATCTGGAGACCCAGGGTTGGGAGACACTGCTCTACAGTCTATGGCCTAAATAAGTAGATTTAATTTAGTAAGAAATTTTGCCTAGATACGAAGAGTAACCTATTGACATTAAGAGGTGTTTGGCAGTGAGATGGACTTTCTTCATAGAATCATAGAATCATAGAGTTGGAAGAGACCTCAAGGGCCATATAGTCCAACCCCCTGCCATGCAGGAACCCCATCACAATATTTCTGACAGATGGCCATCCAGCCTCTGCTTAAAAACCTCCAAAGAAGGAGACTCCACCACCCTCCTTTGTGGCAGCATATTCCACTGCCGAAAAGCTCTAACTGTCATGAAGTTCTTCCTAATGTAGATTCTCCTTCACTGGAGGTCTTTACACAGCAGTTGGATGGCTACCTGCCAAGAAGCAATTTACAGTGGACCCTCGTATAACAAACAGTTTGTATAACTTAAAATCTGTACAACATAAAAAATTCCAGAGATAGGGGAAATTTGCTTAACAGAATTGTCTACGGGGAGAATCCGTACAACATAAAAATGGTCGCAATTAGGGATTTCTCTGTTTTCAATGCATTCCTATGGGAAATTTGTATAAAGGAAAAATTGCTTAACATAATTTCATTTGGAACAAATTAATTTCTTTATACAAGGTTCCACTGTAGTTAGGGATTTTCAGCTTTGACAGGGAATTGGACTTGATGACCTTTGGATTCCCCCCCAATTGTACAATTCTATACCTCTAGGCTCTACTTTTGAGGTGCTATTCTATTCCTAAATCTTGGTGATAGACTTAGGGACCCCCCTGGCCCCTACTCCTAAAATTTGGCTACAACTTTGGATTTTCTGGTTTCTGTTTTTCCCCCCATCGGCTTGTTTGTGAGGACACCTGCTTTTCCTAGGAAATGTTTTATCTGCTTCCAGAGCCTATTAGATATTCCTTTCCATGGCTTTTAATGAGGTGTTTTTAGAACCCTGTGCTAACATGTCCGTGGTTTCCTGGCAAAATGCATAATTGACCTCAGCTTACATTGCATCTTGTTGAATGCCAGGTAAATGATGGAAGAAGCTGTTCCTGGTAAAGTGGGCAGGTGGCTGTGGGAAGAGGCTGCCCCAGAAAAAACTCACCCATCCCAACCCAAACAACTGTTTTCCTCTTGCTCCTCAGGATCTGATAAGACCCCTTTCCTTCCCACTCTAATATATTATTTGAAGAGGAGGCAAATCACTCACCCGAGACCCAGGAAGCCTGGGTTCAAAACCCTATTGGCCATGAACTTCACTGAGTCATCCTGGGCTCTTCACATGATGTCAGCCTGATCTACCTTATCAACATTTATGAGGGTGTACTTGGGGGAAGCAGGCCATATACAAGCCTCATTCCAACATCATTCTCCTAGAACAGTGGTAGTGAACCTTTGGCATTCCAGATGTTCTGGACCACAGCTCCCAGAATTCTAAGCCTAATTCTAACAAAGGACTGTGGAAATTGCGGTCCAAAACATCTGGAGTGTCAAAGGTTCGCCACCACTGACCTAGAATCATAGTATCATAGAGTTGGAAGAGACCTCAAGGACCATCCAGTCCAATCCCCTGCCATGCATGAACCCCCATCACAGTATTTCTGACTGATGGCCTTCCAGCCTCTGCTTAAAAACCTCCAAAGAAGGAGACTCCACCACCCTTTGTGGGAGCATATTCCACTGCCGAACAGCTCTAACCATCATGAAGTTGTTCCTAGTGTTCAAATGGAATCTCTTCCTGTAGTTTGAAACCATTGCCCCGTGTCCTAGTTTCTGCAGCCATGGAAAACAAACCTGTTCCCTCTTCAATATGACATCCTTTCAGATATTTAAACATAGCTATCATATCCCCTCTCAGCCTTCTTTTTGAAAGGCTAAACATTCCCAGCTCCCTAAGCCATTCCTCGTAAGACATTGAGCTCAGTTGGAGAGATACATGATATAAATGATATAAATGCAACAAACAATAAACAAAGGTAGATACATTGCAATAGTGACTCAAGTAGTTGACTGAGGTTGGAAGGCGAGATCAACTACTATCTACAGTATACTTCTTGCTCTGTGTGGCCACTTTACCCCCTCCTTCTTGTGACTGTACTCTTGCTACCTGCTCTCCATCACTTCAGACAGGGTGGGAGTGGCAGAGAGGAAGGTGAGCTGGTACTACTAACTAGGAGGGAGTGGCAGGTTTTGCAAACAATACCCCATGCCGAGCTCTGAGGAACATTCCCGACAAGTCAGACATTTGGTACTTAGCTCTTGCAGAGTTTTAAAATTTTAGTTAAATTCCTTTAACTGTGCAGCAAAAGTGGAAGGTTTTTTTTTTTGGAACAGAATAGGTTCAAGTTCCCCAGAGGGAACCACCCTTCCCCATTGACTGGCTCTTATGGTCTCAATAGCTCACTCTGAGGTATTAGTAGGAAAAGAATAAAACACTTCATGGTAGAGATGGGCACGAATCAAAAAAATGACGTTTTGTTTGTCGTTTGTTGTTTGGAGGGTCCGTTTTGGTTCGTTTCCGTTTTTCGTGAATGTTTGCAAAAAATTGTTTTTGTTTTCATTCATTTTGTTACAGTTTCGTTACCATTTATTTCCATTTTTGTGATTTTTTTAGCATTTAAAGCAGTTCACTGTATTGCAGTAACGGAAACGAAACGCACAACAAAATTTCAGGTGTTTCTGTTCGTTTCGTTTCATTTTGGAGACAAAATTCGTTTGTCATTTCATTGCATAACGAAATAAAAAAACAAAAACAAAAACAAAAAATTGTTTGTTTCGTGCCCATCTCTACTTCATGGCTTAAAATGGAACAAATCAAACTGCAAACTAACTAACTGGATGCTTCCAAGAAACAGATTTGAACAGACTAAAAGAGGAAAAGAGCAACACAGAGCAGAGTGTTGGGGCTGTCTTTGAATCCAGAGATAGAGAAAGAATTATTAGTGCTGGATAAATTGACAATCACTCCAGCCCAAAAAGGTCCCTCCCAGCCACCTCTTCTCCAACCAGCATGCAAGGTTGTAATAGCTCCAACACTGGCTAGTTTTAGATCACCAAACTTTCTGGAACAGGACCAGTGAGGACTCTCCAGAACAGGATATCTGGAGCTATCACATTCACATTCCCAGTTTCTGGAGCACTGCTATCTGTCAAGTGCTTAATAGAAGGGCTGGCCTCGACGGATAAATATGGATCAACATTGTACTTTTGAAATTCACATTAGAGATATTTCCATCTAGTAATTTATTTTAGGTCATTTGCCATGGGGAGATTAAAAACATTTCTGGAAGGAATTACTGGTAGAATTCCCCCATCCTTCCAAAAGTATTAGAAATTTCAATCCCCTTTAGGAGTAAAATTAGGTATGATGATGATCAGACTGGATTGCTCACTTCTCTACATCTTGAACCTCTGATCTGGCAAATAGCTCTTTTAAAAATATGCTTCAGTGACTTTTCCATAGGAAAAAAGGCACAGAGGAATATAGAAGCCTTTCTCCCCATCATTTACTTACTTTACATTGAAGATTCTAGCTTTAATTGGTCATTCTCTCTCAAGCAAATATTCATAGTCTTTGGGTCTAGAATCTACTGAAAGAAAGAAAGAAAGAAAGAAAGAAAGATGTTGAATTTTCTATACCCAGTTGCAACTCTTGTGTGGAATTGCAGTATAAACACAGTCTGAGCACAGCCCACGTGGGTGTGCTTTTTAAAGTAACTAATGACTTATTCATTCCTTATCATTGTTTGAAAGTATTGTGTGGCCAGGACTTTATATCTGCTGCTAATTGATAGGAAGATTCTGCAGTGCTTCGGCTGATCAGCAAGACTAAATTTCATAGAAGCTTCACAATGTGAGGAGTGAGATGAAAGGGGCTGATGGAGATTCCCATAGGCATCTGGGGGTGGAGGGGGAACTATCAGAGTAGTCTGGCATGAAATTCCTGTTTCACTGATGCATACTGAAGGAACAGATGGCTTTAAAGTTTGCTATAAAGAGAGCTAATAGTTTTTCATGGCGTAATAGATCCCATCTGAGACCATGCACCCAACCTCTTGAAACTGGGGCTAGGACAGAAATTTGTTTGCAGATTCCACCCCAACTGCACCCCTCCCCTTTTCCAATTAATATGATAGAAGTCTGGGATCCATTCATTTGAACAGGCTCCATACGGTAATAAAAATGTTGGCCTTCTCTACTAACGGACAACGGGAGTGCTCAATTTTCAGTGCATTGCACTGTGAAAATGGCCATTTTGGGGGATGCGAGTTTAGCACCAGCATGACTTGTAATAAAATGTGGCAGCGTGGAAGAACCCATGGTTTCAGCCAACCATCCATCCATGCTGTTGTCTTGCCTAAGCCATTTGATTCTCCCTCCTCCCCGTTTCTGACCTCTTTCTGACAATTTGGTCTGCAGTTCTGTGTCAGCTTAACAAGCTCCCCATCCACACTGAGCTGCTGGTGGGTTTCCATTCCTCTCAAAGCTGCCACAATTTTCTCTTGTGGCCTCAAGTAGTTGTAGTTTTTGCTGGAGGTCACCCGGTTTGTGCAAGAATTTCAGTCAAAATCCAAAGAAACAAAAAAAAAAAACCTGTGCTACCTTAAATACTATTACATTGTAATATAAGCTTTCATGGATCAAGTCTATATGTCTGAAGAAGTGGACTTGATCCACGAAAGCTGACATTCAAATATAATAGTCTTTAAGGTTGCACACGGTTTTGTCTTTTGCTTTGCTTTGTTTTGACGGTTTGGATTTTGTCTGGAATTCTTCCTACCTCCTTTCATTCAACTCTGTTCTTGTTGCCAAATTTGACTTTTAAAAACACCAACAGCCAGGGGCTGGAATGCCTCCAGGATACCTTCCTTTTTGCATTGTTTACTTCCCGAGGCTCTGCATCATATACACATCACTTTGAAAAAACTATAGGGCAGTGGTTCCCAATCTTCCTAATGCCGCAACCCTTTAGTACAGTTCCTCATGCTGTGGTGATCCCTTGCCCTGCTTGGAAGAGGCCACAAGCCCCCTTTGGCAGGCCACTGCCACAGATGCCATAGAGAACTTCCTCCTAGACAGGCACCCTCAGCCAATCGCAGCCTCTGGTGCCATTGACTGACATCCCCTCCAACCTATCAAGCTGTAACTCTCTCTTCCCCCCTTCCTCCCAGCCTCCTCCAGACCTAAGCCGATTGTACCTTTTTCTTCACTGGCTCATGGCAACCCCTTTGAAATGGTTTTGGACCCCCCCCCAAAGGGGTCCTGACCTCCAGGCTGGGAACCACTGCTATAGGGTTATGTTGCACCAGGGTAACTGAAGTCTGAAATACTAAACCAGGTTAGATCGACATGTGTGATGCCTGGATCCAAATAGAACACCAGGATTTTGTTTTGGGGTGAAGTGAATTTTAAAGAAAAGTTTGAAACCAACTAAATGACAAATTGCTTCAGCCTACTCATTTTTTTAAAAATCTTTAATTCCTGCAATACTGAGCAGGGTTTTGGACTTGATGGCCATATAGGCCCTTTCCAAATTTATGGTTTTGTGATTCTATGCTTCTAATGCCAGTGGTGTGAAATTTGACAGCTTTCGTCTGATTTCGGAAGCTAAGCAGGGTCAGGCCTGGTTAGTACTTGGATGAGAGACCTCCAAGAAATACCAGGTGCTGTAGGTGCCTGGAGTAGGAACTGGCAAAGCACTCCAGTATTCCTGCCAAGAAAACTCAATGGACATGGATTCACAAAGAGTCGGTCATGACTGTAATGACACAACACACACAAACACAGAGACAGGCCCTTCTTTAGAGGGTTGGATAACTCAGTAGTTTATCTGGCTATGGAATCAAAGACTGGGAGCTTGATCCCCCATTACGCCTCCTGCAAAATATAGCCAGCCTGTGTGTCCTTAGAGAAGCTGCACAGCCCTAACCCCAGGCACCCCCAGAAGAAGCATTCAGAGCATTCTCTACCTGAGCAATGCTGAAAAGGATTGCCGTGCTCCTGAATTGACTTGAGGACACAGAATAATAACCATAATTAAGTTCTATCATGTCCACAAATTTGATGTAGTCATTTTGTTTTTTCCTAATCCAAGTCCACATGAGACTGGTGATTCCAATTCATAAATCCATTCAGATCCAGGGCACGAATCAAATTGGTCGGGGGAACAAGTTGTTCCGGAATGAACAGGAATTCATTGCAAAGTCCAGAATTGATCTTCAAACTGAACAAGAGGAACTGCATGCAGCTCTCATGGGTGGTTATCCTAGATAGGGACTTTACAGTGGTGACACCCAGGATCTGGAACAAATTCCCTGCAAGGAGAGGAAATTTAGCAGCCAAGAAAGGGTAAAAAGATGTGTGTTTGTGTTTGTATGAAACACGTATATGCTACCTTACAGATTACAGATGCTTATTTAATACAGTAGCTATACTATGATTTGGGGCGGGGACTAAGGCTCCGAAAACTGTCGGCTGCAAAGTCTGCAGGTGCCACACAGTGGAGCAAGCTCCTGCTGATAACCCCAGGTCCTGCCAACCTAGCAGTTCTAGATCATGTAAATGGAAGTAGATTAATAGGTACTGCCATAAAAAGTGAGAAAGTAAAACAGTGTTTCCTTGCAGCCATGCCAGCCACGTGGCCATGGACTTGCACAACACTGGCTCTTCGGCTTGAATATGGAGATGAACACCGCTCCTAGAGTTGGACAAAACTAGTACGCATGTGTGGGGGGAACCTTTTGCCTGTACCTTTATGCTGCCTTTAGGTTTAGCTCGTAGGGACATTTCTGGGCAGAGGTGACTGTCAGTCTATCTAGCACAGGGGTCCTCAAAGTTTTTGAACAGCGGGCCAGTCCACCATGCCCCAGACACCACTGGGTGCCGGACCACAAGCAGGTGGGCAGGGTGGAGGAGGAGCAGTGGTGGGGCCTCAGGGCCATGGAGGGAGTAGGAGACCTTGCCGCAGCCTTCCTGTTTTAAATTGCCCCACTCGGCTGCACCCGCTGCCCCGACGGTGGGGGGCATTGGGGGGACCTTGCCGTAGGCCTCCCACTCTGAATGCCCCACTAGCCAGCATGCTGATCATCTGGCTGATAGTTGGGGGGAGTGGGAGGAGTGACATAGCCCACCACTTTGAACTGCCTCAGCAATAGAAGCAGCTGTGGAGGCTGGCTTGCTCGCAAAGCAGGGGGTAGGTGGGGGGGTTGCAGTTGGTCCCAGGGGCCGGATTCAGGACCTTGAGGGGCAGCATCCGTCCCCGGGGCCTTAGGTTGAGGACCCATGATCTAGCATTAACCAATTGTTCCTTCTCTGCCTCTGAATTAAAACCAAGCCCCAGCTCTCTGCTCTTATTCTCCCCTTCCTGTTGGCAGTTTGTAGTCTCTTGAAAGCAGGTTTTAGTTTGCTGTTTATATTTTCATTGTAAGTAAATAAAATCTTTTTACTTTGTCTACTAATAAAGTCTCAGAGTGAGTTATTGAGACTGTTAGCGCCAGTTGATGAGGAAAAAAACTGATCTGGGGAACTTGAAGCTATTCAGCTCTATCTGTCCCTGCCGTCCTTTGGACAGCTAGTGGAATTTAACCAAAAATGAAACTATGCAACAAAAAGGAAGCAGTGTTTGGTTAAAACCTTACATGCATCTCCCATGCACCTTGTTTTGTGTGTGTGTTTGGAAAAATCCCACTCTGACACTCCCAAGATCCAGTTCTTGGTTTTGAATTCTATTCTCAAATAGTTTAATGCTGCTACTGTTTTTTTTGTCTATTTTTAGATTGTTTATTGAGGAAACTAGTCAGGAGAGGCGAGAAAATGTTTATTGGTAGCTGGAAGACTGTGGCTGAATGCCACACTTGACAATGTGGATTAAGAGGATAAAACAAGGTTCAGGGGAAAAAGATGAGTTTTTATGAGGAATCTGAAAGAACTGGTACTAACGACATCAGGTTACCTCAGCCTTGCTCTCAGCTATCTTGGATTTCAGCAGCTCCTGTTGTCTCAGTGGCCATGACTGGGAATGATGGAATTTGTAACTGTAATTCAACTCCTCTGGAGGCATCAGACTAAGGAGACTTCTCTTATATAATTGGGAAAGGAGGAATACATTTGGTCACCTATAAGGAAGAACAGAAAAGGTGACTCAAAGGGCAACGTTATACAGTATTTCCATGCTCTGCTTCCCATAGTTTATTCACTCTTCTACGATGACCCACGTTGGACACAAAGCGAGGGAGGAAAGATATATATTACCCTGATCATCTTGGGAGAAACCTGGGGTAGAAATATACAAAAAAGGAAATAAATAAATATGTGTGTTACATACCTAATATGTCTGTGAAGATTTCCCGGGTGAGGTTATCCAGGAGCTGAGTCATGGCAATGGGACTTCTTTCCTTGTTAGATCGAAATGTTTCACTGCTAATCCAAGTAGCTTCTTCAGTCTGATGACGGTTGATAGGAGACTTCAGATTTATCCTCCACAATGGTTTCACTTAACCGTATTCTGAATAGGCTCCTTAGATGGACAAAGGCCAGAGGTGTGTTAAAGTCACACTTCTGCAGCCCTTCCCACTCTCATTAGACAATCCAGCAGTGGCATTCCTGGAGAAGGTGTGAAGTGGTCCTGATTTGTCTTGGTATCGATGAAAGGGCGGCATGTTAAATAGAGGATAGGCTGTGCCTAAATCCTCAACCTCTGTTGAGAGAGGGATTTTCTGTACAAACATTTATGACTTCCCTGACCCCTCTCTTGAAACACCTACCGGTATCTACTCTGTTTAAGATGTGTACATCTGAACACATCTTGCTGCATTGGAGTGCATTGCTCCCCTTGTCTTTTGCTATCTTGCCTTTTGGGCGCACGGGTCTCTGCCTTAGTGTGTTTATGGATTTGAAGTGAATGGGTATATGGTGTTTACCAAAAATCTTTTTGAGCTTCTCAGACAGTCCAGCTATGTAAGGAATGACCAGGTTCTTCCATCGGCTCTGGGCTTCAGATTGTTCCATTGTTTTGCTGGATCAGGACAGTGTCTTGTTAAAGGTTCAATTTTGGATATCCACACAGACCTTATGAGTTATCTTTAGATACTTGTCTTCCTTCTTCTTGGCTTCCAAGCTCTGAGGCACTGGCAGCAGAGGAGGAGCGCCCGTTTGTCCACCCACCCACCAAGCTCTGGAGCACTCACAGTGGCGGTGGAGGAGCACCCACTCACCTACCCACCCACCAAGCTCTGCGGCACTGGTGGTGGTGGAGGAGGAGGAGGAGCGCCTGCTCACCACTTCCAAGCTCCGGACACAGGTGGCGGCGGCAGTGGAGGAGGAGCACCTGCTCACCCTCACCAAGCTTGCTCGCTCACCCCCCCACAACCCATCAAGTTCTGTGGTGATGGTGGCGAAGGAGGCGGAGGAGGAGGAGGAGGAGGAGGAGGAGGAGGAAGGCCTGCTCAAGCACCCACCCACCAAGCTCTGCAGTACTGGCACAGGAGGAGAAGGAGCGCTCCCAGGTTGGTAGGCAGGCGGGAACCTGGTGGGCAACTTCTTAGCACCCCATGGGCTAAGAGTCACTCGTGGTCGATACACTGTTTAAGCCTGTTTTAAAACAATCAGAGGAGATGAAAGAATGCAGGAGCTTGTTCCCACATGACTTACAGCCACCAACTACTGACACCCCCTCTTTACAAGAACATGTTTGATTATGTCATTTTGCCTTTTGTTTTGTTTTTCATGTATAGTGCTGTGCAGTAATGGTGTGGTGCATAAATTTCAGAAATAAATGAATAAAATAAAAATAATTATCAAAGCTAACCACATAGGGAAAAAGCTTGTTCAAATCCTTCTGTCTAGAAAAATTAGAAGCCCACCAGTGGCAGAGAAAAAAACAATGCAGTTTGGTGTGGAAAGGGCTGGACCATCTCAAATCAGCCTTTCCATCATGTGAACTGTAAAAAAAAAATCTTCAAATGCATAAAATTAATAAATAAAATTCATAAATAAAATGAAATAAAAATTAATGCTGTAAGATATCTCTCAATTCCCTGTTCTCAATACTTGAACATGTCTTAATTGTACTGAACTGTCTATTACTCCTCATTACTGTAAGCCGCCTTGGGTCCTTTTTCCAAGGAAAAAGGCAGGGTAAAAATACTCTAAAATAAAATAAAATAAAATAAAATAAATAAAATTAAACAACAGGATATTCATTCCCTTGTTTGGTTTTACAGCTGTTTTTTCTTCTCTTTTCCCCAAATATTTTGTGAAATAAAGGCTCTCACACGACCACAAAAAAGAAACAGATGAACAGACTGTAGAGGATGGTGACTAATTTGGCAACACAGAATAAACAAACTGAAGATGCAAATAAGCTATTCACTTTGCCTTCTTTTATGCATGGGGTTAACATATTTATTGTAGCATCTTGTAATTGCCAGATATTTTTATATAACATCTGTGTTTTTTAAAAATAAAGCCAAAGACAGATAATTTGCAAATACAGAGATTCATAGCATAATAATTATCCTTGAGTGGTTTCAGCTATTATGAGTGGGACTTTTTTGGAATAAGTTTGAACACTGCCATCTTGGGGTTTTCTTCTGTTTGACATTTTGGTTCTAAAAACGGCTTATAGGCAAGTTTCTCCTTGAATTCAGTTCCTGAAATTGCCAACCTGTTAATTTCCAGTGTGTTCTTTTATGTAAAGCCAAACATACTACAGAATGCCAGTACATTTATAAATGCCAACTAAAACATCACAGAATAGCAGGTTTTTAAGTTCTCTACACTCTCCACAAAGTGGAAGTTGAACAAAATTGATGGGGCGTGTGTGTATGTGTGTGTGTGTGTGGGGGAATTGAGCACAATATTGTTGCCTCTGAAGTCTGCCTTCCAAGTAAATGCATTTGAAACAACATTTATTAAGCCTATCTGATGCATTTCAGATGTTTTGGACTACAACATCCATCACACACCAGTCATGTTGGGCTAGCTGCCAGGGTGATGGAAACAGGAGTTATGGCTAGTGACAGCCTTTTATTTATTTGATGGTATTTTTGCAAATTGTAAATGTTAAAGTGATTTGACATGCCATGGACTGACCAGAGAGTGTTTGCAAGGTATATCAGCTGAAATAAATAAATAAATACATAAATAAATAAATCATAGAAACATGATGTCAGAAGGGGATGTCTGCCAGGTGGTTGTCTAAATAAATGAATATGGAAAACACTTCTTTGGGGAGGGCTTTATTGTGTAGATATTAAAAGAAGCTAGTAAAAGAAATATTTATCAAACAAATTCTCTGGTTTAATCTGACTGCTGGTTTCCTTCCAGTACTGTATAAAGAGCCCAGCAGAGACAAGAGGTTACCTTCTTAAAAACTACAATTCCCAGAATCCTATAGGCGGCACCACTATGGTGTTCTAGGAAGTTTGGTTAAATCTGAAGTTGATTCTCCCCACTTATGAATCCTTGCTAATGTCTTTCAACAAGACTGAGGTGGAGATCTGGCCCGTGGGCCTTTTAATAAAATGCAGATTGTTAAAATCCAAGGATGTTTGCACAAATAAGTTTATTGGATGATAAAACCGGACCCTGTGGCCTTCCCCAGAACTGCAGAAAACAGGCGCCTTGTTTTATTTATACAAACGACTAAGCAGGTTCTTAATGCTGCCGTCCTTTCAACCCAGTTTTACAAAACAAATAGCAACACCTCCGCCATCAAGCGTCACAGAGTATTCCCTCTGCCTTGTTTCTAAAGCAGTAAATAAGAAAGGAAGGAACACAACTCCCCCCACCTGAGGTAAGTTCATTACTTCAGAGTTTTTAGTGGGACAAGAGTGCCGAAATAATCAACAATGTTGTTTTAAAGAAGGATTGTAACTCAGCTTCAAAGCTAACAGCACCCCTATAAAGGGACTTGTTTACACTTCTTAGCGCCATTGTTTTTAACGTGGGTTTTATGAAGGTTTTAAAATAAAGACAATGGCACATCTGTTGACACTCTTTTTTTCACAAGCCCAGATGGGGTGGAAAATCAGGGCCTTATGCAGAAAGTTTGATGCTGAAGAATCTCTCCCCTGGGCCTCCACTTAAAGGGTCAGGATCTTCAGTCTTTTGAAAACATGCACCCCTCCCCCAGTCTCTAAAAGGCTGTAAAACATTTCTAGGATGGGTTTGCAGTTCTCAGAGCAGCTGAGAGGTAGAGAAGGACCAACACTGAGATTTATACAGGAAAAAAGTAGTGGATGAAAAGACAAAGGCACTGAGGGATTCCTTTGGTCCCATTAAAACGCAGAGCTTGAAAAGCTTAATTGCGTGGACTACAATGCCCCAAATCCCCCAGCCTGTTGGGAATGGTTGTTGCCCCCCAAATCGACATTTTCCAACTTGGTAAAAATGTTAGGAAAGCAAGATGGGAAATGAGTCTTTGAGTGCCAGTCTCAAAGATTCCACCGGGGTCAAATGGCATTGGAAAAGATACACTTACTGTACATAGACAGCAGAAGTAACTGGTTATTAAAGAACCTGTGTTGTCTCCATACTGACAGAGGAAGCGGGTGAGAGGCTGCAACAGCACACAGCCAGGATTGGGCTTCCAAGCAACAACAAGTACAGTAGGACCCCAGTATCCGCTGGGGATTGGTTCCCAGCCTTCCAGTGGATAATGAAAACTGTGGGTAAGAGAGAACACCAAAATGTCCCCAAAACTGCTGTTTTGTGATTAGAGATGGGCACGAAATGAACGAATTTTGTCTCTAAAATGAAATGAAACGAACAGAAACACCGGAAATTTTGTCGTGCATTTCGTTTTCGTTACGGCAATACAGTGAACTGCTTTAAATGCAAAAAAAACATCACAAAAATGAAATAAATGGTAACAAAACGGTAACAAAACAAACGAATGGAAAAACAATTTTTTTGGCAAAAATTCGCGAAAAAGAGAAACGAACTGAAACGGACCCTCCAAACGACAAATGAAACAACATTTTTTTGATTCGTGCCCATCTCTATCTGTGATAGTAACTTGCTTTACAGATGCTGTTTCGCAACAATAGCTTGCTTTAGAGCTGCTGTTTGTGACAGTAGCTTGCTTTGCAGCTGCTGAATTATTTATTATTTCCTCTGCCAACCATGGATAACTGAATCAGTGGATACGGGGGTCCTACTGTACCTTCCTCTGGTTCTATTCTGTAGGTGTACCCAATATGGCAGAAGCCACACCTATTCATGAGTGAATTGTTGTTCAGTTCTCACTTGGCACAGTCACCTGGAAAGAGGGGCCACTTTAGAGATGAGACACATACATTGTATTCAGTTTGCAGTAAAAGCTCCAGCATAGATGATTCACAATGGACACCATGTCTCAACTACCCAAAAAATGAACCCTGGAGCATCAGAGCTGCATTTATGAGGATGTTCATTTCAACTGAAGTGCAAGTTCCTTGTGTCATCTTTCACATGAACAGCGTTTGCAGTTTATTCATTTATTTATTTTCTTTTAGAGTATTTTTACCCCACCTTTCTCCTTGGAAAAGGACCCAAGGCAGCTTATAGTAATGAAGGATAATATACAGTCCAGTACAATTAAGACATTGTTTGTCTATACCTATATGAATATCCGCTTTAGCCTTGACTGTCCTTGTGATTCTTGGCTTTGTTCACCTCTTTCTGAGCCTTCTGCTCCACAGGGGACAGCAAACAGCACCAGTAAACTACAATTTTCATGATTCTTGCAACAGTTAACATTGATTACAAGAAGTTCACATATATGCACTGCCGTTTTAGGGATTATCAGTGGATCTAATTTTGGAAGCGGTTGGATTATTGCAATGCTGGAAGAAAAGTGTTCCATGTCTTGTTCATTAAAGGCCATGCAAACACATTCTCTGGTTGGTCTGAAGGTACATCTGATCAGCTTGGTTAGAGCTTTGAGCATCATTTTTCTCCAACTTGTGCCCTCCAGATGTTCTAGATGTATTTCAGAACAACCAGAAAACACCATCTTGGAGAAAGCTCTTTTAGAGGACTTGACTGCAGATCCCTGTTTTGTGAGCTCAGAGACTAGGAAGGGGATTGTGGAAGGTCTGCAGCCTCCTCCCATTGGCCTCAAGGAAGAATCTGAAGTGGACTCTCTAGAACAGTGGTGGCGAACCTTTCACACTCCAGATGTTTTGGACCACAACTCCCACAATCCTTTGTCACTGGCAATACAGGCTTGGAATTCTGGGATTTGTGGTCCAACACATCTCCAAAGGTTCGCCACCACTGCTCTAGAAGTTGCCATGACTCAACTTGCAGAGAGTCTGAAGAAGAGGAACTTACCAAGAATGTTGCTCTAAAACATTCTGTTCAGTGGTCAAACCCATGTGTGGAAAGGGACCTTGTGCCTGCAGCTCCCCTCCCCATGCTTTCTTTAAACAGGTGGGGCAATAATTCCCAAAGGGGTCTCCAATCTATCGGTTCTCATGTACACACAAGTGCAAACACATTCATGAGGTTAGCAGATGTGCATTGCCTGGAATAAGCGACGGCCAATGAAGAAATCCAAGCCAAATATTTACCTTTAAAGCTCTGTTTTAAAAATCAGCAACACAACAGCCTGTTTAAAAACCATCACCTCAAAACCAGTGCATTCATTATGCATAGTGGAAAAAAGCAATTAAAATGTAATGGAGCTTGCATGGGGTGCTGAAAGAGTACAGGAGGCCAGGGCTTAGGGAGGCAAAAGTGTTGTTTAAACAAATAAGAGAGAGTGAAAGATATATTTCATTTCTAACTCAGGATTCTCTGGTCCTGTTCAATCATGGATATCAAAATATGTTGTGAAAATAAATAGAACAGTGCAGTCTTCTGTTTGAATGGTACAGGTTTTGTTCAGAGGCTGATCCTGCCAAGCAGTTAAGAAGCACTGAGCCAGGCTCTGTTGTTATGGGTGGGAATTCCTTGGAGCTCTCAGATAAGACTTAATACTCCGCATAGATATGGATTGATGGAATCATGGGACAGACCTTCCAGAATCCTCCTGCTTCATACTCTTTGAGCTCACCGAACATTAATAGTTCTCCATCTCTCTCTCTCTTCCTACAACAAAAACTACTACTACTACTACTACTACTACTACTACTACTACTACTACTACTACTACTACTACTACTGTGCTTTCTAGCCCATTATGACTTACAGTAACCCTTTTCAGGAGTTTCCAGGTAAAGAATACTCAAATTATTATTGTTTATTAATTTAAACTCATACCGTGTCCGTTTAGTAGACAAGCCATTACTCTGGACTGCTTCCAGAAAATATAAAAAAATACAGGTTTTAAAAATAGTCATATGAAAACACAGAGCCCTTTGTCAACCCATGGGTGGTAAACCCATAAAATTAATATTTCAAAGGGGTGAGGTTTGTAAAGACCTGGGCAAGAAACAGTTTAACTTTCCCTTCTTCTGGGGTCATCCTGGGACTTTGCAGCTTTCACAAGGTCATCTAGGCTGGGCTGTACTTGCAGGACTCTCAGTTGGGGGGGGATTGGACTCCCAACCTCTGGTTTCACAGCCAGATACCTAAAGCACTGAGCTATCCCACCAGCTTTAATTCCTAAAGTGAGAACTAATTAGGTAATTAGAGAAATAACTAATAAGCAGAACACTTTAATTAAGCAGCACCATCAGAGGTTGTTGGAGCAAGTTAATGACATACACTGTACAGGTATGGTTTTCCCTGAGCTTGGGAATTAAAGTTATGTATTTTCAGATTTTTAAAAATTCATTTTGAAATATAAAAGAGGATGGCTTTACACCCTGGATGTCAAAATCTGGGGGAAGGAGGGAGGGGAAGGACGTGTGAGGGGCTGCAATCCTATACCCTCTTATCTGAATGCACTAGGAAAAACAATGGATAGGTGCTTGGACATGAACATCCCTGCATAACTATGAAAAGACTAGTAAACAGGGAACGGCATAGTCATAACCTGAGAACTGCACAGCTGGAAGGGGAACCCTAGGGCTCATCAAGACAAACTCCTGTCAAGGAGGCCCGGAGGGGACTCAAACTCCCAACTCATGCCTAGGCCACCGAGCCATCCAGCATACCTGTAGTTAGTTCCTTTTGGCTAACTCAAGCCGAAATCAAATAATAAGTAACCACTATAGGAGGCCCAATGAATCTATGGGATTGTCAGCCAATGTATGATAATAGTTTATTTAGTTTATATGGTGAGAAAATAAATACAATGGGGGGGACCTTTTAAGAAGAGCTCACTGGGGCAAGTCTGCCTCAGCTATAGAGCTTTAACCATTAACATCAAAATTAACTCACCATAAGGTAGCTTGTTTTTTTTAACTCTGTTAAGCATGGAACTGACTTACTGTGAATGACAAGATGAACAAAAGAAAGAAGTTTATTGTGAGAGTAATTAACGTCCCAGAATAAACTGCCACTCTTTAAATAATAGATTAAAATTGCTCAGATGTTATCTAGATGGGCAATTACCATCATGAATACTTCAGAGTCTTTCTAAGTAAAAGAAGCTTTCAGCAGTTTTCCCCTCAGCCATATTTCCTTAAACTCTTTCCAAGTCAGGAACTGTTTTGCAGTTAGGAAGAGGTTCTGCACAACAGCTATTCAGTGGCCTGCAGTCCTTTTTGTTGTCTCTGGCTACTAGGCCAGTCTCACCTCTGTTCAGATGCCTGTCTGAAGCATCTGGCGTGAACCTTTTGCATCCCACAACCTCCCAGTACAGCTGTTTGTACACCTCACCCACTAGTTGTGGTTTCTAGGTGTTCCTCTGGAAGAGTTTTCCCAAGCTGTTTTTCTCCTTGCCCAGCTCTGAGTGATCTTGCTCCCCTCATCCCACTCCTTCACTCCTCTGGCTGGTTCACCAAAAACATTTACTGTTGCCCATAATTCTCTCACTGACCTGGAGTTTCTCTTTTTATATCCTCTGGTCAGAATCTCTGACCAACAATGTTCCTTATAGACCTTCTAATTGCTGCTAGCTGATCTCACCAAGCTACAGACCTACCCAGTTACATTATAATGTGACAGAGAGGCCATTCACAGCACATAAAAATAGCAAAACATTGGAAAAAGAGATACTGTAAATATACACAAAACAGTACTGCAACAAAGACTAATACAATGTACTTGGCATAAGCTTTTGTGGACTCCAACCCACTTCTTCGAATGCCTCTAATGATGTGGACTAAAGTCCATGAAATGTCTGCCTATGCAAGATTTTTTAAAATCTATATTTTGTCAAATAAAACTTGTTAGGTTTAAGGTGCCAGGACACTCTCTTGTTTTTGCTGCCACAGATAAATACAGCTAATGTAATCCAAAATATTGACCAGAATATTGGTCAAAATATTGACCTATGTGCATAAAGAGAGTCATGGAATGGATTTCCCCCTTTTCCTAGGCTTTCTGTTGCTGTGCATTCATTCTCACAAACAGTCTGAGATCAAACATTCAAAAGGAAGCCTGCTGGGAGCAGCATGGACATTTTCTCAGTGGTCCTTTGCTTATCTCCCAATAGGGTTCTCCCCATCTCTTTAATATTATCTGGAAGTTGAGTAATAGCAACTGGACTTCTTTTCTTGTGAGATTGAAGTGTTTTGCTACTCATCCAAACAGTCGTGAAATGTTTTTGATCTCACAAGTAAAGACGTCCAGTTGCCATGACTCAACTTCCAGATAACACCTGGATGACTGAGAATCTTCACAGACTCTTTAACATTGTTTTTTAAAAAACAACAACAACAATATTCTCCAGGATATACAGTATGTTCATCTTACTCATTTAAGAATATAAGAAGAGCCCTGCTGGATCAGGCCAGGGGCCCATCTAGGCCAGCTTCCTGTATCTCACAGGGGCCCTGCCAGGCATCTGGGAGCACATGAGACAACTAGATACCTATCTTCTGATACCACTGTCTGGCACTTTGAGTGACCCTCCTTTTAAGTCTGGACTTATTTATTTATTTAGCTTGTATGCCGTCCACTACCCAAAGGTCTCTGGGTGGCTCACAATCAAAATAGACAATTAAAATATCAAAATTAACATGTGTCCTCATCATGCCTTGTAACCCGCTGTGGACTTTTCTCCATTAATCTATCCAATCTCACTTTAAAGGCATCTACACCAGATGCCATCAGCACATCTTGCAGCATGATGCTGGCTGGGGAATTCTGGGAGTTGAAGTCCAAAAACCCCAGCATTTTCTCATTGTAGTTAACAGCTTTCATTTGGTCCAAAGTCTGTTTGGGTACAGTGTACAAAAATTCTTCTCTGCAGACATGCATAAATACACACCCTGCCCTTCTGATGCTTCTACACACCATTCAGAATGTGGAATTAAAGAATCAAAAACTGTACAGCGGTACCTCGACTTACGAATTTAATCCATTCAAAATGCATGCTCTTAAGTCGAACTACTCTTAAGTCGGGGTACCTATCTAAAAAAATTGAAAAAGAAGTTAAAAAATAAAAAAAAAAAAACTTGTAAGTCGAGCAGACCATATCTAAAATTTGTAAGGCAGCAGTTAAAATGTCAACAGTTTTCCATTTTAAAGTCGAATTGCTCTTAAGTTGAGCTGCTCTTAAGTCGGGGTACCACTGTTTTTGTGGGATTCTAGCTACAATGTCTAGCTTGTTGGTAGTATATAAACTGCCTGCCCTCCTAAGGGCCAAGCTGGTTAGGCTAGGACCTTCTCCCAAACGTGTCGCAGAATTGTCAACACTGCATTTTGGAGTTTGCCCCGTTTGTTCCCCCTTCAGCTAGGTTGCCTGACCAAACCCGTCGCATGCTCTCTAGAAACCACACACCCCCATGGGTGAATATTTATCAATCTGTGAAGTCAGCAGAGTTGCAGCTGGTTGTTTTTTTTTTTTTTTTTTTTAAGGCTATGCAGGGCAAAACCTGGGTACTGCAGGCGAATAAAGGCCAATTCTTTTACAAGCAGAATTTGCTCGCTTCACTAGCTTGTTATGACTTGAAGTGTCTGGTCACTGAACTGTGCATCTGTCTCTTTTGATGCTCTGAAAGAGATCATGTCCTGACAGACAGTGGTGCCAGCCTGGAAAAAATAACAATTACCCCCCAATAAATCAGAACAAGAGAGCTTCAGCACTGTTATGATTTTAGGACAGTAACAGCTCGAGCAGGCAGCTTTAATAAGCAAAAGACACAAGCCAGGCAGAGCCTGTGTGTGATATGGGTACTTGATTGAAGCCTCCGATTTCCTGGCAATGACTGGTTCGGATCACCAAGCCTTCCATCAACCTGTTGTTGGAGAGTTTGCGTCAAATCAAAAGGCCATCAAACATATTTCTTTGCCCAGCACGGCACAGAGAAATCGAATCCTTGCAAAGAAAAAATGACCAGCTAACTAGAAACCTGACATGGATATTGTAAAGCAGTTCGGATTTATCTCAGATTTAGTTATCCAGTATCAGCTGGCTATGTTTCATACGCTCATGTTTATTTTGAGCCTCAAGGGTTTTGGGGTGAATGGCATGTCAAAATCTTGGCCACCTTTTTATGGCCCAGAAATTCCTGCTTCTGCAGCTGAACCTGCCCTAGATGATGCCTGACTGTTCTATCAAAGGGTGTTATTTCCTTCTTTTATCAGTTACATCTATTAACACAAGAGCATCTGGCCTAATGTCTTTAATCTGAAGACATCATAAAATTCTCTATAGTTGTGTGTTCCCAGAAGAACTTGGAAGTAAGGTCCTGGTCAGACGAGGGGAATGTTCTCCAGTTTTCCTGACACTTGCCATGCTTATGCTGTACTGATCTGTGGTCACGAGGTATATATACCAGGGCGAACGTCCCGGCAACTTTTAGCAATACCGATTTATTTCCACCTATTTGAATAGTTATGTTCAACTTCAACATGGCACCATTTGTCTTTTCTCTTGCTTCAAGTGGCAATTTGTTCCCTTGATTTTTATATTGATTTTAAAGATTTATTACAATTGCAAAAATAGGTTAAAAATAGGCCACTATGAAAAATAAAAAAGGAACATTGCAAGTTTTTGAGTGCAGTAAATCACCCTTCTTCAAAGCAGGTCCCAGAAGTTCAGACATGGTAAAATATGTGCTTTACCAGAAGTTTACTTTTCAAGTCCTTAGTTAGATGGTGTTCTTAAAGTCCATGTCTAGGTGATTTTGCAGCCAGGGCTGGAGTCTTGTTAGAGGCATAATGGGCAGTTGTAAAAAGCTGCTTCTTAAGTCACACCCTGTTCTTCAACATTTACCACCTGAACACTGATGGCTGATGGCCATGTGGGCGACCAAAACGGAGATGGCAGGACACTGCCAACAAGGACATGCAAATTGTTGACCTGTGCCCTGCAGATGTGGTTGATCAGGCAAAGTAATTTCAGGAGCCCAAAAGTGGATCCTACACTGTGGGGATTTCCATTTTGGAAAGTATCTTCTGTTGTGCTGGCCCCTCCTACCGAATGGCATTGTACACAGTGGACACTGGACCTCCATCCATGGCATACACCTGGCAGCAAGGGTAGCAGCCCCTGCCTAGGCTGGTGTGCAAACAAGCTACCATTCAACAGGCTGTGAAAGAAAAGAAAAGAAAAGAAAAGAAAAGAAAAGAAAAGAAGAAAAGAAAAGAAAAGAAAAGAAAAGAAATCCATGCGGCAATACTGGCAAACCCTCTCTCTCTCCTCCCGGGACATATTTTCACCAACATATTGATATACTTGTCTATGAACTTAATAAATAAATTAATTCATATGCGTGCTGCAGTGACCGCCTTTCTGGTTTTGATTCTGAAAAGAAGCGAGGCAGGTCATGTACACAGGGAATCCCAGTAAGGAATCCATGGTTATAACACAGGTAGAAACAGGGCCGGTGTGTCCATTAAGGCAAACTAGGCAGTTGCCTAGGGTGCCAGATGGTCAGGGGGCGCCATCCCCCCACCGCCACCGCTGGCTAGCCTGCTGCCCCCCACTACCCCCTGCCGCTAGCCGCTGCCGCCGCCCCTGCCCACCATGGCCCCCCCGCTGCCGCCTCCCCCCCGCCACCCCACTGCCCCGCCCGCCGCCTAGGGCGCAAGAAACCCTAGCGCCAGCCCGGGGTACAAAATAATACAACCTTCCTGGCCAGAGGTAAATGGTTTCACTTGCACTGCGGACTAGGAGAATGTTTTGATTTTGACTGGGCATCATTGATCAGAAAAGAAGAACAACAAAATAATTGGGTGTAACTAGAGACCATCTTGTTTTTTATCAGGAGACAGATATCTAGTCTCGTGCGCTCCCAGACACATTTGGTGGGGCCACTGAGAGATACAGAAAGCTGGACTAGATGGGCCTTTGGCCTGATCCAGCATGGCTCTTCTTATGTTCTTATGTTCCTAACCTGCCATATATTTATTATTTATAATTATTGTATTTATTATTTATTTTTGAGTATCTTTACCCGAGGTTCAATCCCAGGTAGCCCGCTTGTGTTGCAACTCAGCCTTCCAAGGTCAGTATCAGCACCCAGCTCTCTTGGCTAGCTTGCATAATTAACTTGTAAACATCCCAGAGACTGCTTTAAGCTCCCAGGGGCCGTGTATAAGCAGCACGTTTTGCTTTTTGTGGTTTTAGCAGGAGAGTATGTTTTGTATAACAGACCAGCGGCATTGTCTGATCGCGGTATGACGGACACTGCTGTACTCTTCCGGTTCTCCAGCTGGTAAAACAGTTAAAACATGTTGTAAAGCTGGTGGGGGGGTGAGGAGACAGGGGTGAGAGCTGGTGGATGTGTGCACTTGGGTCCATGATGCTATTTTGAGTCAGGCGGGGGCTGCCAGCATTGGAACTTGTGAGCTTTTAGGTTACACAAGCTTTGGCAGAAACAGAGTAGGACCTGGGTGTGTGTGTGTGGGGGGGGAATCTCCCTGTAGGCTAGCTGTGAGTTTTCTAGAAGCCCTAGCAGTATGTCAGGGATTGGAAAAACTCTACCCATGCACTACAGGAGAGTTATACCGCCCTATTTGGGATGCAAGTATTTGGCCACTTGCCGGTGAGGCAAAATAATACCCCTCTGGCTCTGCACGGCTTTGTTAGCTGGGTCTCCTCTGGTTAGCTAGATGTTATCTAGAGTCATTATCCAGTTTCCCGTCTTGAATGTTTCCATAATAATTTCACTGCCGGTTCCTCTACCTGTGGCCTGCCCTGCTTTTGTGGATATAATAGGAGAGAGAGCCTTTTCTGCCACTGCTGCTGCTGCTAGATTTTGAAACTCCCTCCCACTGGAAGCTAGGCTGGCTCCATCTCTACTGTTCTTCTGCAAGGAGGGGGAACAAGATGGCCGCGATCAGCAGAGACGCTAGCTGAAGCAGTCCCAGCTAACGTCAATGTACCCCAGGTCCCAAGAGGGTTATATTCCATTCAAGACGACCCGCTGGGAGCAGAATCCATCCCAGAACCGATCCGGGGCACCCAGGCGTGGTTCCTTCTCCATCGGGAGAGGTTTGAAACCCCTGGTGCAATTCCTGTGCGGCTGAGACCTTGGGAGGTCCCGACGGAAGTCCGAGCTGCCTCTATTCCTCCAGAAATCGTGAGTGGCTTTTTCCCATCCGAAAGCCCCTTCAAATATATTAATCAAGCAACTTACCTAAAGAATTTGCCTCTATTCAATCATCTTTCCTGTTTTATCTGTTACCATCTGCCTCTCGGAGGACTGCAACTATTGGTTTCACTTTCATATTCATCTAACGGCAGATTTAACCCTAAAGCTCCCGATTTCACCATCCACTATATTCCTCGGACTCTGTTGGCAAAAGTGGGTATAGCACGCCATCTACTGGATTTTTCCATGTTTGCGACTCCACATATATTTCTTGAAAGCAGCAAACCAACTAGAATAAGATTAACCCCTTCAACATGAGTAAAACCCCAATTATACAAAAGAAATCTGTTTTTGTTCCTTTGGCCCACCCAGCAGCTATGACCCAGCAATCAAGTCAATTAAGCCAATCTAGTCAGATCCTAGATGCGCTTAATCAATTGAATCTCACTCAAGTTAAAATGATTTCAGACCAAAGCACTGGGTTTTCCAACTTAAGAGCAGAAATGAAAGAGGGTTTCTCAAATGTGGACGCCAAACTAGAAACTTTTGGTGGTCGTTTACAAGCGTTGGAAGAGAACATGAATGTCACGGACTTTCGTCTTGGAGAAATTGAAGCCACAATGGAATCAACAAGTAGATTGGTACTTACACAGGAAATCGAAGCCTCTTCCAAAATTCTAAGAATTCAAAACCTTACTGTGGACAAAGATGAAAACCTCTACACCACAGTTGGAAATAGCCTGGCCACCCTACTAGAGGCACCTGTTGAAGATTTTCTTCGTGAGGTAGACTTGATCTACCGTCAACCAACGGCTTATACCAGAAGAAACAAACTTCCCCTGAGGTAATAGTCAAATTGGTTAGAAGATACACTCGTGATTGCATCCTCAAGGCTACTCAGGATAAGGAGGTGGAAATCAATAAATCCAAAGTGACAATACTAAAGATGTCCCTTGGGAGGTTCGTCAACTGCGGAAAGAATATACATTTCTTACCAAACTTCTGCTCAAGCATGACATAAGATATAAGTGGCTCTACCCCCAAGGTTTGTCTCCAATGGGAAGGTAAACTACAGAAAATTGAATCCCATCAGAAAGCTAGAGCCTTCGTTGAAAAAAATGCAAGGAAGTTGGGTTACTCCCCTCTTCTTCCTCATCATCCTCCACTGAAGGTGAGGACATGACCGGAACTCAAACCACTACCAAAGAAGACAACCGTGACAATCAGACTTGAAACAAGAGACTTCAAAGCATGACCAAGATTCTTGTGGCGCAGTGGGAGGCGCCAGGCCGAAGCACACTATCTCAGGCCAAAATCAGGGAAGAAGAAATATCGCTGGAAGTAGTAAGATGGCTCAAAAAATTCTAACATGGAATATCAATGGTTTGAACACTCCGCAGAAACGCGTCGGAAAACTTTCAATTTCCTCCAAAAACAACAATGTTCAATCATCTGCCTACAGGAAACCCACATATTGAGAAAACATGAACATTATTTAATACAAAATAAATTGGGAAAGCTATTTTCCACATCAAACAAAGAAAAGAAGCAAAATGGGGTGGCACTGTATATTAAACCAGAGCTTTCTCCAACCCTTCTGGAAAAGGATGAATCAGGCAGATGGATTCTTGTCCAAGTTAAAATTCAATCTAAAGAAACAACTATCGCTGGTATATATGCCCCCAACGATAAACACGGAAGACAAACCCTTTTTGAACAACTGACTCAGAAACTGTTGCAATATGGGAATCATCAGCTTGTAATATTGGGAGATTTTAATGCTGTACATATTCCCTCAGTAGACAGGAAAACACCAAAAGGGAAAAATTCAAGACTTCATCTTCCACACTGCCCAAATCGTTCTTGGACATGTCCGATATTTTAGAACTTCATGATATCTGGAGAAGGAAAAATCCACTAAAAGATGGTTACACCTTTTACTCAAGACAACATGCTTCCTTCTCCCGTATAGATATGTGTTGGGCCATATCTGATCTTCTACTAAATACAAGGGATATAGAAACCTTACCTCGAATGCTATCTGACCACAATGCTATTTTATGGACATTGAAATCTTCAGGTATGCCCAGGCACTGGAAAATTAACTCAACACTTTGGACCGATAAAGAA
Organism: Phrynocephalus forsythii; assembly: GCA_029282475.1. NCBI lineage: Eukaryota > Metazoa > Chordata > Lepidosauria > Squamata > Agamidae > Phrynocephalus > Phrynocephalus forsythii. The sequence goes on along the minus strand of JAPFRF010000002.1, from coordinate 121,506,525 downwards.
TTCATTTCAGAGGCTGCTAGAGATCTGAACTTGTATTTTGAAACTAATCTAAATAAGGGTACACCACTCAAAACGGTATGGGATGCCTTTAAACCATATTTCAGAGGATTTGTTATCCAATATATGGCAAAACGGAATAAAGAGAGGAAAAAGAAATATGAATCAATCCTTAATATGATGAAAAAGCTTGAAATGGACTTAACACAAGACCCCGTAATGACAAGCTGAACAAAGACCTGGCCTCTTGTAGACATGAACTCAACCTGATCCTGACTGCAGATATAGCTCACAAAATTAAGCTGGCCAAACTGAATTTTGTGGAAAATGCAAACAAACCAGGTAGATGGTTAGCGTATAGGTTAAAAAAGGTACAATCACAAAAATTTATATATTCACTTAAAGACAAAACTGGGGAAAATCAGACAGAGCAACTACCAATCCAAAAATCATAGAGGAATATTACCAAAGATTATTCAAGCCGGAGATGATTGACAAAGATGCCATCTTCCAATATCTTAAACAAGCCAACTTTCCAAAACTTACTGAAGAACAGAGAGCCCAGACGAATGCTCCTATCACAATGATGGAAATAACAGAGGCTATTAATCATCAAAAGTTGAATAAAGCACCTGGATCTGACCAAATACCAGCCATATTTTACCAAAAATTTTCGGAGACAATCTCTGGAAATATGAAAAATCTCTTTACATCTATATTTGAAGGCGAAGATATACCAGATTCCTGGAAATCATCACATACGACACTGATTCCCAAAGAAGGGAAATCCAAAGATTTGATACAGAATTACAGGCCAATTGCCCTCCTAAATGTGGATTACAAAATTTTTGCAACCATTCTGGCTAATAGATGGCGGATGATTTTACCTTCTCTGATATCACGCGACCAGACTGGCTTCCTTCCGAAAAGGAATCTCCAATCCAATATTAGAACTTTTCTTAATGTGTTGGAATATTACGAATCTCACCCCGAGAAGCAAGTAGCTTTTGCATTCATCGACGCTGAGAAAGCCTTCGATAATGTATCCTGGTCTTTACTCAAAACTCAATTAGATTACCTCCAGTGTGGCCATAGAATGTTGCGAGCTATTGAACAAATCTATTCTACTCAAAATACCAGGATTGTAGTCAACGGTCACCTTACAGACAAAGTTAATATACACAAAGGTACTAGGCAAGGATGTCCCCTTTCCCCTCTTTTGTTTATAACTACCCTGGAAGTTCTTCTTCACGTTATAAGGGGAAACCCTGACATTCAAGGCCTACAAAACAAGGGAGAAGTTTACAAGGTACAAGCCTTTGCAGATGACCTGATGGTTATCATGGAGAACCCTCAGACATCCTCCGTAGAACTTCTAAAGACCCTGGAGGCATATTCTAAAATCTCTGGATTAAAGGTGAATAGAGAAAAAACATTGATTTTAACCAAAAATATAACTCCATCCATGATTCAAAAATTGGTAAATCAATCTGGTTTTCAACATTCAAATAGGGTAAAATACTTGGGTATTACTATATCTAACCGATGTAACTCTTTACTCAAAGACAATTATGTCAATGTTATAAAAACAATCAAAGCTGACCTCGAAACTTGGTCAAGACTTCAGCTATCCCTAATGGGCAGAATCGCTGCAGTTAAAATGAATGTCTTACCTAAACTGCTTTTTTTGTTTCAATCTCTGCCTATATTGCCAAACTTTAAGATCATTTCAGATCTGGAAAAAAGTATACGTATATTTATATGGCAAAAGAAAAAAGCAAGGATTAAAAATATTTATTTGTAGGATAGAACCAAATTTGGTGGTTTTGCCCTTCCTAATTTGGTACTATACTACAAGGCTGCTGCCTTGACTTGGATTAAGGATTGGATCTTGATGACAAATAAAAGAATATTGCAGCTTGAGAGTTATGGTCTTGATAAGGGCTGGCATCACTATTTGTGGCATAGGGGAAATTTACCTACCCTCTTTAAAAAGCACTGGATAAGGAATGCCTTACTCAAAATATGGCTAATGATTAAAAAACAATTTTACCTCAAAGCACCTATGTGGTTATCCCCACTGGGAGCAATTTACAGCTCCCAGGCAAGTGAAATCTCAAATGTTATAACCTACAGACACCTTCTGAATGATGACTTCTCATTGAAACCACTAGGAAATTAGTATCAGAAGGCTATAATCTGGATTGGTGGAAATATCAACAAATACATTCACACTTCAAAGAGCTTTCCAAAGAGGGTGGTTTTATGACTACTGATACCTCACTTGATAAAATACTTTCCTCTGGTGACTCCAAGTTTCTTAGTAAATTCTATAGCATGTTGATAAATGAAAAAATGATTGATACACTGGTTAAAGACTGTATGATAAGATGGGCAGAAAACTTAGGCTATACTATTCATTTAAATAAATGGGACTCTCTGTGGAACACAGTTAAAATCTTTAAATCTATTTCGTTCAAGGAAAATTGTTATAAGATGTTTTATAGATGGCATTTCGCGCCTCATCGTTTATCCAAGATGTATAATTGTTCACCTAAATGTTGGAAATGTAATTATGACTGTGGAACCTTTTATCATATGTGGTGGACTTGTAAAGAAGCTAAGGCGTATTGGAACATGGTAAAACTTTTCTTAGAAAGATCTTTGAAAATTAAAATAGAGTTTAGACCAGAACTATTTCTGTTAAATATAGTAGATATGAATATTTCTTATGATCAGAGATATGTACTTCATCATGTAATTGTTGCTGCAAGAATACTGTACGCGAAACTTTGGAAACAACCAATCACGCCAACAGAGAAGGATCTTCATGGAAAGATAAGAGAATGCATCGAAATTGATAAACTCTCTGGTTATTTAAAGGGAGACTACGACGAGATCTTTCGGGAAAGATGGCAAGAAGTAACAAATTTATTAGTATTGTGACAACATTTGGCAATTTTAGCAATATGTTTAATTACTATTTCTATTTTGCTTGATACACTCAATGTAAATCTTAAAAACTGTATCCCCCCCCTTTCTTTCCTTTTTTTCTTTTTCCTCTTACCCATACTCCTTCCCTTTGTTCCCCTCTTAAAAATCCAATAAAATTTATTAATACGGCTTCAAATGTATTTTTTTTGCTTATTTTTTAAAATATGTATTTTTTATCCTTTTTGTATTTGTATAGTTTGTTAGCTTTAAATACTGCCTTTTAATATATTGGGTCCTTTTTAATGGAGGAAAGCAATGTATAAACAAACAAACAAACAAACAAACAAAAAGGAGCCATTCCTGTGAAATTATAAGAGCTGGCCCTCTGGCTTGGTTCTTGAAACCCGAGAGAATGGGATGCTACAAACCCAGGAACCGTACAGGGTTTTGGTTTCCTGACATCTCTAACTCTTTTAGTTTTTAGGTGGATTGATTCAAAACTGGAAGCTGCAGCCTTGAGTTTGCATGAACTCAACTGGACTATTAATGATAGGACCTTTGGAGGCAGGCTGTCTAAGACTTCTGATAAAGTCCGGGTGACGTCACATTGTGAAGCCCACTCATTGTTTGGTTTTAAAAAATATTTTTCTAAAAAATGTATAATGTATAATGTCTTATTTTGCTGTATCTCTAGGCTTAGGTGAGAAACAGCCTGTAGCTGACATTTCAATGAGACATGATAAAAAGGCAAATATTTTTTTAAAAAAATTAATCTAAGTGATTCTGTGCATTAGCGGTGATCTAGCAGAGACCCCCCCCCAAAAAAAAGCATTTCAATTTGCCAATCTCCTCTAGTGGCTTGCTTATTAACCCACTTCCTGATACCAGAAATTAATAATGAAATGAGTCCTGGCAGCTTTTATAGATGCAAGACTTGATTTTGGTCAATTCCCAGCTATTGCATATGCTGGAAACTGACCAATGTAGACTGCACCTATCTGTACCAAAATAGAGTCTTACAAAGATGCAGAGGGGATGCAGGGAGGATACATTGGTTCACTCCGTTGATCAGGTTGTCTGATCAACAGAAAAAGAGTAAACCACCCCTCAGTACACCAAACAGTGAGACAGTTATCCATTTGAACGAGTCCCTTGTTTGGAGGATTCACACACGCAAGATTGGAACGCCAGACTTACTTGCTTCAATGTTTAGAAGGTATTTCCTTCAACATATCTCATCTATCGGTTAACGTTTATTTAGGAGATGCACCAGCTAAAGGCTTTGCAGAGAGCCAAAGTATATATTGCATGCATGGTACAAAACAGGATGTGAAAAGCATGACATCATAAAAAAGAGATAATAAGGGTTTGCATCCAGGGCAGTGATTATGACAAATGGCTATACTGTTTTCTATTTCAGTTACTGTACTAGCTATCATTTGTCTCCTCGTCTGGGACATTGGGCGTTTATACATAACCCCTAAGCTCCGCCGCAAATGGCTGCAAGCTCAGGATGATAAAAATGTTTACCCACCAGCTCCGGAGTTTGCAGACAATTAAGTGCGACCCCGCCCACTTAGCGTGACCAAACAGCAGTTTTCTTGTACCTGCTTTTTTATGGTGAAAAATATTTGATCTGGAGACTGCCTGAGCTCTCCTCGCTTCTTTCTGTTGTTTTTCTTTTGCCTTCGCCCCTTAAAGAGGAACCAGGAAGTAAACGGAGATCGGAGCAACTTCCCCCAACACCGGGAGGTAAGCCTTTTATTCTTTTGTCTCTGTCTAAGGCTTTTTTAGACAGAGAACAAAGAAGTGCCGAGCGGGTGGGGAGGGAAGAACAGCAACGAACCCTCAAGATCTCTGGTCCAAATTTAAGGGACCAGCGGATCTTAGGGGTTGTGTAAAAAGGCCCATTGTTCTATGAATGCTACTGTGTAGATTTATCGCGTCTCTTGAGTTTCTGCAGTGGAATGGGCTGTGTGCAGTGGTGGACATTTCTACATCTTGAAGACATTGCTGATAAGGAACAGACAATTAAATGGTGTTGCTTCCCTCCTGCACAGTCCTCTTGTCTATTCCTGTGCTGTCTTGCAGGGTTCCCAGTTTCTGCAGCACAACTGGGAAATGCAGGGGACTGCAGATCAGATGGGAAAAAAACTGCCTTCTTCCCACTTCCCATTAGCAGAAACTCCGTCTGGATTGAAGTGAATGGACAAGCACCATTGGATGAAACCCAATGCCCCACACAACTTTGATAACCAGAAAACAAAGGCTTGAGGTGGGGGAGGAGAAACAGAAGAAAAGCATGGAAATAAAAGCAAACACAACATGAATTGGGAATGGTAAATTAAATTTTATGAACAACTCTCTCTCTCTCTCTCTCTCTCTCTCTCTCTCTCTCTCTCTCTGTTTGGACAGTTGTTTTCTCATCTTTACTGGGTGTGAATCTTCATTGCAGCCTAAAACTCATTGAAATAAAATGTCTGCCATCACTCTGACTCAGCTGTTTGGCACTTGGAAACCAAGCAATTCAAGCCAGTGTTTTGCCTGACGGAAACTTGGTGATCGACACTGCGATGTTCTTAGTTAATCAAAGCCAGTCCACTTTCCATTTCATAACCCAGACACAATTAGTTACAAAGGAACAAATTGCACGAAATTGTGAAGCAGCGTGCATTAGAAGCACAGTTTAACTGTGGATAATTTGACTTCTTGTACACTGTAACTGCAAGTGGGTTTTAAAGTGACATCTATATTAAGAGCTCAGATCCCTGCCTTATCTGATGCATGAGGTGGACATTTCTCTCAGGCCGCACCCTGCCGGTAGATCTTGTCAAATACCTGCTGCTGACCGACAGGAGGGTTTTCTTCCACCAAACTCTATAAAATGTTTGTGTAGAAGCAGAGGGCAGCTGGCAATGGATAGAAAAGAGTACAATGAGTTTAAAATCACCCTACATGCAAAAATCCCTATTTCAGCGTTGCTTGCCCTGAGATCTCTCTCCACCCCAAGCCTAAAACATAACAAATCCCTGAGACTTTGGCTAGCAGTTTGAGGCCTGGCCACCTTGAGGTAACCCAAAGAAAGAGATAATGAAAGAAAACGGCAGGTGAGGGATTGAGACAAGAAAGATCAATTGGATGCAGCTACATCCTGGTTTGCTTCATTTGAAACCTATCCTGCCCTCAAACCATTGTTGGGTAGGGACCATATCCAACCGTTGAATCCATGGTGTGAAATCAGATCATGAGTGGCCCTCTTTCCCAAATTTCGGGACTACAAGCCCCAGGATGCTCTAGCTCACTTGGCTGATATGCTGGCTGGAGAATGTGGGAGTTATAAGTCCCAAAGCAACTTGCCCAGGCTTTGCTGGCCCATCGCCTGCTCCTTATGCTTGAGGATGCCAAAGCCTGAGCACCAGTGGCCCAAGACGTTTTGTGGTGGACAAACGTCCAACACACCGCTTCCCCTGCCTCTGCAGAGGAGCTAGGTCAGGCATGTCCAAACTTCGGCCCTTCAGCTGTTTTGGACCAGAACCCCCACAGTCCTTTGTCACTGGCAGTCTAAGCTTAGAATTCTGGGAGTTGTGGTCCAAAACATCAGGAGGACCAAAGTTTGGACATGCCTGAGCTAAGTGAACTGGCTAGTTTAATTCTGAATCAGTACTGATGATGGGCACCAGCCCTCCACCACATCTGAGGCAGCAGAATGGTTGAGGAGCAGCAGTCCTGTTGCAGTTGATTCAGTCACTTTGTCAACGGTAGGCCAGGCCCTAACTTTAACCTTCTGTTCACAAAGCTGCTGTGATATGGTTTTCTCATCTAGCCATGTGGTGACACTTTTCATATTTTCAAAGGGTACAAGCGGACCTAAGCAAGGGGGTTCTAATTTAAAGCCTGCTCTTCCCACCATCATGGCTGCTTAATGCCACTCGACTTTCCCCTGGCACAAGGGGAATGCTGTGTCAGTGGCATAGTTCTTCAGACTGGCCTAATGTGAGGGAAAGGCCATTCTGTCAGAGACGTGGCGATGTTGTGCACAGCTAAAAGTCTCTTTCTGGTCTCCTAAAGTCCTTCATGGTTCAGCTGACACCAAACATAACAGTTAGTACTGGGGATGTTTTGTGGAAACATGGTCTCCTGTGTACAGGAATACATGTTGCTTCCCATAAATCTTCACACTTCAATTGAAAGCACACACAGTGTTTGGAGAAGTAAGCAAAGCCACAGTGGTTCTTAAATTCGGTCAAGAGCAGGGCTCTTCAACTAGATTTTCCACTGGTTTTGCTGAAACCATGAGGGCTAAATGTTGTTTATTCTTGCCTCATAACTATGTTTCAGTGCAGGTTTGGCATCTCTTGTCCAGGCAAATGTCTGTGCTTTTAACAACAGCCCCCAAACATGAAGAAGTGCAACAGTGATTCATATAACATGAAGGAATGCGGCAATTCTTTGGCATAAAGAGATATGATTAGCCCAGTGGAGGCCAGGACTGCCCATCTCTGCTGTCTTTCCGGAAACAGGCAAAGACCTTTCTCTTCAGGCAAGCTTTCCCTGAATGATGGACTACCTATTGCTACACAGACTTTGTGTGTATAACCAGTTATAACTTTGTATCTCTCCTTGTGTGATTGCATTGACACTATGTTATCAATTGTTAGCCTTATAATGTTGCCTTATAATGCTGTAAGATGCCCCTCAAACTGATTGTGTCTTAATTGTAATGGTTTTCACTCTTTATTTCAGTCATTGACCAGATAAAATACAAGATACATTCCACATAAAACCAAAATAAAAGTGTATAAAAACAATAAAAGCATGCACACAAGACAAGCATGATACAATGGCATACTCTTTGTATAAAAGGCAGAACAGGTAAAATCTTCGAAGCCCAGTAGGCCCAATAACAGGGTAATCAACTCAAAGGACTAGAATTGGTAAACCACCTCCAACCCACATCATGAGAAGAGGTAAGGATAAATACACAAAGGATATTGCCAATCATCTGACCTCGCCACCTCAAGTGGGCAGGGATGAGCGATGCCTGTAATTGTAATGGACTATATAGTCTCTCCTTACTGTAAGCCGCCTTGGGTCTTTTTCCAAGGAGAAAGGCAGGGTAAAAATACTCAAAAATAAATAAAATAAATAAATAAATGTAATTTTTACAGCTTGTGAACCATAATTTTAAGACTCCTCCAGGACTGCTCTACGTTTATATGGATCTCCTCTTGCTCCTCCCCCCTCAACTGCTGAAGAGCAGTGGTTTCAAACTAAGGTCCATGACCCTAACCCTAATCCTAAGAAGGCAAGCGACTTCGTGATGGGATGTGTCTCCTTGGCCTTTTTTTTTGGTTTTCCTATGATTGTTTGCAAAATCAACTACAATTTCATGATAACAGACAGAAAATGTTGCTTGCAATTTTTACCTAAGAAGATTTCCCTCAGAGCAGGACATAACTCCAGTCCTTACCCACCATTACTTTGTTTTGTTTTGTTTACAGTGGTACCTTGTATAAAGGAATTAATTCGTTCCAAATGAAATTATGTTAAGCAAATTTTCCTTTATACAAATTTCTCATAGGGATGCACTGAAAACAGCAATCCCTAATCACAACCATTTTTATGTTGTACGGATTCGCCCCATAGGCAATTCTGTTAAGCAAATTTCCCCTATCTCTGGAATTTTTTATGTTGTACAGGTTTTATGTTATACAAACCCTTTGTAATATGAGGGTCCACTGTATTTGTTTATTCATTTGTTTTCTCCTTTTGATGAAATTAATGATATACTTGGCTCGCCTACTGCATTTTACTATGTTTCTAGTGTTAACAATTGTGATTCATTGTGTTTTACATTTGCTTTAATCCATTTTATTGTATTTTATTAATTTTACGATGTTTAACATACAGTATTTGTTTAATTGTTATATTGTGATGTATGTAATATTTGCTCTTGTAAACAGCCCAGTGGGGCCTTGCTGCCAGATGGGCGGTCTAAAAATCTAACAAATACATGAAATAATAAATACATTTCCCCTTTGCGATTGAGGCGGTTGACAGCGGAGGGAATCAGGCCTTTTTAGCATCCTTTTGAACTCACAGAGGGCAAAATATACACACTTTTAGAGGGCTATCTTTTTGAAGTAAACATCTTTAATTACTACCAAGATAACAGAAGAGTGTGGTGTAGTGGATAGAGCGTTGGATTAAAAGAGTGTCGATTCAAATCTCAACTGGGCCATAAAAACTCAGTGACGGTCGGCAAGGGTAAAGCATTCCCAAATAGAGATGGGCACGACTAGGGAAAATGACGTTTTTGAGTTGTCGTGTGTCGGAGGCAGCCTGTTTCGGCTCGTTTCCGGTTTTCGTGAAATTTCGCAAAAATTTGTCGTTTCATTTGTCGTTTTTTCATTTGTCATTAGTACTGGTTTTGGGGGGGTAGCGGGCTCCTGGAGGCACCTCTCTGTGGTGGGTGCCTCCTATCCTCACCCGCCAGCGCTACTACAAAAGGGCATGCATAGCCATATGCTATGGATATGCATATTGCAGACGCAGCAGACTGGCAGAGGGACCCGCAACACTTGCAGGCATGGTTTGCATGGCACACAAATGCTGCTGCAGGAGTCAGCCAGAGCCACAAGTGACGGACTTGCAGACTCTTTGCACTCGCTCCAAGGGAAATGTACTTGCGTGTAGTGCAATGCAAGTAGATCTGGCTTAGGGTTAAGACGGGTTAGCGCAAGGGCTAGGGTTAGGCTAGTTACGGGTGAGGTTAGGGTGAGTATTGGGGTGCACCTCTGGGTGCCTCTCTGACCCACTTAGAAGGACAGTGTACTGGCGTATGGGTTCGGGTTCGGGTTCGGGTTCGGGTTCGGGCTACGGTTAGTGGGCTGTTTATGCCTGATTGGCACATCCCAGAAGTCTCTGTGGTCAACCTGGCCAAGTGGCCATGCAATTGGTGGAAAATTTGCATGGTCCACTCCCATGGAGCCCATCATTACGAATGTGCAGTTGTAATAAAATAAAATAAAATAAAATAAAATAAAATAAAATAAAATCAACGGAGAGTTTTTTTGCAAGAAAAACCCACTGCTGCTACTGTAAAAATTCAAGCATTTAAAATAGCTAATTTTTGCATGTTTCTGTGGTGCTTTGGTGGGGTTTTGGATCACGATTTAAAAAAAATATTGCGGTCGCCATTTTAGATCCCCCCGCACTGCATGGCAAATGGATGCGCCCTCCCAGCCTGGTACAGTCTCCAAAACCTGGCGATGTGATTGGTGGAATGGCTCCAAAAATTTGCATGGTCCACTCCCATGGGCGAGCCCATCATTGCGAATGCACAGGTGTGAAAAAATAAAATAAAATAAAATAAAATCAACGGAGACGTATTTTGGCAAGACAAACCCACTGCTGCTACTGTAAAAATTCAAGCATTTAAAATAGCTAATTTTCGCATGTTTCTGTGGTGCTTTGGTGGGTTTTTGGACCATGATTTCAAAAAAAATATTGCGGTCGCCATTTTGGATCCCCCCGTCCGCACACCGCATGGCAAAGGCAGACGAGACGATGCCCCCCCGCCTGGTACCAGCAGTGCAGCAGTAGCACTAGCCAAGGAGAGGGGGGGCAGGGAACCCCCCCAAATAAAACACCCTTCTAGCCTGGTAGGTGCCCACAGACAGTTTTCGCCTGCTTTTAGGGCCGGGAATCGGGTTTTTTAAAAAACTTTTAAAAACTTTTTTTCTGTGCCGCTTGCCATCGCGGGATCGCCGTGATGCCAGGAACGACCACGACAAATCAGACCCAATTATTCTTTAGTCGGTTTGAGTTCGAGTTCTGGCGGAGTAATTCCCGTTACCATTTCCGTTGCATAATGGAAACGAGTAATGGAAATGGAAACGGGAATTCCGCTAAGTCGTGCCCTTCTCTATTCCCAAAATATCTGATATGCCATGAAAACCAGATTAATGTCACTTTAAGTCATTCGTGACTTGGTAGCACATAATGGTAACAACAGGACAAAATTAAGTGGTCATGGTCAATGCATTCTTCCAGAAGAGTCTGTGAGTGACAAACATTTGTGTTGGGCATTAGGTTTCTAATTTTATGTATTAATAAAAAAATAGAATTAGAACTAATACTAGGACTGTTGTATCTGTGGGAACCAGTACCCATGGTTTCAGTTGTCCACTGCTTGAAAATATTAAAGAAAAAATCCAGAAATATGTGGTTCCAAGATGTATTACCAAGACTGGCTGCCAAAGTATACCAAAGACTATCCTATGTGCGGTGTTCGCTTATCTGCAATTTCTGGCATGGGGTGGGGGAAAGCCTTGGAACCTGGTGGATACTGTGGTCTTGTACAGTATATCTCCCATGGTGGGGAAAGACTGGTGCTCCTCCTCCATTTGCAGTTGATCGGCAGCTTGAAGGTAATTGCTTATCTTTTTATCTTTAAACTAGACTTGGATTGGACTATTCTTCCATCAATTGAAGCTGCCAAATGCAGTCTGTTCTCTGTAAAGAAGGATATTACGGGATGGAATAAGACAGTATAGTTTTCCAGGCAATCAAAGAAATGCTATCTTTTCCTTTCCAGACCAACTCAATGTGAGACTTATACTCCTGTGATGTAACAGAGAAACAAACACTTGCCACCCACAACTAGTTGTAGTTAAGAAAATGATGGAGGTGTGTGGCTGATGATTTAAAAACTCTATGGAGATCTTGGGTTTTGTGGACAAATATTTGGCATTTAAAATATCTTGAGATGTTTCAGTAGGAAAGAAAATCTATTTCCTAGTGCAGCCCACACTACTTCCTGTGTGCTGCTGCCTAAATTCTATGTTTCCTGACAACTCATATTTTAATGTCGAAAACAGGTATGAAAGGGATCATGTACAAGCCTGAAGAAGGTTTGTTTGTTTGTTTGTTTGTTTGTTTGTTTCTATGATGGTTCCAAGAATTCTACAGGTTATCGGGTTCTTAGAAGAACTGATAGGTCTTAAAGCAAGTGAGACTGCTGGAGAGAAAGCATGATTTGTGTCTCTGAGTGACGTGTCTTAAAAGCCTGGGCTACCAACTCCAGCTCTTCCCCAGTTTTTGTTCTGGTCTGCTTTATGAGTGAGAAGGCAGTTTGCACAACACTGCCGTACAACAAAAGCCAAATGTGAGGGAAGAAAATGGGGAAAGAGGAAGTGAAAACACAGATTTGTGTCTGTTATGCTATCTGGGGTGGGGTAGTGGTGGTGGAGATCCAGCATCAGCACTTATGAGCCTTCTTGTTACATAAGACCTGGCGGCGGCAGTACCAGGCCTGGGAAAACCTCACCAGCGCATGACCGGTCTATATAATGTAGTGAATGAGGTTAAGTCTAACACAAATGAAGCATTCACTGCATGTTTGGGGGTATGTTTCATTATCTGTCTGGATGCAGGATTATGTTTGCTTTCTTTTGGATTGCTATAGTATCTGATTCTGGGCTCTTTGGTTGGGTTCTTTTTTGTGTCCATTTCCACAATCAGTTCTCCTAAATTCATTTCTGATCTTCTTCCATCTCCTTGCCTACTTTGACTTGACTTCATGACCTGTCCTGTGACAGCACAAAGAACCACCTCCTTGTCTTGGACGTTGGTCCTGAAATCTGAAAGAATGGAAGCTGCTGAACTGGTAACTCTGATTCTCATCCAACAAATAAACAAAACAAGCATAACAAAATAACTATTCTGAAATCTGGATCAGAGAGTCTACTCATTTATTCTACGTTGTGCTGTGTATTATCAGAGCATAAATGTTAGATCTGCTGTAAGAGGAATTCTGCTAGCCTTCCTGTTTTTCTACAGGCTGAAAAGGAAGTTGAAGTGATTTCAGATTTTTATCTGGGCGTCTCCATAATATCTAATTGTTTTGGACTTATATACTTCACCACTGGCAGTTAGAAAGGATCAGATGAGGATTGTAGTAAAGCTCTCTTAAGATTTCGATATAGCCTTTATTCAGAAGCACTGCTAGACAGAAAAATCCCACAAACACTTTTTGCTGTCTATCCTGTACGTTCTGCAGCAAGGAAGCCAAACGCCTTGGAGGCAGGCAACACTGACGTCAGGCCGCCATATCTATTTTTCTTTGTAAACATCTTTCATGTCTGTGTGGGATTAAGCAGAAAAGAGCTGTAACCCAGAGTCAGTATCACTTCCATCTCTGTCAAGTTTCTAATGTTGAATTGTGGTGAGGAAAGATGCCTTTTGAGATGGCAGGAGAGGCAGGAACCCTCTGTGTGAAAAACTACGTCATGGAGAGGCAGGAACCCTCTCTGTGAAAAACTACCTCATGGCACCTTGTACTGATATATGCTGTGTGGAAGAGGGAAACAACATCTTACCTCACAGACCCCAGAGAGCATCTATCCCTGGTCCATGAAGTAAGACCATAAAGAAGTAATATTCCCTGCACTTAGTGAACCAGGAATCCAGTACATCTGGGGTGGGGAATGTGTGACCTTCCAGGTGATGTTGGAATGATCCTATCATTCCTCAACATTATCTGTGCTGGATTAGGCTGATGGGTGTTGCAGTCTAACACCATCTGGAAGCCACATGGTCCCCATCCCTACTCTACACCCATCCCTACTCTACACAAAGAGCTGGTTTCCATATGACCCAAGTTGTTTGATCATTGCAATGCCCGGTGGTAGCTTCTGGTTGTGAATAATCTTAAATTTACTAAAGCATCAAAAACAGCATTCCTTTGTCAATAAAGTCAGTTCATAGATCCATTTAGCCATTTATCTAGGGCACGCTAGTCATGTCATGGAGAAATTGAGAGGTACAGTAGTTCTACTGTATCCGCTGATTCATTTATCCGCAGTTAGCTGCCAAAAGATTATTAAATAATTATTAAATAAATTGCTGTCGCAAAAGGGTGCCACAAAGCAATTTACTGTCACAAATAGCAGCCGCTATTGATTTTTTGGAGTGCTGACAGGAAGATTGCTCAGAGTTCCCTTTGGGAAAGTTGGCGTGGTTGATAAGTATAAAAAATAAATAAAAATAAATTATACGCGGATTTCAGTATCCACGGGGGCGGCGGCACAGAAACAATCTGCCACAGATACAGGGGTATTACTATACAGTGGTACATTGTATAAAGGAATTAATTTGTTCCAAATGAAATTATGTTAAGCAAATTTTCCTTTAAACAAAGTTCCCATAGGAATGCATTGAAAACAGAGTAATCCCATTTTATGTTGTACGGAATCACTCCATAGGCAATTATGTTAAGCAAATTTCCCCTATCTCCGGAATTTTTTTATATTATACAGATTTTATGTTATACAAACTGTTTGTCATACGAGGGTCCACTGTATATACATTCCCACTGACTTGGACATGTGGATCTTGTGGAAGAGCTTAGATGATTTGTGTTTGTCATTAATGTCCTCCTCACCACCACCACTTGGAAGTTATAATTGCATTATCCTGAACATACTAGATGTTCTCAATCTAAATAGGGTTTAGTATCGAAAACCATAGGCAATCTCCAGGTAGGAGGAAAGTACTATAGCACTAGGGTCAATGGTCTGATTTGACATAAAACTGCATCCTATGTTTCTAGAAGTTGCTCTTTGGGACTACACCTCCCAGAATCCCTCAGACATTATCTTCGGTGGGTGCCATTTGCTTTCCAACGTTGGCTTCAGTGCATGCGTATCACCATCCTCTATGATTTGCTATGTATACATGCCAGATAAGTGCACACTACCTTTTTCTAAGGAGGATGGATCACAACCAGCCTCTAAAGTGGGAGAAAGATCCCAACTTGGCAGATGGGCAATACTGACAGGGTATGTGGGTGCGGTGTGTACTTGGCTGCAGAGCTAGAGGTTGGGGTAGAGATTCGTATTCAACGTTTCTGTTATTCGGTGCCTCCTACGGAAAGTACGGAATTAGCCAGTGGTTGAACTGGCGAACAATTTTGGTCTGATTTGTCGTGGTGCAATCGTCACAGAAAAAAGTTTTTAAAAGTTAAAAAAACCCGGTTCCCGGCCGAAAAGCAGGCGGAAAAATGGCCTCAGGGCACCTACCAGAGGGGTTGTTTTTGAGCCTCCCCCATTCCTGGGCTGCTCTGGTGGGAAACCCAGGCTCGCAGGCAGCCAGCAAAAAGGCCGCCGCAATTAAAGCACAAGCAAAAACTTTTAAACTCTCCCCCACCCATTCCCGGGCCAAAAAAGCAGGCGGAAAAATGCCTGCTTGACTAAGGGCGCAGGGCACCTACCGAGGGGTGGTTTCTGGAGGGGGTCCCGCCTCCCCCGTCCTATAGGTATCGCCATGCCATGCGGGGGCGGGGGACAAAATTGAACGCAATATTGTTTTTGAAATCGTGGTCCAAAAACACACAAGCACAACAGAAACATGCAAAAATTTATAAACTGCCAGATTTTTCACAGTAGCAGTGGGTTTTTTCTTGCAACAAAATGTCTCTCCTCTCCTCCTCTGTCCTCCATTGATTTTATTTTATTTTATTTTTTACACCTGCGCAGTGCGCAAGATGAAGATTTGCAAATTTTGGAGCCCAAACGCATGGCCACTTGGCCATGGAGACTTCTGGGATGTGCCAAAAGCCCCTAAAACCTGCCCTAGCCCCCTAACCCTAACCCTAACCCTTGACTCCTTACCCATACGTCACAGACTGTCTTCTTAGTGGGTCAGAGAGGCACCCAGAGGTGCAACCCACTAGCCCACCGTAACCTTACCCGTCACTAGCCTAACCCAGCCCTTGCACTAACCCACCTTAACCCAGCCAGATCTACTTGCTTGCATTGCAGTACTACACGCAGCAAGTACAATTCCCTTCTTTGTGAGACATGGTGGTGCGAGAGCCTTGTGCAGGGAAGGCATGACGCTGTCACTCTCACTGGTCTCATAGCCTGCAACTGGTATGCAATATCCATATGGCTATTGCATACCATTTTGCAGCAGCAGCAGGTGAGGAGGGGAGACCCCCATGTTGAGGGATCTCTTGGAGCCTGCTTCCCCTTCCTAGTGGGTGAAGATAGGAGGCACCCACGGGTGCCTCCAGGAGCCCACTTTCCCTTTATAGCGGGCCAGAGGAGGCACCCACCCCACAGAGGTGCCTCCAGAAGCCCGCTCCCCCAAAACCAGTACTAAAGAAAAAACGAAAAGAACCGACTAATTTTTGCAAATTTTTCAGTCAGAAGAGAAACGGGATGCCCGAAAACATCTCGAATTTTTTTTTTCAAGTCGTGCCCATCTCTAGTTGGGAGTTCGATTCAACACTATGCCTCCTAGGAGTACAGCCAGTGGTTTTGGCCTTGGTCAAGTGGTGCAATCTCAGAAGAAGTGAATGGTAGACCACATTTGAGTATTCCTGACCTGGGAAACCCTGAAAAGGGTCAACATAAGTCAAAACGGATGCAATAGCACTCAGTTATTATTATAGGTATATATAGGAGACATTGATATATAGAGAAATATTACTGTTCTATGAGCACAAGGAGCAGAGAGGAAGATTTGTCCCCCTGATCTCATCAGCCCATATATTCCATATATTGTGTGTGTGTGTTTGTATGTATGCACACACACACACACACACACACACACACACACACAGAGAGAGAGAGAGAGAGAGAGAGAGAGAGAGAGAGAGAGAGATCTGAAGCACTGTGTTTTAAGCAAAGAAGATGAGGAACTCTGTTCCAAGATAAAGAACAGGGTCTTGATCAGTCAGAGAGTCATGAAAAAATCTGATGACCGCCAGGAATCCTCAGTATCCTTTTGCCACTTTTAACTTTTAAGTTGAATTCTGCACATTAAGTTCTGTGCTCATTTATGTTTTACTACGACTTCTCCCCTCTCTGTCTATTTGAAACTTTGTATTGTAGATAGCACGCCCCTTGTGAAAGAGTTTTCTTACTATTTTTAAACCTTTTCTACAAAGCCACGTACGTACATTGCTCTGCAAATAAATGAGGAAGACAGTAACAATAATATAATAATAACAAGAATTACAGCTCTGGCAAAGTCGAAGCTCAGAATAATTCATTTTAAAAGGAACTCACTGCATCACTGTTACCAACAGGCCAGGAGAAAAAAGCATAAGTTTTCTGGTACTTTCTATTGGCCAGTTCTGATTTGAACTAAAGAAGTTCAAAAGGTAGTAGAACCTTTCCATTGCCTTACAGGAGTGAATGGAAAATGTAATGAATGCTGAAAGTTGCTTGTTAAAATACAGTGGACCTTCGTATAACAAACGGTTTGTATAACATAAAATCTGTACAACATAAAAATTCTGGATATAGGGGAAATTTGCTTAACAGAATTGTCTATGGGATGAATCCGTACAACATAAAATGGTCACGATTAGGGATTACTCTCTTTTCAATGCATTCCTATGGGAAATTTGTATAAAATTTGCTTAACATAAATTCATTTGGAATGAATTAATTCCTTTATACAAGGTACCACTGTACTCTTAAAATGCCCTTTAAAAAAGCTAGTCAAAGGGGCCTAGTGTAACACCTGCAAAACTAAAGTAAAATAACATTATTAATTGCCCCAAAGTAACTTGGTACAGGTAATTAGGTTATTTGCAATTAATTTTTTCCAACAGTAAAGCAAAGCTCACAGAGAATGTCTGTGAAGATTCTCACAGAGAAGAACATGACACAAAGACTACCCTTTGTTGTGTTCTTTTGGTTTTCCAAAATCTTCTGAAGTACATTAGTCTGAGAGAGGATATAC
The DNA here is from genome assembly GCA_029282475.1 of Phrynocephalus forsythii. Taxonomy (NCBI): domain Eukaryota; kingdom Metazoa; phylum Chordata; class Lepidosauria; order Squamata; family Agamidae; genus Phrynocephalus; species Phrynocephalus forsythii. The sequence continues at coordinate 121,488,834 of JAPFRF010000002.1, read as the reverse complement.
AGTATAGGTTAAATTGATCTGATGCCCTTTATGGGCAAGTGAGGAATTGACAATCAATGCAGAGTAGCTGGGATGTAAATGCAGGTCAGCAGATATACCGTATCCAAAATAGGAGTGCTTGTCATACATTAATGCTGACTGATCAAGACACTGAATGGGAGCTCCTTAATTGCTCAAATGAGTTTAGGTCCAAATTGGTTTGTTTTAAAGAATTTTGAGCTCATAATGATATTACTGGGAACACAAGTCCTAAAAGGCCTCTTTTGCTAGGGAGCATGGCAAGGCCAGGATGTCTAATCAGCTCCCACTCCCTGTGGGGTTGGTTGCCTTATAATTAGCTGGGAATTCTGTTCTTTGAACTACCTAATCCCAAATTATGGCCAGGTATTACTAACCTCTGTGCCTGCCCCTGATTCCAAGTTTCCAAACTCTTCGCTGAGTTGTTGAGACCAATTCTACCAGAAAGTGAAGGAGAAGAGGCATGTGCTCTCTCTCTCTCTCTCTCTCTCTCTCTCTCTGTGTGTGTGTGTGTGTGTGTGTGTGTGGTGAGGGGAAGGGACCCTGCCAACCCAACCCTAACCAGTACCAGTAGAGTTGAGAATCAGGTCTCTGGAGCATAGGATTCTGAACGTCTTAATTTTTACAGCAGCTTGACTGTCGAATCTCACTAATTTAACACATATGCTATTAAAACCTGAGGATTTATGTGGGCAGAGAAGCAAGTCAGGCTCTGGGTTTATGATAGTAATTTCGGAACCCCATGGCCATTCTGCAAAATTTTGTTCTTTTATTCTTTTTCTTGGATTCCACTTGGGTCTGCATCCACTTTAATAAGTACGAAGGCGGTGTTGAGGAGTTGAATGTAGGTCATGGACCTGAATCTAGTCCTTGAGGAGTCTCAGGTCTGGCCCTTGGACATTCCCTAGTGGGACATCACCTTTTCCCATGATTCCAGTCGTTTCTCACTCTGGGAGAGGATCATAGCTTCCACTTTCCAAATATCAGTACTATTTATTCACAAAGTGTCTGATGGTCATCAGAAGCTGGCTTGCTGATTACTCCCACTCCACCATGGGCTGGCAATCTAAGGAGCATCTAAAAATGTCTCGGAAGGAAAACAGTAGTAGCTTTAAGCTGTGCGGAAGGAGTTTGGGGGTGCAGGTGTTGCACATGTTGGTTTTGTGCATCCCTCTTGCTTTTGGATGGCCCAAATGGACTGGCCCTGGAGTGGTTGATGATGGATGCACCAAATGGGAGGAGGAAAAGGCCGGCTGGCTGCCATTATGTGTAGTTGGAGAGTGATAGACGTGGAGGAGCAGGCAAGGCAACTGTGGCTCTACCTTTTTCTAGCAGGGGGAATTCCATCCCAGAAGACGTGTCACTCTGTTAGGGAAGCAGACCTTGTGCCTTCCTGCATGCGCGCACACACACATACACACACACGCACATACACACTCACCCCCTGTAAACCACCACTAATTGGGATTAAGTGTTATCCTCCCACCCACACGCTATACTGCACCCTCCCTATGAGGGTTGTTCAGGAGAGGAAGGACGCATGGCAGCCCCCTTCTGTTGAGAACGAAGCCCTCCTTTCTACAGAGTGGGAGATTCACGCATCCCCCTCTCTCTTCTTCCAAGTCTCCCCTTTTCTTTCTTTCTCCAGGGTCAAAAATAACTCAGGGCTCCTTCAAGGCGGCAGGGAATGGGAGCGATGGAGCGGGTACATGAAGACAGCTGTATTTGGTGCCTGGAAGCATGATGACATTCCTGCAGAAGACCAAGGAGGAGTCCCCGAGGCACCCCAGCTGCCTGCCTGGCCAGCCAGGCAAGATCAGCTGCAGGAGTTCCCCTGGTTCCCAATCCCAAGGACTTGGCTTCACAGGGCTGGCTCCTTCCTGTCGCTGAAGGGTCTGAAGTGGCAGTAGAGACTCTGGTTTCAAAAGTTCCACATTTAAAAGTGTATTGTGTGTGTTTCTAGCACCCCCAGATTCTGCGCCTGGGGACAAATGTCCTTCCCCACCCATGCCCCTAGCTACGCCACTGGTGGCTAGTGGTTGCCAGTCACTGGCACTGGTCCTACACATCCCCCCAAGAGAAGCAGCCTTGTCTTTGTGAAGCAAAGAGTGATTGTTAAGAAGCAGCCCCTTGGTTTTGGTTCAGCTTTCCTTCCTGCTGAGCACCAGCATAACTCAAGAGACTGGAGTGGATGTTTGCCAAAGCGTAGATGAGATTAAAGTCAGGCTGCACGGCTGGAGCATGGTATGCAGCAAATGTAAAAATAAACAGAACCCTATCAGGAGAATCTAAATGTAGGCCTGCACATTTAACAGCACAGAGACTGTTTTTATAAGAAGCCAGCTGTTTGGAGAAACAACCAATTCCTTCCTCTGTGACTAAGTGGCTCTGAATGCCACTTGGGCCTGCTTGGCTATTCTTTAGGCTTGGATGTCTTGAGGAAGATTGACTTGGTGTCTTTCAGGGGTTCTTAAAATATCAAACTTTTCCAGATAGGAGCTTTGGACTCTTAAGGGGAAGCTGGAAAGCTGAGATTTGGGTTCCTGTAAAAAAAAAAAAAGGTAAAGGTTCCCCCTGCACATGTGTGCTAGTCGTGTCCAACTCTAGGGGCGGTGCTCATCTCCGTATTCAAGCCGAAGAGCCAGTGTTGTGCAAGTGCATGGCCACGTGGCCGGCATGGCTGCAAGGAAACACTGTTTTACCTTCCAGCTTTTGATGGCAGTACCTATTTATCTACTTGCATTTACATGCTTTTGAACTGCTAAGTTGGCAGGAGATGGGGTTATCAGCGGGAGCTTGTCCTGCTGCATAGCACCCGGGATTTGAACTGCCGAGCTGCCGATTTTGCAGCCGACAGTTTTTGGAGCCTTAGTCTGCTGTGCAACCATGCCCCCTCTAGCATCTTATAAAAAGAAGGCAAAGCCTTCTTCAACAGAAAGTAAACCCCTCAGGCATGCAAAGAAGGTTCCTCCATGTAAATAGGTACACGGAGTTTCATACAGTGTTTCAACAATGGCTTGTGTATATGGCTAGTGGGTCATCAAATGAATGCACCCACTAGGTCTTTCCGTAACCCCTGCTGCTGGTTGTGTTTTGTTCTCTTGGTTAGAGGGGAGGTTGGGCACACTAATGTTGGACTCATGTTGCCATTTGGAGCCAAGCAGGAAGCAGTGGGGTACTAGCACCAAGACTCTCAAGCATCTCTCATTCCAAAAAGGCTTTCACATCCATGATCTTCCTCTTTCCTCAGTCTCCTCTTACTAAGGGCATTTATACACGACCCCTAAGCTCCGCCGCATATGGCTGCAAGCTCCGTACTTTAAAAATGTTTACCCACCAGCTTCGGAGTTTGCAGACAATTAAGTGCGACCCCGCCCACTTTAGCGCGACCAAACAGCAGTTTTCTTGTACCTGATTTTTGATGGTGAAAAATTTTGATGCGGAGACTGCCTGAGCTCTCCTCGCTTCTTTCTGTTGTTTTTCTTTTGCCTCTGCCCCTTAAAGAGGAACCAGGAAGTAAACAGAGGTCGGAGCAACTTCCACCAGCACCGGAGGTAAGCCTTTTATTCTTTTGTCTCTGTCTAAGGCTTTTTTCCCCCTCCCCCCCCTCACGCAGACAGAACAAAGAAGTGCGGAGCGGGTGGGGATGGAGGAACAGCAATGAACCCTCAAGATCTCTGGTCCGAATTTAAGGGACCAGCGGATCTTAGGGGTCGTGTAAAAAGGCCCTAAGGGCTAGAAAAGGGATGTAAGCAAAGTGAAAAACAAAGCATGGATACTAACATACCTAAAACTGCAGACAGCAATTCCATTCTGTACAGGTGCAAAATGGGATATATTTTTTTTTACAGAATTAGAGCGCACCTCATTCCAGAGGGGACATTAGTGACTGGCACATCTGTTGAATCTGCTGTCCAGTTGCTCACTGTGGATGGATCTCTTCAGGGTCCCTGATCTCCTTCCTTATGTCCCCTGATCTCCTTCCTTATGTCTTTGACCACAACTTGGACCCCAAAGCCCGTAAAACAGAGAATATATTCAAAATGAGGATTGTCTTCTGGCAGCCCTTTAAATGGAGGACTTGTAAAAGAGTTCATGAAATCAGCCCCCCTCTCTCTTTAAGAGAGCATATAAACATTCTGTCTTACCCAGTTATTGCTCATAATTCTAGGACCTCAGTTGAGGACTGAAATGGCATTATAGGGTGAATGCACCATTTAGAAATTAGCTTGTCCACCACTGCAGGAAAGAGTGTTCTGGGGCCAGCATTAATCTGCTCCCATAAAGAGATCCTTAAACTGAAACTGCAAAATATTAACACACAAGTGTTTTCAGGCAAAATTAAGAAACAATAATACAAATAAAGAAAATGAAAAATTGGAATGCTTTAAGTTTAATAATTATGCATTGAATTGTATCTACCCATAGTTACTTTAAAAACAGAATTACAGTCATAATATTCTCATGGCTGTACAATTACAACCTGCAACTCCCCCTCCCCCTGTTGTTTAACATTAAAAGACAAGGATCAGGATAATAAAATATAAAGAAGCACAAACAGCAGATATCTTATCCGTAGAGCAAGAAGGAAATGAAGACTGGAATAAGTTAGCAAGCGTTGTTAGCCACCAAAAGGCAGATAAAAGGAAGAAACAACAAATATGTACCAAGAATTGAGGAGAAGCCTGATATTTTAAACCCTAAGTGTTCACATTATATTGTATTTCATAAAATAATTGCTCAGGTTTGGCTTGTACTGAGTGAAGAGGAGACTTATGATATACAGAGATAATAAGTAGAAAATTGCTGAATGACTAGACCCAACTAGGTTCAGTGCCACCAAGTGATACAACTACATAATGATATTATCCACATTATCAACAGCTAAACTTGCTTTTCCTGCATACCCAGGAGTGCCAAACTGTTGAGCTATACACTATACACAGAATAAACACATGTGGCACAATGTCACATTTTAAAATTCTTAACTAGATTGTATTTAAATTTTCAAGGAAGCATGATCCAGTCTGAATCAGGGCTGCACATGCCAGTGAAGGAGCTTTAAAACTTAATCACACATCCAAAATCGGTGTCTTCAGGTTGAATCAAAAATGAAAAAACAAACAAGCCCTCCATTGCTACTAATGCAGATTACCCCCCCCCCCATGTTTTTAACTGGCTTGTGCAGGCTTATGCAAATTTTTACGATAAAAAACAGATAGAAGAGAAGGTAACCCCCTGACATCCCTACATACTAATGACATGTGCACTCGCTATAGAGTAAAATAAATGATTTTCCATCCCTTGTAAATTATTTACCATAGCCTGGGCATATCCTAACATTTTTACTTAGAACTAGGTGATCATTCACCTGAAGTTTTCAGTTGAAATTCTCCACCTCTTGAATAGCCCCTCATGAATTTCCTAGAATGCTGTCATTGGTACCTAACTCTTACACCTGGCTCTTTCCATTCCTACTAATGTGATGAAGTTTATTGGCCCTTACTGTATTTCAAATTGGAGGACAGCAAAGATGCCCCTTTAAAAGTTCATTTCCCACAGGGTATCAGTCACTCAAACTTTAGCTAAGGAAGGTTTCACATGTGGTTACACCAATTTGCAGAAGATTTGTCTTTAATCTTCCTGTTTTTAGATTGCTCTCTCCCCAACCCACCCCAAATAATGTTTTACCTGGCTAGTCTTCTCCCAGTCTCTTTTTTAGCTATAGCATTTGATCCCAAGACTGCTGTTACTCAACAGTAGTGTTTGGAGAGACTGGCCACAGACAAATGAAAAAGAAAGAACCTAATGCTTTTGGTGGTTTTTCATAAAACAGAGATACAGAACAGATGAACTTATCTAGCTTTCTCCAAGATAGTGCTCTGCAGAAGTGTGAACTATAGATACTGGCTGGCCAAATTTTCTAGTTGTGGTACAACATATCCAAAGACCACTAAGTAGAGGAAGTCTGTCTTGCATAACCAGACGTCTTGCTCTAATTAGGTTTTTCTAGGCTGCTAATATCTGTAGTAGAACAGGAGAGGCAGCAAAGTAAATGAAGAATCAGTGAAAGGAAAGGACAGGTATAAACATGAAATGGGTATCTCCATGTCTTACTTGGTTGTACTGTGCTCTCTTGGAAGTTGGAAGAGGAACCAGGATCGAATTACAGAAACAAAAGGTAGAAGTAAAAAAAGTGGGTTGAGCCGTGAAACAAAAGGTTGGTGGTGGCTGTAAGTGAGGATGATTAAAAAAAGAGTTGTGAGTTTTTGGGCTGTTTGGCCATTTTCTGGAACTTCCAGAACATGGTCAAACAGCCCCAAAACTCAAAACAACTGTCGGATCCTGGCCGTGAAAGCCTTTGAGAATATGATGATAAAAAATCTTTACAGATGTAGGTCACTGGAGTTCTAGCACGAGCAGGATTAAGGAACTCTGATGCATCTGATATATTCCAAGTAGTCACCCAACTATCAGACAAAATAGGGTATAAGTCACTAAGGGGCTCCAGATAAGTACCAAGGCAAAGTCATCAACTTCCCCATATAGGTGATTCCTTAATTCTGTTTAAATTATAAAAAAATCTGCATTACATTGTAAGCAACATTTCAGATTGTACCTCCATACAGTACATATTAAACAAGCATATCCGATTTGTTGCTCTTTCTCATCTTTGTTTTCCTGATACATGATCTCTCTCTTTTTTCTTTGGAAGACAGGCTTCACAAAAAGAGAGGAAATGCAACACCAAAAGAACAGAACAGAGAGCACCAAAGATCTGAATGGAATGACACGTGCTAAATTATAAATAAAATTGCAAAAGGATAAATGATTTTTACACTTTAAATAGAATTACAGTGCATTGCATCACAGAGGGGGAAAGAGTGACTAAGGGCTGTTCAGTCTGTTCTCCAACTGCTTCCAGATACCTCATCTCACTTTCTCCAAGTCCTGTTTTTAAAATGAAATCCTGGTGACTTTGAGTTAAATAGCCAAACAAAGAAGGAGAATGATATTTAATAAATAGCCTTGTTTGCAGCTTGTTAACATAGCTTTCCTGTAGTCTTCCTGTTTTGAAGAAAGCAATGGGAAAACTGCCTTAATCAGCTGCAAACAGAGATCACAAGGCAAATTCCTCCTCTCATTCTTCAATTGTTGTCTTCCTCTCTCCCTCTTTTAGTGTTAATATGGCGGAAGATTCCCTATGAAATGGTAAATCTAAATAATTCAGGGGGGAAATGTAATAAGTTGTCTTGATGCCATATAAGGAAAATCACAGGACCTTGTTAACTTGTTAACGTGTCTCCACTGCAGACACTGGTCCTGATCAGTTTCTGCAGTGGAGAAACAACACATGATTAATTCAATCTTGTAGGTGTGGATGGTGCCGTTAATAGAAATATAGAGCCTTGGTGCTCTTTCTTCTCATCATTCTAGATCTACATGTACATTACTAGACCTCTTTACTACTTGTTTCCTCCTCCTATCTCTCATGTTGTTTTCTGCTCCTATTTATCATATGGCTCTTTCATCTAGCTCTAGACAAATCAGGACTAGTTCACATATCCACCAGGGAGGCTGCTGCTAGGGACCCATGCTTAATTGGTGTTGAGAGAGGCTGCAGAGTTGTGACTTACACACACACAGAGAGAGAGAGAGAGGGAGAGAGGGAGAGAGAGGGAGAGAGAGGGAGAGAGGGAGAGAGAGAGAATCCATCTAATGAGCCTAATTATCCCAGGGTGCAGCGAAACCACTGTGGAGGGTAACCTGGAAGTCTGTTACCCACCTTCGTCAGACTGAAGGAGTTATTTGGATGAGTAGATATCATTTTTGACATAACAAGAAAATATGTCCCTCAGAATTCTTGGTTGCCTTATTATGGGAATGTGTAGAACTCCCCAACAGAGAATTTTATAAATGTCACCAAGCTACCGATCTCAGGATTTTGTAGGATCTACTCATGGCAACTAGAGTGGCATGAAACTACACTTGGTTTAGCATTGTCCTAAATTTGTCCTAACAACTCACATGAAATTTACCCACATTTTAAAAATTAGTTTATTAGAGTTTGTACATTATTGTATTGTATTATTGTATTGTATTGTATTGTATTGTATTGTATTGTATTGTGTTGTGTTGTGTTATTGTGTTGTATTTTATATTATAGTTCGAGTTTGAAGACTTTCCTCTATAGTTCTTCAGGATGGAGGGTTAAAATACCAACTGAACAAGGACCCTGCTGCTGCAGATTATTTTTTCCTAGCATCAGCATTGCCCTCCTCCCCATCTAGTTCATTTCTGGACAGGGAAAAAGTTCAGCCTAAGAAAGTATCACATTACAGAGCGAACAGTATATGAAGGTTTAAGGCAATGCCTTGCAAGGGAAAGATACCTTGGCAGGAAGAACACACAATTTCCTCTTAAGATGTGTTTCTATTTTAAGCAGCTTAAGTTTGTCTAGACGTGACTGGTGCTTTGTTGACACATCTTAAAATCTGTATTTCCAGATAGGCAACTTGCATTTTGGGGTGACAAGATTAGTTTTTGGATTTCACAGGGCTTTAAAAAAATCCTGGGAGGGAGATGAAAGTCACAATGCCATGGAATCATAAGAAGAGATGGAGAACCTTGTAACCCAGATGTTGATGGACTGCAATTCCAATAATCTTCTACTTACTCCCATAAGAAGGTGGGCTGGTGGGAGTGGAATCCAAGCATGCCTGGAAGCCCACACTTTCCAGACCTGATTTTTAAAAGATTTAAGGCCAGTCCAAATGGTTTGGAGCATCTGCTTTGCGCTTAAAAGGTTATTTGGTGTGTTCTGTTTTATCTGTCTCTGGAGACCTTTATTCTCTTGTGAGAAGGGCCCACACAAATCTTTGAATGCTGGTTTACCTGTGGATAATAGTTCATTGGTTTACTCATCTGGTTTATTCATGAGTAAGGAGGCAGGGGGAAAGGGGCAAGCTCATGGCAGCAGTACTGAATAAAAGGTTTGGGGTAAAGGTATGGGAGACAGAAAGGGTGAAACCTCCCCTTTCCTCACTGTTCTCCTCAGCCAGGGCTCTGCTGGCGTTGCATTGTCTTGTGGGGTTGGAGCCTGTGTTGGCATAGACCAGTGGTGGCAAACCTTCGGCACTCCAGATGTTTTGGACCACAACTCCCAGAATTCTGAGCCTCGATTGGCAATGACAAAGGAGTGTGGGAGTTGTGGTCTAAAACATCTGGAGTGCCAAAGGTTCACCACCACTGGGATAGACTGTCCAATGATGACTAACCTTTGGCACTCCAGATCTTTTAGACCACAACTCCCACAGTCCTTTGTCATTGGCAATCTAGGCACAGAATTCTGGGAGTTGTGGTCCAAACCATCTGGAGTGCTGAAGGTTCACCACCACTGCAATATCTTAGAAGGCCAAATTAAAGAGACTGTAATAATCCTAAAATCTTTTTGAAATTAAAAAAAAATGAAAGGATGGTTAGCGTGGATACATTTGGAGGATGGAGTGGCTTGAGTTTAATCTTTTGCCCCTCAAATTAAAAAAAAAAAAAAAGAAAAAAAAAACAAAATGTGCTGCTTATATACTGCCCTATAGTCTTACAAACATTCTCTGGGGGGTTCAGTACAGCAATTTAACCACAGCACCACCAAATCCCCCAAAGCAAATCTGCCACCAGTCACAGACAACAAATCTGTTCTGTTCTCCCTTCTTCCTGTTTGAGGAATGTTTGCATTAGGGAGTCTGTGAAGAAGCAAAGAGTTAATTTCCCCCCTCTCCACATTGAAGGACTCCATTTTAGATAAGGGTGAGAAAGAAAGGGAAGAAAATAGATGTCTTTCCAAAAATGAAAGTAGTATGTAATGTCAAGATTGGCTGAAATACATTGCCCCAGGTTGGTGACTTTGAACAGAACTATAAAAAATCAGGGTCAAAGGACCATCATTTGTCCCTTTTACAGTTCTATCCCTGGCACCAAAAATGTTGGGGACCACTGTTGTGAAGGAGAGTAAATATGCATCAAATAGAGCAGAGGTGTAGCCAGGATTTGGAGCACCTGGGGACAAAGTTCCTTTTTGCGCCCTTCCTGCTGCCCCCTCACATCACTCCCCAGTAGAGATGGGCACGAAACGAACTTTTTTCATTTCCGTTATTCGTTATTCATCTTGTTACGTAACAAAACAAATAACGAACTTTGTGATGAAATTGGAACGAACCGAACAGAACCACAAAAATTAGGTTCGTTACGTTTCATTTTTCGTTAATGGCGACGTGCTGTTTTAAATGTTAAAAAACGCCCTGGATATTTATAAAAACACAGTGATAATTGTTTATACTGTTTGATAATACCTACGAGGGGGTTGGGGGTCCTTAAAACATTTGTTTTTGTCTTCTTCCCTCGTGATGTATTTTTATTTTCCCTTTAAGGATGACAAAATGGATGTTGCCAGCCACAGAATGGAGGCAAGCCATGTGATGGGATCATGTAAATTCTTGGACAACTTCAACCAATAGCATGCCCAGGTTGCAGACTGGGCAGGTCTGGCAGCCACAGAGGGCATAAAAAGCTCTGGCAGCCCCCGTTCTCCTTGCAGTCTCCGGAGGGAGTTAGGGTGGGATTGCTGTCTCTGCGACTCGTTATTTTCACTTTAAGCCAGCCAGGCAAGTGTGTGTCTCTGTGTTCCTGCCGGCTGCAGCCTGGTTCTTAGGGGAGAGAAAGAAGAGATTTCTCTCTAGCTTCAGTCCTGCAGCCTCCCTGTGCATACCTCTCGGTGAGTACCCTCCCCTGCCCCGCAGTGCAGTCACTCTGCGGCTGCCTTGCACCCTGGGCAATGCCCACCGCTGCCTTTGCAGCCTCCCTGCATACCTAGTCTATACTGTGTGTCTGCCAGCATCATTTTTTTAGTGTTTTCCCTCTGGTCTGCGGCATTGGGGGACGCCCGCACACGGAAATGCTTTAAAAAGCGCACAAAAAGTGGGTAAAAATGAAAAATGAAAAACCAATTAACGAAAACAATTTTTAAAAAAAAATTCATGAAAAACGAAAATGAACCGAAACGGACCCCCTCAACAAAAAATGAAAAACCAAAATGCCATTTTTTCGATTCGTGCCCATCTCTACTCCCCAGCAATGTGGGGGGGGGCGAACCCGGATGGGCATACGTGTGTGTGTGTGTGTGTGTGTGTGTGTGTGTGTGTGTGTGTGTGTGTGTGTGTGTGTGTGTGTGTGTGTGTGTGTGTGTGTGCCTTATACCTCTCCCACCAAGGCGAGGAAGAGGAGGAGGAGGGCACTGTGGCCACCACATTCCTGCCTGCCTGCCTGTTCACCGCTCGCCTGGCGGAGGTGGCAGAGGGGGTGCCATCATCAAGCTTAAGGGGAAAGGAGGACTGCTGGGTGGCGGGAAGTTGCATGGCTTCCTCTTCCTGCTTCCCATCCAGGTGCCCCCAGATTGCTGCGCCTGGGGCAGATGTACCCTTCTGCCCCCCTAGATACGCCCCTGAAATACGATAGCCTTTTGCTCTCAGTTAATTGTCAAGTGAAGCCACAAAGGAGAAAATCTGGGTCCTTTCTATAAATTTATATAAGTATCTGAAGGCTGTACCTAAATCCCAACACTATTTAAATATTAATGCTTACAAAAGTCCATTTCCATCTGATCAGCCTGTTGGGAAAAGTTCCTTGTCATCTGTGAAATAACAGAGTGATGTCTAAGACATTGGGGAAGATGAATCCCAGCTCCTGGCAACCTAGCAGTTTGAAAGTATGTAAATGCAACTAGACAAATAGGTACCATTGTAAAAAAGCGGGAAGGTAAAACAGTGTTTCCTTGCAGCCCTGCGGACTACGTGACTAGAGATGGGCACGACTTGAAAAAAATTTTTTTCGAGTTGTCGTTAGTCGGGCCAGTTCCGTTTTGGGTCGTTTCCGTTTTTCGCGAAAATTCACAAAAATTAGTCGGTTCGTTTTTTCGCTGTCGTTAGTACTGGGTTTTTTTTGGGGGGGGAGCGGGCTCCTGGAGGCACCTCTGTGGGGTGGGTGCCTCCTCTGGCCCGCTATAAAGGGAAAGTGGGCTCCTGGAGGCACCCGTGGGTGCCTCCTATCCTCACCCACTAGGAAGGGGAAGCAGGCTCCAAGAGACCCCTCAACATGGGGGTCTCCCCTCCTCACCTGCTGCTGCAAAATGCATGCATAGCCATATGGATATGCATACCAGTTGCAGACAGTGAGACTAGTGATGGCAGTGAACCCAGAGCCATAGGTTGATGCCTAAGGCTCTCGCACCACCATGTCTCAAAAAGAAGGGAATTGTACTTGCGTGTAGTGCAATGCAAGTAGATCTGGCTTAGGGTTAAGGTGGGTTAGTGCAAGGGCTAGGGTTAGGCTAGTGACGGGTAAGGTTACGGTGGGCTAGTGGGTTGCACCTCTGGGTGCCTCTATGACCCACTAAGAAGACAGTCTGTGACGTATGGGTAAGTAAGGAGTCAAGGATTAGGGTTAGGGTTAGGGGGCTAGGGCAGGTTTTAGGGGGCTTTTTGGCACATCCCAGAAGTCTCCATGGCCAAGTGGCCATGCGATTGGTGGGATGGCTCCAAAAATTTGCATGGTCGTCCACTCCCACATGGCTGGCCACTCGGCCAGCCCATCATTGCGCAGGTGTAAATAAAATAAAATAAAATAAAATCAATGGAGGACAGAGGAGGAGAGGAGAGACATTTTGTTGCACGAAAAAACCCACTGCTACTGCGAAAAATCTGGCAGTTTATAAATTTTTGCGTGTTTCTGTTGTGCTTGTGTGTTATTGGACCACGATTTCAAAAACAATATTGCGTTCGCCGCCCCATTTTGGATCCCCCGCCCACACCGCATGGCATGGCGAGTCCGGCTGCCCAGGACGGGGGGGAGGCGGGACCCCCCCTCCAGAAACCACCCCTCCGGTAGGTGCCCTGCGCCCTTAGTCAAGCAGGCATTTTTTTGCCTGCTTTTTTGGCCCAGGAATGGGTGGGGGGAGAGTTTAAAAGTTTTTTCCTGTGCCATCCGTGCTGCTTGCTTGCGCTTTAATTGCGGCGGCCGGCGGCGAGACTGGGCTTTTTGCTGGCTGCGAGCCTGCGGCGAGTCCCACAAGAGCAGCCCAGGATGGGGGATGGGGGGGAGGCTGGGGACCTCCAGAAACAACCCCTCTGGTAGGTGCCCTGAGGCACGGCAGGCATTTTTCCGCCTGCTTTTTGGCCGGGAACCGGTTTTTTTAACTTTTAAAAACTTTTTTTTCTGTGCTGCGTGGCATCGCGCGATGCAAGGAACGAGCACGACAAATCAGACCAAAATTGTTCGTTCGTCGGTTTGAGCTCGAAGTCTGGCGGAGTAATTCCCGTTACCGTTACCGTTTCCGTAGAGTAACGGATACGAGTAACGGAAACGGAAACGGGAATACCGCTAAGTCGTGCCCATCTCTATACGTGACCATGGACTTGCACAACACTGGCTCTTCAGCTTGAATATGGAGATGAGCACCGCCCCTAGAGTTGGACATGGCTAGCACACATGTGCGGGGGGAGACTTTTTTACTGCACAGAATGTACCTATTCTTTTTTAAAGAACAGCTCAGGGGGACTTCAGAAAGTGAATGTACTGTAGCAACTTGATCATTGGTCTCCTTTCCAGTTAAGGCTGTCTTGTGCAAACTGCACAGCATGCAGATCAGTGGCATAGCTAGAGTTTGGAGAACCCAGGGACAAAGTTAGTTTTTATGCCCTCTCCGACCCCACAACCCTGTCTCACCCACCCAGCAAGGGGGCCCAGATCCTGGGGGAACAGTGGGAGAGGGGAAGAAGGGTCTCTCCTTCTCATGCCCTCTTTGTGGGTCTCCTTTCCAGTTAAGATTCTCCTGTGCAAACTGCACAGTCCTTTCCCCGGCTAAGACTAGGCGATCGGTAGCCTGGGGAAAGGAGGAGGCAATGGGATTTTTTCCCCAAGCAGCATCTCCGTGGCATGCTTCCCTCTCCTCCTTTCTCCAGGCTAATGATCACCAAGCCTTTGTGGGGGGGGAGCAATCAACAGAGATGCTGCTTGGAAAAAAACATTGCCTGCTTCCCTCTCCTCCTTTCCCCTGACTAAGGATCACCAAGCCTTAGTGGGGTGAAAGGAAGACTGCTGGCGGGACGCACATGGCTTCCTCCTCCTGCTCCCCCTCCAGGAGCTCCCAGATTGCTGCACACCCTGGGGCAAATGCACTCTCACGCCCCTCCCTAGTTACACTAGTGCCCAGGACCGAACAATATTCCAGCATCCTGTCAATTTAGCCTTCAGCCCTCTGGGATTGTGTATGTATCTTCTCGTGTTGCAAAAGCAGTGGTGCTAGCAAGTTTACCGTATTGTGCTGGCTGTCCCCCCACCCACAACTCTCCCCTCCCACTTCCAGATGATCTCTAATTCCATTTATATCTTTGCCATGACTGGAGGAACAGAAGAGCCAGACCAAAGTCTTCAGAGGCAGAAGGAAGCAACTGTGAATGTTAATAAGGAAAAGCTGAATTTTTTTTGCAGCCGAGAGTTGCTTTTTGTTTTCACTGTTCATTGATCTGTAGCTGTAGCCTTTTCAAACAATGTTATTAAAGAGAAACCTTGTTTGGAATCTCGTGTCAACCCCTCTCCCTGTGATTAAGCAATGGTTTTAATTGCTAGCTTGACATTTAAAGGGTGTGAGATGTAAATCAGTTTGGGATCTGGCTTTAATCACTGTTGGGGCATGTTTCTCTTTTCAGTCTAATGAAGTCCCCAGGTTAGTCTTCACACAGCCCATTTGGATTGGTATAGATATGTATCACACACACGTTTCCTGGACTGCCAGCTCTACAACACCTAATTCTGTGAGCTGCCTTTTCTTCCTTCCTCCATCTCAAAGGAGGAAGAACATAAAAACAACAGAGCCTCTTGATTCATAATATGATAGTATATCAGCAAGTGGAGGGGGGGCAGATAGCTGTACCAAGCTGACTTGTCCCTTAATCTGGATGCTATGGAGGCAGCCCTTCAGCTAGAAAATGGTGTCACTCTTGGATCTGAACCGACTGGCAAGGGAGCCAGGAAATCCACGCCTCTGTGATCTCTTGGAGTCTCATTGCCTTGATGAGCATGTCCTCCAAACCATTGAAGTCCTGGGCAACTACATTATCAACCTCTGGGGCAATCTAAGGAGGGCTTGGGGAGTTAGATACCCTTATTTTGATAAACCAGTGGGGAACCTGGTCCTCTCCCACATGCTTTTGGACAACAACAACAACAACAACAACAACAACAACAACAACAACAACAACAACAACAACAACAACAACAACAACAAAAGGCTAGGGTTCAATGGAAGTTGGGATCCCGACCACATGTGGATTGGGTTATCTAATGTAAAGCACTTCCAAAAAAGGGGTCTTAAACATATGTATATTCAAAGAACCTCCCTACACTAGCTGGTTTGGGGCTACTCCCACATACCAAAAGCATATGGGGTTGTCATCATAGTATAAAAATGGGATTCCGTACCTAGGTGGAAATTGGTTTATAGATCATAAAGAAGCCAATAGCCATGTCTGGATCTAGCACTGCATTAATATGTGGGCTTGTTCTTCCCATGGAGTGTTGAATTCTCACATACAATTTGTGCAGGTACATGGACACTCATAGACAAAGAAAATAGCCTTAGGGGGAGCAATAATATGGAGATGAAAATATGTATTAAACATTGTCTTCTACTGGACCATCAGTGGCTAGCCTGGCTGGGGAAGGCATAGACTACAAAATCAACTTTGCCATGTCCTGAGATATATATTCAACCTACCTTCCAACCAGTGTTGGTCTGAGAAGGGGTTTGTTTTTTTTGCTTGCTTGTTTTGAATTGATAATACAGTAATTTGGAAAATGAATGTGTAGCATCCTAGGGAGAAAATGGAAGAGTCAAGTACTACCTAAATGCAAAAAACAGATTAGGAAAACCAGAATTTGATATGTCCATAGTGATGTTGGTGCATGCCAATAAAACTGTAAAGATTCTCAGTCATCCAAGTGAGGGTATCTGGAAGTTGAGCCATGGCAACTGGACTTCTTTTCCTGTGAGACTGAAACGTTTCACCACTCATCTAAATTGGAGGCCTCACCACTAAGTTTCCTCAGACTGACGAAGCTGCTGAGATGATTTGCGAAATGTTTCGATCTTACAAGAAAAGAAGTCCAGTTGCCATGATTCAACGTCTAGACATGTCAATAGAAATATAACAATAAGATTTCAGTTGCAACCCATAATCCAACTTTTCAGAATAAAAGAAGCACAGGGATAAATCCTGCATTAACTATACCCAGTGCAGGCCAATTGGAATATATGAGATTACTTTCTCCCATCCATTTCAACAGGTGTAGAATGTACAGGAAACTCTTGTAGAATTTTTGATGCATGCAGAGTTCATTACACTGGTCAAGAATAACATGAATGCATTGTAGCGCAGTGGATGGAGTGATGGACTAAGAATCAAGAAATCTGGATTTGAATTCCCACTCAGCTCTGGACCCCCCCGCAGTAGAGAAGGAAGTGACATTTCTTTAATGTACCATTTACTGTAAAAGTCCTGTTAGGGTCACAATAAATTGGTTCCAGCTTGACAACATATAACATAATAAACCTAACAAAGTAATTGAATTGCATAATTTTATATGGATAAAAGGCCAAAATAGAAAACATTTCATTTTGAAAAATAACTATCAAAATCTCCCACCCAGAGTTTTGACATTCTGTGCACTGTAAGGACTTTTCTGGGCTGGAAAAACTGTCAATCTATCTGACACTAACCAATAGTTATTTTCAACCTCTGAATTCAAAGATAACCCCATCTCTCTGATGAGTCTTCCTTACCCTCTCTTTAGTCTGTTGGAAGTAGTATGCACTTATTTCCCATTAGTCTATTCACAGCTGTAAGTAATGAAACTTTTATTCTTTCTCTTACCAATGTCTCAAAGTGTGTTACTGAGACTAAGTTAATGAGAAACGGCTGGACTATTTGCAAGGTTGTAGCTATTCTTTCTTGTGAATCTCTGTACTGCTCTGTACTTCTACTTTTGGTGTTTTTAGTATAGTGTTTGTTTGATCATTTTTAGTAATTGAATACTCACTTTTGTAAGTTTTAACAAAACCTTGGTTCCTTGTAAGTAGAAAGGTGGAGTTTGTATGTATGTAGGTAGGTAGGTAGGTAGGTAGGTAGGTATGAACAGATGATAGATAGATAGATAGATAGATAGATAGATAGATAGAGTGGACCCTGTATATCAAACAGTTTGTATAACATAAAATTTGTACAAAATAAAAAATACTGGAGATAGGGGAAATTTGCTTAACAGAATCGTCTATGGGGTAAATCTGTACAACATAAAAATGGTCGCGATTAGAGATTACTCTGTTTTCCATGCATTCCTATGGGAAATTTGCATAAAGGAAAATTTGCTTAACATAATTTCATTTGGAATGAATTAAATCTTTTATACGAGGTAGGTACCACTGCAAAAGAAGCTGCCTGGATAGCTCAATGGTTTAGATACCTTCCCCCAGAAGAAGGAAATAGTAAACAACTTCTGAGTATTCTCTACCTGAAAAAATCTGAATAGGCTTGCTGTATGCTGTAAGTCAGAAATAAGATGATGATGATGATGATGATGATGATGATGATGATGATGATCCCCTTGCTGTGACAAGCGGGTCATCATCATCATAGTCCAAAAAAGTACATTTCTAGCCAAGTACTGTATTAAGTATAATGTGTAGGTATTTGTCTGCCTGTTTCTTCCATGCATCCTTTTGCTGCATTCCTTTGCTATGGTTCCAAACTCCCCCAAACTGAAATCCAATCTGCAGACAAAACCTGAGGCTTTGGTGGAAGATGCCAAAGAACCTCCTCCTCAAGATTCCCTGGCATGGGGCTTGAAGCGGCCCAAGATCTCCTGGGTTCTTCCCTCCCTCCAAGTCACTGGGCGGCTGATTGGCACAGCAAGAGGCCTCTGTTGCCATTTCCACGTGGCCCTGGAAATAATTCCTCTGCTCCTCCTTGCCCCCTCTCTTCTCTGTCCCTTGAATCAGGAAGGACACTGGCAGCACAGAGGGAGGCAGTTGGCTGTAGATGAGACTGCTCCCCCTCCTCAGCATTGCTGTTTTTTGGGTAACAAGAGTGACATTTCTGAACAGTAATGGAATGATAATATCAATAATTATTAGTCAACATTTTTTTCCTGGAAAGAAGGCAGGATTATCTGGAAAAGACAAGAATGCTGGGAAGGGTGGATTGCAGCAGGGAAAGCGGAAGACCAAATATGAGGTAGACTGACTCCCTAAAGCAGGGATGTCCAAATGTTGGCCCTCCAGATGTTTTGGACCGCAACTCCCACAGTCCTTTGCCATTGGCAATCTAAGCTTAGAATTCGGGGAGTTGCGGTCCAAAACATCAGGAGGATCGAAGTTTGGACATGCCTGCCCTAAAGGAAGCAACAGGCTTGTGTCTACAAGAGCTGAGCAGGGCAGATTAGGACAGGCCATGTTGGAAATCCCACATGGACAGGATAGCCATAAATTCATAGGATGGCACATAGCAACAGCCAAGAACTTGTCTATTTCTCTAGTGACACCCAAGCTAATACAGTCTGTGAGGTAACGCTCACATTTCCTGTCACAGCTAGAGGGCTTAGTTAATAGAGCTGATCCCACCCCTCTTGTGCAGGAGTATTTTGATAATATAGGCATATATCTGCAATTGTTTCTGACGTGTTTGCATTGCACCCGAGTCCAGGAAGAGTAAATTAGATTTTTTTCATACTGAAATTTGAATTGAATGATTTTCTTCGGTTTTATTGGTAGCCCCAACTGCGATTCAAAACCCACTAATTTTTCACAAAGTGCCAATACATCAATGTAACCTGAATACGGGTGGCTGTGAAGGGACGATGCCGGGTGCCCACAGAAAGGCCTCTGGGTGCCACCTTTGGCACCCATGCCATAGGTTCACCAACACTGCCCTAAGAGCTTCGTTTGGAAGGAAAAGTAGGACCCATACATTACGATGAAGGGAAACGAAAGATAAACTATATCTGTTTTAAAATGCTTTATTTAGACCCTGTAGGCAGCAAAGGAGAGAGCTCCATTTCAAAAATCTGGTAGCAATAAAGGAGTTTTAAAGAATTACCTAAAACTCCTGGGATGGGCTCTGTTTTACTGTATCACTCTAATACTCTTTTTATGAAACTGGAGTTCTACTTCTAATTAAAGGAGTTGGGGCGGGGGACCCTTTCGTTGCTCTTTTTGTTTTGTTTTAAAGGATAATGTAGCTCTTGGAGTCTGTGCACGGGCCGTTTTAAGTTAACTTCTTATTTCAACATTCTGCCTCCATTTCCTGCAAGAAAATATTTTATATGAAAGCAACTTTAACCTTTCAAAAGAGTTCATTTACTATGTTTGGTATCAGCTTTTGGGGAGAGGGTGGGGAAGGGCAAATTGCAGCCAGCTTTTTTAGAATGGTATACTTTCTGTTTTTAATATTAAGTACTGGGTGGGGGGGGGGGAGAGAGAGAGAGAGAGAGAGAGAGAGAGAGAGAGAGAGAGGCATGCCCAATAAGTTAGAAATGAAATAACCTGCCAGAAGACTCTCCCTGCATGGATTCAGCATGTGAGCAAAATGAGTAAGTGGTTTAGAATAACTCTCCTTGCTGAAAGCCAAGAGCTAGGCTTGATCTATCCAGGAGCATGCTGGTAACAAATAACACATTGAATCCCTTGGCCATGAGAAAATGTCAAACCGTCCTTTGATAGATGACTAAGCTCATCTACCTTTCAGATGCGGGAAAGAAACATATGACCATTAAACTATTAATCCCACAGAGGGGGAAAAGAAAAGCCGAACCTGAGCTTTAATTAATAATATCCCCCCGTTTGTTTGCTTAATCAGCTTTTTCATGGGTTATTGGCGATTGGAGTGCATTATTATCCTCACTTTGTTGATAGTGACATGCACAAAAACAGACTCTGCTTTCTAAAAAAAATTATTTAACTGTGACAGAAACAGCCAAACTAGAAACCATTTCAAATGAGCAAGAGCAGGTAATGTCCTGAAATTTGGCTCTTCCTATGGCAAGGGGATCCCTCTCAGGTTGTCAAGCTGTCATCAGCCACTCAGTTAAATTCATTGACTTTTGCTACTGGACAAACTGGCTTCAGACCCACTAAGAACTGGGTTTGATTTCAGGTACTGGTGTGTGACCCTTTAAATGTTGGTGGACTGCAAATCCCAGCATTCCTCCACATTTGGATCCACCATGTTTAAGGGAAGCGTCATGTCCTTCCATCTTTGAGCTTTACTTTAAAATTTGTTGGATCCTGCTTGATTGTTCATGGTGATGTAACATAGAAGAACCCTGTTTGTATGTCCTGAAGATAATTGTTCATACTGAAACATATGCATTGATCTCAGGCTCACAAGTATGCCTATCCTTCATTCATGCAGCCTGATACAAGGTCTTATGGGTACCATGTTTGGAAGGTAGGATGCAACAGGGTCTAGCAGCTTGTATAGCTAGGTGAAATTGTCATCATATCCAAAGACAATACTGCTCCCAAACCAGATGACTTGAGCACAAACCCAACACCTCCTAGGATAGTGGTGGCAAACCTTCCTCACTCCAGATGTTTTGGACCATAACTCCCACAGTCCTTTGCCACTGGCAATACAGGCTTGGCATTCTGGAAGTTGTGGTGCAAAACATCTGGCGTGCCAAAGGTTCACCACAACTGTCCTAGGAGAACCTGCTCTGCATGGCGATGGCAGCCTTCTGAAGTACCTTCAGACCCTTGATCCATTCTGCTTTCCCTGATCTAGAGATTAGATTATCCAGAACAAGGAAGGCTGATTATGAGGCCTTCTTATTCTAGCTGAGCTTTGTTTGAATAGTGTGGCATTACTGAGGGGTTAGGAACCTTTGACTATCCAGATATTTTACACAACCCTTTCCACAGCTTCTTACCACTGGCCATGTAGGGTGATCTGCAGGCCAAAACATCAGGAAGGGCCACACCCCTGAAATTGCTAACAGTTTGCCTGTCCACACTAGCCAGTAGAGATGGGCACGGATTGAAAAAAATGACGTTTTGGTTTTTTGTTTTTCGCTGCGGGTCCGTTTCGGTTCGTTTTCATTTTTCATGAATTTTTTGAAAAAAATTTTTTTCATTTTTTCATTTTTCATTTTTCATTTTTACCCGCTTTTTGCGCGACCTAAAGCATTTCCACGCACGGACATCCCCCAACGCCCCAGACCAGAGGGAAAACACTAAAAAAAATGATGCTGGCAGAGACAGGTACGCAGGGAGGCTGCAAAGGCAGCGGTGGGCATTGCCCAGGGCGTAAGGCAGCCGCAGAGTGACTGCACTGTGGGGCAGGGTAGGGTACTCACGGAGAGGTACGCACGCACACAGGGAGGCTGCAAGAGAAATCTCTTCTTTCTCTTCTTTAAGAGCCAGGCTGCAGCCAGCAGGAACAAGAGCCATGGGCTGCAGCCACCAGGAACACAGAGACATACACAGCTGCCTGGCTTGAGGTGGGGCCCAAATTTAATCTGGTCAGCCCCTTTGAAGAGGTGGGAGGACAGCAATCCCACCCCTAACTCCTCCAGGTGAGCTGCACTCTGGCGGGAGGAAGAAAGAGCAACTGCCCAAGATCTTTGGTCCGACTTTAAGGGGCCAGCGGATCCGTGTGAAAAGCCCACAGAGACACACACCTGCCTGGCTGGCCTGCCACACCAGAGACAGTAATCCCACCCTAACTCCCACCGCAGACTGCAAGGAGGACGTGGGCTGCCAAAGCTTTTTATGCCCTCTGTGGCTGCCACACCTACCCAGTCTGTAACCTGGGCATGCTATTGGTTGAAATTGTCCAAGAATTTACATGATCCCATCACATGGCTTGCATCCATCTTGTGGCTGAAATCCATTTTGTATTATCCTTAAAGGGAAAAGAAAAAAATACATCGCGATGGGTGAAAGACAAAAAAAAACGTTTTAAGTACTGCAACCCCTTGGTAGGTAATAATTTCAAATAATTATCTCTGCGTTTTTTCGGATGTTCAGGGTGTTTAAATACCCAAGAAATCAATATTAGGCATCTGAGAGCCATTTTGGGTCGATGTCCCCTAACTCCCCTTAAAGGAAAAAAAAATACAGCGATCTGAGAAAAGACATAAATGCACATTTTAAGGACCCCAGCTACCCTGGTAGGTATTATCAGGCAGAATAAATAATTATCACTGGGTTTTTATGGATATTCTGGACGTTTTTTTAACATTTAAAAACAGCTCATTTCATTGCGCATCGCCATTAATGAAAACGAAATGTAATGAACTTAATTTTTGTGGTTCGGTTTGGTTTATTCCAATTTCATCACAATTTTTGTTATTCGTTTCATTACGTAACAAAATGAATAACAAATAACGGAATGAATTTTTTTTTGTTTCATGCCCATTTCTACTGGCCAGGCATTGCAGTCTACCAACCCCAGCATCCCCCTCCACCATAAGCTATTCAAAATCCTGTGTATTAGATGTCTTCAAAGATGGCTGTTGTGGGGTTTTGGGTTGTTGTTTTTTTGGCTGTTTGGCCATGTTCTGAAAGTTTTTCTTCCTGACATTTTGCCAGTTTCTATAATTGGTATCTTCAGGGGGCAAGGAGCTCAGGGGAGCTAGGATCCCGGCCGTGAAAGCCTTAAAGAATATGTCTTCAAAGATGTTATTCTGCACTACATGACCAATGTACCAGCTATAACATTTGGGAAATAATATTAAAGGGGTGTCCTTTCTCTAGAGACTTAAATTGAGAACATCTTTCATTTGTTCTCCAGAGATGAAAGGCTCCTGGACACCCTCAACATCCTTAGCTGGAACTAGGACTTTTATGACCTTTCTTTATCACAATATATTTCTCTGTTAAACACAAGGGATTGATAACAGCAACCTTCCTTAAGAGTACCAACAGGATAGTATTCTCCATTATAATTTAGACGAGGAGACTATCTTACAGGGTGCACAGCTTCTCTCCTCCAATGCTATGCTTCTCCTTTCCTGTAGCAGGAGGTGGCTATGTGACTTCACCTAATAGTCGGGCAAGGTCTGAAGATGACCTTGGTAAATGTGCCTGGTTCTCCCAAGGATTCCTTTGGACCTCTCTGATGGACCTGTCAGTTGCGGTGTGATGCAGCGTTAAAAAAAAAAAAGACCAGCTTTCAAGAAGCTGTGTTAAATTCTGAGCAGCTGCTATTGTTCCTTCTGCCAAGAAGGGGATGCTGGTAAATCTTTATAATTTTATAAAATGCAGCCCTCTTGCTGAAGCCAAATATGCACTTGTTATGAAGAGCTATGTGCATGTCTAGTGTCATGTTTCAAACATCAGCTGTTTTGTGCTCGATCCTTAAGAAAAGAAAAGAAAAAGAAATGTAAAATCCTTGAACATATCTGGTTAAAACGGACCTTTTTACCATCGGAAAGTGTGCGCATCTCAATGTTTGTTTCCTGCTGTTGCACAACCAGGAGCAGCTGTTTCTTTCTTTTTTTAAGCCCTGATCCTATTTTCATTGTAGCTTTTTTGGCAGCAATAAGTTTCTGGAAGTTTTTTTTTAAAGAATGCACATGTAAGCAAGAAAACATTGTGTAGTGGCTTTTGTAACAGCAACTTTGCATTTGCAATGAAAAACATTAAACAAACGTGTTCTTTCTGTGGGATGGTGTTGGTACAGATGTGTGCTCCAATTATGAACATTTGCGAGACCAGGAAGGAATGCAAACCACTGCTGTTAGAAGCATTACTAAACCTTCTCCAATTAAAAACTGGCTACATTCTGGATTACGAGACATAACTGTCCATCTAACATACCTTTTTTAAATACTTGATCCAATTATTCCCAAAGTATAAACACAGAAAAAGACCTGCTAACACATACTTAATTTTCCTCCCTTAAGGTTTAAGAGTCAAATGACACTTTACACAAAATGCATATTGCCTACTATCACAAGATTTTTTCCTTTGAGACACACAGTTACTTCAAAGCGCAATCATACTAACAAATGAAGGCTGTGCTTGCCACCCGATGACCAATCACAAAGCAGAAGCAAACATATTTTATTTATTTATTTATTTTGAATATTTTACACCACCTTTCTCCTTGGAAAAGGACTCAAGGTGGCTTACAATACTGAAGGACGATGAACAATCCAGAACATTTAAGGCATATTCAAGTTTAAGAACAGTGAATTTGAAGAAGCATCTTAGGGCCTTTTTACACGACCCCTAAACTCCGCCGCAAATGGCTCCCAGCTCTGGAGCTTAAAATTGTTTACCCACCAGCTCCGGAGTTTACTGAAAATTAAGTGTGACCACGGCCACCTAAGCACATCCCAGTGCACTTTTCATGTACCTGCTCTCCGAGGGTGAAAAATCTTGATGCGGATGTGCTGGCCTCTCCTCGCTTCTTTTTGCTGTTGTTTTTTGCCTCCTGCCCCTTTAAGAGAAGGAATCACAACGACGGGGCGGCATCCACCGGCACCGGAGGTAAGCCTGCATTCTTTTGTCCCTTTTTTTCTCCCTCCCCTCACGCAGCCAGCAGCCAGGAAGTGCGGAAGGGTGGGGATGCAGAAAGAGCGACAAACCCCTAAGATCTCTGGTCCGAATTTAAGGGACCAGCGGATCTTAGGGGCCGTGTAAAAGCGCCCTTACAACATTAAAAGGCAGTATTAACGCTAAAGACAGCATGTGAACAATTAAAAGAAAATAAATCCATTATGAGGGATGGAAACTAACATGGAAAACACCAGAATTATTATGAATTCAGTCTAAGCAATATTGCATGTTAATCCATCTAAAAGTTGCATAATAAGTAGTCCATGATTCAGGGAAAGTTTGCCTGAAGAGAAAGGTCTTTGCCTGTTTCCAGAAAGATAGTAAAGATGGAGCAGTCTTGGCCTCTAGTGGGAGGGAGTCCCAAAGTCTGGGAGCAGCAACAGAGAAGGCCCTTTCATGTGTTCTTATCAAGGACACATAGTTGTGTTAGATCAACCAGATTCCTGCTGCCATTTCCAGTATAGAATCCTGACAAAAAATTATTCATTTGAAATGTGGTCCTGCAGGAGAACTTTGTGGATATCCCGGACTGCCAAAAAAGATGAACAAGCGGACCCCAGATCAAGCCCAATCGCTCTGGAGGCAAAAAAAAATATGTTTAAGTGGAGGCTGTCTTATTTTGGGCACACAATAAGACAGGATTCACCAGGAAAAAGACAATAATGCTGGGAAAGGTGGAAGGCTGCAGGAAAAGAGGAAGACCTAGTACAAGATGGACTGGTGCCCTTATGGAACTGCCGTGTTGGGTTTAGGGCAGTTCCAGTGTTGGAACTGAGGAGGGTGATTGAGGACATGATGCTTTGGAGATGGCTCAATTAGGGTGCCGGCCGCCATGAGTCAGAGGTGATTTGATGCCACATAACAACTGCTTCTAACTATGGCTCAATGGTCATCCTGTTTGGGCTTCAGCCTCATGCCTTTCCTGTTTACTCCCCATCAGTCTTGTAGTAGATCCAGAGCTTGCAGAGCTGATGTGCCAGGACTGTTTGATAGAGATGATCATGTCATCTGTCAACCCCTTCCCCAGCAACCCAATGCAGTCTTTTGCCCAATCAGTGTGCGACGACTTTTAACTGATCTCAATAAATTGGACATGCTGCTGCTGTTTTGGACGTGTTTTACAACACACACACACTAACACTTCTTTCAATTTTGCTTTTAACTGTGTTTATAGTTTGCTTTGATTACCTGTTGTGTGTTTGTAACTGTTTCAGTTCTCTTATTGCTATCTACATTGAGTTGCTGGGGAGAAGACAGATTTACAACAAGTAATTAAGTAGGTAAATAAAATCTACATCTACAGCTAAAACTCTCCTTTGATTGATAATAAAACAATTTACTTGAGCGCTTTGTGATGTATACTGGAGGTGAAATCCAGCAGGATGCTAGCAAAACAGAAATCCCTTCTTGCACCGTTGGACCGAATCACACTCTTGCAAACAATTTCATAGGAGATTGTGCAAACAGTTGTCCAACAACAACAACAACAGGCCACCATCTCTTTCACTAATCCTGAAAATCTGCAATCCCAGGATGGTTGAAGGTCTGGAAGAAATGCCTTATGAGGAACGGCTTAGGGAGCTTGTTCCCCTTTAGTCCGACATTTTCCCATTATCTGGTTCAATTTTGGAAATTATTTTTAGGATAACGTCATGATGTTGTTCTTCTATTCAAAGTAATGTAGCTACTTTTCTAGTTCTCCCTTTAGATTACTTATAACGTGGCTTGATAGCCTACTTCCATGACCGTAAAAAGCAAAATTGTACCCAAAAGAGGAAGTAGAAGGACTGGAGAAGTCGGCAGAAATGATTACACTGCAGGAGGATTTCTTTTTTGGCTTTTCTGATGGCAGGATAAGGCATACAGAGGGGGAAACCTGGGGGAAAAACGGTGCATGGTGTCCGCAGTTTGAGCCAAATCACTTCAAAAAGCGGTCTAGAAATCAGTTTTAAAAAACACCACCCCTGATGGCCGTTGCAAGAAAAACCGACACAGCGGCCGAAAAGGGGCATTGCCAAGGGGTCTCTGCGGAAAAAGCGATTGGAAGTGTGGCAAGTGATTTTTAAGGCATTTTGACTTTAAGCAAAAGGCTATTCAAAACCTAAGTGCGGATGCTGGGCCATGGTTTCAAACTACAGGAAAGGTGATTCAATTTGAACATTAGGAAAAACTTCATGACGGTTAGAGCTGTTCAGCAGTGGAATGTGCTGCCATGGAGGGTGGTGGAGTCTCCTTCTTTGGAGGTTTTTAAGCAGAGGCTGGATGGCCATCTGTTGGGAGTCCTGTGATGGGGGTTCCTGCATGGCAAGGGGTTGGACTGGATGGCCCGTGAGGTCTCTTCCAACTCTATGGTTCTGTGATTCTATGAGCTCTCTGCATGTTGACCTTGTGTAACACTATCACTAGATATAGGACTTTGCATGCGCATTGCTATCCATCAGTTTGTCACATCTCAATCTCGTCCTAACGAAATCTAAGACTGTATTGTGTACTGTGCACAGGGCATTTGTGGCAAATTGTGAACATTTATACATGAGGCATATGTTTTTAAACACTGCCAGACTGAGCGAATGACGTCTTCTGAGATCCTTGGAAAATTCTCCTTCAGTGCTATCCATATACTCACTCATCAAGATGTAGCGGTCCTTTTGTACCAAGCTAGCATTCTTTCCGAAGAGCTATCTGAGAAGCAGGATGAGTGCCTGGGGACCACTTAATTGGGTCTATAAAAAGACTTTGTGGCAATAAAATCCTGTGAGATCGCTCTGCAAGGACCATGGTTACAGAAAAAAAAATAAAGGGACAGTTACTTAATGGGACTGTTATCTTCAGGCCTGTAATCTTCTCACACATGTTCATATTCCCCCAGATTAGGGAGATAAATAAATAAAGAGGAAAGCAAAATCTATGCAGGGGTGTCGTTGAGACTGTGGGTCAGTGATTGAGAGGGAAGGCATGCTTATATTCCTTTGCAACCGAGAATTGTTTTTTGTACATTTTCCTGCCTAGGTAAATGATGGCCATGGTTACTCGGCAAAGTTTGTTCCGAGAGGAAGTATGCAGCTATGATCCCACAGGGTGGGAATCATGACCACTGAAGATTATAAAAGAGAAAGGGCACGAGGTCAGAGGCAGATGAGATACGGCGAGGAAGTGTTGTGATCTATCGTGTGGCTCTTGGCACATTCTGCATGGGACACTTCCTTTCAGGCCGGCCCGGAGGACAATGGGAGATTATTTGGTAGGACATCAACTGTATAAATAAACAAAATATAGCACAGAAGGGGAAAGTTTGGGTTTCCCTAACTGGCATTTGCAGCTGACTGATTTGTTCCCAGCTACAGTTCGAAACATGATTCCTACACTTTTGGATCATAGCTGGCTGGATAGGTCAGTGGTTTAGGTATTTGGCTGCAGAACCAGAGGTTGGGAGTTCAGTTGTGACCCCTGGGAGAGAAAAAAAAGCAAAGTATTCACCCAGTGTGTTGTTAGTCTGTGGAACTCCCTGCCACAGAATGTGGTGTTGGCATCTGGCCTGGATGCCTTCAAAAGGGGATTGGACAGATTCCTGGAGGAAAAGTCCATCATAGGTTACAAACCATGATGGAGATGTGTCATCTCCAGGCTTAAAACTGGGGTATTTCAAGGGCCAGATGCAGGGGAGTGGTATCAGGAGACAGATATCTAGTTTTGTGCACTCTCAGACACATCTGGTGGGGCCACTGTGAGATACAGGAAGCTGGACTAGATGGGCCTTTGGCCTGATCCAGCATGGCTCTTCTTATGTTCTTATATACCGCCCCATACCACTTCAAGTAGTCTTGGGTGGTTTACAGTTTTTAATTACAGCATGCAGACTACACATTGCCGTCCCCGTCCCCCCCCAGCAAACTGGGTACTCATTTTACCGACCTCAGAAGGATGGAAGGCTGAGTCAACCATGAGCCTGCTATCTGGGATTGAACCCCCAGGTCGTGAGCACAGTTTTATCTGCAGTGCACGCATTTAACCACTGTGCCATGGGGCTCCTTAAAAGCCAGCCTGTGTGGTCTTTGGCAAGCTGTTGTTGTTTTGATTTACATACTGTACCACCTCATAGTGCTAAGGCCGTTTCTGGATGGTTTACAGTACCATAAAACTTTTGCTGTTTGTTTGTTTTTTACCCAATAGATTTTGAGCTTGATTGAACCTGGAAAAAGAACCCTAGCCAAACTGATTTGGCTGGTTGTTTTATAAATTTCTGAGCACACAAACCATGGCCAAGATCAAGTCATTTTCCAGGCCAGTGGTTCATTTCCCCCTTGCCAAGAGGGTGGTTTTAAATTGTACGGATGATGTATTGATTCATTCCTTACATGTATAGCATACGTGCATGTTTCTATCAATTTCCCCCTCCTCCTAGGTCCCTAGGGAAGGTAGCCACGATGATTGCCATGAATCTGCCCTAACATTAAGTTTTTCCCCATGGCTGGTTCTGTATATCAATATACATTGGTAATCTGAGGTCTATGGCTTTACAGAGACAATTCAGTGTGGATTAACTTCCGCATGCCATTTGTCTTGTTTACGGTTTTGATAACTCTACCTACTGTGGAGGCTGAGACCATGGAGGACAATGCATTAGTTCCAGAAACACAGGCACCACTGATCAAACATTCCCAAATGAGAATCCCGTTCTACTATCTTGATGCATTAGTTAGGGCTTTTTAAAAAAAGTATGAAATATCAAAGGAAAATAAATAGATTCCATGATATAGCTGGCAATAAAGTTTTCAGACTGGAATAAATGAATCAGTATTGTTCAAACCAATAAAAACATTCCCACCAGTATATATACCATGCGACTGCGAATATAAATATATTGATACAACAGATGTATGGAAGGAATCATTATAACTGGGATTCATTTCACGGGAGTGATTAGGATCCAGTATAACCCTATCTCTATTGTTGTGTTACCACATAAAGAAGGCAACTAGACTCCATATTTACTGGATTTTGGGAGAATGGGGGAATCCCGCCTGTTTTATCACATGTTTGGAGATTATTAGTATAGTAATTAAATGGCAAGGTATTTACTGAGGGGTTATACACATTGCTTTTTTGAACTACTGCTCCTGGTGGCCATGCTGACTGGGTTGTGCTCCTGGTATCCAAAAAAGAAGGAACTTTTCTGAATACAAACTTTTCTTTGTATCTATTTCATTTGAATCATGGTTACCATTTGCAGGAATGCAGAAAAAAGACAGGTGACTTAAAATCCATACAGGATGCCCTCGGTAAGGTGCCTCCAGATAAAATGGTATTGTTCTGTTTTGAGGAAAAGAGACAAGAATCCCAGAGAATTTACTTGTAGAGCCAAAAACAGAGTGTTGTATTGAGACAGAGTGTGCTTCAAATTGCCATTGTGTTGTCCTTATTTCACGGTAATTTGTGCAGGCATGGATGAGAGGAAAGAATTTGGGAAGCTTCTTTATTTCAAGAATAATTCCATTGTGAAATCAGCTAGGCTAATTGACCAATAAAAATTCCACTGGGTGAGTGTAATCTTCAGGCTCCTTCTCTTCCTGGTTCAAATCACAGGGGCCTCCATCCCACAACAGAAACTGTAGCCACTAGCCAGCATACAGCTCCGTGGGAAGACCTCACAGAGAAGAAGAGATATGGAAGCATCCAGACAAAATTAAATTTACTTGTAAAGAATGCAACAGAATATTGCCACAGATACAGAGAGTCAAGGTCTTTGACAGAGTGACTCATAAGACATATGAGGCTGAGTCACTGTTTTGAACTTCATCATGCATGCACACATTTGTTGTCATTTCTTTATAATGGAGGTTAATATTATGGAGCCCACATGCCATGAGTGGAATTGATAAAACTAGTTGTGGACAGAGACAGAGCCCAAAATTTGAGGTTCCTGTAGTACTTCAGGATTATATCTCCCTCCTTCTGTGTCACAGCTTCTTCCCTCTCTTCTTCCATGGCCTTCCTTCCTTCCTTCCTTCCTTCCTTCCTTCCTTCCTTCCTTCCTTCCTTCCTTCCTTCCTTCCTTCCTTCCCTTTGTCACTCCATTGTTGCAAAAATGCTGCTTGGTATCTTCTGGCAGGTCCAGTTTACTACATCATCTCCTTAGGTCACGTGAAACGTGAGATCAGACTAACAGTGGGACATTTGTAGAAATCAGGATGTTCTTGAGTTGCAGTTCTTATCTCTCATTATTAGTGGCACTTGCTTAGGCTGATGGGAACTACAGTCTGTGAACATCTGGAGGGTAATAAGTTTCCTACTGCTGGTGAAGACCTGGCTCCATACTGCCATTTTGTGTCAGCATGGGTTGCTCTCCAAATGGCTTCATTCAAACAAAGCATTATTCATATAGCAACATGCCTCCTTGGGGCCCTCCACAAAGGAAATTACTTCTAGCTACTTCTGAGACTTCATCCTATTTTCAAAAATTACCTGGAATCCTTCTTAGACCTCCTAACTGCCTGTGGTTTAGTTGAGAAACTTCTAAGAATGGCTAACTTTCTGAAATGTAACCCGAGAGCTATTTTACCTTTTTTTTTACATTGAAAATTGAACATAATTACACCATGTGATGGATTTTGATGCTGTAACCGAGTACTAAGTAAATCTGGAATGGCCATATAATGGCATGGGGGACAATAGAGTAGTGGGCCTGTAGAATTGGCTCGCTGACATGTTTGACACATTCTGATTCCCTTTGCTTGACACTCTAATTTGGTTTGCAGTGCTCCCTTTTTCTTTGTACATAACTACCAACGGATTTAAGAGATCCTCCCAGTAAGTCTGGAAAGAGGCTGGTTAGAATGTTTTTGTTCATTGACTGCACTCCTGTAATGCTGCTTTACTAAGGTACACAAAGGTGTTATAATGTTTTTTCCTAATTTTAACCTGAAATCCAAATGACTCCAGAGAAAGGGGGAAAAGTAAGAGAAAGAGAAAGTGAACATGGCAAAATAGCAACGTTCCCATAATATTACTCACAGAGAAGTGAAATGTTAGAACTCTGAGTTGGACTATAGCTATCCACACTGTTGTGGACATCCTAGGAGTTGTAGGTCAGAAAAGGAACTTTCTGTCTTCCTTTACTAGAAGCACTGACAAAGTTCTTTCAGCTGGAAAAGAACTTCCAATGGTGATCAACAAAGCCTGACTTAAATCAGAGGTGAACTGTGATCAAAACTAGGCATGGGCCGTTCATTTCGGAATGGGTCCAGTTCCAGAACAAAGCACAGCAGCACAGGCACCATTCAGAACTTGGATCCACCCTCCGAAACGAAATCACCAATTGACTTACCTTGCCTTACACCATGTGGGGCTAAACTCCAATCAGGAAGTAGCCTCTGGCACATCATCATTCTTTCTCCCTGGTGCTGGCCAATCAGACAGGAAGGTGGGATGATGCATGTCCCTGAACAGCTCCTGATTGGCCAGCGACAGGGAGAAGGAATGATGGTGCATTGGAGGCTACATCCTGGTTGGAGTTTAGTCCTGCGCAAGGTAAGTCAAGGTAAGTCAATGGGTGATTTCATTTCGGAGGGTGGGTCCAAGTTCCGAACGGTACATGTGCTGCCGTGCTTCGTTTCGGAACTGGGCCCATTCCGAAAAGCAAGGCCCACGCCTAATCAAAACCGAAATTGCATAAGCATTTCTAATTCCATTCCCTTCTGCTCACCACAAGCACTGTCCTTCTGCAATTGTGGATGCCTTTTGTGTGAAGATCTGAAGGTAAGGCAAACACACTTACATGATCCTCCAACACACTTACAAGATACCTTCATCTCCCACTAAAAGGTAAAAAGTTTGCTATTCTCTCCCCTCTTTCCAACCCTGCTCTAAACTGGTATCTGTTTTTTACCACATGGCCATAAACCAACACCGACATAGCAACAAACTGCCTTCAAAACCAAATCCCCTCTTCCTCTTCCCCCTCCCCATCCACCCTCGCCTCAGTTCTGTCTCTATGGGAATTTACAACCAGGCTTGCATGTGAATATGCCTACCTACAACAGCCAATGAATATTTGGTATGAAACATATATTCCATTACATATCACACATTACACACCTCATTCTGCTGCTATATGTCTGAAGAAGTGGACATGTCCATGAAATGTTACATCAAAATATGAAAGTTAGTGTTTAAGGTGTCTTTTGTATCTTTTGTTTTGTTTCAATTTACTTTGATTTTTGCCTACGATCCTCCTTGTCACGAAGAATGGTGAATGGGAAATGACGAGGATTCTGTGATTGGGGCAGGATTCTCAATGTTTTCAGAAGGAATGTGTTTTCAGTGATGGAAGTCTGTAAACCCGCTGGAGATATTTGCGGAGGTGGAGGGTGAGGGTCAAGGGTCAAGGGATGGGGATGCTGAGGCTTCAGCTTGAGCTTCAATCCCTGCTGCTTTCTTCATTCTGGGCAAATGTCTATTTCCTTCTCCAGCAGTTGCTAATAAAGGTGGGATGGCAATCGGGGATGCTGTCAACTTTCATGCTTTAACAAGGAGTTCCATTCAATAGTCTTTGATGTCCTTTCTAGTTCTGTACTTCTGTGGTTCTATGAAGGCGGTATTTGTGGAACAAAAATCTATTTGGCCTTATATGTCCAGTAGTTTTTTTTTTTAATGCTGGTGTTTTCTCCATTCTTCTGTTGTCAGATTTTCAGCCACTGAACCAGTTTATTTGCATTATTAAAACTCAAAATAGCACAGATTTAATCTGTTTAATAAACATATTTCCTTATAGTTTACAAAAAAAAAAAAAAAAGGTCCCCTGCTATCACCTCATCATGGCCATGGAAGTGACCTTGGATTCCCAAAGACCACATCCAGGGAATGTTTATATATTTTGAGTTCTGGTAAGGCATCAAGTATGGACCCAATGGAAGACTTCAAATCTGGCCAAGGATCAGCCTAGTTATTGATGAGAGCCATCAATAGAAAGATGGGGATCATATGACAGACACGCTATAGCAATGATATGTAGAACTATTATAGTCCGCAATGATTGTAGATCTTCACAGCATTTAAATATTGCCAGCGAGGTTATTTGTAATTGATCCTATTTTTAAATTGCTGTATGTATGCTATTTGTTTGATATTGTGAACTGTGTTGGGCATAGGCCTGTGGCACAGCAACATACAAATAATTGGGGTAGTGGTGATGATGATGCTGGTGGCCATCTCTGGAAAATATTTTCCCTTTCCCCAAAATGGTCCAGTTAACTTTGTCTCAATAAAAAGAAGAGCCTGTTTGTGGGGAGGGCGTAGTGCAGCAGCTGTGTGTTCAAATCAACTTCACCCAAGAAGAGCCATGCTTTGTAAGAACTGGGTTATCTGAGCGTGTCCCAACCTTAAGTCCCCAGATGCTCTTATAACAACCTGAAATCCTGGCAAGCACAGCTAGTGGCAAGGGCTTCTGGGAGTGTTAGTCCAAGAACATCTGGGGACCCAAGGTTGGGAAGCACTGGACTATCTGTTCCAACATTCTGTTGGGCCATCAAGTTGCCTTTGGGAATCCCAACAAGCAGCACACACAAGCATCTGCATCCTCTGCTTTATGTTTCACGACAACACTCGAGAGCCCGGCACTCACTCCCTTAAATCCGCATCAGGGATTTTCACCCTCCGAGAGCAGGTACATGAAAAGTGCGCTGGGAATGCGCTTAGGTGGGCGTGGTCGCACTTAATTTTCTGCAAACTCCGGAGCTGGTGGGGAAACAATTTTAAGCTCCGGAGCTGGCAGCCATTTGCGGTGGAGTTTAGGGGTCGTGTACAAAGGCTCATAGAGAGGCAAATTGCCTCCAATGCTGGAGGTGACGCAGCCATTTTATGGCCCTAATCTGCGCCACCCTTAGTAAGTAGTACCACTCTTTATTTCAAACTCCAGGCTGATTTTGTAGGGCCCTTATCATTGTGTAGCTCAACAAATGATAATTGTGTGCCATCAAGTCAATATTGTCTTATGTTGACACTTTCTAGGGTTTTCTAGATAGAGAATAGACACATTTTGCCATTTCCTTCTTGACTGTGCCCTAGGACAATCTAGCTTGCCACACAGGCTGGATCTTCTCACAGGAGACTCAGTGGAGAATCAACCTGCTAACCTCAAGATCTGCAGCCAAACAGCTCAGTGTAGGAAAAAAGGCACTCAAAGGCAATTCTGGTATTTTCTTTGGATTGTAACTTAAAAGAACAACCAGGATCAGTTCTAATCTGGTTGCTTCATGGAGGCCTTGTGAAGAATATAGGCTGCTGATCTTTGTTTCTTGATGCTTTCATGTAACTTTAGAAACAGAACATGTGCTGTCCAGACTCCAGTGGTCTCTCATCCTCCCCCCATGCCATGCAGTCAAATCCAGCAGTTCGGTCTCTGTTCTCTATACCTCTTCCAGATGTGCAGCTAAGTGTAAAATAGCAGAATCCCAATTATGCTGATCTTTTCACATTTACCAGTCATTCGTTTTCTTCTTTATGTGTAGTCTGAAAACATGTCTCAAGCAAGTGCAATAAAAACCCCAGCCACAGACACATTATTGGGTTTATTCTGCCATTCCATTTGAATTATTCTGAGTTTCCATTGTGCCCTTCTGCTTGCTAGCTGAAGGATGAAAGAAATACACAGCATGCAGCATGGAAATTGCATCCATTTAAATTTGTAGGATGGTTTATGGACTTAAAACTGTTTTTAAATTATAAATATGATTATATTAAGCTATATTTACTGGATCCAGGACAGATTCCTGCAACTCCCCACTTATCATTTCCTTCAGGATGATGGGAAATTTATTGGCATGCACTTTCTGAATACAGCCCATTATCCAGCTACAAATCTACTTACTGAGAACATCTAGCCCAGTTTTATTACTTTGTCCACAAGAATAAAGAAGACATGGGGAACTCTGCTGAAGGCTTTGTGGAAATCAAGATACAGTACATCAGCAGCATTCCCTTGATCTGCTAGGCTAGTAAATCTATCAGAGTTATACCCTGGCTTTCTTCCAATGAATCTGGTTTTGTCTCTACATCATTTTTCTTTCACAGCAACTCTAGGAGAGTTGAGTGGAGAGAGAACAATTCTTTTTTTTTTAAAAAAAGTTAAGTGTTGCCCCTAATTTTATTTGGTAAACTGTTAGTTGCTTTGAGACCTATTAGTGGAAAAGCAGGATACTAATAAATTGATAAAGCTGAAGAGGATAAAAATGAGTGTTATCATTACAACATTATCAGCATAATTCAAAAATGCCAAACAGAATAAATCAATTTTTTTAAAAAAAATGATTCATATTATGTACCAGATACAAGTTTTAACCTAAAATCTATGTTATTGTTGTTACTTAGTAGTTTGTCAGGATCACGTATGCCAAGCATAATGTCAACTTTTAAAAGGGTTGCTAATTGGATATACCAGTAATGCGACACCTAGCATTGTATTGCTTTTGGCCATCTGGAAGATGGGTCCCAGCAGGTACATGTAAAGAGAGCGGGTGGAGGAACAAGCAGGAAGAATATGAATGTCCAGGATCAGTTCTAATCTGGTTGCTTCATGGAGGCCTTGTGAAGAATCTAGTTCTGCATCTGTATTTATAAAGGAGCATATGCAATTCTACGCCACACTTCCAGTACAAAGGGAGGGTGAAGCAGTACTGACATCCATCATGGGTAATTATTGCCATGTGCTGCCAAATCACTTCCAATGTGTGGTCACCCTAGGGCTTAGTGATCTCCAAAAGGCTCTGGCATAATCAGTCCTGCTCAACTTTGGAAAACTTAAAACTGTGGCTTCCTTTATTGAGCCAGTCTATCCCCACATTTGGTTTCCTTCTTTGCCTGCTGCCTTCAATTTTTCCCAGCATTAGTGCCCATTTTAACAAGGCTTATCTTCTTACAATGCGCCCACAGTATGATGGACTTAGTTGACAGCTGAGCAGCTGTGGAAATGAAAATCCCACAGACATTCTGAGAAACATGGAATTTTCCACAGTGTTTCTCACACAACATCACTGTAAGGCATTATGGGAATATCAAAACATGCGAAGCGCACAATGGGGCAAAGCCTACAACCAGACGGAGCGTAACGGGGCACAATTAATTAAGGGCCCAGCCTTAATAGCCTCTCAGAAATGGGATGCTAAAAGTTAACAGAGGGCAGGATTGCCTCATTCCGAAACCTCCAACTGGGCACAAATGTTATTACATTTCCATATCTTCTTGGATTTTAAGGGCTTTCAATGATAAAAATGGTGGATCTTAATATTTAGGGACCTGTAAATGCACACATGTGTTATGGACTGCAGAGGTTGGTACATCAAGCAATCTTACCATCACCACACAGAAGGAGGAAAATATAGTTTTGCAAAGATAAATCAAAGCCAATCTTTTAATTGGCATTTGTCCCTGCAGAGTTTTCTTTGTTAAACATTTCAGTACCACCAGATTGCTGTTATTTGCTCAGTTTATATTCCAGCATGATCTCACTGAAATGTAGAAGCATTACTACCAACATGTGGTCTACCATCTCTCTCTGTATTTACATTTTAGGTAGTAATAATTTGTTGGTATGCACTGCTAGCTTTGGAAACATGACACCAATCCAGTTTAGGACTCTATGCTCCGATCTTTTATTCAACATGGGATATATTAACCTCATCTTCAAAGACTTCTAATCAGTAGGAAGCTGGGATCACAGTTGTGAGTAGGGAGATTATTTTTTAAGATTAGGAATATCTCCCAGTTATGATCACCTTTAAACTTTCTTCCCTTTTGCTCCTAGCCAGCTGTAAATGTAATGTTTATCAAGATATGACTCTTCCAACACCTGCTTTGGTATTAGAAACTATGAGTTACAACTGTGTTAGTCTTCTTTACAGCAGACTCATTCATATGCATGGAGCCCTGAAGACTACTGACTTCAGTCCTGTGAGTTTTTATGAGTTTACATTAGATCAGGCTTAACACTAGATTTAATCCAATGGCCAGGATCCCAGTTAAGCGTAGATTCATCAAATCAATTGCTAAATGGTAAGTGATATATATAAATCACATTGAGTCAATGGGTGTACTCTTATTGAAACTAGCAATAGGAATATGCCCAACGACCCTGACCTAAGTCCTCATAACAGTCATCTGGATGCAGGTGTTGAGGATCAGTTGTATAGGTAGCAGTCTATGAGTGTTGAAGGTTAGAGCTGAGGGATAAAGCTAGTAGTTCAAAAGCACAGATCTGTCAAATAATGTAGGAGCACAGGAAGCCATGAATTGCTTTGTTGGAATAAGAAGTCTTTTTATACTCCCCCCTGTCGAGGAGAATCCAACAGCTAACTGCGTTGGCAATCACTATATTCTCCAGCAGCCTTCCCCTTAGGTAGGTCTTGGTCACATAGCACCTTCCACTGGGAGAAAGTTAGGAGTATGGAGATTACACTTTATTTTTCTTGCTTTTCTCATTGCTTAGTCTTTACCAGACTAGTGGCAAATAGAGATGGGCATGATATGAATTTTTAATTCATTTTGTTATTTGTTATTTGTTTAATTACAGAATGAAACAAATAACGAACAGACCTATCAAAGAAAAACTAAACAAAACAAAATGGAAATTTTCGTTTTGTTCACTTTACTTTTCATTTTCCCATAGGAATGCATTGAAGCACAACATGGGGGAAGCTGCAGGCTCCCCCCCCCGCCAAACCCACCGCCAATCAGCTGGATCGTGGGACTTCGGTGGAAAAAAGTTTTAAAAGTTTGTCCTTTGCCCCACCCCATTGGGCACGATCGGGGGGGATAATAAATAAATAAATAAATAAATAAATAAATAAATAAATAAATAAATAAATAAATAAAATGTGCCAACCCAGCCTGCGGGCCAGCTGGTCGGCGTGAGAAAATAAATAAATATTTTTGTTTAAAAAAATGCACCAACCTGCCCCCCGGGCTGGTTGGTGTGATAAGGGAGATTTTTTTAAAAAAATTAAAAAACATGCCAACCTGGCCTGCTGGCCAGCGGGTCAACGCGATAAGTGGAAAAAACGCACCAACCTGGCCCATGGGCCACCTGGTCAGCACAATAAGTGAAAAAATAAAATAAAAAATAAATAAAAATCTGCACCGACCCGGCCCCTGGACCAGCTGGTC
Source organism: Phrynocephalus forsythii (assembly GCA_029282475.1). Classification (NCBI taxonomy): domain Eukaryota; kingdom Metazoa; phylum Chordata; class Lepidosauria; order Squamata; family Agamidae; genus Phrynocephalus; species Phrynocephalus forsythii. Next base: position 121,449,992 of record JAPFRF010000002.1, on the reverse strand, counting down.
AGTGCAAGTTTAAAAAATGAAAACATGAAAAATGAAACAAAAAAAATGAAATGAATATTTTTAAAAAATTGTTTTGTTTTAAACGACCCCAAAATAAAGTAAAAACCCCCCAAAACACCATCTTGGCATTTTGTGCCAACTCTAGTGGCAAATAAAGAGCAACAACTTGTCCTGCGTCAAATAATCCATCCTGGGCCTACTTTTCTTTTGGCTTTCAAGTTCCTAAGTAAATTTACCAGGTGCGATCTGAATGTCATCCTTTTGCAGGGCTGGTCCAGGATATTTTGTTTCCTGGGGAGACTGCTGAAATGAAGCCTTTTATACATTCTGTTCCTCACACAAAACCGGATTTAACAGAGTGTTTCCCAGATCTTTTTCAGATACTGCGGAAGAGACAGCTGAGGTTGACAAACTAGATTGGGGATACAGAGTGCATACAGGGCTCCTACATTTTTGTCTTTCACCACACCACTGTTGTCCCTGCACCCAGCCAAGCAGTATCTCTGTGCTAGTCTTTGCATATTGCAGTATTTTTCCCTGCACAATACAATATTTTTGTTTACAATGGTTAGACTAAAAATTGAGGATCGTCTTATAACTCAGAAGTAAGCTGAGGAGAGACCTGCATGGTTGTGAAACAAATTTTGGTTTGGAAAGGTAGGGATCATCTTATACCTGGGGGTGTCTAATAGACAGAAAAATATGGGTAGTTACGTTATTGAATGAAATCCTTCCCTTTACTCAACTCCCCCCAATTAAAAAAATATCAAAACCAGAAAAAGGAAAACAGGTTAAAAACAATTTAATAAAAATGCTGCACATTTTCTTTTGTTAGAAAAATCTGTGGTTTCAGCCATAGGTCCCAAAGAGATGAAGAGCATCCAGTCATTTCAAACTATTTTAATAGAAGTTTCTTCCAAACTGGAATTTCCTCAGCTTCTGACCATGTTACAGAGCTGAAGCCACTGAGTGATCAATTCAGCACAGCACCATTTCCGATTCCATAGAAACAGTTCTTGGGAGGGAAAGCTTCCTGGTTATTTTCTTTTTAAAGTAACACTGCTCATTTTAAAACACTATCTTCCATTTTTGACTCTCTGGAGTCAGTTACCATGGGGACAGCAGTGGCAAATTGTCTGCCACACAGGGCCGTCATTTTTTGAACGGAGGAAACGCTGACAAAAAATGCACTTGTAGCCTGTTCATCTTGAAGGGAACCTAAGTTGGAAACATTACGTTCAGTTCAGCATTTTTCTGGATGTAAAATTCATGGGAAACAATGAAAACTGAATCAGAAACCAGTGGAAACCAAGAACAGGAAAAAGAAATAAATCTCACACAGCACATTTATAGTGGGAAAATGACATTCAAAGGAATCCTGTTTATTTGCTTGCAGTAAAAATTAGAAGCCTTATTTTTTAAAAAAATTAGACTGTCTATAAAATTATTTAAAGCAGTCAAAGTAGAGGGAAGAGATGGTACAAGCAGCTGGTTTTCATGCCCCCCCCTTTAGAGAATTCCAGTTAAGGGAATTCCATTTGGAAGGCAGCTTCATTCTCTTTGCAAATGGACCTGTTTTTCTTTGCCAAAATGTATTGCAGGTCTCAGAAATAAATGCATGCTAATATTTTTCCATGTACAAAACTATATTTTTGTATAAAATAGACTAAAAATTGAGGATTGTTTTATTTTGCTAGGATGTGTGGGATGGGCATTTTCATAAGGGAAATACATGTCCAATAAACTTCTCTTCCATCTGTTTTGAGGCCCCTCCTGATTGTGTGTGTGTGTGTGTGTGTGTGTGTGAGAGAGAGAGAGAGAGAGAGAGAGAGAGACAGAGAGAGAGAGAAATATATTAAACTCTGAGAGTCTTAGCATTTCTAGAAGATGCTGTATACAGAACCAATTGACGAATCAGAAACCAGTCTGAATGTGGATGCAGTGGCCCTAGCCATTGGCATGGCTGTCCTGCGTAGGTGGCTAAAAAAGTTCATAAGCAGCAGTGGTTCTTGGATCACAATTGGTTATTGGCTTAAATAGTTGTCTAATATTAAGCATCTAATGAATGTACAGAAATCCAGATTTACATGGAGATAACAGTATCCTAACATATCAAGACACCCTGTTGACTGCTGTGAGATCGATCTTTCATAAGAGTGAAAAGACCTGCACTTTTTTGTTGTTAGCAGAAATGTTAGCAAAAAAGCTGTAGCTTGCACAAAAGCTTTGTACTTGGCAAGAAACCTGGAAACTGGCAAACAATATAATCATTTTACACAAAAATAATATGTCCCCAATTTTTTTTTGAAAAAAAAATTCAAAGTGCAATGACTGTGAAAAAATATTTGTAAGCCTGCCTAGTGGAAAGGAAATTATGAATAATAATAATAATAATAATAATAATAATAATAATAATAATAATAATAATAATAATAATAATAATAATAATAGTTGACAAAGTCACCATCAGTAAGCGGCAGAAAGCCACCTTACTAGGATCTGCTCACATAATTCGCTGATACATCACATAATCCTAAATGCTTGGGAAAAGCGTTCGACTAGTGATTGGTAATACAAAATCCAGTGTAGTTAGCTGTGTGGTGGTGGTGGTGGTTATGATGATGATGATGATGATGATGATGATGATGATGATGATGATGATGCTGATGATGATGATTAGAGATGGGCACGACTCAAAAATGGTGTTTCGTTTGTCGTTTGGTCATTTAGGGGTCCGTTTCGGTTTGTTTTCGTTTTCGTGACATTTTTTGCAAAAAATTTCGTTAGGTAATGAAACAAAAAACAAAACTGAAAATCAAAAATTGCTGTTTCGTTAGCATTCTTTTTAGTTCAATACATCTGCTGCAACGAAAACAAAAAACACGGCAAATTTGGTTGTTTCGTTTTCATTTCGTTTTGTTTTTTTAAAAAAATTGTTTTGTTTTCGTTGCATACCAAAATGAAAAAACAAAAACAAAAACAAAAAATCACTCATTTCGTGCCCATCTCTAATGATGATGATGATGATGATAATAATAATAATAATAATAATAATAATAATAATAATAATAATAATAATAATAATAATAATAATAATAGGACTATCTAAAACACTGAGCTATCTAGCAATTCTCATTCAGAGGTGGATAAACAAAGATCTAAATTTTTTGCAAGGAATTTGCCTAATATAATGCCCTTTAAAACATACTGTTCACAAACCTAGGCATTTATGGGCACTTTCTCATAATATATAACCTTCTGCAAGACTTTTGTAATTGGAGGGCACAACTACAACTAAGTAAGCATCAGTCTTTAAGATATAACAGTGTTTAACAGATGCAACAGTGCTGGCTTGAAAGTGTGGAATTAGGTGCATTTGCTTTAAAATGGAAGTCAACATTTCAGTACTGCCCCTAATACAAACAGAGATGCGTTGGTACAACAGCGTTTTCATATTCAGTTGTGGTTCAGGGCTAAATTCGTGTATGACTGGTCTTTGTGATGCCTTTTGGAGATACTCCTGCTCCCTCCTTGTTTCTCACAATAACACTGCAGTGAGTGAATCCTTTGGCAGTCATACTGACTTAGAATAGGAAAGCAAATATACAACTGGATAGGAGATGATGTCAGCATCCCAGCTTGCCCAGGATACAGCAAATAATATGTGCTTGGAAGCCGGAGGGAGACTGGCTTTGAACCCAAGAGAGCCAGCTGTGCCTCTTGTGCTGTTCCAATTTCTGGGTCAGGACTGGAAAAAGAAAAGATCCTTTGGAACCTCAAACAGTGCAGCTGTCAGAGAAAGGTCCAGGCTTCCTGCAAGAGTTCTAAAGCTACATCTTTTGGGGCTCAGCAGAGACTGGTGGTAAAAGCAGAAAACAGCAGTTGAAGAAAGCTTAAAAACAACATTCTTCCCCTTCATTCTCCCTTCCTCCAAATCCCCTTCCAGTTCTGTCTCATGTTAAACTAGGTGGCAGTGGAGCTTGAACTCTGCAACCGAATATGTGCCTAATGTAATATTTGTTGGGTTCTTCCACACAGAGTTCATTGCCAGGATGAACGTCATAGGTGGGGTGTATGTGTGTGTCTTCAAGTTATGTATGTTCCACAGAAAGAGGTCTTTCATGGATAAACACTGTACTTTTCAGAAATAAATAGCTAGAATGAACCATTAAGCTTTGTAACTCATGACGGATCTAGCACAGAACTATTTGGTAGTGGCTCTTATTTTGTTTATTATTTTTTTAATTTTTAATTTTTAATTGTTACCTTTGTTTCATTGAGTTCAAAGTGACACAAGTGACACACGTGATCCCCCCACCCTTACTTTCCCTCACAACAATAACTCCTATGTGAGGTTGGTTTGACTGAGATGGAGGAACAAAAGGCCCAATGTTTAACTAACATCCTTGGTGGCTTAGGCTGGACATAATCGCAGAACCCTTGGGATTCCTCAAATTCAGGAAGTGGAAAATGTCTGACAGTCTAAGGGCCTTTTTTGGCCCTTTTCTAGACCTGGATAGGTCATACCTGGAACTGAATTTCTTTTTTCAGAAAAATGGCAGATAGCATGCTCAGAAAAAGAGTGGGTGGGTGTTAGGCCTTAAAAAAGGTAAAGCCCCGTGTACATGCGTGCTACTCATGTCCAAAATCTAGGGGCGGTGCTCATCTACGTATTCAAGTCAAAGAGCCAGTGTTGTGCAAGTCCATGGCCACGTGGTTGGCATGGCTGCAAGAAAACACTGTTTTACCTTCCCGCTTTTTACGGTGGTACCTATTTATCTACTTGCATTTGCATGCTTTCAAACTGCTAGGTTGACAGGAGCTGGGCTTTTTCCGGAGTTTTGTTGATTGTTGGGATGCCGATAAAACCATGTGTATCTACCTCTATTTCTAATTTCCTTATAGAGCAGTCTATAGGCTAGAATTCAGTGGTTCTCAACCTGTGGGTCCCCAGATGCTTCTGGACTGAATCTCCCAGAAGTCTTCATCACTAGCTGACCAGGTTTTCAGGGAGCTGCAGTCCAGGAACATCCAGGGACCCACAGGTTGAGAACCACTGGGCTAGATGGAGCAGTATATAAGTCCAATAAATAAAAAGTAAAATAAAATGGGGCCAAGCATGGCCTCCTGTGGGAGGGTATTCCAAAGTCTGGGAGCTACAACGGAGAAGGTCCTATTCCCCTGTCCCCACCAAATGCACCTGTGAAGGTGGTGGGACAAAAAGAAAGGCCTGTTATGATGATCTTAACACCTGGGCCGGAATCTTGAAACTGTAGTCCAAAAATGAACATTCCCAAGATCTGGCCAGGAACCATGTCCATGAATCATCAAAGCCATTAAGCACAACCCCATATCAATGCACAAAATCCACAGCTAAGTGACAAGTGTACCAGAATGTGGAGTCCACCCCAACAGTTCCAAATTACAGGAAGCAAGAGTTTAGTTAACATTAAGTCATCGAACGTACTGATGGTAAGAGCTCCTTGAAAATGGAGTGGACTGCCTAGAAAAATCAGGAGTCAGACTCACTTTCACTGGAGATGTTTAAGCAGAGGTAGAGTGTCTATCTGCCAGGGATGCGTTAGCTATGGATTCCTTCCTTTGGCAAGGGGTTGATGATGACCCTAGGGGGTCCTTTCCAACTCTATCATTCTTTAGAGCAGGTGCCTATTATATGGTGCCAGCCACATGCCATATGGCAAGTGAGACTGAGACTCATGCCCATTTATTGGCCTGGCAAGGCCTAATTGCCATTTGACTTCTCGTAGGACTCTCTCCATCTGTAGTTATTCAATTTGGCTGCTGGAGAGTGAGCAAGTGGACACTATGTACCAACCCTAGGTTCAACTGGTGCACAGACTTTGTCTGCTTCCCATCTCATACAGCAGCTATAGTGCCTGAATTGACTTTGCTTCCCTCTCCCCCAATTGCTTCCCCCCTCCCTTGGCTTATGGCTATGTAAAATGGGAAGTCACCCATTTAAAGCCTGAACCACCTTCAATTCATACAAGGTAAACTATCTGCATAAGTAAGGAAGACACTGGCTGGCACCTTCTTAGGGGCAAATTGGGCTTCCCCACCTTTGCTAAGGGCACACTGTCACTTCTGATATTTAGTGGCTGCTGTCAATATTCTGAGCCTTGACAACGGCTAGGAGAGCACAGCAACTTGGTCCATTAGTGCTCAGATGTGTATCCATTCTGCCTAGTCGTTCCCATAATGCAATAAGACAATTCCATGTTTTCTAACCAATGCATTGGATCAAGGCATTAGAAGCAAAGTTATTTTGGTCTGTAACTATTAATGGTCTTGAGGATAATTTGTATTTGCAGCTGAACCCATTTACTCTTTTTGCTCACTTGTTATGGTAGAGTTGTCATGACTGCTGCACACCTCGTTTCTATGACATCTCTAGCCTTAAAATCCTTTCAACAAACCACACAGTATTAGAGAATGACTGTTTAGTCAACTGGTGGCTGGAAGAGGTTGTCTGGAGCTCCACTTATCACTCGTAGAGAGGTGGGAGAAATGAGTCATACAAACTGTACCCTTTGTATATGTGGTGGCTGCAAAGCTATAGGTATGAACTCAGTTGAGTTGTGGCATGGTATCATCCTCTGATAGCTGCTTGTACACAGTGGGAAATATGGTTGATAAGCTTGACTGCACAGCTTGTTCTTTTCTCACTTGAGTTTGTACCGTGGCATGTTTACAGCATAATAGATAATTAACACTCTCCATTGTTTCACTTCCAGAGTGGACTCTATTATAGTGGACTTTAGAACTCAAAGCCAGTGTCTTGCAAAAAAAAAAAAAAAGTGACACAAGGCCTAGGCTCCTGTGATGCTGATTTTGTACAGAGAAGCAGTATGCTCTTTAACAGGAAACAACTGTCTGTTTATGCTAACATGCCTTGCCTTAGTCAGTATTTCAGCTGGGAGACTGCATGTCTGATTTCGCAGGCAGGTAATGCGGAAATATTTGCATATCTGGTGGGATAAAATTATAAGAGGAAGAAACGTGTGTTCAGACTCACAAACAGGAATTGATGTGATGTGGCCTTTTACTGTTATTTAAGGCTTGGTCCCACGTCCCTTTAAAAGCAGTTTAAATTACCAGATAAACTGTGTCTAAAAATGCCGTCCCCATGGCCACCGGGCTTTTTGAAAAAAAGAAAAAAGAAAACTCGGTAATGATTCCTTAAGCGAGGCTTCTGTGACTCACCCAGGAGGTAGGGAATTTTTTGCTTTGCTTTGAAAATCCAGCTTTTAAGGAGGCAGACACTGTGGGACCACACAGGTTTCTTTTTCTTTCTTTTTTCATAGCACCGACCGGCTGTTCCTGGGGCCGATCGGCTATGTTTTTTTTAAATTTCCCTGCACATTGGAGTAACAAGAAGTTCAATCGGGTGCTCTAATCATTAATTTCCCCCAGCCAAGTGGTCTGTTTTTTTTTTAAATGCTAGCGCCACCTGCTGGCCAAGGGGGCTGAACTGCACTTTAAAATTAAAAAAACCAGCTTTGCTTGTGGGAACTCCTATCCCATTTATTCAATCACGTGATGGGACAAAGAGGAAAAGCCGGACCTTCAGAAGATCAGGATCAAAACCCAGGTGAGATAGCACTGTAATCTTTACAGTTTTATCCTCACCCTCACAGGGTATTTTTCCCTTTGATTATATTGTAGGGTAGCAGGCTCAAGGTTGACTCATCCTTCCATCCTTCCAAGGTTGTTAAATGAGTACCCAGCTTGCTGGGGGACAATGGGTAGCCTGCATACTTGAAGTGGTATGGGGCGGTATGTAAGCAGAACATTTTGCTTTTTGTTTTCTGACTCCTTAGATAATTCCAATATCCTCACTAAACAGAACCTGACAACCAGTAGGTATCACTTTCATGTCGTAGTATCATAATTAGAGGTAGGCATAAAACAGAAAACCGATGGTTTGGTTCATTCTGTTTTGGGCTCACCCTCAGTTCAGTTCAGTTCGGTTCAAACAAATTTCTAAAACAAAAATTCATACGAACCGAACCAAGCCAAACTGGTTCAGCTCACCTGGATGATGGTGGTGGCAGAGATCCTGGTGGCGGCAGCGGTGGTGGCCTGGAAGGCCCTGGCAGCAGCTGTGCTGGAAAGCGGGAAGCCTTGCCCCGGCGCAGCTCCACCGGGTGGCGGAGGCCCAGCGCTTATTTAATTTGTTTTTTTAAAAATCAATTTTTTATTTTTAAAAGTCCCCAACACCAGGGGTTTTTTGAGGCACTGGTTCCCTGTACCTGGGTTTTATTTTTACATTTAAAATTTTTTTTCCAGTGCCGACCGTGCGGCCCCAGGGGCCAGGTCAGCGCTTTAAATTTTTTTAATTATTTAATTATTGTCCAACGAACAACAACACAACTTGAAGTCAGATATGAGTTATTTAATTATTTTATTTATTTTTAATTTTTAAATTTAAATAGCTGATTGGTAACCAGTGGAGCTGCTTTAATAGGAGTGAAATGTGATCTCTGTACCCTGCCCCAATCATCAATCCATGGGCAACTGAACCTCCTCCTGTAGACGAACCCCGAGAATAGACCCACTGAATCATTTGCTGCTTGGTAAGGCAACATATTTTTAGATCCTATGAAACGAGAGATCTGCTGTAGATGGCAATTGCAGTGACACATCAAAAGTGTAACCCCCTTTGCTCTCATTTCCTGGGCCCCTCTTGATGCCAGGCTGAAAATGAAGGGGCTTCTTTTTATTTGCCATTGATGGTGCATTACAGCCACTTCTATTTACATATATTTTTTTAATTTATATGCTTTGATTACCGGCATGCTGGGTTTCTAGTTTTACTGCTCGAGGACATGACAAACGTATTTTATTTTTTCCTGTACCAGTAATCCACTTTATATTTTAAAGAGCAAATACATTTAAGAAAATATCAATAAATTGAGCAGAATTACAAAAATTGTGCACTAACAACACCTCCACTTACTTTTGATGTGCACTTCAATTCTCCGAAAATGCGGATCTAAAAATTACTACCAGAGGGGCAAGGATCAGGAAAATGTGGTGGGTTGCGCTTCAGGAGGCGTGGCAGAGGCATGTATATTTTTTTGAAGCGTATCACCATGGGGACCAGTACTCCAGGTGCAAATTTAAGAAAGAAAAATGCACTTTTTAGGTGCAGTGTGATAGAGGCCCAGCACTATGCATTGTGTGTGGAGAAGTGGTGTTTTATTTCCAGCCTCAGGCAGTAGAATATCTTGAGCCACTCCAGGTGGTACAAAGGACTGGATCCCTTCAGAATGATCATCGGAGCAGGATAAAAGGATGTACCACTTCAGACCACTTAAAAAAGCAATGCAAAATGTGTTTTGAAAAGCCGAAGAAGTAAAAAGCCATCAGATGTGGGAATAAGGATTAAAAAAAAAAGAAATCCAATGGATCCAACCATCCCGGTGAAAATAATGCTTTAATACTGTGATGAACCTGGGTTAAAATGCTGCCACCACTAAAATACCTTAAACCTTTATGTAATATGAATGGAGTCTGACATAGTGTTTAAAGGTTTAAACAAAAGAATTAGTTTATTGTTTACACAGACGTGGATAAATATGGATTGAAAATATTTCATTTAAACAAGACTAAATCAAGGTCTTAGCTTATACTTTCAACTCTCACTGTTATAAACTTTACCAGACATTAACCAGCCCCTTCTATACTATTGTCTATCTTAATAGACAACAGAGTCCTAGCTCTCTAACAGTTTCTACCAGCCACTCCCTATCTGGTCCCTATCTAACTGACATGAGATTGCTCACTTGCTTTTGGTCTATTCTGATTGGTTCAGCGCCATTCCTTTATACATGTTCATAAATTAAATTAGCATTTCACCACAAATACCTTCCAGGATTCATTGCTAGAAGAAATGCACCTAGCCTTGGGTCAATGGGACGCAAATCAATGCACATTTTAAAAAGTGAAAAGCTAAAATGCATACAGTTGAAAAACAGGCACAAAGAGGAAAAATGGGTTGATTAGGTTAAATGTTGAAATAACTGTATATGCTAAATAAAATTGATGGACAAATGCAAATCTTAGGGAGAATGTAGGAAAAAGTATATAGATTTCAGTTCAGAAAGGGAAAAAAACCACCCAGCAACCAAAATCTCAGAACAATTACGTAGGGGAAAAGGATGGGAATGAAATAGGATCATTTGTAGTGTCTCTTCTAACTATGCAGTTTTAAAAAATGATGATGATGATGATGATGATGATGATGATGATGATGATGATGATGATGATGATGATGATAAAATATAGCAGTGATGGCGAACCTATGGCACGGGTGCCAAAGGTGGCACTCGGAGCCCTTTCTGTGGGCACCTAGCATCGTCCCGTGATACAGGTTAACTTACTGTATTGATGGTACTTTGCAAAAAAAAAAAATTAGTGGATTTTGATTTGCAGTTTGGGCACTCGGTCTCTAAAAGGTTCACCATCACTGGAATATAGGGATTCCAAGAAATACATTGAATTTGGAGCAGATTTTCACCTCCTTATCTGACATAAAAGATCTGGCTTATTCCTTGATTCCCCCACAGGCCCCTGGAATCTATTTCCTAATAATAAATTCCCTTCCACAAACAGATGTTTTGGATCACAACCCCCATGCACCACAACCATTGGTCAGGCTAGATAGGAGCTGCTGTCAACAACATCTGGAGAGCACCAGATTGGGAAATCTGTTTGCTGTTGGGTATCTCTCTCCCTTATTCCCCACACTCCCAGTATGTGTGTGTACAGGGAAGAGGGAGAGAAAAATAAATATATATATTTTCTTTCAAGACGCTAGTGGAAAATTGGCTGCCTGTCAGCAATTTTTGCTTAGGGCAGATCATTTCTAGATACTGAAACCTGAAGTCTGAGGAAAAACCATGCTGCCAGAAATAATAAAAGAGACGTTGTAATGAGACTTTAATTTTTATTGAAGCTCAGCAGCTGCTGATTTCTGTGGAGTGTGATGACGTCTTTATGGTATATTTTATGATGAGCGGATGATGGCTATCTACCGCTTTGCACATATTATGGTTAAAAATGGCTTTATACAAAACTAGTTTTGAGGCCATCTTGGCCTAAATACAACTCTGAACATTTCAAGGCATCTTGATTATCTTTTTTAGTTATAAAAGAAGCCTAGCAAGCTACATTAGAAGTATGAAGTCTCTACTTGTACATTTGATTTTGAAAAAGAAAAGAAAACTTTAAACATGTTGAGATCTAAAGTACATTGGTTTTTAAAGGCTCATCATTCAGATGCCAAGGAAAAAAATCTGAAATGAGGAGAAAGATCCAAGATCTTTGGGCTTGGATACAAGAAAGATCAATACCCTGTATTGTTTTTAATTAGAGTGAATCAAATCTTCCTTCAGATTGTCCCTGGGCATTATATACTTTTGTGGGAAGTTTCCTTCACAGAAACACAGAGAATTTAAGGTACTGTACTTGTTATTTTTGTCGACCATGCCTCCTGAAAAATGTATACATATATTTGTGCCTCTGTGTGTGTGTGTGTGTGTGTGTGTGTGTGTGTGTGTGTGTGTGTGTGTGTGTGTGTGTGTGTGTGTGTGTGTGTGTGTGTGTGTGTGTGTGTTGGGATCAGTATGTCAGGGTGAAGCCAATGATCAATGGTGCTCAAGAAACACTTATGTATATGTCTTATGTATACTTAGATTAACTGATTAAAATGTATGTATTTTCCTTTAACAGATTTTGTACTCTTTCAGTTTGTTCCCCCTACTCTGTCCTTCACCCTTCTCTACATCCTGGAAGAAAATCATAATGGGAAACCTTCTCTCTAGCTTTGCCAGACCTCTGCCATTCTTGTTGCACAGTATAATCCCAGAACATTATGTAAATGCAGTCTGTCTCAACTTATGGCATGCGGCCTGGGCCATCAACTGCTATTCCGTCTCCTTTGGGCTATCCATTATTCCGGTCCAATTTCCCAGTCTTGAAACATTTATGTGTCTATTTCCTTTCTAGGAAACAGACACATTTGCTTTCTCTCCAGTGCCAAGTAAAGTATCAAACAAATGATGTTGCCTCCATATGGTTGGTTTGGATCTCTCTCCCCCTCCAGGCTTGGATACAGCTGATTTTAAATAGAAATTAGAATACAGAAAAGACTGTCCTGTAGTTAAATTGTGTGTCACTACCTTCCTCTGCTGAATGTTCTACAATATCTCCCCCACCTACTTAAGTGTGCTTATTTCCCTCTCCACGGCATGACATATACAGGACCAATTGTTTTAGCTTAGCTTTCTACTGTATATGTGCTTTAAAAGGTAAACAATGCAGCATGTAGAATTTCCCGGAGATATTCTGTGTTTTCTTTATTTTGTCGCATGGGCAACAGTGTACTAACTAGGGAAAAAGACATTAAAAACAAGGTATACTTGGCTTCATAGAAAGAGGAATACTGTACAGTATATATGGTGATTAGAGATGGACACGACTTAGTGGTATTCCCGTTTCCGTTTCCGTTACTCGTATCCGTTACTCTACGGAAACGGTAACGGGAATTACTCCACCAGAATTCGAGCTCGAACCGACGAACGAACAATTTGGTCTGATTTGTCGTGCTCGTTACTTGCATCGCGGCAATCGCGCAATGCCAAGCGGCACAGAAAAAAAGTTTTTAAAAGTAAAAAAAAAAACCGATTCTCGGCCCTAAAAGTAGGCGAAAACTGTCTGAGGGCACCTACCAGGCCAGAAGGGTGTTTTATTTGGGGGGGTTTCCCCGCCCCCCTCTCCTTGGCTATTGCTACTGCTGCGCTGCTGGTACCAGGCTGGGAGGGCGCATCCATTTGCCATGCAGTGCGGGGGATCCAAAATGGTGACCGCAATATTTTTTTTGAAATCGTTGCCCAAAACCCCACCAAAGCACCACAGAAACATGCGAAAATTAGCTATTTTAAATGCTTGAATTTTTACAGTAGCAGCAGTGGGTTTTTCTTGCAAAAAAAAGTCTCCGTTGATTTTATTTTATTTTATTTTATTTTATTTTTACACCTGCGCATTCGCAATGATGGGCTCGCCCATGGGAGTGGACCATGCAAAGTTTTGGAGCCACTCCACCAATCGCATGGCCAGGTTTTGCTGACTGTACCAGGCTGGGAGGGCGCATCCATTTGCCATGCAGTGCGGGGGATCCAAAATGGCGACCGCAATATTTTTTTTGAAATTGTTGCCCAAAACCCCACCAAAGCACCACAGAAACATGCGAAAATTAGCTATTTTAAATGCTTGAATTTTTACAGTAGCAGCAGTGGGTTTTTCTTGCAAAAAAAAAAGTCTCCGTTGATTTTATTTTATTTTATTTCATTTTATTTTTTTACACCTGCACATTTGCAATGATGGCCTCACCCATGGGAGTGGACCATGCAAATTTTCCACCAATCGCATGGCCACTTGGCCCGGTTGACCACAGAGACTTCTGGGATGTGCCAATCGGGTATAAACAGCCCACTAATCGTAGCCCAAACCCGAACCCTAAGCCTAAGCCTAACCCATACGCCAGTACACTGTCCTTCTAAGTGGGTCAGAGAGGCACCCAGAGGTGCACCCCAATACTCACCCTAACCTCACCCGTAACTAGCCTAACCCTAGCCCTTGCGCTAACCCATCTTAACCCTAAGCCAGATCTACTTGCATTGCACTACATGCAAGTACGTGAGACACAGCGGGTGCAAAGAGTCTGCCAGTCCGTCACTTGTGGCTCTGGCTGACTCCTGAAGCTCCCTCCAGGAGCCCGCTACCCTCCCCCAAACCAGTACTAACGACAACAAAAAAACGAAAAAACGAACCGACTAATTTTTGCAAAATTTCGCGAAAAACGGAAACGAGCCGAAACGGACTGCCTCCGACACACGACAACTCGAAAACGTCATTTTCCCTAGTCGTGCCCATCTCTAATGGTGATCCCTACTGAGATGGCAAGCTGTGTTCTCATCACCTGTAGAGTGGCTGTTTATCCATTGCCAAGAAAGATGAAATGCCTCATCAAAATTAAGGAGAAAAGGAAACACACAGATGTGCATTAAATCTGCATAGGCTAATTTATAGGTACTGTTTATGTGAAATAATGGATATAATTTCCAAGAAATGCAGAAGATCTTATCATAGAGGAATAGAGGAGAGGACTGCAAAGAGGTGAAAAATGCCTGCACTTCTCCACGTGTTAAACGTTGATGGGCAAATTCAAGGCATCTTCTTCCCCTTGTTGTTGTTGAGGGTTTTTAAGTTATGCCTTTAAAAACTTGGACAAGACAAGGTACACTTTCAAACAGAGAAATCTCTCTAATAGCCTGTCAAAAAAACAATGGCCATGCAGCCATGCATAAAATATGACACATGGGTATCAAAAATCACTTGCCCATGACATCAAGGGACATTCAGTCAGAACCACTTTTCCAACATATTTACTGTCTGGTGACTTCATCAACAAAGCATAGAACAAAACAAGACAATACAATGCAATAAAGGACAAGAGGTGACCAGAATCTTTTTCCTGGCCTTCCTTCCTTCCTTCCTTCCTTCCTTCCTTCCTTCCTTCCTCCCTCCCTGCCTCTCTCCCTCCCTCCCTTCCCTCCTTCCTTCCTTCCTTCCTTCCTCCCTCCCTTCCTTCCTTCCTTCCTGCCTGAGATACCCCTGTGGCGCAGTGGTTAAATGCCTGTACTGCAGGTAAAACTGTGCTCAAGACCTGGGGATCAATCCCAGGTAGCAGGCTCAAGGTTCACTCAACCTTCCATCTTATCCTATTTATTTATTTATTTATTTATTTATTTATTTATTTATTTATTTATTTATTTATTTATTTATTTATTTTATTTTATTTTATTTTATTTTATTTATATACCGCCCCATTTTCCGATGTTGGTGCCATTCCAAAGCATGAAGGTGAAAAAATCAACAAAAACACAAACAAAACTGCTTTTTTCTTTCAGGAGGAGCTTCTACCTGTATGACTAGCATCAGAAATGACAGAAGCAGGCTATGCAGAATTTAATAAATTCTTACTGGTGGAGACACCACTGTGCACATAGAACTTTGTTGATGGTTGTTTTGTTGCTTGACAGAGAAGGAGAAAGAGCAGGGTGCAGGGTGAAGAATGAGGCAGAGAGTGATAAAGGGTCCCGCCTTGGGTCCCTTTGGGGAGAAAGGAGGCATAGAAATAAAGTTATTATTATTATTATTATTATTATTATTATTATTATTATTATTATTATTATTATTATTATTATTATTATTATTATTATTATTATTATTATTATTATTATGATGGGAACTTTGCCAAACAATGACATGAGAATTATTGTACTTATATCTTCCAAGTCCATCAGGTAACATATTTAAACTGGCAGCGCTATAATCTGAGATGCTGCTGAGCAATCAGTATTCCTACCATGTGGCAAATTAATGGGCAAAAGCCGTAAATGGTAACAAAGCTTCTCTCTCGCACAAATTAGAAGGCATATTGAACCCTGAAAGAAAGATGGCATAAATCAGAAAGGATTATGAGACCTCCAGCTAAGAGCTCCCAATGAAACCTAAGACCAGACTATTTCCTTATGCAGAAAAAATAAAGATCAGGTTCCCTGTGTGTTTTGTGCAGGCTTGAGAATTTCTGAGAAAACCAAGACCTAATGAATACTTAGAAATGTTGACAGTGGCTTCACAATACCTGTTCAAAGCACTTTTTCAGATATTAACTAATTCAGGGCCATGGTAGAAGTAATCCCTACCTTAAACCCGGGTGAGTGACTGACTCACAGATTCAGCTGCTCACTGGCAGGTCCCTGTTCCACCAAGAACAATCCTTAAAGCAATAAATAAATAAATAAATAAATAAATAAATAAATACATAAATACATAAATAAATAAATAAAAAGCACTTTAGAAATTGATAATCTGGACAGAAGGAACTCAGTGATCAAAGCCATGGTTTTACATGTAAACATTTTTAAAATCTTTTTTAAAAAAGAAATCTCTCAATGCATTAGAATTGGCAGATATTCTTGGTGGGGTGGTGGTGTCAAAATGGACCAAGGCTGCTACAGAAAACACCTGTTTCTGAATTGAAAATAACACTATGGTAACTCTCAGGGGAAAAGCCCACCAGAAGAAACCAACTATGGTATAGTGCAGTGGTTTTCAGCTTCGGATCACCAGATGTTTTTGCGCCAGAAATCCTAGCCAGCACAGCCACTGGTGAAGGCTTCTAGGCTTCTGGGAGTTTTAGTCCAAGGATATTTGGAGACCAAAGGTTGGGAGCCGCTAGTGTAGTGGTTAGTGTTGGACTCAGATTTGGGAGACCTGAGTTCAAATCCCCAGTTTGCAAGAGGTTTATTGGGCGAACCTAAATCAGCCATCTGGAAGTTGAGTCATGGCAACTGGACTTCTTTTCTTGTGAGACTGAAACATTTCACTACTCATTCAAGCAGAACCTAAGTCAGCCATATTCTCTCAGCCTGACCTACCTCACAGAGGACCTGTGAAAATACAGGGAGGAGGAAAACAGATATTTATGGCACCATGAACTCATTGGAGGAAAACCTGAGTTCCAATATAATAAATTTAAAAAGTATATATCCCAGGCACAGGTCACCTAGGAAATCATTTAAGGTGCAAATTATATTGAATTTAGCCTAGAATAAATGGATAATGGCTAAAATCCTGTTGGAGAAGCTTCCAGATGATGACATCATTAGCCAAAGTGGTTTTTCGAAATTAAAAGTTTCCAATCCATCACCTCTAGGTTCTGAGGCTCCCTAAGGATCCCTTTCAACCTGGGGAAGCTTTATGGGGCCAAGGGATGAGAAGAAGTCTTTCACGCCCAAAACATCATGTTTTTGATTTTCTGATTCCAACTTCTTCCAAGGCCCCCAACGTTTTCTCCAGGGCAAAGAGGATCCTTAGAGTGTGTGGGTGTTGGAATTAGAAAATTTGGGTTAGTGATATAAAAAAACATGGCTAATGATATTGTCAGCCCTGTGAAAGCAGATCAATGCCAACAGGATTTCAGGGGTACAGTTTTTCTTAAGAGTTGTGAGTGAATCTGGATCCTACTCTTCCTCCAGGGAGCTCAAGCTATACACATGTGCTGAATCATTTCCGTGTCTATATACAATTCCCAAGGAACTGAAAAATAAGAGCATTATTTATAAACAACAACATTGCACTGGGTTATTAGGAAATCAAACACAATGGCTGAAATCCTGTTGCACAGTTATGAAAGTGATGTAAGGTGTAACATTTTCAAAGCAAACTGCTTGAAATGAAGAAATCTGCATAGACTTTATATGCAGTACTGTGTACTGACTTGCATGCGACAGAATGCCTACAGAAATGTTCCTCTAAAAGTTATGCTATTTACGTCAATGCACAACAGGCTTTCAGCCAATGAAATCAAAGCCAAAAAGTTAATTAAAAAGTTAATAAAACAGTCATGACAATAAAAGCAGTACAAAGAACAATAAAGTTAGTAAAATAATCAAAAATACAGTTCATTGAAAACAATTAAATGGTAAAACCAAGAGCAAATGTCAGTGTTAATAGTTAGAAAACAATAAGGAAAATTTCCAGGGTAAACCAAGTAGGTCTTTAGTGAAGACTGGGAGCTTATCTAATCTCAGCAACAAGGTCATGCCACACAACAGAGAATACAGAATTGCTGATTTTTTGTACTATATAAGCATTAATATTGAATCATAAAGCATACAGGATTGTTTGAGCGTGTCTCTGAGTAACCAAGTCTTTTAAACTACACTCCTTATGAAGGCTGGCTGGTTTGTGTCTAAAGAAAGTTTGTTTCTGTTCTATCCAAGGAATAGTCACAACAGTTACAATAGCTTATTCAGAGAGAGAGAGAGAGAGAGAGAGAGAGAGAGAGAGAGAGAGAGAGAGAGAGAGAGAGAGAGAGAGAGAGAGAGAGAGAGATGAAGTTCCATGCAGGTTCCAGCGAGGTTGTTTTTCCTTAGGGAAGCTGTAATTGTCCTTCCTGCAATCATTATTCTTGTTGGGATGATATCAAGTCAAATTTGCTGCCTTGGGTCTTGACTAGACATGGGCACGACTCGGCGAAATCCTCATTTCCGTTTCCGTTCCTCGTTTCCGTTATGTAACGAAACGAAGAATGACAATTACTCCGCCAGAACTCGAACTCGAACCGACTAAAGAAAAATTGGGTCTGATTTGTCGTGGTCGTTCCTGGCGGCATCTCAGCGATCATGCGATGCCAAGCGGCTCAGGAAAAAAGTTTTAAAAATCAAAAAAAAAAAAACCCCGATTCCCGGCCAAAAAAGCAGGTGAAAATATGCCTGCCTGAGGGCACCTACCAGAGAGGTGGTTTCTGGGGGAGGTGTCCCCGCCCCCTCTTCTGGGCTGCGCATCCTTGTCATCTCGCCAACTCGCCATGCCATGCGGTGCGGGCGGGGGATCCAAAATGGGGCGACCACAGGCAATATTTATTTATTTTGAAATTGTGGTGGTCCAAAAACACACCAAAGCACCACAGAAACATGCGAAAATAGCTATTTTAAAACTGCCTGAATTTTTACAGTAGCAGCAGTGGGTTTTTCTTGCAACAAAACGTCTCCATTGATTTTATTTTATTTTATTTTTATTTTTTTATACCTGCGCAATGATGGGCTGGCCATGGGAGTGGACCATGCAAATTTTTGGAGCCATTCCACCAATTGCATGGCCACTTGGCCAGGTTTTGACCGAGACTTCTGGGATGTGCCTGTCGGGCATAAAAAGCCCACTAACCGTAGCCCGAACCCGAACCCTAACCCTAACGCTAACCCATACGCCAGTACACTGTCCTTCTTAGTGGGTCAGAGAGGCACCCAGAGGTACACCCCATGAACTCACCCTAACCTTACCCGTAACAACCCTAAGCCTAGCCCTTGCGCTAACCCCCCTAACCCTAAGCCAAATCTGCACTCGCATTGCACTCATGCAAGTACTGTTCCCTTCTTGGTGAACCACAGAGCGCCGAGACTGAGGAGGAGCCTTCCCCCAGTGTGCGCACTGTGACACTGCAGTTAGCAGTGGGCCTGTGGTCAACAGAGAGAGGCACCCAAAAAAGAGGTGCCTCGAGTCTCAACTTGGTATGCATATCCAATTGGCTATGCATGCCATTTTGTAGCGGGCCAGAGGAGGCATCCACCCCAGAGAGGTGCCTCCAGGAGCCCGCTTTCCCTTCATGGCGGGCCAGAGGAGGCACCCACCCCAGAGAGGTGCCTCCAGGAGCCCGCTCCCCCCCAAACCAGTACTAACGACAGATGAAAAAACGACAAATGAAACGAAATGAAATTTTTGAAAAAATTCATGAAAAACGGAAACGAGCCGAAATGGGCCAGCTCCGACACACGACAACTCGAACACGTCATTTTCCCTGGTCGTGCCCATCTCTAGTCTTGACTGATAACTGAAAGAAAGCCTGCAGCTGTGGACTGTTGAGGTCAAGGTGTCTTTGGGAGAATATTTTAGTACTATACACATCTGGGTTGACATGGGCAACATTAGTAACACTTCCATAACCGAATACAGTAGTGGAAGTATTGGCAAGTAGAAGGAATTTGTGCAAAATGTTGGCAGGGTCAAATGAGCTCACTTACAGCTTTTCTTATCGACAAGAACCTGGAGTGAATATCATCTTGGTTCAGAACAGAGTCATGAATACATAGGATCGTTTTAAATATGAGATGGGTTCATGGCAAAGTTGATGTGACTGCACATTTCAAGGATAGTTGGGCAACCATTGTTTTGGCGGAGTGCTTCAACAGCTTGTTCCAACTCCAGTGTACCGAGATCCTCAAGATATTTTGGTCTGTACAAAAAATAAACAGTATCCTATGGATTGCCCTCTTGGAATTGTTTGGTACTTACTGGCAGAGTGCATTGGCCTGATGGAGCTCATGTGATGATGATGATGATGATGATGATGAACAACCACTCCAAACCAATATGAAGAAAGCTAAGATTCAAGGAATTAGTACCTTGTAGTCATCTGGGCTTTGAAAACAAGGACAAGAAATTTCACATAGTGTTACAAGCAGTTGCAGATCGCAGAAATAATGTCACCAGAGCTAAAAAGAATGGCAATATTAGTAACAGCACAAACACTGTGCTGATATTTAAGAGATACTCAGGATTTTAGTTAAAACCTATAATAATAATAATAATAATAATAATAATAATAATAATAATAATAATAATAATAATAATAATAATAATAATAATAATAATAATAATAATAAATGTGCCATCAAGTCAATTCTGATTTTGACAACCCTTTTAAGGGTTTAACTATGGTTGAAAGATGGAGTAAATACTTTGCAGTTTGGTATTTGGCACCAAGGAACAAAGAATACAGATTAGGAAATACATTTAAGGATAGCGCTGGTGGGAAAAGAACACTTATTTTGGTTGCAGAAGCTCTTACAGCTGGCTTCCATGTTTCCATAACTGCCTCTATCTCATTACTAACCAGGAAGCATCAGGAAAGTGATCTCAGAGAAAAAAAAGGAAGGAAGCCAAAAAGTTGTCATCTCCACGTGTAGTTAAAAAAAGACAACTCTCTCTCTCTCTCTCTCTCTGTCGTCCCCACACTTGTTCAGATCATTTGCTTTGTGCATTACTGCTGAATTGCAAAATATGTGAAGGTGAAAAATGAGCAGTAATGATGACTAACAATTTACTCTTGAAGGATCTCCTGTAGTTTACTGTTTAAACCACAGTTTCTCATCTTGGGGTGTGTGACCCCTAAGAGGGTTGAAAAGTGTTTTCTGGAGAGTTGCTACAGTTATATTTAGACACAATTATTTTAATATTTCTTGTATTAAATATGGTGTAGATAGATAGATAGATAGATAGATAGATAGATATAGACTGTTTGACCCACTCTTGGGACTCTTGGCCCACAGATCTGAACTGGAATTGCAGTCAACATAGGGTTCATAGTTATTTCTGTACCTTTTGGATGGTTTTTGCTTTTATGCATTCAGAGCACTCCTACTTCCTCCAAAACAGCTGAACTGATTCATTTTTCTCCATTTCTCTGCATCCAACTTTGGAGGACTGATGTCAGCCCTTGGGACTTGAGAAATAGCCCTGCACAAAGAAGCCTGAATGAGGCAAGCATGCAGTGCATGCCAGGAAGGCTGCTCAGCAAAATGGCGGCAGTATTGAAAAATTGTTGCCATGGCAGTGGTTCCTTTTGCTCCACCTGAGTCTTCAGCAGTGGCGGTGCAGTGAAGGGAGAGGGGTCCCTTCTCTGGATCCTCCCTGAGTCAAGGAGGAAGAAGGCAAGAGGGGCAGAAAGGTGAAGGAGGAGAACCAGGGAAGGGGGCATGGGGGAGCCATGAGAGAGGTGTTTATTAGGACTTGAGGGTGAGGGGCTCCTCAGAGGCATTTTTGGGGGAAGGAGACATGAAGGGAGGGTAATTTTCCACATCCAAAAATGTAAATTAAACTGAAAGTGTATTGCCTTTATTTATTTTCAAATTTTATCTGGTAGAGTCAGATTTGCAGTCCCTATAATTATGTATTATTATGTACAGTACGTATTATGTTAGGGTACAATTATATTCTGAAAAATCTATTTTACTGTGTTTTCTTTGCGCTGTTAATAGTGCCTTTTTATACAAATGTGTCAGCAGCAATGGTGAAGGGCTGGGAAAGGGAGTTTATCTCTCTATTGTCTTTCCATAAGTCTTAGGGCGTTTATACAGGACCCCTAAACTCCGGGGCAAATGGCTCCCAGCTCTGGAGATTAAAAATGTTTACCCACCAGCTCCAGAGTTAACAGGAAATTAAGTGCGACCCCGCCCACTTTAGCGCGTCCCAGCGCAGCTTTCAGGTACCTGCTTTTTGGATGTGAAAAATATTTGATCCGGTGTAAGGATAGTGAGTGCGGGGCTCTCCTGGCTTCTGTTTGTTGTTTTTCTGCCCCCCCACCCCTTTAAGAGATCTGAATGCTGCTGGGAACAGAATGGAGGTAAGCCGGCATTCTTTTCTTTCTTTTTTCTCCCTCCCTCACGCAGCCAGCAACCAGGAAGTGCGGAGGGGGGTGGGGACAGAGGAAGAGCGACGAACCCCTAAGATCTCTGGTCCAAATTTAAGTGGCCAGCGGATCTTAGGGGTCGTGTAAAAAGGCTCTTAGCAGCAGTGTAGGGAAAAACTCCCAGTGTGTCCGTGTTCTGTAGATAGTGCAATAGCAGCAACTGTGTGAAGGTTCGTTGTGGATGGTTAACGGTTCCGAAAATGATGCAGCTCCAGAGATTCAGTAAACTTTTATTAACAAAAGGGTCAAATATAACTTCCGTGGCTTCTGTTTCCTTCTGTAACATGTCAATTTCACCAAACAACACAAACGTCTTAGTATCATGAAACACAGGGGATGAAGTAATTTCCTCTCTTGGGTATGTAGGTTTTTGGACTGACTGGTCCAAAACACAGATTCCCGCAACAGGGATATCTTGCCCTTGGTGTTCCCCTCCATCCAGGGATCCTTCCAGATGAGTGAGCCCTTGGCCATTCTACACCATAATGAGGTGTCACCTGTATGGTCCACTCTAATGGCACTGGTGGTGGAAGAGGCAGCCTGGTATCCCTCTCCCTCTCGGTCTGCATGCCCACTTCCCACCTGTCAACCCCTTTAAGT
Source organism: Phrynocephalus forsythii (assembly GCA_029282475.1). NCBI lineage: Eukaryota > Metazoa > Chordata > Lepidosauria > Squamata > Agamidae > Phrynocephalus > Phrynocephalus forsythii. The sequence continues at coordinate 121,427,272 of JAPFRF010000002.1, read as the reverse complement.
CCCTCCTCCGTCTTGCTAGCGCCCCATTTGTCCTCTTTCCCTTCAGTCACATAAAAGCTCTCTACTATTGGTTCTTTCTCTACAGTTGTCCCCCCTTCCTTGCATACTATTGAATTCTCTTCTCCTAATCCTTTCTTATCTGTCTCTATAGTCTTTATATCAATACCAACACTAGACAGTCCCTTTTCATTGGACTACACACACTGTTCCATTCCTCTCTCGTCCTTGCTCCTTTCAAAATCTGCTAGGCATATTTTGCTCCATGTCTGGTTAGTGAAAAAAATGGATGGTTTTGCCATACTCCCTGGTTGTCTAGGTGTGATCCGGGCCCATTTACCTGTATTTCCCTTGTGCCTGTTGTCAGCTGGCTGAGACGTGGCATCGCTCCACTCCCAGCTTTCATCTCTCCTGCCTCGGTGATATCGCAAGGGCCCATCCCGTGATATCACAACAGTTCTTTAATGACCTGCAAAATGTCATCTCAGGTCTTTGTTCTGGAACAAGGAATGGGATGCTACTGATCTGACAATCCTGAGAAGCAGGAACGGTGCTTGCTTTCCAAAGGGTTGTAGAGACAGGGGAAACTTTGAGCTTGACTTGCATAGCAGCCAAGTGTCCTCTATTGTCCGGGAAAGTCCTGTTTTTTACCCCACTTTCCCACCATCTTCCCGGATTATTATTTTCCCAGGAATGTCCCATATTTTTAAAAAAATCTGGTACCCGCCAGGCAGGCCATTCACAGTTGGCAGACTAATTCCTTAGTTAGCTCCCAAAACTTGGAAAACAGCTTTAGAAATGCAGATCTCTGGCTGCCTCTGCCAGAAAAGGACTATTGTTTAGCCTGCCTATGTTACAAAAGGAACAACTTGAGAAGGGAGGGGGGAGCGAAGTCCCCTCTTTGACTAAGAAGGAGGGGGAGGAATTGAGCCTCTTCTGCCTAGACGAGGCTATCTCATTTGAACTCTGCCTATGCTCAGAGACTAAGACATTTTATTGCAGAGTAACAACAGATGAAGTAGACATATGTTTTTGACAGAAAGAATAAAAGATTATAGCATGATGAATGTGGGCATGAGAACATTGTAAGCCCTGTAAGGAGAAAAACTGAATCTAGCTACAGTTTCCTGTTGAATTTATATCACATCAGGTTTCTTTACATCCTTACATACAGTATTCAGAGATAGTTTGTATATCTATCTTAAAATTTGAGAGATACTGGAGCTTGGTTGTGGTGGTGGGATAGCTCGCAGCGGGTTTTGGAAAATTTCCCTTATTTTCAAATCCAAAACTTGACAGGTATGTACTTGAGAGGTGCATTTGTTTAAATATGATTTCCAGAACAATGTGAATGTCTCATCATTGCTTTCTAGGCCAATGCTGTATGTAAGACATGTAAAACTGGATGGCTCATCCTCGGTCAGTTTCACTCTAGAAACCCAACAAAAAGAAGCTGACTGTTGCAAAAGCATAGAAACCGATTCTGTGACAAAAGCTGTTTGAGGAAAGCATCCACATTGTTGCCTGAAATGGAGTGACGTATATTTTAATCCACTCTATATTTATTCTGCCTCCGCTTTATCTTTACCTGGCCTAGACATTGACATGGCTGGATCTCAAAAGTGGTGGGTAACAAAAGCTTTACTGTGAATGGTTTTTCTTGCTTCCTGCCCAACCTCTCACCTCCTTTCCTGTGAATGCTTGTGCCTGTGTCTGCTTAGTCCTTTGCTGAGTCTTTGCCCAGAAAAGCTGATGACAAGTTGGTGTCTGAGTGGGTGGGGAAAAAAGGCGGGAAAACAGTGGGAAACGTTCTATACCTTTTTGGATGCGCCAGTCTTCAGTAACTTCTGTAAACCTAATACAATGTGTAGATTAATCAGCTTATTTTTGGTTGATTAATTCCTGGGAATCAATCTTAATTACAGAATGGAGTGGGTAAAGTTCAAGAATGGGAGTGCTCCACCACAAAATGGAGGGACGAAGCCCTTTCCTGCTGGAATCCATGAATTACTTATGACAGAGTGACGAGACATCTACTTTTTCGATGAACCAGTTTTGGGTGTGTATGGAATGAAAAAGGTCTGAACTGTTTCCAGATCTGAGGAAGTACTTAGTAAGGATGTGTTCACTGTTTCAGACCTAACTTCTGAAACTTGGCTTTAATGCTTCCTAGGAAACCCAAGAGATTTAGGAAAAAAACAAATGGTAGTAAGTGACTCTGGCAGCTGCACTTCCTTCATAGGGACTGGTGGTGAGCTAATTAATGAAACAGACCACACATGGGCACTTACACATTACCAGGAAGGAGGTAAAAACTTGCCCCAGCAGTTATTACATTATTGCATGCATGTGATTTGGAAGGACAAATACAAAATCACATATCATTTTTGCAATTTGTAAAAAATTGTGGTACTGTAGTAAGACAAGGTGGCAGCATACCTGAAGGAAGAAATAGTAAGGCCATTGTTTGAAAAACCTTCTTGTACCCCACTGTGTTAGATAATTATTGGCCAGTTTCCAACATGCCGTTTATGACCGAGGTACTGGAGCAAGTGGTAGTTTCTCATTCCAAAAGGTTCCTGGATAAAACAGATTATTCAGGTTGTCTGGGAGTTGAGTCATGGCAACTGGACTTCTTTTCTTGTGAGATCAAATCATTTCACTACTCATCCAAGTAGCTTTGTCAGTCTGAGTAAAGTTGATGCGAGGCCTCCAAGTTATAGTTCACCTTGGTTTCATGCCACTTTGGTCTGAATAGGCTTATTAGATGTACAATGTGGTCTGGGCTGTGTTAAAGTCCCACCTATGCAACCCTTCCCAGCACCCATTAAGTATGGGTCATTAGTTGTGGCCTTGCTGGTGGAGATGTGGAGTGCTTCTGATTTGTCTAGGGATTGATGAAAGGCCAGCATGATAAGTAGTGGGCAGATTGTGCCTCAGTCCCCCACCTCTGTTGAGAGAGGGATTTTCAATATGCACATAAATGGCTTCCTTGACCCCCCCCTCAAACCACCTCTCTTTTCTGTCTAATATGTGTGCAGCCTCATATTTGAATGAGTGTCCTTTGTCCTTCAAATGAAGGTACACTGCTGTTTCTGGTCCTGAGCTGTTGCCCCTCCTGTGCTGGGCTATCCTCCTGTTTAGTGGCTGTTTGTTTTCTCCAAGATAGAGTTTGGCACACACCTCACTGCATACAGTACATATCATACCTATTTACTTCAAACCCACAAACACACTAAGGCAGAGACTTGTCCACCCAAAAGACCCAACACCAAAACAGAAGAGATGCAATATAGTGTATGCGGTCCAATGCATATACCTTTTAAATAATTTAATAATTTATTTATATGTATTTAATAATTTAATAACTTATTTATATTTTGCTTAGTAGTGGAACAGAAATTGAAAAGTTCCATCCTTGCTGTGAAAATGTTACCTGGCACAGATCGTGGATCAGACGATGAACTGCTAGTGGCCAAGATAAAGCTAAGATCCTGCAATGTCAAATGACATTGTCAAATGACCATGTATGACCCAAAAATTTAATGTTGAGATGATTCCTCCTCCATATGCTATTGAAGTCAGGAACAGATTTGAGTTGCTTAACATCACAAAAGGACAACCAGACAAATTATGGGAGGAAATAAAAGCAACTGTCAATGACACAGCACATCAACATATTACCCAAAAAAGAAACCAACAAAATTAGCTAAGTGGATATCAAAAACAATAAAAGAAACTGCATCAAAAAGAAGAGAGGCAAAAGCTATTGGTGATAAGGGTAAAAATTGATGGTAGAAACATCAATAACTTTCTGTATGCAGATGATACAACACTGCTGGTGGAAAGTAAGTAAGATCTAGAATGGCAAATCCTTATAGTGAAAAAAGAAAGTGAAAAACTTGGATTGCAGGTCAACATAAAGAAAAGCAAAAATAATGACAGTGGCAGAAAGCATGAAAGTCAACAACAAAGTAATTGAAGTAGTAAAGGAGTTTAACTTCCTTGGCTCTCAGTGGTGAGTTACGATGTTTATAGAGCACTAAATAAGGTACAAAATCTCAAGTATGAAGGGGAGAAAGTTGAAATATATCAGGAAATATATCAGGACTTGGCATTTGAAACAAGAAAGAGAAGAAAGAACTGGAAAGATTACACCCAGGTCCTCCACGACAATGATATAAAATATAAGTGGGGCTTTCCATTTAAACTTATAATATTTCATGGTCAAGGAACTAGAATAGTCTCTAAAACGGAGCAGTTGGAGGAGCTCTTTAAAGAAATGAACTTAAAAGCCCCGAGACCTCGAGTCCAGCAAGAAAAGGAAACTTTTTCAAGAAAGCAGCTACGGGGGAACAAGAAGAAAAGTACCTATTAAAGACATCTTTTACCAGTGTTGATATATGCACAGACTGCGTTCAGGGTCACTCTATCTTAGTAGTTATTAAATATAAATGTGAAGATAAGAAAAGAAGCAAAGCAAATAAGATAGTTAATGCTGGATAATTTGAGTATAATTTCATATAACACGAATGGTTTGGGATCAGCACCCAAAAGACATAGAGCCATGAAAACAATTCAAAATATGGGGTCTGATGTGATATTGTTGCAGGAAACACATTTGAAAAAGCATGCACAATATTTTATTAAACATCCAGCTTTGGGTGAACAATATATGGCAAATGGAACAAATAAATCAAGAGGAGTAGCCATCATTTTTAAGTAGCCATCATTTTTAAATTCTAAATTTGAAGTAATGGATCAAATGAAAGACTCAGAAGGCAGATATATACTAGTGAGAGGGAAAATAGAAAATAGATTGTTAACTATTGGCTCTTATTATGCCCCTAACACTGGGCAAGGCATATTTATGGTAAAATTATTGAAGAAAGTTAAACAATTTGCATGGGGAGAAATCATATTGGGGGTGACACAAATTGTATTTTAAATAAAAAAACTGACACAACTTCTAAAACTAGAAAAAGATCAAGACAGGGTATAAAAATTGGAAAATTACTGAAAAAGAAGGTCTAATTGATGGGTGGAAATACTTAAATCCTAAAGAGAAAGACTATACTTATTTTTCTAAGAAATATGCAACTTATTCAAGAATAGACCACATATTAATGTCCAATTCATTAATACAACAATTATATAGAATAGATTTTGGTCCAGTTATAACGGATCACGCACCCATAAAAGTGGTATGGAATGAAAATGTCTTAAACACCAAACCAAAGATTTGGAGGATAGGATCTAGTATGTTTACCAACCCACAAATTATTAAAAGAATTACAAAGGACATAACAAATTTTTATGAAATTAATGATACTCAAGACGTGGATCCAGCATTACTATGGGATACCTTTAAATGTTATTTGTAGATTTATAATGGAAGGAGCAAAACTGAAAAGGGAAAAAGAAAGAATACAAAATCAATTAGAGGAAAAAAGTAAGAAATTGTTAGAAGAACACAAAAGGACAGGATCAAATAGGATATTGATGAAGCAAACAAAAAGTAGAGCCGAATTAGAAGCATTAGATATAAATAAAACTCAGATAGCAATGAATTATCTGAAAAGAGATTATTATGAATATGGAGATAAAAACTCAAAATTGTTATCTAAAGCTATAAAAAACAGAACTATAAAGAAAACAATCGTGAAAATTAAAACTAAAAAGGGGGAAATGGTAACACAGCTACACCAGATTGTAGCAACATTTAGGGAATATTATAAAGAGTTATATGAAACAGAAATAACACCGGAAGCAGATATTAAAACTTTTGTTAATTCATTAAATATTAGCCCTATTATAGAAGAACATAAAGACCAACTTAACTCACCAATAAGGATTGAAGAAATAAAAGCAGTTATTAAAAGATTAAGGAAAGGGAAGTCTCCAGGATGTGATGGTTTTACATCCCAATTTTACAAAACATGGCAAGATGAGGTGGCTAGACATCTTTTGAAATTATATAATTCAATATTGAATGGGGGGAATACCTGAAATATGGAAGCTAGCAAGAATAATAGCAATCCCAAAACTAGAAAAAGATAATATACTTCCATCAGATTTTAGGCCAAAAACACTACAAAATCAGGATCAAAAAATCTTCTCATCCATATTAGCACAAAGAATTAATAATTTTATCACAAACTATATTCATACCGATCAGTATGGCTTCATGCCTGGGAGACAAATGTCTGATGCAATCTGTCGCATGTTAATGTTATAAATACAGCTAATAAGAATAAAAATAAAATGATAATAATATCACTTGATGCACTTAAAGCATTTGATCATGTAGAATGGCGGTATTTATACGATCTACTGGAGAAAATGAATATGGGTGAGAATTTTATTAAAATTTTGAGAAATCTATATGAAGGAGCTAAGGCTACAGTCATGATAAATGGAATAGACTGAGAGAGATTTGAGTTACATAGGGGAACAAGACAAGGAGACCCCTTGTCTCCATTAATATTTGCTATGGCCATTGAACCAGTGGCAACAAAGATTAGAGAAAATAGCAATATTACAGGTATGCCATTAAATAATAAGCAACATAAAATTAATCTATATGCAGACGACATGCTTTTATTTTTGGAAAATCCATTGAAAAGTATTGAATCACTAAGGCAGATTCTAGATGAGTTTAATCAATATACAGGATTAAGAATTAATTATCAAAAATCTAAATTCTTATATATTAACACTCCCACAACAGAACAGAAGGAAACAAAGGCAATCTCAAAGTTGGACTTATGTTACTCTAGTTTTAAATATTTAGGGATATGGTTGACAAAAATATAAATCAATTAGTATATAGAAACTATAAAATTACACTGAAAAATATGAAAGAAAAAATTAAAAAATGGGAGAAATTGAATCTATCATTATTAGGAAGAATAGCAACAATTAAGGCTTACATGCTACCAAAATTTTCATTTTTATTTCAAAATATACCCCTGCAACTAGAAAAGAAAAAGATACAATTATGGCAGAAAAAATTGGAAACATTTATTGCAGGAAAGGGAAGATTATTAGATTTATAAAGTCTGTAAAATACCAGCCAAATTCAAAAGGAGGATTAGGAATACCACATCTACTGGGATATTATGAAGCTTTTCAAATAGCACAAGTGACTAATTTTATAAAAGAGGAAAATACTCCAGAATAGGCTAAAATGGAAATGGAAAGGAAAATGAATTTAATCAATCTACACTTATTTACACCTAGGTTGGTATTCAAATACAAAACCCTTTTACTGAGGAAGCTACGAGAATATGGAGGAAATATATGAAAATATTTGCTCCACCAATATCCCCTTTATGTCCTTGTTCAGAACATCCACAATTAAAACCTAAGAATCAAAATCTTCAAATAGAACCTTGGAAGAACATTGGAATCTATAGAATAAAGGATCTGTTTGTACAAGGAAAACCAATTGCAACTAAAGAGATACAAGAAATAAATAAAGGAAGAACAGATAATTGGTTGCTAGCTTTCCAAATAGGAAGCATCACAAACCAATTATATAAGAAACTAGAATTTAATACACCACTAACAGATTTTGGAAACTATTGCACAGGTAGTAACAAAGAGAAAAGGGGTTAGTTTCACTAATTTATAAAAATATTTTGGAGAAAAATTATGATAGTAATGCAGGATCTAGGATTATGATAGTAATGCAGGATTTAGGAAACAAACCTAAAAATCAAAATACCAGAAAACATATGGGAAAAAATATGGTCCACTCAACCATATAAATCAATATCTGCAAAATCTAAGTAGATGGTGTTAAAGGTAGTATATAGATGGCATTTATATCCTAACAAGTTGCTCGGAATTAATAGAGAAATATCAGAATTGTGCTGGAGAAAATGTGGACATAAAGGAACATTAGAACATATGCGGTTATCTTGCCCCAAAGTACAGAGATTCTGGTTTGAAGTGATTAGTTGGCTGGAAAAAATAACAAAACAGAAAATAATCCCAAATGAAATGCTATTATTGTTCTCACTTTTCACCGGAGAGAATGAAAAACTATTGAATAAAGAAATGGTGGCAACCCTCATAGGTGTAGCTAGGAATGAAATAGCTCGATGCTGGAAATCAGCACAAAATTTAAATATGGAAAAATATAGTACCAAAGTATGGGCAATGGTAGTAATGGAAAAATTGACTCATCGTGTTAGATTGTATAAAGGAGAAATTAAACAGGATCGCTTTATGGAAATATGGCACCCACTGTTAAATTCAGATACTGAAACTAGTGATAGATTAAGCAAGATGGAAAATGGATTATACAATGGGTTGTTATAAACTGTTATAAATTGTACTAGCAGAAATTATAAGGAAAATAATGTACTATATTGTGTTAAATATAGTAAAGTTGTAAAAAAAAAGGTAAGTCAAGTCTAGTGGCAATGGAGCTGCTGGCGAATGGCTGGGGTGGAACTGTGTGTGCCTGTGGCTTTGTCTAGCAGCTCTCTGCAAAGGAGAATCCATAGCCATGGCAGTTTGCCCACAGTTCTGTGGGATGGGCATGGCCAGGGGCTGCTACCATTGAGGAGCAAACCAGAAGGGGTGCCATCTTGGCCACCCCCAGTACTTCCACTGGGGATAGCAGTTAGCTAGACACTGACCTCAAGGAGGAGAAGCCACTAGTGTGCAGCAGATGTTGGAGGAAGAGGAAAGAAAAGCTGAAGAATATCAGCTTTGGTTCAGCCAAACAAGCCCAGGGGGAGGAAGATGGATTTTATAATTTTGGAAATGGAGATTTACTTACTAGGCATAATAATTATAAAATACTGCTTTGTGTTTGTTTGATTCCTATTCCTGAGAATTGCATGTTGTCAATATAGGTCCAGAGCCTTTTTTAACATTTTCTAATGGTGGTGGGCCTTGATTTTTGCCAGGAAACAAGTGTGCCTCCTCAAAAAACACTGAAAAACCATCTGATACTACTTTTGAAATTTTGCATCCCCTCGTATTTTTGTACCCAGGGCAACCACCCCCTATCAACCCATCCTCTCACCCCATGGCACTGCTCTTGTGCCACAGAGGCTGCCTTCTCTGGCTACTGTGAATTCTTCCTCAGTGGATTTTACAGTACTGTAATTAAAAATTAAAATAATATATATTTTTTAAAAAGCCAGAAGATAAGAATGCAGCAAATAGAAGACACTATTGGCTGTAGAAGACTCTCTTCACAACTGTCATTGAATGGAAGTCATGAAAAAACTTTGTTTCCAACCTTGCTAAAAAGACTGATAGAAGCTTTTGTCTTGTTCTGCTAAGCACCCTTTAACAATCCATTAATATTTTCACTTGTAAACCATTTAATTTTTTGCTGCTCTTATGCCATTTCTCTCTCACACATTTCTTTCTTTGAATTACTTGCCACAACATTTTTTTCTGCTTAAAACCACAGATCCCCACTCTCTGTGTGTATACACACATATTATATATGTATATATATATAAGTGGGGCCTCCTCGCTATTTTTGGTACATGCACATATTGTCCAGGTGACCTTCTGATATACAAACATGAGTTACCCTGATAAGCATCAGAGTAATGAGTGAATAGCAGTTCTTATCAGCTCACTAGATGTGTCAAACCACAGGGGGAAGTCACTCTGCTTGTTTTCTGAGCTAAGAGTACGTTGGTTTTGTTCTCCTTTGTTTGGTGCTTTCTGTGTATATGGCTCTCACGTGATGCCACAGTTTAACTCTTAAGCACGTCAAGTCCTAGGGTTTCTCAGAACATAGACTCTTGGGAGTTGTTTTTGCAGTCTCAGTACACTGCTTACTTCATAGAGACAGGGACACCTTTTTTTCTTATAGAATGAATGAGAGGGACATTCTTTGTAATAGGCTATTGGGGTGGGGGGAGTGTAGAATATTCAAGATAGCATTTACCAACAGTGGTTTAAGTCCTTACATACCTTTCCTGAAAACATTTTAACTTTACAATTTAAAGAAGTGCTTCCTAATCTTGGGTGCCTAGATGTTCTCAGACTACAGCTCCCAGCACAGCTAGAGGCGAAGGTGTCTAGGAGTTTTAGTCCAAGAACATCTGGAGTCTCATGAATGGGATCATTGATTTAGTGGGTAAACCAGTAAAAGTCGTTGTCCTCCTTTGTAATATCATGCAATGGCAATCTGCTCTTATGTTTACCAGTGGGCCCATTCTTAAAAGCAAAACACCTTATTGGATGAAAGCAAATCACATATGTGACAATACCTTATGTCACATGTTATGTTATGTTATGTTATGTTATGTTATGTTATGTTATGTTATGTTATGTTATGCCTTATGATATCCTCCTACACATTTGATAGAGAGATCTCAAATAGTGTTGTGGTTACATTCTGCCTGGTGGCCACCCTTGCAGGAAGGCCAATCTGTTTTAGGAATGCTATAGCAGGGAGAAATTTTGGATGCATGTGGACAGTCAGTATCAGGATAACTCAGTTCATGCAGCAAGAAATACCCTTCTGATGTGTGCATGCCAATACTGGGAAGATCTATAATATTTGTGTTATAGAGTTGCAAGAAAAAGATACCAGAATGGTCTAGACCAGTGGTGGCGAACCTTTGGCGCTCCAGATGTTTTGGACCACAACTCCCACAGTCCTTTGTCATTGGCAATACAGGCTTAGAATTCTGGGAGTTGTGGTCCAAAATATCTGGAGTGCTGAAGGTTCACCACCACTGGTCTAGACGCTAGAATAACTCCAGAAGACCTGAGATCACAACACTGTGGAAGCAAACTAAATATCACTACTACTACTACTACTACTACTACTACTACTACTACTACTACTACTACTACTACTACTACTACTACTACTAATAATAATAATAATAATAATAATAATAATAACAGCAGTAACTAGTAATATTCTGTAGTTATTAGCCAGAGATCAAAGTCACCCCTACTCCCACTTTTCTGTGAAGTTGGATGTAGTAATCTGCTTTCTTTTGATTAAAACATAAAGCACATAATTCAGCCCCTGGATATTTTCATTTCGAAGTCAGAAACTACAACTGAGGCAGATGGGTAGAAATTAATAAGGGATCCAACATTGTTTTAAGCCAGTGATGGATGGTGTTCCCACCTTTTCATGTGTCAAGGATATACCCCATAACAAAATATAAACAAACCAATTGAACTTAAGATGGAGCTTTTTGAAATAAAGGGGCAAGGTTCCTGACTAGACATGGGCATGACCAGAAAAAATGACGTTTCGAGTTTTCGTTTGTCGGAACAGGTCCGTTTTGGGTCGTTTCCATTTGTCGCGAAATGTTTCAAAAATTTGTTGTTTCTGTTTGTTGTTTGTTGTTTCCACCACGATTTAGCGCGATTTGACTTCCCAGAGCATAGGGGCGTCCCGCAATCAGGGCCGGCACTAGGTGTTTTTCTGCCCTAGGCGGGGGGCGGGGTGGGGGTGGGTGAGCGGGGGGGCAGGGGGCGCAGGCAGGCAAGTGAGCAGGCGGCAGCGCAGGTGGGCTGGCAAGTGGGCAGTTAGGATATCACTTAGGATAGAGGTTCTGTTCTTGGCTTGCACCCCAAATGTGTGTGTGTGCAAGCAAATTGAAGTTGGGAAAATAGAAAATAAATGGTAGTATATAATATATTTTTAAAATAAATCCACAACTCCCCCTTTATCCAATATCAGAAAAAATTCTTCACAAACTGCCAGAGAAGAAATAAAGAATAAACTGCTATTCCCTTCAGCAGACAAAGCTGCAGGGAATCAAAGAAATTATTTTCTAAATTCAATTCCCTCCCTGCCTGCCTAACATAAATCCTAAAGCCTCCAGCCTCCCTCCTCAATCTCAATCGGATCACACCAGCACCAGCAGCCAGCCCTCCTCCCTCAACCACATCCATACACCCGACAGCGATTTCTGGAACGTGCCTCGGCTTTTTATGCCCTCCGAGACATCCAGAAGTGTCAGTCACAAACCTGGCAATGCCATTGATGGAATGGTTCAAACAATTTGCATGGTCCCATCCCATGCCCAGCCCAAATGGGCAGGTCTAAAAATATAAAAAATAAAATAAAATAAAATAAAATCAATACAACGTTTTGTTGCTATAAAAAAACCCACTGCTGCTACTATTAAAATCCAGGCATTTAAAATAAATAAATTTCACATGTTTCTCTGGTGATTTGGTGTGTTTTTTGACCACGATTTCAAAAGAAAAATTACGGTCGCCATTTTGGATCTCCCACCAACGCATGGCATGGTGAGACGACGAGGATGACCCCCCCAGCCTGGTGCAAGCAGCCCAGGACAGAAGAAGAGGGGGGGAAAGGCCGGGGACCCCCCAGAAACCAGCCCTCTGGTAGGTGGCAAAGCCTCAGGCAGGCATATTTTCGCCTGCTTTTTTGGCCGGGAGTCGGGTTTTTTTAAAAAAAAACTTTTAAAAACTTTTTCTGTGCTTCGCATTGCGCAATCGCCGTGATGCCACAAAAAACCCGACCAAATTTTTCTTTTTTCGGTTCGAGTTCGAGTTCTGACGGCTTAATTATCATTATCGTTTCCGTTACGTAACGGAAACGATAACCGAAAACGGAAATGACAATTTCGCCGAGTCGTGCCCATGTCTATTCCTGACAGATCTAGTGGCCAGTGAAGTTGACCTTCTCTGTCCACAAATTACGAGGGACCTACCTATATAGATCAGGTGCAGGGCCAACACACAGCGTAAGGCAATGTTCTCAGATGGCAGTTGCAAGAGAAGATGGTTTGGGAGCAGCAGGCCTCAGGCACAGTGAATGCTATTTTTATCACAACCGCAGAATTAAGATTCATGAGTTGATCAGACTGGCTTTTGTAATTCCATGGGAAGTCTTCATCTTGGCCTTTGGCTCAGATGGCAAAAGATGATTAACTTATCTTGGTCAAGAAGCCCATAAAATCAATGTGCCCTCTCTCTTTGGCTACTATCCTGCTGCCTAAATGGGTGGAAGGGAAATTGGATCTACACTGCTCTAGTAGGCTCTTCGTGCATGCCAGTTCTTGCACTAGTTCTGAGACAGACCCCACAGCTAGTGATGCAAAAGCAAGCCTGTTGGAAAAGAGATAACATTTTTGCAATTTCCTTTATGCTCTGTATTTAGGTGACAGGATGCTAGACCTTATCTCTACAGATAGTGTTATTAAAAGGGGCAGAGTAGATGTTTCACTTAAACCACCATGATGACACACACAGAGGGCAATGCTCTGTTTTCTTCCAGTACCAGGTACTAGGCAGCAGAGAGTATCAAAAAACAACCTAAAAAACGTTGAAAACAGCCAAGTGTTTTGTTTGAAAAACCCTGGGAACTATCAAGAATGTTAATGTCAAGAGATTTCCTGGCATGTGATTTCTTGGGGAGTTCAGTTTTACCTGAATGGTGAATATTTATCTCAGAAACTCAGCAAAATAGATAACATTTTAAAGCTAATCTTTACAAGCGCTTCGTCCCCCCCTCCCTAAGCAGCTGTGTGGCTTCTTAATAACCCTTTTTAAAAAAACCAAACTCAGAGTAAAGATGTGGCTAAAGAATGCTAGGCTTTCATTTATAATATGAGTTTGAGTACTTGGCTGAAAGGGAGGGGTGTGTTTGATGAACCTGTTCAGCAACTCAAAGAATTCTCCATTATTTCTGCAAGATTTGGTTATATGCGTGTTCACCCCGAAACGTGGGTTAAATGATTTACAGCTGAATGGCTTATGGCAGTGGCTATGAAACCTGAAATCCCAAACATCTTTCTTAGGGCATAGCTCTTAGGTATAATAGCTAGTACAGCTCATGGTTTCTGGAAGCTGTAGTTCAAGTACATCTGGGGCCCTAATTTTTGGGAACTGCTGGCTTCTGGCCATAAGGTACAGCACCCTGCTGGATAACAGTCTGGAGGGTTCCTATGATGGTCACAGGAATGAACCTAAGAGCATGAGAAGACTCTGTTGGTCAAAAGCCTGTCTAGTATGGCATTCTGTTTGACACAGTAGCATTTCTTTATCTGAGTACCAAAGCAAGAAATGAGTAGTATCCTCCTTCCATTAACATTACACAGCAGCTGCAGACAGTGGAATCCAGTATGTCCTCTTTCTGCTTCTAGCAGTAGTCTTCTCCTCCCATGAATTTGTCCAATTACCTTTTAAAACCATTTATGATGGCAGCAAATCCTATGATTTACCTACGTGCTGTGCAAAGAAGTATTTATTTTAGGTGTCCTCTGTCTCATGACTTAAGTTCCAGTACGATTAGAAGACCTTGTAATTAATTAATTACCAATATGTTGTCCAAGCTGGCCAGACCCACCAGAGCCTCATTGGCCTTCTCGCTTCAGGTGGCCACCCCCAGGGAGGCCCGTAAGGTCAAGACCCCCCTTCTCGGTGGTTGGCTTCTCCTTATGGAAAAAACTGCCTAGAGAATTGTGCCTGACTCCTTCCCTTACAGCCTTCAAGAAAGAACTGAAAACTTGGCTGTTTCAGGATGCTTATGGCAATCGCTAATGTTTGTTATGTGTTCCTTCGTCACATATTAGTTTTGTTAATTCTGGTTCGCCTCTTGCCGGATTCTCCGCTTTTCTTTTCTTTTCTTTTTCCTCCCTTTTCTTTGTTGAGTATTACATGTTGTGGTGGTTTTAATTGTTTGTATTGCCCTGTTTGTAAACTACCCAGAGTTCCCTATGGGAAAATAGGTGAGGTATATAAACTTAAAAATAAGTAAATAAAAATAAATACTTATTATTTTCAGGAACAAATTTATACTTTTATTGTATTAAACAATCTTCATCTTAGTTATACGGTTGGAACTTAATGAGAATTCATCACAGCCTTGACTGTCACTTTTTAGTTCCTTTGATAGATCTGGCCCCACTTAATGGTGGGCACAGGCCACTTGTGACCAGAGCAAGAGGGCAGGCATGTTCCAAAATTCATTCATTTTATAAGTTGTTTGTTCCAGAAGCTGCACTTCATTTTGGAGCAAGCTCTTGCCATCATTTCACAAGCCATTCCTCAAGGTAAAGGACGAATATCACATGGCTCAAATATTTGCTTTTGTCCTACCTTGGGCATTTTTTTGCATAGTGGTGTCTCTTGTTTGTGAACAAGATATGTCAACAACGTTTTAAAACTAGTCAAAGATTTTATATTCAAAGACCTAAAGCACACCTCAGCCAGATGTGCAAGAAGAGATGACTTTTCCAACAAAACCAAGGGATAGATCTGTCCGTGGTTTAAGCTCAGCTACTCCAGACGTCCTATCTGCAACCCATTCATTCATAGTAACTTTTTGCAAAAATCTCAAACATATAGAATTGCATTCACCCAGCATTTGCACATCTCATTAATTTGGCCCTCATTCTCATAGAGAAAACTGGAGCATCTTTGTCATCTTCTGCATAGTACCATTAAGCTGGAGTCTTTGGATATAGGAAGGACATCTCTTCTGTATTAAAGAATTCAGGATGGGGGCCAATTCTTATAAGCATAACATATTGGGCATCCTTAGGTAGCTGCATGAAATTCTCCAGAAGCATGCATATTTTCCAACATGAGCAGCTTGGATTCTTTGCTTGCATTTGTGCAGAATTGGCCCAAGACAACCTGCAATCTTAAGCAAAGGATAAAATGCTATCCCTCATTCCATGCCCAAAAAAGTAAGCTCAGCACTCATTTTAATTTTATTTGGTATTGACAATGGCACTGCCTCCTCCTGGGGATAGGAGGCCAGCTTGGGTAAGCCTTGTAGAAGTTACTTTTTGGACCAGAACTCCATCAAAGCAAAGCAAAGCAAAGTGAAGTGTTCTGCTTATAGACCGCCCCATACCACTTCAAGTCGTCTCTGGGCGGGTTACAGTTTTTAATTACAGTATGCAGGCTAGACATTGGCTCACCCAGCAAGCTGGGTACTCATTTTACTGACCTCGGAAGGATGGAAGGCTGAGTCAACTATGAGCCTGCTACCTGGGATCGAACCCTAGGTTGTGAGCACAGTTTTACCTGCAGGACAGGCATTTAACTACTGTGCCACAAGGCTCCTTGTAACATGTGAGTCCACCATATAACATGCAAGCTGAGAAATTTTAGAAGTTGTGGTTCAGAAAATAACTTTTCTAAGTGGTGCAGTCGGGCCATAATCATGTTGATTACACAGCTTTACCTTCTGACACTGTGCTGCCAGTCCCCGGCTTTACTGTCTGAAACCTGAAAATACTGCTTCTGCCTCATGCTATAGCTGGCCCTGTCCAGTACAGAGTTGTACACAGGGAAATGAAAACGCCAACAGACACTTTCACCAAGATTCAAATGAGGGCATTATTGGGTGAAAGGACACCGTCAAATGTACCTTAACATTATAGCGCCTCCCACCCCCGCAAAACAGGTCAGCCCATTCTGGAACCCGTAAATTGGAGTACAGTCCACCGACAGGCACAGTAACACTGTCCCTCCTCCATTTGTCTGTACAAAAGCAGAGATTGTCAAGGAAGCTATAATATACAACTGAAGAACTGGAATTTGGGTTGCTGTTTGGGTCACAGCTTGCACAGACCTGCTTTAAAATTCTAAACATCTGTTCATAAAGGCATTCTGACTCCTGACTGCATTTAAATATATACAGTCTTCAGCTGGAGCCATAGAGTTAACTGTACAAATATCTGCAGAGTTTTTTTTTTAAACCACACTGCTGATAAGAATGATCTCGGCAAAATGCAAGCGTGCAGAAACTATGCAGAAATGCAAGAAGGAATTCTTTGATAACTCTGCCCTCGATTGTTCAAAGCCTCTGTTAATAATTTGATATCAATGGGCATGCTGCTACGGGCTAGGCTTTGAGCACCAAAGCAGCATTTTAAAACTCCAATGATCTACATTTATTTATTTGTTGGACTAGCTCACTTATCAAGATCTTCAACCACCACACTCCGACCAAATAACCCAAGCAGAATACTGTAATTACTCCCACATAGAAAAGGCAGGGCAATAGACTGTTACAACCCATTCTATTAATACAGGGGAGTTTCCCGAGGCAGCTATTAATACTTCTACACAAGTGTTTTCAGAAAGTCCTACAAGGCCCATTATATGGCAATAAATTTTTGTGGTTTAACCCACTTAGACAATTCTTACACATACAACACTAGATTAAAAATCTCCCTTTTGAGAACACTGTTAGTAGCTTGACAGGATTTGTGGGGTTTTGTGACTTGATCTCCCCAGGAGTACTATTTTTGGTCAAAAATGCCCAGTTGGTGTAAGTTTTGGGGGTGGGGGCGTATCCTGTACGTTTTATATGGTGTCTGAAGCAGCCTAGACTATCACGTCTAGACGGAGCACTAAACTATTCTGCTTAACAGCTTGTGCAGTTGTTACCTTTGTTACAGACACAGAAATAGCAGCATCAGCTTGCCTTCTTAGTTCAGCTGATAGGAGGCCCATGGCAGCTTTAAGTGCAAAGTATTTCATCCTTACAAAATTATAGAAACTGAACTTGGACTAAGAATGAAACACTCACGGCAAATGCACTAAACTAGGCAGCATAATTAGGACTGCCATTTTTCAAAAAGACCCCAAAAAGTTGATAAAATTCATGTGTTCAAAGCAATGCCTTTTTGGGGCTTTATTTACATGCAGGGCCAGCCTCAAGGTGTTGGCAGTGTTGGGTATCTGCCAAGACAGATATCTCAGAAAGTATCCTAGTGCTCAACCTGGTGTGCCCTGGAACTGTTACCTCTGCTCCCCCTTTACTGCCATTGCTTGTTTATGTGCTCTTTGTGAGCAAGCAAGCAGTGATAAAAGAAGGGAGTGAAGAGAAGGAGTAGCAATCTCTGCATACTTTTTAATCTTCTTGTACTGACCTGTATGGAATGGAACCAGCGGGAGAGGCAGGAGAAAGCGAAGCATCAGCAGCAGCGAGGGAAAGGAGGAAGAGCAGAGTACAGTGGTACCTTGTATAAAGGAATTAATTCGTTCCAAATGAAATTATGTTAAGCAAATTTTCCTTTATACAGATTTCCCATAGGAATGCATTGAAAATGGAGTAATCCCATTTTTATGTTGTACGGATTCTCCCCATAGGCAATTATGTTAAGCAAATTTCCCCTATCTCTGGAATTTTTATGTTGTACAAATTTTATGTTATACAAGCTGTTCGTTATACAAGGGTCCACTGTACATGCAGGGAAGAGAACACCCTGATGGTAACTTGTGTGAAGGCCTACCAGCACCGTGTATGTGTGCTGTGAATTGTAGCTGAAAGATGGCAACTTAACTTATGAGTAAAGTACATTAGAGGCTGGCCTTTTTTTTAAATATATATTTTATTTATTTCATATCATCGGAATCCCTACATAGGATGGGGGATGGGTGGGGTGAAAAATCTAAGGATAAAAGCTGGGAAAGTTCAAGTGGTATATTTACAATATTTTTCTATATATTAATACACAGACTATATTTTAATTTCCCAATAGTGTTGGAGTCTCTCTCTCTTTTTTTTAGCTATTTAGTTCTTTTTCATAAAAAGTATATAGTGGTTTCCAGCAGTCTCTTGCCTTCTGTAAAAGAGTTACAGAGGCTGGCCTTTTTAGTGCCACTGAATAATAAAATAATGGTATTTCTGTTGGCAGTGACCAGATCTACAGTGTCTATCTAGTTGCCAGTTATATGATCAAAGGTATTGATCATATAAGGTATGCACATATTCCATCCCCGTGCTTTTGGATGTGGTTCCAAGATGGATACTAGCTCGAGAAATGTAGAAGAAGGGGCAAGAAATGTAATCTATTTTTGTTCCACGTCTAATTATTCGCAAAGTGCCAATACTGTACAGCAATTTAACCTGAATACAGGTGGCTGTGAAGAAGTGATGTGGGGTGACCACAGAAAGGGCTCCGAGTGCCACCTTTGGCACCCGTGCCATAGGTTCACCAACACTGCTTTAGATCATTTCCTCCCCCTCCCCCTCCCCCTCCCCCTCCCCCTCCGTCTCTCTCTCTCTCTCTCTCTGTGTGTGTGTGTGTGTGCACGTGCGTGTGTGCAATGTCATTCCATGTTGAAACTGTTTCTTTTATGGTGATGCCATATTTCTGAGCCCTTGCCCAACCTAGGCCTCATGTACCCATGTCCTTCTTCCACTGAAGCTTTACTGCTTCACAGCAGGGTGTTAATTTCCTGTTCTGAGTCTGTCACAGATGAATTCACAGGCACCATTTTGTAAAAAAGGAGGGCAAACTGTTGCTGTTGTTGTTGCTGCTGTTAAAAAAAAGAAAGAAAAAAAGAAAAGCAGCCTGCAAAGCTGACAAAAGGCACTAATATAACACTAAAGTTTAAAGGGGCTATTGTGTTTCCTCAGTGTGGCGTTATAGAGGCACCCTTTATCTTCCCTTTTAGATGTATAGATTGTAAAGGGTATTTGCCCTTCCCTCAATCCCATCAGTCTCCTTTTCCTTTTAATTACAGCTGGAGAGAGTTTGAGCAAGTCATATTTGTATTTGGAAATCACCATCCGCACTCCCACAAGCTGGAATACATATGCTTGGTCCTTTAAATGAGCTTTTAAAATGGATGCTGCTGGGCTCCAGTGTAACCATTGGAAAGTTAACAGTGGAACATGAAAGACGGAAAGAAATGACTGAACAAGAGAGAAAGAGAGAAAGAAGCGAGAAAGAAATGGAGACGATGTCCACCTCATAAGAGAGATGCTTGAAAAAATGGGTAGCTCTCCATGCTTTATTTATTGTTCGGTACTGTGGTTCTGGGTGAGCCCATGTTTTAATCCAGTGTCGAACCGCAGTGCCACTCCCCTCCAGCTTCTCTGGGTGGTTTACAATATAGCAAATAAAATAAAATAAAATAAAATAAAATAAAGAGAGAGAGAGAGAGAGAGAGAGAGAGAGAGAGAGAGAGAGAGAGAGAGAGAGTTATATCTTGGGCCGTTACTTCATGAGCCGCTCGCTTCGCGGCTAGCCTTCTTTTCTGTCCGAATTGATCGTTTTAGTCCTCACACCCCTCCATTTTAGCTTCGGTGCCGCCCCGACCACTCCCCCTTAACCGTGCTCCAACCGGGGCGAGTGGTGCCCCTGGCTGCTGCCGGGAATCTTTTCGCTTCGCATCTTGCTTCGCTCCCAACGTGACGTGTGGTCTCGGTTTTTGGCTTTTATTTCAAGTTTTTTTAAAAAATATTCAAACAGGGATATCGATGCATCGCTATATCGTTTCATCGCTTTGTGCTGTTACTTCCTCGCTCGAGTAGCGGCGGTGGTGGCGGCGGTGGCGGCGGCGGGAGCAGGAGGAGCCGCTGCCGCCTCGCCCGGCCAGAGCAGGGCACCCGGGGCAGACAGCGTGCAAGCGGCAGAGGGCGGGGCTCCCCCCGAGTAGCGGCGGCGGTGGGGGGGCTGCCAATGATGCCAGGAAACAGTTGAAATCAGTAGAGCCATTGCAACTGACAGTCCAGCATCAGTGCATCGATACGCCGTCGGTAGGAATTTTTTTAAAGGACGGATGGGAAATAACGAACGTTGAAAAGTGGCATGCGAATGCGAAGGGAGCACGTGAGGTTGTGCTCGAATCGGTCCTAAAACTGCAGCTCGTGAGTACTGAGAAACAGGGGCGGGAGCGAAGCGAGAACACGTGACCGCCACATGACCGCCTCCGAATTCAAATCGAAGGCAATATCGCTGCGGAGCGCCGCGCCTCGTGAAGTAAGGGCCTTGGTCTCTCAGTTTCATAATACATTTAAGATTTTCTATTCTTGGCTAGGTCAGACATTAACATTTCAGGCTGGTAATCTCACTCCCTTTTCCATTTTCACATCTTAATATTTGTTTAATATTTTAAAGATGGTCCAGATACAAAAAGCCGGTTTCTGCATTAGAGTGACCTGTCTGGTTTTGGCAAATATAAAGTTAGCTTGGCAATAGTCTTAAACTAGTCTTAAACTGGATGGAAGTAAAATGTAAAATTATACAAAGTTATATTATATAATAAGCATAATTAAACCAAATAATTGTATAATGAATAAAAAGCAACAAGACCAGCCATGATCAATAACAAAGACTAAATGTTCCTATAGTAACCAAAGGATTTTTTTTTTAAAAGCATACACAACAGGCAGAGAGAAAGGATTTCCAGACATTATACTGTAATTTGTTGTAACATTCCGTGAAAGCTAACCTAAAGAGCCACATTTTCAACTGGCGTTTAAAAATTTGAAGTGTGGGAGCCAGGCATATTTCAGGGGGCAGTTTATTCCATAAATGAGAGAAGGTCTGATCTCTCATAAGTGCTTTTCAGACCTCTCTCAGTGTTGGAATGCTCAAATGCCCAACCGGAGAGGAATGATTGGTCTGGACAGTTCTCTGTGGGAGAAGATGCTTGGACAGAGAGCTGCTGTCCAGCTAATAGCAGGTCAAGATGACCCTTTAGGTACTGCAGAGACAGGAGGCAGGAGCCTCACTTGTTGAACATCAGCAGAGAACGCGGGGAGGAAGAGAGAGAAAAAAACAAAATACTATGGCATCTGAAAGATTTTTAACAGATTTGTTTCTGGCTGGTTTATGATTCACAAAAATCTTGAAAGTGCCCCAATATTTTGTCTCCCCCCCTCCTCTTTTTGTCAGCATGCTGAAATTGATTTCCTCTTTGGAAATGTTGAGTGTATGTCTCTCAGAAGGGGCACAAAAGATTTACCCACAAACAAGCACTTGACCCTCTGAGACAGCTTTTGTTGTTGTCCGTACCTGTCACCTCCGTGCCTCCAATTTATGGTGACCCTATGAATGAGTGACCTCCAGAGTGTCCTCTCCTTAACAGCTTTGTAAACATAAAGCTCTGGCTTCCTTGATGGAATCAGTACCTCTCATATTTGGTCTTCCTTTTCTCCTACTGCAATATTCCACAGGATTATTGCTTTCCCCTCTAGTGAATCTTGTCTTCTCATGATATACCAAAAGCATGAAAACTTCAGTTTTGTCATTTCCCCCTCCATTTCAGGCTTGATTTGATCCAGGATCCCCTTGTTTGCCTTTCTGGCAGTCCAGGATATCTGCATATTATTGTTTATTAATAGAGATGGGCATGAAACGAACTTTTGTTTTGTTTTGTTATTCATTATTGATTTCATTGCATAACAAAATGAATAACGAATTGCCTCCTCTAAGCGAAATGAAATGAAATGAAAATTTCCATTTCGTTTCGGTTTGTTTCATTTGCCGGCAGTGTCTCCTACCTGGTGCTGCTCCTGGGGTCCTCCGTCCTGGCTGCAGGGAGGGTCCAGGAGCCTCCAGGGGAAAAAAAAGGGGGGGAGCCGAATGGCCTCACTACAGCTGGTAAGTGGCCACGTGGTTGGCAGTAAAAATACAATAAAATACTGTGGTGCTCCGACTTAAGAGCAATTTGACTTAAGAGTGGAAAACTGTTGCCATTTTAACTGCCACTTTACAAATTTTAGATATGGTCTGCTCGACTTACAAATATTTTTTCTTTTTTTCTTTTTTTAACTTCTTTTTTTAATTTTTTAGATAGGTGCCCCGACTTAAGAGTTGTTCGACTTAAGACCATGCATTTGGAACAGATTAATTTTGTAAGTTGAGGCACAACTGTAAATTAAACAAAGATCAAGTGCACGGGCCCTGGCACCGGCCCATGAGCACCGGCCCCGGCCCGCGAGTCACCGAACCAGCCTGTGGACTGGCCAAACAAACAAAACAAAACAAAACAAAACAAAACAAAAAACTGAACCGGTGTGTGGGCCCAGTACTGGCCCGCAAGCACTGGAACCAGCCTGTGGGCCTCGGAAGCAGCCCATGGGCCAGCAAAAGTTTTTTAAAAAAACAGACCGGCCCACCCTACAGCTGGTAGGTGAGCCACATGGTTGGCACAAAAAAATAAAATAAAATACAATAAATCCGATCCGGCGTGCGGGCCCTGTACCGGCCTGTGAGCACTGGACCCGGCCTGTGGTTCACTGAACCGGCTTGCAGGCTGCAGAACCGGCCCACGGACTGGCAAAAGTAAAAAATAAGTGGAGTTATACTGCTGATTCTGGTCCTGAGCTGTTGCCCCTCCTATGGTAGGCCAGCCTCCTGTTTGATGGCTGTTTAGTTTCTTCAGTGTAGAGGTCTGTACACTTTTCACTGCATTGGACCGCGTATACTATATTGCTCCTTTTGGTGTTTTGGTGTTGGATCCTTTGGGACTAAGATGAGTCTCTGCCTTTGTGTGTTTGTAGGTTTGAAGTAAACAGGGAGGTGATGTTTTCCAAAAATCTTTTAAAGCTTTTCAGACACTCCAGCCATGTAGGGAATGACCCAGTTCTTCCGTCGGCTCTGGGTCTCTGGGTAACAACACTGGATGAGCAGTGAAACATTTCAATCTCTCAAGAAAAGAAGTCCAGTTGCCATGACTCAACTTGCAGATACAGCTCGCTATTTGGTGCATAGTGGCTTGAACTCGGTAGACTTGGGTTCAAATCCACATGCGGACATAGAAACTCGCTGGGGAGACATGGCACTGATACCATTCCTTGGCCATTTCATATACCTTGAAAATCTTATTTTTGCAATATGTTGCCACCTTATAAGAACTGCAGAGTTCTAGTCCAATGACTAACTGCTACCCCACCCTGGCTCCACAGCTAGGCTCTTTCCTCCATCTTCAGATATATTCTTTTTATTTAATGAACACAAATTTCCATCCATAAGCCTGTTTCACTGTGCTAATAAATTGGATTATTTAAGTTGTATGTAAATAGACCGAAGGGGAAACGTGTTTGGTAAATGATCTTCTAAAAACAGAACACCCATCCCTCTCTGATGCAGTCTTGCATGGAAGTAATTATGTCATGAACAGACTTTCTGATTTAGAAAACGTTGTTTGTATACCATCTGCCACCCAACCACAACTTGGATATTTTGTATCATTTCGTAGTGAAACAAAGGAAAGAGCATACAGAGTACCACATGATGCATAATTTAATGAACCATCAAACTTTCTCGACCTCTATGGATTGTAAAACTCGCTCAGGAGCGCTCTGAATTGTGAGAAAATAAACGGCAGCTTTTTAGTGCTGTGCCAAAAAGGAGTGAACATCTTTTAGAAGGTGCAGGGTGGATTGCTCTTGTTCAAAACATATGTGGTTGCTATAATTCAAACTGCACCTAAAGTGAACCAAATACTGACCTATATGCCCATCTGATTGGAAAGTCAGCAGTTCGAATCCACAAAATGGGGTCTGCTCCAGTTGCTTGCCCCAGCTTTTGCTAACCTAGCAGTTCAAGAGCACATAAAAATGAGAGTAGGGCCTCTATCACACAACCACTTAAATGCACCTTTTTCTTTTATTGAATTTTCATTTAAAGATTGTGCCCCCACGGCCAGACGTGTCTTCTGAATACCCCTCTCAACCACACACCCTGAAGCGCATCTTCCTGCACCACCGCTAGGGGTTTGATGCACATTTTGATGTGAACCAAAGGTCGTGTGAACTCCAAAAAGCCTAATCTTCTTCCGGTTTCACCCATTTTGTAGCAAACATCTTTTCAAAACAGCGATTTGATGTGCATTTGGCAAATGGGGACACACGGGTTCAAAAAAATGCTACCATGGGGGCGGTAACTGTGCATCAAATGTCACGTGACCACTCTCAGAAAAAAGTGTGCATTTTATTATCATCTGCATTTTGCGGTCATGTGATAGAGGCCTATATAGGTACCATTTCGGTGGGAAGATATTGGCATTCTGTGCACTTGGTGTTTAGTCATGCCGGTGACGTAATGCCAGAAATATGTCTGTGGACCAATGCCGTCTCTTTGGCTTACAAACAGAGATAAGCATTGGCCCCTAGAGTTGGAAAAATTGGACTTAATTCTCAGGAGGAAATCTTTACCTTTAGTGGTGGGTCAGTGACAGAAAATATATTCTGTTGCAGGTCCTAATATCAATGTCTAATGGGATGATGTGTGATTCAGGAAGAAGGAAGGAGATGATAATATATTTCATAGGATTTATTTGCCTGTTTGCCACTTTTCAAATGAAGAAACATATTGGAGAGATGTGTATTTTAATGTTGGGGTAGAGGGATCTCTTTAGAGGAAAAGTAGAGAAAGTAGAGAAAGGGAGCCACAAGTCCATCACAGGTTACAAGCCATGATGGGAATTCATGTTCTTTCCAGGCTTAAAAGGAGGATACCTCAAAATGCCAGATGCAGGGGAGTGGCATCAGGAGACAAGTCTCTAGTTTTCTCATGTGCTCCCAGAGGCATCTGGTGGGGCCACTGTGAGATACTGGAAGCTGGACTAGATGGGCCCTTGGCCTGATCCAGCAGGGCTCTCCTTATGTTCTTATGTTCTTAAGCTTAACCGCCCAGAGACCTTTGGGTAGTGGGCGGCATACAAGCTAAATAAATAAATAAATAAATAAATAAATAAATAAATAAATAAATAAAATGCACACACATAATAAACCAAGAACAGTCATATGTCATACTACCCAAAGAAATATGCTTGGTGAGGATTTGGTGCAGGATCTTCTGTGTGCTTGCACCCTGATTGTAAAACTCTCACCACAGGAAGGTGTTCGCCTCTCCATTTTCTAGAAGTAGTTCTTGGGTTTTTTTTTAAAAAAAAGATTGACAGTTCTAATTCTGTTTTTGATTTTTTTAAAAAAAATGTCTATCTATTTTTAATTGTTTTTGTGTTCGTTATATGCTACCTTGAGTATGTTGCAGTCAAAATGTGATCTCTAACAATGCTGGTAATGATACATGGATGAGAAAAATATGCAGCATCAGAATAGTTTGAGACGGTCATGCAGGGAGGTTAAGAAGAACTTTCTCACTGATGTTATGGGCTATTTTCCATAGGTACCACTGCATTCTTGTATTTGTAGTCAGCACAGTGCTCCAAGTATGGCAAGGTTGAAGCCATATAGTCACAAATATATTGTCTACTGGAATAATCATTTCCTCATAACAAAAGCTCCTCTTGAGGGAGAAAGTCTAGATCTTTCAAAATAAAGGAGAAGTCAAATCAATTTTGTTGTTTAATACTTTGGGATAGTCTTTTTATTTTAGGGGCTTTGTGGCACAGTGGTTAAATGCAGTTTGATCCTGGTGGACTCAGATAGCTGGCTCAAGGTTGAGTCAGCCTTCCATCCTTTCAGGGTTGATAAACTGTGTACCCAGCTGGCAGGAGTGGCAAAGGTGATGGTGGGAGTATGACATGACAATGTATAGCCTGTATAATTGAATTGTAAACCACCCATGGAGTACTTTAAGCATTACTGTAAAATTATGGTACATTATGGGTACAAAATGCAGCGGCCAGACTGGTGGTGGGTGTGGGCGGATATGACCGCATCACCCCAGTTCTGGCTCGCTTGCACTGGTTGCCCATTGAATTACTGGTATATGTATGTGTTTTACTTTTCAGGTCTAAACTCTTGCCCTTGTCTTCAAGAATGTGAATGCATGGGCTGATGGATGCACAGTATGGGCATGTCAATACATGTGAAATTATAATGCATGCTTCACATGATGACATACTTTAGGCCAGGGTTATGTTGTGGCAGGCGTGATAGGTCTGCTTTCCAACTTTTGGCGACTTTGTCATTCAAACACATTCAAAATATTTCCAACCATCTCTATTTATTATTATTATTTTAGTGTATTTTTACCCCACCTTTCTCCTTGAAAAAGGGCTCAAGGTAGCTTACAGTAATGAGGGACAATATAAAGTTCAGTACAATTAAGACATATTCAAGTATTGTGAGCAGGGAATTGAGTGACATCTTAGCATTAAGAGACAAAATTACATTAACATAATCACAAAGTCTATAAATACAAAGTCTATGTGATCATGTATGATAGATTCATATAAAAGTCACATAACAGGTTGTCCATCATTCAGGGAAAACTTGTTTGAAGAGAAAGGTCTTTGCCTGTTTCTGGAAAGTCAGCAGAGATGGGGCAGTCCCGGCTTCTAGTGGGAGGAAGTTCCAGAGTCTGGGCGCAGCAGCTGAGAAGACCCTTTCATGTGCTCCCACAAGACGGGGGGATGGAGAGGAAGGCCTCTCCTGATGACCTCAACATCCAAGCTGGTTGATACTGTAAGATTCGATCTTACAGTAGCTAGGACCCAGGTGATATAGTGCTTTGTAGATTAAGGTCATCACTTTGAATTATGCCCAATAGCTGGTTGGTAGTCAGTGGAGCAGATTTAATAGGGGTGTAATGTGATCTCTGTACCCCGCCCCAGTCAGCAATTTGGCTGCTGCATTTTGGACCCATTGAAGTTTCCTGAGACTTTTCATTGGTAGTCCCGCATAGAGAGCATTATAGTAGTCCAGCCGGGATGTCACTAGGGCATGTGTCACTGAGGCCAGCGCAGGTTTCTCAAGAAACGGGCGTAACTGGTGCGCTAGTTTTAATTTTACAAATGCAGTCCTGGCCACAGCTGTGACCTGGGTATCTAGGCTCAAGGCTGAGTCCAAGAGCAACCCCAAGCTGCACACCTATTTTTTTTTAATTCGAGGGAGACCCCATCCAGAACAGGTTGCAACCCTATCCCTTGTTCTCCCTTTCAATTAACCAGAAGCACCTCTGTCTTGTCTGGGTTTAGATTCATTTTGTTCATCCTCATCTAGTTCCTTACTGCAGCTTGAGTTAGTAGCACCCTCAGAATCTGGAGGTGATGAGAGGTAGAGCTGGGTGTCGTCAGCATACTGGTGGCACTTAACCCTGATATTATCCCCCAGTAGTTTCATATACAATGTTAAATAACATAGGAGATAAAACAGAGCCCTGGGGGACTCCACAAGTTAGTGGCCGTGGTGTCGAACATGAATCACCTAACATTACTTTCTGCATTCTTTTCTGCAGGAAGGATCGGAGCCACTTTAATGCAGTGCCTCCTATTAGTCTCCTATTAGGGACATTATTGTTACTCTTAGGGAGATTAGTCTCCTATTAGGCCATGAAGAGTCAGACACGATTGAACAACAACAAAAAGGGACATTTCAGTCAACCATATAGAGTTATCAAGAAACTATCTGGATGAGAAGAAAAGAACAGCAGGCCAACCTCAATATGATTGCAGATTTCCTGACCCACAACGATTCCATCTTGTTTGGTTTAAGTTTCAAGATTGTTTCTCTTTATCCGCATCAAAACTGCTTCAAAGACAGGATACAGGGTTTCTGCTACTTTGGTTGTAGAAGAACAATAGAGCTGCATGTTCTTTGCAGGCTAATAAATCAATCATCCCAATTCTTCTGATGATTTTGCTCAGTGGTTTTTATGGAGATGATGTTGTTGGGAGTCAAGATGGAACCTTGATGCCCCTCAAAGACCAATAGTCATGAGGGACACCATAAGTCTTCCACTCCTGAACAGAGGGTAAGAGCCAGAACATCTACATGTTAAGTACACATGTGTAAAACACCGGGGATACAATCTGTGTGAAATTAAGTGGGGCCAGAATCCTGTAGGTGTTAATGTAAGATCTGTGCAGTTTGTTGCAGTTAATTGCAGCTAATAGACAAGGTGTTGGTGGTCATTTTGTAGGCATATTTGATCATAAGTAATTGGGACACACCCAATACTTCATTAATTAGCCACCACTAGCCATAGCAAGTTAACACAAATCTTACACAAATACCAGTAGGATTTTAGCTAGTGAATGAATACAATTTAAACTTACAGTATATGTACAAAATGGCATACAACTAAAGGCATTGCATCATCTTTGTTAATGAAGTGCCTTTCAACATTGCTCCCAGCTCTGACTGATGATCCTTTAACTAAGACTTCAGCCCATCACTGGAGACTGGTGGAAATACTCACCACAGCGTGACAGGATGATGCTGTCAAAATTTAAATTTAGCTTGCAGAGATGGACAAATCAGTCTGTTTCCAGACTGGATCATTTTTAATGTGTTTATTCACAAGTACTTTCCATCCCATTTCTATTTTAATATGTGATTTTAAAAAAACTATACGAAAAGCCATTTAAATATGTGTTTTTAAATATATTTTCTCTCAAAATATGCCTTTCTAGAAGTATTTCCTTTCAAAATATACACTCCGACATATTTCCTCTCATAATATTTACATTTGAATGCATTTTGAGAAAGTATTTTTTTCATATAAAAACTTGTGAACTGAATTCCAGCATCTGGATAAATGTGGCATTTGAATGGCTATTTACATTCCAATCACACATTAGTCAGGAGGCAAATGGGTAGGGTCTGGTTCAGGTCAGTTCCTATTGGAATTCACAAATATTGAATTCCTCATATATCTGTGCTAGTCAGTCCCTGCCACTAATCTTTTCCTAACTCCAAGGCACCAAAATGGTGATATATTAATAATTCAAACAAGGTTTGTTATGAATCTCTCTCTCTCTCTCTCTCTTTCTTTCCACCTGTCCAATCGGCATGGCTGCTAGCATAAATAAACAAAAGCTGAGTGTGTACCAGAACCATCATTACTGTGCCTACTCAGACTTTCCTATGGAAATTATTTACCTATAGAAAGAAATGAAAATGCCTACCATCCACACATGCTTAGCATGATTTTCCTTTAATCCTTGTGGCTTGAGAATGAATGTGTAGCAGGAATGAAACTGATCAGTTTAGACGTCTGGATCCAAGCAGGCAAAATGGTTCTTGCTGCAATTCTCAGATTTACCCAGACACTTAGCTCCATGTTGATCTCATCAGTATGTAAACGAAACACACATGGCAACAGCCGCTCTTTTGTGGATATATGCCTTCATGATACACTTTTGTGGATATATGCCTTCATGATACACTGTTATGTAAAATAAACATTGCACACACACACACACACACCTCGGATAACAAATGCCTCTGTTAATGAATAATTCAGAAAGGGAATTGAAAATAAACATTGCACACACACACACACACACCTCGGATAACGAATGCCTCTGTTAACGAATAATTCAGACAGCGAATTGAAAATAAACATTGCACACACACACACACAATTCACGAATAATTCAGACAGCGAATTGAAATTTCTTGGAATAAGGATGTTTCAAATAACAATTTTTCCCCTGGTCTGCGTTGGATAACATTTTTTTTTCATAATGCTTTTT
This sequence comes from Phrynocephalus forsythii, assembly GCA_029282475.1. NCBI lineage: Eukaryota > Metazoa > Chordata > Lepidosauria > Squamata > Agamidae > Phrynocephalus > Phrynocephalus forsythii. The sequence goes on along the minus strand of JAPFRF010000002.1, from coordinate 121,397,140 downwards.
GAAAAAAGTCTACCCAGAATGCATTGCTCCCCCCGTAATTTGTGAAGGGGTGGGAGGAGTTGGAGCAGTTTTTTTTCATCATGCTTTGGAGCCATTCTGAACATATTTTGCTGATGGATTTGGATCTTACAAACTTGGAAAGGTAGGGAGCTGAGGTTTCCTTGCTTTCTTTTGTGTTTTTTGCATTGGTTTCGATTGAACTTTTGGCAGGAATGACCTGGCGTTTGTTTTCGAGCTAGGTTTTATTCACCTTTGCACTGCTTTTCATTGCATTTTTGGTGGGAACAGGCTGGGGGTAGTCTTGCTGCCTTCTTTTGTTCATGTTTGCATTGCACCGTATGGGAGGTGTTCTGTGGGAGGTGTTTCAGCACTGCATGCCTTTAGAGTGCACTTTATAAAGAGGTCTGAAACCCCCAGCTTTTTTGCCTTTTTCAGACATCTGGAATGGATTAATCCATTTCCCATTCATTTAAATGGGAAACCGCATTTTGGATAACAGATTTTTCAGTCAGCTAACTGACTTGCAGAATGAATTAAATTCATTACCTGAGATACCACTGTATATTTATATACCATGCTTGAAAAGGTGCATGTTGGTATTCACCCACACAAAGCATATTGAAGATATTTCTCTAGTTTTCATTTGCTTGGGCTGATACATGAGGACTGAGGCACATAATACTGCTATTACTATGTCACAGAAGCAAAGCCCTCTTAAGTGGTAACTAGAGAGTGGCATGAAATGAAAATATAGCATTTCGTTTTGCTTCTTTAGTAGTTTTGTTAGCTACTAACACATTTTAAATAGTGATTGCATGGATGTAGCAGCATGAAAATTGCAGGGGAGCTTCCTCAAGTTCTTCCTTGTAAGCCCCCCAAATTTGGGAAGGTTTGGGGTTCTGGTGGCCAAGTTATTCAACTTCAAAGAGGGTCCTCCTAGCTAATTGCAAAACTACTGTATGGCACACACTGACAATAGAGATGGGCACAAAACACCAAAATGGCATTTCATTTCATTTTTCATTTTGTATCCCCTATTTCATTTTGTTTGAAATGAATTTTTTAAAAACATTGTTTCATTTTTCACTTATTTTCATTTTCATTTTCATTTTAAAACCCTGTGCCATTCCCCCCAACATGCCCGATTGGGGGGAGAAGGTGCTGGGGTTTAAAACTTTTTTTTTTTGCCACCAAAGCAAGCAGCGGTCAGGATGCCAGTGCAAGACCCCCGAACTGGCATCCTGACCATTTTCAGCAGGCTCCTGTCAGGCTGTCATCAGCTGGGTCCCCTTTAAAATGGCCCAGTCACCACCAAGAGATCGCCCCAGTGCTGACTGGGCCATTTTAAGGGGTCCAGCTGATGATAGCTGGGCAGGAGCCCTCTGAAAATGGTCGAGAAGCCAGCGTGGCTGCCCTCCCCAAGTGCCAATCGGCTGGTGCATGGGGCTTCAGTGGCTGCCACTTCAGGAATGTTGGGGGGAGCGCACAGGGTTTTAAAACTTTTTTTAGTCCCCTAAGCAAGCCCCATGCACCAGCATGCAATTATCAACTCTTTTGTTGATGCAACCATTAATCCTGAAGAGGGTAGGTATGACTTATTGTGGTATCTCAGTGTCAACCTTTCTGCCTTGGATGATCATGCTAGGTCTCTAGAATGGTAATGGAGTTGAAACATCTGATGCTATCAATCTCAGCTTATCTGACACATTGAAACCCTCTCACTGTGTTCAGGTGTGACTTAATATTCATTGTTGAGGGTCCCATTGTGGACAGACAGGGGATCCTGTACTATAATGAGACCAACTTTCACCTGAAAATGTAAGGCCTTGATTTGTGTCAAAGTAAATAACCACAGAAACCTGAGGAATTTCCACTGAGATAGAGAAAGATCCTCAGAGCTTAGGCTTTTGAAAGGCAACCCCGGGGAGTTTTGTGAGCTTAACAGGGAGAAGGAACAGCAGCTGTTGTTTTGACAGGATTGGAAATATCTGAGCATTATCAGGAGTTAAGGAGAGCTGAAAAGCATGTCTTGACAGTGTTGTGCAAAACAAAACAAAACAAAACAAAAATGAGGGCTATTCATTAAATTCAAGGCAGGGGTTGATCCCTGCGAGAAAGAAGCAGCCATTGCAATGAACAGAAAGAAACAGCCGAATAGAAGAAATGCAGGTAGAGGGCACGGAAGCAAAGAGAGGGGGACGCCAGGCCACCTAATTGCCACCATTTAATCCTGGCAGGGAACATGCTGAGGTCCTTGAGCAAACCTCATTCAGTGGATAAGGAGCATTATCGACCTGTTTCTCATTTTGCCTCTTGCTCTGCACACACCTCAGGGTATATATCCTATCCTGTGACCTGCAAGTGGAAACAGCTGATAAGAATGAGATGAGAATGTGCACATAGCAACTAGGTGGGTCAGGTACTTCCACCCTCCGGAACGGCCAGCCAGCGATGCACATCATGAACTTTGCATGCATGAGGCTTTCTACTGTTTTGGTGGGAAAAGCTGGAAGCTGACAAGTTTGATCTAAGGAAGCCCAGGTCTTTCCCCTTCTTCTCTTTCCCAGTGTTTTTCCACATGGGGCAGCACAGCATGTATCTCACATTCAGCTCAATGTGATAGCACATGTCAAACCAAATTAGTAATTTACTTGTAATGCCTGAGTAATGCTGCCAAGACCAGCCAGAATGGGGCCCACTGTGTCAAAATGTTGACCTGGGGAGTACATTTTCCATCTTAAGATTCCAGAGCATGATAACTGTTTTTAAAATAGAGGTGAGGGCACCAGCTTGGCCTGCATATCATGAGGAATTTTGTCTAGCTGAAGGTTTGTTTTTGCATCAGATAATTTATTGCACTAAGATCCGATGGTGTACAACTATGATTATTATTAAGCCAATGATGAATATATATTTTGTTTATTGTTTTAATAATAATAAAAATGATTAAAGGAAGCAGTTATGCCTGTAACTACCATGCAGGCTATTACAAAATAATAAATAATGCAAAGTGTGCATACAATATATTAAGTAAAGGAGTAGAGTGGGGACACCTTATTAAGTGAACTGCTGTTCTGTCTCTTGCATACTCTCACTGACACCACATGGAGAGGACAAAACCAGTGGTACACAAAATTGCAATATTTTTTTGTAGAGAGTGAACTAAAATATAGTATAAGTGGACTTCTGACACTCACTGTCCATTGGGGTACATCAAGTCCTCCATAAATTCATTTGATTCAAATGGGTCTACTCTAGTTGTGTCTTAGTATGTTAATTAGAGATGGGCACGACTCAAAAAAATGGTGTTTCGTTTGTTGTTTGTTTGTCGTTTAGGGGGTCCGTTTCGGTTCGTTTTTGTTTTTCGTGAATTTTTTGCAAAAAAATTCATTTTCGTTTCGTTACATAACGAAACGAAAAAAATGAAACCGAAAATGAAAAGTTGCTGTTTCGTTAGCATTCATTACAGTTCAATGTATTTGCCGCAATGAAAACAAAATGCACGACAAAATTTCTGTTGTTTCGTTTCATTTCATTTCATTTTGGAGAAAAAATTAGTTTTCATTTCGTTACGTAATGAAATGAAAAAATGAAAATGAAAACGAAAAATTTCTCATTTCGTGCCCATCTCTAATGTTAATTACAGTAGGACAATTGGAATCAATGGGGAAAGTCACTCACAAAATACTTACTAATTCAGTGGGTCAACTCGAGTGCAGCTCACTACAGTAAGCAACAGGAACTCAGTCAATGTGTTTGAAACTATTAGGGCTTCTTCTCTGCATGTCCCTGTAACACAGCCTTATAATGCTATCAAGACCATTTATGCTGCCTGAAAAAATAAAACCCCACATGTATTTCCCTTCTGGCTTATTGTAAAATATGTGACTGTTTAAAGATAGCAATATTAAATCAGAGACAGAGGAACATAGGAAATTCTGTCAGGCATGGTAGGAATAACAATATCTCCTGACCATCTTGTATTACAACAAATCACTCTTCCTAGTTCAAGAGAGAGGACAATGGCTCCTGATTCTGTTATTTGAGGTAGAAATGTGGACCCCATTTGTTTGCTAGCACAGGCTGCTCTCCCCATTTTGTTCCCTTTAACCACATATTGAAAACTTGATTGGAAATAACCACATCAGAAAAGAAAAAGAAGAAAAAAATAGGGTTGTGTAGCATCCAAGAATTTCTGCTGTGCACATTCCTGCATTATTAGTCCCATGGAACTCCAAAAGTAGGAAACTCTAATGAAGAATTTAGTGTGTTGAAAGATGGTAAAGAGATGGGCCAGCATTTCATTCCCTGAATTTGGCTTTATCTACATCGAATGCAGAGATGGAATAGGTGGAAGCGGAGGAATGTATATTTGGCGAGGAATGTGTATACAGTGCATGGTAAGATTAATTCTGGCCAATATAGGCAATGAGGTTGAGATTCAAAAACAGGAAGAAATGCGAGGGGGGGGGGATATCATCTAGAAAGCTGAATCTGTGCTCTCTCAGGCTGGAAGAAATGAAAACAGTTTTAAATTATTGATAGTTTGCTTATTACATATATGCCCCAAATTTCTTCCCAAGAGCTGAACGCAGTGTCCTTGGCTTGCTTCTCCCCAACCCTCTCCTTACAGCCTTTCGCTAAGGCAGGTCAGATGGAGGGAATGTGAATGGCCTAAGGTCACCCAGAAGGTTTCATAGCTGGATGGAAATTTGAAGCTAGGTCTCCCTAGTGATACATTGGTAGGAACGGACCCAAAGCGATGACTCAGATTCTGCACATTTTTGTTACTGTTGCTTTTCATCCCCAACTAAAACAACTCTATTTCAGAGCTAAAATAGAGGACACCGATCCAATCTGGACTGCGGTTGTGGTGGTTCACCCCTGGGGGTCCCCAGTGCTGCACCCCCCCCAGTCTCCTCGATTTGTTCAGTTTGGGCCTGAATCCCCAACTGATGCCTCCAGGGTGCTAGCGTACTTAATCCGGCGGCTTCTTCATTTGACCCCTGACCTTCCTGGCTTATTAAGATCGCAGGGGGGAGCATGCTAGAATGGGCTTGTCCGATTACTACTGCCTCCTTTAGGGATGAGATTTTTCCCTTCCCGTCCGAAGGAGACGGTGGCAAAGCCCATTCTTAAAAAAAGTAGCTTGGCCATGGACGATTTGTCTAATTATCGTCTGATAGTCATTGTTCCCCTTTTGGGCAAAGTGGTTGAGCGGGTTGCTGCCGAACGGCTCTAGGCATTCCTGGAAGAGGATCATGTCCTGTATCAATTCCAGTCTGGCTTCAGGCCACACCCAGCCCTGGTCACTCTGCAGAGTGACCTTCTGAAGAGGGCCAACAAGGTTTGCTCTACCTTGTTGGTCCTCCTCAATCTTTTCGTGGCTTTTCATATCTTCGACCACTCTCTGGGGTGGGGATTGGAGGCTTGGCCTTGTGCTGGCTCCAATCCTTCCTTGGGGGCAAGTCCAGCAAGTAAGGCTGGGTGAGGAATTGTCAGCCCCCTGGAACCTCACTTGTAGGGTGCCCCAGGGTTTGGCGATGTCCCTCATGGTGTTTAACATCTATGTGAAGCCACTGGGGGAGGTCATTTGGAGCTCTGGAGTTAGCTGTCCAGTACACTGTTGACACACAACTCTATTGCTCCTTTCCCACCTCCGCAGTGGAGTCCGTCGGGGAGCTGCTTGGCCACAATCAAGGTATGGACCAGGTCTAAACAGGCTCAAGCTGAATCCTGAGAAGACAGATGTTCTGTTCTTCAGGGGGTCCTCCAATGGTTACAGGAGCTGCAGTGGCAGTGGCAATGAGGGAATAAAGTTTTTTTCCTTTCTCCTGCTTTTTCAACTGCTTCGCTGCGGCAAGGAGAAAGGACAAAAACAATCCTCCCTTCTTGCCGCTGCTGCCACCAGACAGCTTGGCAGCTGGACAGCCAGGCACCCACCAGAAGGGTGGAGGACCAATCTTCCCTGCTATCCTCTCCAAAGGCAAGATCCTACACCCCGACCTCCATCGCCTGCAACTCACGGCCTGGAGGATCAGGAGATAATTAATACCATTATTTCCTTTTCCCGCAAACCATCCACACTCCACCTATACCAATACAATTGGAAGAAGTTTGTCTCTTTCGCCAATGCAAGACATTTTCCCCCAACCAATCCTCCTCTCCAACATGTTCTTCAATACTTACTCACTTTGAAATGATTGGGTCTCACCATCTCGTCCCTGAAGGTTCATCTTTTGGCACTTGTGGCCAACCAACTGAAGTCTTCACCCGCTTTGCAATTTTTTTTTACACCCTCGCCCGAAGTCATTCCTCAAAGGACTGCAGAATACCTTTCCTGACAGGTGGCCTATCATATCTCAGTGGTCTCTGTTGCTGGTGTTACAATAGCTTATGTGCCCTCCATTTGAGCCCATGGACACTTGCGACCTTCATCTACTTACTTTCGAGACAGCTTTCCTTCTTGCAATTATTACTTGCAGTTTTATAGGGATAAAGTCATTGCCTACCCGTATATTTCATTCTTACCAAAGGTGGTCTCCCCCTTTCACCTGTCTCAACCTATCTCCTTACCCACATTCTTTCCCAACCCAATAAATCCTCTTGAAAGGGACTTACATTTCCTGGATGTTTGACATGCCCTCACCTTTTATACATCCAGGACTGCTCCTTTTAGAGCTACTCAGCAGTTATTTATTTGTTATGATCCTAGTTCCAAAGGATCACCAGTTTCTTCACGGTTTTTCATGTTGGATTACTTTTACCATTGAATTAGCATACCAGTTAGCTAAGCTGCCACTTCCGTCACCCTTCAGAGCTTACTCAACTGGAGTGATGGCTTCCTCAGTTGCCTGAAGGGCATGCCTCTGTCTGACATTTGCAACTTGGCGACTTGGTCTACTCTGATAGCTTTCATGAAGCACTATAGGATGGACACCTATATGAGGTATACCACAGCCTTTGGAAGAGCTGTCCTCTTTCGTGATGGCATGACTTCCCTTCTTCCTGTGTGGCTTCATGAAGGCCACGAAGAAGAAGAACCAGTTACTTACCTGTAAAGGTGGTTCTTTGAGTGGACCTTTTTGAAGCCACACAGCATCAGCCCTCCTCCCCTCAATTCGTCATACTGTGCCTGATACTTCCCTGTCATGCTGGTGGTAGGGAGAGAACCAAGGCATTTAAGCTGGAACCCTCTCGCACATGCTCAGTGCGAGGGGGTGAAGACTAATGAACTTTTGTATTGCTAGGGACGTCCGACCTTCACGCAGGGGGCTTGGGAAACCCATCTGTGTGGCTTCAAAAAGGTCCAGTTGAAGAACCACCTTTACAGGTAAGTAACTAGTTCTTATAAGTTGTTATAAACACAAAGTTTATGTGATCCTGTAGATTCATATAAAAACACATAATAGGTAGACCATCATTCAGGGAAAGCTTGCCTGAAGAGAAAGGTCTTTGCCTGTTTCTGGAAAGACATAAGAGATGGGGCAGTCCTGGTCTCTAGTGGGAGGGAATTCCAGAGCCTGGGCACAGCATCTGAGAAGGCCCTTTCATGGGTTCCCTTGAGACGTATCTGTAATACATGACATACATGAAGTGGAATTATAAGAAGACCTAAAGAAGGGAGTAGTTTCTGCTAATTTTCAGATAGCTAGCTGAACTAGGCACCTTTGAAGATTGTTGGATGGAAGGAAAAAAGGAAAGAAGGAAGAAAGGAAGGAGTCATTTGTGTTCCATTTAATTCATATTATGCTCCAGAGACAACCTTATTTCTAAATTTGCTTGCTTTGCTCCAGAACCAAATCTAGTAATTCCATCTCCATCTGAACCTCATGCAAATCAGTCCAAGCCAGGCCCATTTAGTTAATAATTGGGGATTTGGTGAATCTGACGGACAGCCTTAGCAATGGGTTACATAACACTGTTTTGTTACACTATAATAGTGGTTTGAGAAGAGCTGAACTCGCTAGCAATTGCTTTGTGGTCTGCTCCCTCTCCTCCATCATCATTATCCTCCTATGTCACTGGTTTCTAGGAACACTGACAACGACACACTCAATCCATCACATTTATGAAGGCAAGGTCTATTTGACCATGAAATATCCTTTCTTTTGACTTAAGCCATGCTCGGCATTATAGCCAGAGGTTAGAATAACAAGTTCCATTTCTCATGGCCTTAGTAAGGCAATCACTTGCCTCCCATGGAACTGTAATCTCTTCTGTTTTTACAGCATTAGGCATTGCTGCTGCTGCTCATCATCAGAGGGACTTCAATTCCGTGGCTAAATGTGACTGATTGTAAAAATGCATCACCATTTAATGGAACTTCTTCCTTTCTCTCGCCATGCAATGTTGCATTAAGGGGAATACTAACCTTGGAAAACTTATGCTGGAAGCCACTTCAAGAATCAAACAGAGGCCAGAGAGTTCAGACGCTGGGGCAAATTAGGGAATGGTAGGATGAAGAGCTGCAGAGTTGTCTGAAAACAACAGAACAGAAGGCAAAATGTCTCCTGTCACTTCTTTTTGCAACGTCTCATGTTTTCAGACATTACATGTCCCCGCTATCCCGAAAAATGAGAAGTTCCAGAGATACCGCTGCTGGCCTGATCTGCCATTGAATGAGAAGCAGAGAAAGAGAGAATATGAGAAGGATTTATGATGGTTGTGCACATTTTGATGTATTGTATTTACAGCATTGCAAGCAGTATATAAATGGAGTCAAGCAGACCTTCCTGGTGCATACAAAAGACACCCATTCAGAAGCCTGGCATCCCAAGATGATTTGCCTTTCAGGGAAGTGCCAATGAAGAAAATAATCACAAATCTGATCATCAAAACTTCTTTGACAAATTATCCCTTTTAGGAAAAGCCCTGATGATGCATCAGTCAAGAGTAACTAAGACAAGACAAACCTAGAACGTTGAGCCAGTATGATTGATGCAAAGGCAGAAGGTAGCTAAGCCAAGACAAATGTAGACATTGGGCCAGTCTGATTGATGCAGAGATAGAAGGTTCATTGTGGGGACAATGATGAAGAAAGTAGATGGAGAGGTTTTCTTTTTCTTTTGTGCCGTTGCTGCCACAATGTTTTCTAAAATAGGTATGAGCATCACTATCTAAACCAAACTTCAGTATTCTCACCTCTCTTGTTTGATATTTTATTTACTTATTTAAATGATTTATATGCTGCCTTTCTCCCCATAGGGAACACAAGGTGGCTTACAAAAGATAGAATAAGAAATGTCAAAGCACTATTTAAATATTACACATAAAACAATTAAATATACATTAAATGTTTAAAACCAAGTATAAATATAATTCCATTAAAAAACCTGAGAGTTCAAAAACCAGTCTTTCTAAGATAAAAAAAGCTAAAGGTTCCCCCCACACATGTGTACTAGTCGTGTCCGACTCTAGGGGCAGTACTCATCTGTTTTCAAGTGAAAGAGCCATTGTTGTGTAGGTCCGTGGCCATGTGGCCAGCATAGTTGAATGCATTCCTGTGCACAGAACACTCTTTACCTTCCCACTTTTTATGGTGGTACCTATTTATCTACTTGCATGTACATGCTTTTGCACTGTTAGGTTGGCAGGAGCTGGGGTTAACAGTGGGAACTCACTCTGCTGCATGGCATCCTGGAATCAAACCGCCAAGCTGCCTACATGGCAGCTGACAGTTTTCAGTGCTCTAGCCCACTGAACCGCCACAACCCACTTTCTAAGATAATTTGCCTGGTTATTAGAGGAAGATAATTTGACTGCCCACTTTCCAAGATAAGATAAGATAAGATAAGATAAGATAAGATAAGATAAGATAAGATAAGAGTTCTAAGGGCTCAGTCCCACATCCCTTTAAAAACAGTTTAAATTTCTAAATAAATTGTGCCCAAAAATGCTGTCCTCATGGCCACTGGGCTTTTTGAAAAAAAAGAAAAAAATAAAACCCGGTAAAGCTCCGTTAAGCGAGGTTTCTGTGACTCACCTACGAGGTTGGGGAATTTTTGCCTCGCTTTGAAAATCCAGCTTTTAAGGAGGCAGATGCCGTAGGACCACGCTGATGATCTGGGTTTCTTTTTCTTTCTTTTTGCATAGCACCGACCGGCTGTTCCTGGGGCCAATCGGTGCTGGCTTTTTAAAATTTGCCTGCATATCGGAGTAACAGGAAACTCTATCCGGTCCGACAAGCATTAATTCCCTCCCCCAGCAAAGTCGTCTGTTTTTTTTTCAAATCCTAGCGCCACCTGCTGGCCAAGGGGGCTGAACTGCACTTTAAAATTAAAAAACAAAAAACAGATTTTGACGTGAGAACTTTTCTCCCACATTTAAATCACGTGATGGGACGAAGAGGAAAAGCCGGACCTTCAGAAGATCAGGATCGAAATCCAGGTGTGACCACAGCCTAAGATAAGATTTGACAACCCACTTTCTAAGATAATTTGACTGGTAATTAGACATGGGTATTTTATTTCAGAAGGGCTTTGGTTCCAAAATAAAACACTGCAGAACAGCTGCCATTCTATACTGGGAGCCACCTTCCAGAACAAAATCAACCAGTCTCTTACCTTGTTTTGGGTAATGTGGGGCTAAACTCCAACAAGGAAGCAGCCTCAGATGCATCATCTTTCACTTTCCCTGGCGCTGGCCAATCAGGAGTTGTGCAGGGACATGCATAATCCTGCCTCCCTGTCTGATTGGTCAGCGACAGGGAGAGTGAAAGATGACACATCAGAAGCTTCTTCCTGGTTGGAGTTTAGTCTCACACTACCCAAAACAAGGTAAGAGACTGGTTGGTTTTGTTCTGCAAGGTTGATCCTGGTACCAAACAGCAGCTGTTCTGCCGTGTTTCGTTTTGGAAGCAGATGTCTTCTGAAATGAAATGCCCATGTCTACTGGTGATGGAAGAACATGAGGGAGGGGCAACCTGGCTGATCAGGGCAGTACATTCCGAAGCCTTGGAGCAGCCACTAAGACCCTCTCTTTAGTCCTTGGGAAGATGGTGGAAACAAGTTGTTTGCTTGTTTTTTTTTTATCTGAAAGCTTTTTGGAGATAAGGCAGAAAACTAATAGCCAGTTTGGTAGCATAGAATAATGATTTGGAAGCAAAGCTGTTTTAGAAGAGGCAGCTGTGTTAGTTTGGATAAACATATCACACACAATCCAAAGGAAAAAGAAAGAAAAAATACATTAATGTGAGCTTTTGTGGATTAAGTCTTTTTCTGGGAAGCTTCCCATACTGCCTGGAAAAAAAAGTTCAAACTCTTTGTTGTCTACATGTTTGTGTCCTGGTTTTCTGTTGTGTGGGTGGCAGGCACATTGGTTCAGCCCTGGCTATTGTCTGAAGTTTGCTTTTGACTTCCTTGTGCTGTCAGGGAGCCAGTCATTGTTTGCACAATGGAAAGTGTCAAGGAAATTCCCTTGCTTCCAATTGACCTCTGAGCACCCAGAATGCTGTGCTTTATAGATTTGTTTGTTTTCTCTTTCCCTCTCTTCTGTGAAGTACAGAAACTTCCTGCTTTTGGGGGGGTGTTTAAGTGTGTGCGAGTGTGTGTGTGTGAGTGGGGGAACCCTGCACTTCATACAGTGACATGAACCAGTTCTTTGATGGCCTTCTTTTAAGAGAAAAGCATTTTGGGTAAATGGGAACAGAGAGTGAAGAAATCATAGCATATACAAACAAAGTCTGTGCAAGTGACCCTCATTCTGGTTTGGAGACCTGCCCAGGAGTTTGAAATGTATCTGAATTCAGCAAACATCTAGATCAGTGGTTCTCAACCTGTGGGCCCCCAGATGTTCCTGGACTGCAACTCCCAGAAGCCCCCACCACTTGCTGTGCTAGAAGGGATTTCTGGGGGTTGCAGTCCAGGAACATCTGGGGACCCACAGGTTGAGAATCACTGATCTAGATGGATAAAAGCATAATAATAATAATAATAATAATAATAATAATAATAATAATAATAATAATAATAATAATAATAATAATAATAATAATAATAATAATAATAATAATAATAATATACTGCCCCATAGCACTTAAAGCAACTGCTGAGTGGGTTAAAATTTAATTACATAGGCTACACATTGCCCACCCACATTTAACAGACCTCAGAAAGATAGAAGGCTGAATAAATCTAGAACTGGCTACCTGGGGTTGAACTCAGGTTGTGGGCAGAATAGTGGCTGTAGTACAACATTGTAACCACTGCACCGCTGCTTCCAGTGTATTCATTACTGCTCCTTTCAGTCTTTTTTCTGTCAACTATATTGTGTTAGCACTAATTCTGAGTAGACCTGACATTTTGGTATTGATATGGGACAAGGTTCCTTTTAAGCTGTGAAGCCGCATGGCTGCACTCACCCCCAGTGTCCTCCGTGCACGGTTTTTCCAACCCTGCACAACCATTGTGACAGTTTTTCTTTCAGTTGTGATAGAATCCGTGTGTGTGTGGTGGTGGTGGTGGGGAGTTGCTTGCAAGCAGTGGCATAGGTGCATGCATGCTCATGGAAGACCCCATTCAGTGGGGATTAAAATTAGAGGGTACATTGATACAGGTAGATTTTGTTCAGATGATAAGGTTTGTGGGTTTTTTGGTTATGCTTCTGCTTGCATTATTTTCTCTTCCTATTTAGTTTGTATGATCCCTGTATCAGTCCTTAGGGACAGTTGTTGGGTGTGTCCCAGTGACATTATTGATGGCATGCCAAGTTGGACTTGAGTTGAGGCTGAACCTAACTCCTTCTGATTGCCTTCTGCTTGTCCTGATGAGGGCTACAAGTTTCACAGACATTTTAAAAAGTATTTTAAAAATGCTTTTCTTTCCTGGTTTGGCGCTATAGTGCTACACTGATAGAACACCGATTCAAATGCATAGAATGTTTTATTAATTCTGTAGTATTTCGCTTCCAAACATTAAAAAATGGTGGGCAGGTGGTAAAGAAAAAAGCAGAGAAGATGAGTGGGGAATAGGGAGGTGTGTGACATATGGACACTTGAAATGCACCTTCCTGGGATTATTAAATATTTCTATGTAAACAACAGTAATACTCTAAGCATGAGAGTATGGTGTAATGAATGGACTGTGGTCATGTCCTTAGTTTGATTCAGCCAAAATCTGAATCACAGCCCCTTCCTAAAATTTCTTCACCCATTGGACTGGACCAAATAGTTCATCAGGGTTACGGTAGCATCCAACCAGCAGACATTTTAGAGAAGTCTGGCCTGACAATGACTGGAGCCAGTCCTACCACTGGGTAGGTAGCTATTTTAGGCAGCATAACTAGATGCCCACAAAAGGACAGCAAACGGTGTGCTTCTTTGATGATAATTGTTATGATTTCACTGACAGGGAGAGAAACTTCTGGGGCTTTCTGTTCCTAGTGCTGGAATAATTTTGGAGTGTCACCCAATGGAACACAGCAAAAATATGTGTTACAATAGGCCTGTTATAGTCTATCTCCCATGCATACCCCAAACAGCATCCCAACGAATTTCCTCAAAACCCATTTGCTAATGCCCTTTTTGTAGCCATTGTATGACAACATGGACATCTGAGAAGCCTGGAAAGAAATCCAGAGTGCCCTCTCTGACTCAGTGCCAAAATTAGCCTGTCTGTTGCGTTGGAGATGAGCAAAGCAATTGACCTTTTTACAGATGGTGGAGCAGAAACTGCATAGGAAGTGGGTTGTGCTGACACAGTTGAGATGGCAGAGATGCCTGAAGTGTCTGCTGCGTGAGCTGAAAATATGCTACACGAGAAAGCCCCTCTCTCTTCAACCTCCTAGACAAGACAGTTGCCTAGCTAACTACAGGATGAGTCTGTTCTTCCAGTAACAGCTGCAGGAAACTGTGCTGCAGCGCTTGACCAAGGCTGACTTGGGCATCATGTTTTCCCCTGAGGATGCCATATGCAATGGGGGAAATGGATTTTTCCTTGCGCGAATTTCCATCCTGGCTCTTAAAATCTGTGCAAACAATACAGGCTGTTTTGTAAAACATGCTTTCCCTACCAAACCTAAGAACATAAGAAGAGCCATGCTGGATCAGGCCAAAGGCCCATCTAGTTCAGCTTCCTGTATCTCACAGTGGCCCCACAAAATGTGTCTGGGAGTGCATGAGACTAGATGTGCCTCCTGATACAACTTCCCTGCATCTGGCCCTTGAAGTATCCTAGTTTTAAGACTGGAGATTACACATCTTCATCATGGTTTGTAACCTGTGATGGACTTCTCCTCCAGGAACCTGTCCAATCCCCTTTTGAAGGCATCCAGGCCAGATACCTTCTCTAAACAAACAAACCTCTCTAAATAAACAAAACAAAACAAAACAAAACAAAGAAAAATGTGAATTAACTCTGTGGTGCTGAATCCCAGAAGGGACTGCTGAATTATTAGATCAGAAGGTATGAAGCAGCTTCATGGCAAAAGGGGACCTGAGTGTTTGCTAGCAAAATGCAAGCATTTCTATTGACTTTTGTTTGGGAAGGAGATTTGGTTTTGCTACTGAAGCTGTCTTGGGTGGTTACTTCATGTACCTCTCGCCGCTGTTCGTGGCTCTGCTGCGGCTCCGTTTGACAGAATGGAGCCTCAGGTACCTCCGGGGTGGGTGCGTGGTTGCTCTGACCACGCCCCCCAAAGTGTGCCCCAAGCGGGCTGAGAGATTCCCTTCCTCGACCTCGGGAATCTGGTCAATCCGCTTTTCGATCCGAATTGACGGAACATGTGGTTTCCTTGAATTCGAATTTTAAAACAGTTTCTGCCGTTTAAAAGTTCCTCCCTGCCATTGCCAGGATTCAGAGGAACCGGAACATCGATGTGTCGATATTTCGAATTTCCGTATCTTCACTCTGTGCACCTTTCTCTGTGTTTTACCTTCCAAAACTGTTTGAATGCTGTCGCCTGTTCCTTCCCGCCAGATGGCACCCTTCGGGTTGCCAAGAAACCCTAAATGATTTCTCCTTTTCGGTCTGCCATGCGATGGCGATGTGGTGCATTTTCCTATTGTGGTGCTACCTGTGTCTCTGTTGCCACCCCCCTAT
This sequence comes from Phrynocephalus forsythii, assembly GCA_029282475.1. Taxonomy (NCBI): domain Eukaryota; kingdom Metazoa; phylum Chordata; class Lepidosauria; order Squamata; family Agamidae; genus Phrynocephalus; species Phrynocephalus forsythii. The sequence continues at coordinate 121,382,102 of JAPFRF010000002.1, read as the reverse complement.
GACGGTGCTTCTTTTTTTGCCCCGTCCTCTTACTTCAGCAGTTCACTCCATATTTTCTGAGTCACCATTCCGAATACATTATGTCACTCTTTGGGGTCCGCCCCCGAACCCCTATTTACCTACGCCTGGTTTTCACCAATACCCCCCCCCGGCAGTTCAAGGGATAGTTTTGCATTTATAAAACTGGAGTTGTGTACTCCTGTGCACGCCTCTAACACCAACAATTTCGACATCCAATCGCCCTGCACATGCATTTCGGGGTGAATTGCGCACCCAGATACAGAAGCTGGCCCAATATGCTATATGCTCCTGAAAAAGGGGGTTAGTGGTCCGAAAGATGCGCCGCAATAACTTCTCCTTGGTAATAGCAGGATGTCGTCTCTCCTTCCTGCTTTTTCATATGGAAAGACATAATGCTTTTTACTTCTGTTTAAAGCTCTGTCATTCACATAACTCCGGCAGTATATTAAACATACAGTGCTTTCCTTCTCAGGAACCACTAGGTTTATAAGTTGCCTCCTTATTTATTTGAGCTGCTGTCTGGAGTGCAGTTTCTTTGAGTTTTGATCGTTTTCAACTGGCAAACTCCTCTGTGCACATGCAGAGTTTAGTGCATGAAACAGACCCCTCTGCTGCATCGATAATTGTACCTTGATAAGCGCCCTGGTTTAACCTTTACCACAGGAGGAACTTGGAATAGTTACAATTATCGATGCAGCAGAGTGGTCAGTTTCATGCTCTGCACTTTGCACATGCACAGAGGAAAGTTTTGGCAGCAGGGGAATGGCGGGGACGCAAATGCTTGCTTATAGAAGGCGCTCAACAATTCCCGTTTATTCAGGCACACAGTAAACCCTTTGGTTTTGAAAAGGGGCAGCATTTGGGAGTTTACTAGCAAGAAGACATTCCGCTGGTACCCTGCAGAACACTTGGTTATCACCCTGGTTTTACCTTTGCCACAGGAGGAACTTGGAATAGTTTCAATTATCGATGCAGCAGAGTGGTCAGTTTAATGCGCTGCACTCTGCACATGCACAGAGGAAAGTTTCGGCAGCAGGTGAACGGCGGGGACGCAAATGCTTGCTTATAGCGGGTGTTCAATAATTCCCATTTCCTCAGCCACACATTATGCCCTTTGGGTTGGAAAAGGGGCAGCATTGGGAGTTTACCAACAAGAAGACATTCTGGTGGTACCCTGCAGAACTTTGGTTATCACCCTGGTTTTACCTTTGCCACAGGAGGAACTTGGAATAGTTACAATTATTGATGCAGCAGAGTGGTCAGTTTCATGCGCTGCACTCTGCACATGCACAATTAGAAAACGTCGGAATGACAAACTACTCTACTACTTCCATCATCAGGGAGAGAAACCCATTGGTACATACAACATTAATTCCTCCCGTGGTACAGGTTAAAACAGGGCGCTTATCTAGTATTCTGCATGCTGCCAACGCATTGTCTTATTGCTGGTAAACTCCCACTGCTGCAACTTTACCCCCCCAAGTGGTTTGATGTGTGGCTGAAGAAATGGGAATTTTTATACGCCCGCTATTAGTAAGCATTTGCCTTCTTGCTGTTCCTCTGCTGCCGAATCTTCCCTAATGGCTGATTAAAATAAACTTAACAGCCCTACCATGCTTCCCCTCCCCCCCTAATGCCTGGAGACTGGCTCCTCAAACAGCGCTCCACAGAAACAGGCAGCGGGCGGCATGATATTTTGAACTATGCGCGTGTGAGACTACTGACAGCCGAGGTCCGATGTTTTGATTTGCCCGTACTGATTCTATAGTCAGTGCGAAGGAATTATTTCACGGAAGAACTGAACCAAACTGTATCTCCACTGTGGTTTACCCTCTTGCAGAGTATCTTGTTTTTTTTTAAGCCAACTGATCAAACTATGGGTACTCAGCTTCCCAGAAAATCTACAGCAGAGCAAATGTCCCCTCTTATTTTGCAAATGAACTTCTGACTTCTGCTAGCACCAGAGGACAACAGCAACGGATTTACAGATCTTATCTGGCTGACCCTTCCTGCCTGGCTGGCAGGGAGGGGAGGAAAGCAATTAACACCTTGCTGCAACTATCTGCTCTTTCTGTGCAGCTCCTAATAACTTGCCCTTATTATAAGCAGGATCTGAACTTATTCACTGCAGCACCAGATGTATAAAAATAAAGAAGCCTTGTGAAAGAGATCCTTTCTGTGTTTTCCTTCTATGCAACATTTTATCAGACTGATATCAGTGCTTGCCTCCCAACACATAGAGCTGCAATAGCTCTTTGTTTAAGAAAAAGACCTTCACGTTCCTTGAGAAATCCGTAATTGAAACATTAAAACACAGCCCTTGAAACTTTATGCAGAACTCTGAACAAAAAAGAAAACAGAGCCAACATGTCTGCACACCTGCCACCTCACTAATTGACCCTGCTCTCTGATTGGACAGGCAGTTGACCTTTTCCAGGGGATCTGCACAGAACTTTTCCCTTACTCTGGAGCTGCAGGCCATCAGAGAAGGGGCTTTTTCTTTGGCTACCTCTTAAAAATTATATATAAAAAATTCTTCCGCTTGCCAGAATGGTGCAAAACCTGGGGCAATTCTGGTCTGCGCACGAAATTAGATCTTTCCTGCAGATCTTGATTGATCAAAATTATGGACCTGTGCTGTTCGTTGCTGGCGCGCGCTGCAACAAACATGCTTTTTTTCCGGGCTGCACAGGTTCTGGCATTGCTTGGTTACCACAGGGTAAGCAGGCAATGTCGATCGAAATTCAAGGCTTTGAGGCAGCAGTTCAACCTCACCCTTTTGAACTTTGGGCCCAATCCTCCGGAGCAGCACCAACCGCCTTACTGGCGTGAAATGCATATTTTGTGGCACCAAGCTAACATGCCCCACCCCAGGCATGCTTTTCCTGCAGGTACCTCCTTCCGTTCCTTTGGCTTACAAGTGTTTTTATTGTTCTCATTGTAACCTTTATTTAAGAATTTTCAACCAGTGTAACAAAAATAGAAGCAGCATCAAACCAATGATGCCAATAATTGTCTCTTTCTAATGCACCGTTCTGCATTACCGCTGAAACTTTAAATAAGTTTTCATTAGAGATACTACATTATTTATAAATTAATGCCTATAGGAAGATTGAAATACATAAGCCTGAAATGTGCATTAGAGATGGGCATAAATAAAAAAAATGGCATTTCGTTTGTCGTTTGTCGCTTAGGGGGTCCGTTTCGGTTCGTTTCTGTTTTTCGCAAATTTTTGCAAAAAAATCATTTTTGTTTTCGTTCGTTTCATTACCATTTCATTACCATTTATTTCATTTTTTGTGATTTTTAAAAGGATTTTAAGCAATTCACTCATATTGCAGTAACGGAAACGAAATGCACGACAAAATTTCCGGTGTTTCTGTTCGTTTCGTTTCATTTTAGAGACAAAATTCGTTTGTCATTTCGTTATGTAACGAAACAAAAAAAACGAAAACGGAAATGAAAAATTGTTCGTTTCGTGCCCATCTCTACTGTGCATAGAAATGGTATTATGGGTAATGCTGAAATAACTTTTAGCTGCATTGAATGTTACAAAAATGCTATGTTTAAACCACTGTAGTTAATTGAAGTAAAAAATTGTTTGAAGACTGGAATAATGGGAAATGCTGAAACTAATGTAAAAAAGATAACATAACAAACATATTGTACTGTCTTGTTGCTTTTCCTACAGTGCCCAATTCCCTTAGAACAATTTAGAACTTTCTCATGTAGAATATTTACTATGTTGTGCAAATGCACACACATGATAGGCTCTTTTAGCTGTGTAAAGCTGTGAATTCACATTTCCCTTGATTTCCACGTGTCCTTCTTTGGGCCAATCATCTCTAATACATGTGTATCAGAAAATCTCTTTTTTTAAATCCCCCACTTTTCCCTCCGTTTCATCCCAATCTGAAATGGAATTATAAAATTCATGCACACTTTAAAGACTACTGCCTGCAAACGAACACTCAAGCCTGGCCGTACATATAGGTTCCCTTTGTGTGTGTGTCTTAACTGCAATCTGTTAATTGCCCTGTTTATCTTGCATTACAATACAGCCTGCATCTGGATCTTACCAATACAACTCTGTGTGCAAAAAAAACAAGCACCATGAGCATTAATCCTGTAAATTACTTCATTGCCCGTGTCCCGTTTATTGCTCTTTACCAACAGAAACGTTCCACCTGTATGGTTTCATAAATTTCTGTATTTACTTAAGGCACTGCTGTTCTTCTAGCTACAGGACCTGCCCAGGATGTCGGCCTATGTCACATGGCCAGAATCAGAGTGGTTCCCAGGGCAAATGCTCCTCTTCTGAATGTCCCTGAACAGCAGCAGGGGGAGAGGAGGGGAGAGACGATGAGGAGCAGCATGGTATGTTCCAGTACTCCAACATTAGGAGAGGAGAAGTGCAGGGCTTGCTTATAAGCACCAAAATTGTGCTCTTGAGCAATGCTCATCCTCTGATAAGCCTGTTGTGGTTGTTATTCCAAATAAGTGGGGCACAGTTAGTTATCAGTTATGCTTTACTGTGTGGTTCATTGAATAACCACTTCTGGACCCACAGTTGAAACCGAAGTTTGGTGCATTGCTAAGTAAACATGCATGCATTGATTAACAAACCATTTGCAACATTTCAGATGTCGTTCTTGGAATGGACATTATGCAGCAGGGGGTCAGACGCCAGGAACTTGAACAAATTATTGCTCTACTGCAGGACCTGGCACAAAGAGGTAGGAATTTCCTATCCCCCATACTTAAAAATATAAGTGTCTTGTCCCCCCCTTACTAGAAGCAATTACTTAACCCTCAGAGTTCACAAGTGCCACTGACACGCATCTGCTCTTACCCCCTACGTAATTCATGTGCCTTTCCCTTTGAGGGTAAGTAGTCCTCAGCACTTTGCCTAGCATTTTAAAGGTCTGCCTTACCATTACAAAGGAGGGGCACCGCAGAAAAGAGGCATTTGAAGTAAAGGCAATCATGTACAACAGAAAAGGGGCCATTTGGGATCTGTTAACTGCAGTCTTCATTTCTTCCTCTGCAGTTGCAGCAACTGAGGAAGAACTTGAAAACATAAGGGGACAACTCAAACGTCGCCTCCGGTGTCGCCGTTGAACAGCACTAATGGGAAATATTAAGTTTGAATTTTCTTCCATGTGGTACAACTGTGATCAGCAACAGTGTGGAAAATTTTGAAATCAATGTTTCTCTGTTTCTATGTTCTTCTGCAAAGTACTAAGAAAGAAAGTTATATATTTTTATATTTATTGTTATCAAAAATAACGGCTGAGAGTAAGCCTTTTTATATTTTATTTATTATTATTTTTCATAAACGGCTGTGTTATGTACAGAGCAATAAAACCTCAATTGCTTAAACACGTAGACTGTTGCTTGCGCGAACCACACAACAGTCTTCACACCAACACGTGTCTTGTTACTTTTACATTCAAGAACAACCCTTCCTCACACTGTGTATTGTGGTGGCATTTCTAAGGGGAAAAATTTTGTCTCTTTTTCCTTAACCTCTTCACAGGGGTCCTCAGCATGTCTGCAGGTCTCACCTCATTCTCCATTTTTACAATGAGATAAGGTGATGGTGCATCCTGTTCTTCTCCGGTTGCAGCGGCCCTGAGTGTGGGGGGAGGAACCTCTGTAACACCATTTTGCATTTCTGCACACCCCAACGCCTGTAAGAGTTCTCCACAGGGTGTGCTATGGATAACCTCTGAATTACCACCAACATTGCTAACCACAGAATCGGACTCCAAAAGAGACTGAGAACAGTATCCCTCCAAGTCACTGTCAGTTTCATTAGCACTCTGATGTTTATCGACTGATTCAGAATCCGAATCACTGACAGTGGCATTTAAAGTTGGTTTCTCTGAAGCAGCCCCTGTATTCTGGGATTTTACAAGTCTTGCTTTCTTTGAAACCCCCTTCTGTTTGAATTCCTCAGAAACACAACTCCTGGTACATTTCTCTGACCAGTCACAGGAACTGGAAGTAATGTACTCTGTGAGCTTCATAAGAGAACTAGATGCTACCCTTAGATTAGAAATCACCTGTTTGAATCCACTTCTCTGCCTCATCTCTAGCATTTCTCCTGTTGTTGTTACTTTTTGTATTCTTCTGCACCCAGTTCACAAAACCAGACAGCATATTATCCAGATGAGCTGCTGCACTTGCTCTCTGTTTCCTCTTTCGCAGCATGGCGAGTCTTTTGGCAGGGTCCAAGGTTGCTTCATAATTGGTACTTTCCAAAGGATCTTATTGAATAATAGGAAACAGAGTAAGTTATGGATGGATTTCTGATGGTTTCCTGCACACAAGTACATATTGCAGCAAGATTAGTGGTACACAGTCTACTTCTGACTTAGTCTTCACAAGAGGTGTTGTCAAGGGTTGGGTCACCTAAGGACAAACCACGACTGGTCAATTCAAGTGACACTGAAGTAATGCTCTGCAAGTACCAGGTAATCTGCTGCTGTTGTAAGTTTTCTAAGCAGGTGAAGTTAGTCAACCATATACATCAGGACGAGGAAGGGCAATATGGTTACTGTATTGAGATGCACATTAAGTACGCGTACCCCCTGTAGACCCACACCGAACTCCTGCAAAATGAGAACCACCACCTACTCCTGTTTTCAAGTGTTGCCTGTTAGGGTTCTAATAAACAGGTTCTGTCGTATGACAGTTTTGGGTGTAAGAGGTAACTGGGAACATAAGAACAGCCCTTGTGGATAAGGCCAAAGGCGTATGTAATCCAGGTTACCATATCTCATGGCGGCCCCACCGTATGCGCTTTTTAGTGCATGAGTGAAGTAACCTGTCTCCTGATACTGCTACCCTGCTTCCGGCCCTTGCATTACTCCGTTTTTAATCCTGGTAACTACACATATCCATCATGCTTTGTTACCTGTGATGGAGTTTTCCACCAGGAAACTGCCCAATCCCCTTTTGTAGGCGTCAAGGCCAGATGCCATCACCACATCCTGTGGCAGTGAGTTCTGTAGGTTCATACCTCGTAGGGGGTGGTAGTGAAAGAACTCGTTTGTCAGTTCTAACTCTCGCAGCCCTCATTTTTAAGACATGTACCCTACTTCTGGTACCTTGAGTGAGTGAGAACTGTTGACCTGTATGTACTGTTAGAATTCCATAGGGTAGAGAGCCATAAGTGTATTGCCCTTCCCCCTTAAGGGAGGTTCCTTGGTCTGTTAGTTGTACTGAAGCTTACTGGGATGCTGCTATACACATGGTTCTTTTGCCGTGATTGCTGTATTGGCCTTGAGACACACAACTATGAATTTTCTCTAAGGGCAATTCTTTTTTCGTACCACCATAACCACAGTACTGGGTTTGTTTTCCTTTGTCTGTTTGTTTGCTAGGTAGGCCCAATTATTCCTTATTTTTGCCGTTGCCTCAATAAATTTAAAAATACCCAATGGGTAGCGAAGTGCCTCATTTTTTAGAGGCGCTTTAGGAGGTATTTTCAATTGTCTCTGTTTTTTTCCGAATGTAACACCTCTGCTTTATTATCTGCATCTGGGTGATGCTTTCTGTGACACTAATTGTATGAGGAAGGAAATTTCACAGCGTACCTGCCCTCCTCGAGGTTTCACTATTTGAGGCCACAGTGTTGAAAGCAGTGGAACATCTGGAGGTCGATGGCTCACAGAAATTAGTGGACTGTGTATCTGGGAAGTAAACATAGGCAATGAGAAATCCGTCCAAAAAGGCTAACTTTCAGCTGTTTCCCCACACTCTTTAAAGGCTACATATATCACAGTCACCCTGTAAAGTACCCAGTAGGCTGCTTCTGCTTCATTATACTTGCAAAATACAGACCTTTATCCAAAAGGGTGAGGACTTTTAAAAAAGTACTAATCCTTCCGTCGTTCCTGTTTTACTGAGGATCTCCATGTACAGCCACAGGGAAGAGTTAATAATTGTATCCTGCAGTAGTCAACTAACCAACAGGTAGGAAACAATTACCTCCTGTGAAACACTTACCTATGCCAGAGACATCTGACCCTGCTGAAAGTAGGAAATCATTCGACTCAACGAGATCGAGTGTGACCAGCACATCTCCAGCCCTTTCCATTGTCTCTGCGCCTGGGAAAGGAAATTTAAATCAGAAACCATTCACTGAATGGGAGGATTTGGACAGTCATTATGAAGTGTAGCATGGTTGGGTTAGGAACAGGAAGGATGCATAGGAGGGAAACCTTCCCCCCCTCTGCTTCCAAACGAAACTAACACTTCCGGGACAAACCGGGTGGTTGGCTGGTAGGATGCCTGGGTTGATGGAAAGTTGCAAAGCACTGTGGGTATTGCCCTGAATTTATAGGCGGGAGGAAGCTTTTACTGAGTAACGTGAATCGGAAAGCAGGACAATCGGTGTACCGGTTTTCTGCTTTTCATTTGCTCATTGTGTGTGGGCTTAAAACTACCTGAAGCGAAACAATATGTTTTGTGTATTATTTCCCCCATACGTAAGCATTGGTTTAAAGGGTAGTTGTGCTAAATAACAGAACAAATAAGTAATGATCTAAAAAGTTTTCTGTGCGGTGCAGTACTTCTGCTTGGGTTTCAAATGCCGTCAGGAAATAGATAAGTAGAAGCACTTGAAATTGGGAGACATTGTATAAAGAGGTCTCTATTGTTTTGCCCAGGCAGACATTAAAGTAGTAGAAATATCAAGGTGTTGATGTGTCGTAACCAGAAATACAGAGGGAGTACGAGTATGTTAAAGAGAAAAGTGTATTTACATCAGGGATGCCCGCAGATAGTACCACCTAGAAGGTCGCGAAGCAGGGTGGTTTTCTAGAAGCAACGTGGTGAAATTTAGAGATATGAAAGAAATGAAAGAAAATATTTTTTATCTGTACCTGCTGTGGACTCGCTTTCAGTTGTATGAAGTGGATGAATAGATGTGTCTGTCCTGAATATCTGAGCCATCTCATCAAACCAAATAAATTTTGATCTTCCAGAGCCAGATGTGTTGTTGTGAAGAACCGCCTGCTTATACAGTTTCCTTAAAGATTTCGTCTTGGTCCGACACTCTTCAGCGCTTTGGCTGAACCCAATCTTACTGAGTTCAGTTGAAATCATTTCAAATACATCGTAGTTGCATTTAAGAGAGGAAAGCACATACTTTATTTCTGCTTCACCCCATATTTTGATTAGCGCTGAGGTTTCAGCATTCCCCCATATAATCCCCCTCTTCCCTTTTACCGATTTTGTACTGCACTGGCTTTAATCAAGGCTGTCGTCTTTGTCCATCTCGATAACCTTTGTTGAAAAAATGATTTGTGCCTTTCAACAACAAATTTCTGTGGGGTCGGTTGCTACCGGCTCCTTCCGAGGGAGGGAGAGAAATGGCTCACTTCCTGCCCTTCCAAACTTGCCAGGAATGAATTAGCATTTCAAAAGCCAAGATAGATGTCCCGAGCAGCAGAGCCATTGGTTTTGGGGGAGACCAGTATTTCAAAACATGTGGATGGTAAACAGGCTTAAAGTGGTATTGCCGTAAAACTTTATTGATGGCACACCAACAGAAGAGTTAAGGAGGGGGTGAAGGGGAACAAATGGTATTATGTACTATGCTGTGTCTATGCTTTGTTCTATGCAGCCACACTTAATCGTCCCATGTTTAAAAACATCTACGTAACACCAATCTATTAATTAGACCCGCAGAGGAGTGAATTTGTTTGCAGAAATTTATTATTTAATCTGAAGATGTACACAAAGATGTGGAAGACTGCGGCGGATGTTGAAACAGTTTGTACATTATTGTGAAGTTGCAAACAAGATTTCCGAGGATGTCTATGAGCACAGCCTGGGGTAATATGATACCGGGAACCCAATGTGTGGCTCCTTGTGAATGCTCATTCACTTAACATGTGTAAAAAGGTAATCTGCTATAGCGGACCTAATTGCTTCAGCCTCCATTCTTTCCCTAGTTTCCCTTGTGGGCTCCAGGTCAGGCACATCTATTTCTGCTATTGGAGATGTGTTTTGAAACTCTGTATCGTCATCCAGTATAAAGTGTTTCTTTTTCTCACAAATGTTATGGAGAATAACAGCTGAAGCTATTATAGAGTTTACATTCTGTATATGAGCCTCCATGCGCACTGATAGTCTGCGGAACCTGGCCTTTAGTCGGCCGAACACGCGCTCCACAATGTTCCGGGTACGGTTGAAAACCTTGTTGTAGCACCTCTCCCTATCATTCCTAGGGACAGCATAGGGTTTCACAAGCCAATTACACAGAGGATATGCACCGTCTCCCAAAATCAGTGGCGGTATGGAGACCCCCCCCCATATTGGAACATGGGATTCCCTGGAATAAGTGTGCCTTCCTCCATTTTTCTAAACAACAATGAGGATCGGAACACATGTGCATCATGGTTTACACCGGAATGACCAGCAAGCATGGAGGAGAAGATTCCGTCACCATCGCATGCAGCCTGGAGTAGGATTGAGTGAAATGATTTCCTGTTATAATAAGCCTGCACCTCCTTTTTGGTGGGGTAATCGGGACATGCGATCTGTCCACTGCTCCAATACAATGCGGGAACCCGTGCTTTCTCATCGAGGAAAGCATCTGTAAAACAATAGAGAAATTATTGGGTAGGGTTTTGAGAAGATACTCACCATGGCGGTCGGGTCAGAAGTGCTCTATGAATACAGGTAATGAACCTTATTGAAGTCAACCACTCGAACCTCCTCCTTCAGAAGTGTATGTTCGATCGCCAGGCACACTTCAACAACGACACTTGCAATTGTAGAGGTGCCCTTCTGGAAAACTAGCGAAATGGCGTGGTAGCAGGAACGACTTGCAAGGAAGTAAACCCCGATGGCCACTCGTTCTTCTACTGGAATTGCCGACCGCATGACCGTGTCCCTCCGCATAAGATATGGTCTAAGCACATCAGCGATTTCAAACAGCGTCTGCTGGGTCATTCGAAAGTTCTCAATCCACTGTCTGTCGTCCCAGTACTGCAGTACTGTATCGTGAAACCATGCTGACCGCCCGGGGTAGCACCAACATATTTTTTGTCTAGGTGATGTGAGCCTCCACTTAGCAACAGCCCAAAACACAGTTTGGACAAGTGTGTTTGTGGAGTCTAGGAACTAACTACTGTCGTCATCCGTATCTTCCTCCCCCCGGCGTCGCTGCAGAACCGAAATGCAGTTAAGAATGATGTTAACATTTTCAAAAACAGAAGCCAAAAGAGACTGCTTGCGTAGCACCAATTTCCTACGGCATCGGTTCCGCGAGGAAGGCATGGCAGCCACTGTAGGCAGTGCCGGAAATGATTCTCACCCTGGGCTACAGTCCAGATAAAACTTTCTGGTGACTTTGGAGGACCAACACGATGGACGTCGATCGATGGCACCTGAAGCCACCTAGTGCCAGGAGGAGGAACTGGCATTACAGGGAGCAGCATCTATGGAGTTTGCCATGGAATGCTTGGACAAAAAATGAGACAGATAAGAAATTAATGTGGAACGGACAAATGACGGGAGACCGTCGATTAATCGACAGACTGAAAAACAAAAGACAGGTACCGCTTACTGAACCAAAGGCAAGCAAAGGAAAATCTCATTTGGAAGAGCATCAAAGACATGAGGTTGGAATGCCTTTGGCTTCACCCAGTATGCACGTGAGTACACAAGAAAGAGGGGCGGCCCCGGTTTCAGGTCATGTGACTGAATCCGAATTCAGATCGGAGCCAACCTCAACTCAGCACTAGGAGGTACATGAAGTAACCGCCTTGGTCATCCTTTGAGGTGACCTTTTCTTGAAAGGAGATGTGGGGAGTGTGGCTATAATGATTCTTCCATGGCCCAGGGCATGGAAGGTTTTGATACAATTAACAGTTGACAACTATCTGTACTGGGTATTGGAAGCATGGATGTTCAAGTTCCCTTAATAACTAAGATCATTTCCAGAAGGTGATGCTGGGATAATTCTGCTCAGTTCTATTGTCTGTCATGTTTGAGGATTTTTAAATTGATTTTAATTTTGCTGTGGTCCCCCCCCCTTACATTTTTATTGAATTCTTGGGGTTTTAGGCATTAGGCACCAGGATGACAAGCCAGGGTGTGGTGGCTCATTGGACTAAGGCTCTGAGAACTGTTGGCTGCAAAGTCGGCAGCTTGGCAGTTTGAATCCTGGGTGCCACACAGCGGAGCGAGCTCCGCTGATAACCCCAGCTCCTCCCTACCTTGCAGTTTGAAAGCATGTAAATGCAAGTAGATAAATATGTACCACCTTAAAAGCCGGGAAAGTAAAACAGTGTTTCCTTCCAGCCATGCTGGCCACATGGCTGTGGACTTGCACAACACTGGCTCTTCGGCTTGAATATGGAGACGAGCACCACCTCTAGAGTCGAACACAACTAGCACGCATGAGCGGGGGGAACCTTTACCTTTTACCTTTACCAGGATGACAAAACTTCTGGGGAATTTTTGTACCTCCGTGAGAATTCCAGTATATTAAGGGCTAGTATCAGATTTAGCTATAAGATTAGGATAAGGGTTAGTGTTACTAATACAGCTTCTCGACTGCTGCGTCCAGACTCTGGAACTCCCTCCCACTAGAGGCCAGGACTGCCTCATCTCTGTTGTCCTTCTGGAAACAGGCAAAGACCTTTTTCTTCAGGCAAGCTTTCCCTGAATGATGGACTACCATGTGTATTTTATATGAAATCTATGGGTTCACAAGGACTTTCTGTTTATGACTACTTATAACCAATGCTGTCTATTAATGCTGAAAGATGTCCCTCAATTCCTTGTTCTCAAATACTTGAACACGTCTTAATTGTACTGGACTGTATATTATCCCTCATTACTTTAAGCCACCTTGGGTCCTTTTCCAAGGAGAAAGGCGGGGTAAAAATGCTCTAAAATAAATAAATAGATAAAATATGAAACGCAAAATAGCAGGGGATGACTGTTCACTAATTCTGAATAATAATTGGATTTCTGTCTTAGACTACATATCCCAGAGTTCTCTCTTGCTATGGCCAATCAGCATGCTGAGTGGCTAGGGGATTTAGGGAATTTTAATTCCAGAAATACTATAATTTCATAATGTTATGGGGTGTTATATGTGCATTTAATTGCCCAAATGTTCAGGTTGTTCCTGAGACTGATCCTGCATAATCAGAATCTTGGAAAGCAATGGTAGAAGCATTCTAGATCAGGACACTACGGAGTTGAGATATCATATTGGAAGTGCTCTGAATGTGCTTGGTGTGAACAACCAGTGACAAGGTTATTAGCCTCCTAACTTCAATGGAGGCTCTGAGCAGGCAAAGCATTTTTCCACATCTAGAGCTTGCCATGAAGTTCTTTACACTGATCTCGGATTCAGTTTCATGTATCTTGGTTATTTGTGCTGTGGCTAGCATGTCAAAAACAAAACAAAACAAAACACACAAACTATTTGTGGCTCCATTGGAAGCTGGTAGCACATGAGGTGTCCTCCTGGATTGCTTCAAGACAGGCCCCTCCTTTAAAACAACAATATCAATCCTTTAGATTTGTTTAAGGGCTTGAACCCATCTGCCAAAAGTTATAACAATATGGCCATTTTTTAAGATTGTTTCATAAATATCTGAGCACATGATGAATGACCAAGGTTAACTAATTTTCCAGGCAAGCAGTTTAGTTCTGGTTTACTCTCTGCTCACCTGGAGGACTGTTTTATTTTGTACCAATGATGAATCACTTTGTTCCTTACAATTTCAACCCCTGTGAATGTTGCTGTTGATTTATTTCCTTTGCAAAGGGGTCAGGTTTCTGGGCGCAGTGACCACTTCATGGTTAATGTGCTTGTTCCCTTATTATTATTATTATTATTATTATTATTATTATTATTATTATTATTATTATTATTATTATTAAACAAATCAGCTTGTAATGAGACAGCTCTTTAGGTAGTCAAGTAACAGCTGCTGCTGCTGGCAAAAAAATAGCAGGAACTTAAAGGAGACTGCCTCTCTCTCTCACACACACCCTTTGAAAGATGGCTTGAGCAGAGACATCTCATATTTGATAAAGGAGGGGAGGGAGGAGGAGAGGAGAAGAGAAGGCTTGGCTCTCTCTTTTTGCACTGTTTTGTTATTCAAATAAAAAAGGAGAAGGGTGGGGCTGATTTCCCCTTGTAGGAAAAATGAATCAATACAAAATTAAGAGCTGTGTAGCCAGCAGCAATGTTTCAAATGGGAAGAAATGAACCAATGTAGTTTAAAAGAATGGGAATACTCCCATTGGTATATACCACATTACTCCAAAAACAAATGTATTGGTACAACAGAGGTAGGGAAAGAATCAGTATAACTGAGGTTCTTTAGGCAGGTATGGATAAGCCCTCAATCAAGAGTTTAACAGAGCTCTCTCTTGACCTCTCCTAGCATAAAGTAGTGACTGGGTGACCTTTAGAGTTGAAAGTACATGATTCCCCTCAAGACTGTTTACATTACAGTTAGTCCCCCATTTAGTTAGGTCTTCTAACCACTCACAATAAATGAAAATCCACAATATGCAGATGTTGTTGTGGTGATGATGCCCACATATTGGGTTGGGTCTGGAGACCTCCGCTATGACTGCAGCTGGGCCTGGAGACCCTCCTTCCCAAGCCCTTCATTCTTTCACCTCAGCTGGCTGACAGAAAGGGGTCTGTTTCCAGCCATGCCACCATGCTGGAAAGCTACCGGGTGAGCAGGTAGGTGAGGGGAAAATGCAGGCATTTGTGGCGTAGCTGGGAACGGATTCAAACATGAGAGCTCTGGTTCCATTGCACTACTAGTTTATGTCCAGCAAGCACAACTAAGTACGATATATCTGAACTAAAGTCTCCATATTGTTACCCAGGTTTCCTGTGTTGCTCTAAGGAGCTGCCATTTGCTTCATGAGTCCTAAGTGACATTGCCAATTTTTTTTCACTCTGTTGCTGGGTTGGAGCATATGAATGATTCTCTTACAGTGGAACAGAGAGAGCCACTTTGGTATTTTCCTGTAACACTAGCTCAAGACCAGCGTGTACAAAAAGAACAAACAGGTGTTCTTCAACATATGCAGAGTAGACTGAAGTCCATGCCAGACTCTTGGCTGTTCCATTAAACCCTCAGGTAAGATTATGTGTTATGGAACTACCTTCATTTTCTCCCCCTCCCATCCTTTTCTTGCATAACAGTGAATGGATCCCATCCAGTGCAAATTTTGGTTCATTAAAACAAAAAAGCAAAAAGCCTCAATGGGGCAAGATTAGACTTTTTGACTTAGTGCCCTCTTCAAATCATCCTGGTCATTGGTGAGCTATAAATAATAGCAAAGAAATGTTGGGCCGTTTGGGTGTTGACAGCTTGCCTAACATATGTGGTCATGGCTGCAAACATGATGACTCTTAGAGGTAAGCAGGTTGACTGGAATGGGAAAACAGATGGTTGTTTTTTTTTTTTTACTGGCACAGAAATTCCTCCCTGTTCTCAAAGTGCAGTTTTAGACATCTTTGGACACAGCAGCATTAAAAAAGACAGACAGACAGACAGACAGACAGAAGACAGACAGACAGACAGACAGACAGACAGATAGATAGATAGATAGATAGATAGATAGATAGATAGATAGATAGATAGATAGATAGATAGATAGATAGCATGGTAAAAGGAAATAAACAGAAACAGCTGAGTCCATCCTAAACTGTAGCTGACAATCCAGACAGCTTTTGCAAGATCTCGATGGAGATTTCGATGGAGTTTGCCAAGAAAGGAAAAGATGACTTTAAAAAAATGTTTTCCCCCTTACCAACTTGTAGCTTGAGGATTTATGTAGCTCTTGGCTGGTGCCCAGGAAAACCACAGATTAATGTATTTGGCATGCAGAGGGAGGCAAAAGAGTATATGTTACAGAGATGAAACCAAAAGCAGCACTTGTCTCCATGATCTTCTTTGCAAGTAAAATCCCTTTACTCCCTTAATGAACTGCTGGAACACTCAGTGGTTTAGACATCTGCCTGCAAAACCTGGAAGTTTGCCTTGAGAAAGAAAAGTCAGCCTGTGTAGCTTTGGGCAAACTGCACAGTTGTTGTTGTTGTTGTTGTTGTTGTTGTTGTTGTTGTTGTTGTTGTTCAGTCGTTCAGTCGTTCAGTCGTGTCCGACTCTTCGTAACCCCATGGACCAGAGCTCACCAGGCCTTCCTGCCTTCCACTGCCTCCCAGAGTTTGGTCAAATCCATATTGGTTACATTGATGACACCATCCAACCATCTCATTCTCTGCCATCCTCTTTTCCTTTTGCCTTCAATCTTTCCCAACATCAGGGACTTTTGCAAGGCCACTTCATGAGGAGTCCTCTCTCCTCATGAAATGGCCAAAGTACTGGAGCCTCAGCTTCAAAACCTGTCCTTCCAGTGAACATTCGGGGTTGATTTCTCTCAGGATGGATAGGTTTGATCTCCTTGCAATCCAGGGGACTGTCAAGACTCTCCTCCTCCAGCACCACAGCTCAAAAGCATCAGTTCTGCGGCAATCAGCCATAGTCCAGCTCTCACTTCCATACTTCACTGCTGGAGAAACAATAGTTTTGACTATCTGGACCTTTGTCGTCAAAGTGATGTCTGTGCTCTTTAAGATGCTACCTAGGTTTGCCATTGCTTTCCTCCCAAGAATCAGGTGTCTTTTAATTTCATTGCTTCAGTTGCCATCTGCAGTGATCAAGGAGCCAAAGAAAATAAAGTCTGTCATTGCCTCCATTTCTTCCCATTCTATTTTCCAGGAGGTGATGGGACCAGTGGCCATGATCTTAATTTTTTTAATGTTGAGCTTCCTTAAATCTATTCTGCACTTCCATTGTGTATTCATAAGATATTTTGACCTAGATTGTACCTGACTGGCTCAGTGCTCTTCCCTCCTTTCTTCAGTTTGTTTGAATTTTGCTATAAGAAGCTGATGATCTGAGCTGCAGTCAGCACCAGGTCTCATTTTTGTTGGCGGTATAGATCTTCTCTATCTTTAGCTGCAGAAAACATAATCAATCTGATTCCGGTATTGTCCATCTGGTGATGTCCATGTGTAGAGTCGTCTTTTGTGTTGTTTTGTGTTTGCAATGACCAGCTTGTTCTCTTGACAAGACTCTTTTAGCCTTTGCCCAGTTTCTGACTTCACCAAGTACAGCCAGGAAAGACTCCTGTCTAGAGGTGAGGCACGAAACAGAAAACCGATGGTTCGGATGGTTTGCCCCCTCAGTTTGTGTCATTTTGTTTTGTATGATTTTTTTAAACAAAAATTCATACAAACTAAACCAAAACGAACTGGTTTTGGCTTACCTGGACCGGCTGGCCTGCGGGCCTGCGGGACATTCTTTTTAAAATTATTTTTTATTTCTTTGTTTCCCCCCTCCTGGTCCACTGCCACTGCCGGAGTTCTAGGCGAGGAGGCTGGTACAAGGTAGGAGATGGGGGCGAAAAATGAAATGAAACAAAATGGAAATTTCCGTTCCGTTCCGTTTTGGTTTCCTTTGATGGGTTGGTTTGTTATTCGTTTCATTAGCTAACAAAACAAATAACAAATAACAAAACAAATTAAAAATTTGTTACATGTCCATCTCTACTCCTGTACTGTCTAAAATACTGAGGTTGACTGCAGACATTTTGGATAGCAAATCCCATAACCCTTGAGAATGGGCCTTGCAAGCAGTGACAGATTGCGACCTGAAGTACAAAATACCTGAAGAGTTTCCCTTTACTTATTCCCTCAGAATGCAAGAACATTCTGACTCAGACTGAGGCATGTTTGCATGATGTTTCATGCATCTCTTTCTTTGCAGAGGTGAGGATGTATGTGGAAGCAGGTTCAAGTCGTTCATTCCTCCTTTCAGCTTCTTCAGAGTGTCCAAAACAGCTCTCTGATTTATTCAAGGCCATGCGTTTGTAGGGGGAAAAGAGCAGCTGGCTGAAAACATTCTTTAGAATAGAAATGGGGAACATCTGGGCTTCTAGACTGCACCACCAGGATCCTTGACTTGTTGACTATGCTGACCCTAGCTATAATCTGACATTTTTGAAAGGGCAACATGTTCTCTATCACTGCCCTATTGCAACTGCCTGGTTTTTTGGGAGGGAATAAGCAGAGAAGCTGTTTTTTATTGAGACAAGAAGGAGGAAAAGGAGTTGAAGCTGTTTGAAGGAGGGTGGGGAGGCTGAACTAGTGCAAGATTTCTCACTGGATTCATTCATTCTTACTGATGCAAGAAACCAGGAATCCCTTAACAATAGCTTAGAACTCCAGATGACAAGTATAGATTTACAACCAAGCTGTAATTCAGCACCCTCCTAAAGAAAAGCAAAAGAATTTGATTTGCAGTCTATTATGGAGGGAATTCTATGACTGTTCAAGTTAAATAGCTAGTTAAACAGAACGTGACACATATTGTATTGCTGCCTGGATTATTTTAACATCTCGTGTAGTCAAAAGTGGATAACTGGATCTGCAATGTCTATGCTGGGAATATGATCTTAAATTCATTGACTTGGGGCTTGAACATACATACTGTATATCAGATAGATATTTCTCACTGACTTTCTGGTAATAAGATATTTTTCAGGTTCATGCTTGCTCATCTGAAGTCTTTAACGTTCATAACTGAATGGAAGCTTTATATTTTTCAGCTTCTAAACATGTTTGTCCTTATGTGTCTCAGAGCGTGGAAAGTAAAACAATTATAAAGAACTAAGGATTCCTTTTCTCAGTAATGAAGATGTGACAACATTCCATTACAGATGAATCTTATTAAGGTTTGGTTTCACTTCTTTTGTGGTTGGCAAAAATTAAAAGGGAGGGAGCAATTGAGGGGGGGAGGGAGTAGGAAAGAGGAGGTCAGAGAAAGCAAAATATTGAGGCACTTGAATTTATGTAAGGATGAGCTTTTTGTAGATCAAATCTACTTCCTCAAACAAATGGAGTACAGTAATCCCCCAACTATTGCGGGGGTTTGGGACCCGACCCAACCTGCGATAATGGAAAATTATGATATGTCGATGCTGGGTTGGGTCAGACTGTGGGGCCTATCTGAGGCCTCCTACATTTATCTGAGGCCTGGCACTGCCCCAAATAGGCTTCCAACAGGCTTTCTGGAAGCCACTTCCAGTTCGTCGGAAACTACTTCTGGGGCCTCTGGCAGACCTGGGAAGCCTGTTGAAGGCCCGTTCAGGGCAGCACCAGGCCTGGGGTAAGTGCAGGAGGCCTCAAACGGGCCCATGCAGCTTGCTCCAGGGAGCCCTTGCCTTCATATATGGTGGTCCCGCGATATACTAGGACTGCAGTATATGAAACGCAAAATGGCAGGGGATTACTATACTCATATGATGTCCTCCATATTTATTCATATCCCATGCTGGTGAAAGTCATGAGCGGGTGTGAACAAATAGACAAAGAGACAGTGCTGTTTTAGGATTGGGGGACAATTGAGGGAATTGCTTGTAGCTCTGTTCCAATGGGTTCTGGCTGTGAGGTTAGAGCTCATTAAGTCTTGTGGTGCAATGGTTAAACTGGGTTTTAGCGATGATCAAAATATTCTTCTTACTCCCCTCTTCCCATGAGACAGGGTCCCGGTATCACACTTGATATTGCTGCTGCTGGCACTGGAATATCCTCTTGTTTCTTGCTGCATCCCGTCCGTCATTATCATATGTGGTGAGTTGCCGGTGGGGAGGTGATGCTTTCAGGGTGCAGCAGGACTGCTTTATGCACAGCATCAGATTTCACTGATTCACTCTTCTAAGGATAGAAGAGATTAAAAATATTAAAAGAAAAAAATCCAGAAAAAACTGTTTGCACATGTATTAACAGAACCAGCACTAGAGAGAGAGCCAGAGACTGTGCTAGGAATACTTGTTAGCAACATACATTTTGTTGTGACCATAGCAAATATGGTCACTATGGGTGCATGGGGAGAGGAAAGTCCTGTGCAGGTGTGTGCAGAGCCCTTAAAAGGAACCTTGCTGGTTAATGATAAATAGAGATGGGCATGAAATTATTTTTTGCATTTCGTTTTTCATTTTTCATTTCGCTTCAGAACAAAACAAAAATCAAACTGATTTTTAAAGAAAAATGAAACAAAATGAACTGGACATTTTTGGTTCATTTCCTTTCCTTGTTTTCATTCCTCCCATCGGGTGCGTCTGTAAAAGGGGTCCCTACCTGAGGCCTCCCACCGCCTGCTGCTGTCACTGGTGTTGCTGAGCCCCTGCAGGGAGGCCTTCCAAGGCCGCAGGGAGGCCTCCCAGCATCTGCCACCACCGCTGCCACTGACGGGATGAAACGGAACAAAACGAAACACAATTTTTCTGTTTCGTGCCCATCTCTAATTCATTGCATGGTCAATGGTGCCCTCTAGTAGCCAGTTCTGGTAATGCATGTGAAAAATTTTCTGGTTTTTCCCTTTTACCATGCTATCCTCTCTCTCTCTCTCTCTCTCTCTATCTATCTATCTATCTCTCTCTCTATCTCTATCTCTTATCCATGGTTTTCAGTAGCCACGGGGGATGGGGGATGGGAACTAAATATGGGGGTCCCTGTATATTCCTCCCTCCCTCCCTCCCTCCTTCCTTCCCTTAGAGCCTCTGAGGAATTCATGACATACCATGATTTGATGTTATAATATCTGGTAGGACATTGAATGCCACCATAGCATCCTCATTTCTTTCTTTCTAGGAATAATCTTAGAAGGAGGAGAGATTATGCATGATGCTGTGAAGAGGTGGGACTTTGTTTTTCAAGAAAAGCTTGGGCCTCCTTGATAAGGATGTCAGCTCTGTTGTTACTATGCCAACTCCTTTTCCTTTCTCCATATGACTGGGGCACACAGGAATTCTCCTGAAATTCCTACCTGGGACCTTTATGCATTAGATCTTGACAATCTGGGGCTGTTGTACTTTGGGCACTGAAGACAATACTTGCAGGAAAAGGTAGTAAGGCTGGGAAAAGCTGGAAGGAAGGAGGAAAAGAGGAAGACCAAGAATGTGATGGATTGACACAATCAAGGTAGCCACAGACTTCAGTTAGCAAGAGGTGAGTATGGCTATTAATGCTAAGAGATTTTGAAGACACCTCATTTAGAGGTCACCATAAGACAGATATTGCTGGACAACACATAACAACATATGGGTTTATGTAACTAAAGCCAGAAAACAGACTGCACAACTCCCCCAAAATATTGATGGAAATAATATTCCACCTTTCATTCATAAATTAGTTTTGGAAGTTCTCAAAACATAGAAAGTTATGTTAGTAGTTGGATCCTCACCCATCCACTCCACATTTTGCAATCACTTAAAAATATATCAGAAGGATAGTTTTGCAATGGTCCAAATGGAAACACCCACACACATAAGAGATGAGTGACCTCTCTGGTATTTCAGAAGTTAATTTAGTTGTCAGAACATTTTCCAAATAATAAAAAATGTTGCAAACTGCAAGTTTAAGTACAAATTGAAAGCACTCTATGTTTTATGATTCTGAATATTTTGGGGATATCTTTCTCTCCGGAACTGCTTAGCAGAGAGTCTTCTTTCTTAGAGGCAGGAGAATCTGTTTTTTTAAAAGACCAGTGCACATCTGGCTAAGATACAGATATGCCCATGGGACAGAATTTAAGGATATAATTTTAGGCTTGGCCTCTGGTCCCTCCACTATGTTATCCTGCACGTCTCCTGACTAAAGGCAATTAATGGCAGGGCTATGAAGAATGTTCGAGAATGCTTTGGTTTAAGCAAATGTGGAGAGACTTCCAGCACCCCCAAACAGCTGAAGAAGTGAGGCGTATACACAGCTACGTAATACAGAATTAAAAGAATCTGGTCTAGTACCAGCTATTCCAGGGTTGGGGAGCAAATATTTTGGATAATATAGGGTGGCCAAAAATCATGGCTACAGAAGAACAATAAAACTTTAAAACTGACAAGGAAGATATTGAAATAGCTAGAGACTTTTAAAAAATATCTTGGTTCAACCATCAATCCTAATGGAGTTTGCAGCCAAGAAACCAGAAGGAGACTGAAATTCGAACGAGAAGGAAGGAAGGAATTAGAAAAGATAATAAAGTGTAAGGATGTGTCATTGGAGACCAAGGCCAAGTTCATCCATACCTTTGTAATTCTAATCACCAAGAGAGCCAGACAGAAAAGAAAGCTGACAGGGAAAAAAGGCCAGTATGATTTGGGGCAATGGTTTCAAACTACAGGAAAAGAGATTCCATTTGAACATTAGGAAGAACTTCATGATGGTTAGAGCTGTTCGGCAGTGGAATATGCTGCCATGGAGGGAGGTGGAGTCTCCTTCTTTGGAGGTTTTTAAGCAGAGGCTGGATGGCCACCTGTCTGGGGTGCTGTGATGGGGGTTCCTGCAATGGCCCTTGAAGTCTCTTCCAACTCTATGATTCTATGATTCTGTGATTCTATGATTTGTTTGAAATGTGGTGCTAGGGGAGAGCACTGTGGATACCCTGGACTGACAAAAAAGACAAACGAGTAAGCCCTAGATCACGTCAAGTCTAAGTTATGTCTGGAGGCAAAAATGTTGATGAGGCTGCCCTATTTTGGGCACATCATGAGAAGGACGTTTCTCTGGAAAAGACAATAATGCTGTGGAAGGTGGATGGGAGTAGGAAAAGAAGACCAAACATAAGATGGATTGACTCATTAATGGAAACCACAGGCTTAACTCTACAGGAGCAGAGCAGAAATGTATTTGCTTTTCACCCTCTTCCTCCACATCCTCCTCTCTTCCAGCATCTATTCTAACACATCCCACCCTTCCCAATATGGCTGGAGGATTCTGAGTATTGTCACCTGAAATGTCACTTTTCTAAAGTTTGATTTCTTTTGTCCTTGGAAAAAGTGGAAACTTTCTTACTACATATAGGATTACATGCCTAAGCAAAATGTGTGTGTGTGTGTGTGTGTGTGTGTGTGTGTGTGAGAGGGAGAGAGAGAGAGAGAGAGAGAGAGAGAGAGAGAGAGAGAGAGAGAGAGAGAGAGAGACTCTGGCTGCTACTAAAAACTGCTTCAAACAGCTGGAAAATGTGGCTCCTAAAGTTGTGTCCCCACAACCAGTGGGCTTTAAAAATGTGTGACCACACCCACTTTAGCGCAACCCAGGGAGTTTTCCAAGTCCCAGGTCAGAAGGTAGTAAAAAATTGCCACTGTTCCCATGCAGATTTTTTAACTGGAACGTACCTCTCTGGGGACTCAGAAACACCGCTTCATTTTCCGCTCCTATTGCAATACAGCCCTGTGGCCCTCCCCACAACACACATACACACACACACACACACAGAGCTGTCGGAGGCGGTGGCTTGGGGATTCCCATCGAGAGGCAGCCTCTCCCGCGCAGGATGCTCTTTCTTGCACCTCCTTTTTCGGATGGTGGCACTTCGCTCCCTCCCATTCTGCTGAGAAAACGGGGCTGGGGGATCACCCTCTCCCCTCTCCTCCCCAGGCTGCTAAAGAGCTGCATCAGGTGTTGCTGGGGAAAGTGCTGTGGAAGCGGGGCGGGGCGGGGCGGTGTGTGTGTGTGTGTGTGTGTGTGTGTGTGTGTGTGTGTGTGTGTGTGTGTGTGTGTGGTCAGTGGGGTTATGGGGACACAGGAACTGCATCTTCACCCACGTGACCATTACCGGGGAAAACCTGTCTTTTATTTTGAGCGTTTTTTCCATTTCCAGCCGAGAGAGAGAGAGAGAGAGAGAGAGAGAGAGAGAGAGAGAGAGAGAGAGAGAGAGAGAGAGAGAGAGAGAGAGAGAGTCAGAGAGTCAGAGAGTCTGGGTGTATGTTTAATGTTGTTGCTGCCAGAAAGAAGCCCTAGACTTTTTGCTTTTATGAAGGAGTTAGCAATGGTTAATAGTTTTGAAAGTGGGGTCTCCCTTTTTCAGTCTCTCTCTGAAAAAAATGTGTGTGTATTGTTCCCTTCTCCTTTGTGTGTCATTGAAGGACTATTTCTTGGATTCTGTCTCGAGATCAAGGCCTCAGTTTGTCGGTCTCGGCAAATTTCTCCTTTCAGTGAAATCCAAGTTGCACACGTGGAAGAAAACATTTCAGAGCTTGGAACAGGAAGCAAGAACAAGAATGACTGCCATAGTATTGGTGTCCAATATTCATGACCATCTTGTGTTACCAATGTAAATCAGTTCCAAAAGTAAGGCCTTACTTTTGTTTAACCCTTTTGGAGAGCAATGCATTTATAATGAAAACAAGAACAACAGACTTCAAAGCCTTCTACAGCAGTACCTCTACTTACAAGCACCTCTACTTATGAGCAATTCGACTTAAGAGTGGGAAACTGTTGGCATTTTAACTGTTGCCTTACAAATTTTAGATGTGGTCTGCTCTACTTAATTGTTTTCATTTATTTATTTATTTATTTATTTATTTATTTATTTATTTAATAGATACGGCTGCTCTACTTACGAGTTGTTCGACTTATAAGCATGCATCTGGAACGGATTAAATTCATAAGCAGAGGTACCACTGTACATCTAAATTTCAATTAGGAATGTCTAGATATAATATTTAATTGATATAAGTTCATCAACTATAGACACATTCATCCAGAACAAAATAACAACAAATGTCTTATGGCACCTTTAAAACTAACAACTTTATTTTATTGTGAGCTTTAATGAACTGTAATCCACTTCTTCAGGCATGTCAGGGCACTTCCTACTTCAATCCCCCCGCCAAAGAAATAAATATAAATCAAATGTTCTCAAACAAACACCCCACCAGTAATTTTTGGGTCTGGTACAGGTCAAAATTTAGATCCCTACAAGCCTACTGAGGTTGCCCACTCTTGGTTTGATATCCTTTATGTTATTGCACTCATCCTTCACAAAACAGTGGTGGATCCTGTCTGTTTAGTTTCTGTGCAGTGGTTCCATACTCTGTGTCTGCAGAAAAACACAAATAATATCCTTTCCAATCTCTCTTAATCGCTCCATCTTTTTTCTTCTGTAATCAACCAGCTTCTCATGGCTGCAAATTAAGAACAGGAAGAAGTAGTTAACTCACAACATTGTGAAATAAAAATAAAAATGGCCAAACACACACTAACGTCAGAAATTGCTCACAGTACAGCAAAGTATGCAGCCCTACTTAGGTGTTCTTTTAAATAAGGAATGAAAATAAGTGTATAGAGAGGGAAGCAAAGGAGTTCTGCTCCTTTTTTTCCTTACTCACTGTGTTTAGAACACAGCAGTCTGGGGAAGAATGCCTTCACTATATGTGAAGGCATTTTTTGTGCCTAAAACTAGGGATGGGCATGATCCACAGCTTGGTGGGGCTGGCCCAGTTCAGCACAGCACCCACACTGGTGTTCTGTGGGTGCTGCCCACTCGCCTCTCCCGCCTCCTCTATGTGCTTGACCATTCGCCCAGCAGGAGATCGACGTGTGTGATGCCTGTGGGACAGCTGTGCGGGTGCCATGCCAAACTGTGACGAATCACCGAACTGCAGTTCATGCCCATCTTTACCCAAGAGCCTTGATTTTTTTTTTAGGGTTACAGATTTCATAGAAAACTATTTGTGAGGATCCTAAGGATGGTGTACCATCCGAGAGGCAAATTATGAAGGAGAGGCAGGGATCGGAAGAGGAAAGGTTGGGGAAAGAAGATAGGAAAAGGGAAGACATGAAGGGAAAGGAAAATCTATGTGTGGAGAAGAAAGGGTTAATAACTGAAGAGGTGATTGAAGGAATGTGAGTGTCTGTCAGTGGGGAAGACAAATGGGATGAGGATGTTTGGAAGGAGGAGGGACCAGAGAAGGAGGTGCGCGCGGTAGGGGTTCAAACCGAGGAGGGGTTGACAGTTGAACTGCTGGAGTGGAGGGTAACAGTGCCACCTGGATGGAGTGGGCAAAATCCGTTGCCCTCGAAGATGGCTGTTCCCCTTAGGAAATATTGAGAAACCGAGGAGGGGTTGACAGTTGAACTGCTGGAGTGGAGGGTAACGGTGGCACCTGGATGGAGTGGGCAAAATCCGTTGCCCTCGAAGATGGCTGTTCCCCTTAGGAAATATTGAGAAGCTCTCTGGTGGGCATGGCATCCCTGTTGTAGGACAATCTGCCAGGGGAAGGGGAGTTCCCATGAGTATGTGCCGGGACATTTCGTGAACGATGGGAGACCCCGTTAGTTGGTAACCATACACCTCAAGTTCCGTTGAAAAAGATCCATTATTATTTAATGTTCAAGACGCCGGGCTGGAGAGTGAGAACAAAAATCTGTTTATTGTTAATTCTGTTAATAAAGCCTTGTTGAAAGAACAAACACCTTCGGTTGTCAATTCCATGGAAGAATTGAACATCAATAATGAGAATCATGAACCCACTCACACTATTACATATATATCCAGCTGCTTGCTCTTCACATATGAAGAGTGACAACAGAGAGATGGCTGGCAGTGTGTTCGCTTCATAATGTGCTTAATTTCAGTACTCAAATATGACGTCTTTGTGTGTGTGTAGGTTTGTGTTAGAACTGGGGAAGGTACTTTTTAACGATAACTCCTCCAATTCTCCTACGAGCATGGGTATTGCCTCTGCTGGTTGGATGATTCAGGGAACTGTTCCGAAAGTAATTAGATATATGCACACAGACACCAAAGCACAGTTTTATATGCAGACATACACACACATTCAAAAAAGAACTGCCTGCCTGCCTGCCGGCTTCCCTCTCTCTTTGGGCATCCTTTTGTGATAAACCAGTTCCAGTGAAGGTGAAGCATAGACCTCCCACTGCTGTTTCACTTTTGGCTGACCGAAGTCCATACAGAAATGTTTGGGCCTGTTTCAACCTAGTTTGAGCTCATACTATTAGGCTGCAAATTATTTCCTGTAATGATACATCCCTTTCCCATTATGTACATTGGTTCCTCCTGGGTTGTCCCAAGTTGCTTGTTGAGGTTTTGACCTTGTACTTTGAAGGATACTGTATAAGAAACTCTCTTAATATAGCCTAGCTATCTACTCAGGTCAGCAAGTACTCTTCAGCAGAAGTGGTTCCCATCATCTGGTGGTGGACATGTCTAGCCACTTGCAAATTGCCCCCCCCCAAAAAAAACTGAAATGGCATCAGTGAAAAAGATTTACATGACTTGATAGCATGGAACAATAGTTAGTGTTCTGGAAATAGTTGCTCTGAATCTATGTTGTAATAGTTAGGTGGATATATTGGTAGGGAAGCTGGCAAGAGCTCCACTGTCATAGACCAATCTTTAGCTGATCAGGCTTGACCTGTTGATCACTCTTGATCAAATGGCCAAATGAACAAATAAAGATCCTTGTGAGTGAATGGGGCCATGTGTTTCCTGAAGCGTTCTGTGGAATTTCCTATACTTTTAACTGAACTTGCAATCTTGTCTTAGAATGGGGAGATAATTTAGGCTTCTCATATGCTCTTTTCAAACTGCAGATCAGTAATGGCGCCTTGGCATTCTAATGAGCTAACAACTATGATATCCAGTCCAGTTTAGTAGAAATAGTGTTGGACTGGGTCTCAGGAGATTTAGATTTGAATTCCCACCGAGCCATGAAAGCTCACTGAGGTGTACGGAACTGGTAAAACCATTACTTAAATTTCTCACCTACCTTGAAAGTCTTATAAGGGTTATCATAACTTGGTTACACCACAACGCAACACAATATGAAGCGGCTGGGGATCAACCTATGCCTCATAGATAGCACCGCATCACTGGAACATTAATGTGATTTCAGCTTCTCATGAGGCACTATCTGCAATATGCAGTGGACCTAAACAAAACAAAACAAAACTGTGAGGAGCAGAGGTGGACACAGCTGAGAAATCTTCATTGGACTCTCTCTGTGAAGGTGGTGAGTGGACCTCTTCCAAGTGATGAAAAGCAGCAGAAGAGAAGTTTTCATGGCTCTGTGAGCAACTTGCACAACATGGTTAAATGTTGCTAAAGGCATACGGGACAGTACATTTCTTCTCTGTTTTATGAGTACTTGACAACATTGATCAAGAATCATTGACCTGTCAATTTTATTCAAACATAGGTCCCGGTCTCACAATGATTTTGCTGCTCTTTTTCCTGCGAAAGACTGCACAGCAAAAGATTGTGCCTTCACTCCGAAGAGCAATATTTTGGTACCCCGGCTGACCACACCCCTGGAAGCACACTTCAACCGCAGCATTTTGTACCACCCCTGGGGGTTGTGTTAAAATACTTCTGTTGTTGATGCACAGTTTTTAATGCATCAAATGAGGTGCAGCCTCAGAAAATTTGCACCAATTAAATTCATACCTCTTTTTCTGCCACTTCCTGTAGTTCTGCCTTGGTAATCATTTATGCTACTGAATTGGTGGCATACTGGCATGCCGGCACAATTTTTACTGGCTGTCCACTGTCAATTACAATTGATTTTAAGAAGAAAAACTGCTACCTGGCTGCAATGCAGGTATTCGCCACAAGGGGAAAATATGCGCAGTAAGCAAGTCGGGACAGACACAGAGAAGTAAAATACTCCCCTGTAGTCGGGGCACTAACTGTGCATCAAACATCACGTGACTGCTCAAAAAAAATAGTATGCATCAAATTAAGATGCGCAGATAATGGTAGTGAGACCAGGGCCATATAATGTTTTGAGAGAAAGAGAAACTACTGAGATAGCGAGAGAGAGGGACAGGCAGCAAAATAATGAAGGAGCTCTCAAAATGTTTTTTGTCAGTGTCATTGACATATTTCAGTTTCTTGGAATGTTTTGAAACAGTTAATTTTCTTTCACATATTGAGAGTTCTCTCTCTCTCTCTCTTTCTCTTAAAATAAATAAATAAATAATAAACAACTCCTCTCCTTCACCTTTGAATGGTTGGTGACACCTCATAATTTACCACCAGGAATGCAGACATGAAGGGAGATGATGGGGATGAAATATGGTGTCATGTTGGTATCTGCTCACATTTTGCACACTAAAGAGACAAGCCCTTTTGGCTCGTTGCCATGGAGAATTTTCTTTTAGAGAACATAACTCAGAACACTGAGAGAAAGGGAGGAGGAGGAGGTGGTGGTGGTGATGGTGTGGGACACAGGGCTGCCCCAGCTGCAGAATATCATTAGCTCTCAAAGGGATTGAATGCTTGGTGTGTGAAGGAAGGAATTCTATAATAGGCTATTGTGACAGTTGGAAAATTAGCTGAGCAGGGTGTTCCCCCTCCTTTCTATTTTCAGCTTTGAAGACTATTTCCTGTAAGTTCACAGTAAGGAATGTGTATTTCCAGATTATTTTTGCCTGTCAAAGCCTTAATCAGATATCCCCAGTTTACTGACTTCCAGATTTGTTTGACTACAACTCCCATGTTCCTGAACCACCAGAGTCATTGGTCTAAACTAGCACACCTGGTGTCAGCGAAATGATCCTTTGAGGGGGAACTGTATGCTAACTGAAAGGACTGTTGTTTTTTCCAAAAGCTCCAGAGCACTTTCCTTTAGTATCACTATTCAATGGGCTTGACCCATACTCTCTCTCTCTCTCTCTCTCTCTCTCTCTCTCTCTCTCTCTCTCTCTCTCTCTCTCTGTGAAAAGATAGAAGACATTTAGCACATTTTTAGAAGATGTGCTCCCTCAAGTGGTAAAAGATGTCTAATCATCACAGTGAATGCTTGTCTCTACCTACTTGTCTTGCATTCAGTGTGGGTTTTTTTGTTGTTGGTTGGACACTGAAAGACAAATGTGGGTTCATTTTGCAAGTCTGATTGCTGTGCTGTGTAGTTCTTAGAAAATTCTTTTGTTGGAAGGAAAATGGGTTAATCACAGAGACATGTTTCTCTCAACATGCATTTTGACTTTTAAGTCGGTTATGACCAACCAAAGTCCTTTTAATTTTATTTAGCTACTTACTCATTTATTTAAATCCCTCCCTCCTCCCTTTCAGGATCCAATATAGCTCGCAATATGAATGTGTAAACATTGAAATGGTTAACAACCAAAATAAATTACACTAAGAGACTTTAAAATAATATAGATCAAAACTGCAGTAACGTAATTACAAAAGACTTGGCAGTACTAATCTCCCACACATTAAAAGGCCCTCTGCCATCAGTCAGTCCTTAACCAAAGGCATTTCTAAATTAAAATATCTTTGCCTGTTGGCAGATGGAAAGCGGGGGGGGGTCATCCTAGCTTCCTTTGGAAGGAAGTCTCATCCCCTGAGAGTAGCCACCAAGAAGGCTCTCTGTTTTATCCTTAATGGACATGTTTGCACTGCAATGGTGGTGGGAAGGAAAGAAAAGCATTCTTTCTTAAGATGCCCTATATCAAGAATGGAACCCATCAGGCCCGACCAACGTGAGAGCTTTTCACACGACCCCTAAGATCCGCTGGCCCCTTAAATTCGGACCAGAGATCTTGGGGGTTCGTTGCTGTTCCTCCGTCCCCACCCCTCCGCACTTCCTTGCTCCTGTCTGCGTGAGGGGAGGGAGGAAAAAAGGGGACAAAAGAATAAAGGCTTATCTCCCGGTGCCGGTGGAAGCTGCTCCGAGCCCCGTCACTTCCTGATTCCTTCTCTTAAAGGGGCGGGAGGCAAAAAACAACAACAAAAAGAAGCGAGGAGAGCCTGGCACATCCGCATCAAGCAATTTTCACCTCCCAAGAGCAGGTACAAGAAAAGTGCGCTGGGTCGCGCTTAGGTGGGTGGGGGTCGCACTTAATTTCCTGTAAACTCCGGAGCTGGTGGGGAAACATTTTTAAGCTCCGGAGCTGGGAGCCATTTGCCCTGGAGTTTAGGGGTCGTGTATAAACGCTCATGGTTAAAGAAGATGGGTGTAATAATTCAACAATATCTGGAGGACCACCCCTCAAAGAGAGAGAGGTTCCACCCCTCAAAGGGGGGGGGAAACCCAATCCATTTTTGATAGTTGGTATATAAGCACAGAGCAGTCTGAAGTTGGGGAGGAAGTTAAGTCTCCCAAAGATGATGGTTTTCAGGTTGACTCCTTATTAGGAATATGTGCCTGATAAGACTTTCAGCTACTCCGCAGTGAGTTAAGTCTTTTGTTGGGGAGCCAGAAGTTGGGAGTTCATAAATCATAGAGTTGGAAGAGTCTTCAAGGGCCATCCAGTCCAACCCCCTGCCATGCAGTTCCCCACTGGGCTTCCTGCAAGTAGAGTCAGCCTGTGTGGCCTTGGGCAAGATGCAGGGTACTCCCAGAAGGAAGACATGGGAAGTCACTCCTGATTAATTTCTACCAAGAAAACCCTACTGTAGGTCAGAATTGACTTGACAGCAGCACATAATCATTAGAAAGCTTTGCAAAGTGGCATGGTATAGGTAAGGCAACAAGCTGATTTGATTAGGAAAAAAACAAGCTGGATGCAGGATATAGGAGAATATAAAGTCACAGTTTTGTTGCTTACACCATGGCAGATACAGATGTGAAGTATGGAGGGTAAATGGGAACAAACCAGAGGGTTATTTTCTTCTTTGGCCCCAGAAGGCCATCTGGTGTATTGGGTGAGTAAGCTCAAGTATCAGCAGTAAACCAAAAGGGTGGGTCTTCTGGAAGCAGGGCCTTTGAAGGTTTGCTCGAGTTTTGTCAGCCACAGTAGTCTTGTGGGAATCTGGGGAAGTCCCATAACAGATTGCCACACTTCTCAAGACTCTGCTCTAAGCCCCCTCCTACCCAGGTTTCCACGGACACCAGGTTCCATGGACATCACAACCAAGCAGGAGCCGCCACCTAGAAGCTGAACCAGTTCCCTGCTGACAAAACCCTTCACTATATTAATTTTTTTTGAAAGAGCATGCTGATATGTATGCTGCCATTTCAGATGTAGCTCTGGTGCCTAAAATATTGTATATCACATGGTAGGATGAACAGGCATCGATCACCACTTGAGACATCACCTCATCTAACAAGATGGAAGGATAACTTCTTAAGAATAGCTGTGAAAATAGGAAATTCATGTCTCCAAAAAGGGCACAAACGTACTTAGAATTTGCACATGCTAGTATGTGGGTTTAGAAATAAAGTTTGGAAATAACAAAGTACAGATAGAACTGTTATAGATCTCCCCATAGAGCAGGGGTGTCCAAACTTTTTGCAAGGAGGGCCAGATTTGGTGAGGTGAAAATGTGCAGGGGCCGACCATTCAGCTGCATTTGGCCCCCAGACCAGACTTTACACAAGTCTCTAGGACATGCAAGGAAGCAGGGAGGACGCTGCAGCAACACAGCGGGGGGCAGGTAGGCTGGGCAGGTGGCTTGGGGGATGGACGGAGGCAGGGAGGGCAGGCAAACTGTAAAACTGCAAGATGACGCCTCCATCTGGTATGGGGAAGGCCAGCTGGCGGAGATGTGTGACAGGTTGAACTGGTGGGGAGAACAGGTTGTGGGCCGCTCAAAATTTGAAAACAGGCTGCATTTGTGCCCCGGGCCTGACTTTGGACATGCCTGCCATAGAGGGTCAAACTATGACCAGTTAGGCATGTGTCTTTAAGACAATGGCGGTTACTTCACGTCCTTCCTCGTTCCGAGATTACATTCGTTTCGTGATAACGTTCATGGTCATGTGGTCTTGTCCTGGTTCTGTTCCTGTTTCCATTTACCCATGGGCATGATTGATGGTATCATGATGACTGCTACTTCATGTCCTTGTTTCGTGACAACATCTGTACTTCCCTGCCTTCCTTCCCCCACTTTTTGGTCTGACCTTCCGTTTTTTGATATTTCGATTCTCCATAACTTTGCCTTTCATGCGTTAAGCAGCAAAGTTTGAGGTTTTATGCCCTCCCTCTCTGCGATGCATTGTTTATGCCATTGGGATTGTACTGGAGAATGCAACTTCACACTCCTGCCACTAGATGGAGAACGTGCATGCTGCGTCACGGGCACTTGTCTCAAAACAGAAACTGAGACAAGAGAATTCCCGAGGTCAGGGAGAGGTATGGCTCATCACGCTTAAATCCCAGTTTAGGGGGCATGGTCAGGACGAACTCCCGCCGTCATGCAATGGACGTGCAGTAACATTTTTTCATACCGTTCCCAAGCGGGACGGCGAACTGCGATGAGAGGGACGTGAAGTAACCATCAATATGAGCTCTAACAACATTTGGGGATGTGGTCACCAAATATGAAACCGTGTAAGATGTTGGGCCACCAGGATATTTTATTATAGGGAGCAGAGTGTGCAAAGTGTGCTGCATATATATGGCCACATAGTGCTTAAATTTTAATTACCGTACCTTGTCCCCATTCCCAGGGAGATGAGTGTTTGGAATCATGGAAGGCTGAGCCAGCCCTGAGCTGGATACCAGTGCTCATTGGGATTGAACTCAGGCTTTGACTGCAAAATCTTGACTGCAGTACTGCAATTTAACCCTTGCACCGCAGGGCTTTTCCTTAATGCTTGAATGAAATTCCTTCATGCTGAACTCAAGCACAGATTTATCTTATATCGAGGCAGGTTTCAGCATGATTTTAAAGTGTGTTAAATTAAAACACCAAACCAGAATTTGTAAGTCAAGGACGTAAAAGTCTTAAAGAAACAAAACAGTTGGAAATCCACTGAAAACATTGGCTGTGAAGGGTCACAATTTAAGGAGTCAGCACAGGGATTTATTTTGCCTGGTGGATCTAACTGGTAGGATTCTGGCCATTAAGTGGCATGGGCTAGACAAAGTCCCTAAGTACATGTATGAATGAAGACTTGGTTATAGCATTGTCATCATCCAGGCCTAGTTGAGCAGAACAACATTTATGCTTGCATTCCAAATTCGACTTGCTGGTCAATGTGTAGGCTTCCAATTCCCACCCACCCCCATGTTCTTTTATGCCTGGCTGAAGTTCAGATTTTTCTTATATAGAGGCAGGTTTCAGCATGATTAAAAGGGGCATTCAATCAAAACACCAAACCTAGAATTTCTAAGTCCCCAAGTTCTTCTAGATGCACAATTAAACATTATAGCTGAGTTGAGAGCCTTGTCTTAATTTCCCTGTTTTATTAGGCAGCAATGCATCTTCTGTTTCTGATGCCCGATTTGGATCTGTTCAAAGACTCCCAACACACTTCCTTTCTTAAATTTAAACTTTGGTATGCTTCCCCTCCCCCCTCCCCATACCAGGTCCCAGCACACTTCATAAGTCTAGATTAGAACCATATGGCCGGTGGACTTGAGGTGGTGGTGTGGGGGGCGGCGGCATTCCAACGCTGCAGCTCACAGCGCCCTGTGCCTTGCAGCAAATGTGGCAATATGCTTTGCATTAGGGCTCTCGGCAGGGTGGATTTCTGAACCAGAGACGTGCCTCTTGTGGAATATCTGGGTAGGCTTTCATTAAGTGCTGTGTCGGTCCTGTAAAAAAAGACAATTGAAAAAGGGATATACTTTAGAGTATCTCCACCCCTTTTAAAAGTCCTGTTTTGCTTTTAGCATTCAAAAAGGCAAGGTTGCCAAAAGTCTGCCTAGTTACAGATCTAGTTCTGTAATAGATACAGATCTAATTCTATAATAGAGTTGGCTCCACCTAACAATAGATTATAGAGTGCCTACGGTATACTCTGCTGTGTTTTGTGAAGCATCACCCCTAATAGGAGTTTCAAAGTATGGGAGATATTTTTCCTTGGCTGAGAGGGGATTTGAACAAAATCTCATAAGTCCCAGTCCAATATTCTATCTCCAGCACTGTATTGGCTTCCACGTACACTCTAAGTTATGATAATGGGCCATAGAGGCATCACTAAAAAAGGGATCAAATGATACTTTTAGAATCACAAATCAGACTAATTTCTAACATTTGAATTTGTTTTTAATTTTATTTCATATAGATCCATAATTTTAAATTGTGCAACACTCTGATACAAAGACGATCAACAAAATTTAAAAAGGACAAAGGATAGCACATTTTATTTATTTATTTATTTATTTATTTATTTATTTATTTATTTATTTTTATGTTTATACCACCCGTCTTCCCAAAGGAACTCCGGGCGGCTAACAGCAATACATACAGTATAACAATAAGAACAGATATCAAACACATAATACAAAGAAAAAGAAGAAAAGAAGGAAGAAAAGAAGAAAAATGTTGATAGCTGTTGTGAGTTTTTCAGGCTGCTTGGCCATGTTCTGGAAATTTTTCTTCTTGATGTTTTGCCAGACTCTGAGGCTGGCATCTTAAGAGGGCAAGGGGCTCAGGGAACTAGGAGTTTTATCTGTGCTCTGGAGTTATGCTAAATTGCTTATCCTAATTTATTGGTACCAATGAAAAATAGATTTAAAAGACAATTTAAATCTAATTTAAAAAACAGCACAATGCCGTTTGATACCAATGGCCAGGGACTGACATATGTGCATTGGCAACTGCAAGGGCCCTCATCTACCTCAGGGGGCTTTATCGTTAAATCAGATTTGGACTGGACACCTCTTGAAATGACGGTCTTTTTGTGTCTAGGGGAGGATTTGTAGCCACCCATGGAGGGAGATGAGTAAAGAGTCTGCTTTCCAAGGAATATTTTCAAGAAGAGTGTGTGCCCTTACCTGGACCACAAGCGGGATTGGGGTCCCTCAGTAATAACTCCATGGGCTCCATCTCAGTTTCTCGTCTCAGAACAGCTTTTATTAGTGTTGCTGTTTCACTTCACCCTGCCTTTTCCCCCAAAGTTCCATAGGGCTGATATTTTAGTTTCTGAATCTTTGGGCCCACCACTTGCCAGCTTGGGGATGCAGTTAACATCATTGGAATTTCCCAGAAACAAGTTTCTGGAAAGTAGGAAAGGAGAAGGGAGCTTAAGTCCACGAAGCAGCCCTTTCAGGGAAGACTTGTATAGATCAACAAAAGAAGTCAGGTCCAGCAATTTGTCTTCACCAGTCCCTTTCCTCCCTTGCCTCAACAGGGCTACAGTGAGGTCCATGTTGTTACATGGCCAGACTTTGTGGTGTCTAATTCCTGTTGCAAGCAAGCAAGCAAGCAAGCAAGCAAGCAAACAAACAAACAAACAAACAAGGCCAGTGTAAACAACTTCCTGCATTCTCCTCTCTTCCCTTATCCCACACATCCTCTTCTTCGGAGATGTGCAAGGTCCCTCTGACTTCTCAGTCCTGCACTTTCATTCTACTTGATCATGCCTTCTCCAGTTCTTTCCCATTAGGGAACCCTCTCTTCTTCAAGCTGCGTCAGCCTGACCTGGAGAAAACTTACTCTTTCGCTGGCCTGATCCAGAGAAAACATACCCTCCTCCCAGCTTCCTGATACTTGTGCGCTGGGGCCAGATGACTTGCTAGGGGTGTGTACCTGTACACTTTCACAGAGAGTATCCAAGCTTGGAAAAGTTGCATCTTGGATTTCAGCTCCTAGAATCCCCCAGAGAGTCATAAGAACATAAGAACAGCCTTGCTGGAACAGTCCACAGCCCATCCAGTCCAGCATTCTGTCTCACACAGCAGCTCACCATTTGCTTCAGGGGTTAAAATGGCATTGAGAGATATCCTGCCTATCTCTTCAACCCGGAGTTTGTCCATAGGCATCCATAATGATAGCCATTGATAACCCTTGTTCTCCATGAACTTGTCCAATCCTTTCTTAAAGCTGTCAAGGATGACAGTTGTCACCACTTCTTCTGGCAGGGAGTTTCACAGATCAGTGATGATCTGGGTGAAAAAGTACTTTCTCTTATTTGTTTGAGATGTAGCACCCAAAAGTTTCATGGAGTGATGGCTGGATGGCCAGCTGTCGGGAGTACTTTGATGGGGGTTCATGCATGGCACAGGGTTGGACTGGATGGCCCTTGAGGTCTCTTCCAACTCTATGATTCTATGATGCAATTTACTCCTTTCCTCTGACTTCCTTCCTGTCTTTTCAGGATCTTTTGATGTTTGTCCTCGAATCTCCCTGCTCTTTTTCTCCCCACCCGTCCATGAAGTTCCCTGGCCTTTGAAACCGGGCTCCCCTGCTCCGCCGTTCCTTTTCGGCCATACTTTCTAATCCAATTTAGTCAGCTAGTTAGGCTAAATCCCTTGGAGGCCCACAGTTTGTTCATTCTCCCACAGTGCTGAAATTTCCCTCCAGCCCAGCTGGCAGGGGAGTTTTTAGAAATAACAATATCTCTGCGAATGGGGGCTGGGGAAGCCAGTCAAGATTGAATGAGTTCTTTTGTCAGAGATCTCTATGAACCCAGATTAATTATGCATTGCGGAGCGCAGTTTTAAAGCACTGAATCAGGTCCTCCTTGCAATGAAAAGGAGGAGAGAGAGAGAGGGGGGGGGTCAGAGAGAGCGCATGGTGGGAAGTAAAAGCAGGCCTGTTGCCCAATTTACAGATTTTTAATGGCCGCTGAAGCATTCCTGGAATTACAAATCAAACACCAAATTTCATGAATTTTTCATTAACATTTAGAACTAAAGAAATTGTTTTTTTTATTAAAAATGGTTCCATAATATCAGACTAATGGTTGAACTGCAAAAGCACTTGGGCCGGAGCTGGCGAAAGTTACATTTTTTTCGACTACAACTTTGAAAATCCGCTTAATAGCTGTGTTAGCTAGGGAATTCCTGGTGTTGTCTGAATAATAATTAAAAAAGGGGTCTGACTTGGGCTATTCGAAATAAGAAGATCTGGTATTTCTGCAGCCCATTTTTGTGCTTATGCAAAACATTTCTAGACCACTTAGTAGTTAAAAAGAAAACTGAGCTCAAAGTGTTCATCCAACCTACATTCAACCCATGACTCAAAATACAAATATCATAAACAATTTTATATATATATATATACTATATTTATGTATGTAGCAAAACACAAGATTGCAGAACCAGTGCTCATTGTTAAGGAGAAAAAACTGCCCAAATTGGTATGTTTTTACCAACTGTTAGAAGCCTCCCTGATAAAAGGAAGCAGATCATTCTACCAATGGGTACCAGCAGAATGAAACCCTGCTTCTGTGTCTGTTTAAATCTTCATATCCTGCAATATAAAGACCTTGGAAATGTTTTTGGGTTTTGGACTATATTTCACAGAATGTTAGCTATGGCCTTGGTGGTGAAGGCTTTTTGATTTGTCTGGGTACTTTGGAAAGCACACCCTGATAAGTCGCAGATAGACTATGCCTGAGGCCACCACCTCTGAGGGAGGAGGGTTTCGATGCTCACATAAATGGCTTCCCTTGCTCCTCTCTCAAGCCACCTATGTTCTTTGTCTAATATGTGTACATCCTCATCTTTGAATGAGTGCCCTTTGTCCTTCAAATGGAGGTGTACTGCTGATTCTGGTCCTGAGCTGTTGTCCCTCCTGTGTTGGGCCATCCTTCTGTTTAATGGCTGTTTAGTTTCTCCAATGTAGAGGTCTGAACACTCTTCACTGCATTGGACCGCATACTATATTGCTCCTTTTTATGTTTTGGTATCGGATCCTTTGGGTGGACAAGTCTCTGCCTTAGTGTGTTTGTGGGTTTGAAATAAACATGGATGTGGTGTTTGCCACAGTACTTTAAGTACTTTAAGAGTACTTTAAGAAGTACTTTAAGAGTACTTAGCATCCTGGAGGCACAATTTCTATCTCCCCAACATTTGCTACAGGTTATGTCAGTCTTGAAAGTGGGTGCAGATATGGATGATACGAAACCCCAAAGTTCTCCAAGGACCTTTTCTAGGACAAGAGGACCCCCCCCCGCATATATGCAGTATCAGTATCTATTTTACTTATTGACAGTCTGAATTTATTAAAAATATGAAAAAACCCAACTCCCCAGGAAAAAAATATTTTTATATGCATTACCAGAAATGGCCATGCTAAGAATACTGTACTGTGTACAGGTACTTGTTATTGTTAATGAAATATATACGGCATGGTATCTGGTGGCCTCTGATGGCCAGTTCTGGTAATGCAGAGAAAATATTTTTTAGAGTTTTTTTAATTTCTGCTACCATACTATCCATGGTTTTCAGTATCTGCACAGATGGGGGGCCTGGAACAATCCTCAGCAGATATGACAGTCCTACTAGATTCACATTTATGTATGTATGTATGTATGTATGTATGTATGTATGTATGTATGTATGTATGTATGTATTTATTTATTTATTTATTTATTTATTTATTTATTTATTTATTTATTTATTTAGGTCTTTTGGTGGTAGATCTCCCAAAGGCAGTTGGGAGAATGATGGGGAAGGGAGGGAGGTTGTGGTGACAAATGGTATCAGGATGCCCCTGTGGCTGCATGTACTGTAGAAAAGAGGCAATATTGGTTTACCCTTCAGCTAGTACTTGAGGTTGCTTCCCCCCTTCTTTTTCTTTTCATGTCTTATTTTGCCACTGATATGCTTGCTGCCGAGAACTATGTCATTCTAGGTCCTTCTGTGCCACTCTGGAAGGCTAACCAAGCCACCAAAATTGGTGTGAAGCAGTGCTATGCAATACAGTAAAATAAAACAGCATAATAAAAAATTGAAAGAACCTATGGATCCATTTGTAGTTTTTTTAAAAATGCACGTATCAAATTTGAGGAACCAGGATAGTGAAATATCATTCTCATTGAAATTCATATTTATTTATTTATTTTTAACCAGAAGAAAACTGTACTTCTAAGCCCTTTTGTAAAGAATGCAGTGTGATCCCCCCCCCCCAAGTGAGGGATTTGAGGAGAACTAGATGCCTATTTTTTAAAAAGGTCCAATGGTTGTGTCACAGTATGGGAGAAAATGCTTCCTCTATCCCTCTTTTGTGAGCTTAATGTGAATGGTGCACAAGTACTAAGAATGAATCATTCTGATTGCCCCCATTACCTCTGGTGAAATAAGAAAACACATGTGTTCATATAAGCTTGTGGCAATAAAAAGTTCCCATTGCTGATTCTAAGATATGCAGTGACCTCAAGCCATAAAAATTTCCCAGAGATAGCTTTCCATACCTATCCAGCTGTTTTCCTCACATACTTCATTCATAATGCTTTCTGCATGGAGGAACAGCTCTCTCTCTCTCTCTCTCTCTCTCTCTCTCTCTCTCTCTCACACACACACACACACACACACACACACACACACACACACACACACACACACACACACACACACACACACACA
Source organism: Phrynocephalus forsythii (assembly GCA_029282475.1). Lineage (NCBI taxonomy): Eukaryota > Metazoa > Chordata > Lepidosauria > Squamata > Agamidae > Phrynocephalus > Phrynocephalus forsythii. The sequence goes on along the minus strand of JAPFRF010000002.1, from coordinate 121,341,991 downwards.
CACACATCATGGTTTTTATTTATTTTTATTGTGCAGTGAAACTTTTTCCAGTCCATACTGCAAAGAAAAGAGTGGTTACAATATCCATTCATTCACCTACCATCCATCTGCACGTTGTCAGAAGCTTTTGCTGTTATATTTGGCAATAGTCTGCAATTTATCTTGAGGAACGGAATGCCTATTCTGCCATTAATTCATTATTGTAAAGAGGCAAATTTGTTTATTTCACTTTATCGTAACTTCTGCTATTTCAAAGTTATGAATACTGTACAGAGCAGTTTTACTGCTGTTGGAGGACACTATCATCCAATTATTATTATTTTTCATACATCTGAAGTGGGTTACACCTATTCAGAGTTTGGAAAAAAACGAGTATCATTATTATTTGGAAAAAAAATCAGATGAAATTCGGTTTCTTATTTTCATGTGAAATTTTTAATTTAGAGTTCAAATTCAGATTTTTAAATCATGTCGTCACCTCTTGACTGTTTTCTTTTACTTACTAATGGTATGTCTCAGAGCTACCACGTGTCAAATACTAATAAGTAATCTATCCAATGATAAATAGTACAGAAGAACCATTCTATGTCAGCTATTTAATTTTGTATTAAATACAGTTATATGCCAATATACAAGATAAAACTGGAGACACAATAGTTTTTATACCTGGCTGGGTGGGTTCTTTGGAGACCTTGGGGATTCATTAATTATAGTTAACAAGACTCCAAAGAGCAGTTAGTTATCTTTACATTTTCGGTTTTTTAAAAGTATCTCTCAGCATTCCAATTAGTTGCTTCCAGTTACATGAAAAAAATCTGCTTCAGCATGAGGCACCTAATGAGCCCACACTTGAACCATGCAATATACCAGTGAGGCCATATTACTATATCCATAAAAGTAGTCAAAAGTTACAGTTACATTGCAAAAGTAGTGAAGTTATTGCTCATGAAATAAATTAAGCCAAAGGGAAAACTAGGGGTGGGCATTTCGTTTTGGAACCAGTAGGTTACGAAACAAACCACGTGAGCCCAGAGGGTCCTTGGAACCAGCTGATACACGCAGATCCAATTGCTATACCTTTCTCCATCTCGCACAGGGTTAAAATCCAACGAGGAAGCACACTGCGATGTCATCTTTCCTGCTTCATGCTGCTGGCCAATCAGAGAGGGAGGCGGGATGATGCCTTTCCCTGCACAGCTCCTGATTGGGTAGCATTACAGATCAAGCACAGATGACAGTCAGTGGCACTGGAGCCTGCGATTGGCTGAGGGTGCCTGTAGAGGGAAGTTCTCTATGGCACCTGAGACAGTGGCCTGCCAAAGGGGGCTTGTGTCCTCTTCTAAGAGGGGTCACCACAACATGAGGAACTGTATTAAAGGGTTGTGGCATTAGGAAGGTTAAGAACCACTGCATTATTATGAGGCAGAATGAGGAGCCTTCCTCAGACAACAGATGGATAGACAGCAGCAAAAGGATGTTGGTAGAGGGGCTTGTGTGTGTGTTTTGTGGACATCACCCTCAAAGATGGTGGAAATGGTTGTCTTAGTACTAGTTTGAAGTAAAATCCCGCAACTGTTATCTCCTCAGTCTCTGTACCTGTACCTTTTGCCTTAGAAAATAAGTGCAGGTTATGTTTAAGATAAGGTTGTTTTTTTTAAAGGAGAAGAATGGAAAGAGAGAGTGGGGTTATTAAGGAAAAGAGAAAAGCATGAAGGAAACTAAGAAGGGCATGCTCAATAAAAATATTAAAAAATAGGTAAAGGTGGGTCCTGTTGGATTTTTGTTTACAACCTTGCATGCTGTCTGTAGTTTGAGTGACTGGGAGGGACTTGTGTGTATATCCAGCACTAACCAAGCTTTCCTTACAACTTTGATTTCAAAGAGAGTCTTGCCTCTCTGCTGAGTGTTCTATCCCACTATTTGTCTACTGGTGATCTATTCAATCGGTTGCTAGTATGTGTGCCACAAAGAAAACAGTATGTACACAAGTCTTTAATTTCAACCAACTTAAGTGAAGAAATAATTTTAATTATTTATCCTACAGATGTCTCAGAATGGAGAATGAGTTATAAAGACAGTAATTGCCAGTTAATGAGAAAGGGACGAACTCTGGGATCTTGAAGCTAATCTCCTTTCTGGATCTCAGTGCTTCTGTTGTGCATCAGAAAGATAATTTTACCAGAAATTTAAAAGTCTGGATAAGGTCTTGCATCTAAAACAATGGTACACAGTAAATAAATGTGTCCCAGTGTGGCTTAAGATCTGCACAGAGAAAATGAAAAACAAATAAACCCCCTAATTCTTGGAAAAGTTACTTTTCTGAGCTGAGTGTGGGAAAAAAGTGGATGCACAAAAGTGGATACAGAATGCATAACTGGTGGGAAGGTTCCAACCAGCCAGTGGAAGACGTAAAAAGAGGATACATCTGGATATTATCTAGGCTTCCTTTCGCCACAAAAGAGAGCCAGCAGACTCTTTCAGGAGAAGGGCTTTTCCCTCCAGGAATGAGTCGAGATTGGAACTTAGAGATTTGACGGAGGGGAAGACAGAACTGTGCTGTCGCTGGCCCAGCACCGAGGCAGCTGAAATCTGCTGAGACAGACTTTTCATTATCTGAAACAATTACTTAGGCAAGCACAGCAGGAGACTTCATGAAATGTTTTTGAACGTGGATTCCTCCTGATAGGGCTTCATTACATAACACACTCTTTGTGAGCACCGGCAACCAGGAAGGCACAAAAAGGACACAGTCAGGAGCATTGCACTCAGCTGCTTTCTTTCTGCTTTTAAACCTGAGCCAAGCATTCAACAGTGAGGGGCTATCTCTTGCCTTTGCCACCCCCCCTCCTCCCCGCCGGCAACAACAGGAGCCTGGCTTTCATCACAGATTAATAAACCAAACTCTCTGTCATTTTACTCCAATTCCCACAGCCCTCCCTTTTGGGCACTTCTTTTGGAGAGGGGCCTGTTGGCCTGTTTGTACCTCACTTCCTTCCAAAAGGGGACTGGTAGGCGTAGAATTTAGAAACAAACTTGTTCCTTTGTTTCCAGATAAATCACAATTTTAGGCACTTAAATATCCGGACCCTTTATTTGGCATCTTGTTTGAATTAAGAACTGTTAACATGCTAAAGTCCTGTATCACCTGTTAAAGATACTGTATATATTTTCAAAATATTTAGCAGTCACCTCTGCATCTGCCTTTCCTCATTTGAACTCAAAGTGGCACACAGTGGAGATTTCTCCACTGTTTTCCACACAACAGTCCTGCAATCCTGTGAAGTATTCAAGCCAAGAGAGGGACTGACTGACTCAGGATCCACTGTATTTTTCCACCTATAAGACACCCCCGTGTACAAAACGACTCCTTACCACTTTTCCAACCCAAAACAACAGTTCCACAACCACACAGTTCTCCCCTTAGCTTACTTCTGTGTATAAGACGACCCTCACTTTTTAGTCTGACAATTTAAGACCAAAATATAGTCTTAAACATGGAAAAATATGGCTGCCCGTTGCTTCTAAGGTCACATGTTACTGTTGCAAATCAGCTCCCTGCACAACTGCCCTTCCTTCACTTCTTTGCCCAGAGCATACCATTGATTCAGTTATATTTATGCAGAACTGCCTTATTGTTTTCAGAAAACATTAGGTGGCTTGGAATTCATGTGTCTCTGTTCCTCATTAAAGGGCAATGCTGCAGACCTCAGTGTGTGAGAATTTGCTCTGACCCCCTGCAGTACCCAAACGTCTGGTACAACTCAGCTGCATTAGCTGTACTTCCAAAGTGCCCTCCCCATAGGGCTTCGAGGAACACATGCCACAGATCATGAGCCATTTTGTTTGGACAAGATGATAAATGGAGGGAGAATGGGGTATAGAGCAATTGGCTTGCATTTCCTGCTCTCTATCTTTCATCCAAAACTTCTCTCTGGTGCATGTAACCTGGCAGGGAGCTCCAAGATTGCTTTCAGATGAGACAGAAGCATAATAAACAAGAAGGGGGAAACTGCCCTCAGCATTTATCTCTCCTTGCCCTCAAGGGGTTGCATCCACTTTATAATACTGCATGTGCCCTTTAAGCAGCACTCCTTAAAGGTGGACTGCTATATTTACAAGAGGGCATATCTATAACTTATAAATAATCGAGCATCTCTAGAACATATCCTTTCAGCAATCAGTACTGGTGATTGACAGTAGTGGGCATCAGTCAAGGGCAGGTTTCAACAGAAGCCCAATAAAATTATTGGGGTGGCCATGTTTGTTTTTCACAAGCTTGTCTTCTACACATAAAAAGTAGGAAGTAGGGAATTTTCATTGATGCACCAAAGGTATCCTTGCAGGTAGATTGTGCTTTTCCACATTACTTTTGAGTACTCCAATGCTTTTTTATAGATGTCTAAGATTCTATGATTCTATGAAATCATCAGTGAGATAAATTGCAGGTCCAATACACACCTGAGAATCTACTTTCTCCCAAATGGAAATAGCAATGTGAAAACAACAGCAACAAAGGGCACTTTTACACGAACCCTAAAATCCGAGGCAAATGGCTCCCAGATCCGGAGCTTAAAATTGTTTTCCCATCAGCTCCGGAGTTTTTAAAAAATTAAGTGTGACCATGCCCACCTAAGCACCTCCCAGCGCACTTTTCAAGTACCTGCTCTCTGGAGGTGAAAAATTTCTGATGCGGATGTAAAGGAATGAATGCCGGGCTCTCCTCACCTTGTGTTTGTTGTTTTCTTGCCCCCCGCCCCTTTAAGAGATATTAAGAGACTGGAATGTTTCCCGGAGCAGAGCGAGATGGCAGAACGGAGGTGAGCTGGCATTTTTTCTCCTTTTTTCTCTCCCTCCCCTCACCCAGACAGGAGCCAGGGAGTGCGGAGGGATGGGGACACAGGAAGAGCAACAAACCCCCAAGGTCTCTGGTCCAAATTTAAGTGGACAGCGGATCTTAGGGGTCGTGTAAAAGCTCCCAAAATACACTACAGTACTTGCATATTCTTTCGGGAGACAGCAAAAACGTGGGCATCTTGATTTTGAAACCTTCTGTTTTTAAGGCAAACACTGATCTGTTTTATTTCGACAAGAGGTCTGCTTGCCTGTTGGATTACTATGGTATCTTTGCTCTAAGGTTATGAATTCATCTCTGAATTTGTTTACATGGTAGTCAAATGGCTGGGTGGTAAAGGGACTCGGGATCATCTTTCTCCTCTTTATTGTTTATTTTCCAATCCTTAAGGGGAAACTAGCCAGGCGTTTGTGATGGAAGGAGAGGCATGGCAAACGGAAAAGATATCATCTTATGGGGGAAAGCACAAAGCTCTGTTTTTAGTCAGCGGGCTTGGAGGAGAGGGAGGGGGGGAGGGAGGGAGTGTTTCAGAGATATCGGCTAGCTGCCCATGAGGTTTTTCCTCTGCCCAGTCCGCTCAGTTCCATTCCTGGCTTTGGGCATGGAGGATGCCAGCTGTCATGCTGGTTCATGGTTAGCTGTCAGAGGAGATAGGACATGTGATCAACAGGACCTGGCCTATTGGGATCCCGGAAGAAAACAGCCAGGATCTTAAGCTGGAAACCAAATTAAATAGGATGGCTAACGAACACATACAGTATCAGGGTCCAACATCCAGCTATTTGCCCTCTGGAAAAAACGATTTACATTAGTATAAACCAGAGGAAAGCCTATCAGGGTTTTATCTCCGGGTCACGTATTGTTTCCACGATCAAAATCTGGGCTCTAATGAGGATTTAAATGCAAGCATGGCTCTTTGCAGTTTAGAAATTAGGTTTAAAGTTCTTTATCCAAATGGGGTGCCGTTGACTGGCCAAGAGTGAACACTCAGGAAATCCATGTTTCTAATCTCAATTGTCAGTGAGGTTACTGAGTTTGGTAATTGCCCAACTGGGAAGGCAAACACAGTGAAGTTGAAAATCTTGCCTATTTATAAAAAAACCTTTGTGTCTTCTCTATATTAACAACAATGCCTATTTCCCACTCTTTTGTGGTTCAAAATGACAGTAGCCGTTGCCCTTTTGTATGGACACTTAGATGAGTTAGACACATTCTCTGTACCTTGTTAATCAGTGTTTCTATGCTTGCTATGCATGTGTGTGTGTTTTGCTTCTTGAAGGGAAAAGGATGCTAGCTTTGCCCAGATGTTCACAGAGACACTTTTGTGAAAAACGTAACCAGGGAAAAACAAGTTATCTGACCCTTGCATGGGAAAAAAGCCATCTTTTTAGTTCTGGAAATTCCTTGTCGAAGTGTTTTATTTGTTGAACTAACCTAAATTGACACGAATGAGAGATTTAGTGAATATTCGTCACAAGCATAATCTATACTAAAACTGCTCTGTCAAGTCTCACGTAGTAGCTGGGAAATCATGTTTTTTAGGCATATTTCCCTCCATCATCCCATAATAGCATTTTCTTGTAAATCTCCCGGATTTTATAATTTTAAAAAAATCCTCTGAATGGCATGGGTTAGGGGTTGCTGCATGGGTGCCGCCATGTTGGGGGCAGCTATTGAGCATGCTCAAAGCATCAAGCATGCTCATTAGGTGGTAGCGGCAGGGATACTGTGACCACAATCCCATATTTTCAAATCCAAAACTTGCCTTTGTGTGTTTGTTTGTTTTGCTATCAGGAGCCCCACACCAGAGGGAAAGGAGAAGGGGAGGGGGAGGGGTTAGGGTTAGGGTTAGGGTTAGGAGAAGGCGCTTTACTTGGGTTTTTTTGTACATGTGTTTTTGTTTGCGTGCACATGTATTAACGCACATGCACACATTACACCTCCCTCCTCCTGTCCTGGCTGGGGCCAGAGAAAACTTGACAGCTATGCTCTGAGTACATTATGTTGAAACATAATCTACTATAAAGTATAGGTGATTAAGAATCCCCTTTCTACACTGTCTCACCACAACTTTGGGTGTGTGTATGTTAACATTCCTGATTGAGACTTCAGAGTGTGAGTTCAAAGGTATTAGCTTTTGTGCACAACAACAACAACAAATGATTTCCAGTTTCTTTCATTTATTAGTAGCCTTGTCCAGCCATCTAAAACTCCAAGTAATCTTAGAATGCAGGTTCCTGCCCATTTAAGCTGTGCTGCTTACAACCTCTGATACCGGAATGAAAGCCTGCTGCACCTCCCAGTGGAGCAGAAAAGAGGGGTAAGGCTGCAACTAACAAGGGGGAAAGGGGGAAATATTACAGGGTTGAGGCTAGCTGATTCCCATGTTTTGGATGTTTTATATGAATCTATAGGTTCACATAGGCTTTTGTGTTTATAACAACATATAACCTTATAACTTTAATGTAATGTTGTCTATTAACATTATATATATGGCTGCCCATTGCTTCTAAGGTCACATGTTACTGTTGCAAATCAGCTCCCTGCACAACTGCCCTTCCTTCACGTCTCTTTGCCCAGAGCATCCTACCGTTGATTCAGTTATATTTATGCAGAACTGCCTTACTGTTTTCAGAAAACATTAGGTGGCTTGGAATTCATGCGCCTCTGTTCCTCATTAAAGGGCAATGCTGCAGACCTCAGTGTGTGAGAATTTGCTCTGACCTCCTGCAGTACTCAAACGTCTGGTACAACTTAGCTGCATTAGCTGTACTTCCAAACTTATAACTTTATATACAATTTTACATACCTTATACATACCTTATAACTTTAATGTAATGTTGTCTATTAATGCTGTAAGATGTACCTCAATTCCTTGTTCTCAAATACTTGAACATGTCTTAATTGGACTGGACTGTATATTATCCCTGATTACTGTAAGCTGCCTTGGGTCCGTTTGCAAGGAGAAAGGCGGGGTAAAAATATGCTAAAATTAATAAAAATAAATGATGCAAAGGGAAAGACAAATCAGCCTGGAGTTTCCACCCACCTCAAATCCTTAGTTCATCTCTGCTGCTGGGGCTTCTATTTTTTTTTTAAAAGCCCATTCACATCAATTCAGACATGTGGTCACTTAAACCAATGCTGAAAACCCACTGTGCTAACATGAACTCAGAGAATGATCAGCAAGATCTGTCAACAAGATTTGTCCATGAATGTCAAAGCAAAACAAACAAACAAACAAATAAGTTCTGCTTATATACCTATAGGGCTTAAAATACTCTCTGGGCAGTTTACAATTTATTTGTGCAGCCTACACATTGTCCCCCATCCCCCATGCAAGCTGGGTACTCATTTTACCGACCTTGGAAATATAGATAGTCAACCATGAGCCGGCTACCTGGGATTGAACTCCTGGTCATGAACACAGTTTTATCTGCAGTATAGCCATTTAACCACTGGGCCACACGGCTCCTAAATTATTTGGAGGAGATGTGGAATAAGAGCAAAATCACAATATCTACTCCAAATAAAACATATCTGCTCTATTCTTTATCAACCCCAGGAATGGTACAGACAGAATGAGGTATCTCTCCATGGCAGAACTATTTTGGTCAGTACTGGTTGTTATTTATCAAATCCTATGTTTTGTCTTATTAGTTATTTTAGGAGCTATGGGGTATGATGCATTTAAGGGGGGAAGAGAGAGATAGAGGCCCTATTTTTAGAAATATTGGTTTTATTCTAAGAATAAGTGTAAGAAGAGTAAGAAAACTAAAACATGTATCAATCAAAAGGTGATAAAGTTGAAAACCATGATGTAAACAGTTGAATGAAATTCTGTTGCCATACTTTTTGCTGCTGAATTCTGACAATGACATCATCCTGGTGGCAACTATTTTGTGGTATTAAAACAGTTTTCTTCTGCCTTGTGGTCCCCAGTGGCATCCTGATGATGGAAGTGACTACATGGGAACCTCAGGACCTTTAGCATATAAACTGGAAATGTTTAATTTCGTGGGGAGGGGGGAGTCACAATTGCTGCTGATGTCATTAGCTTTACATGGTATAACTTGTGTAAACGGATTTCAGCTATTATGAAAATGGAAATGCTTAGAGTGATATAGTTACAGGGACGAAGATATATGATTGGAGTATATTTAGTATTTGTTTATGCAAGTTTTTCAATAGATTCATAAACATGGAACATTGAGAACAGATGCACACAATTTAAAGATTTTGAAGTAAAATATCTGCAACATTAAAAATGATTGTATATACATATCTTTGTTTATGTATGCATGTGGATGTGGACTGAGAATGCAGCATAGTAAATGTAACCAGTACTCCAACTCCCTGGTGTTTTCAATTGAGAAAATTACTTTAAAACAATTATGTTTTGGTTCTTTGGTTAAAGAGATACTCTAAAAACACACACAAACAAGGATTCTTCCTTCATCTTGGGAGTTTAATTACTGGGCTCAAGTCTTCCATTAAAGACCCCATAGTCCTTCATACACTATTTCCTCTCCATTTTATAAGTATGTGGAGTAATTATTGAATATAAACATTTGAAACTGATAGCAACTGGTATTTAGGTTAACCAACAAGCTAGAGCATGACTGAGTCAAATCAAGAATGTTTCCAAGCCAGTGTATTTGACCTCTTCCAGTGACTGAGAGAATGAAGACTGGCTTCAGCGTGATCTGGAAGAGTTGCTAACACATGGTGTCATATATTTAGTACAAAATTCTCCTCTCTCCACTTCCAGGGATACATAACACTGAAGTTATTGGTAAGCCTGGGGAAATTACTCTTTTGGGTCCTTGGACTCCATGTCTCAGAATCTCCCAGCCAGGATCCCCAGATCTAAAGCTCAAGTCCAATATGAATGAATGAATGAATGAATGAATGAATGAATGAATAAATAAATAAAATGATCAAGAACAAGAATCGGAAAAGAGAAAGAGAAATGATACTTGAGCTATCTGCATTATTCAGCATATTGTAACACCAGTCCTTCAGTCTCTGTTAGATCAAGGCAATTTTGTTGAAGTTACAAAATGAAGATAGAACTCAGTCTATGGTTTCTTGCACATTGATTTCCCACATTTTAGGAGACCATCCCCAGAGAGGGTGCAACTACATTTCTGATGCTGTACTAATTGAAGTTCTGCTGATCTTACTAAGAAAATTATGAGAAAATTATAAGTTCTTTGAATATGTTATCTGGGGCATAGATGTAGGAATGTGTGGCTTTCCAGATGTTGCTGGACTGCGGCTCAACTCAGCCCAAGCCAGCATAGCCAATGGCAACTGGTGGTAGAAATTGCTGCCCAACATCTGGAGGGCTACACATTCCTCCTCATGGTTTTTTGGGGTGGAGAGAGGAGGAAGGACATTCATAGAGCACAGATGATAAACATGGGTGGTCTTAGAAACCAAGATGGGATAGAAATGAGAACAGAGGCCAAGCATTTAATGATCTTATAGACCAAAACCAGCAACTTGAATTCTGTGTGGAAAGCAGCCCCCAGTTTGCCCAGATGCTGGAGAGCTGAACTCAGAATTGTATGAATGTACATGGTAATTGCCTGGATCAATTCCAAAGTTAACCATGGAGAGTATCATGGTGCACAGAGATGAACAGAAAAGCAAACTAAAATGTTGCGGTGAATGAGAGCCAAGAACTGAGTTAATGGTTGGCACCAGTTAGGTGAAGAGAAGAGAAAATGGATCAGAGCCATCTTTCTGTCTACCCCATGGACAGTGATGTTCCCATAAGAGCTATCTACTTTGGCATTACCCCTTCTGCCATTATTATAGCCTTGGCTTGCTCTCTTTGCTACAATCTGCTATCTCATACAAAGGAGGGCACTGTAGGTGACTCTGATCCATGTACTGCCCATGTTGCATCTCTCAGTCAGTGGGTAGGTATTCTGGAAAGTGTTTTGATCTTTGCCAAAAACAGTGCCTCAGAAAAGCAATGAAGTGCCTCAGTGAAGTGTCAGGGTTTGAAGCCTCCCTCCCCCCAATGGTAGAAAACACATGCCAATTTGAATTAAAAGAAAAGGACTTGATATAGTCTTACTGGAGGTTTACCACGTCAGAGTGCAGGTAGGCATATTTCCATGGACCTTTGGGTCTGGGCAAATACTTTTAGCTTCTTCTTTCCCAGAGCGTATCTCCTAGACAGGTAAAAAGAGAGTCAGGGCTACCACCAGTCAGCTTGACACTGATTGCCAGACCAAATTCTAGAACAGGTAATTTGAAAATCAGCCTGCCTGCACTTAGCAAAGAATGTGGGAATTAGTAGTGTGGGTTTCCCAGACACCACTCATGGCACACTGTTTCCTAAACCAAACGTAAGGCTAGAGTAAATTTGGGATCTTTTGGTGGATCGGAAGGGCGATCTACAGTATGCAACAGTGAACTCCCAACCCAGATAAGAATTGCTGGGCCAACAGCATCCTTTTTCCAAATTCTAATACTTGGAGAAAGAACTCCAGAACCCGAGTCATAGAGGCACAGCTTGACAACAGACAGTGGTTAAATGCCTGTACTGCAGGTAAAACCATGCTCAAGACCTGGGGTTCAATCCCAGGTACAGTCACCACCAGCCAATCATGGGGGTTAGGGACCCACCCCACCCGCGATGCATGAAAATCCACGATATGCAGAAGTGGGTGGGGTGGGGCGGGGGGTGATTGCGCGCCTGTCCGAAGCTTCTCGGAGGAGCGCGGGGGGGCGCAGAACTACCCGATCACCCCTGCCATCCACCGCAGCTCTGAGGCTTCTCGGAGGAGCACGGTGGGGCGGCGCAGAGTGACCTGATTGCCCCCCACCCCCCGTGGGTGGCGCGGAGCGACCTGAACACCCCCACCCCTCCACATGGCCCGAGGCTTCTCAGAAGAGTGCAGGGGCAGCGCGGAGCAACCCGATTGTCCCCCGCCACCCCCCTGTGCGGTTCCGAGGCTTCTCGGAGGAGCACGGGGGGCAGCTTGGAGCGATCCGATCGCCCCCCGCCGCCCCCCGCACAGCTCCGAGGTGCAGGTACTACTATCCACGCAATGTAGTTGGGACCGCAGTACCTGAACCGCGAAATGGCAGGGGGTGACTGTAGCAGGCTCTTGGTTGGCTCAGCCTTCCATCCTTCTGAGGTCAGTAAAATGAGTACCCAGCTTGCTGGGGGGGGCAATGTGTAGCCTGCATACTGTAATTAAAAACTATAAACCACCCAGAGAGTACTTGAAGTGGTATGGGGCAGTATATAAGCAGAACACTTTGCTTTTTAACTTTAGCTGCTCTCTTAGTTAGATTGTGTTAGGATTTGGTGCCTTGTGGCATTTAATGGAACTGATGGTGGAAGTGGAAAAAAATAAAATAATATAAAAAGTGAACAGCGCAAGGCCAAAGTCCTGACCCATGGCATTTGTGCTGGCATAGCCACCCACAATTGTCACACCTTCATTGGCCCAATTTTGGCCCAAAGTCACTTAACTTGGTGCTACAGAATGTGCTGTTAAAGCCGGGGAGAGAACTGTATGGACTTCCGCATGCTGCTAGTAAGGCGTCAGCATTTGGTACCATCCTTGTTTCTCATCCTTGGGTCTCCAGATGCTCTTGGACTAAAGCTGACCAGAAGCTTTCACCAGGAGCTGTACTGATCAGGATTTCTGGGAGTTGTAGTCTAATAACATCTGGGGACCCAAGGTTAGGAAAACCACTCAGATGTTTTCATGGGCTTTTCCACGTGCAATATTTTCCAGTGCTCGGGTCTTGACCAGAATTGTACCATGGGGAAATTAAAGTTTTGCCATCGCCGCAAGCATTTAGCAAGCTAAAAGGGACATCAAATCCCTGCCCATCCTGGCAAGATGTCTGCAAAGACTGAGGCTCTGAGCCATCCATATGCCTTAAAAGAGAAGTTACTGTAAATCAAAGCATAGGACGATGGCATCACCCATGGCTCTGCTCTTGAGGAAGCAAGCGTCATGAAGTTCTTTTTTCCCCCTCACACGCTCCTCGCTTCCCCTTTCAAAGCTCTTATTTTCTCCCGGTTTTATATATTGTTCCGTCTAGACAGCAGAAAGTGACTAGAATACCTATATGTCAAGAATGCAGCGGTAAGTCTTTCAGATAAATATAGCAGGGCATTTCAAAGTAAAAATAAATATCTAAAGCTCTCAACTTATTAACAGCATCTGTCTCAGGCTTGATATGTACTTCTCAGAAATATTCTAATACCTACTGCATCTATATTTAAGCAACCTTGTTTCTGCTCTGGTGATCACATGTCATAAACTATCTCTATATTGTTGATGTTGTTGCTAAGCCACCCTGTGAGTTCTGGTTTCCAGTGTTTCAGGTTACGCTTTTAAAAACAGGCCTTCCAACTGTTTCACACTCCTCATTTAAAGATGATATGCAGGGCAGGTCTTACTATTCCACTCTGGTCTACTCTGGCATTAGAGAGTTACAGCTGAGGGAGGAGCTAGAGTTACAAACTTGTCATACGCAAGACCTTCTAACTTTCCATTCCGGAAATATCATTTGGAAGGAAGGTAAAAGCCAGGAGGTATATGGCCAATGAATTATCCCATGCCAGGCCCACATTCTTAGGGGACCACAGAAATCTTCACAAGAAAGGAAGGAACAAAGAAAGCGTCTGAGAAACTGGTTACTGGAAATCTGAAATCTTGACTCACATGATAATAATTTCTCAACTTTTTTAAAAAAGTCACTCTGTGGTGTCTTGTGCCCCCCATTTTTACACGATGAAAGTGGTTTTGTGAGAGGACTTATCAAGTTATGTTTCTAGTTCCTAATTTTTTAAAAAACCATATATTTCCAATATTTTCACGCTGCAGTATTTTCTATTCTGCAGATATCTTCTAATATATGTGCATAAATGATAATCTTTGGTAAAACTGCAGTGTGTATTTTTGAATCTTTAAATCTGAAGGGGAAATTTTTTTTGTTCCGATTTATTTCGAAGTGTGCAAAGAGTTAGATGCATTATGTGGCACAGTGGTTAAATGCCTGTACTACTGCAGGAAAAACTGTGCTCAAGACCTGGGGTTCAATCCCAGGTAGCCGGCTCATGGTTGACTCAGCCTTCCATCCTTCCGAGGTCGGTAAAAAGACTACCCAGCTTGCTCGGGGGGGGGGCAATGTATAGCCTGCATACTGTAATTAAAAACTATAAACTGCCCAGAGACTACTTGAAGTGGTATGGGGCGGTAAATAAGAAGAACACTTTGCTTTGCTTTATATCATAGAATCATAAAATCATAGAAACATTGTAGGGTTGGAGAGGACCTTGGAGGTCCTCTAATCTAACCCCCTGCCCAAAGTAGGAGACCTCATACCATCCCGGACAGATGACTGTCCAATCTTTTCTTGAAAACCTCCAGCGATGGGGCACCCAACAACACCAGGAGGCAAGCTGTTCCCATGTTTAATGGCTCTGTGTTATATAAAACAGGGGGCAAAGAAAGTCATTAACATCCGTCTGCTATGTAAAGGAGACTGGGTCCTTTCTTTCTTTCCTTCTATTTTTGGATACCAAGAGGACCCTTAAATAGATTAAAACAATATATAAGTGAAAGCACTTGCATATAGACATAGGCCGTTACTTCACGAAGTGCCTCGCTTCGAACCCACCTTGCCTTCGCTGTGAATTCGGAGGCGGTCACGTGGTGGTCACATGTTCTCGCTTCGCTCCCGCCCCTGTTTCTCAGTACTCACGAGCTGCAGTTTTAGGACCGATTCGAGCACAACCTCACGTGCTCCCTTCGCATTCGCATGCCACTTTTCAACGTTCCTTATTTCCCATCCATCCTTTTAAAAAATACCTACCGACAGCGTATCGATGCACTGATGCTGGACTGTCAGTTGCAATGGCTCTACTGATTTCAACTGTTTCCTGGCATCATTGGCAGCCCCCCGCCGCCGCCGCCGCCGCCGCCGCTACTCGGGGGGAGCCCCGCATGGCACAGCCGCCCGCCCTCCGCCGCTTGCACGCTGCCTGCCCCGGGTGCCCTGCTCTGGCCGGGCGAGGCGGCAGCGGCTCCTCCTGCTCCCCCCGCCGCCGCCGCCGCCGCCGCCGCCGCTACTCGAGCGAGGAAGTAACAGCACAAAGCGATGAAACGATATAGTGATGCATCAATATCCCTGTTTGAATATTTTTTTAAAAAACTTGAAATAAAAGCCAAAAACCGAGACCACACGTCACGTTGGGAGCGAAGCGAGATGCGAAGCGAAAAGATTCCCGGCCGCTGGCAGGGGAACCACTCACCCCGCTTGGAGCACGGTAAAGGGGGCATGGTCGGGGTGGCATCGCAGCCAAAAAGGAGGAGCGTGCGGACTGAAACGATCGATTCGCACAGAAATGAGGGCTTGCCGCGAAGCGAGCGGTTCGTGAAGTAACGGCCATAGAGAGAGAACAGCTTCTTCAATCAAAACCCAATATTTATTTATTTATTTATTTATTTTTTTATTTATTTGCACTGTATTGTTTATTTGCACTGTATTGAGTTTATTTGCACTGTATTGTATTGTTAACTGCCCAGACTGACCACACTGCCAGATAGGCAGTATAAAAATCCAATAAAATTATTATTATTATTATTATTATTATTATTATTATTATTATTATTATTATTATTATTATTATTATTATTATTATTTTATTGATTTTTATACTGCCCATCTGGCAGCGTGGTCAGTCTGGGCAGTTAACAATACAATACAGTGCAAATAAACTCAATACAGTGCAAATAAACAATACAGTGCAAATAAATAAATAAATAAATAAATAAATAAATAAATAAATAAATATTGGGTTTTGATTGAAGAAGCTGTTCTTCTCTATGGTCCTTATTTCACGAACCCTGTCTGCAAGCCCTCATTTCTGTGCGATCGATCGTTTCAGTCCGCACGCCTCCTCCTTTTGGCTGCGATGCCACCCCGACCATGCCCCCTTTACCGTGCTCCAAGCGGGTGAGGGTCCTTCTGCCAGCGGCCGAATCTTTTCGTCAGATCTCGCTTCGCCTCCCAACGTGACGGTGGTCTCGGTTTTTGGCTTTTATTTCAAGTTTTTTAAAAATATTCAAACAGGGATATTGATGCATCACTATATCGCTTCATCGCTTTGTGCTGTTACTTCCTCGCCGAGTAGCGGCGGCGGCGGCGGCGGCGGCGGCGGCGGAGCAGGAGGAGCCGCTGCCGCCGCCCGGCCAGAGCAGGGCACCCGGGCAGGCAGCGTGCAAGCGGCGGAGGGCGGGCGGTATAATAATAATAATAATAATAATAATAATAATAATAATAATAATAATAATAATAATAATAATAATAATAATAATAATAATTTATTGGATTTTTATACTGCCTATCTGGCAGCGTGGTCAGTCTGGGCAGTTAACAATACAATACAGTGCAAATAAACTCAAATAATTAATACAATCCAATAAACATAAAATGCTGTAATATAATAAAAATAAAAATAAAATTAACATTGAAATGACATAAAACAGTGTATATGTATTGTTATTGGTGGGCAATAAGAAAATTAAAGAAAAAAGCTAAAGTTAAACTGAATGTAAATGTTAAATTGTAAGCCTTCAAAGGAAGGGAAGGAAATTAAATAATCGGATCACAGAATACTGGAGTTGGAAGGGGGTTATAAGTCCATCAAATTTAACCCCTAGTTGAAAGTAGAATCCAGGTCAAAGTAAATCTGACAGATGGTTCTTTAATTTTATCTTGAATGCCTTCAGCATTGGAGCGTTCACCACCTGCTGAGGTAATTGGTTCCATTGTCATACTGCTCTAACAGTTGAGATTTTTTTCCTGTCACAAGTTAGTTATTATGTGTTCTGCACTCTGGATCTGATAAAGAACAGAGCCCCCCCCCCTCTTCATGATAGCCTTTCACATATTTGACAAGTGTATCATATATCTCCCCAGGTCTTTCAGTTTGTCCTTTCAGGACTTGGTTTCTTGGAACTTGTTTGAGTTTGCCTGAATGCTTCTGAAAGTGTAGTGTTCAGAACCGAACACAGTACTCAAGTTTAAACCTAACCACTGCCAAATATAGGAGAACTATTAATTAATGGGATTTGGAGACTATATTTTTGTTAATGCAGCCTAAAATAGCATTTGCCTTTTTTGTAGCCACATTGCACTGTTGGTTCGTATTTAGCTTGTGATCCTCAACAATTCCAGGATCTTTCTCATTCATAGTATTACCAAGCAAAGTAGTGTATCTGCCATCCTGTAACTATGTGTTTGGTCCCTTCTTTGGTCATCAGCACTTCACTCATCCTCCCATAATTTTAAGAAAAGAATATAAAGTGGTTCTGAGAGTTCTTCAGCCAGTTCTTTGGATACTCTTGGATGCAGTTCATCCTGCCCTGGAGATCTGAACTTGTTCAAAATCATAAGGCATTCCTTGACTATTTGTTTCTCGACCTCACGCTGCAATCTTTCCCCACATTTGCCTGGAGGGTCATATTTTGGCGAAAGACTGAACTGAAGTAGGAACTGAGCTCTTTTGCCTTTTCCTTGATTTCTATTATCATTTTTCCATCCACATTTCTTTGTCTTCTACTACACATGTACGTAAATAATGCTTTATGGTTGATTTTCATTTTCAATAATCCTGGAGGGTCATAGACTGTATTTTGGTGAAAGACTGAACTGAAGTAGGAACTGAGCTCTTTTGCCTTTTCCTTGATTTCTATTATCATTTTCCATCCACATTTCTTTGTCTTCTACCACACATGTACGTAAAGAATGCTTTTTGGTTGATTTTCGTTTTCAACAATCCTGAGCCAAATGTCCATGGGTTGGGGGTATTTATATGCTGACAGCATGAGTTTGGTGCAGCAACTCCTCATTTTTAAGGATGTTAGAACTGTATTTTGAAATGTTAGTTCAATCAATTGGTTTGCTACTGATTATACACGAAACCCCTAGGAAATATTGCTTCAGCTGAAAGGGGTGGGACTAAGAAAGAGCAGGGCTGTGAGTATGAGATTTAAATCTGAAAGAGTGGGAGAGCTAAAGAAGTTTGAGCTGTTGTTGCCACTTAGACAGCTAAGGTCCTTGCCAACCTGATCTAGGTATAATTCCTATCTGCTTGTGTTGGAGGGATGAATCCACATCACGAATTCATGTATATACAATTGAATGGATATTTTATTCTAGGAAGATTCTGCATGTGGAGCTGATTCTTCTGTGTTTATGGATACCCAAACCAGTCAAGGAAAATGTATTGGATTTTTGTCTGGATTTAAATTCAAAAGGACATTTGAACTTTGCGATTCTGCAAGCAACTTCTTTGTTGGTGCTTTTGCTGAAGATATGGGTGAAAAAATTGTAGCATTTTGTTTTTGCTGTTATTCCTTATGCTGTCTGTGATATTAACTGTGACATAGGCTGCTATCACACAACCACTAAAATCCACAGGAAACTCCGGATCACCCCCTGGAGCAGTCACGTGGTTGATGTTGCGGATCGGATGTTCCCATGATTGCATTTTGAAAACCCGCAACGGTTCTGATCCCACGACTGAGAACTACAGCAAAGACGAGATTTATTTTCTGAACCTGTGTTTGCAAGGGTCATTAATAGATATCTAACTAAACAAATACACACTCCAAAAATTATCTATCCATCTTAAGGTGATGAGGAAAATGTGATTCTAACTGAAGAAATTGGCCCTTTTTGGTTTTCAGTACTAGACATGGGCACGACTTGGCAAAATTGTCGTTTCCGTCTTCGGATACCGTTTCCGTTACGTAACGGAAACGGTAACGACAATTAAGCTGTCAGAACTCGAACTCGAACCGAAAAAAGAAAACTTGGGTCTGATTTGTCGTTGTCATTCCTGGCATCGCGCGGCGATCGCGCGATGCCAAGCGGCACAGAAAATAAGTTTTAAAAATAACAAAAACCCAATTCCCAGCCAAAAAAGCAGGCGAAAATATGCCTGCCTGAGGGCACCTACCAGAGGGGTGGTTTCTGGGCAGGGGTACCCGGCCTTCCCCACCTCCTGTCCTGGGCTGCTGGTACCGGGCTGGGAGGGGGCATCCTCGGCGTCTCCATTTGCCATGCGGTGCGGGGGGTCCAAAATGGCGTCCGCAATATTTTTTTTGAAATCGTGGTCCAAAAAACCACCAAAGCACCACAGAAACAAGTGAAAATTAGCTATTTTAAATGCTTGAATTTTTACAGTAGCAGCAGTGGGTTTTTTTTATAGCAGTAAAAGGTCGCACTGATTTTATTTTATTTTATTTTATTTTTATTTTTATTTTTTTACACCTGCACAATGATGGGCTGGCCGTGGGATGGGACCATGCAAATTTTTGGACCCATTCTACCAATCGCATGGCCAGGTTTTGACTGACACTTCTGGATGTGCAAGAGGGCATAAAAAGCCGAGGCACTCCCAGAAGAGTCGCAGTCCGGGCTTGGATGTGGGTGGGAGAGGGCTGTGTGTAGCTGGCTGCTGTGCTAGACTAGTTTCGATTTCGCGGAGCCTTTAGATTTCAGTTAGGCAGGCAGGGAGGGAATTGATTCAATTGAATTTTTAGGAAATAATAATAATTCCTTTCATTCTCTGTCTGCTGTGGGGAATAGCAACACAGTTTATTCTTTTTTATTCTCCTGCAGTTTGTTAGGATTTCTTTTCTGATAGTGCTTCAAAGAGGGGGAGGTTTGAGTGGGAGGGGAGGTGTGGATTTATTTTAAAAATTTCATTTGCTTGGTGGCAAGCCAAGGTCCTTTCATACCCTGTCTGCAGCTCTGCTGTGGATGCACTGCCCACTTTGTTTGCAAAAATCGCAATTGCTATATTCGATGCAGTCTTGTGCAGCAAGTCAATTTAAAGTGTTTTCCGCCTGCTCTGGGTCATTGCGGGACCCGCAACCAGCCACCCGCGTGCCCGCGCACCCGCCCCTCCCCCCTGTCACTGCCGCCGCCCGCCCATGCCCCCCCGCCATCCCGCCTGCCGCCTAGGGCGCAAAAACACCTAGCGCTGGCGGGACGCCACTCGCTGGGACGTCAAATCGTGCGAAATCACGGCGGTGGTAACGACAAACGACAAACGACACGATGAAACGACAATTTTTAAAAAAATTTCACGAAAAACGGAAACGACCCGAAACGGACCCGTCCCGAAAAACGACAACTTGAAAAAAATTTTTTTCTGGTCGTGCCCATCTCTATTCAGTACCAAAGGATTTGAACCCACGAAAAGCTTCTAGAAGGCTACCTTCACCTTTACATGCCAATGGACACACTATTCCTGCCACTCCTTGTAATTAATATTTTGTTGTATCTTTCAGAGCTGGGGTGGCCAAGTGTGGCCATCCTCACGGTGCCACTAGAAACTCCCTGCCCCAAACAGGGTGAGCTGATCTTGGACCAAATAGGTGACAGGCCCTTGCAACAGGCTGGCTGATCTATCCAAAGTCACATCAAACAATGGATCTGTCCACTGATAGAGCATACTTTGGGAGTGATGCGCCCAGGTGCGGCCTGGCCTGGGTGAAAAATGGGCTAGGTTTCTCAATGCAAGGACGGCATCAAGAGGCAAGTAAGCAAGTCCATGTCTGTGTTGCAGTCATCTGTATCGGCACACTGACTGGAAGAGCAACTGAGCTTGCAGCTGTACTCAAACCACAGTGAGTTGACATCTGCGCCCTTTAGGAGACAAGATGGAGTGGAAGGATATCATGCAACATCAGTCATGGGTACAAGGTCATCTATTTCGATGGACCCAAGATACAAAATAGGGTCGGCATTGCTGTATCGCAACAGTTTTGTGATCCTGTGGCAGATTTGATGACCGACTGATGAAGATTGTCATTGTAATGATAAAGTGGCACATCCACAGCTTCAGCACATGCACAGCATGGACAGGCTGTCCTAAGAGTGACAAAGGCTACTTTCACACAACTACTAAAATCCACAGCAAACTTTGTCTGGATGGTCTGGAGTGGTCACATGTTTGATGTTGCAGATCAGATGTTCCCATGGTCACGTTTTGAAAATCCGCAACCATTCTGATCCCATGACTGAGAACCACAGCAAAGACACCATAACGGGGTTGAAAAGGTTTTGGTGCGTATTTTCCATGTTCCCGCGGACTCGAGTAGCGGTTTAAAATCCGCATCAGAACAGTGAAAAGGAATTTATCACCTCGAGACCAGGTACTTGTAAAATGCACTGAGTTGCACTTTAAGACTGGGTGTGGTCGCACTTTAGTTTTTAAAAGTCCGCTGCTTGTGGGAAAACAATTTGATGCTCCGCATCTGCGAGCACTTTACAGTGGATTTTAGTGGTCATGTGAATGCAGTCAAAGAGTTCTTCTGGAACCTTCTTGAGAAGAAATCTATCACTGTCCCAGCTGAGGATTACCTCATCATTGCGGGACATTTAAACAGCCATGTTGGAGCAAGGGTGGATGGCTACAGCTATCATGGCAGGCATGATTTCAACACCCATAACAAAGATAGGGAATCCTTGACACTGACACTCAAAACCATGTCCTTGCCAACACATGGTTTTGCAAGCACCCATCAAACTTGTGACCTACTACAGTGGCAACACTTCATCCCCAACTGAAAGACTGTTGATCCCATTGAGAGGTGTATATGCATTCCAAAGGCAGTTTCCTTTCCTGATATTACATTGCATAAAACTGCCCATACGTAAGGCTGCTAAATGTGAAACTTCATAACTTCAGTAAAGATTTTCAGTTTTGAGTAAAGCTTAAACAACAAACAGACAACTGTCTAGTACCACTGTAGATGGGGAAAGCAAACATTACTGCACTACTTCCTGCAGTATGCCAACTTCCTTCTGTTTTGGTTTCTATCACAATTGACCACATAGCTTTTCTGAACTCCTTTCCATTATTTCCTTCATAACCCCCTTCTTTGATTTTACAGCTTTCCGCCCGCCAAAGACTTCTCTCCTTTTGTTTGTATCCTCTGCCATGTGACCCAGTCACTTCCTTTTCCCTGACACTGGCTAAGGGGTGTTTGAGGTTCCTTACTGCCATGTAGTGCCAGGAAAGACACACAGGGAGCTATATGTATCATGAGGCAGGAACTGGACATGGGCATCCCAGACTAAGTTTCCGGGCTCGGTAGTGGTTTCCATGTCATTTTGGCAGCATGTGATAACAACTGCTTGCACAGTCGCTGCCAAGGAGAGAGAGAGAGAGAGAGAGAGAGAGAGAGAGAGAGAGAGAGAGAGAGAGAGAGGAAGAGTCCACTCAGATACACAGTGAGCAGTGTGTTTCATAGTGCAGGGAGATAACATGGGCTTAATGGTAATAAACCACCTGTCTTTCTTCTTTGGATTATTCACCACACTTCCTGACACTTGTGAAAGCTGTGCGCCAAAGAACTGTAGATCGGAGGCCGGGAAGCCGCATCCCACTTCGCATGTGTAATTTTTCTTTTTTAAATTTTTTTCAGTTACTTTTTCTGCAGGGAGATAACATGGCATGATAGCTTTGTAATGGTAGTTAAACGGAAGTTGCTTGGTCACTGCTCTAGGGATTTAGGAAGGGATTACTTGCCCTTGGAGGACCGATGGATCATGTTGTGTGCTGGGGAACAGCACGAAGCAATACAAATCGGGAGTGGAAAATGATCACAGTAATTCAGCTTTAATGACAGCAATGCATCACGCGGTAAATTTTTTTAAAAATAAAAAAGAAACACGGACACACACACACACATTTCGCTTGGTGAGGACAGAGAAAGAGGGTGGGGGAGAGAGAGAGAGAGCAATCAGAGAGAGAGAGAGAGAGCCATTGAGTATGTCACAACTGTAATGACGCAACACACACACACACACACACACACACACAGAGAGAGAGAGAGAGAGAGAGAGAGAGAGAGAGAGAGAGGAGAAACTACTGCTTGTTCTATTTAGTCACACTGGTTCAAATGGCATGGAGAGAGAGAGAGAGAGAGAGTTTTCTCTCAGCGTCTCTTGTTTCTATCCCAATTCATTACAGTTTGGGAAAGTTGCTTTTTTGGCCTATCTGGAAGTTGAGTCATGGCAACTGGACTTCTTTTCTTGAGAGATTGAAACGTTTTGCTGCTCATCCAAGCAGCTTCGTCAGCCTGAGGAAAGTTAGTGGGCGAGTCCTCCATTTTACAGTTCACCTTCACCTTTCCTGGCTGAATCTCACAAGAGGCACAGGTGTTTGCCTCATGTGGAAGGTCTGCAGAGATGGTGCCTGCCGAGCCTCTAGTGGGAGGGAATTCTAAAGTCTGGGAGAAGCAAAGTGAAGGCTTTGTGCTGTGTACCCACCAAATGCACATTTGAAGGTAATGAGACTGAAAGAAATGCCTCTCCTGATGATGTTAACACCAAAGAACGATCAAAAAGGAAGAAGACTTTACGTTGTGCCCTGAAACAGACCAGCAGCCAGTGGAGCTGCTATATCACTGTGACAACTTTTTTGTCTATGTCTTTTGCCATCGAGTTGTATCCAATTTGTGGAAACCCTTATGCGCGAGTCATCTCTTAAATGTCCTGTCTTCAACATCCCTTCTTAGCTCTTGTAAACTCAAGACGGCGGCTTCCTTTACAGAATCATTCCATCCTATATCTTTCTTTTTTTTCCCTGTTGCCTTCAACCTTTCCCAGCATTGTTGTCTTTTTCAGAGAAATCCTGTGTTCTCATGGTGTGTGCAAAATACAACACCTTCAGTTTCATCATATCTATCTTCAGAGATAGTTCAGGCTTGGTTTCCTCTCTAGGATATCCACACAACAAGAATCCCCAGTGAGTTCAGAGATGCTTAATGCCATGTAGCTGGGTATAGCATTGTTCTCCTGTTATAAGTAGTCAACATTTGTAATACAAAAGGAATTAAAATGCAAGTGGAGATTCTCAGTCATCCAGGTGAGGTTATTCAGGAGCTGAATAAAGGCAACTGGACTTCTTTTCTTGTGGCATCGAAACATTTCACTCCTCATTCAAGTAGCTTCTTCAGTCTGAGGAAAGTGGGTGTGAGGCTTCCAATTTCACCTTGGTTTCACCCCAGCTGGCTCTGAATAGGCTCATTAGATGGACAATGGCCTGAGTATGTGTAAAAGTCACACTTATACAACCCCCAGGGTGAACTATAAATTAGAAGCCTCACACCAACTTTCCTCAGATGAGGAGGCAAGATGCTACCTATGCAACCATTAACTGGCTCACCAACACACAATATGAAGTGGGACTATGAAAGAGTAGGGCTGTAAAAGACTGAATCAGAAAGAGCATGAGAACTGAAAAGGCTGTTGCTGCTGTTGCTCCTTTGACTGGGGTTGAATCAACATACTGCATATACAATTTAATTGTTATTTAATTCTAAAGTTTTGAAGACTCTGCATGTGGAACCAATTCTTCGATGTTATGGATACCTAACCTAGCTGAGGCAAATATCTTGGATTTTTGTCTGAATTTGAATTTAAAGAGCATTTGAACTATGTGATGCTGCAAGCAGCTTTTGTGATGGCCATGTTAATGAGTTGCATGTCATTTTTATTGTTAAAGTTTTGACTGTGTGGTGCTGCTATCATCCAGAGAAGCTCAAAAGTAACTTTTCAAAAAGAATTTGTGACTTGTTTTATCATTCATTTTCCAGTTCCTTTTAGAGGGAGAAGTCTATCTTTTAAAGGAAGAAAATCACATAAACTTTGAGGGGAAGAAAATACTCTCAAAATGTGCAAACAAACTTGTCTCGTTCCCAAGAAGTGAGAGGAAGAAGTAATGAGTCAATGTTATGATTTCACTGAACAAGGAACGAAGCCTTCAACTATTTACATTATTTACAAAAATAAATTTATGATGTTCTTGCTACTGTCAAAAATCGTGTATTACAGGAAATACAGTAACTTCCAAGCTTGGTGTCAACTGGTGGACTTCATATGTTGCCTGGATTTGGGAACAAGCAAAATGAAAATAATTTTTTGTTGTCATCATATGAGCCAAAGGTTGGGGGTTCAATTCCCCACTGTGCTTCCTTGAGAGGGATGGGACTTTATTATTCTTTCTTTCTTTCTTTCTTTCTTTCTTTCTTTCTTTCTTTCTTTCTTTCTTTCTTTCTTTCTTTCTTTCTTTCTTTCTTTCTTTCTTTCTTTCTTTCTTGTTGAGGACTGAGAAGGGAGGGCATACACCCTGGCTCCAGAACAGTTACTGCTTGCCAAAAATGGCAATACTAATAATTAACTGGAAAAGACGAAAGACGTTGAGCAGCTCTGCCCCTTTCCAATGTCGCTGTGGCAAAATCAAACAAACAATGGTCTGGAGCAGACGGGCATGGTTCCCTGTAATCATTGCTAAAGGAGGAAGCTTTTCTACACAACAGGCACATCCTCCTGCTTGTGAGTTTCAGGGAGAGAAAGATATGGGCCATTGAAAATCAGGTAAAGCACAGCCCATGTCGTCGGCAAGTGTAAACATCTTACGTAGGTGTCATATGTGCCTAGATGGCTATACCTCATTTCCTGAACCAAACATCCCTCTCCGCAAGGAACCATCTTTCTGCAAACGGCACTTTTCTACACTTCATTTCACGCCTTCCTTCAACAGCTGTCCCGCCGTCGACTTGGCAGGGATGGCAAGAGCAAAGCCAACAGGGGTGACATTCACAAACCTGGAGTGAAATGAAGGGTGGCAAAGTGAAGCGAATGTGCACTTTGAGAAGATGACAGCTCATTACCCCATCTCAGCAGTAACCAAAGCAGGCCGCGCCCAAAAACCACTGCAGAACACAAAGGAGGCAGCTTAAAAACAGCCAATGAAGAGAAAAACATACCGCCCTCTTATTGTGATGAGTTGCCGACCTAAGCAGCAGCTATGATAATGCAGGCAGTAGGAGAGCATGACTTGGCTTCTTTCAGAGTTGTGCAAGGACCCTTGTGATCGGCCCACTGGGTGATAGGATGTGAAAACCCTTCAGTCTTAATTTCATTGTGTTCCTCCAAGTCCCCTTCTTCCATCGATTCGTTTCTTCCTACACTGTAGCCTCGATACATGTTCTGCACATTTTTTCTAACATGTGCATGTATTGGTGCATTTTACATGTTGCATGCATTTATCGACATGTATCACTATGTATAATACTAATTACATATTAATTACATGTTGTTAGCCTGTGGAACTCCTTGCCACAGGATGTAGTGATGGCATCTGCCTGTGGATGCCTTCAAAAGGGGATTGGACAGATTCCTGGAGGAAAAGTCCATCACAGGTTACAAATCATGATGGAGATGAGTAATCTCCAGGCTTAAAATTGGGGTACTTCAAGAACTAGATGCAGGGGAGTGGTATCAGGAGACAGATATCTAGTCTCGTGCACTCCCAGACACATCTGGTGGGGCCACTGTGAGATACAGGAAGCTGGACTAGATTTTATTTATTTATTTATTTTTACAATTTATATGGCACCCACTACCCAAAGGTCTGCCACTAAAACAGCTATATATATAATGACTGCAAACCCATGCAGCAGAGGTATGGAAAATATTGGAAGAACTACAGAGAAGTTGCCTTGTGCAACTGGAGATGAGAAATCTCTCCAAGTTTGACTATTCCTCACTGAGTTCTAGTCGAGACAGTCTAAATCGATGGGGAGGACTAACTTAGTGAGTATTCATTTCATGCCTAAAAATAAAGTATGAAAAAGAGAATTATAAACATTTTCTTGACCTGCCTAATCTATGAGGGCCAAACTTAGTTTCTCTTGCTAGTGGCATGTATGTGGCCATTAATTATATTACCCATTAGTGCTGGCATAATAATAGCTGCTGTAGCAAAAATAATAAAGAGGATTTTGACATAATCTCTAGGAAACCTACACTCCTATTCAGCAGATGTGTACGTCTGTGCTATGATATGTACATGGATAATATGTGGGGATATCAAAAGAACAAGGAAATGAGAAAGCATATGTTGTGAAAATCCAATTCAATGAATACAAAATTATATCTGATCACAGTGGCCCCTCATAACAATAACAGGAACTGGTGACCATACAATTATCCTAGCTTTTCTGTACCAATTAATATCTGCAATAGCATCATCATTAAACTGCAGAGCTGTGGATCATTGAGTCCAGGCCCTGTCAAGGAGACACAATTGAGAATCAAATGCCCAGCCTCTGGCTCCAAAGCCAAATGCCAAAATTATGCTGAGCTATCTAGCTGCCTAGATGCCCTGAGCACATCTGATCTCGCCTGATTTTGGAAGCTAAGCAGGGTCAGCCTTGGTTAGTACTTGGATGGGAGACCACCAGGGAATACCAGGTGCTGTAGGCACCTGGAGTAGGAACTGGCAAACTACTCTAGTATTCCTGCCAAGAAAATTTCATGGACATGGGGTCACAAGGAGTCGGTCATGACTGTAACGATACAACATACACACACATCTAGCAGTACTTTTAGCACAGGAAACTCGTGCTTTGAACGTTTACTCTAGTATAAATCTCCGGCATGGCTTCTAGGATTTTGGGAGTTGCAGTTCAGATGTCTGAAGGATAGGTTCCCTTGTTCTAAGATGAAGATTGAGTTTATCAAAGTTTTAGACCAAAAATCCCAGAATCTCTAGTTCTGAAATTTGTGGCCACGCAAAATCTGAACAGTCCAAGAGCGCCCTCAGAAGAAGGGAAGGGTAAACCAGTTCTGAGTATTCTCTACCTAGAAAACCCTGAGAAGTGTTGCCTTGATTTGATGTCTTCTTCTTCTTCTTCTTCTTCTTCTTCTTCTTCTTCTTCTTCTTCTTCTTCTTCTTCTTCTTCTTCTTCTTCTTCTTCTTCTTCTTCTTCTTCTTCTTCTTCTTCTTCTTCTTCTTCTTCTTCTTCTTCTTCTTCTTTACTAGAATTCAGAAGAGCTAGATTCAATCCAAGGGTTTGGTTGGTAATGGTAAACCATTCCTTGAGCATCACTCGTACTATGGAAAGCATATTAGAGTTGCCATAAGTTGGAAACAACTCAATGGCGCATTGTGTAAACAAGAGACATAGATAGGGTTGAACATCTTGTTAATCAAAATGTATTTATGTGGCAGAAGGTTTTGTGAAAACGTAGGATGGTACACCTCTAAGCAAGATGTTTAATGCATTCGATCCAGAAAAAGTTAGATGTTCTTTATGGCTTTTACAACCAATGGGCTGCATTCTACATGGTCATTTAACTTGTAGAAGAATCTGTGATCTGACACTGTTTTTCAGTGAAATAAAAAAAAAAAACCAAGGCAAAAGAAGTTGGTGATTTATCTCTTTCTACCTGTCCTTGCAATTTCCTCCACAAGGGTAGGGAAAATCCCTCCAAACAGTTAGGGAGATGATTGTTCCAGGAGGATTTCCACTCCCCTCTCTTTCTTCTAATGGAAGCCTGTCCTTCCACACAAGACCCTTCTGAGATTGGGATGCAGAGGCTACAACCTAGTGGTGCCTCACATATTTCAACTAGGCTGAAGTGTGGCTAGTGGTTTCTGGAATCCCATCCAGGGGTTTCAGTGAAAAATAAAATGTAAAAATGTTCCTTCTGGTGCAAGGAGGAGGCACACGGGCACATCATCTGTATGTGTGCATTCATACCCGGATGAAAAAGCAAATTCATAAATAGCTCCCCTGTGTGCTATGCATTGCTAGTTCTGTTATTGGCTGATCTACATCCGGAAATTATACATATTGTAAATTAGCCTTTTCCAGCCTGGTGCCCTCCAAAGATGTTGGATGAAAACTCTCATAGGAGAACTTCTGGCCAGAGATGATGGAAACTGTATGACAGCATGCCAGGCTACATAAGCTTGCCTTAAGTCAACTGTTTTCTGTAAGAAAAAAACATGTATCAGTATGTGTGTGTACTTTTAAGTGCTTCTGCTCACCTCTGTTCCTCCAAGGACTTGGACATAAGCAGCATTCTGTGGTACATAAGATGTAAACAAGTCAGTAGTCAGGCTGGAAAATGAATATTTTGCCTCTAGTTTGGAAAATTTGAATCCAGATTAACCAAGATTAATTCAAAAAGGGTTAGCTAAAATCAGGCCATCTCAGCTCTTAGATTGTGATGTCACCCAGTTTCAAGACACCATAATTAAGATAGGCCATGATTTAGAATTTGAAGACAACATTAACAAAACACACACACACACACACACACACACACACACACACACACACACACACACACACACACACACACACACAGAGAGAGAGAGAGAGAGAGAGAGAGAGAGAGAGAGATGGAGAGATGTCTTTGAGCTCAGTTTGAGGGAAGAAAGCTCAAACTCAAGCCTTGTTATGGCTCATCCATAAGAACATAAGAAGAGCCATGCTGAATCAGGCCAACGGCCCATCTTGTCCAGCTTCCTGTATCTCTCAGTGGTCCCACCAGATGCATTTGGGAGCGCATGAGACTAGATATCTGTCTCCTGATACCACTCCCCTGCATCTGGCCCTTGAAGTAGCCCAGTTTTAAGCCTGGAGATTACACATCTCCCTCATGGTTTGTAACCCGTGATGGACGTTTTCTCCAGGAATCTGTCCAATCCCCTTTTGAAGGCATCCAGGCCAGATGCCATCACAACATCCTGTGGCAGGGAGTTCCACAGACTAACAACGTGCTGGATGAAAAAATATTTTCTTTTTTCTGTTCTTACTCTCCCAGCCCACAATTTGAGTGTATGTCCCCTAGTTCTGGTATTTTGTGAGAGGGAGAAGAGCTTCCCTCTACCCACTTTACTCATGCCCTGCATTATTTTGTACGTCTCAATCATATCCCCTCTCAGGCACCTTTTTTCCAGACTAAAGAGCCCCAAATGTTTTAGCCTTTCTTCATAAGGGAGGTGCCCCAGCCCAGTAATCATTTTAGTAGCTCTCTTTTGCACATTTTCCAGTTCCACTATGTCTTTCTTGAGATGTAGTGACCAGAATTGTACACAATACTCCATATGCGGCCTTACTATTGTTTTGTATAATGGCATTATAATGTTGGGTGTTTTATTTTCAATCCCCTTTTTGATACTCCCTAGCATGGAATTGGCCTTCTTCACTGCTGCCACACATTGGGTAGGCACCTTCATGGAGCTGTCCACCAACACACCAAGGTCTCTTTCCTGATCCGTCATGGTTAACTCAGAGCCCATGAGTTGATAGATAAAGTTTGGATTTTTTGCCCCAATATGCATTACTTTACATTTGGCTACATTAAAACGCATTTGCCATTTCTCAGCCCATTCCCCCAGTTTCAAGAGATCCTTCTGGAGCTCTTCACAATCTTCTCTGGTTTTTACCACACGGAAAAGTTTTGTGTCATCTGCAAACTTGGCCACCTCACTGTTTATCCATGTCTCCAGGTCATTTATGAACAGATTGAAAAGCCGGTCCCAGGACAGAGCCCTGGGGCACACCGCTTTTCACCTCCCTCCATTGTGAAAATTTCCCATTGATACCTACTCTTTGTTTCCTGGATCTCAACCAGTTCTCAATCCATAAGAGGACCTGCCCTCTTATCCCCTGATTGTTCAATTTTCTTAGCAACCTTTGGTGAGGGACTCTGTCAAAGGCCTTCTGAAAATCCAGATAGACTATATCCACCGGTTCACCCAAATCCACATGCCTGTTTAATCCTTGTAACATTAAACTGTGGTTTAGAGCAGAGATGACCAAGGGCCATATGGTCCTCTTCATGTGATCCAGTTCCCTCTGCCTTGGTCCCTTTTTCTGGGGAGGGCACCTTATAATATTTATAGGGTGAACAGTATTCAGGAGTAGCTGTTCACCTTATATATACACTGCAGGGCCAACCTGAACCATTAACCCCCAATTTTCCAAAAGAGGAAGTTGGCTTTCAGCCTTTTTTGTGATCTCTGTTCTGCATTTACTGGAATTCCAATGGTCTGTATGACACCACAGAAGTCTTAGGGGGCAAATTTTGGCCCCTAAAGTTGCTTATACCTGCTTTAGAATGACATGCAAACACAGCCTAAAACTCTTTTAGAGCTGGCTAGCCCAGCGCCCGGAGTAATCGCCTGAGTCTCATCACCTCAGGGGTAATGTACATACCAGTCAACAGTGGGGCTGAAGCCATTTTTGAGTGGGTAAGAGCCATGCTTGCGTCCCCCTTTCTGTCATTCTCTTTTCTCTCACTTCCCTTAATCCTTCCCACACAACTCTTACCAGAGGCCTGAAGTGATCCTCACTTGTTCCTCACCCCTGCTCTAAACATGGCTTACTGCACAAAGGCAGGCAAAATAAATTACTCAAAGGATCACAGTGTCAGATGCTTGGAGAATTTTCAAGCAACAGGCAGTCCACTTCTATAGCTGCATAGATTTAACAGATCAAGTACAACGGACCAACGTCAGTGTCAGTTAAAGCCATTAGTGGTGCTCTGCCTGTTTTCTAAGCAGGATAAATCTTTAAGTGCTGTTGCAGGTGTGAGAAGGTGCGATAGCACACAGAGATCTTGGCCAGAGAATGACAGTGTGTGTACAATTCTCTGTTTTCCACAGCCGCACCTCATAAGCTTTCTAAGAATTGCTGTAAGCCGAGAGGAAAATGGCTGACTTGGCAGCATGGTTTGATCATGGTCATCTCTTTCATTCATGGTACATATAAGCCAACCGGTGGCGTTTCTGGAGAGGAAGGTTCAATCAACAGGATGCCATTGTTGACCAAAGGAAGCCAGAATGCGTTCACAGTCTTCACAGTTCTTCAGAGAGGCTATCCGTCATCACTGTAAAAGGAAAGAAAATGATGTGTTTATATCTTGATGTGGCATCTGAAGGCCAGGCCACCTTAAGATTTAATTCCTGTTTGTGGGTAGCCATTTTAATGCTGGCATTGCCATACACATAAGCAAAGAGGAAGAGCTCTCTTTCTCTCTTCTCTCTCTCTCTCTCTCTCTCTCTGTGTGTGTGTGTGTGTGTGTGTGTGCGCGCGCATGCACCATTTTTAAAGGTCATGTTTGGTATACTTAGAGTTGACACAACCAAGGGAGAATGTTTGGGTTCTCTCATTTGTGAAATTTAAAAAAAACAGATATTGGATGGAGCTGAAATTTGGAACCTTGGGGATTGACACCCATTAGAAGTCACACAGAATTATTTTGCCTAGCTAATTTCATTTACACAGATAATATTAGATCTCTCTGGCCAAACAGATATAGCTTCACTGGGCACTTCAAGAATTGCACCCCTCTATAGGTTACCTGCTCTCCTTTCTGCCATTGTTTTGTAGGTAAGTCTATTAATTTGATTAATGTTTATGTTTAGATGGGTAGATGTACCGAAAGTTTTAGAAGTTTGATTAGAAGTTTAATTTATTTTTATACTGTACTGTGTTAATTTTATATTGTGCATTCTGCAAAGTACTGTGAGTTGTGCAATACACTGAACTGGCAGGCATAGCAAGGAAAATGTGACTCCTCTCACATTCAATTGCTGTGAAGTTGCATCAGGGAATTCAGGTTGCCCTATATCTCTCTGCATTAACTGGCCACTTAGGGAGAGAAAGAAAGACTTGTTTACAGTTCTATGTGCAGCCCAGCAGGTGGTGAGGTTAAAAGGCAACTGCCTAATAAGATGTAAACAAGTCTTCCACATCTCATTAGCTTTGTTGTAAGCTGTTTTTAAAAAATTAGAGGCTTTGCTTGTCCTTAGATTTAAAAAGAAAGAAATATCATGCCAATAAACTTTGTTTACTGTTTTATGAGTGTGTACTGGTATGGTGGCTTTACTGCATCAGTTCAAGTAATCATACAGTTGAACAAATGTGAGTGGATCCATTAAAAAAATTGGAAGCCCCAGCAACAGATTTTGGTGGGTGGAGGTGCTCCAGGCATATTTGCATTTCCTTTTGCATCATGTGGCCAACAGGAAAAAAATGATAGTCAGCTCGATCCAAAAGCACAGTATATCCAGCATTTTTTTTTCTCACACGAGGGAGGAAAGTGGTTGCTTGTAGGGCCATGAGGTATGTTTATATTTTTGCTTATCATCCAAGTGATGCTAATTTTGAATCTTCTGCTTAGATTGTTTTTTAAATTCTATATAATGCCTTTGAAAGTTACCCGCTAAACTTTTTCCTTCCCTCTGCTCCCACGTCCAGTGCGCTTTCTTTTATTTTTTTCACAGAATGAAGAAAGCCTTGGGCATGTCCATGAAGCACATCTGTCAATTTTGTTTTGAATGAGGTCCATGTTCTGTTTGGAAGTGGCCAGGGATATTTGGGGAACAGATGGACAATCGCAAATGGTCTAAAACACAGGGATAAATTAACTGCCATCCCTTTCCCTGAAATAGGACGTCTATTTACAAGTTTCACTAATGGCCAGTTATTCCCTGCCTCCCTTTGGGGGTTGGAGTAAACCAAACATGATCAACCAATTGTGCTGCTCCCCCCCCGACTTAACTTTTATGCCTCTGTTAACTCGTTTGTAGGTTTACACGGCAGCATCAGCATCAGCAACAAAAACTCCTTTCAAGGCTTGCTCTGGGGTTTATAATATTCAAAGAGGGAAACAGCTGTCTGGGAACTAATAAAATATATACCACGTTTATGAAAAACGAAAATGTGACATTCAGCCCCTCCTGGGACATTTTGGATTCAGATGGAGGGGAGGAAAGCACACATTTTGGAAATATTGTTCCCTGGTATAGCTGAATGCTGACGCAGCATCAGATAGGAAATAAGAGTGCAAACAATTCAGACAAGGGAAAGCACTGTCTTTTTTTTCTGCCCTCAGGGTGAGGCCAAGTTTCTTCAGAGAGTGGCTGTTTGCCAAGGCTGGGGGTTGCTCTAGGCAATACAAACACAGCCATCCCGACAGTCCAGTTCCTGGGTTTAGACTGGCTGTCAAAGGGAAAGGAGAGAAGCTGATAAGAGTTATGTGTTGTGCACCAGGGAGAAAGCATTACACACACCACAATCCCCCCCCGAATCCCGATGGATACATCAGTCTTTAAGATGAAATCCGTTTGTTTTTCCACGCCTACTCTTTCAACGTGTGTGCTTCTCTGCACATATATCGACAGTCAGGAGCATTAGGAGCACGAGGCCTCTTATGACCAATGACTGAGGAAATTCCTTCTGCTGGGCTCAATGTGTCCTCTAAGGCCGCGGTCTCACTAAAGTTTTCTGCACATCTTAATTTTATGCGTAGGTTTTTTTCAGGCGGTCACGTGGTGTTTGATGTGCAGTTAGTGTCCTTTTGCCAGGGTAGTATTTTTCTGCTGTATGTCCATCTCTACTTGCCTACTGTGCATCTTTCCCTTTTTTCTGGGTTGTTTCTCTAAGTCTCCATTGCATATTAAAAAAAAAATTCCCTGGGTGAATACCGGTAAGCCGTCTTTCAACCACTGCAGTTTCTCATTGTGCGGAACTGTCCACTTTCCTTCCACATATTCCATGTGTTCTCAATGAAGAATCGACAAGCCAAACCCACAGGAACTGGCAGGAAAAGGGGTACGAAGCTAATTACTGTGTATTTTCTGAGATTGCACCTCGTTAGAGAAGCAAATAATTGAGCATTTTTAAGGGAAGTGTTTTTAAACCAACCCCTAGTGGTGGTTTAAGAAACTTTGGTAAAAGTGTGGTTCTGGGGGCGTGGCCGACCGGGACACTGATTTACTTCCATTCGCGGTTAGGACACGATCTTTTACTGCGCAGTTCGCCACAGCAAAACTGCAAAGAAAACGCTGGTAAGACCGCGACCTAAGATGCATAGGTGTGGGGCCACACCTGGCTGCATTTTTGTTGTACACCCACAGTCAGTGATGCTGCCCATTTGGTTCCAGTTGAGGCTGGAACCCCGCACGTGCAGGATAGGACCCCCCCCCCCAACCCAATGTGCTGGCAGAAGATTAGAGAGAACATTGGCTGAGAGTAATTCCCACAGGAATCCATGAGCTATCCCCAAGCCATTCCTAATCTTCCAGCATTCTCAATGCACTTGCAGAAGCGCATTCCTCAAGACTTGGGGAAACTCACCACAGCCAGCTGAGGGCATCACCTAAAGCTGTAACTAGCCATTTTGGCACCCAGGGATTCGTTGCCCTATGAATGAATCCTGGGTCCTGTAATATTGACAGAGGTAGGGAATTGGTACAGGGAAGAACCATCTGGGTCGGAGTGCAAAGAAGCAAATTTGAGTGCCTTCTAAATTTTAGATTCCTGGGCCAAAAGTCTCAGTTGCCCCATCCTAGTTATCAGCTTTGGCATTGCAGTAGGTGACAGAGTGATGTCCGATCATGCTAATGGTCAGGCACTAGTTGATTGCAGGATTTAGGACTGTCTAAAAATGAGGGTTTTTAGGCAGGAGACTATCAGTTAATTAGCTAAAACTTTGGAAGACAAAGGGAGACAGCAATTGGATTACTTTCTGCCCCTGGCAGCAGCATATATTTTTTTTCATCTGAAAGAAAATTTGGGAGTAAGTGGTGTTTTGGGAATGGATGAAGCCTTCCAACCTAAAGGGCTGGCTGTGTAGTATATAGTCCCTGGACCCCTGGAGGTTCTCCATCCCTGATGTAGAAAACTGCAGTATTAAGTACTGTGGATGAGATCACCACAGTTTTAGGCTTGAGTTATGTAAGCAACACCATCAGAGGGTTATTGGACAGAAACTGCCTTATCTATTGTGCTGTGAGAAAGTACCTTATTTATTGTCCTGCGGTGCTTCTGATAAAAACACAGAAGAAGAGACTTATGAGGCGGCAGGTCATAGAAAGCACTGTGCTGTTTTAGAGTGAAAGTGCAGAAGTTACACTTCTGAAGGCTCCCTGTAGGTTTTTTTTTAAACATTCTTGGAAGCAGAATGCTAGCACAATAGGGAGTGGGCTTTTAAACAGTTGGTAACAATATTTCAAAAATCAAACCATTAGATATAATTGTTTATGCGGTTTTAATTTAATGACGTTCTTTGTTTTATTTTGTTGTAAACTGCCCAGAACAGTGCATGCACTACTGGGGCCGTGCACTATATAAATCTAACCACGAAGTCACTGAGAATCAAACTTAGTGTCACATTATGTCACATGGGGAACAACTTGTGTTTTACTTAATAAAGATATTGCTGACCCACTCGCCAGTCAGACCATGCTCCTCTCCTCATCTTCTTCGGCTGTTTGACTAGTCCCCAGCAGGAGCAGATGTTTACCTGTCCTGCCCCCTTGTCTATTTATTTATTTATTTATTTATTGTTGAATTTATATCCCGCCCATCTTCCCAACGGGAACTCTGGGCGGCGAACATGGCTGAACAATTCAGCAAATACAGGCAGAAAATACATAACAGAGCAATAGGAGACAAGACCAACAGGTCAACAGGAGTTAAAATAAAACATATTTAAAAAAAAAAAGCAGAGGCGAAGGCGCACCCTTAAATTCTGAACTCGCCGCTGGTATAAAATTCAGCAAATTATCGATGGCGGATTAAAAAAAAAGAGGGGGGGAGGGCTAAGCTAGGTCGCCAAAGGCCTCGCGGAACAGGATAGTCTTCACCGCTTTACGAAAGGCCAGCAGGGACTCTGCAGAGCGCACTTCGCTAGGCAGGGAGTTCCATAAGGATGGGGCGGCCACCGAGAAAGCCCGGTTCCGGGTTAGGGACCGCCTGGCTTCTCGGGGGGATGGAACCTGCAGTGAGTGCGCTCGCGACTGCCGAACCGGTCAGGCCGATGTTGACCGCTGGGCGATCCGCTCCGCCAGGTAGTCCGGACCCAAGCCATGGAGGGTTTTATAAACTAAAACCAGGACCTTGAATCTGATCCGGGAGGCAACGGGTAGCCAATGCAGCCGGGCCAGAACCGGGGTGACGCGGTCGTAGCGACGCGCGCCCGCCACCAGTCTGGCCGCTGCATTTTGCACCCGCTGCAATCGCCGGAGGAGAGTCAAGGGCAACCCCATGTAGAGAGCATTACAGTAGTCCAGCCTCGAGATCACCAGCACCTGGACCACTGTCCTCAGGGAGTCCCCGTCTAGATAGGGGCGAATCTGGGCGATCTGGCGAAGATGAAAAAATGCGGTCCTGGCCACGGCCGCCACCTGGGCATCCAGGGACAAGGCCGGGTCCAGGATCACGCCCAGGTTCCGAACCCTCTCCGCCAGCTGGAGGGAAACACCCTCCAGGCTGGGGAGGGGGCCCCCGTACCCAGACGGGGAGCTCCCGAAGAACATCACCTCAGTCTTCTCAGGGTTGAGTTTGAGCCTGTTGGTCTTGGTCCAGGCCATGACCGCCTCCAGACACTGGTCAAGGGACCGGACAGCTTCCACTGCAGAGGTGGAAAAACAGAGATAGAGCTGTGTGTCATCAGCATACTGATGACAACGCAGCCCAAATCTCCTGATTGTAATTGCCTTACATAGATGTTAAACAGCATGGGGGGGAGAGAGACGAGCCCCTGCGGAACCCCCGCACGGGAATGTCCACGGGCCGACAACTGTCCTCCATGCTGCACATACTGGGACCGGCCCTGAAGGAAGGACCGGAGCCAACTGCGAACAGTGCCCCCGATCCCCACCTCCAGGAGCCGGTCCAGTAGGATACCGTGGCCGACGGTATCAAAGGCCGCTGACAGATCCAGGAGAACCAACAGGGTAGAGCAACCCCTGTCGGCCGCCCGGATAAGGTCATCCTGCAGCGCGACCAAAGCTGTTTCGGTACCCCGGCCAGGCCTGAAGCTGGACTGGCAAGGATCCAGGCACCGCTGTTCCTCCAAAAAAGGTTGAATCCATGCCACCCTCTCGATCACCTTGCCCATGAAGGGAACGTTGGCTATCGGGCGATAATTAGCCAATTGGTCCGCAGCCAATCCCAGTTTTTTCAAAATGGGCTTGACCACCGTCTCCTTAAAACGAGAGGGAAATACCCCCTCGCCAAAGGAGGCGGTGGCGATGGCTGCAGCCCACTCGGGCATGCTCCCTCCGGCAGATTTGATTAGCCAGGATGGGCAAGGGTCGAAGTCTGATCAAGTTATCAGCCAAGAAGATGGGGCAGGGAAGATTGGGCCCCTGCCAGAGACTGGTTGAATAGCTAAAGAGAAGGAGGAGAGGAGCACATGCTAGCTGGTGAGTGGGGGATCTAGCTGGTGAGACAGGGGAAGGGAAAGCAGGACACATGTGGTGCCATGAGTATGAACTGGCATGAACAGGGCTGTGGAGTTGAAGTTGGAGTCGGAATCGGAGTCGGAGGAAATTTTGGGTACCTGGAGTCTGAGTCGGCAAACAATGCACCGACTCCGACTCCGACTCCTACTAAATTTAGATTGGAATTTTTTAAAAAAGCAAGTTTAAATGTCCCAATTCACAAAAAGTTGTAATTAATGACTTCTTTACTGTAAGAATAAAGACCAATGCATGCAGTGACTCACGTAACCGCAAAACGAACACGTTAAGTGACCGTGAAGAAGCATGCTTTTCATGTGCTTCACTATATGGCATGCAACGCACAATTAGGAGTGGCAATACTTTCCATAGTGTTGTGTTCTGCTGTTGCGCAGCACCCATGGGTAACCTAGCCTCTCACTGATAAGGGATTAAGTAAATATGTTTTTTTGCAGGACTAGAGACACTTGTATAAGTGAAGGGAATGGAGGGTCAATAGTTCAAGGAATGTATAAAATACATTCATTTCGCATATTAATACAGAGGAGTCGGAGTCGGGGAGTCGGAGTCGGAGTCGGAAGTACAAAAAAATTTGGGAGTCGGAGTCGGAGTCGGAGTCGGAACATTTATCTACCGACTCCACAGCCCTGGGCATGAACATCCATACCTTCTGTATTTCAAATGTATACTGGCCTTAGTCTTTAAGGTGTCACAGAGTTCTTTGTCATTGATGCAAAAACAGAGGAAGTCAAGAGAATAAAACCCTTTCTTTCTTTCTTTCCTAAACAAGAACCATGTTCCCTTTGTATGCTTTCTATTAACTGGAAAACAGGCTGTTGGTATTTTTTATCAGATCTGTCCAGCTAAAATAAATTGCATATTTCAGAATGGACAACTTGTGTAAACTAGCTGCCTGCTTCCACGCAGGGAAGCCGAGAGCATTAGCAAACATTTAGAAACAAGACTGCTCTCACCAAGTCTCTGATAATGAGAAGAACGGTATGAAATCCCAGTCTTTAAAAAGTCTCCACTGCCAAAGACAGAGCTGAAAGAAGGTTTTCAGCCGAGAGCTCATATTGCTCTGAAATGAAAAATAAATTGAGGCGGCGTGCAGTGTGCTACAGGGACTTTTCCAATTAAAGTGGCTGGCGGAGTTGTCTGATATGTCACATTGTTTCTAATTATAAACCCATCCTTTAAGAGTGTTGAAAATATAAACTAGAAGAAGGCTGCATGAATTCCTTATAGGATTAACTGATTTAAAGTGGGATAAATAGGGATAAACACAGTTGAGTTCCCACAAGACTTGTCACCCTTCTTCCCGGATTTGTCTGGCAAAGCCCGGGCAAGCAAGGCATTACGATGTTTGCCACTTTGATTCTTAGCATTGTCATTTTAATTTTGGCCATGTTCTGCAGTCTAGCTGACTTGTACAAACAGAAGAATCCTTTGGGTTGACACAAGCCCATCTACATTCACTACCTGTGACTCGTGGCCACCCAAACATCCGTGCCTGGACTGATTATTCTCATGCAAAAAAAGCAGTATCCCAATTCTTCTCTGATCTGGATACCCATGGAGGCAGCTCACATGGCACACCCGCACTTGTGAGACTGACAGGGCTTCCCAATCCACTATTTGTACTTTGAAATATACCTGTTTTATGATTGAAGTTACTGGTGCATTATGTGCTATCCAGAGAAAGTTACACTCATTTTAGCATTTCTAAATTTAAAAAACCCTATTCCTTCCCCATGCTTTTGCTTCTCCCCAGAAACAAGTTTATTTTTCCTGTGGGTGGTTTTGGGGAAGGGGTCAGGTGGGTGGGAGGAATTTCATCTAATGGCACTCTCTCATTAAGTACCTGTACCTTTTTATGTTTGAAAGCTTTCCTCTTGCAGTTATTAGTAAGAACTGTGTTTCCCAGGTAGGGACTGAACTCAATAATCCATAGGGTATCTTCC
Organism: Phrynocephalus forsythii; assembly: GCA_029282475.1. NCBI lineage: Eukaryota > Metazoa > Chordata > Lepidosauria > Squamata > Agamidae > Phrynocephalus > Phrynocephalus forsythii. The sequence goes on along the minus strand of JAPFRF010000002.1, from coordinate 121,302,045 downwards.
AGCTCTGCAGTTCAAAGGTTATTATTATTATTATTATTATTATTATTATTATTATTATTATTATTATTATTATTATTATTATTATTATTATTATTAACCACACAGCTATCTACGCTGGATTTTGTATTACCAATCACTAGTCGAACGCTTCCCAAGCGTTTAGGATTCAGTGATGTGATGGCGAATTATGCGAGCAGATCCTAGTAAGGCGGCTTTCTGCATCTGACTGATGGTGACTTTGTCAACTCCAATTTCTTCTAAATACTTGCTTAGCTCTTAGGCACCACACCCAGCGTGCCGATTACCACTGGGACCACCTGTACTGGTTTATGCCAGAGTCTCTGAAGTTCAGTTTTCAGATCCTGATATCGGGTAATTTTTTCAAGTTGTTTCTCAGTGACTCTACTATCACCTGGTATAGCAACATCAATGATCCACACTTTTTTCTTCTCCAAAAAAAAAAAGGAGAATGACTCTACTATCACACTCTTCTTCTTCTTCTTCTTCTTCTTCTTCTTCTTCTTCTTCTTCTTCTTCTTCTTCTTCATTTATTTATTTATTTATTTATTTAACCACACAGCTATCTACGCTGGATTTTGTATTACCAATCACTAGTCGAACGCTTCCCAAGCGTTTAGGACTCAGTGATGTATCGGCGAATTATGCGAGCAGATCCTAGTAAGGTGGCTTTCTGCATCTGACTGATGGTGACTTTGTCAACTCCAATTTCTTCTAAATACTTGCTTAGCTCTTTGGGCACCGCACCCAGCGTGCCAGTTACCACTGGGACCACCTGTACCGGTTTATGCCAGAGTCTCTGAAGTTCAATTTTGACATCCTGATATCGGGAAATTTTTTCAAGTTGTTTTTCAGTGACTGTACTATCTCCTGGTATAACAACATCAATAATCCACACTTTTTTCTTCTCCACAATCACAATATCTGGGGTATTATGCTCCAAAACCCTGTCTGTCTGTATTCGTAAGTCCCAAAATAATTTTGCATGCTCATTTTCAGTCACCTTTTCAGGCTTATGGTCCCACCAGTTCTTTGCTATGGGCAGATGATAGTTCTGGACCATTTGAGCAACTACATTATGACACTGTTTGTAACCGGTCTGAGCAATTTTCTTGCAACAACTCAACTACATGGTCAATAGTTTCATCTGCCGCTTTGCAGAGTCTACATGTGGGGGACTCAGCTGATTTTTCTATTCTAGCCTTAACTGTATTTGTTCTGATAGCTTGTTCTTAAGCTGCAAAAATCAGGGCCTCTGTTTTTTTTTCAGTGTTCCATTGGTGAGCCATAACCAGGCCTTTTCCTCATCTACTTTTCCTTTGACTTTTTCGAGGAACTGCCCATGCAGCGCTGTATTATGCCAGCTATCAGCTTGTATTTGCATTGTTGTTTTCCTGTATTGACCCTTTGTTTGATTTATTTTAAACACCTCCCTGTTCTTAACCTCCAATAATGCTGGCTCTGTACTATTTCTTACATAATCTGCCAACGCATGCTTCTCTTCTTCAACTGTCTGTTTCACTTGCAGAAGACCTCTACCACCTAATTTTCTAGGTAAATACAGCCTGTCAACATCACTGCGTGCCGCCTTGTCATGGTGGGGGCTTAACTGCTCCAGTAGGTCCAACCTTACCAGAGAGGTCTTGACTGAGGAACAGAACTAAGTGCACCCAACAACCCATGAATCATGGTGAAATACAATATAAAGAAGCCTATACCGGCTCGGTCATCTCCCGGGTTAACAAGGACCACGATGGGTGTTGATGAACCTGGACATCCGTCGATAAATGGGCTACAGGTCACGGGTCCCATTGCTGAGCAACCAGGGCATGGGCCTGTAGAGTTACTGGAAGCGGAACCATCTCAGAAGTGGCAGAAATATACTCTACCAGAGAATCGGACAATCATGAAATGCTATTATAGAGCAGAACCTGAAAAACGTGGCTACCAAAAGCGGATGCATCAGTTATGGAAACAAGAATATCCAAACTCCAGTATAACTGAATTACGATTACCTGATCAGCGAAGAAATATTATCAGAAACAAGGTGTTTAGTAAAGTTGAACTAGAAGAAATACAGAGGAGTTGTGAAATTGGAGGTCAATAAATTATCCAAATAGGAGGAAAAAATAGATTAATAACACCTGGGGACACTGAACAGTCAAAATTGAAGAAAATTATTATTATTATTATTATTATTATTATTATTATTATTATTATTATTATTATTATTATTATTATTATTATTATTATTATTAAAGAAAACAGAATAAACTGAGATGAAGTAGAGGTAGACTTTTTTTACTTCTAGAAGAGTCTCGATTAAATATGATTTATTTACCATCTTTTTAGAAGAGGTAGACTCTCAGACAGTGAGAGACCTCTGTCATGTGACATTCATTTCTTCAGGTATGTTACATGCTTAAATGGGCATTGAGAAAGGTTGCATAGATGTGACTTTCACAAAACCCAGGGCATTGTCCATTTAATGAGCCTATTCAGGCCACTGTCTGCCTAACAAGCCTATTCAAACCGGAGTTGGGTGAAACCAAGGTGAACTATAAATTGGAAGCCTCCCACCCCCTTTTCTCAGACTGATGAAGCTACTTGGATGAGTAGAAAAATGTTTTGATCCCCCAAGAGAAGAAGTCCAGTTGCCTTGCCATGATGCAGCTTCTGGATAACCTCACCTGGATGACTGAGAATCTCCCCAGGCATCCGTTGTGAAAGGAAAATAGATTATTTGCAGAGGATACACATTCCACTTCTGGTTTGACCCTGAGAACCATGTCCTATTTGTGGGTTGTTGTTTGTTGTAGTTTTGACTTACACTGCCCCATAGTGCTAAACGGAGTGGCTTACAGTATAATTGCGCAAATATCACTTTGCCATTCTAGAAAAGAGGTGGGGCCATCATTGCAATAATTACCTCAGTGACAGAGCAGGCTGAAGCAGGAGAATATGCATAGTCAACGAACATGTGTGTTTACATTGTTTTAGTCTACCAACATGTCTTGATGAGTTTCTCTGGGGGCGGGGGGAATGGTGATGATGATTTGTTTTAACTTTCTTGAGCCCCTGGAGATAGAACGGGACGTGGGGTTGGAGAGGCAACATGCTCTTTCTGCTCTCAGCTGTGAACAATTTTGCAATGATGAGATTTGATTTTAAAGCCTTTGGAGAGATTAAAAATGTATAATAAGGCAGATGCTGGAGAGTGTCACTGACAAATTCTGTTTCTTCTCTTAGAAGTTTCTACCATCATAAAACAAAAATCACAAAGAGTTATTCACACTGTATGTATACCAGTGGAACTCCCAATGGATTTTTTTTTTAAAAGGAACACAATTTCTATCAATATAAATTTTTGAGAATTAGATGTTTTGCAGGTCTAGATCCTTTCTGTTTTTTTTTTTAAACTACAATGTTCCCCTTACTTGGTTTGGGCCTTGCCTCCTACATCGCTTGCCTAAAGACAAGAGGAAGTAAACCAGTGTTGTGCTTTCTTATAAAGTAACTTGACCTTCCTCTCTAAACCAACCTCAAATTAAAAGTAATGGTGAGGGAAAAGAACAAATCAAAAATTAAAAGAGACAATGAGAGTTTTATTAAGAATATTTAACAGTGTATACACCCGGAGAAGACTCAATGTATTTCTGGAGGGAAATGGGCTGGTCATTATCATGAAAGTTGTAATTTTGTTCAAGTCCCAAGGGGGGTGGGTTGTACGGGGTTTATGTTTGTTATATTTGTTATATTTTGTTGCATTGATGTGGTTATTTTTTCTTCCTTATGTTATTTTGCTATTTCTTTCTTTTATAAAAAAAAGAAAAGAATATTTAATAGTATGTTTATGCTGGAAATATAGATACTATAGTAACCTTTTAAATCCCTCATAATTTTAATGTTAGCATTTAGAATAAAAACAATTAAGGATAACAGAAACACAGATTAATTGCAATTTAACATATGTATACACAAATATTTACACATCATTACCCTACTTTATACTCTTTGTTTGCAGTATGAGCGCCAGTGTTTCCAGGGTACAGTAGTTTAGAGGTCAGAGAATCATATTTTACTTGGGAGATACAGGTTCTAATCTCTCCTCAAGCGTGAATGTCGCAGGGCAACCTTTGTTTAGTCACCTTGTTCCCATTCCCGTCTAAACTAGCTCATGGACTCCACAAAGGATAAAATGGGAAGATGACAGCTATGTATCTCCTCTGACTCTTTTGGAGTAAAGGAAAGATTTAAATATAACCAAAATACAAAGTATCAGGCAAAATTGTTTTGCTTCTTTGGATTTCTCCTGAGATGCTTGCGTAATCTAACATGGCTACCTCTTCTGAAACGACAGACTATAACATTTATCACTTCGAATAACATTAGTTTAGTCCTCAATAGAAGGAATAAATGCTGCAGCTAACTCCCACATGAGCATAGCTTTCTTGGAAAACAAGACAGAACAGTTTTGAGCAAAAATGACTTCCAGGTGTCCTCCAGCAGATAATGTCTACTTTCTACTTGGGCTAGAAGGACAGGCTTTAGGCACCGTTGCAATGAAGACATTAATTGTCCTCCATGATGCTGAGGATGAAATTCCACACCTTGTGTAGTTCTGTAAAATTCTGTTCTCTTAGAGTTATTTCTGCTATAGTTAGTGCAGCTGCCCTTTGAGATGGAAGGCTGGAATAGTAGGGGTTGAGGAGGCCCAATCTTTCCCTTCGTGCCTTTTTCCAGCCTCACCCAACCCCGCTACCAGTCTTAATCCTAAATATATGGATGCCTCTCTCCCCCCCACAACAGCTGTCCACAGATGCCAGAGGCAGTTCTTCTTGCCCCGTTCTTTGCTATTACCTATTGTTTTAAAACATGCATTCAGGCTGCAGAGAAAAAGAGAGATGTTTGCAGTGAGAATTATTTTTTTAAAAGATCTGTATGCAATTAAAAGGCCCAGTGTTTCAGAATGCAAACATTTGCATCAACAACGCCCACCCCCTGAATTGTCCAATCCGTTGAAGTTCCTGGAGCAGCAACTTAAGGCAAACATCTCAGAAGTAGGCCATTTAATAATACAAACAACTTTCTCACTTGCTTGGGCGACTCTTGTGAACTGACCAAAAGCGATGCCACTGGCATTAAAAGTGTGTAATGAAATGTTCTGCTTCCTCCTCCCCCCTCCCCAACCAACAGCTGTCTGTAGATGCCAGAGTTTTACCATGTGTTGTGCACCCCATCGCACCCCACCTCCCCTTTGCAGGCTGACTGATGAGAGGGAGCTGTATTTTTTCCCCACCACCTCATAAATAGTGGGGGAGAGGACTGAATTTAAATGTGAGGTAATACTTGCCACAGGGGAGAAAAAAACTCCAAAGGGATATTACTTTCCTTCTCCAACCCTTAAAAGTCTGTGGCAAAGCTTTTAAAAAATACAGTGCATTTCCGCCTTCTCCCTCCTGCTGCGGGCTTTTTTTGGTGGGGCTTTGTTGCTGATTTTATTTGGCAGCTGTGTTTGGACTTAACTTACATTTTTGAATCAAGGGGAGAAATGTTATACAGATTCGGAGCAATGAGAATTATGACCTCAGGTTAAAAATCTAGGCTTCCATACCTTCAGTGGAGAAAGAAACATTACAAGTGAGGTCTACTAAAAAAATAAATATTAATCTGGCTCAGTTCTCAGTGAGTCCTTTTTGGGTAGCTTTCTTTTTGCCCTCTTAGTGTCAGGGTGGGGAAACATTTCATTTTGTTTTTCTAAAAAAAAAAAAAATCCCCAAACTCACTAATTTCTTTATATTCAGAAAAGAAAAGAACCTCAGAGGGGGAAAGAGTCATTGTCGTCATTATTTATTTATTTATTTATTTATTTATTTATTTATTTATTTATTTATTTATTTATTTATTTAGTGGACCATACTATGTAAGAAATTTATTTCTTTATTTATATCCTGCCTTTCTCTCCCAAAGAACCCAAGGCAGCTATCATTATCATCATCATCATCATCACCACCACCACCACCACCAGTCAAGTGATGATATATATGGAGAACTTTTTCAGAGTTTTCCAAGTAAGACTACGTAGAAGTGGTTTACTATTCCCTTCTTCTGGGGTCACCCTGGGACTGTGGAGCTTGCCCAAAGCTACACAGGCTGGCTCTACTCACAGCAGATACCATGGGGAATCAAACTGCCAACCTCTGGATCCTCAGTCAGGTAGCTAAACCTCTTGAGTTATCCAGCCAGGTGCAGTCCCTGAAGTGACTCCTAATTTCTAGGGGTTTTTAGAAAAGAAGCAATTTATTTGAATTGCTAATTATACTGCTTGCTAGTCTTTGATTGCATTTTAGCCTTAGGAGAGCAATGTATTGAAAGAAAGAGTAAAAAATAATGATAATATTACTTGTTGTATTATGTGCAAAAACAATACTGTTAAGACTCCTTTGTCAATAATGCTGCTGCTTTAACATCATTTTTATTGAGAAGCTCTGACACTCCCTTTAGACAAGTAGGGACCTTGCTGTTTTCAGGGTTTGCCGTAATGTTCTCCATAACTTACCCATAAGATACAACTGAGCTTGAACCTGAATGATTAGGCAGTGGCAATCAGTAGGCTGGGGCACATGTCACCCCTTCACTAACTGTCACACAGAGACACCTCTGTCTATTAATACCTTTTTGGGATTCTTGGCTTATTTATCACAACCAGGAGTTAAACACAAACACCATTTGACCCACATTGTGCACAGCTGTCTTTCTTCCAAGCAGACAATCCCCGTAGGTTGGTCTAGGGAACAAGTGATGGAGCGACAATGTTTTTTTTAAAAAAGGACAAGCAAGAGCCATCTGGGAAAACAGCAAATCAAGCTCATAACCTATCAGGCAGTCTCTGTTCCAGTTGGGGCGTGTCCAAATCCCAAATTTAAGAGTCCAAAACCAGGAGCCAGCTGAGACAAATAAAGAGTCTGGCAAGCAAAAGCTCACATAAACAAGAAGCAATCTGGGTCATTCATAGCAAGGTAGCAAAAAAGAATCCAGGAAGCAGATGCTGGCTAGGAGAGGCCTAAGCTGAGTTACATGGTCCATTACCGGCAAAGAAACCTTGGTAAAGCAGGCTCTAGGATGGTCCTGCCAGCAACCCCACTCAGGCGTGAGCCATTGAGTCTGAGGTTTCCATAAGAGTAGAGGCTTGCTAAGAGGGAAACTTTTATCCCTGACAGAGCTCCTGTTCACTAGGAAAGCTCCTTTGGCATCTAGCATCCCATGGTCCTGGCTGGAGCCTTCTTCTGCCCTGTGGTGGACTGGAAGGAGGACCAAGATCACTGTCCGTGGTGACGGCCAGGCCATTTCTCCCCAACAGATGTGGCTCCTTGCAACCTGGAGTGATCACAGGGGCTTCCTCTGGAGACCAGCCCTCACCAACAAGAGCATGACACCAGCCTGCAAAGCAGAATGGATCGGCTTACTTGCAAGCAGAGAGCTGTAGTTTGCCCAAGCGGTTCAGAGATGTGCAGAACCTGGAGATTGGTTATTCTGAAGAAGAACGAAGATAGGCACAGGCAAAGCTGCCGATAAGCCTGGGTCCCAAAGCATTGTCTTATCCTCTCAGTTTTGGATGGCTCCAGCAGATAGGTGAAATATTTGTTCACCCAGCGTGTTGCTAGTCTGTGGAACTCCCTGCCACAGGATGTGGTGATGGCATCTGGCCTGGATGCCTACAAAAGGGGATTGGAAAGATTCCTGGAGGAAAAGTCCATCACAGGTTACAAACCACGATGGAGATGTGTAATCTCCAGGCTTAAAACTGGGGTACTTCAAGGGCCAGATGCAGGGGAGTGGTATCAGGAAAAATATGTCTAGTCTCATGCACTCCCAGTCGTATTTGGTGTGGGCCTCTGTGAGATACAGGAAGCTGGACTAGATGGGCCTTTGGCCCAGTCCAGCATGACTCTTCTTATTTTCTTATGTTCTTATCTTCCAGCTGAGAGGAGGCCAGAAGCAGGGGCTGAGAGGAGGCTGGAAGCAGGGGCTAAGAGGAGGAGGCGGGGAACACCGGAGTCGGAGGGGGAACCACCTCCTTCTCTTTCCTCTCCTGGGCTCCGGCGGCAGCAGTGGCGGCTCATTGCGAGCCCAGCAGGTAAGGGGCCCCTTTTACAGATGGAACAAAATGGTTCATTTCAATGAAAAAATGACAATTTCATTTTGTCTGTAACAAAATGATGCTTCCTTGTTTAGTTACCTAATGAAATGACAAAACATCATTTCATTTTTCATTTCATGCCCATCTCTACTTATACTACATAGCAAAAAGGAATTTTACCAGAATTCCAAAACTGCAACAGTTCTGTGGTATAAAATGCACTCTTCTTGTGTCTACGTTGATATCTCAAAAGCCACAAAAGAGCACGGAAGCTGCAGCAAAAGGTACAAAGTGAATCAGCAGTCAAGCCATGTGATATTCCTGTTCTAGTGTTTAGTGATACCTTGCAATTAGAGATGGGCACGAAACGAACAATTTTTCATTTCCGTTTTCATTTTTTCATTTTGTTACGTAACGAAACAACAAACGAATTTTGTCTCTAAAATGAAACGAAACGAACAGAAACACCAGAAATTTTGTCGTTCGTTTCGTTTTTGTTACGGCAATACATTGAACTGCTTTAAATGCTAAAAAAAATCACAAAAATTGAAATAAATGGTAACAAAATGGTAACAAACGAACGAAAACTAAAATGATTTTTTTGCAAAAATTCGTGAAAAATGGAAACAAACTGAAACGAACCCCTAAATGTCAAATGACAAACGAAACACCATTTTTTTTATTCGTGCCCATCTCTACTTGCAATTATAAAAGCAGCAGATACAGCGCAAGAGATGTAAAGCTGTGCTATGTTAACTGCCCAGATGGGTGGTATAAAAATCTAATAAATAATAAAATAAACACACTTGTTACATTATAATAATGGCATGTGGCTATAGCTACATCCAGAGCCTTTAAATAAAACACCCCACCCTCCTTGTCCTATATGAACAGATGACTTTCAGCTCCTACAGCTGGATGATGTGGTCAAGACCGTTGGGGAGGTGAGGACCACCACATCTCTGTTGGAACCTTGCCCCTCATAAAAGCTGCCAGAGAAAGTATGGCAGACTGGTTAGGAAGATTAGTGAATGACTCCTTACAACAGGACATTCTATTCCAGCCTTCCATCTCAAAGCCCTCCTTAGACCCAATGATACTGAACAATTACTGACAATTATTGATTATTCCATTCTTAGGAATAGTCCTAGGGCAGCTTGTGGCCTCATAACTCCAGAGGTTACTGGATGAGATAAACTACCTGGATCCATTTCAATCTGGCTTTAGGCCTGGCAGGGAAATGGATAAAGGGATCTGTGTCCCTTTTGGTTTTGCTAGACCTCTCAGCTGCTTTTGACACTATAGAGCATGGCATCTTCCTGACTCATCTCTCTAAAATGGAAATTTGGGGTACTACATTAAAGTGGCTCCAGTCCTTCCTGTAAGATAGATTGTACAAAGTGGTATTAGGTGATTCATGATCGACACTACAGCCGCTGACCTGTGGAGTCCTCCAGGGTTCTGTTCTGTCTCCTATGCTATTTAACATCTATATGAAACCACTGGCAGAGACTAGCAGATCTTTTGGGCTTAAGTGCCACCAGTATGCTGATGATACCCAGCTTTACCTCTCATCACGTCCGGACTCTAAGGGAGCTACTACAGTAACCCCCCCATCAATCACGGGGGTTAGGAACCCACCTGACCCGCAATCATTGAAAATCTGTGTGTGCAGGCGAGCGGCGCACAATCTTTAAAAAGAACACTCGGCTGTGGAGTCAAGCACTTAGCTCCACGGCTGAAAGCCCATTAAACATCATTTGCTGTTCGCCCGCACCCCCGGGGTGTGTGGGCAAGTGGCGTGTGATCTTTAAAAAGGGCTAGGCTCCATGGCCAAAAGCCCTTTAAAAACCGCGCACCACTCCCCCGCACCCCTGGGGGGCTGCAGGCGAGCAGTGCACAATCTTTAAAAAGGACTCTCGGCCACCCTTTAATCATCGCCGTGCCATTCACATAGACTTTGTGTTTATAACTGCTTATAGCCTTGTAGCTTTAATGTAATGTTGTCTATTAATGCTGTAAGATATCACTCATTTCCTTGTTCTCAATACTTGAACATGTCTTAATTATACTGGACTGTATATTATCCCTCATTACTGTAAGCTGCCTTGGGTCCTTTTCCGAGGAGAAAGGCAGGGTGAAAAATACTCTAAAATAAAATAAAATAAAATAAAATAAAATAAAATAAGTAGTAACTTCCAAGTTCTGAACATAACAGGAACTCTGCTGGATTAGATGCCCAAGCCCTGTCTTGTCCTGTTTCCTGCAGCTGCCAACCAGATGCCTATGGTGAAGCCAGAAAGCAGAAATGGGTGGAGACAACAAAACAAAGCAAAGCAAAGTGTTCTGCTTATATACTGCCCCATACCACTTCAAGTAGTCTCTGGGCAGTTTACCATTTAATTACAGTATGCAGGCTACACATTGCCCCCCCCCAGCCCCAGCAAGATGGGTACTCATTTTACTGACCTTGGAAGTATGGAAGACTGAGCCAACCATGAGCCTGCTACTTGGGATTGAACCCCAGGTTGTAAGCACAGTCTACCTGTAGGGCAGGCATTTAACCACTGCACCACAACAGCCCTGCTATCATTTCCCAGCAACTGGTATCCTAAGGCACGATGCTTCTGATCTTGGAAGGTGCATTCAACAGTTTTCAGTGACTTGCTTTTTGGTATTACCCCCCCCCCGCATTCCCGAGCCTTTGGATTGGGTCCAGTTTGTTCGGCAGCATGGAATCAATGAGAATCTATAAAACAAATCCTTAGTTATACATGTCACCGAAACAACAACACCTTTCTACTCCTCCCATCTCCTTGCTTTTCTTTCTTTCTTTCTTTCTTTCTTTCTTTCTTTCTTTCTTTCTTTCTTTCTTTCTTTCTTTCTTTCTTTCTTTCTTTCTTTCTTTCTTTTGATTTGCAGCTCAGTGTTTTTTTCCCCTCAGATGGCTGGAAAAGGCAGGGTGGCGGCGGGTGGGAAATTGTTGACAATATTTTCACATGATTGCGATGGCCAGGCTGGCGTTCTGAAAGGCTTTCTGTTTTCCAATGGCATTGAAAGTTTACCGTCTTTCCAGACAAAAGGAAGAGAGTTCCCGTTGCCAGCGGATGAGTAATGGGCATGGCCTCCACACAATACTCATCTATCCAGTCCTAAATCTACATGGTGTTCTAAGGCTTCCCTCCTTCACCAAAGCAACCATTGTCTGGCCTCTGGGAGACCGAGGCCTCTCATTGGGCGGAGTAGGGTAGGAGCCAAGGAACGGTGTGGAGAGAAAGAGAGGGGGAGGGCCCTCTGACAACAACAGTTGCTCAGTGCTCGCTGCCCACTATCTGCTTTCTTGCTTTTCTAATACGATACTTGGAAAACATTCTTGGCTCCAGTTCTGTCCACTGATAAGTTGCAGACCATCTGTAATGCACCTAGTTCCAAAAGATCACAGAAACTCATGAAATATTTAACCCTTCCCCCAACAAACACTCCCCCCCCTTTATCTGCTTAACACTAACCGAGAGATGTGATAAAAACAAAAGGAGTTTATTGGGTATATTTAGCAGCAGATGAGAACTCAGAAAATATGCAGTCCTGGGGTTTTGCTGCTGTGCCTTGAAGGCAGATGGAGGGAATGAGATTTTTAATCTCAATGTAAAAAAGAAAAGAAAAAGAAAATTTTTTACCGCAAGCTTACATCGGCATATTATACTACAGTTATTAGTGAACTCCTAATTAATAGCAAACTCCAAATCAAGCCTTGTTCTGAGTTACTGAGGCTGACCATCATCATCATCATCATCATCATCATCATCATCATCATCATCATCAGCAGCAGCAGCAGCAGCAGCAACAACAACAACAGCAGCAGCAGCAGCAGCAGCAGCAACAACAACAACAACAAGCAGATCAGCTTTCTGTCTTTTGCTTTTGACTCAAGCAATTTCAAAACCAACAAATCTGTTTATTTTCCTGCTTAATTTACCCAGGAACACAAGGGGCCATTTGGGAGCAATTCTTTTGATTTAATCATGCATTTGCTCGAGTGCAGCAAAATTGATATAGAAAGCCTACATGTTCAACTAATAAATGCCAGCATCCTGAGCTTTTCCCTCTAATTTGACTTTGCACAAACACTGTTATTGTGTGGCAGGAGAACAAAGAGTGAAGACACAGGATACCGTACACACCATGGATTTTCCCTTCTATTTCATTATCTTCTTCTTATTATTTTAGTTTACTAATAAAAGTTGCCAGCAGCATGAATCAATAAATAAAGCCACTTTAATTCAGAGTTGCGGCAATCACAGATATAACCAATATACCAGAGTTATTTTTCAAAGTATTTTCCAGATGAATTTCGTTAAATCTAAATCATCCATTTATATCCCAGGACCTCTCTTTTTTCCACTCCTTGTGGAGTGGGGGAAGTTAAATGTTTGAAACTCCCTGAGAATGTTCTGGCATTGTTCCCTGCCTTGAATAGCATGTCAGCTGAAACACATTGCGAAAGCAAAGAGAAAGACAGTTTGAAAGAGCATGACCATACAGAATTTGCCTGTGGTTGCTTTTAAAGAGGCCTTGTCCCTTATTTCTCACATTCTTTCTCATGTTCTGTCTTCCTCTCTCTATCTGTCGCTATTTCCCTCAGCATACACCAAATTATTTCCCACAGATGCTAACATTATTGATTCGAGATGTTCTGTACAAATCATTGCGAGTGAGGCAAATGAATGAAATCCAACAGTAAGTTCCATCTAGAATAGGCTCATTGAATCAGTGAGGAATTGGTGAGTCAGCGTTAGAGGTGGGCACGAAACAGAAAACACATGGTTTGGGTTCGTCTGTTTTGGGCCCACCCTCGGTTTGGTTCGGGTTTGAGTTCATATGAATTAAAAAAAATCATATGAATGTGAACCAATCCAAAATGGTTCGGGTTGACTTACCGGGCGGTGGCAGTGGCGGTGGGACGATCCTGGCCCCAGCGGCAAGGGCTTTTATTTGTTAGCTAATGAAACAAATAATGAATAACAAAACAAACTAAAAGTTTGTTTCATGCCCATCTCTAGTCAGCGCCTCTGCAAGTTCCATTGATTCCATGGGACTACTCAAGCTGCAACTTACTTAAGAATGTCAGTCAATATGTGAATGGGCCCTCAGTTGTCAAAATGCTCCTGGATTAGACAGAAACAGGAAAGGAGACCTATTTTGGACTGCAACTTCCAGAATTCTGCAGCCAGTTGTTATACTATCTCAGATTTTTTTCTCAAGCTCCAGTGTGTAGTGTGTGTATCTATTAAACACATAAAATTGTCCATAATTAAATTTGTTATTTTCTCCATTCTTAATTCATAAGGCATGTACACAAGATATTTTTTCATGGATTATCTGTTTTCTTTGAGGGTTAACCTCTGCTCTGCATTAAATAGCAGAGCTGGTGCTACCATTAGCCAAGGTAGAGCACCCAATTTAGGCAGCAGATTGGGAGAGAAGGTGAATAGGGGATTTTCAAATTTCCTTTTACTGGGAGACAGGCAGCATATAAATAAAACAAATAATAATACTCAATTTTGGGAATTCTGCTTGACTGACATTAGAGATACCCTACTGAGGTTTACCTAGGCCTAGCTCCTGTTTCTGCCCCACTGCTACCTGGGACCTTTCTTTCTGAAGATGAAGGATGGTGAAGCTAGGCCTAGTTAGGCCTCAAACCCTTTCCTCCTTTCCTTCAAGAGGATGTTAAAGGCTGTTCTTTTTCAAAGCACATTTAAAGATAGCCTTGTTTATGCTAAAGCATATCCGTGCTCCCTGTTGCCACTACAAGTTTCATGTATGTCTGCCTGAAGACATGCACTGTATTTTCAATCATGTTGGTTAATGAGGATGGATTAGGGATTGATATGTAAACCAATTTGAGTAATGCTCAGCACTAAGTCAAGCAGTCTATTAGAGATGGGCACGGAACGACAAATTTTCCGTTACCGTTAGTCGTTAGTGGTTCCATTACGTAACAGAATGAAGAACGACAATTTGGATGGGCCAGGCTCGAACCGAACAGAACCAAGAAAATTTTCTTCATTCTGTTCGTTTCCGTAACTGGTCTGGCTGTCCGATGAATGGAAGAAAGTCCTCCTACCTGCTGGTGCTGCTGCTGGCCTTCCTGGTCCAGTGACAGTCTTCCAGCTTCTGGGTTCATTCATTGAGCTGTCTACCAGGACACCAAGGTCCCTTTCCTGTTTTTTTGCAGAGTTCAGACCCCATCAGTTTATAATATAATTGGGTTTATTTGCCCCAACGTGCATCACTCTGTACTTACTAATGTTGAAGCTCATTTGCCAGTGGTTTGCTCATTCCCCCAGTGTCAAGAGATTCCCTCTGGAGCACCTCACAGTCTCTCTCAGTTTTTACTACGCTGTATAATTTAGTGTCGTCAGCAAATTTGGCTACCTTGCTGTTTACTCCTACTTCTAGGTGATTTATGAAGAGGTTGAAAAGCAGGGGTCCCAGTACTGAACCTTGGGGAACCCCACTCTTGACCTCCCTCCACTTGGAGAAGTGTCCATTTATTGCTACTCTCTGTTTCCTGTCCCTTAACCAGTTGCTGATCCAGGACAAGACCTGTCCCTTGATTCCATGACTGGAAGGACCAACTTTGAAGGACCTCTTTGAAGGACCAACACCTGAGAGCAGCTGGTACATATGCCGAAGCAGGGAAAGAGGAATGTGTTTAGTCTTCCCAAACAGAACATGGCAAGAGGAGAGGGTGGAGGTGGAAAAGGGAAGATAATAGGGGCTATAGGTTTCCTAGATAACCACTTCTCCAGGATTCACTGTTAATTCTTTAAATGCTACTCCAGGTTTACTCAAATACTTATTTGGGAGGCAGTCTTAAACTCTCAAACTTCAAAAAATGTTGCAGCCTTGGTTTTAACAGTTCTACCAAAACATTTTAGAAACTAAAGTTTTCCCCAAACCATCCTAGGCCAAAACATTTAGGTTGCCCTAAATGGACTATGTAACAGTGACCTTGAATAACAAGGCTGGTGTTACTATTGTTTTTGTTGTTGCTTTTTTATTTTAAAAAAATATATACTCCTTGCAGAAATCCACCCTTAAGTGGCCTGGTTCACACGAGAAATGAAGTATGAGATCTTATAAAGACATTATACCATGAATGCTCTCTTTCTGCTGCCCTAAGAATAGGTGCCTTGGAGGGTGAAAGGGTAGCATTTACATTTAAATACACCTATTGGAACACATAAACAGAAGGCTAACACCATGGCATCCTCTTTGAAACCTTTGGGAGCTCCTCCACCCCACCCCCACGCCTCATTTTCTTTGGTTCTTTACATAACAGCCCTTTGCTCTTTCCCAAGCGAGCAAATATAGAAAGCAGAAGGACTTCTCAGCTCAAAAAGAAACTATACCCCAAAGGTCTTTGCAAGGGTAGGACTGATTATTTTTAAAAGGGATCATTTTAATTTCCATACACATTCAGTAGCCGAGCTCATTACTACATTCTAAGTGCATTTATTTATAGGGAGGAGGGTGGTGGGGTGGTCCCCCCCCTTTGGAATCTCATTTATTTATTGATCCATTTCTTCTTGCTTTCAGTGAGATTCCTTAGCAAGCAGCACTTTTAGTGCTGCTGTGAAAATATTAAAATGTGACAGAACATCACAGCATTTTGCACATCCGCGAGTCGGTTCATCTATCTTTTTAACCGAGTTCTCCCTGTGGACTGTCTTGCCAAGCTGGAGCAACCAAGATCCTGCCACACAGGTGGCCATGTACTTTGCTTTAAGAAGGACAGTCCTGCCTGTCATTTATTCTGTTTTAAGGCTCGTTTTCAGCCCCAGCCAGATTTAAAGATCAAGGGTCCATCCACACATCAATTGGTGGTGTGGCCTTGATATCACTCATCAGTCCCGAGAAACAGAGACGCTGAGCGAGAATGTTCATATATCCCACTACAGTACTTCCAAAACTGGCTGGTAGCATCTGTCCAGGTTTCCAGGCCAAATTCTTTCTTTGCCCTTCCTGGGGAGCCCTGGTTACACTGGAGGAGAAATTCTCACTTAAATTTTAACCAGGCCTGTCCCTGGTGAGCATCCCAAACCAGTCAAGATTCAGGGTATTTGGGATGGGAGCTGAGCCATCCCTCTGAAATCCCCTTTGTTCTGGAAGGGAGGTCACTATGTATTATTTATTAATTTCTAGCCTACCTGTGGTCCCCTGAGGTCAAGACAGCAAACATAGCTGCTCTCCTCCCTGACTGACCATGCCAAGAACCCTAAAACAGGCATGTCCAAATGTTTGGACCGCAGTTCCCAGAATTCTAAGTTTAGACTGCCAATGGCAAAGGACTGTGGGAGTTGCAGTCCAAAACATCTGACAGGCTGAACTTTGGACATGCCTGCCCTAAAAGGTATGCCAGGTTTAGTGAGTGAGACTGACCCTTGTCTCTTTCAGTGAGTTCCATGACCATGTAGGCATTTGAACCCAAGTCTCCCCATCCAGTGTCCGTTGCTGTACTTATTACACCACATGTCAAGGGACCATCAATACAGTCATGACAAAAAAAGCACCACACTTTCCCTTACCTCAGACTTGTTTATCTGCTTACCCCTCCAAGGAGAGAAAGGATGGAAGTAGGCAAAGAGAGGTGACAAATAACCAGCTGTTGCCCGGAATCTCTTGGCTTTATCCAGTCAAAAAAAAAAAGTTCCCATATCCCCTTTTCTCATTTGGTGGACAGACACTCTTACTGGTCTCTGGTAGGATGATGTCAGCATTCCACTCTCTATGTTGCAAAGAGTCGGCCAAGCACTCGGTTGCTTAATGTTCCCAGGGAGAAAGCGAACAAACATCTTCAGCCTATGCCAAAGAATGACTTATGATGAGTGGCGGAACATTGGCCACCTGGAACAAATAGAAGCTGAAGCTGTAAAGAACGAGGACCTGCTGCCAGTGTGATTGGGTCATCTCTTGATTAAGCCCAGCACGAACCTGGAAATGGAGCACTGTTTGAAATCCTGTGGTAATTCTTTCCTTTGGCTCCCTTTTTTGCATGGATGAAATGCTACAAATGAACGATGCGGGTCCTTGAAGATCCAGCCACTCAAATGCTGTCTGTTCCTTTGTTCCTCAAACCATTTGAAACGCCTTTCAGTCCAACCAAGGAGACTTCCAGATGGGGGGCTCCTAATCAAAAGACATTATGTGGCTCCTATGTCTTTCTCTCTGTAAAAGGAAAGGGGAAAAATAAGCAGAATTTGTTTTTAATGAAATAAGGGATGGTGGCTGGGGGGACGGGATGACCATAGGCTTTTAAGGCAAGGTTGTCATTGTCTGAGCCCCCTCCCTCAAATAACATTCTAAAAAAATGAGCAGAGCTCCAAAGAGACTAAATCTCCCAAAAGCCTTCACCACTGACTGTATTGGATAGGATTTCTGGGAGCTGTAGTCCAAAGCCATCTGGGGCCCAAAGTCAGGAACCACGCATCTATTTAATACAGCAATACTGTATGCTGACACTAGATTTTGGGGACGTATGAATGGCTACATAGGAAAGGAGGGATCACACTTCCTTGTTCTCCTGATGGAAGATGTTTGGCAGGAAAGGGTCGTTTATATCTTATACATGGATAGTCTGCCCAGAGCACAAGTAAAGAGGAAGGAAAAACATTTATTGGAATCAGACACTAATGCACATGTTCTGCTTATATGCCTCCCCATAGTGCTTAAAGCACTTCCTGGGCAGTTTACAATTTAATTATCCAGGTTACAAATCCCGCCTGCCCACCCGCCCGCAAGCTGGTTACTCATTTTACTGATCTCGGAAGGAGAGAAGGCTGAGTGAACCATGAGCCGGATACCTGGGATTGAACCCCAGGTTCAATATAACCACTATGCCACAAGGCTCCTTAAGGATATCATCCTAATTGAGGTGGGGCAATGTTGTCTCATTCTTCCCTTGTGTGTGTGTGTTGTGTCGTTACAGTTATGACTGACTCTTCGTGACCCCATGACCATGGAGTTTTCTTGGCAGGAATACTGGAGTGGTTTGCCAGTTCCTACTCCAAACGCCTGCAGCACCTGGTATTCCCTGGTGGTCTCCCATCCAAGTACTAACCAGGACTGACCCTGCTTAGCTTCCGAAATCGGGCGAGATCAGATGTGCTTAGGGCATCTAGGCAGCTCCATTATAAGCACCCAAAAACTCCATGCCTAAACTTGATTTGGAAGTCACTCATCCAAAGAGTTGCCATGAGCTGGAGGCAACTTGATGGCATATAACAACAACAACAACAACAACAACAACAACAACAACAAACTTGATTAAAGATTAACAAGTAAAGCACCCATTAAAAGGCAACAGTTGCCATTTGCAACAGTTGACATGAAAATATCTACATGCATTTGTTCTCTTGAGCAGGGACAGACAGTTCGCTCAGACAAAATATTGGCATCAGACCGCATTTGGAAAAAGCCTGCCTGAGCTGGGATTCAGCAGAATTCAGATCCTGATGTGAAGCTGCTCCTTATGCTGGGCTGGATTTTCTAGAAAGTCTTTCACAACACATTGCAGAGTGGAGTTTTAAACTCCGGCCCATTTATACCCCCACCTGGGAATCCCAGTTCCTTTTTCCAGAGCTTGGATGAGACCTATTACAGCTCCTGGTCTGCTGTACATAACATTGTCAGGCTTCCCTGCTTTAGAAATGCTACCCATATCATACACTCAACTTACATTTAACCTATCTCCACTCTGACCTCTTGACTGTTTTGTACGTACCATCTTGTCTGAGGACCAGTTGCAAAGTGGCTGGGATTCTGGAAGCTATCGTCCTCCCCATGACCTTTTCCCATAGGGGGAAACCACTCTCCCAGAAGACATATTTGGTCTTTAAATGAACTTTAGCTGGAAATTATCCTTACAGATATCATTTTTCTGAAGTTCAGGTTCTTCAGACCCAAGCCTTTCTCTCCTGCACTTCACTATGTAAATCACAGCAACACATTTCCTGCCCTACCCATCATCTCTGTTGAACATGTACACAACTGAAAATGACTGGCTTCCAGTCTTCCATGGATAATTTAATTTGAGAAATGTTTTTAGAATTTTGCATTTGGCAAGAGAAAAAAACGCCTGACTCTAACCCGGTGGTTCTCAACCTGTGGGTCCCCAGATGTTCCTGGACTGCTGGTGGGGGTTTCTGGGAGTTACAGTCCAGGAACATCTGGGGACCCACAGGTTGAGAACCACTGGCCTAACCTAAAGTGGAGGGCTAAATTGATTCACGTGGCCTTTCCCCTAAACACAGCTATCTCTGGAGAAATTTCCAAACAGTTGGCTCTTGTACTGGCCTAGTTGCAGCAAGAAAAGAGTCTTGGGTCACTCTTATTTATTTATTTTTATTTTTAATGCATTTACTTTATTTATAGGCTGCCTTTCTCCTGATAAAGAGACTCTGACTTTTCCACGCTTCGTGGTAAAAAGGTCATTAAAACAACAAATGTCAGCTTGAAGGGTTTTTTGCTTTGATATCATGAAGTGGACTCTAGTTTATTATGGGTAATGGAATTTGTTAGGCTATGATCCTGTGTGCACTTGCAAGACAAAAGTGAACATAAGCAGGGTGTTTGGCCAGCTGTGGGGAAGGGCTGGCTGACTTTTATTATTATTATTATTATTATTATTATTATTATTATTATTATTATTATTATTATTATTATTATTATTATTATTATTATTATTATTATTATTATTATTGCCAGCAACCAGACACATTAAGTGCCAACCCAGACCATGGTTCCACACACCTCTCTGGGTATCTATCAGAGGTTACATTTTTTAGGTGACCATGCCCAATTTTGCTTCGCTTTTGATATCTGACATCGCCAGGACTGAACCAAAGTGAACTTTCTGCTTTAATTTCCCAGCAGATTTCAATTTCCCAATATCAGGAGTGGCTTAAAGAGACACCTGAAACACTCAATGATAGGGATGGGCAGGAAACAAAAAATGAAATACTGTTTCGTCATTTCATTGTGTAACAAAACAAATGAAACGAAACAAAACAAGGAAGCAGCATTTCGTTAGATGAAACAAAATGGTTGTTTTTTGCATTGAAACGAACCGTTTCATTCCATTGTTTTCTGAGGGCTCCTGCCGAGCTGTCAATGGCTGGACCCTTTTAAACCTGGCCCAGTCGGCAGCAAGGGGACCCCCGTGGTACTGCCTGGGCCGGTTTTAAAGGGGTCCAGCTGATAACAGCTCAGCAAGAGCCCTTTCAAAATGGCTCCCGGAGTCCCGGCACCAAATCTGGTGCCTGTAGGACCCAGGGAAGCTGTTGCGTTTCATTTCATTTCATTTTGTACTTTTTTTTTAAATGTAAGAAATGAAACATGAAACATGAGCATGAAATGAAACGAAACAAAACATTATTTTTCCATTTTGTGCCCATCCCTACTCAATGATATGGGGTAATTGGAGAATTAAAAACTTCCTCCCTCTGCTGTTCTGCAAGCAAATATTTTTAAAGTCAGTTAGGTAGGCGCTGATGCACTGTGCTTTTTAGAGAATTTTTTTTAAAAAAATCTCCCTCCCCAAAGCAGAAAGAGATAAGAGGGGCATGGAACGAGATTGTCATTTTACTTTCCTATGGAATACAGACCAAATGGAGTTGTTTGAGGTGATATGTGGACACAAACATCATCACACTAGATGACATACAGGCCGATTATGTGGGGCTAAGAGTTCCATAAGACAGGATCACAGGTGAGCCCTTGTGTCATTCCTCGTAGTAATAAATCAAGAAGGGTTGGGCTTCCTGGTGATAACATGACCCTGAGGATGAGCAATGTGGCATTCCTTCATCTACTGATCCATGCCCTTGTCCTTTGAGTGTACAGCTTGTTTTTCTCTCCGTGGGTGACTTTCATACACACTGTGATGTATCTGCTATTGGAGCGCGATGCTGTGTGGGGACCGATGTCACTTTGGCTGCACTTGTGAAGCCCCACACTTTGCTGCTGCAAATTTGGCCAGTGAGCACACAGGTGTGAGATAGAGGGTGAAGATGTTTTGGGCTACTACCCTCATCTCCACTTGTGCATTCATTTACATCCTCATCATAATAAAGTACCTCAGTTGGTCTGTAGGCACTAGTGAGGATGGTTCAGGCCTCCATACCTTCCTTTCTTTGAAATATGGAACATAGGGAGTATGGTTTTTTTTTTGAGACAATAGTAACTGAGGGATAAAACTCAGCCCATGAAGAATTTATCACTCAACTTTTTGACACCCTATTATTTACATCGTAGAAATAAAGACATTCCAGGAAGCCTGTAATAAAATACCATCATTGTCTCCATCATTGTCATCATCACAAACCATTTACATTTACCTATGTAAAATTGCTGCATATTAGTAAGGTTCAGGTTGTATGCCTGGGTTCCTGCCCAATAAATTGGTCTTGGGGATTGATGTTTTGGAGGCCATTAAGTCATGGGGTGTTCAAAAATCAGAAAAACCTGGCTGTAGATAAGAACAGTCAATATAAGGAAACTATGTTTATGTTTTTTAAAGCAATAACTGTCAATGAGCTCCTGAAATGATTTACTCCCTTCTCTCTCCCAGAATCTGGATAAGTTACTTTTCTTTTTACGTTGACATGTCCCAGAATCCCAAATAGGGGAGCTGTAGTCCCACACAGCTCTGTAGCCAACCTCTGTTGTATTCTAGAAAAGAAGATATGGTGTGGTTTTCATGGTGTCAGTTCCCC
This sequence comes from Phrynocephalus forsythii, assembly GCA_029282475.1. Classification (NCBI taxonomy): domain Eukaryota; kingdom Metazoa; phylum Chordata; class Lepidosauria; order Squamata; family Agamidae; genus Phrynocephalus; species Phrynocephalus forsythii. The sequence continues at coordinate 121,280,106 of JAPFRF010000002.1, read as the reverse complement.
CCACGCCCCCAAAGCATGGGTGTAGATATCAGTCGAAGTAAACAGATAAAATGGGGTACCAGCCTTTCTTGCTAACACGGACCAGGCTGCCATCTAATAATTGTGAAAGCAGCAACTCACATATGTTTCTCTTTCCTTATTTCCCCTTGCAAGCAACTGTGGGGATGACTTGGGCAGACAGAGCTTCCCTTTATCACCGTGATAAACATGATGTTCCCCTCACAAAAAAGTTTCTGTCACAAGTGACCTTTCGTCTCAAACTGCCGTGACCTTTTTAATTCATGCTAGTCTATGCCGCTTACAGAGCAGAGCGACCTGGGTTGTTGGGTAGGGAGGAAAGTAGAGGAAAGAGAAAGGGAGGGGGGAGGGGGGAAGGGAGGGAGAAGCCATGATACAGCCCTTGTTTTTAAATCCAGCTAATTTAAATCTGCATGCGCGGAGTGTAACTGAGAATGCAGCCTTCGCCCACCACTTTCCCACAGGCAGGGAATAAAGGTCTTCAGTGTGGCAGAAGCTGCCCTGGTCTTTGGAGAACAGTGAACAGAGCTTACAATTCATCTCAGCCACCCTTATCAATTCGGTGGGGTCCCCACCCCTCCCTGATCCTTGCCTCATCACTGGTAAACTCCTGCTACAAACTTAGGATGCATTCCACTCAAGTATGATACAATCCCATGGAAATAAAGCTAAAAATATGTGGTTTCTGATTTGCCGGACTCCAAACGGAATGCCCTTTGAATGGTTGTTTCACACTAGGCTGATTTTATAGTACATTTCCTTTTTCACAGGAGGGTTATTTTGCCAAGAGATGATTTGAATGAGCAGTTAGTCCTTTCATGGGGTGTCAGCCTATTTGGTTGTAACTGTTGAAAAGCAACTATCATTTCTTATTGTTTGTGTTACATTTGTTCCCTGTCGTTCCAAGCTTATTGACCTGCCTCCTCCCCACTTTATTGTCATGATGACCCCGTGGGGGTATGTCAGCCTGAGAGTGTGACCGTGAGAGTTTTTGTTGGAGTTTTATTTACAACCTCACATGCTGCCTGTGGTTTGTCGGATTGGGAGGGGTGTTTCTGGGCTGGAGTGACTGTCTGTCTGTCCAGCACCAATCAATAGTTCCTCCCAGACTTTTTTTTTTTTAAAAATCCCACCTCTCTGCTGTGTGTGCTTTTCCTGTCTCTTTTAGTCAGTTGGTGTCAGCTTGTTAGCTGTGGATCAGCCTAGTTGGTGGCTAAAGTATGTGTGCATTAAAGAAAGCAGAATATACAAATCTGTAATTTCAACTAACTGTAGATAAAGTTTTTTTATTCTGTCTTCTACAAATGTCTCAGAGTTAGCTGCTGAGACTTTAAGTGCCAGTTAATGAGAAAGGGATGGACTCTGGGGAACTTGAAGCCATTCTTCTCCCTGGATGACTGTACTTCTGCTGCATAGAACAAATGAATTTTATCAGAAAATCAAAACACAGTACTAATAAGAAAACAAACAAAGCAGTACAATTTATGTATGTATATTTCTATAGAGTCTGCATCTATGGACTTTCTCAGTTTCCTTCCTTTCTCAGTTCCATACCTATTTGTATGTCTCTTTGATCAAATCAATCCTCTTTTCTCCTTATTTTTTCATATTGTACACATGTTTTTCATTGTACTTACAAGCATCCCTCCATTTATGGACATTTCTTTAAGCATATTTCCCTACACACATTTTTCATATCTGTGTTACTTTTTCCTGAATGTATCTGGAGGGATCTATCAATCTGCAGATCCCAAGGCTTGAATAGTATATGGCCTATGGGAGTTCCAGGAATTGCAGACTGGACAAATTTCACCAAAGAAGAAGAAGAAGAAAATGAAAGGAATCTGCCAAAAAAGGGACTTCTTGTATATATCAAATCTGATGTAGACATAACTGGAAATAAGTTCCAATGAAATCAGTGAAATAGACTCCTGAGTTGACACACATCACGGTGGCTTCAGGATAATGAAATAATAAATGCACAGAATGAAGTTTAAGCATGATTGTATTAGTCCCAAAGTTTTACAAAAGGGAAATCTCAGAAAGTTTTTTATAACCTCTTTGGCTCAGAGGTTTTATCTCAGTTTTACTTAATGTGGTGCATTTGTGAGAAAAGAGAAGTATGAAATGATCAGATCTTTTATCATTTGGTGAGTTTTTCTATGCCAGTTTAACTATATAAAACTCATCCTACTCTGCGGCCAACTTCACACAGAGTGCCTGATTTATATTTCTGTAACTCTGTATTAAAAGGTAGACATATTAGTATGATGTATTAAATAGAGGGTTGGACTTGGACTTAGGAGGCCTAAGTTCAAATCCCCTCTTGACCCTGGAAACGTGTTGAGGTCTATGCGTATCTCACATTGAAATTCTGTTAGGCACATTGTAGGTCAGATATGACTCAATGGTGCATAACATAACAGCACTGCCCCCCCCCCGTTGGAAATACTGTTTGGACTTTGGCAAAGTGATTGTTCAAACGTTTAAGGAGCATGGATGCTGTAACAGCAACTTTCCTTCATTGGCAACAGGTTGGATGGATTAAAGGTCATCCTTCCCTACACCACGGTCTTGCGCTTGGCCTTGGGAGGAACAGTGGATTTGCATTGAATGAGGGGACCCTATGACACCACCACCCATACTGTGAACTATATATACTGTGTCATTCAGAGATAGAGGAAGATAAAACAAAAGATATAGTTGTGCTATTGGGAATCGCAGGAACATGCAGTAGGCTGTTTACTAAAGCCATGGCTAGGCTGGCGAGCTGAATTGGAGAGATTTGGCTTTGCTGTGGCTTGAACATTTGCTTCTGTTCTTGTTTTTATATATCTCATCTGATCTTGTTTCTATATATTTTATAAAATATATAGTCTTATATATTGTATATGGTTTGTATATGCCAGATGGGCGGTATACAAACAAACAAACAAACAAACAAACAGACAGACAGACAGACAGACAGACAGATAGATAGATAGATAGATAGATAGATAGATAGATAGATAGATAGATAGATAGATAATCCCCGGAGACTATGGATTGTTTCAGAGTCAGTGTCCAGAGTGGTCCCCTAATCTGATGTGGTTTGATCCATGCCACAGCCTCCATCCCCTCGTCCTTTGATCCAACCCACTGCCCATCTACAACACTCCTTTTATGGTTCATTGTAAAGTCGATGAGCTGTTTAAAGTCTTGCACAGCATTTAGAATAGTTTTCCGAAGTACTCCTTACTGTACAAAGACACATATCTCAGAAGCACAGTAGGAGAGCCACAGGTCCAGGCCTAGAAATGGCTTCTATATCTTTAATCATACTTACTCTGAAGGTAACGTTCCAGCAACTGGAACTTCACATGCCATTTGGAAAAAAGTTCACACTGTGAAAATTTCTCAGATATATAAGTCTTCGGAATAACAAAGAGTTGCCCCAAAGCTATAACTAGCAATTATTTGTGCCCAGGACTTGACTACCATATTGGTTATGAGATATGTGAGACTTAATGTTACAACACAATCTAACAAATCTCTCTCTCTCTCTCTCTCTCTCTCTCTCTCTCTCTCTCTCTCTCTCCCTCTCTCATGCAATTGTAATGTTTTGAAGAATCTGGAAGAGCAAATCAGCGGCAGACTGAGGCCTGGTGAGCTGTTTCTCAAATATATTCTTCTTTGATCTCTTTTTCTGCTTCTTTTTCTTTCTTTCTTTCTTTCTCATTATAGAATGACACATTCTGCCACAATTTCCTGCCAGGACTCGACACTTGGAAGGTTTGGGCCTTGTGAATTGAAAATGCGTTCCCAAAGAAAGCCTCTTTCCACAGTTCCCATGAGCAAAATATCTCCATGTGAGCATTTCCAAGCGATGACCACAAAGAATGGCTCCAGCAGCTGTGAGCTCGACGGGCCCTCGCCATCCCTTCCGCATGGGTCTGAGCCACTCTCTGAACAGGGCTTTTCTCTGGGAATTGCAGGCAGCCTCGCTAGGTCAAGCACAATAAGTAAGGAGGATATAATTTTCTTTTCAAAGAAATAATGATTTCTCCCACCATGGTGAATGTTTTGATATGATCCCAACAGCCATATTCAAGTTGGCAACAACTAAAGTGTTTCTTCTTGTTGTTGTTATATGCTGTGAAGCTGCCCTCAGCTTATGAAAACTGAAGATCTTTTAGTACAGTTTGTTGGACCCCTTGGGTGATGCAGGAAATCCAGTACAAGAGTATCACCAACAGTTGATGATCCAGCCTCTGCCTGTAGACATCAGTGAGAAAGGACTATGGTATTACCTGTAGTACAAATGGATGCTCTCTCTCTCTCTCTCTCTCTCTTGCATTTTAATACTCCATCGATCCCTCTTTTGCATGATTTTTTTAAAAGTCTGCGTTAATGTTTTCATGCATATGTGATTTTCCTTCTGTCCTTCCAACAACATTTGGAGAAGGTTCAAATTCAGATGTGATCGGCTTCAGGAAAGTTGACTTTTGACATCTTTCATTTGAGATCTGGCCGGATCTGCAACACTCTCCTAATTACTACTAATGTATTCCTTCTACTCCTCCTCCATCAAGTGCAGCCCTTGTCAAAGAGGCACAGTGGCGATTCGAACTCCCAACCTCTGGCTCCCCAGCCAGATAAGGTTTCATTACAGATCCAGACAAATTTTGAAAGGCCTACTAGTATCTTGGTTTGCTCCAGAAATACCCTCAACTCTCAGAGCAATTCTTAGGGATCAATTCTGTGGGAAGGAGATTAGCTATTTCCATCTATGATGGGGTGGCCAATATATAATGTTGTTTCCTAGGAGTGCAGCGCTTCGTAACCCCACAACAGGCACCTCAATGGCTGTTAACCACCACCTTAATTCCTGAACCAGATGAACTTATTGTGAGTCGTGGTATGGATGAGGGTGTTTTATCAAGCGTTAGATGTTTGATTCCCCTTGCCATGAATTTTTAACGTTAACTTTGGTCCACTGCATGATATGCGGGAGAGTCAGGTCACCAGCATCCCATTCCATAAAATATCATGGCCGAAACATAGGAATTAGGGCACACAGACCTTCTAATCTCACAAGGGTGGGCTCTTGTGATGTGACAGTAGTGGGACCACACCAAAATCAGACAAGAGTCTGTTTCTGGGGGAGTTGTGGAAGCAGGCATGCAGAGAATCAGGGTGAATGGCCGCACAACTGACGAGCACCGGCAGTACATTGGAATGGGTGGAAATGGGTGCTCACACCCTGAACTGGCGTGAGAAACACCCAATGTTCTGGAGACTATATCAGCTTCCATGCCCAGTTATCCCCCCTTGCCATATTGTTAACTCAATGTGCTGTTAAGTAAATTCTTAAGTTGATGGTTGTCAGGTTTTTCTTTCTTTGCGGTTGGGGGAGCCCTGTGACTGTGCAGCTTGCCCAAGTCTACACAGACTGGCTCTTCTACGAGGACACACTCCTAACCTCTGGTTCCACAGCCAGATACTCATATCAGAGTTGTTTCCTTGTTCAGTGTCGTTTGCCTTAAGTTTTGTCTCCCTGCCAATTGCTGCCTGCAGTTGTGGTGAACTTAACTGCACATGGCCAGTTCTGCACTGTTTCTTAAAACCAGTGATAATTTTACAGAATACAGAGCAGTAATATGATGCTGGAATCGTATGTAAATGAGGCTGAATTGCTTGGCACTTTGATCCTTGCTAAATTCTTTCAGGTTGCAATTCTATATCAGGAGGTCAGCCGCACTGAACGCAGTGGGGCCTACTTCTGAGTAAACATGTACAGTATATATATATTTACTGCTAACTGGCTATTCCTTAATATTAAATGATGTATGAATTGTCCACTTTCTTTAACAACTTTGCACCATACACAGGTTTGAGCAGCAACATTTTGTGATTTGGGGGACAACATGCTCAGATGAATTGCTCTTGTGAGTTAAAACCATTTCACAATCAAACCAGTTTACCATTCATGTCATAAACGCTTGCTAAATTAAAAAAAAAGCTGCCTCTGGATTTTTTTTTAGAGTTTGGTTACAAACAAATAGGTAATGCGCATCATAAATCATGTGGGAGTAGGAAAATGCTGGGAAAGGGGGTGTCCAAACAATAACTTTTTATACAAACCACAGATTATTTGGCATTGTCCTTAAGCCATGATGGATTGTCTGCATTAAAAGTTGTACTTTCCCCCTTTAATATTATTCTATTTTGCATGCAAAACAACCCTGATCCTCCTACTAGGAAAAGAACATTGCAGCAGCAGCAACAATATGACAATATACCATCTTGCCATCAGCACCTGGTAGACTACATCTTCTCCCAAGAATGTTATTTTGGTACAATGCTTTGATAAAGAGAGCCTGCTATCAAAAGCTCAGGTTGCATTTATTTTATTTTATTTTATTAGTGACTTATAAAGGTATCACTTAGCATAGCTTTGTATTGGTTTTTTTGGGGGGGGGGCACACAGATCAACCCTTTTTAATTCAACTTGACAATATGTTTTCCATTATCATAATCATGGTGTCCTGTACATATTAAAATGCACCATTTTGTCAAATACCAATTTGTGCACCAAGTTAAATTGTTTGTTCGTTTGTTTACCACCCCATTCATTTCAAAGCACTATGTGGGGTGGTTTGCAGGTGGTAAAATGTTAAGAAAGAGGGTTTAGTCTTTTTGTAGCATTGACTATAAGACACAATGACTGGGTACCTCAATGGTTTAGACATCGGGCTGTGAAACCAGTGGTTGGGAATTTGATTCCCCATTGTGCCTCTTGCAAGAAGGCCAACCCTGTGTTGTTGTTCAGTCATTCAATCGTGTCCAACTCTTCGTGACCCCATGGACCAGAGCACGCAAAGCCCTTCTGTCTTCCACTGCCTCCCGGAGTTTGGTCAAATCCATGTTGGTTGCATTGATGACCCTGTCCAACCATCTCATTCTCTGCCGTCCCCCTTTCCTTGTGCCTTCAATCTTTCCCAACACCAGGGACTTTTCCAAAGAGTCCTCTCTCCTCATGAGGTGGCCAAAGTACTGCAGCCACCTTGGGCAAACTGCATAGCCCCTAGAAGAAGGGAATGGTAGTCCACTTCTGCTCATTCTCTGACTGGAAAACCCTGAAAGGGGTCACCATAGGTCAGAATGGACTTGATAGCACATGGTGATTATTGAAAACTACAAAACAGTGGATATATTTACATTGGTTAGGATCCTCTTCCATGGAGGTTCAAAAGCCAATTGATGCCTCAGTAACTTTCAGATGGAAAGTGTTTGTGTTCTGGAGCAGCCGAAGGTGCCTTGCTGGCTCGGAGCTTGGCTATCTAGCATAGCCAGAGTGGGCTGCTGTGGGCTGAACAGGATGGTTAGGAGTTCCGGTATGCCATTTGTGCATTCCTCACACCCAAATGGCATATTGACCTCAAGCAATCCTATTTGGTCCACAACTGCCTGCCGCCAACTTACCATTATCATGAAGTGGCTTAAGAAGAGAGTGACATTGGGATAATTTAAACACTTCTTTTGCTCCTTGAAGGTGCCAATGAAATAAAAAAAATGTTTAGGTCTATTGGGGCAGCACATAGGCACTCACCATTTCTTTCTTTTTTTAAAAAAAAGACAAATGGAAAGCTCTGGATTCCGCTGTCAAAATGATGAGGCTCCTTATGGTGTCACAAGTGAAGTATGGAAGGAGATATATATATATATATATATATATATATATATATATATATATATATATATATATATATATATATATATATATATATATATATATATATATATATATATATATATATATGCATGTTCTAAAAAAACATATATATATATATATATATATATATATATATATATATATATATATATATATGCATGTTCTACGAAAAATATATATATATATATATATATATATATATATATATATATATATATATATATATATATATATATATATATATATATATATATATATATATATATATATATATATATATATATATATATATATATATATGTTTTCGTAGATTTTCACGGGTATAGGTATGCATGTTAGGGTGGATTCGGGTTTCTTCCGTGTAGAAATCTGGTTGTTCTGGCGACGTTTCGACGAGGTCTCACTCGTCATCTTCAGGCTGGTGTTCTGGCTTCTTTCTTCTTGAAGCAAAGCGTGGTCTCAGTTGAAGTCCTTCTATAAATACTGCTGGGGGTGTGTGGTTTGCTTGCTTTGTTGCTGATTGCAGGTTCCTTTGTTCCTTTGTTCTTTTGTGATCTGCTCTGTGGCTGAGGCGATCGTTAAGGGATTAACTGCTGGTGGCTGTTTAGATGGCTGTTTAGATGCTGGTGGGTTAGATGGCTGGTGGGTTCTGGCAGTATCCTGGGCTTTGGTGGAGTGGGGTCCTGTGTCTTGTGAATTCATTTTGGTCTGGCTACGTGTCTGTGGTCTCCCAATGTTTTTTTGGGGTGTGTGAGTGTGCTCCATGTGGTGACTGGAGTGGGGTGCCGCAGTAGATGGTGCAGTCGTGGTTTTGTTATTGGATGGTGGTTTCGTTTCATCTGTGGGAAGGGTCTGGGTTTGTGTTTGGTGTGGATGGAAGGTGGTGGCATCTTGTGTCCTTTTGGACCTGGTGTCAGTCTTTGTGACAGAGGCTCGTCTGTTGACCAGGGCTAGTTTCCAGATGTCAGGCAAGCGGGAGGTGTCATCACGTTTATTCATGTTGTTTGGGTGTTTCTCTATTTCAATGGCTTCCATGATTATTCGACTGTTGACACATCCCCACCGAAAACATCATATGCGGAGTGGAAGCCAGCCTAACCAAAATCAACCCAGATGAAGCCAACAAAATCAGACTCGAAGTCACCAATGTCCTCTGCTCCAGCAAACCACCCAGAAGCAATTTACACAAAGAAGAACAAAAAGCCCTCTCCAACCTGAGGAAAGACAACAACATAATCATTCTCCCAGCAGACAAAGGCAATGCCACAGTGGTGATGAACACATCCGACTACCAAGCCAAATTATCCAACCTACTACAAGACCCTGCTTACATACCTTTGAACACAGACCCCACCACCTACCTGGAAAAAACCACCAAAGCCAAAATAAAAGCCTCTCCCTTAAGTGAAGAAATCAAGCCAAGCATCATCCCCAGAGAGAAATCATCCAGATGCCCCAAGCTCTACGGCCTCCCCAAGATTCACAAAGAAGGAACACCTCTCAGACCCATAGTCAGCTCCATAGGCTCACCTCTACAAAACCTCGCCAAATTTCTTGCCAAACAACTCCAGCCCTATGCAGAATCCATCACTTCATACGTACAAAACTCGTTCCACTTCATAGAAATTATAAAGAAACAAGACCTACAACCCAATGACCTACTCGTGAGCTTCGATGTTGTTTCGCTCTTCACACAAGTGCCCATTCAAGAAGCCTTGACAGCTATCCACAACAAATACAACCCCCAAACACATCCTAGATCTGACCAACCACTGCCTAACCAACACATACTTCATCCACAATGGACAAAGATACAAACAGATAGAAGGAGCACCCATGGGATCACCCTCTCACCGGTCATCGCAAACCTATATATGGAACACTTTGAAACCAACGCGTTACAGAAGTCCGAACATAAACCCAAACTCTGGCTCAGATATGTTGACGACACCTTTGTTATCTGGCCACACGGGAAAGATAAACTGAACAACTTCCTCACACATCTCAACAGCCTACACCCCAAAATACAATTCACTATGGAAATAGAAGCCAACAACCAACTTCCCTTCCTGGACGTCCTAATCTACAAAAAAACCGACGGCTCCTTAGGACATACCATCTACCAGAAAAAACACATACAAACTGCTACTTAAATGCACAATCACACCACCACCCTGCACAGATCAACTCCGTAGCAAAAACCCTCATCTCCAGAACCAAACGCCTCGCTGACAAAGACCACCTAAAAACTGAATTACACACTCTCTCGAATGTTTTAATTGAACGGATTCCAAAAAAACACCATCACCAAACTAATCCAAAAGGAAACACCCCCAAGAACCAAGAAACAGAAGAGAACAACGGCACCGCCCTCCTCCCTTACATCAAAGGCACCACAGACAAAATCAGCAAAATTCTCCACAAACACAATATCAAGACAGCCTTTTGCACCGACCAAAAAATAGCCAACATCTTAAGAAACCCCAAAGACAAGATTGAGCTAGAAAACCAAGGAGTCTACGAAATACCATGCAAAGTCTGTCCAGCCACATACATCGGACAAACAAACAGGAGAATAAGCGCACGCATCGCAGAACACAAGAACGCAGTCAAAAAGAAGAAAAATCTTCCTCTCTCTTCCAGCACATAAAAACAACAGGTCATGAAATTGACTTTGAAAGAACCAAACTCATCTCCAAAACTGAACACTTCAACAGTCGAATAATCATGGAAGCCATTGAAATAGAGAAACACCCAAACAACATGAATAAACGTGATGACACCTCCCGCTTGCCTGACATCTGGAAACTAGCCCTGGTCAACAGACGAGCCTCTGTCACAAAGACTGACACCAGGTCCAAAAGGACACAAGATGCCACCACCTTCCATCCACACCAAACACAAACCCAGACCCTTCCCACAGATGAAACGAAACCACCATCCAATAACAAAACCACGACTGCACCATCTACTGCGGCACCCCACTCCAGTCACCACATGGAGCACACTCACACACCCCAAAAAAACATTGGGAGACCACAGACACGTAGCCAGACCAAAATGAATTCACAAGACACAGGACCCCACTCCACCAAAGCCCAGGATACTGCCAGAACCCTAGGGTGGATTCGGTTTCTTCCCGTGTAGAAATCTGGTTGTTCTGGCGACGCTTCGACGAGGTCTCACTGCCATCTTCAGGCTGGTGTTCTGGCTTCTTTCTTCTTGAAGCAAAGTGTGGTCTCAGTTGAAGTCCTTCTATAAATACTGCTGGGGGTGTGGTTTGCTTGCTCTGTTGCTGATTGCAGGTTGCTTTGTTCCTTTGTTCTTTTGTGATCTGCTGTGTGGCTGAGGCGATCGTTAAGGGATTAACTGCTGATGGCTGTTTAGATGGCTGTTTACATGCTGGTGGGTTAGATGGCTGGTAGGTTCTGGCAGTATCCTGGGCTTTGGTGGAGTGGGGTCCTGTGTCTTGTGAATTCATTTTGGTCTGGCTACGTGTCTGTGGTCTCCCAATGTTTTTTTGGGGTGTGTGAGTGTGCTCCATGTGGTGACTGGAGTGGGGTGCCGCAGTAGATGGTGCAGTCGTGGTTTTGTTATTGGATGGTGGTTTCGCTTTCATCTGTGGGAAGGGTCTGGGTTTGTGTTTGGTGTGGATGGAAGGTGGTGGCATCTTGTGTCCTTTGGACCTGGTGTCAGTCTTTGTGACAGAGGCTCGTCTGTTGACCAGGGCTAGTTTCCAGATGTCAGGCAAGCGGGAGGTGTCATCACGTTTATTCATGTTGTTTGGGTGTTTCTATTTCAATGGCTTCCATGATTATTCGACTGTTGAAGTGTTCAGTTTTGGAGATGAGTTTGGTTCTTTCAAAGTCAATTTCATGACCTGTTGTTTTTATGTGCTGGAAGAGAGAGGAAGATTTTTCTTCTTTTTGACTGCGTTCTTGTGTTCTGCGATGCGTGCGCTTATTCTCCTGTTTGTCTGTCCGATGTATGTGGCTGGACAGACTTTGCATGGTATTTCGTAGACTCCTTGGTTTTCTAGCTCAATCTTGTCTTTGGGGTTTCTTAAAATGTTGGCTATTTTTTGGTCGGTGCAAAAGGCTGTCTTGATATTGTGTTTGTGGAGAATTTTGCTGATTTTGTCTGTGGTGCCTTTGATGTAAGGGAGGAGGGCGGTGCCGTTGTTCTCTTCTGTTTCTTGGTTCTTGGGGGTGTTTCCTTTGGATTAGTTTGGTGATGGTGTTTTTTTGGAATCCGTTCGCAATTAAAACATTCGAGAGAGTGTGTAATTCAGTTTTTAGGTGGTCTTTGTCAGCGAGGCGTTTGGTTCTGGAGATGAGGGTTTTTGCTACGGAGTTGATCTGTGCAGGGTGGTGGTGTGATTGTGCATTTAAGTAGCGGTTTGTATGTGTTTTTTTCTGGTAGATGGTATGTCCTAAGGAGCCGCCGGGTTTTTTGTAGATTAGGACGTCCAGGAAGGGAAGTTGGTTGTTGGCTTCTATTTCCATAGTGAATTGTATTTTGGGGTGTAGGCTGTTGAGATGTGAGGAAGTTGTTCAGTTTATCTTTCCCGTGTGGCCAGATAACAAAGGTGTCGCCAACATATCTGAGCCAGAGTTTGGGTTTATGTTCGGACTTCTGTAACGCGTTGGTTTCAAAGTGTTCCATATATAGGTTTGCGATGACCGGTGAGAGGGGTGATCCCATGGGTGCTCCTTCTATCTGTTTGTATCTTTGTCCATTGTGGATGAAGTATGTGTTGGTTAGGCAGTGGTTGGTCAGATCTAGGATGTGCTTGGGGGTTGTATTTGTTGTGGATAGCTGTCAAGGCTTCTTGAATGGGCACTTGTGTGAAGAGCTTAAACAACATCGAAGCTCACGAGTAGGTCATTGGGTTGTAGGTCTTGTTTCTTTATAATTTCTATGAAGTGGAACGAGTTTTGTACGTATGAAGTGATGGATTCTGCATAGGAATCCCCAAAAAAACATTGGGAGACCACAAACACGTAGCCAGACCAAAATGAATTCACAAGACACAGGACCCCACTCCACCAAAGCCCAGGATACTGCCAGAACCTACCAGCCATCTAACCCACCAGCATGTAAACAGCCATCTAAACAGCCATCAGCAGTTAATCCCTTAACGATCGCCTCAGCCACACAGCAGATCACAAAAGAACAAAGGAACAAAGCAACCTGCAATCAGCAACAGAGCAAGCAAACCACACCCCCCCAGCAGTATTTATAGAAGGACTTCAACTGAGACCACACTTTGCTTCAAGAAGAAAGAAGCCAGAACACCAGCCTGAAGATGACGAGTGAGACCTCGTCGAAACGTCGCCAGAACAACCAGATCTCTACACGGGAAGAAACCCGAATCCACCCTAACATGCATACCTATACCCGAGAAAATCTACGAAAACAAATATCCGACCTCTACGGGGAGGAAACCTTCCAGCTGACCAGAACCTACGAGAAACTAGAAGTCCGAAGAGCCACCATCTTATGTGACATTGCATTCCTACGCAACTGCCGAGACAAAAATGTGATCCCCACAAGCTTCCAACTGAAATTCCACTCAAAAACCCCATCCAGCGAAAGGATCCTGAAAAGAACAGAACTAGCCCTAATCAGAAGCGAACTACACAGGAAAAGATACCTACTAGATCAAACCAACAGAGATCTACTCACTCTCCACCTCAAACTCAGCAACAAAATCCACCCAACACTCTGGAACAAATCCAAGCAACTCGCCGCCTGGAGAGCTGAAACAGAGACCTCCCACAAGACAGACACACACACCAACAAACTCCACAAACTGGAAAAATGCCAGAAGCCCAACCCCCCGACACAACAACCCATGAAACAAACAGTTCACAACATATCAGACAGGACACTCACCATCGCAGAGACCAAAGTCCTTTCCAAAGGATTCAACTTTGCAGTCGCCCCCAGACACATCCCCACCGAAAACATCATATGCGGAGTGGAAGCCAGCCTAACCAAAATCAACCCAGATGAAGCCAACAAAATCAGACTCGAAGTCACCAATGTCCTCTGCTCCAGCAAACCACCCAGAAGCAATTTACACAAAGAAGAACAAAAAGCCCTCACCAACCTGAGGAAAGACCACAACATAATCATTCTCCCAGCAGACAAAGGCAATGCCACAGTGGTGATGAACACATCCGACTACCAAGCCAAATTATCCAACCTACTACAAGACCCTGCTTACATACCTTTGAACACAGACCCCACCACCTACCTGGAAAAAAACCACCAAAGCCAAAATAAAAGCCTCTCCCTTAAGTGAAGAAATCAAGCCAAGCATCATCCCCAGAGAGAAATCATCCAGATGCCCCAAGCTCTACGGCCTCCCAAGATTCACAAAGAAGGAACACCTCTCAGACCCATAGTCAGCTCCATAGGCTCACCTCTACAAAACCTCGCCAAATTTCTTGCCAAACAACTCCAGCCCTATGCAGAATCCATCACTTCATACGTACAAAACTCGTTCCACTTCATAGAAATTATAAAGAAACAAGACCTACAACCCAATGACCTACTCGTGAGCTTCGATGTTGTTTCGCTCTTCACACAAGTGCCCATTCAAGAAGCCTTGACAGCTATCCACAACAAATACAACCCCCAAGCACATCCTAGATCTGACCAACCACTGCCTAACCAACACATACTTCATCCACAATGGACAAAGATACAAACAGATAGAAGGAGCACCCATGGGATCACCCCTCTCACCGGTCATCGCAAACCTATATATGGAACACTTTGAAACCAACGCGTTACAGAAGTCCGAACATAAACCCAAACTCTGGCTCAGATATGTTGACGACACCTTTGTTATCTGGCCACACGGGAAAGATAAACTGAACAACTTCCTCACACATCTCAACAGCCTACACCCCAAAATACAATTCACTATGGAAATAGAAGCCAACAACCAACTTCCCTTCCTGGACGTCCTAATCTACAAAAAACCCGACGGCTCCTTAGGACATACCATCTACCAGAAAAAAACACATACAAACCGCTACTTAAATGCACAATCACACCACCACCCTGCACAGATCAACTCCGTAGCAAAACCCTCATCTCCAGAACCAAACGCCCGCTGACAAAGACCACCTAAAACTGAATTACACACTCTCTCGAATGTTTTAATTGCGAACGGATTCCAAAAAACACCATCACCAAACTAATCCAAAAGGAAACACCCCCAAGAACCAAGAAACAGAAGAGAACAACGGCACCGCCCTCCTCCCTTACATCAAAGGCACCACAGACAAAATCAGCAAAATTCTCCACAAACACAATATCAAGACAGCCTTTTGCACCGACCAAAAAATAGCCAACATTTTAAGAAACCCCAAAGACAAGATTGAGCTAGAAAACCAAGGAGTCTACGAAATACCATGCAAAGTCTGTCCAGCCACATACATCGGACAGACAAACAGGAGAATAAGCGCACGCATCGCAGAACACAAGAACGCAGTCAAAAAGAAGAAAATCTTCCTCTCTCTTCCAGCACATAAAAACAACAGGTCATGAAATTGACTTTGAAAGAACCAAACTCATCTCCAAAACTGAACACTTCAACAGTCGAATAATCATGGAAGCCATTGAAATAGAGAAACACCCAAACAACATGAATAAACGTGATGACACCTCCCGCTTGCCTGACATCTGGAAACTAGCCCTGGTCAACAGACGAGCCTCTGTCACAAAGACTGACACCAGGTCCAAAAGGACACAAGATGCCACCACCTTCCATCCACACCAAACACAAACCCAGACCCTTCCCACAGATGAAACGAAACCACCATCCAATAACAAAACCACGACTGCACCATCTACTGCGGCACCCCACTCCAGTCACCACATGGAGCACACTCACACACCCCAAAAAAACATTGGGAGACCACAGACACGTAGCCAGACCAAAATGAATTCACAAGACACAGGACCCCACTCCACCAAAGCCCAGGATACTGCCAGAACCCACCAGCCATCTAACCCACCAGCATCTAAACAGCCATCTAAACAGCCACCAGCAGTTAATCCCTTAACGATCGCCTCAGCCACACAGCAGATCACAAAAGAACAAAGGAACAAAGGAACCTGCAATCAGCAACAGAGCAAGCAAACCACACACCCCCAGCAGTATTTATAGAAGGACTTCAACTGAGACCACGCTTTGCTTCAAGAAGAAAGAAGCCAGAACACCAGCCTGAAGATGACGAGTGAGACCTCGCCGAAACGCCGCCAGAACAACCAGATTTCTACAGAAGAAAGAAACCCTAACATGCATACCTATACATGAAAACATATATGCATGTTATATATATTCGGGTATTCATATATATAAGATCTGGTATGTTCTATATATATCGACGAGGTCTGAGGTCTCACTTCATCTTCAGGCTGGTGTTCTGCCATCTTCAGGCTGGTGTTCTTCTTTCTTCTTGAAGCAAAGTGTGGTCTCAGTTGAAGTCCTTCTATAAATACTGCTGGGGGTGTGGTTTGCTTGCTCTGTTGCTGATTGCAGGTTGCTTTGTTCCTTTGTTCTTTTGTGATCTGCTGTGTGGCTGAGGCGATCGTTAAGGGATTAACTGCTGATGGCTGTTTAGATGGCTGTTTACATGCTGGTGGGTTAGATGGCTGGTAGGTTCTGGCAGTATCCTGGGCTTTGGTGGAGTGGGGTCCTGTGTCTTGTGAATTCATTTTGGTCTGGCTACGTGTCTGTCTCCCAATGTTTTTTGGGGTGTGTGAGTGTGCTCCATGTGGTGACTGGAGTGGGGTGCCGCAGTAGATGGTGCAGTCGTGGTTTTGTTATTGGATGGTGGTTTCGCTTTCATCTGTGGGAAGGGTCTGGGTTTGTGTTTGGTGTGGATGGAAGGTGGTGGCATCTTGTGTCCTTTTGGACCTGGTGTCAGTCTTTGTGACAGAGGCTCGTCTGTTGACCAGGGCTAGTTTCCAGATGTCAGGCAAGCGGAGGTGTCATCACGTTTATTCATGTTGTTTGGGTGTTTCTCTATTTCAATGGCTTCCATGATTATTCGACTGTTGAAGTGTTCAGTTTTGGAGATGAGTTTGGTTCTTTCAAAGTCAATTTCATGACCTGTTGTTTTTATGTGCTGGAAGAGAGAGGAAGATTTTTCTTCTTTTTTGACTGCGTTCTTGTGTTCTGCGATGCGTGCGCTATTCTCCTGTTTGTTTGTCCGATGTATGTGGCTGGACAGACTTTGCATGGTATTTCGTAGACTCCTTGGTTTTCTAGCTCAATCTTGTCTTTGGGGTTTCTTAAAATGTTGGCTATTTTTTTGGTCGGTGCAAAAGGCTGTCTTGATATTGTGTTTGTGGAGAATTTTGCTGATTTTGTCTGTGGTGCCTTTGATGTAAGGGAGGAGGGCGGTGCCGTTGTTCTCTTCTGTTTCTTGGTTCTTGGGGGTGTTTCCTTTTGGATTAGTTTGGTGATGGTGTTTTTTTGGAATCCGTCGCAATTAAAACATTCGAGAGAGTGTGTAATTCAGTTTTTAGGTGGTCTTTGTCAGCGAGGCGTTTGGTTCTGAGATGAGGGTTTTTGCTACGGAGTTGATCTGTGCAGGGTGGTGGTGTGATTGTGCATTTAAGTAGCGGTTTGTATGTGTTTTTTTCTGGTAGATGGTATGTCCTAAGGAGCCGCCGGGTTTTTTGTAGATTAGGACGTCCAGGAAGGGAAGTTGGTTGTTGGCTTCTATTTCCATAGTGAATTGTATTTTGGGGTGTAGGCTGTTGAGATGTGTGAGGAAGTTGTTCAGTTTATCTTTCCGTGTGGCCAGATAACAAAGGTGTCGTCAACATATCTGAGCCAGAGTTTGGGTTTATGTTCGGACTTCTGTAACGCGTTGGTTTCAAAGTGTTCCATATATAGGTTTGCGATGACCGGTGAGAGGGGTGATCCCATGGGTGCTCCTTCTATCTGTTTGTATCTTTGTCCATTGTGGATGAAGTATGTGTTGGTTAGGCAGTGGTTGGTCAGATCTAGGATGTGCTTGGGGGTTGTATTTGTTGTGATAGCTGTCAAGGCTTCTTGAATGGGCACTTGTGTGAAGAGCGAAACAACATCGAAGCTCACGAGCAGGTCATTGGGTTGTAGGTCTTGTTTCTTTATAATTTCTATGAAGTGGAACGAGTTTTGTACGTATGAAGTGATGGATTCTGCATAGGAATCCCCAAAAAAACATTGGGAGACCACAAACACGTAGCCAGACCAAAATGAATTCACAAGACACAGGACCCCACTCCACCAAAGCCCAGGATACTGCCAGAACCTACCAGCCATCTAACCCACCAGCATGTAAACAGCCATCTAAACAGCCATCAGCAGTTAATCCCTTAACGATCGCCTCAGCCACACAGCAGATCACAAAAGAACAAAGGAACAAAGCAACCTGCAATCAGCAACAGAGCAAGCAAACCACACCCCCAGCAGTATTTATAGAAGGACTTCAACTGAGACCACACTTTGCTTCAAGAAGAAAGAAGCCAGAACACCAGCCTGAAGATGACGAGTGAGACTCGCGTCGAAACGTCGCCAGAACAACCAGATTTCTACACGGGAAGAAACCCGAATCCACCCTAACATGCATACCTATACCCGAGAAAATCTACGAAAACAAATATCCGACCTCTACGGGAGGAAACCTTCCAGCTGACCAGAACCTACGAGAAACTAGAAGTCCGAAGAGCCACCATCTTATGTGACATTGCATTCCTACGCAACTGCCGAGACAAAATGTGATCCCCACAAGCTTCCAACTGAAATTCCACTCAAAACCCCATCCAGCGAAAGGATCCTGAAAAGAACAGAACTAGCCCTAATCAGAAGCGAACTACACAGGAAAAGATACCTACTAGATCAAACCAACAGAGATCTACTCACTCTCCACCTCAAACTCAGCAACAAAATCCACCCAACACTCTGGAACAAATCCAAGCAACTCGCCGCCTGGAGAGCTGAAACAGAGACCTCCCACAAGACAGACACACACACCAACAAACTCCACAAACTGGAAAAATGCCAGAAGCCCAACCCCCACACAACAACCCATGAAACAAACAGTTCACAACATATCAGACAGGACACTCACCATCGCAGAGACCAAAGTCCTTTCCAAAGGATTCAACTTTGCAGTCGCCCCAGACACATCCCCACCGAAAACATCATATGCGGAGTGGAAGCCAGCCTAACCAAAATCAACCCAGATGAAGCCAACAAAATCAGACTCGAAGTCACCAATGTCCTCTGCTCCAGCAAACCACCCAGAAGCAATTTACACAAAGAAGAACAAAAAGCCCTCACCAACCTGAGGAAAGACCACAACATAATCATTCTCCCAGCAGACAAAGGCAATGCCACAGTGGTGATGAACACATCCGACTACCAAGCCAAATTATCCAACCTACTACAAGACCCTGCTTACATACCTTTGAACACAGACCCCACCACCTACCTGGAAAAAACCACCAAAGCCAAAATAAAAGCCTCTCCCTTAAGTGAAGAAATCAAGCCAAGCATCATCCCCAGAGAGAAATCATCCAGATGCCCCAAGCTCTACGGCCTCCCAAGATTCACAAAGAAGGAACACCTCTCAGACCCATAGTCAGCTCCATAGGCTCACCTCTACAAAACCTCGCCAAATTTCTTGCCAAACAACTCCAGCCCTATGCAGAATCCATCACTTCATACGTACAAAACTCGTTCCACTTCATAGAAATTATAAAGAAACAAGACCTACAACCCAATGACCTACTCGTGAGCTTCGATGTTGTTTCGCTCTTCACACAAGTGCCCATTCAAGAAGCCTTGACAGCTATCCACAACAAATACAACCCCCCCAAGCACATCCTAGATCTGACCAACCACTGCCTAACCAACACATACTTCATCCACAATGGACAAAGATACAAACAGATAGAAGGAGCACCCATGGGATCACCCTCTCACCGGTCATCGCAAACCTATATATGGAACACTTTGAAACCAACGTTACAGAAGTCCGAACATAAACCCAAACTCTGGCTCAGATATGTTGACGACACCTTTGTTATCTGGCCACACGGGAAAGATAAACTGAACAACTTCCTCACACATCTCAACAGCCTACACCCCAAAATACAATTCACTATGGAAATAGAAGCCAACAACCAACTTCCCTTCCTGGACGTCCTAATCTACAAAAAACCCGACGGCTCCTTAGGACATACCATCTACCAGAAAAAAAACACATACAAACCGCTACTTAAATGCACAATCACACCACCACCCTGCACAGATCAACTCCGTAGCAAAACCCTCATCTCCAGAACCAAACGCCTCGCTGACAAAGACCACCTAAAAACTGAATTACACACTCTCTCGAATGTTTTAATTGCGAACGGATTCCAAAAAAACACCATCACCAAACTAATCCAAAAGGAAACACCCCCCAAGAACCAAGAAACAGAAGAGAACAACGGCACCGCCTCCTCCCTTACATCAAAGGCACCACAGACAAAATCAGCAAAATTCTCCACAAACACAATATCAAGACAGCCTTTTGCACCGACCAAAAAATAGCCAACATTTTAAGAAACCCCAAAGACAAGATTGAGCTAGAAAACCAAGGAGTCTACGAAATACCATGCAAAGTCTGTCCAGCCACATACATCGGACAGACAAACAGGAGAATAAGCGCACGCATCGCAGAACACAAGAACGCAGTCAAAAAAGAAGAAAAATCTTCCTCTCTCTTCCAGCACATAAAAACAACAGGTCATGAAATTGACTTTGAAAGAACCAAACTCATCTCCAAAACTGAACACTTCAAGAGTCGAATAATCATGGAAGCCATTGAAATAGAGAAACACCCAAACAACATGAATAAACGTGATGACACCTCCCGCTTGCCTGACATCTGAAACTAGCCCTGGTCAACAGACGAGCCTCTGTCACAAAGACTGACACCAGGTCCAAAGGACACAAGATGCCACCACCTTCCATCCACACCAAACACAAACCCAGACCCTTCCCACAGATGAAACGAAACCACCATCCAATAACAAAACCACGACTGCACCATCTACTGCGACACCCCACTCCAGTCACCACATGGAGCACACTCATACACCCCAAAAAAACATTGGGAGACCACAAACACGTAGCCAGACCAAAATGAATTCACAAGACACAGGACCCCACTCCACCAAAGCCCAGGATACTGCCAGAACCTACCAGCCATCTAACCCACCAGCATGTAAACAGCCATCTAAACAGCCATCAGCAGTTAATCCCTTAACGATCGCCTCAGCCACACAGCAGATCACAAAAGAACAAAGGAACAAAGCAACCTGCAATCAGCAACAGAGCAAGCAAACCACACCCCCCCAGCAGTATTTATAGAAGGACTTCAACTGAGACCACACTTTGCTTCAAGAAGAAAGAAGCCAGAACACCAGCCTGAAGATGACGAGTGAGACCTCGTCGAAACGTCGCCAGAACAACCAGATCTCTACACGGGAAGAAACCCGAATCCACCCTAACATGCATACCTAGACCCGTGAAAATCTTTTAAAAATATATATATATATATATATATATATATATATATATATATATATATATATATATATATATATATATATATTTTTTTTTTTTTCTGGCCCAGATGAATGTGGAAACAAGAATGATGGCAAAACCCTGGCAAAGCCTGTTAAATCTGGCTCCAGGACTGATAATAGGATGGGATTAATATGAACATGTTGGTTCTACTGGTCCACTAAGCGGGTTTTGATACCATCAGCTATGATTTATTTTTGGGCCGCTATGTCTGCCTTATGTTGTAGACATGGGGACGACCAGAAAAAAATGATGTTTTGAGTTTTCATTTGTCGGAATGGAGTCCGTTTCGGGTTGTTTCCGTTTGTTGCAAAATTTTTCAAAATTTGTGGTTTCGGTTTGTCGTTTGTCGTTTCCACTGCGATTTAGCGTGATTTGACTTCCCAGAGCATAGGGGCATCCCACAATCAGGGCCGGTGCTGGTGTTTTTGCACCCTAGGTGGTGGGCATGGCGGGGGGAGGTGCAGGCGGGCGGCAGTGGCAGGGGGCCATGGGCGGGCAGTGACCGCAGGTGGGCAAATGGGCGGGTGGCGGAGCGGGCCGCAGGCGGTGTGGACGGACGGGCGAGTGGGCAGTTAGGATATCACTTAGGATAGAGGTTCTGTTCTTGGCTTGCACCCCAAATGTATGTGTGTGCAAGCAAATTGAAGTTGGGAAAATAGAAAATGAATGGTAGTATATAATATATTTTTAAAATAAATCCACACCATCCACTCCCAGTCGAACCTCCCCCTTTATCCAATATCAGAAAAAAATCCTCAAACTGCCAGAGAAGAAATAAAGAATAAACTGCTATTCCCTTCAGCAGACAAAGCTGCAGGGAATCAAAGAAATTATTTTCTAAATTCAATTCCCTCCCTGCCTGCCTAACTTAAATCCTAAAGCCTCCAGCCTCCCTCCTCAATCTCGGTCGGATCACACCAGCACCAGCAGCCAGCCCTCCTCCCTCAACCACATCCATACACCCGACTGTGATTTCTGGAAGGTGCCTCGGCTTTTTATGCCCTCCGAGACATCCAGAAGTGTCAGTCAAAAACCTGGCGATGCCATTGGTGGAATGGTTTAAAAAAAATTGCATGGTCCCATCCCATGCCCAGCCCAAATGGGCAGGTCTAAAAAAATAAATAATAAAATAAAATAAAATAAAATCAATACGACGTTTTATTGCTATAAAAACCCACTGCTGCTACTATTAAAATTCAGGCATTTTAAACAAATAAATTTCACATGTTTCTGTGGTGATTTGGTGTGTTTTTTACCACGATTTCAAAAGAAAAATTGCGGTCGCCATTTTGGATACCCCCCACCGCATGGCATGCAGCGAGACAGACGACGAGGATGACCCCCCCAGCCTGGTGCAAGCAGCCCAGGACAGGAGAAGAGGGGGGGAAAGGCCAGGGACCCCTCAGAAACCACCCCTCTGGTAGGTGGCAAAGCCTCAGGCAGGCATATTTTCACCTGCTTTTTTGGACGGGAGTAGGGGTTTTTTTAAAAAAACTTTTAAAAACTTTTTTGTGCTTTGCATTGCGCGATCGCCGCGATGCCACAAACGGAAATGAAAAACCTGACCAAATTTTTCTTTTTTCAGTTCGAGTTCAAGTTCTGACGGCTTAATTATCGTTACCGTTTCCATTACGTAATGGAAACGATAACCGAAAACGGAAACGACAATTTCGCCAAGTCGTGCCCATGTCTATTATGTTGTATTGTGTTTATTTCTGTCTGTTTTTTGGATTGTTGTTTCTATTGTAGTAACCTGCTAAAATTGGTCATTTAGTCAGATGGGTAGTCTAGAAGTTAAGCAGCAAGTAAGGCAGCAAGCAAGCAAATAAATAGTTTTGTTTATTTCTGTTTTTAGTAATACTTCTTGAAAGTGTGGTTTATTTTTAGTATTACCTGCCATCCTGGACAGGAATGAAGTTTAATCTCACTGCATTTCCCATTTGAATTTGGTGTCCATGGTGAAAGCCTCCTAGTCAGGAGCTTTCAATTACTGGTAGGTAGGTAGGTAGGTAGGTAGGTAGGTAGGAAGGAAGGAAGGAAGGAAGGAAGTCAGGAAGTCAGGAAGGAAGGAAGGAAGGAAGGAAGGAAGGAAGGAAGGAAGGAAGGAAGGAAGGAAGGAAGGAAGGAAGGAAGGAAGAATCCAACAGAGAGGAGGATTTCTCAAAAGATATTTCAAATGATTTCTTCAAGAGAAGCAGCTTTCTTAAAGAGGAGAGATGTAAGTTTTGCAGTGAGGCCTGGATGGGAATCGTGCCAAGCATCCCCACACCGCCACCAGTCAATGGCAGAAATGGTGGTAGTGTAAGAGCTTGTCTGAAGGAACCTAAGACTCTTGAAGTAACGTATGACTTCTCTTTAGCTGCTGTTGCTGCTTCAGCTCAAGTTGAGGCCGAGCCCCCACCCCTCAAAAAATCCTAAGATTGTACATCACTGCATCTTGTTATTTCATGATAACTTTCGTAGTTATCAAGTCAGCACCCATCTCAGTTATTACAGAGCCATATATAATAAAAGAGAGTGCTGGATTTCGGCCAATGAAGGATGCACAAACCTTTGAGGAGGGCATGAGAGGTCTTTTGAGGATGTTATTGGCATGGCAGAGCACTTGAGACATATATTCATCAGTTCAACAAAGCCTGAGATATTTTCTCCCTCTGTTAATATGAAATATTCACAGCCGTAACTGTCTTGCTGAGGCACGGAGCTGTTTCTCATTAGCAGTGGTTGTCAGAAAAAATGAATATGCTGCTGAGTGTTCAGTTTCTGGGAAAACGTGGTTGAAACCTGAGCAGCCCTCTCTCGATTCTGAGCTTGGAGTCAGATGTTGGCAGATGGGATGTTCCCCATTAAGTAATGACGGAGGGCCATATGGAACACATTACAAATCAAAATACTGATTGATGAAGTGCCTGTGGTCAACTTTCTACAGAAATGAGAAATTTGAATTTATTATCGCATCAGCATGGGGCTGCTCTCACATACAATCACATTCTGTTTGCTGCTATGGCCCCTCTGCAAGTCTCCCGTAGTCCCCATAGTTCCCCCCCATCCCACCCCATTCTACCCTGCATTCTCCCTGAGTCTTCGATCTACTATTATATGATAAATAATAACAAAAACGTGGAGTGAGTCATTTCCATTACAACTGTTAATTTCACAGATCTTGGCTGACGACTCAGGATATTCTTACAGAGAGAAAAGCAGTTGAACTAGAATCCAGAACCACAACACCTTCCTTGGTTTTTATTACCTGAATCATCACACAGCACTTTTTTTAAAAGTACCTATGGATTATCTGGCCTTTTTGCCTTTTTGTGTGTGTGAAGGTCAGAATTTTACAATTTTATTGTAATTTTGATGTTTTAATTGTGTATTTTGATTGTGAGCTGCCCAGAGACCTCTGGGTAGTGGGTGGCATAGAAGCTAAATAAATAAATAAATAATTCAACTGGAACTTTTCTTCTGCAATCCCAGCAGGCACTGCCTAATGGCATCTGGTGCCAGCAAAGCTGCTAGGGTAGGGACTCATCAAAATGGCATTTCCCATCTTAGGACTGACTCTCACTAAAACATATAGCTGAAGTCTGGAGTTCTGTTCTTCAAGATCTGCCTGATAAAGAGCTTCTGCCCATTTGTAGAATTGCTGTCAGCCCTAACAAAGGTACTGCCCTCCTGTGGATTTGGTATTTGTCTATACATTGCTATACAGGACATAACTTCTTTCTGCTTTCCTTTGTTTACAAGAGGGATGGGCAGCTTGTGGCCCACAAGACACACTGGGATTATTACTCTGATCATGCTTCACCATGAGTTATGTTGGCTAAGATTGCCAAGAGTTGCAGTCCGCCTGATTTGTCCTGATTGAAAAGGATCATAGAATAATATAGAACCATGAAGTTGGAAGAGGCCTAAAAGGCCACTCCCTACTCCATGCAGGAATACAAATCAACGGATATCTGCCAGGTGGTTGTCCAAATTTACTGTGACTGGCTTCAGTGTTGGAGCACTTACCATACCTCTAAATTAAAGATGGGCACGAATAAAAAAAAATGTTTCGTTTGTCGTTTGTCGTTTGTAGGGTCCGTTTCGATTTGTTTCCGTTTTTGTGAATTTTTGCAAAAAATTCATTTTCATTTTCGTTTGTTTTCATTACCATTTCGTTACCATTTATTTCAATTTTTTGTTATTTTTTTAGCATTTAAAGCAGTTCACTGTATTGCTGTAACGAAAACAAAATGCACGACAAAATTTCAGGTGTTTCTGTTCGTTTCGTTTCATTTTAGAGACAAAATTTGTTTTTCGTTTCATTGTGTAACAAAACAAAAAAACAAAAACGGAAATGAAAAATTGTTCATTTCGTGCCCATCTCTACTCTAAATAATTGGTTCCTTTTATATAGTGTTCTAACAGTCAAGAAGTTTCCCCTGATTTTTCAACTGAAACCTGGTTTCATGTAACTTGAGCCCATTGTGGTGTGTCCTGCACTCATGGGTGATTGAGAACAGATCCTGCCCCTCCTCTGTATGAGAGCCTTTCAATTATTTGAAAATAATAATTTGAAAAGGATGTCACATGTAGAAATTCCTCCCCAGCTGCTAAATTTGCTATGGCTGATGAGAGTTGTGCCATGACTGACTCTAGAGCAGTGTTGGCGAACCTATGGCACCGGTGCCAAAGGTAGCACTTGGATCCCTTTCTGTGCGCATCCAACATCGCCCCTTCAGGTTAAATTGCTGTATTGGCACTTTGAGAAACATTAGTGAGTTTTGAATCTCAGTTTGGGCACTCAGTCTCTAAAAGGTTCGCCATCACTGCTCTAGAGGGCTGCACTTTGTCCTCCCCAGGTTAGATCAGTGAAGAAGCAACACACAGAATTTGAACCTTTAAGTAGGGAGAGGAATTTCAAGGTCAGTTTAGCATGTTGAAAGCTGTAGTGATGTTTAGCTTTGCATATGGATGCATTATCTCCTGTTACTCAAAAACAACAGCATGTATTTATCTACATATGAGGGATGCTTGAGTGACTTTTTAAAAAGACACATGTATGAATTCATACATGATTGGGATACCACTGTGACTTAAATGGAGAGATGGTTACAAGTTCAGCCACAGCAATAAGGAAAATAGTATGTATACAGTAGATGTGATGCATAGTTTGGCTGGATAGCACAATGAATTGGTTATCTGGCTATAGAATTTGATTCCCCAATGGGTGTTCCAGGGCAACAATCAGCCTGCATTGCACAGTTCCAGGACATTCCCTCACCCCACAAACAAAACAAAACAAAACCCCAAAGGGAATTGTAAACTACTTCTGAGTAGTCCATACTCTGAGAGCATTGGGGAAACGTTACTGTAAGTAAAAACTGACTACATGGTGTACACTTTTAATTTATTAGGAGTAGAGATGGACAATAATTGAAAAAATGTTGTTTCATTTCGTTTTGTTTCGTTGAGGGGCTCAGTTCATTTCATTTTCAGGTTTGTGAATTTTCACAAAAAATCATTTAGTTGGTTCGTTAATTCATTATTCATTTTTACCCGCTTTGCACAATTTTTAAAACATTTCCGAACACGGGTGTCCCCCAATGCCCCAGACCAGAGGGAAAACACTAAAAAAATTGATGCTGACAGAGACAAATGTAGACTAGGTACGCAGGGGACCTGCAAGGCAGCGGTGGGCATTGCCCAGGGTGCAAGGCAGCTGCAGAGTGACTGCAGGGCAGGGGAGGGTACTCACTGAGAGGTACGCAGTACGCACGCAGGGAGGCTGCAAGACTGAAGCTAGAGAGAAATCTCTTCTTTCTCTCCCTTAAGGCTGCAGCCAGCAGGAACACAGAGATACATGCCTGGCTGCCTGCCTGGCCTAAAGTGAACATAACGAGTCGCAGAGACAGCAATCCCACCCCAACCTAACTCCCACTGCAGACTGCAAGGAGGACGGGGGCTGCCAGAGCTTTTTATGCCCTCTGTGGCTGCCAGAACTGCCCAGTCTGCAACCTGGGCATGGTATTGGTTGAAGTTGTCCAAGAATTTACATGATCCCATCACATGGCTTTCATCCATTTTGTGGCTGGAATCCATTTTGTGTCATCCTTAAAGGGAAAAGAAAAATACATCGCGATGTGAGAAAAAAAAAAAAACATTTTAAGGACCCCAAACCCCCTGGTAGGTATTATCAGGCAGAATAAATAATCATCGCTGCGTTTTTACAGATGTCCAGGGCGTTTTAATACCCAAGAAATCAATATTAGGCATGTGGCAGCCATTTTGGGTCGATGTCCCCTAATTCCCCTTAAAGGAAAAAAAAAATACAGCAATCTGAGAAAAGACATAAATGCACGTTTTAAGGACCCCAACCCCCCCCCAGTAGGTATTATCAGGCAGAATAAATAATTATCACTGGGTTTTTATGGATAGTCAGGATGTTTTTTAACATTTTAAACAGATCTTTTCAGTGTGCATCACCATTAACGAAAATGAAATGTAACGAACCTAATTTTCTTGGTTCGTTTCGGTTCGTTCCAATTTCCCCACCAGGTTCGTTATTTGTTTCATTACATAATGAAATGAATAACGAATAATGGAACGGAAAAAATTTCATTTCGTGCCCATCTCTAATTAGGAGTAAAAGGTTTAGACACTTCTTTTTCTTTGTGTCTGTCTCACTTGATGGGGGCCACTAAAAAGATCTAGACCAGTGATAGTGAACTTTCAGCACTCCAGATGTTTTGGACCACAACTCCCACAGTCCTTTGCCATTGGCAATCTAAGCTTATAATTCAGGGAGTTGTGGTCCAAAACATCAGAAGGGCCGAATTTTGGACATGCCTGGTCTAAATATTATGTCCTTTTTAAACTATTCTGGGCATTGGCTAAAGTTTTTGACATGGCAATCCCCAAATATTTTGCTGGCAAAGGGCTTGGTCCCACTTCCAGAATAAACTGGGAGATGGGTCGAGGGACTTTTGGAATTTAGTCCTCACCACCACCCCTGCTGCTTTTGCTGTCACCTTGGCCTCTCCTCGACTGCCACTAGCACTGGAGTCACCCCGGACTCCCTTCTGCCACCACTTACCCCCATCACCATGGCCTTTCCTCTGCAGCTGCTGTACTGCCAGCTGCTTTCGCTGATTTTGGAAGCCCCAATCAGCTGATTAGAGGGCCAAGCGCCCAATCAGCTGACCAGTGGACGTAGATACTAGGAAGAAGCCAGCTTTAAGTAACAGGGACTACCAATCAGCTGTGTGGCACAAGTGCCCAGCCCCACCAGTCAGCTGATTGGGGCTTTCAAAACCAGACTGCATTGCTTCTTTTTAAAATCAAAACCATTGCTATCTGGTATAGATTTTTAGAAAAATCATGAACTAGAGAGGCGTTCACATGTGGAATTGATTTGAATGAATGCATTCCACATTCACCTCAAAATAAACAGACCTCTGGCAGAGAAGCAGAAAACCTCCCTGCCACTCAAATTAACTTGATCCCACTGCGTACATGCACGTACCTTGTGGGTGCATAAAAATTTAATTCCTTTTTTTTCAGCAACACCCGAGTCAAAAGCAGTTAAAAACATTTTTTAAATTGTCTGTGGCATGTAAGTCAAATATCAAATAGTGTACCCGTCTACGTCTCAGTACAAGGGTACAACCAGCCATGTGCACAATACTGAAAGCCAGCCAAGGAACTTTGGCACAGAAGACAGAAAATCCCTCAAGTGTATGTGCTTATTCTCTGTAGTAGTAAAACAAAAATAAAAACAAACAAACAAAAACCCTGATAGTTTAAAAAATGAAAATAATAACAGTTGCTGTCCTTTTATGACACACAAAACACCTAACAAAATAATACATGAACCATGAAATATTCTTAAAAATAGGGAGGGCTAGAAAACCCTGAGAAGGTGTGCTGTAAGTCAGAAGTGACTTGATGGCCACACATAGCCGCACCTTCTCGGTGGTCGGCTCTTCATTATGGAACCAACTACCGAGTGAGCTGTGCCTTGCATCATCCCTGCCTGCCTTCAGAAAGGCTTTAAAAACTATGCTTTTTAAGGAGGCTTATGGCGACCTTATTTCTGTTTAATTTTTTTTTGCGTGCGCCCATTTGCCTCTTGCTGAGGGCTTCTTTTCCAGTGCCCTTATTGCGGTTCCCACGCAACCAGCCGTATTCAATCCTGATTCAGCCTATTTTTCTGTCATATTATGTGTATGGACATGTAAACAAGAAAGAAAGAAAGAAAGAAGGAAGGAAGGAAGGAAGGAAGGAAGGAAGGAAGGAAGGAAGGAAGGAAGGAAGGCCGTGGTCTCACTAAAGTTTTCTGCACATCTTAATTTCATGCATATTTTTTTCCAGGCAGTCACGTGGTGTTTGATATGCAGTTAGTGTCCTGTCGCCAGGGTAGTATTTTTCTGCTCTGTGCCCATCTCTACTTGCCTACTGAGCATCTTTTCCCTTTTTTCTTGGTCGATTTCCTGTTTCCATTGCATATATCCCCCGGGTGATTACCGGTAAGCCGTCTTTCAACCACTGCAGTTTCTCCTTTTGCAAAACTGCCCGCTTTCCTTCCATTTGTTTCATGTGTTCTCAATGAAGAATCGACAAGCCGGACCCACAGGAAGTGGCAGGAAATGGGGTTTGAAGCTAAATACTGCATATTTTCTGGGGTTGCACCTTGTTAGAGAAGCAAATAATTGAACATTTTAAAGGGAAGTTTTTAAAACCACCCCATAGTGGTGGTTTAAGAAACTTCGATGAAAGTGCGGTTCTGGGGGTGTGGTCGACCAGGACTCCAAGTTACCTCCCTTCACGGTTAGGACGTGATCTTTTACTGTGCAGTTCGCTGCAGCAACACTGCGCAGAAAACGATGATAAGACCGCAGCTAAAGAAAGAAGAGAGAGAAGAGAGAGAGAGAGAGGAAGGAAGGAAGGAAGGAAGAAAGAAAGAAAGAAAGAAAGAAAGAAAGAAAGAAAGAAAGAAAGAAAGAAAGAAAGAAAGAAAGAAAAAGTTCAGAATGGCTCTTCTAGCCTTCCACTGCTGTGCCATGCCACCTGAAGTATCTTCCTAATTCTGCCAACTAGTGTTAGGACTGCCCTAGTATGACGCAGAATTGATGCTTTTGAGCTGTGGTGCTGGAGGAGAGTCTTGAGAGTCCCCTGGACTGCAAAGAGATCAAACCTATCCATTCTGAAAGAAATCAACCCCGAATGTTCACTGGAAGGACAGATTTTGAAGCTGACCTGGAATGAGAAGAGAGGACTCCCATGCTGGGAAAAATGAACAGAGAATGAGAAAGTCCACCAAAACCAAGTAATGTAGCTCTGGTCCTCACAGTAGTTGAACAACAACAAAACGTGAAATGGCAACCTGAATCTCCAGTGAATGGAAAAGCAGATTTTCTTCCTGGATTTTCTTCCTGGATCTCTCTGCTTGTGCAAATACAATGTTTAGTTAGTATAATTAGTTAAGGCTTTGTTCCTGTGGATCCCACCACACAGCGAATCTCACAGAAGACAGCAGGCCTTACTTCTCTGTATACATGTGTAGATTTGGGCCATAGGTGTGATGTTTGAGGCATTAAAAGGGGAATTTGAGAGGATATCTGAGGTCAGGCATAATAGGATAAAGAAAGACATTTCAAACAACTGAGACGTTGGTTTAAGATGTAAGGAAGACTGATTATAAAAGACAGAATGAGAGTAAATGAAGCATAGTGGAATATTAGCACAGCTTAGCCAAAGCTCTGGCAGAACTCCGAACAGCCTGCCAATCACTTCAAAAACAGATGCAAGTTTAACTTTTGTTGTTCAGGGAGAATTAGGGCCAGCACGGCTGGAGTCTGACTGAAAAAATCATTCTCCTAAAGAACATTAAAATCTTTCCCTCTCCTCTCTTTTATTGACTTCGGAGGCAAATGCGGCCTTCTCCAGCTAGTTACCACTGAGGTAACAAAGCTATGCAAGACATCAATGGGAATTTGGTTCTCCCAATTAGAGCTGGAGGGTCACTTACTGGCAGGAGATGGGCTATTGAGAAAGAAATCTGTTCAAAGCATGCTGTATAAAAGGGAAAGGCCTTTAAAAAACATAAGGAGAATGAATGTTTTAACCTCCTCCATGAATTTACTGAAAATTGAACACTGCAGTGAAAACAAGGAAATTGCTTTGCATAATAGTTATATATAAAAAAAGGAAAAACGGGGTTGATCCCCCCCTTGTTTCATACAAAAAGAGAGAGAAAACTTAAAAGCTTAATGTGAAGCATCCCTTGAAAAATCTAAAAAGTTACAGTATTTATTTATTTTAAAATACATTTACAATATATTTATATATTTATAATTTATTTATTTAATAATCTTGCCTTTCTCCTTAAAAGGAAGCCAAGGCGGCTTACACTATGCTTAGAGCTGCTACTCCTAGGGAAGCTCGTAAGACCTCAATCAGAAACCATGTATTTTTACTTGCTGTCCCTACCTGGTGGACCCAGTTCCCTAGTGAAATTAGGATTGTGGAGCCCCTCTCGGTGTTGAGAAGAGCATTAAAAGCATGGTTGTTTAAGGCTACCTTCGGCGACTAGGGGGTGGAACGTTCATTGGGTTTTTGCTCAGCCCTTTGATTATTTTGATTATTTTGCTGCTGTCTTATAGTTCCTACAGTTTTATATTTTTATGCTATTTTATTGTTTCTTGGTTTTAATGATATGGTTGTACTTGGCACTCTGTTTGTTTTGATGATTTACTTTATTGGTTATGTTCTATGCTGTGAGCCACCCAGAATTCCTCTGGGAAAATTGGGTTGTCTATAAATAAATAAATAAATAAATAAATAAATAAATAAATAAATAAATAAATAAATAAATAAAAAGACCACATTGAAAAGCTGAAAACAGTAAGTATAGAAATATTTTGAAAGAATCAAACAAATACCATACTCAAAACAGTGAACAAAATCAACACGATCAACAGATTCAAAGCAACAAGGCAGAACACCCCGATCGGACAGCCATTCATTCAGGGGAAGCCAGCAGGTTCTGAAAGATATTGATTATTGTTGTGGAAGAACAACAAAGATGGGGACACCCCGGCCTCCTGGGGGA
This sequence comes from Phrynocephalus forsythii, assembly GCA_029282475.1. Classification (NCBI taxonomy): domain Eukaryota; kingdom Metazoa; phylum Chordata; class Lepidosauria; order Squamata; family Agamidae; genus Phrynocephalus; species Phrynocephalus forsythii. Next base: position 121,247,622 of record JAPFRF010000002.1, on the reverse strand, counting down.
GGGAGTTCCGGGTCTGGGTGCAGTGAAGCAAAAGGTCCACTCCGGTGTTCCCACCAAGTGCACTTGTGAAGATGGTGGAACTGACACAGCGAAAAGCCTCCTCTGATGACCTTAACAGCCAGGCAGGCCCATAAAATGAGACATGGCCCTTGAGATCGCTTGGATCCAATCCATTTATGGCTTTGTAGGTTCAAACCAGCCCTTTGATTTGTGCGCACAACTGGATTGGTGGGAAAAGGAGGCGACTGCATTTTGATGGAGATGGTTTGACTAGGGTTACCCTACATAGAGCTTGAAAAAAATTGTTTTGGAAACATTATGGGGCAAAAGCAGCATCTTAATTTGAGATCAGACATAAACTGGAAGCCACTGCAATGGGTTTAAGTTTCATATGTCCTTGAAAGTGGCATTCGCATAACAGTTTGGCAACTGCCTTTTACACTAACTGTACCTTCTGAAAACTTTTCCAAGTCAGCCCCAGGTTGTATTCATTATAATTAATCCACTTAGAGGGTGATGAATAATGCATGGATCTTGTGGGTGAAATCTGCTTTCCCTAGGAAGGGGCATAATTGGTACACCAGCTAAAGCTGGGCAGAAGGTCATCCTGGCCACAGTACATACCTTTTAAAAACCATCATGCCCAGAATCTTCCAGCCAGTGTGGCCATTCAAAGAGGAGCGACAAGAAGGATGTCAAAACGGGACACTGGTCTGCATGGATTTGCACATTGTAATTTCTATATACTTTAACAAATAAAATTGCATTGCTGCTCAGTCAAGAGTGACGGGGGGGGGACTGTGTGCTTGCTGAGTCTGCTTTTTCACATGCTCAGTATGGCGGGGCAACATCAGAGTTGCTCTCCTCCTCATTATCCTTCATAATTAAGTCAAACTAGGACAAGACAGTCTTTCAAATTGTGGATATATTCAGAAGGAAGACTCATATCAGGCTAAGACTGATTTTGTATTGATACAGTGTCCCCCTGCCTACTGCGGGGGTTAGGGATCCAACCTGACCCGCGATTATTGAAAATCCACAATATGCGGATGCAGGTCAGGTCGGCCCTGGGGCGCCTAGCTGGGGGATCTTGTACTTACCAGAGGCCTCAGAAATGATTTTCGGCAATCCGGAGTCACTTCTGGTTTACTGGAAGTCACTTCTGGTTCACAGGGAGGAGCTCGCAGACCCATTCAGGACAGTGCCAGGTTGGGGGTAGGTATGGGAGGTCTGAAACTGGCCTTTCCCCCATTAACCCAGGGGGGCTTTTTTCATAAACTGTGGTCCGGCGATATAGCGGGTCCGCAGTTTATGAACCGCAAAAGAGATTAATCAATAATGAATAAGATTGTACATGCATAAGGGCTGTGTCTTTGCACATTTTAAAGCTGCAGAGTGCACAGAGCTGGCAACCCAAGGAGTTAGGTAACTTCCCTAAGATCTGTAGAGGCTTAACCACAGAGGCCTAACCACAAGCAGCTTCCTGTAGAAAGAACATCTTGAATACATGAAAGAAGAAGTATTTTGATAAGATTGATTGACTATAAATATGAATCAATACAATGCGATTATGCTTGAGTACAGTCTGCAAACTAGCACTTCCTCATTCTAGGCAATCACACAGAAACGGCAAAGCAGCAGCATAGGTTTGATTTCATAAGAGGGTTTTTATTGTGAAGAACATTGATTAAGAAATACCTTTCAGAGATTTCAGAGATGTATATTAAAAGTATATCAAGGACGGAAAAAGGGAAAAAGGGAACCTCTTGGCCAAGACTAGTAAACAAAACATACCGTTTTGAACCAGTATTCCTGTAAAAATTGGAACCTAAGTCCAGCCATTGGAACATGGGCGTGATTTGTAGAGTATTTAATAAGCCTGAAAGTATGTGATTGTCCAACATCTGATCTATGATCACGTGTAGATTTTGCATCCTAAATGCATTTAGAACTCTTTGTAATCTCTCTCTGTGTGAGTTTGGCTTTGTCTTAACCTGTTGTGTTAACAAATAAACCTCTACTGTTTGGCCCTCAACTTATTATTATTTATTATTATTATTTATTATTTGAGCTTATATACCACCCGTCTTCCGGGTGGAACTCCGGGCAGTTTACAACAAAAGAAAACAAACAATACACAAAATTATGAACAACAACACCTAAAATCAATGAACGGTTTGCATAGAAATCAATAATAATAAAAAAAGCAGAAAGGCAGATGGCGGACAAAAAAAAAGAACTAAAATTAACTGTCAACAAACGCCTCCTGAAAAAGCAAGGTCTTTAAAGCTTTTTTGAAGGCTGGCAGGGACTGTGCAAGGCGCAACTCAGGCGGGAGATAATTCCATAGTGTAGGGCCAGCCACAGAGAAGCTTGGCCATGGGTGACCATCTTCCGAGCCTCCCTGGGCGTGGCCACCCACAGGGAGTGTGCCCGTGATATTCTAGTTGGTCAGGCCGAAGTTAACCGCTGGGGATTCGCTCTGCCAGGTATTCAGGCCCCAGGCCATGGAGGGTTTTATAAATTAAAACCAGGACCTTGAATCTTATTCAGGACACAATGGATAGCCAATGCAGGTGAGCCAGAACTGGGGTGATGTGCTCATGATGACGCACACCCACCACCAGTCTGGCTGCCGCATTTTGCACCCGCTGTAGTCGCCGAACAAGAGTCAAGGGCAACCCCATGTAGAGGGTGTTGCAGTAATCTATTCTCGAGATCACCAGCGCTTGAACAACAGTTCTCATGGAGTCCCCATCAAGATATGGACGAATCTGGCCGATTTGATGAAGATGGAAAAAAGCAGTCCTGGACACGGCGGCTACCTGGGCCTCCATAGAAAGAGCCGGGTCTAGGACCACACCCAGATTGCAGACACTATCCACCAGCTGGAGGGAAACACCCTCCAGGCTAGGGGGAGGGCCTCCACATCCAGGAGGGGAAGTACCAAAGAACATAACCTCGGTCTTCTCAGGGTTGAGTTTGAGTCTGTTGGCACTGGTCCATTCCATGACTGCATCCAGGCACTGGTCGAGGGTCTGAACAGCCTCAACTGCAGAGGTGGAAAAGGAGAGATAGAGCTGCGTGTCACCAGCATACTGATGACAGTTGGCGGTTCGAGGCTTCACTAATTCTCATCTCCGTTTTTGCTTCATCGCTCTCAACTCCGCCGTATACCACGGTGAAGGGAGAGCTCCGCAGCGGAGAAGGTGCCTAGGGGTGATCCGGTCGACAGCCCGGGAGGTGTCCTCAAATCATAGGTCCACCAAGGCTTCAGCCGGATCGTCAGCCAGGCCACCAGGAAGCTCCCCGAAGGCCTCAAGAAACCGAACGGGATCCAGAAGTCTTCAGGGGCGGGCCCAGACAAGGGGCCAAGGCTCCCCGTGGGGCAGGACAGCAATCGACAGGGGAAAAGACAGCAGATGATGATCTGACCATGACACGGGCAGGGAAACAACGTCCCCAACCCTCAGATTACAGTCCACCAATGTGGAGGTAAACACCAGGTCCAAGGTATGCCCAGATCTATGTGTGGGGCAAACAACATGCTGGGTCAGGTTCATAGAGGCCATGGACTCCATGAATTCCAGAGCCGCACCCTAAAGCCCATCACATTGAAGTCCCCAACCACCAGAAGGCGGGGGGAATCTCAACAGTGCCGCTGCGATGAACTCTGAGAGCTCTGGTAGGGATTGTGCAGGGTTGCGGGAAGCGCGGTAACCGAGCACAATGCCAAATCTGTCCCGCTGTCCCACCAACAGATGCAGGCATTCTAACCCCGGACTCACCAACGTCGAGGCTCTGCAGACAGAAAGGGATTCCATGTAGATGATGGCTGCCCCCCTTGAAGCGTGGCACTGATTTTGTTTTACAAGTCCTTCAGAGGGAGGGCATATTTCCCAAAAGAGTACGCATAGTCATGCTAACTAACATAGAATGGGCAGCTGCTGGAATCATGGTGGATGGGCACCACCTTACTTATCCTTTGCCTTTAATAAAGTTATAGCTGGGAGAATATATGTACATGTCTTTTACTTCTCACTTTCTCAACTAGAGTATAGACTTGGAATCAATGTGATTTACATAAGTGCTGATCTGCTATTCAGTAAACCAAATCCTCTTCTATCACTGAAAAAATGGTCTAATTTTCGGGGGGAGGGGGCCCCAAGTTAAGCAATTACCATAGGCATTGTCAGTTGCTTGATGAGTCATACAACATATTTAGAGATGGGCACGAAATGAACTTTTTAGTTTGTTTCATTATTCGTTATTCGTTTCATTAGGTAACGAAACAAATAACGAACCCCAGAGTGATTTGAGAATGAAACGAACCGAAACAAAAAAATTGGTTCTGTTTTGTTTGTTTCATTCTTCCCCACTGGCGATGACAGCCTGGCTGTCATCACCCGTGGGGGAGGACTGTCTAGAGAGAGCCCCGTTCTCACCTCCGCTGAGGCCGCGGCTCTCTCTCCAAGGATCTCCATCGTGGGGGAATGACAGCCGGCTGGCTGTCATCCTCTTGTGGCGGAGGGCAGTTGAGAGAGGTCAAGAGAGGACCGCAGCCTCACCCCCGAAAGCGAAGCCGAGGCCGCCGGTTGCTCTCAAGGGATCTCCGCTGTCACCGCCACCCGCAGGGGAGAACTGTGTCGAGAGAGAGTCCCGTTCCCACCTCTCTAAACATATTATACAACAGATAATATCTTCAGTAATTTCTAAATTCAAGGCAATTTCCTTTTAAAAGTTATGTTAAGTTACTGCATTTTTGTGTGTATAAGACGCTCCCATATATATAAGTCAACCCCAACTTTTCCAACCCAAAATTACAGTTTCACAACCACACGGTTCTCTCCTTAGCTTACTTCTGGGTATACGACGACCCTCAAGTTTTAGTCTAACAATTTTAGAGAAAAATATAGTCTTATACATGGAAATATACTATATTTAGGCAGAAGTAGCCTTCTGGATTGATGATAGATACTCCCATTTGCTAAAATTCAACCATATCTTGCACCCTGGGTGAACAGACAGGATCTTGTTTCTTAACTGTTATATTATCCTCATTGCATGAGTACTGAATATGAAATATATGTTGATGTCCAATCATTCTTTTATTTAAATTTTGTTTAAAAGAGTTGGTCAGCTGAATATTTTATTGTATAAGAAGGAAGAAAATTGTGGTAACAGACTCAATTTGTGCTGATCAAAGAGGCAGCTCTAAATTTAAACTGGGTTAAGAAAGCTTGGAAGCAATCCACTATTAGCAGTGTCTTTTAAGAGCTGCAGCTTATTTTCTTTAATTAAACGACTCAGGGAAGTTATTGAAATGTAATCATCATCCTAAAAGGCCTTATTGTTTATGTCTTTTGATCACTGTTGCTTTCTGGCATAACCCTGCATTTCCATATCCTTGAGAGGGATGAGTAGGTTTTTGACTGTCGTCCAGGGCTTTTGTCAGTAACACTATATATCTGTGATCCTCAAGATGTAAATAGATACCATCTCATTTCCTCTCATCACATGTTTTCATAATAAATGCACTTTTTGTTATGTTATGTTACACACTGTCCAGCAAGTTCATAGAGGAGTAAATGAGCTGGAAAGGGAAGAAAGAACAGACTCTTCCTTTAACCTTCTCCTTCTCTCCAGAGATGAGCGCAGGAACATGTGGATGCTTTTTGTGTCTGCAGAAGAAATGATACTGAGAGATGCCAGAGCAAATGGCCTGAAATGCTGAGTGGAGTGTCTAATTTTATCACCATCTCCAGCGAGAAGCCCCAGCCAGAAGCCCCAAAGCAAATCTGGCACACAAGCTAATGCATCTGACTGTGGAGACCCAACCAATTTAAAAGAGAAAGAGAGGGAGGGAGAGACAGACAGAGAGTACACGTTTTTTCACTTGGTTTCACTCGAGAGCAAAATTAAATTGGTTCCAAAAGTTGTGAATGATTCCACATGTTAATATTACCTCCCTCTTTGATTCTTTGATGCAGAGTATGCTGACTAATAGCTACTCTGGGAAGCAGAAACAAGATAACGTACTAGAGAACCATAGAATGATAGAGCTCAAAGCAGTGCCACTGAGTCAAGTTGCCTGCTGATGCATTTCATCCAGACCCACAGTTTCTGAGGTTCTTAGTGTTAGAGAAGTTCCAATAGTAAAAACAAACAAACAAACAACAGCAAAACTCCTTTCCTGTAGTTACATTCCAGTCCTACATTCTGGAACTGCAGAAAAAACAAATCTGATTCATCTTCTGTGAGACAACGCTGCAAATATGTCTCCAACATAAACATATGTCGGCTGGTTTCCCTTTCTCCATGCAACTGTGGCCACTTCTTGATCTGCCTTTCCTAAGTGCATAGCACTGCTGAGTTGCTGGCTTGGTGGATGCATTCAAAAGGAGAGTTAACAGAAAAGAACCTTGCTGGATCAGACTGAAAGGTCATCCAGCATCAGTATCCTTTTTTCCAGAATGAACAGATTGCTGTAGTGAGCTATTGTTCATTGCCATAAGTGACCAGACATATTACTCTTTATAAACTAATTCCAATCTAGGGATGAGCTAAAATAGTTTTCCTCTTTTACTGTAATGCTGCTAAACATTGGGTAGTATGATATACTGAACAGTCACATGGGCGTACTGCTTCCTCTGAGCCATGTTTTGTTGCAGAATTCTTACAGAATTTGACCTGCAAGGTAGGCAGTTCACACCATTGTAAACGATATTCCTGAGTCTCTGACACCGGCCCTGCAAAGTTCTTACCCCTCTGCCCCATTTTACAGATAGAAAACAGTTGGGACTTAAAAACTAAGAAATGAAAATAGATAACCACTAGGGGAGGAGAAACCACTAGAAAGAGCGAAAACAGTGATGGTGAACCTTTTAGAGACCGAGTGCCCAAACTGTGATTCAAAACCCATTAATTTTTCGCAAAGTGCTAATACAACAATTTAACCTGAATACAGGTGGCTGTGAAGGGGTAATGTCCGGTGCCCACAGAAAGTAATCAATTTAAAATACAAGATTAGTGTAAGGAAACAAGGAACATGGCTATCAATGATAAATTAACTTGTGACTTGAAAATGAGAAAAGGTGTATCTCATACCAACAATTTTAAATACATCTGGAACCCCATTCTTGGCATATGTATTTGAGAAAAGAAAAGGATATACTCCCAGTGAGGATTCAATGTATTTCTGGAAAGAATGGGGGCAAAATTATGAAAGGTAACTAAAAGCAAGTTAATAACAATACAAGCTCTTTTGAGAACAGAGGAATAATCCTGAGGGTGAAGGCTGCACATAGGATCATGTAGTTCTTTTTCTTTTTCTTTTCTTTCTTTTTTCTTTTTTCGGTATATTTTGTTTTTTGATGCTGTTCTTTCTATTGTCATTGTGTTATATATACTGTATATTGTAGATAGATAGATAGATAGATAGATAGATAGATAGATAGATAGATAGATAGATAGATAGATAGATAGATAGATATAGAGGAACTTTCTCTTCTTTAGAATGATGGTAAAGAGGAAGGCTGGGGATTGGTGTTGACACATTTCTGTCTTTGTCTGGGAGAGCAAATTGTTTCTCTTCTGTGTCAAATTTTGCTCACAGCTAAAGAAACATAATATGGGTTCTTCCCTCCCTCTCAACACACACTTTCTGATCCCTTCCTGCCCTGTGTTTTTACTCTCTAACCTGACTGATCTTTGTATTTCCTTTCCTTTTTCCAAACAGGCAAATTTGTTCTCTGGTATCCGTCTTTTGTTTACAGCAGCCCCCCTCCCTCTGAAGAAGCCATCAGGCTGGGGGTCAGATCATCTGTTCCATAGTAACCACACACACACACACACACACACACACACACACACACACACACACACACACACACACACACACACACACACACACACACACACACACACACACACACACACACACACACCAGCCGCTTTGCTCTTCTGCATGTGGAGACTCATTCACCCAGAGGACAAATCTGGAATCCATATTAAAAAATGAAGTGTTTGTGGAAATGGCAGAAGGTCTGCTGACTCCTCACTGGTGTTATTGAAGAACTGGATGACTCTGAGGGGAGAAAAGGCCAACAGGGTGCAGCCAGTGGGTCATGTAGGCCAGGTGCCATTTAGGTGGTTACTTCACGTCCTTCCTTGAGCCGAGGTGAACTTGCCTCCGTGTTGAAATGGGTTTTCAACACGGACCAAGAAGCGGATTGAAAAGATTCCCGAGCTCCAGGACAGGAATCTCTCACCCCGCTTGGAGTGCAGTTCAGGGGGCATGGTCAGGGTGAACTCGGATTGACCCCACAAGGACGTGAGGTTACGTTCCTTCGAACCGGTCTCCAGCGGGGCCGCAAACTGCAGCGAGAGGGACATGAAGTATCAGCCTAAGATGTATTTTAAAGGCTGGATAGCTCTGTGGTTTAGATATCTGGCTGTAGAGCCAGTGGTTGGAAGTTTGATTCTCCATGGTGCCTCCTTGACAGGGACTGGATTTGAAGATCCACCATGTCCATAGTAGAAGTTTCATGTCCATAGTAGCTCTGTGGTTCAAGCATATTAAGAATAATGATTGAGGTGCATTGTTTAGAGTGCTGAACTAGGACTTAAGACACATTGGTTCAAATCCCCACTTGGCCAAGAAAACTACTGAGTGACCTGGGGTCAGATGCACTCTTCATCTGCCTCACAGTTTTCCTGTGAGGATAAAAGGGGGAGAAGCAGGGCCATGCACACAGCCTTCACAGGAGCAAAGCCAGGATATAAATGTGAAAAAAAGGAGAGAAGAAACATAATAAAATAAATGAGGACCACCATGAGCATGGACTGCACATAGGAAGATACAGAGGGCGGGAAAGGAAAACTTGTTAATAATCTCATAGAGCTCTTGTTTGGTAGTTCTTAATAGCTCACACCCAAGACATTGTGTTGCCTGAGACAAAGGGCTGGGGGCCTCCTCCTTCCATTTCTTGCATGCTTATCATTACCTATAAAAGAATACTTAGGATGCGTCTGTGATGGGGAAAGATATCATCATAGAATCATGAAATTGGAAGAGGCCTACAAGGCTCATAGCTGTCAATTTTGTCTATGGCCCCAGCCAGGAAAGGACAGGGAAGGTGTAACGTGCACATATGCATTAGCGTGCACACACAAACAAAAATACATGTACAAACACACAAAGCGCCCCTCTCCCTCCCCTCCCCCTCCCAATCACAAAAACCCCACAAAGTGCCCCCTTTCCCTCCCAGTTGCAAAAAACACCCAAACAAAATGCCCCTCCCCCTCCCCTTCCCCTTTGGCAAGGGTTCCTGATCACCAAAACAAAACAAAACAAAAACCACACAAACAAATGCCCTGTGTCTACAAGCCAACCCTCTCACCTCCTTGAGGGATGGCTCTTTCAAAAGAGCCTCCTGGCTCAATCTTAATTGCCGGGTAGGTTCATAGGGAAGGAGGCAGTTCCTCAGGCAGGGCCAGCACGTCCATTAAGGTGAACTAGGCAGTTGCCTAGGGTGCCAAAATGGACAGGGGGCGCTGCCCAGCCTGCTGCCCCCTGCCGCCCATTCCCCCACTGCCTGCCCCCCCGCCCGCCGCCCGCCCCCCTGCCCGCCCCTGCCGCCGCCCCTGCCGCCGCCCAACCCTGCCGCCGCCACCGCTCGCCCCACTGCCACTGCCCCCACCGCCCCGGACCCCCGCCTGCCGCCACCTGAACCCTCCCCGCCACCGCCGCCCACCCCCACCCCTCGCCTAAGGCGCAAAAAACCCTAGCGCCGGCCCTGCCTTCAGGTATCTAGATCCTAAGCCCTTTAGGGCAGGCCTGCCCAAACTTTGGCTCTCCTGATGTTTTGGACTACAGCTCACAGAATTCTAAGCTTAGATTGCCAATGGCAAAGTACTGTGGGAGTTGCAGTCCAAAACATCTGGAAGGCCTAAGTTTGGGCAGGCCTGCTTTAGGGCTTTATGTGTCAAAACAAGCACTTCGAATTGGGCTCGGGCAACAACTGTTAACCAATGCAGATTACGCAGAATCAGCACGATGTGATCCCTGGCAAAGAATCAGCTCTCCAGTTGCAAGCCACGGCTCGGCAACTCCAAGGATGTTCATCTCCCTCCTCAAGAACCTTTCTCCTGGGCAGCTTTTCCAGCACAGAATATTTGAAAAAGATAATATTTTGGCAGCCAAACTGCCTTTGGTAAGGGGAAGGGATTCCATAGGTATGAATGTCCACCTTGGATTATGTTCAGAATATGTTTTAAGCAATGCAGATGTGGGGGCCTTGATTTATTATAGTATTTGAAGCCCAGCTCTAAATTGGGAAAAGCTTGAACTTTAGCTTCCAGACAATCTTCTAGGATAGTACACTATCTCATAATCTCATTGGGCAATAAAGAAACATATGAAAAGCAGTTACTAAATTCTGGTGTACAAGGGACGTTCACAGCCTTTTTTGAAAAATGAAACTTCTAAACAGCATTTGTTGCTAATGCCACATTCTGGGCAAATTGTCCAGAACTAGGGATGGGCACGAAATGGAAAAACGTTGCTTTGTTCCATTTTGTCACCCCCCCTGCATTTCATTTTGTTCTGTTCCATATGAAGTTTTGGTAAAAAAAAAAGAATGAAAAGTTTCATTCTTCTGGGGGCTTGCACTCACCCCTCCTCCTCCTCCTTCTGGGCTCTGGTGACGGTGTCCACATGGCCTCCCATCCTTCCAGGCCTGGGTCCTTGGCGGCAGAGACAGTACTGGTGTCGGCGCCCGCTTGGCCTCCCGGGCCTGGGTCCTCAGTGGCAGCAGTGGTGGTGTAGCCCATGCAACCTTCCAGAGGTCTCACTCATCCTTTCAGGCCTAGATTTTTGGTGGCAGTGGCACCACCCACGTGGCCTCCCACAGGCCTTGCTCACTCTTCTAGGTTGGTGGCGGCAGCAGCGGTGGCACCCGTTCAGCCTCCCTGTCCGTGGCGTTGGTGGCAGCGGCAGTGCCTCCGAGCCCATCAGGTAAGAGAGGCATCTTACACATAGAACAAAATGGTTCGTTTTAACAAAAAAAAATCTCCGTTTTGTTTCATATGTAATGAAATGCTGCTTCCTCATTTCATTTAGTTATATAACAAAGTGAGGAAACAGCATTTCATTTTTCGTTTTGTGTCCATCCCTATCCAGAAGCAGTTGAGAGCATCCCAAAGCAGCAGACCTAAGGGAGCCGAGCAACATATTGACCATTACCATTTTCTTTTCACGAGTCATGGAAGCTACTGACCACTGTTGTTTACGCCTTGTCAAGGGTCAACGTCAATTGGCTCGGTGGCAAGCATCAACTCCATCATGATTGATACATAAACACCAGCGCTGTAGAATTTCAATCAAATTTTTAAAAAGAGAGTCAATACTGAACATTAATAATACCTTGAACTGAGAGCCCCTGCCTAAGCTTAACTAAAGAGGGGAGCCAGAGCAAAACTCTTTGGAAGACCTGCCTCTGTGCTAATTAATTAAGGGGATTCATTCACATTCTCTGAGCATAGTCTCTGCTTGCTGGATCCCTTCATCAGGAAGGTGACTGCCTTTCGTGAGTTTCCTTCTGGTTCGTTTTAGCGATTGTATTCCATGGCTAATCAAGAAGTTTTTCTGCGGCCACTTGACAATTATGTCACATGGACATAGCCTTATGTTGATTTTCTAGCTTAGGAGACATAAATCAGAAGAACATGTGGAAATATTTTACCATGTCATTCCCCCCACTGAAATGAATATCAGGTTATCAAAACAATAGAAAGGTCTAAATGGACAGCTTGGAATTATGTGAGCAAAAACTAACATTGTTTATGTTTATATATATATATATATTTCTCTGTGGCAATTTTTTCTTTTTAAATTAAAACTTTCTTTGGCCTGTCTCTAATAAAAAGCGTGGGCGAGAGTTTATTTCACTGGAGCCACCAACATTTGTTTTCATAAATGTTTACATATAAAAAGCAAGCATTCTGAGGAAGATTTAGACTGGCTAGTAAAACCCCTTTCACCCCTGTAAAAACTTTAGATTTGGTTCAGATTTTGGCTTCGGTCCCAGGACTTTCCATAACTCAGCTTTATTGTAAACTTGTAGTTCTGCTAGAATGCTGCTAGCTCTAAAACAACTGGCCTGTGCTCCTTTATGTAATATTGATCAATTTTGTGGTCACCGTTCACATTTTGGATGCTGCTGAGATTTTCAGAGAGGCTTTATTAGTAACAAAATTAACACAGTTTGGGGATACTGCATCAATTGCTTCTATCTGACATTTCCAAATAGAGGTGGGCATGGTCCGTTGATTCAGTGGATTGTGCTGGTTCGTCCTTTGAATGAACAGGTATTCTGTGGTTCCCAGCCCTGCCTTCTCCAGTGGGAAGCTATTCCGAGGTAGCACCCCAGCTACCCTGCCCTGCCTCTTACAAATGCTGCCTCTGGGTGGGCCCCCACTGCAGGAGGCAGGGCATGAAACCCATGGATACCCGTTTATCTGGAAGATGAACTGGCACAAACTGCCCAACCCACATCTACAGTTGAAGAGACCAAGGATGACTACTCAGTTTAAGGGGAAAAATGGTTTCGTTACCCAACGAACATTGTTTCGGTTGAGGAAGAATTGTAAAATTACACAGAGAGTCAACAGTATGAGGAATTTTAGAAGATGTGACTTAATATTTATTTTATTTTGATCACTCACTTTGGTGAAATCACTACTCATGACAGTTTATAAAATATAAATATATCACATAATCAAACAAAAGGAAGAATAAAAAACTCACCTCCTAATCAGACAATCAAATGAACCAAAAGGTGACCATCACTTGACACCAACAACAAAATCAAACAATTTAGGACAAATGAAAAAGTAAAGTTCAAGCTGAATTTTCTGGATAGGGCCATCAGGAAAGGAATAGAATCACTGATAAACCAGTCCTTAAATGCCTAATTGGTGCCTACTCCAATAGGATACTGTAGTAGTTGATAGCATCAAAAACACCTAAGAGATCTAGGTGGGCCAACAGGATTATACTCCCCCTCAGAATCCCACAAATGTTCATCTTGCAGTGCCAATTCAGATATATGATTGCATGCTTTTATAATTTCAGCCTCTCTTTATAAATCTGCATGACAGATGGGAACAGGATATGTATTAATGATAGCTATGATGTGAATTTTACTTTAGAATCATGCCTCCTCCTCCTCCTCCTCCTCCTCCTCCTCCTCCTCCTCCTCCTCCTCTCTTCTTCTTGTGTCATTTCCTCATAGACCGTTGGTGATCAGCAGCATAGTCTGTTTTTTATCTAAAGCTATTCTAAATAGAGAAGCTGTGCTCACTGTGAAACATTAACTTAAATTCTTAAGCCAGAATACTCTTCTACACCCTTGGCCACACTTTCCATCTATTTTTCCTTGAAGGAATCGTGCCTGGTGGATGTATTTAGCTATGTGATGCGGCTTTAAAACAAGGTATGCAATCCCCATTCACTTTGCTTTAGATTTTTAAAAATTGCATTATGCTGAATTATTCCCAAAGCCAAATTTATTTATTTATTTATTTGTTTGTTTGTTTGTTTGTTTGTTTGTTTATATAGACAAACCAGTGTTCTGAAGGAACTCTGGGCAGTTCACAGGAAGAAAATCAATACAGTTGTAGAAATGGCAACAAATGGGAGCTCTGGGGCTGCAAAAATAAATAAAAATAAAAATAAAAATGAGAGAGAGATTGAGAGAGAGATTGAGAGAGAGAGAGGGGGGAGAGATGTCCCATTGGCTATACGTTGCCTAACCTACTGCTACATCTCCATGGAAGTAAACATCTAATATATCTGACTGATATCAGGTATGGAAACATGCTGCCAGTTTATGGAAGCAGCTCAACCAACATTCCTGAGATATGGAGATCCCAATTAAGGGTGTGAGTAGACACCCACTTTACTCTAGCCTCAGTTCATGTAGGTCATGTAAACAAGGTTGCTTTGAGGTACCATATGTCATTTAGGGCAATCCATGCATCTATATGCAACATTCAACCACACCACATCTCAAGCAGACCATCACTGCCCCAGGAAACATCAGAGGAAAATAAACTGATTCTATCGTTTAGCTGGCAATAATCCGGAAGTTGAGTCATGGCCACTGTGCCTCTTTCCTTGAGAGACCGAAACATTTTGCTACGCATCCAAGCAGCTTCTTCAGTCTGCTTGATAACCTCACCTGAGAATCTTCACAGACAGCTGACAATAATGTTTCAAAGAGGAAGAAAGGAATTGAGATTGTTAAATCCAATAGGAACATTCCCACCACTGTATATAACACATGGCTGCGGAAATTTGTAGTGGGAGAGGTTTGGAAAGAATCAGGATAACTGGGGATTCTTTTGGCAGGTGTGATTGACTTTTTCAGTTTGAAACCTCTGGTTGGAATTTTGCTCGCATCCCACTCCCCACCAGTCTTCCATTCAGCTTTGGATTCACAAAACACATCTCTTTGCCTAGCCCTCTGAACTTCTGTTGGACTTGTGTTCTGTGCTGGCACCTTCAATACTAAGCAGAGAGTTGAAATATTTATACCCTTGCCAGTATATAACCCATGCTGTGTGGATTGTTTAATCAATACACCACATACATCCCCTCAAGGAAAAGTTCCAGGGTCCTGTTTTTTGCTGTCTCAGCAACCCCAGGACATTGCAGTGACTAACCTGTTTCAGATGCTCTCCGGCTTTCGAGAACAAACAGTCATCTTACTCTGGGGGCAAGGGCAGGGGGGTGGGGTGGGGTGGGGTGGGGTTAGGGAAGTCATGATTCTGCAAAGACCTTACATTTCCCCCCAGCTGCTTTGTGTTGGGTTAATGGACATCTGGAATGAAGGATTATATCCTCTGAATTCTTCTAAAGTGGCAAAATATTTATCCTGAAGTGGAGATAGCTGACTTGAGTGTGTCTTTGGGACTCCGCTGTTTTTATAGAACTGCTGATTGAGTTGACTTGATTTAACCTCAAAATAGCTGCTCTGGCTTAGAAACGCCCAAGTTAGAGGTTTGTATGCGTGTATGTATACAACCTGCAGGGCCTCCCAGGAGTTGACAGAAGTCATATTTTAAATATTTGTAAATGGGGACAACTTAGCTAGAGGGGTGAAATCTGAATCTCATGCCCAAGGAAGGCAAACAGCAGGTCTGCTTAATGCAACAAAGAACCAATGCCACAAAGCTGAGGAAAGTTTGTAGAAGGAGAGGCATGTCTGAGAATTATACTGCCTCATGTTTAGGTAGGATGGATAAAAGGCCACATTCCTTTCCTAAGTCTGGGAGGTACAAAGCTTTTTACATTTCTTAGAGAGAGGTTGGGGGGATGAGGAAAACCTAAGATGAAAAAGATTTTAAAAAGTGGAAACTAAATTTAATTTTATTTACCTAAGAGATTGAAGTTAAATCCCCCTGGACCATTTTCTTCAAATGCAACCAGAAAGAGTAACCCCCCCCACCCCTGTAAGATATTTACTTTGCCTTGCCTTCAGAATGAATGCTGTCAAATTCTGGGGATATGGGGAGACAAGGCAAAGTGATTTTTTGTGTGCCTGTGTGATATATTGCTTGCTAGAATTTCAAATTTAGTTAATGAGTGCAGTTGAGCAACAAGTGAGAAAGAGAGTCGTTCTGGAAACATGGCAGCAGACTGAGAAAATATAAGGGCAAAATCTAGATCCATGGCAGGAGATCTGTCTTTCAAGGCCCAACTATACATGTTACAGGTAGTATGTCATTCTTGCTGAAATCACAGACAAATGATTCCACAAAGAGAAATTGTATCTAAGAAAGCAAATTTGTTAATTAATTAATTAATTGATTTTAGAAACTGCCTTTCTCCTTGGAAAAGGACCCAAGGCAGCTAACAGTAATGAGGGATAATATACAGTCCAGTACAATTAAGACATGTTCAAGTATTTGAGAACAAGGAATTGAGGGACATCTTAAAGCATTAATAGACAGCATTACATTAAAGCAACATGGTTATAAGTAGTCATAAACACAAAGTCTATGTGAAGACATAGATTCATATAAAATATACATGCTAGTCCATCATTCAGGGAAAGCTTGCCTGAAAAGAAAGGTCTTTGCCTGTTTCCGGAAGGACAACAGAGATGAGGCAGTCCTGGCCTCTAGTGGGAGGGAGTTCCAGAGTCTGGGTGCAGCAGTCGAGAAGGCCCTTTCATGGGTTCCGATGAGACGTACCTGTGAGGGTGGTGGGATGGAGAGAAGGGTCTCTTCTGATGACCTTAACACATGAATTGGTTCATACAGTGAGATTCGATCAGACTGGCACATAGTGATGTGAGCTCCAGGGCCTATAGTAGTCTGGAGAAGTCTACTCTCTTGCATTATCCTTGGATAGTTTTCCAGTTTATAAGCAGTAAGATTTGCATTTATTGGTGAAATATTGTTGTTGTTGTTGTTGTGTCCCATCCTGTTGCTTCTGACAGCCCCCCCCCCCCGGAACTTGAGTCCTGGGACGTGCTCTCAAGTCAGACTTAAGTTGCACCATTGACTCAACTCAGGTTTTTGTTTCAGTGACACAAATTCCACCTGGGACTCATAACCCACACACCACTCACTTTTTTATGATGAAAAAAGCATGTTTTAATAGGGACTCAGACTTGCGGCTTGGGGCTCAGGACTTGGTACCAAAGTCTAAGACTTGGGACTCATGACCCAAAAACTTGTCAGCATTCCTGGGTTTTGAGATAGGAGAGATGTTCAATGAATAGCCCACCTTTCCAACTGCCCAAAGAATATACATGGCTCAGCATGGGTTTGAACCCAGGTCTCCTGAACCCTAGTACAACACACTATGTGATGTACCAAATGGGCTCTCCTAAATTGATTATTCATCCTATTTAGTAGTTACAAGGCACCACAGTAGGTTATTATATATTTTCAATATAAAACACTGAAGAGTCTTACAGTGCATCTCTCTGTCCCCAGCTGCTAAAGCCAGGGTCTAAAATTGCTTTTCTAACACCTGGAGATGAGATTAATTGAGCGCGGTATTCCAGGGCATGGCCTTTGCATGTACAAAGCATGTGCTTGTACCAGTTGGTGCTGGCTTCTCTCCAAATGCATTTCTCCTTCAGCTTTTGGGAGTGTTAATGGGCCTTCCTCTCTCAACAATTACGGTGGAGGTTCTTCGCTGATTTTAAGAAAGTGTCAAAAGTGCTACTAATAGCTGGATTTTGCTGCCTGGCTAAAATTCTCACAAAGAAATTGTGAGTGTGTCAGCAGTTTTCCCAGCACAGATGGCCATTTATGTAACTCTGTTTGCACGAGGCGGGGACAGCCGTACCACAGCAACAGGAAGATGGAATTCATCTGTATGCAAGGAAGAAAAGAGAGATACCGTACATGAACGGGGAAGTGTGGAAACATTTTGACGATGGCGAAGCAGAACTGTGAGGAAATTTCTACGGACAGGAAGGCTGCCCTGGCCTCACCCAAGCACTGAAAAAAAAATAAAAGAAAAAATAAAACAAACATCCCTCCAGTTCTGACCCACACTGCTTTCTTGAATGGAAGTTTGCTTATGGATAACCTTCCTTCCTCCAGTATTTCCTCTAAGTGGAAATGGCGTCATTTCGTCAGGAGGGGAGTTGTTGCTCTATCTGAAAATAAAGAGGAAAATAGGAAGGACACTCTGGGAACCCAAGTAGGCCAGGTTTCTGCCTGTAAAGAACCTCCTTCTGTGGGGACTTGGAGCTACTCTAGTTCAGCGGCCAGGCATGTGTTTTGCATGTAGAAAGTCCCATGTTTGATACCCAGAGTTGTCAGTTAAAAGGACTAGGGAGGAGGGGAAGAACAATATCCCACTCAGAGATAGGAAACATCATTTTTCAAGCAACAGCTGGCCATGTTGAGACTGTGATAGCTGTTTCTCTCATCTTTGCCCTAGAGCAGTGACTCACTTGTTTCATGAAAAAAAACGAGGCACACCACCATTAGAAAATGTTAAAAAAATTAACTCTGTGCCTATATTGACTGTAATTTTTCAATTTTTTTCTCTCATCTTTGCCAGTGGTTGAAAAACACTGCCCTAGAGTGACAGCTGCCACCAAAGACACCAGTTCTGGACTGGATGGACAGACCTGATCTGGTACTGTCATTGATGCTTGTGGCTATACCAGAAACAAATGCCCCATTCTTGGTAGCCCGGCTGCCATTTTCTTCAAGGCTGCCTCCAAGGACCTGGATATGGTATTATTTGGGGATAGGGTAACCAGTTAATTAGTTTCATGCTGCTAAATTGAAAAATAACAACCCTAACAGGGTTCCAGGAGCCTGCGTGGCCCAATGGTTAAACTGCTATACTGCAGCCATAACTGTGTTCACTACCTGGGGTCCAATCCCAGGTATCACATTCAAGGTTTACTTAGTCTTCCATCCTTCCGAGGTCAGTATTCAGGTTGCTGGTAGAGGGAAGGACAATGTGTACCCTGCATAATTACTTGTAAACCACCCAGAGAGTGCTTTAAGTGCTATAGGCGGTATATAAGCAGTACACTTTGCTTTGTTTTCAAGTTAAGTGAGATATTTAAGGAATGGTTTTACCAATTCTACTCCTCCAGTGAGTTTCCATGGTCAAATGGCGATTTGTACTCAGGTCTTCAGAGTCCTAGTCTACCAATCTAACCATTACACCACACTGGGTACCCATAGTAACCAGGAGAGACAGGATTTTCTCATTTCTTGAATTATAGGTCTCATTATTTCCTATTCTGGGAGTTCTACCTGACCTATGCACAGAATGCAGACATGTAACTGTGGCGCAACTGGGAGAGAAGAACTAAACTCTACCTAGCTTCCTGTTCAGAAAGAAAGCTACTAGGCAGCACTAGGGCAGAAACAGGAACCTTGGGTAGAGCTAGGCTTAACAAAGGCTCAAGAACTTCCAATTTAGGCTTGTTCTCCCAGATAAATCACATTTAAGGTTGAATCCTCACTTGGGAGGTGGCGAGTAGTGATTAAAATGCTTGTTAAATATGTTGCTTACACTGGAAGCACTTTTAGGGTTGCTGTAAGTCAGGCGGAACTACTTATGTAAATCAGGAAGAATTCCCAGAATGAGGAGTTATGGCATTTGTAGTCCAAGAAATCAAAAAGTCCGATCCCAATTTTAAAAAGTAACCAAATGAAAAGGAATACAATCTTCATTACCTTTCATAGTTGTGTGGAGGAAGAAATTTCAGCAGGTGTAGCTTGTTCTAAGCAACCAGCAAAGACAGAGGAACCCTCTCCTGTTTTCATCTGGTCATCTTATTTGGGGTCATTTGAGGGATACAATGGCTATCATATTTGTCCTTGAATGCCCTGGAGTGAGATTATGCCTGATGCTGATGGAAATGGGCAAGGGAGTTGATGAAGGTAATGCTGGAAAAACCACCCAGATGCTGTTGGTGCAACTTTTTTTAAAAAACAGAAGGGTTTAAAGGTCTTGCCTTAGGCTATGAAAAGGCAGACAGCATTCAATGTAGAATCCCCACAAAACACCTCATTCTTCTTCCCATGCAAATAAGCTTCTGCTGTTTTTGTTTTTAAGAAAAAATGAGCAACTGCATGGCTTAACAAAGGACAACACTTAAATTTCTACACTCAAGAACCCTAAAGCTTTTTTTGTTCACATTCTTTGTATGTCTATGTCAGTGTTGTTAGCAGAAAATGAACCATTTGTCTTTCATTGTTGGGGTAGGTAACCTTGAAAGACAATAATGTTAGGAAAAGTTAAAGGCAGCAGGAATAGAGGAAAACCAAATATGAAATGGATTGACTCCATCAAGGAAGCCACAGCCTTGAGTTTGCAAGAGCCGAACAGGGTATTGCAGACAGGACATTCTAGAGATCACTCATTCACAAGGCTCACCAAAAGCCAGGGGGTGACTTTACGTGACATAGCAGCAACGGAAGCAAATACTGTAACTTGAAGAGTCTGGGCCAAAAGTGACCTCCTCCTCCTTAAGGTTGGACTTGAGCTTGGCTAGTTTATCTTGGATGCAGCAGCTCCAAACAATGTTGTTCTGTTACTTCCAAACCAGCCTCTTCACTTTTTTTCAGAGGATATGTCCTTTTCCTCCCTGCATTTCTTTTCCTATCAATTTTGCTCTGAAGGATCAGCAAGAACAATATTCTCTTGGCTCTGCTTGTTTTTAAAGTTAAAACAAGGTACTAAAGAGCATGCCTTGTGGGAGGGAAAAAGTGGGACCTCATAGGGTTCTTGGGGCATGATTGTCAAAAACAAATTAGTAGTGCGGTTACGGAGGAGTCTGCCAGTCAGTACGGGGTCCACATGGGGCCATAGACTGCATGATCCTCACGCAAGCAGCTGGCCGATACATTTCTAGCAACGTTCCCTTTATAGAAGATGATGGGGATCAAAAACTGCAATTTTACATGGCCAACCAGTGTTACGTCTACTCAGAATTAAACCCACACAATCCATGCAGGGAAGCACACATTGAAATGGCAGTTTGCACCCCAATGCAGCTCAGAGTTTCTTGTAAGTAGCTATGAATAAGATTGCATTGATAGAGCATTAACATTTCAATATATGTATAGTGCGGATGATATTATGCAGATAATAGGTTTTTGGATTCGCATCTTCTGAAAAGCTCATGCATGATTTGAACCAGCTGTTGGAAAAGTACTGTATAATGGAAGTAATAAAGGAATACTGAAATGGGGGTCTAGATATGTTAACTGCAATACTATATGTTAATCAGATGTGCCTTGGTTTCTGTTTCTGTTTAAAGAGCGGGATGGCAGGATTCTTCTTACCTGTACATAATAATTTTACAGGAATCCATAGAAGATGGAGGGATATTCACAGCAGATAATTGAGAACATCTTCAGAGTTATTTAATTATAGTTAAGAATGGCACTCTGAGAACAAATAACAACGGATGGCAATGTCCCTCATGTTTTTGTGTGTGATCTTCTCATGCGATATTTCTCTGGCCCCCTTTTTTTGACTACTTTGGAGCTCAAAGCACGTGTTTCTTTTCTTTTTTGCTCCAATGACCAGAATCCCTATTGCTATGATTTCTGATTGTTCTGTCAAAGCAAAAAGGGGGTTGAGCCGCGTGGCCATCACAAACCACAATTGCAAAAATAGGTTACAGGCAATACCTTTATAGGCCACTATTAAAAATAAAAAACAAGGGACATTGCAGTTTAAATAACTCTTATTCAAAGCAGGTCCCAGAAGTTCAGGCATGGGTTTACCAGGATGTAAGAAGCAGCTTTTACAACTGCCCTTCCTGCCTCTTATAAGACATCTGCCCTGCCTGCAACACCATCTACAGTAGCCATGGATTTTAAGAATATCTAAAAGTTACATCCTGGAAAAGCACATCTTTTACCATGTCTGAACTTATGGGACCTGCTTGGAAGAAGAGTTATGTAAACTCGAAATGGAAATAAATACAAAAATGAAATGAAATGAATATATTATCTAGCTTCATGAGACTGGTGATTTCACTCACCATGGGGGCAGTTATTTTTCCCAACAGAGCCCCTGGAAACAATGTCCCATAATTAATAACAAACAACAGCAACAAACTAGAACATGAAGTTAAATGGATTCCAATGCACAGAGGTCCTTCCCCGGATTTTCTAGGTTAAAAAAAAATACTCGGATGTGGTTTACTGTTCCCTTCTTCTGGAGGTATTCTATTGGATTATAATCTGACCAAATGAACTCATTAAAGAGAATGTCATTTGTTGCATTTGGTTTCTAGCACACACCACAAATTATTCCCGTTTATTTAATATTTTTAAAAAATATTTTAATCCCATCTTCCTTGAAAAGGATTCAAGGCAGCTTACATCATTAAAAAGACAGTATTTAAAAGCTAAAAACAGTAAGTATACAAATATTTTAAAAGAATTATACAAATATTATATTAAAATGGTAAGTAAAACCAATAGTAAGACACATTTGGAACAGCAAAGCACAACCCTTCTCAGAATACCAGCCATTAAGGAAAAGCCTGCCTGAAGAGAACTTCTGCATATATTTTAATACATGAGGTTCTCTTTTTGTATCTTTCCTGCATCTCTCTCTCTCTCTCTCTCTCTCTCTCTCTCTCTCTCTGTGTGTGTGTGTGTGTGTGTGTGTGTGTGTGTGTGTGTGTGTGTGTGTGTGTGTGTGTGTGTGTGTGTGTGAATGTATTTATGTGCATGCAGTTGTTGGAAAGAGACTAATAGACTGAATGAGGGAGGAGGAAAGAGGGAGAGTGATAATATTTAAAGGGGACACTTTCCATCTCTCATTTTCTTATTATGTACTCAGTGCATTAATTGAGCTGCCTCACATCTGAAAGAATGCCGCTTCAACTCTGAAATTCCCACCATCAGAATCATTCCTCTGTGCTCAGTGACAAGGCTGAGGCATTGTCTCGGTGTTAATCGGGTGTTAAAATGTGCATATGTTACTGGGGTCCATTGTATAGGAGGTCCCATTCAGGGTACATCATGTCAGAAATGCTAGCTGCTCTGGAACTCTCCCATAATTATTTGCACACCCAGTCTGCCTGATCAGATTAGCTACAGTTGTCCAAGATTAATTTGCCCCATGAAGGAGCCACCAATTTGGCTTGTTGGCTTGCTATTGGTTAAAAACAACAACAACATGATTATATGGTTAAGATTTCAATATGATAGGTGTTGTGAGTTTTTCTGGCTGTTTGGCTGCGTTCTGGAAGTTTTTCTTCCAGAACACGGCCAAACAGCCTCAAAAACTCACAACAACTATCAGATCCTGGCCATGAAAGCCTTTGAGAATACATTTCAATGTGAGTTCAAAATGTGATCATTTTGGCAATGTGGCTATGAATGTGATACAATATTGTAGTGCAGTGTTGTTATGAACTTTTATGTCATCTTTGACTCATTGTGCCCTTTTGAATGAGTGACCTCTAATATATCCTGTCTAGAATTAGGCATGAATTGCCAGTTTGGTGGCATTGCCGATTTGTTCATCTGCTGAACAGGTGTCTGGCATTTCACAGCCCTGCCTCCTCAGGCGGACTCTGACTCAGAGGCAGCACCCAGCTTCCCTGCCCAACTTCTCTGGATCCTGTCCCTAAGGGGGCACCCGCCAGAGTAGGCAAGGCTGGGAAGCTCCGAATACCTGCTCATCTGATAAACTAACCAGCATGAACCACCAAATCAATGGTTCGTGCCCATCTCTAGTGCTTCCTTTAACAGTCCTGCTCAGCTCCTGCAAACCTAAGTCCTCATGGACTTTCCTCATGGACTTGATCCAACCTTTCCTCATGGACTTGATCCAACTCTTAATTGCTCTTCTTTTTTCTGCTGCCCTCACCTTTTGCTAGCGTTATTGGCTTTTCTGGTCAGCTTTGCCTTTCATGGTGCATTCAAGGTATTTGCAACCCAAGTTTCATCATTTTGCTTCAGATTTGACTTTGTTTTTTGTGTTTGTTCTTCCCTCCAACACCATCTTTCAAATGAGTTGATTTTTTGTTGGTTTTTTTTTCACAGTATACCTTTCACATCCTTACATAGTAATTGGGACTAGCTGGCTCCGCGGTGCGGCTGCACAGGCGGCAGCCATCTTGCCTCCCCCCGGGCCGGAAACCACGTGAGCGCTCCTCTCGCGAGAGGAGAGGAGGAGAGCCCTTATAAGGGCTGGCCACGAGGTCTACCGGCCTCTCCAGTCGGCGTCGGTTTTAGGCGGAGTTCATCAGCTCCAGACCTGCGGCCGCCATTTTATGTGCGGGGCCGGTCAGGCACGGATCTGAGGAGCGGGTGAGCGCCGAGGGACGTACCGGAGCGAGGAGGTCAGAGCTGCGGCAATCGGCCGCGGGTTGGAGCGGCAGCCGGTGGCTGTGACTGGACCGGAGGCGGCGTGGACGGCGGAGGAGCGGTGGGGGGGAGCGCGGCCACGCTTCCCCGCAGGTGAAGGCTGACGGGCCGCGGCGTCGGCAGTGCCTGAGGGGTCTTTCACCCAGTGCGGCCTACTGAGGTTCGCCGGATCGGGTGGTCGGGGCCCCGGCCCTATTGGTAAAGGGAGGCCCGGCGGGTGGCGTGGGCCCCCGGGGAGGCCTTGGTCCTTGCGGTTTTCCACCGGCGTGGTCTGTCTCGGCTCACCGGGTTGGGTGCCCGGCCCGCAGCCTGGCAGGCGGCGGGAGGCCAAGGCGGGCGGCGTGGGCCCCAGGGGAGGCTTTTGGCGAGCGAGGCGCTTTCCCCCCCAGCGCGGCCTGTCGCGGCTCGCCGGGTTGAGTGGCTGGGCCCGAGGCTCGGCTGGTGGTGGGAGGCCGGGGCGGGTGGAGTAGGCCCCGGGGAGGCCTTCGGAGCTTGAGGAATTTTCTTCCGGCGCGGCCCTCGCAGCTTGCCGGGTGGAGTTTCTGTGCCACCGGGAAGCCTTCAGCCCTTCCGGCTGGTGCGGAGCCTGCGCTAGTGTGGGTGCGGCCTGCCTGGTTCCTGGTACGGGGTGAACGGGCGGGAGGGCAGTAAGGAGCCCAGCTCCAGGCCCGTCCTTGCCCCAGGGGAGGGATCGGCAGGGCCTAGCGGGAGACGGGGCTTGCTTAGCAGTGTACCGCCGGCGGATATCCCCCCCATTGGTCCCAGGCCCACCTTGCGGCCCTGCCTTAGGCCGCAGCCTGGCGCTGCAGCCTGTGGACACGTGGCTGCCCTGCATGCGGCCTAGTCAGGCTATCAGGGTCATTTGAGCCGGTGGCCGGCCGCCAGGGGGTGGTGCGATGGCCCCGAGGAGAACCAAGGTGGGACCCAAGGGCAAACACCCAGTAAAGCACCCGGCCCCCGAGTTGTCCCCGGACACATCTTCCTCGGGGGAGGAGGACTGCCCTGTGTGGACCCAGTTACAGGTCAAGGCTGAGGCATGGGAGGGCGGACCCAGTGGGGCCCAACAAGCGGGGAGGGGCTTCCACCAGCAGAGTCATGGGGCGGCCTTCTAAGGCCCGTAGGGAGGGCCCAGCGCAGGAGGTTGGTGAGGAGTCTAATGGATCGCTGTGATGCCCTTGAACACAGGCCCGTGGTGGTGCAGCGCGCAGTGGAACAGGCACACCTGGCCCAGGAGGAAGTGGTGCAGGGCGGACGGCCTGCCAGGCCAGCAGTACCGGCTGGAGGGGCAGCAGACGATGCACTAGCAGTAGCAGTCGGCCCACTGGGGCCCCCGGCAGGCAACAAGTTGATGGCGCAGCCACCTAACAGCGGTGAGTTGGCAAGCGCACCAGACACAACACCTGTAGAGACCTGGCCTTGGGAGCCTGTGGGGGAGGCACAGCAGGGACCTGGGGGGAGACAGGTGGAGTTAGGGGGTGGACCTGACACGCCCCAGACCCAAGGGTGGGCCCAGGTAGAGATGCCCGGTGGGGCGCCTGCGGGAGTGCCTCTGGAGATGCCTGGACTACAAGGACTACAGGTAAGTCCAGCAGTTACAACGACACTGGGGGGGCAGTGGGGACAGGCACCTGTCGCGCTGGGCCCAGCGGCCCCTTGGGGGCTGGGACTGCGGGGAGTGGGCACGGCGGCCTCAGCATTCCCCGGCCCGCTCGCCGCACAGGCAGGGGGGTTCCTAGGTGGGGGCCTGCCCCAAGGATACCCTAGTAACTGGGCAGCCTCCCTGGTATACGCCGGGGTGCCGTACACAGCATTGCCTTACGCTGACTATGCATCTCCGTTGGGGGATCACCTGGCTCAGGTGACGAAGGAGAAGATCTGGCGGGGGGACTATGTGGACCTGTTCAGCCTCCTCAATAGGGAGCTGGACTCTAAGGAGCTAGAGAAGGAAGACGCCAAGGATAAGGAGCGATGGCTTCGCCGCAAGCAGGAGAGATCCTGGGCCAATTGGTTACCTGCCTTTAATATTTACATGTCCATGGTTCTGCATGCCTACCTCTGGAGGGCGCAGTCCCTGATCAAGTACCAGGACATGATCTACCGGGCGTTTGTAGACTTCCCCGGGTACGCCTGACTGACATACGATGAGCACTTTTGGATGAAAGTGGCAACCCAGCCACACCTCAGGTGGGATGAGCCCTACCCACCCTTGTGGCTTCAATATATGACCCCCTCACGTCCGGTCCTGGGGGACAGGTTTGACAGTGGACACATCATCCTGAAGGCGCCCCCAGTGGCGGCCGCCCGCCCCATGGCGGGCCAGCTGGTTCAACCCCGGCTGGTCTGCTGGGACTTCAACGGCCAGGGATCTTGTACTCGCACACCATGCCATTTCAAGCACGAGTGCTCTGTTTGCGGGGCCCAGCACGCGGCGGTTAACTGCCCAAGGGCCAGAGGGGCATTTGGTAAGTCCAGGGGCGGGGGACAGCAGAGACGGCCCCCACAAGGGGCAGCCCCTCCTCAGGCAAAAGGGCCCCAGCCCAATCAGCTGTGAGGTGTTAGGGAGGTGGTTGAGTCTCTACCCAGATATGGATGGAGCACAGTTTTTGGCACAAGGTTTTGCCGAAGGTTTTAGAATTCAGTTTGTAGGGATGAGGTGGGCGTTTGCGGCGCCCAACTTGGGTTCGTTGAGAGGTATGGAGCACGTGGCCACGGACAAAATCGAGAAGGAGGTGGCGAAGAGGAAGGTCCTAGGCCCCTTTGATGACCCGCCGTTGCCCAACTTCAGGGTCTCACCCCTGGGGTTGGTGCCAAAGAAGGCGCCAGGCGAGTACCGACTCATACACCACTTGTCATACCCTGAAGGGGAGTCGGTCAATGATGGGACCCCCCTGGACCTTTGCTCTGTTAGGTACACCTCTTTCGATGCGGCAGTAGCCAGGGTGCGGGCGTGCGGGGTGGGGGCCGAAATGGCGAAGTGTGATATACAATCGGCATTCCGGCTTCTCCCAGTACATCCGGATGATTTTGATTTGTTGGGCTTCCAGTTTAAAGGGAAGTTTTATTTAGACAGGGTGCTGCCGTTCGGTTGCTCCATCTCCTGCACCATTTTCGAGAAGTTTAGTTCATTTATCGAGTGGCGACTGCGGTACATGACAGGTGGGGGCAGGATAGCCCACTACCTTGACGATTTCCTGTTTTGTGGGCGAAGGGGATCGGGAACCTGTGGGTTCACGCTTAGGACCTTCCAAGAGATGGCACGTGACCTGGGCCTGCCGTTGGCAGCAGACAAGACGGAGGGGCCGGCAGCCTGCATTACCTTCCTGGAGGTGGAGCTGGACACCTGGAATCAGTCCTGCCGGCTGCCGGAAGACAAGTTGAGGGACCTGACGGCAAGGGTGGCAGCGCTACTGCCGCGTAAGAGTGCCACGCTTAAAGTACTTCAGGCCCTCGTAGGGCACCTAAATTTTGCGTGCCAGGGGGTGGCGCCTGGCAGGCCGTTCATAAGGCGGTTCTGCCAGGCAATGCAGGGCCTCAAGAACCACACCCATAGGACCAAGATCACTGGGGGGATGCGGGAAGACTTGCACATGTGGCTAGACTTGTTGCAGGGGTTTAATGGGGTGTCCTTTTGGCGTGACGAGCTGCGCCTAGGGGCTGACTTTCAGGTACAGACCGATGCTGCGGGGGCTCGCGGCTTCGGGATTTACTGGAAAGGTAAGTGGTGCTGCGGCACCTGCCCCCCGGGGTGGGTGACTGCGGGTATTACCTGGGATTTGACATTTTTGGAATTGTTCCCCATAGTGGGCGCACTGTGGATCTGGTCACGAGACTGGGCCAACTCCACAGTCCACTTCTGGTGCGACAACATGGCGGTCGTTTATACCATCAACGACACAACATCTAGGTCAGAGAGGGTTATGGGGCTGGTTAGGGCCATGACGCTGCGGGCACTGCAGTACAACATTGTGGTGCGTGCCCGCCATGTGCTGGGGCTCCATAACTCCATTGCTGATGCTCTTTCCCACCAGCAATTTTTCAGGGCGTTGGCACCAGAGGTGGCAGATCTGCCGGAGCTGCTGCCAGAGAAGGTATGGCAGATTGACGGGAGGAGGCTGATGGGGCCCTCAAGCTGGCGCTCGTGCCGAGAACACGGAGGGCATATGAGGAGGCAGTCCAAGAATTTGCGACCTTCCGGACCATGATGGACATTGACCCCGTCTGGCCTGCCCCAGTCGACCATATCCGCCAATACTTGGTATTCCTGAATAGGAAGGGCCTTGCACCGGGCACAATGCAGGGCCGCCTTGCTGCCCTGGCATTCCACGCCAAGTCCCTGGGTTGCCAGGACTCCACGCAGGATTTCTGAGTGTGAAAGATGTTAGAGGGATGGAGCAAGGCCAGGGGCCGGGTGGTGGATCATCGTTTTCCCCTCACGCCAGAGATATTAGCCCGTATGGCAAAACAGTGGGCCCAGTTGTGTAGGGATGATTATGAGGCAGCCCTGATGGGAGCAGCAGCACTGGTGGCCTTTTTCGGGGTGTTCCGCGTGAGCGAGCTGGTAGCGGCTGGGAGGACTGACTCATCCGGGACGGCTTTCCGGTGGATGGATTTCCATTTCCAAGATGGTAAGGCAGTATTTATGGTGCGCAGGTCAAAGACGGACCAGGGAGCCAGAGGGCAGCGAGTGGTCTTAGGCCCTTGCTCGGTAGAACAAGTCTGCCCGGTTCGTGCTATGGAAGCATATGTGGCCCTGCGGGGGGACGGGGAAGGTCATCTCTTTTGCCACAAGACAGGAGAACCACTCACGAAATTCCAGTTTTGGGCCTTGTCGCAGCGGGCCCTGGATAAGTTGGGGTTACGGGGAATGAAGTTCGGCACCCATTCCTTCCGAATTGGGGCGGCTTCAACGGCGGCGGCTCTGGGCTACGAGCCGCAGCGGATAAAGTCCTTGGGGCGGTGGGCCTCTGCCTGTTATAAGACGTATGTCCGCCCCCTGCCTAAGTGTTAACTGTTTGGTTTTTATTTCCTTGCAGGACTCGGGTTGGGCCGGTTGAGGAGCCGCATCCTCATTATCGGCCGCAGTTATGTTTATTGGGCGGAAAAGTACGCTGCCAGGACCACCTGGGGAGTTAATTTGGGGATGGGAGGTAGGGCAGTTATCGAGTGGAAGGGCCTGCGAGGGATGAGGTGGTGCCAGTTTGAGCAGATTGCCGGGTTGGTGGCCGCGGGGCGTCCACCGGATGTGATGCTGGTACATCTGGGGGGCAACGACATAGGGTGCCAGCCAGGTAAATCCCTGGCACAGGATATAGTGCGTGACCTCACGGCGTGGAAGGTGGATGCCCCAGAGGCAAAATTGGTTTGGTCAACCATTATACCGCGGCGCCAGTGGAGGGCGCGGTGTGCGGTTCAGTTAATGAACAATGTACGCAGGGAAATTAACAGGGATGTCTGCAGAGCAATGGTGCATGGGTTGGGTACCGTGGTGGGCCACCCTAGGATTCCGGCAGCAAGTGCTGAGTTATATCGAGATGACGGTGTGCACCTCTCAGATCGAGGGATGGAAATCTTCTTGACTGATTTGAAGCGGGTCCTGCTGGAGGTATTGTCTGGCTGATGGGGTGGGGTGGGGGCCATAGCAAGGCTAGGCCCCCACCGTGGCGGTAGTGTGGATAACGGAAGGACAGTTGGTGAGTATGGTCTCAATTTCCCGGTGGGGTCACCCAGCCTCATGGCGTTCCAGACCTGAGGTTACAACACCGGGGGGGGGTGGATGCACCTGGCAGGGCCCAGCGGGCAGGCAGGCACAGGAGACGAGCCTTGGCTGCCCGTCTGGGGAAAGGGGACCGGCTGGCCGAGGCCATCCCGTTTGATGACAGGACAACCTCGGGGCTATAGACTCACCCAGTACACTGTCAACAGTTAGGGTCCTGGGAGACCCCAAGTAACAACTGACAACCCACACTACAGCAGGCCCCAGGTTTGATGTTCTGTTTAATGTTAAGTTATTAATAAAAGTGTGGCCCGGAGTGGTACCCCAAAAACTTGTCTCGCGTGGTTATTCCGGCATGGGGGGGCAATATATTAGTGTAGATGATCTTGGCCTTGATCTCCAGTGACACATCCTTATACTCACATCTCTTCAGGTTTCTTCACAGCTGCCACCTCCAGTTTCAATCTTCTGATTTCTTGGCTGTAGTCTCCATTTGGTGATTGAACCCCCCCATACACTCTCCATGGAGATAGCCTCTGCTATCATGCACCTTTGTGAGAAAATCTTTGTGACTTCCTTAGGACAGAGGGGCATTTTTAAATAATTTGATGGTTCTAAGACACAATGGAGGAACGGCCCACAACTGAGGGGGATGCCTCTACCTCCTGTCCCATAGGTTATCCTAGGCCAGTGATGGTGAACCTTTTAGAGACTGAGTGCCCAAACTGCGATTCAAAACCCACTAATTATTCACAAAAGTGCCAATACACCCATTTAACCAGAATACAGGTGGCTGTGGAGGGGCCAATCTTGGGTGCCCACAGAAGGGGCTCTGAGTGCCACCTTTGGCACCCATGCCATAGGTTTGCCAACACTGTCCTAGGCTGTCCCCCTCAAATCATGGGAGTGGAATTCCTTGAATTTCGAAAATCCCATCCCTGGTGTGAGAAGACAGACAACATATGGAAAGTGACTTGTAAACAGAACTCTTTCCTCTTATGGTCCCCAGTAGCTCTTTTCCCATTTAGAGGGCACCTCCTACAGGCATAACGATTGTGTTAGAAAAAACATTTTGGGTAAACCTGGACAAGTTATCCTGTATAAGCTGACCATAGGAAGACAGTTGTACACTGGGAGAAGGGGATGATTGAGAAGACCGAGGAGCCACTTGCCTGGCTATTGGTTCTCAAGCATGCTGTCCCCAGATGTCTGTGGACTAAAACTCCCAGAAGCTTTCACCACTAGTGGTGCTAGCCAGGATTTCTGGGAGCTATCATCCAAGAACTTCTGGGGACCCACATGTGAGAATCCCTCCTCTAGGCCACCAGAGGAGATGAACTGTAGTCTGTATATCATACCCTGCTGAGGCGGGGGGGGGAGACAAGTCTACCCAATGTTGGTCTGAAAGAGAAGACAGCAGCCAACAAAGTTCTGGTCTCACATTATTTTATTTGTTTTTGTAGCTCTGACAATGCTGCTGATCTACTGTGAAGAAAGGAAGATGTTGGCACAGTGTTTAGAGCAGTAATTACTTCTTGTATTATTTTCATGTCATGCAAGTTGATTCTTGGGATTGTTTTACACCGCCTGTCCTGGACACCAGAATTGTGGAAACCAAGCATGAATCATGTAAAAGCTGCCTTCTTCAGCACCCTACACCTTCCTGCATCACCTACTATTCCTCCACAAGGCTTCATAGTTCTGATAACATTTTTATATGGGTGGTATGTCTTGCCAACTACATGTCAAGTATGAGTGGAAATAAGATAAATCTCCAGTCAGGCGGCTATATTTTGACAGGTAGAGATCAAGGACTTTGCTTTTATAATAACCAATGTTCCTTTTCATTTCCCACTCCTGGGTTTCGCTCCTGACAACTAAGACCCATAGCTAGTGCTGAGGTAATCCTACTCCTCACTTTCAGCTGATTAGATTTAGAGGTGAAGACTGTAAGCCTGGCAGATTTACTCAGTATGATTCTGTTCCAAGCAAGGAGGCCTGTGGGAGAAATCTCCCACCAAAAAAACCCCAGCATTAGTTTGAAAGATATAGAACAGCTTCAAATTTTGGCCATGTCGGCATGTTCCATTTTACCTCAGAGTAGCAGTGGTAAGGGGTGTGGTGACTCAGTGGGCTAAGGCTCTGAAAACTGTTGGCTGCGAAGTCAGCAGCTCGGCAGTTCGAATCCCAGGTGCCATGCAGCAGAGCGAGCTCCCGCTGATAACCTCAGCTCCTGCCAACCTAAGAGTTCAAAAGCATGTAAATGCAAGTAGATAAATAGATACCGCTGTAAAAAGTGGGAAGGTAAAACAGTGTTTCCTTGCAGCCATGCTGGCCATGTGGCCATGGACTTGCACAACATTGGCTTTTTAACTTGAATACAGAGATGAACACTGCCCCTAGAGTTGGACAGAACTAGCACGCATGTGTGGGGAGAACCTTTACCTTTTTAGCAGTGGTAAGGAGCAGCACTGCAAGGGGTAAATTTTTTATTCCTTTTCCGTAATGTTTATAATCCAGCATTTCTCATGCCCTGGGATCAAAACAGAAAAAAATAACAGCAACAACTTGTGTTCAGTGAGTTCTAGGGCATGTTGTTTCTCCACTACCATTCTAATATTGTATCCTGAAAGCTAGCAGCATTGCTTAGAAATAGCAGGTTACACATATGCAGTTACCAACAACGATTTGCTTTTCAACATCTTGTATTTTAGTGATGGGAACTTAAGAAAGTTAAGTTCAAATCCTGGGCTCATGTAACTGGCTCTAGGTTGACTCAGCCTTCCATCCTTTTGAAGTTGGTAAACTGAGTTTCCAGTTTGCTAGGAGAGGCAATGTAGAGCCTGAATAACTGAACTGTAAACTTGCCAGAGAGACTTTAAACTCTGTGGGATGGAATGTGAACAGCACATTTCAAAAGTAACAATTAAAAGGATTTATGTTTTTTATTAGTTGTCATATCACTTACTTTTAAAGGGCAGTTGAAGGCATAGTTCTGAAGCATTTTGACAATGGTTCAAATATTATTCCACTCTCTTAACCATCCTAACTGTTTTTTTTTTTAATCTAATGGGCTCCTCACAAATAACAAGCAGTGCCATATGTAACATAAGAAGCTACATTTTAATGAGCATTGACATTGAGTTACTTTTCAACTCATCTAATGAGTAGCCTGAATGAATTACTTTTAAAACACTGGTTTCTAAGCTTTAGTTAGCGACAGGGTGAGTGCTAGTGAAAGGTTTTACTATGTATTGCTTGCATTTCCTGGATGTGCTAAGAATGGTACTACTGCTCGTTGAAGGGCCAACGTACTGAAAATCAAACTATAGCCCTTTTTGGTCATCAGCTAATTGTTATCCTTACCATAGAAGGCAGCACTGTAGCCCTGCTCCACCACTTTCCCCAGTTTTGCCTCAGAGGCATAGCCAGGATTTGGAGCACCTGAGGACAAAGTTCTTTTTGATGCCCTTCCTGCTATCCCCCCACATCACACCCACCCAGCAATGGGGGGCCTGAACCCTGCAGGCGTGGGGTGGGTGCGTATGTGTGCAGGGTTGGACGGGTGGAGGGGCATGTGTGCGCACATCTTACATCTCTCCCACCAAGGCGAGGAAGAGGAGGAGGAGGGCGCCATGGCCACCACACTCCTGCCTGCCGTCCTGCTTTGCCACTTGCCTGGCACGCGGCAGTGGAGGGGGTGCCATCATCAAGCCTTAGGGGAAAGGAGGACTGCTGTGCAGTGGGAGGGTGCATGGCTTGCTCCTGCTGCTCCCCCTCCAGGCGCCCCCAGAGTGCTGCACCTGGGGCAGATGTACCCTTCTGCCCCCCAGATACGTCCCTGTTTTGCCCTACTCCTATATTTGCAGAGCGATGAGTCCCTAATAACATGGGGAACAGAAGAGTGGGAATGGCTCCCCACTAATGATGGTATGACCTGGTTTTCAATCAACAGGATAAGACTTAATGTTACTTCTGCTTTTTGACATTTTGTTTCACTGAACAACCACATGGGACATTGCTTTTCCCCACTGGCAAATATATTATATTGCCCCCCCCCA
The DNA here is from genome assembly GCA_029282475.1 of Phrynocephalus forsythii. Classification (NCBI taxonomy): domain Eukaryota; kingdom Metazoa; phylum Chordata; class Lepidosauria; order Squamata; family Agamidae; genus Phrynocephalus; species Phrynocephalus forsythii. The sequence goes on along the minus strand of JAPFRF010000002.1, from coordinate 121,213,950 downwards.
AAAAAAAATGATCTCAAGGGCAAAGAAATTCCCTGTACTCTGCCAGTGATCAAACTGGAAACTTTGCCTTCAACATCTGGAAGTTGAGTCATGGCAACTGGATTTCTTTTCTTGTGAGATCAGAACGTTTCCCTACTCATTCAAGTATCTTCATCAGTTTCGCTACTCATCTACTTGGATGCGTAGCAAAATGTTTTGATCCCAGAAGAAAAGAAGTCCAGTTGCCATGGACTCAACTTCCAGATGACCTCACCTGGATGACTGAGAATCTTCATAGATATATTGCCTACAGCACTTTGGCAAAACAAGGTCACAAAACGCCAACTTTGTTTGGCCTAGTTCTGGGTGAATTCTGTAACAAACATGTCTTGGGGATTACGATCTCCCATCCTGGCACATGAATGTTACAATGGTCACTCCAGCTGAGTTAGACAGGCGGTGGTAAGACTAGTGTCTACGCAGTGGTGAGCCCAGCCAGAGCACTGAGGATATTGCTGAGGCCTAGGGATACAATTTAATGCTAGATATTAGAGATGGGCACGAATAAAAAAATGGTGTTTCGTTTGTCGTTTGTCGTTGAGAGGTCTGTTTTGGTTTGTTTCCGTTTTTCGTGAATTTTTTGAAAAATTTTCATTTCCGTTTTTTGTTTTTTGTTTGTCGTTTCTACCCGCTTTTTGCATGATTTTAAAGCATTTCCTGGGGCTGCCAGAGCTTTTTATGCCCTCTGTGGCTGCCAGACCTGCCCAGTCTGCAACCTGGGCATGCTATTGGTTGACGTTGTCCAAAAATTTACATGATCCCATCACATGGCTTGCCTCCATGTTGTGGTTGGAGTGGTGACATCCATTTTGTCATCCTTAAAGGGAAAAGAAAAATACATCACGATGGGAGAAGACAAAAACAAACGTTTTAAGAACCCCAACCCCCTGGTAGGTAATAATTTCAAATAATTATCACATTATCGCTGCATTTTGTGGATGTCCAGGGCGTTTTAATACCCAAGACATCAATATTACGCATCTGGGAGCCATTTTGGGTCGATGTCCCCTAACTCCCCTTAAAGGAAAAAGTACAGCAATCTGAGAAAAGACATAAATGCATGTTTTAAGGCCCCCAACCCCCCGCGTAGGTATTATCAGACAGTATAAATAATTATCGCTGCATTTTTATGGATGTCCAGGGCGTTTTTTTAACATTTAAAACAGCTCAATTTCATTGCACGCCACCAATAACGGAAATGAAACATACGAACAAAATCTTTGTGGTTCTGTTCATTTAATCATTTCGTTTCATTTTCATCACAATTTTCGTTTGTCGTTTCGTTGTGTAACGTAACGGTAATGAATATAGGAAATGAAAAAATGTTCATTTCGTGCCCATCTCTACTAGATATAATGTTAGGTTTCCATTTGTCAGGATTACCCATCATTAAGAGAAGGCAATGATATTGCAGAGTAGTTAGGGGCAGCATAGCAGAATATCCTATGAAATCTTGTGAATATATCCTGAGTTCTGGTGGAAACCATGTAACGCAGCTTGAAAAGAATATGGTATATAATATAATGCAGTATATTGGAATGATGTTAATCTCTTCTATTTGCACATTCAGGAATTGTTAGGTTGACACAATATATGATGTTTTCCAGTGCTTAAAGGCACTTTGAGTTGAGTTTTTCATGCTTTATGCCATTCTTCTACCAGTCCTCAGGATTCCTCTGCCGAAGCCACGGGTTAACCTTACTCCTACTCTCACCTTTCAAGAAATATACTCTGGAAAAAAAGCCCAGTGAAATGAATAACATCAACAAATATATAGGAAAAAGTAAGTTTCTGAGTCCTGCCCTGTTTCAAATACTAGATCGTTAAATGAAAAGCCAGGAGAAGTTTGATGAACTTTAGTTTTTTGCTGATTGCCAAGAATTCCAGGAGTGTTGTTAAGCAGGGCTGGCTGAAGCAATTTGCTGCCTGATACGGAGCAGTAGATGCCTCCCCCACCCACTCAAGTCAAAGTACATAGTAACTAAAGCCAGCCAAGGTATTTTGGCACGTAGGGCAGAAAATCCCACAAGTGCTTTTCCTGCTGCCCAGTAGTTAAAACTGCAATAAGAATAGATTATTCTTCCTGCTGCCTGGCTACCAATTAGACACCAAGTCACGTTGAAGGTGTTCGTTTTGGTTGATAAGGGCCTTCTAGGGTTTGGCTGAGAGATTGCTTTCTCCCGTGTAGACCCCCCCCCAAACCTGGTCTGTATGTTGGGAGGGCTCATTTCTGCTTACCTTACCATTGCCTTAAAAAAGGCTCATTTTGGTTGAATAGAGGGAAAGGGACGTCCTAGTTGTGGAGCCTTGCCCTCTGTGCAATGATTTCTCCCTTGAGGTTGGGTTAGATCTCATTGTTCGACCTTTCAGCCATTCATTAAGGACTTCCCTGTCCACCCAGACATTTTTCTGACAGATCACATTATAGATCAGACTTGTTTTTCCATGAAAAGTTTTAAATGGAATGGGCTTCAAGTCGAGACAGAAAGACAGACAGACAGACAGAGTCTGATTCACTATGAGAATTATAAAAATGGAGACAAAGAAAGAACATTAAATAATGTCCCATTTCCTATCATTTCAGGACCCCCAACCTCTGCTGTGTGAAGTGGCCACCTTATTTGGTCTAATGTTAGGACTGGCACTTCTCTGAAGTGTTGCTGACTGGCCAGAATTGCTGTAGTGTTGACTTGTGCTCAGTGGACTCTCTGTTCCTAAGGTGTGCTATGAACCAGAAACAGTTTGGATTCCAAGGCCAAGTGCTAAGGATGCTACCAACAAGTCCAATAAAATCAAAATGCTCACCAGATAACTCAATCATTCAGTTCAGATGAGCATTTGTTGGCATACACTAAGAACATAAGAGAGATCATTCTGGATTATAGCAAAGAGGATCAACAGTCTCTTTCCGACAATGACCAGTTTGATACCTTTGGGAAACTTCTAATGTACTGTAGCATCTTTGTGTCTCTAACAACTGATGTTCAGAGGAATACTGCCACTGACTATGGTGGATCCATTTTGTTTCATAGCAAAGATCCACTGTCAAACATGTTTGACATGCATTTGCTTAAAGGAAAATAATAAAGTTAGTGACCTTGCCATATTCTGTGGCAGCAAATGGCACGGGTGAATTAAGAAAGGTGTGAAAAACTACTTCCCTTTATCTTTCACTAACATTAGGCATGATAAATACCCACACTCCCATCCTTCACCCTGTTTGGGCTGTTCTGATCTTTCCCAAAGGAGGAAGTATCCTTGGAATCAACTAGCCTGAGGATGTTGAATAATTGACCTTGTAACCTCCCTTCTCTTTAGAGGTGTCTGGTCAGCCACTACGGTAGAGAATGGACTTGAAGTTACAATAGCTCAGTGAAATAACTGCATCAAATCTCCTTGGTCTTTATATATTCTGGATGATGGGTGGCCCCAAATCATGGGGTCATTTTAGCCTTTGTAATGCATGCAAAAATGTGTGCACTGCAGCCAAAACCCTTATTCTATTAGAAGCAACTAGAGCAGAACTGTGGAACTCTACCCTACTTAGCAAACAATGAATCTTAATGGAGGAAGTCTTGGGTGCATGCCCAGCAGCTCAAGGGACTTTATAAGTGACTGTCCTTTTGATCTTGTGCAAGGACCATTGGGGCAGCCTCCTTATCTGCCTCTGATCGACCCTCAACTTTCCTTGGCCGAGCAAAAATATGCTGCGGCTTGGACAGAATGTAGCAGAAGCATGCAATGAATTTCTGAATGTTGATGAAGACAAGCAGAAAAGGCCACAATGAAAAGTTGGTGATGAAAACTTGTTTTGTTGCTGGGCAGAAAACAAAGCCAAGCTTACGCAGTTGCTGTTATTCATTAACATGAACTGTAATCAAACACAGGAGAGGTTAGGGTTTATGTTTTTTTTTTTTTGGACTACAGTTCCCAGAACGCCCCAGATATCAGGGCCAATTGTAGTTTAAAAGTCACATTTGGATGTAATAATTTGGATTCCACAAAAGCAAAGTATGAGGACAAGCACAGAGCACGATTTTAGAGACAGTCAGTGAAACAGCTTGTACAGCTGATTTGCCCTCAGTTCCAATAGCCCCTGTGTGTGATTGTAGGACAAGTCCCTAAACTGCAATTTTTTTTTGGAAAAGGTTGGTTAAGAGCAATACCCTTACATTATAAGGGAATGCCTCCATATTATAAATGTTCTCCTCTGAGCACAAACATGCCCTTGGCTATCAATGCACGAGCAAAATATTTCTAAGGCTCAACATTGTGTCCCTTCCTATCTTCTGAAAATGTCAGTGGATCACCAGACTTTCCCCTCTTCCCTCATAGAAGCTCATGCATATTTTGGCAGATGCGTTTCCAAATGCACATTTTAAAATGCATTTCCCCATTGATTGTAATTCAAAAATGAATAAGAGCAATGCACCTACGTTCTTCCCAATGACGAAAAACTGAAAGATACACACACACTCCTCATAACAGCCTTGCAGACCACCAATTATATAAATTAATATATAAAAAGATCTCGGTTTGTGTCAATTTTGCCATAAATCAAATTGCCAGTCCAAATTAGTAGAGAAGCACCCCCCCAGCAAAATGCCAAGTCTACAGTTATGCAAAATCCCATTGATTTAGAGGGTCCACTCTAATTAGACTGAGAGATTCAATTTAGACTTTCTGTCCACCTGTGTGTGGGCTGTGACAATTGCGATGGCCGATGGTTTAGAAAATTTCCGTCAGCAAGTCTGTAAATCATGCATTGTAATTGGCCTGGCAGTAACAGTGTGAAAGAGGGGGGTGGAGCTATCCAGTCCAACTCCACTCCTTTGCTCTATACATCTGGAAACATGGGGACTGAGCGCATGAATAGGGGCTTCAGAAATGGAAACCTTTCAGCCAGACTGATTTTCGGCCCTTTGAATGGTTGAATTATAACCACCTTCCTGGAAGAAAATGGGAGAGAAGATGGTAGGAAGTATAATAGGAGGTGGTACTGCTAAGTCATAAAGCTTATGGAGAAGAAAGGGCTGGATCGGAGAGGGTTGCTATAGTGAGCTCAGTCATATGGCCTAATGTGTATGCTCTGTGAATGACTGGCTGTTCCGGTTCAGTGAAGCAAGATGGCTTCGTGCAGCTCTTTGGACTTGTTTCACAGGAAGACCTGCCTCCAGTAGAGGAGCCAAATATGTATGGGGCTATGCTCATGTCTCCACTTTGTGCCCACTTACCCCGTCTTGATCAAATGCAAATGTTTTACTGACATGGACACTATTCTGGACAAACAAATGGAAAATAAAGGTGAATGTGGCAAGTGGCACATCAGCTGGCCTACTCTGGAAATTCTAGTCCTAAATAGTAATTTGTCCCCCACCCCAAGCTTTCTTGCTAGTGGGCTGTGTTTCGATGAAATCAGATTATTTCCAGGGGAGTAGATAAGGCAGTCTATTATAGCAAGAAGAACAATCTAAGAGTGTATTCTATTTGGCATTGGTTTTCATGGACTGTAAAATGGAATATGAAAACTTACTCAGAATAAAACTTTGTAGTCTATAAGGTGTCCCAAGGTTTTCAGATGACTCTCCAAAATCGGAGGTGAATCTGACCTAGTCAAGAGGAAAACAGTGCTTTCATTTGAAGGAAATGTCCCATCTTAAGGAACATTAGTTGTCTGGATACCTCAGTGAGTTAGGCAACTGATTGTGGAGCCAGAGTTTGGGAGTTCAATTCCCCATCGTGCATCTCAGAAGAGTCAGCCTATATGTTCTTGGGCAGTGGTGTCCAAACTTTGGCCCTCCTGATGTTTTGGACCACAACTCCCACAGTCCTTTGTTCTTGGCAATCTAGGTTTGGAATTCTTGGAGTTGTGGTCCAAAACATCTGGATGGCCAAAGTTTGGACACCCCTGTCCTTGGGCAAGTTGCACAGTCATAGGGTACCTCCAGAAGAAGGGAATGGTAAACCACTTCTGAGTATTCTCTACCTAGAAAATAATGAAAAGGGTTGCCAGAAATCAGAATTGATTTGACTTCACAGCATACAATTATTATTAAGAAACTTGGCTTGGAGAGGGGAAAGGGATCAATGTACAATGTAAAAAAATACATAAATGAAAAAAAAAATTAGATGGATTGCCTATAAATTATTTGGTGTCATGTTCATTCCAATTTCATCAGATTAATCTGTTCCAATCAATGATCAATCTTTTTTTCTAAAAAATAATCAGTTAACATTTTCATTACATTTTTCATATTAAAAAATTAAAAACAGTGGTTATGAACAAAAAAGGCATTTCTTCTTCTTAAAGCAGCCTTCTTTTTAAAATTTGAGAAAACCATGATCTCAGATTGTATCAGAAGAAGAACAGATTGTACCAGAGGAAGAACAAAACAATGTGGAGAGAAATTATAATATAATTCCAAAATTTTAAGAGTTGGAAGAACTCTTAGATAACATATAGTCCAATGTGGGTGGCCATTATGGTCTCTTGTTAGGGAGAAGAGATCTCCATTGAAAGCCCTTCCATTTCCTTGGAAGGGTCACCCACTCCAAATTTTATCCGAAGACAAAGAACTACAAAGAGAGAGATCAGTGGCCTTGAGGTTACCTATCCACAGTAGAGATGGGTACGGATCGAAAAAAATGATGTTTCATTTCGTTTCGTTGAGAGGTCTGGTTCGTTTAGTTCCATCTTTGTGAATTTTTGCAGAAAAATTCATTTCGTTGGTTTGTTAATCCATTATTCGTTATTACCCTTTTTCCCAGCACCCACCACGCAACCCGGTCGGTGCTGTTTTTTTTAAAATTATTATTATTTATTTTAGCGTGCCGACCAAGCCACCCTTGGGGCCCAGTCAGCACTCCCCTTTTTTAAAATTTATTTTTATTTTTATTTTAGTTTAGGCGCTGCCCAGTCAGCACTGTTTTATTATTATTATTATTATTATTATTATTATTATTATTATTATTATTATTATTATTATTATTATTATTATTATTATTATTATTATTATTATTATTATTATTATTATTATTTTATTTTATTTTAGGGTGCTGGCCAGGAGAGAACACCTTCCGCTCCCCCACCCGCACCTGCACTGCATCAGCCCAGTGGGGGGTTCCCTCCTCCTCACTTCCCCACACAGCCTCCCCTGCCGGGAGCCTGTGCTCCAAAGGCTTTACCTCACCATCACCGACCTGTTGGCCTTGGAGGTGGAGCTGCAACCTCCGGCTGCCTCAGCTGTCATGGGCTCGGGCCACGAAGGCTGTGAGGTGTCTGGGGCAGCTTCGGTGGTGGCGGGGCTCAGAGGCGGCAGCAGTGGCAGCCCCTTGCCACTGGGTTTGGACTTCCTGTTCGGGGAGGCTGGAGGTGGGCACCATGGCAGCAGGGTTTTCCCCACTTCCACCTTTTTTTCTTTCAGCGCCGACCACCCCTGGGGCCTGGTCAGCGCAGGGTTTTTTAATTTTTTTAAAAATATTAGGGTGCCGACCAGGCCACCCTTGGGGCCTAGTTGGTGCTCCCCCATTTAAAAATTATTTTTATTTTATTTTAGTTCCTCCAACTTCTGGGTTCAGTTTTTATTTTGTTTTTGTTTTCCTTTCAGCGCCGACCGCACAGCCCCTGGGGCCCGGTCGGTGCTGGGTTTTTTTAATTTTAATTTTTTTATTTTAGGGTACCAACCAGGCCACCCTTGGGGCCTGGTTGGTGCTCCTTTTTTTTTTTTTTTACTGTGCCGAGTGACCACATGGCCGCACTACAGCTATAGTGCGGCCATTGGCTTTTTTTCCCTGGTTGCCATCCCAGAAGCCAGGAAGACCGGACCTCCAGACCAGCACCAGGTAGGAGACATCTCCGCCCCCCATTAACAAAACGAACCGAACTGAACCAATTTTTCTCGGTTTGGTTCGGTTCGTGTTAAATTTGCCCCTAGGGTCATTATTCATTTCGTTATGTTACGTTACAAACCAAATAATGAACAACAAAATAAAAAAATTCATTTCGTGCCCATCTCTAATCCCCAGTTGCATATGTCCCACATGCATATAAGACAATGGCTCCCAGCCTTGCCCACATGATACAGACCAAATGTCATTCTAGTTATAAAGTAACAATAATTTCTGATTTATTATTTCTATCTATCAATTAGCATACACAGTTTCTCTGTACAGTAATACCTTGGTTTATGAGCATAATGCGTTCTAGAAACATGCTTGTAAACCCAAACACTCTTATAATATCAAAGCAAATTTCCCCATTTTAAAAAATGGAAACTCAGATGATTCGTTCTGGGGCCCCATAGACCATGTACTGTACACACAAAATGCCAAAACTCACAAAAGAAGTTGGCTAGAACTCCATGTCCATAGTTTAGGTACTTGGCTGAGGAACCTGCTGTGCTTGGGACTAAGACCTGGATTTTACTCTGTGTTTTTAACACAACAATAATAAAGTACAATTTGTAGTCATATGTAAAATTGAGTAGCTGCCCCATGACTAGAAATGGTTTGAAAAATAAGAAAAATGTTGAAAACAAATTAAAGGAAAATATAAATATAATGAAAAAGAAAACCCTAACCTGCACTCCCATTTGAAAAAGTTCATGGCTGGTTTATTTTATTTATTTTATTTATTTGACTTTTGTACTGCCCATCTAGCCCTAGGGCTACTCTGGGCGGTCTATAACATAAAACAGAATGCTAAAGTAACAAGGTAACACATTTAACAAACCAAAATACAAACAACATAATATACCTAAACAAAATATACATAAACCAACAACAATAAACTAAAGTAAAGCTAAAATGAAAGTAAAAATAGCTGGGAAATCGCTAAATAAAAACAAAACAAAACAAAACAAAACAAAGAAGATATGTGGTAAAAAATCATGTTAGACATCCTTTTGTTGTCACTATGGATCATCCTTACCTACATATATTGTCTACTCTGTACCATGTTTTGTTTTGTGACTGACCATTGGAAAGGATACCATTTAATTGCAAGTGGGATAGCAAGTGTGATTGCAAATCTGAGCCATGTTTCCCTGGGAAAAGCCTGTTATGGGAGGTAAAACAAGTTAATTGGGGGAATAAAACATTCCTCAGTTGATATTTAGTCCATATTATTTTTACTTGTATTCATCATGTCCATATCCTTCTGCATATTTTTTTTTTAGCAAACTGCATACAATTCACATTTTGTATACAGTTTTGTTGGGCTTGCATTTTTTAATTTGGTTTTTCATGTGAGCATTGCTCCACAAGGACCTCTGTCTTCAGATCCTCATATACATTTGGATGGTGCAAATCCAGCCTTTCGGCTAATAATGAAAATGAAAAAATTCTGGCGACACTGCCATCAGCGCGGGGCACAGGATCAAAAAAGGACGCTTTGATTTTGAGGTTGAATAGAGGAATTCAATTTCACAGACCAGTCACTGCATTTATTAAAGAAAGAAAGAAAGAAAGAAAGAAAGAAAGAAAGAAAGAAAGAAAGAAAGAAAGAAAGAAAGAAAGAAAGAAAGAAAGAAAGAAAAAGAAAGAAAGAAAGAAAGAAAGAAAAATGTTTTTCTCAATCTTGCTCTCTCTAGGTTAATTCCATTCTTTAAATTATCCCAAGAGAGCTCCATGAAATCACTGCAGGATCTGGGAATGGCAAAAAAAAGCTTTTTATACCAGCTTTCCTTCCCTCTGAAGTTGGGATAACTTCCCTATTTTTGCTATTGTTAAATGATAATGAGCAATAAAAGGGGGGGGGCTCCCGCACCCCCAGTAGACAGGCCTCAGGGCTCCAGCACATTACATGAGCATTTTTTATTGGCCTGATTCTGCTAAGTGGAGCCATTCTTCCAATGTAAACCTAAATCTGCTGCCTTTGATGTAGGCAATAGCAGATCTCCGTCAGATGTTTAGACATGGATTAGAGCTGCATACAATGTTCAGGAACGAGTTCTTGCAAAACAGGCAGGGTTGCGTATTAGAGATCTGATGAAAGAGACCATCTGATCATTGCATCACTCCCCCTCCTCTCGGCAGCCGCTGCTAGCAATATCCTCAATAGACGCCAGTGTTCTTCCTTGGAAATGCCTGGATGGCATGGACGTGATGATGTACTGGGATTTAAAAAGCAGTATCAGGTTGCTTACACAATGAAAACCAGGTTTTGTCAATAAGATCCAGCCAAACACCTACCCATTCAAATCAGAGCTTAGAAATGTTACTTTGTACTACCCAGCTAGCATGGGTACTGGCTCTACAGGCTGAGGAATTCTGAGACCTATGCAGACGATCAGGAAAAGTGGACCCTGCACTTGTGCGAAATCACTATAGGAAGAAGAAGATAATCCAAATGATAGCTTTTCAGAAGATGCGATTGAAATCCCGTTCATTTCAATGTAAGATAGCATAATTCTTCCCTTTGTTCCAGTCTAGTCTCAATGAAACTGGGAAACATCTGCTTTGGCTGAATCCCATCCAATGTATTTCGCCTGGCTAGAATATGTTCTTATAGAACCTAAAGACTTCTGGATAAATGTTTGCCTTTCTGTATATATTTACTTGAGAGTACAAGTCAGTGAACTGAGTAAGACTTAGTTTTTGTAAGTAGATAAAAATGTATATAACATTCCACTGTTTGGTAGGCATGTGTTTGGAGACACGTGCACAGGGAAATGTTTGGATGCCATTCATTTCAGAGGAGGGCCTCATTAGGTTACTGGTCCTTTTGTTAAGCATGAAAGGGGTCTGGCCCTTTAGGGTTCTTTAGCTTTGAATTTCCCCATGCGATTTCTGGCTGTTACTCATCCAAATCCCTTAGGAAACCCTATAACACCAAAAAGCAGGCTCAAATAAGGCAACAGAGAAGCTACAGAAACACCCTGGTGGACTTTTAAAAACTACTTTGAAAATTAGGGGGAAGGAAGGCAATCTAGAGTAAATTAACAAATAATATAAATGTGTTTAAACATCAATCTCCATCAGTCTAACAAAGAAAAACACCCACGGTCACACACAAAAGAGGGGGGGGGAGAGCCTCAAACACATACACACATTGCCCTCTCTCTTTAAGGCCAAGCAAAGCAAGCAAACAAATAAAAGAGGGGAACATGCAGTCCAAATCTGCAATCAAAATGACTAGAATTTGGGGGGATTTGTCCTCCTGCTCACACTTGATGACTTTTCTTTCTTGAGCCTACCACCGATATGCAGCTTTGGGCAACCAAAAGTATACAAAAAAGAAAGGGAGGGAGAGGGGAAGCCCCCTGTCTAACACAGTTGGGGGAGGGGTGGCACAAAAGGATCCAAATCACAGTCAAATAGGAAGCCACCACAACATCCAGCAACATGCAAATCCAGCCAAAAAGAAAGAATGGTACAAAATGATATTCTCCGCTTGTTGCTCCAACCAAACCATTTCTTCTGCTACTCAAAATTCCAGAATGTCCAACTGAGGGACGGGGCAATTTTGAGTAGTAGAAGCACCTGATCTGGTTGTGGCACCCAATAGAGAATACTGTATGCTGTATTGTTTTGTACCAGTCCTTCCTCGTGGGCGGGATCAGCAAGCTGTGGAACGTTGTGGTGCTCTCCATTTTAACTTTCCATTTGTGCTGGTGGATCTTTTCTGTCATCCTTGGATTGTGAGGACAACACAAGTCTTGTCCTCATGCTGACTGCCAGAGTACTTGCGCATGTGCAAGGCAGTTCTAGGGCCATCTGCAATCACACTTCTCTTATTCTGAATGGATTTCTTATAACAATTAACATCAGTTTCCTCTGTTGTCTTCCTTCTAACTAGAGTAGTTACTGCTGTTTAATAGCTATAATCTCAACCACTTGTATTCTGCTGGTTCTGACCTAGGCTGAAATAGATGTTATCTGGAAGATCTCTGATGGATTCTCCCAGCCTAATGATTTGCTTCAAGGGCAGAGAGAGAGAGAGAGAGAGAGAGAGAGAGAGAGAGAGAGAGAGAGAGAGAGAGAGAGAGAGAGAGAGAGAGAGAGAGAGAGTAGTCCAAGGAGGCCAGGAAATTTTACAACTCAGTGGGTACTTGAACCTGGATTTCCAAGGATCCAGATTTCGAATCACCATATGTTTCTGTGCCATCAAATCTGAATCTATGTGTAGTGACCCTTGTAGGGCTTTCATGGTAAGTGATTTATTTAAGGAGTAGTTTTATCAGTTGCCATGGCTCAGTGGGGATTTGAACTCTGTTCTTTAGACTCCTAGTCTGTCATGCTATCCACTACACCACACTAGGAAGAATAGGTGATACATTTATCACCTATATATAGGAAACTGCTGTAGACACATTGTCATGTTCTGCATGTATCACCTCTAGAGATGGGCACAACCAGGAAAAATTATGTTTTGAGTTGTCGTGTGTTGGAGCCGGCCCATTTCGGCTCGTTTCCGTTTGTCGCGAAATTTTTCAAAAATTTGTCGTTTTGTTTGTCGTTTTTTTGTCTGTCGTTAGTACTGGTTTTGGGGGGGTAGCAGGCTCCTGGAGGCACCTCTCTGGGGTGGGTGCCTCCTCTGGCCCGCTATGAAGGGAAAGCAGGCTCCTGGAGGCACCTCTCTGGGGTGGGTGCCTCCTCTGGCCCGCCATGAAGGGAGCGGGCTCCTGGAGGCACCTCTCTGGGGTCGGGCTCCTCTGGAGGCAGGGCTCTGGAGGCACCTCTCTGGGGTGGGTGCCTCCTCTGGCCCAACTACAAAAGGGTATGCATAGCCAATTGGATATGCATACCAAGTTGCAGTGGCAGGCAGAGGCACCTCTCTTTCGGGTGCCTCTGTGACTCACTGCCTGGCATACGGTGCACTTGGGCTGGGGATGGGGAGGAGGAACAAAGTGAGAGAGGACCCCTATGGGCGCCCTCTGGCTCACTAAGAAGGGAAGTGTACCTGCTGTAGTGCAATGCGAGTACACAGATCTGGCTTAGGGTTAGGGTTAGCGCAAGGGCTAGGCTTAGGGTTACGGGTAAGGTTAGGGTGAGTTACTGGGGTGCACCTCTGGGTGCCTCTCTGACCCACAAAGAAGGACAGTGTACTGGCGTATGGGTTCGGGTTCGGGTTCGGGTTCGGGTTCGGGCTAGGGTCAGTGGGCTTTTTATGCCCGACTGGCACATCCCAGAAGTCTCGGTCAAAACCTGGCCAAGTGGCCATGCAATTGGTGGAATGGCTCCAAAAATTTGCATGGTCCACTCCCATGGCCAGCCCATCATTGCTCAGGTGTAAAAAAATAAAAATAAAATAAAATAAAATAAAATAAATGGAGACGTTTTGTTGCAAGAAAAACCCACTGCTGCTACTGTAAAAATTCAGGCAGTTTTAAAATAGCTATTTTCGCATGTTTCTGTGGTGCTTTGGTGTGTTTTTGGACCACGATTTCAAAATAAATATTGCGGTTGCCCCATTTTGGATCCCCCACCTGCACCGCATGGCATGGCGAGCGAGTTGGCGAGATGATGAGGATGCCCCCCACCAGAGCAGCCCAGGACAGGAGGGGGGAGGGGACCCCCCCAGAAACCACCCCTCTGGTAGGTGCCCTCACTCAGGCAGGCATATTTTCACCTGCTTTTTTGGCCGGGAATCGGGTTTTTTTAATTTTGCAAGAAAAACCCACTGCTGCCACTGTAAAAATTCAGGCAGTTTTAAAATAATTTTCGCATGTTTCTGTGGTGCTTTGGTGTGCTTTTGGACCACGATTTCAAAATAAATATTGCGGTCGCCCCGTTTTGGATCCCCCGCCCGCACCGCATGGCATAGTGAGTGAGTTGGCGAGATGACGAGGATGCCCCCCACCAGAGCAGCCCAGGACAGGAGAGGGGCGGAGGCCGGGGACCCCCCCCCAGAAACCACCCCTCTGGTAGGTGCCCTCAATTTTTCGCCTGCTTTTTGGCGGGAATCGGGGTTTTTATTTTTAAAACTTTTTTCTGTGCCGTAATTGCATCGCGCGATCGCCGCGCGATGCCAGGAACGACAACGACAAATCAGACCCAATTTTTCTTTTTTCGGTTCGAGTTTGAGTTTTGGCGGAGTAATTGTCATTACCGTTTCCATTGCGTAACGGAAACGAGGAACGAAAATGGAAACAAGAATTTTGCCAAGTCGTGCCCATGTCTAATCACTTCCATGGAGTGTGGAAAAGCTTCTGGATTATGATGGGCATAATCCAAAGCAGTAACATTTGCAAGCTCTCCAGTTTCCTCCCTGTCTATCTAACCCCCTCCTAGAGCATGCCTCACTGTGACTCTTAACAGCTATAAAGCTTATCTTCCTCCATTTCCTGGTTTTTTTTCTTTCTTGAGTCTGGTGGTGGTGGTGGGGGGTTGGAGGTCAAAGCATGGAGCACAGATCCCTGAATGCAGTGCTGTGTGGTATGACTGTATGTATACCTGACTTGAAAAACTAGGAAACCATAGGCTTTTAAAACATTTTTTCCTCCCCTAAGCCCTGCATGATAGCCGATCTGCACTGGGATGGGGGGCAGGGCCGGTACATCCATTAAGGTGAACTAGGCAGTTGCCTAGGGTGACAAAATGGAGAGAGGGTGCTGGCCAGCCTGCTGCCCCCCTGCCCCCCTGCCGCTGGCCACCGCCGTCCGTCCCCCCACCGTCTGCCAGCCACCCCCGCACTCATCACCGCCCCCCCCACGCCCGTCACCGTCCCCTGGCATCTGCCGCCCCCTGTCATCCCGCCCCCCCGCCGCTGCTGCCCGCTGCTCACCCCTGCCCCGCCCCCCACCCACCGCCCCTCACCTAGGGCACAAAAAAACCTAGTGCCGGCCCTGGTGGGGGGAAGTTCCCCCCCACCCTAGCGCTGATCAGATGGCGCATAGGACTTGGGGAAGGGGAAAAAAGGACCCACACCTTTCCCCCCAATGCACCCCACTGGGGGGGAAGGCACGGGGTTTTTAAAATGGCTCAAAGACAGTTTAAAGAACCCGCAATGAAAAACAAAAACACACAACAAATGAAACAATTTAAAAATGTTTCAAATAAAACAAAATATAGGAAACAAAAAACGAAATGAAATGCCATTTTGGTGTTTTTCGCCCATCTGTAATAGCAAGGCAAATGAGGCACTGAGAGCCACATAGACAGAAATGACAGGCCTCAAGTAAACTATGGGATACCCATCTAAGATGTATTAGTTAATTTTCAAATCCAAGAATACTCTGGATCTCAACATTATGTTTTACTTAGGTGGTCAGGCTAATTAGCGAATTCTGGGAGTTTAGTCCGAAACAGGACGTTTTCAAAAGTTCTGAATCTACCTATGAGAATGTATATTAGAAGTTAAAGGTGAAATCCTCCTGACTAGCCGGGATGGGGATCTGATAAGCTGACACAAGACGCTAAGATCTCTGCTGCACAAATGTGAAGAGCATTTTTAAGCAAACTGCCCTGGAATCATGCTTCCCAGGCCAATATGTAGATCAGGATATATTCCCATTCTATTCCCCAAGCCAACCATCAAGTCAGCATCTTCTGCATTCAATGCGATGGCATGGAGATTCCACTGTATCCTTAAATTTTCTAACACCATTTGCCTATTCCCCTCTTCACTGTTGCATGCATTTAATCTTACAATGTGCTTAATTCTTGGAGTTATGAATTATAATGTTAAATTAGAGCAATGAACTAATGCAAAATTTCTAAAAAGCTGCCAGGGGGGGAGGGAATCTGTGAAGATAGCTGCAAGTATGCACCGGTCCAGTTCACTTAACATGCAGACCCAATGAAATCTTCAAGTGCTCCTCCTCAGCCGTTCGCAGAATGTGCCCGCTTCTTTTCCAGGGGCACGAAATCCATATCAAACATCTTATTCTGCTCACATATATGACATCAGCAGGAAGCAAGGGTAAAGTTCATTAGTCGAAATATGACTTGGAATTATTCATGATATGCAGAGGGCAAGATGAGGAGCACATTATGATAACCAAAAATGGAGATTGCAGAGACACAGAATGGGTCTCTTGTCTCTTTCTTGCCTCAATCCTTCCCTCCCTTCCCTCTCTGCCAACGCTCCCCCCCCCAGCTGTATTCCAGCAACGAGAGTTTTGGTTCCAGCATTAAAGCTTCAGGGTCCTAGAGTGAAACTCTGGCAAAGAGCCAGCCCCTCTGACAGAGGCCCAGAAAGGCTCCAAGAAACTGCACAAAGAATAAGGAAGAAACTGAATACAGATGGAAAGGGAAATCAGATATCCCCTCCCCCTCCGCTGTCTTTAAAAAAAAATGGTGCTCAGATCTCTGAAGACATGCTCAGGTTTTGAATGGGAAAACAATTCACCGAGGCTAGGAGTGGTTGTTTTGGTCCTCAGAAGGGACATTTTTGGAGGGAGATGGAAATTGATCCAATCTCTCTGACAATGCAAAGCGTGGATCCTTGATGTCAACAACAGTATGGCAAGGTTATTTTCCAGCTGTCATAACCTGCGGAAAGATTAGAAGAAGGGTGCAACATGCTTGTAGTTTGGTTGATGTTTATTTGTTTTTGATCAAGTGACATTAAGAAGAGCTGTCATATCTCCACCAGCCCTTCTTTTCTTTCCTCCCTAATAAATGTTGGACGCAAAAAATGTCCATATAGAAATGGTACATTTTAAGATACGTAATAAAAATAGCATGACCAACAGGAGAAAAAAAGTTATCTGATAAGTGGGAAACTTGAAAGCAATAATAGGCTGCCATGATAAATGTGTGTATGTGTGCGTGTTTTAGTGAATGCTCATGGGAAACCCGTAATTCAGATTCTCTGTTTTGTGTATGACGCTTGAGGCACTACCACTATTTCTTACTAATATTTTTCTCAGTTTCTTTCAGTTAACCCCTAGATCCACTTTCTCTTATTCTGGTATGCTGCATTTGGTTTCCCCCACCCCCAAGCTCCCAGAGGTAAAAATTTGGCATTTTCAATATTCTAGGCATGCTGGCTGCAGAATTCTGGGTGTTGCAGTACAAAAAGAGAAACTTTCCAAAACAATTTGATGTGTGAAGTAAAGCACAAAATTAAAGTGCAGTGCAGAACCACAAAAGCAGCAAGGGCAGCCTTTTAAAATTCTTTTTTGGGGGGTTAATAAGGGCTCATTCAGATGGACATTTGGCCTGCATTTTGTGTGTTATGTGGGCAAATTCGTTGACTCTTTTCCAGTGACCGCATGACATAATTGCTAGAAAGAGGCACCCCAACCTGCTCCTATTTCAGTCCCTATCAGGAGTTTCTACCTTTTGGTGCAGGTTGGTATTCTCTGGTTTAGTCCATTCTCAGCATGTGCAATTTTTGGGAATGGACTTCGGTCTAGCCTTGCAGCTGTCAAGACTGCCAAGGTTCCTTCTGATGTCAAATTCCAACATTGTAAAGTGGCTGAATAGGCAAGACCCTTTAGGGTATCAGCAAATTGAACACTTCCCCTGCTCCTCTGCAGAGGGGCAGGGGAAGTGACATTATTCTTTTATTCTGCTAGTCCATTGCTATAGCACTGAATCGTTTATATTCAATAGTAAACATTCTTTGCCTTTGTGTGAAGTGCTGATCAAAACTACAGCTGCGGGCAGTCTCTCTATTGATGCTAAACAAGAGAATTAAAAACATTCATCTAAATGATTCAATGCTTCAGTGATGGTCTAGTAGAGGCAAAAATAATACAGTAATTTCATTTTCCCTGGCCTTCCACAAAGGAGAAGAGGAAGTGTTTAACTGACAGGGAAGGAGGCAAGGTTGCTTGAGCTTAATATCCCATTTGAATGTGAGGATCATACAGAATTATATATTGCTCCCTGCCTTGACCATAAGTGACCCTATTTAGACTTCAGCATCCCATTTCAAAAGGGTCTGTGTGGTAAAATCCTGTGGCCAATAGTGGTATGGAGACGTGATACAAGGTTGTTCATAATGAATTCTAATATATTGGTGTTCGTATAGATTTAAAATCTGAGTAAGGGAATTGCCTTTATGACCAAAAACTAAGGTGGGAGAGATTGCCATCTCATAGGCCTCTTGAGAATAAACCTCTCCATTTTTTCTGTCAGGTGCTCCGGCTAAACTACACACCAGTCCAGTAACTCTTGTATTTGTCTAGAATCTCCCTATCACTCAGCTCTATTGGATAATCCCATCTTCTAATAACCTTGAATCTACAATATTGGAGTCATATTAAATGTGTACGTGTGTTCCAATGCAGATGCTGTCTTCCAATGGGAAGGATATTCAGAGCATGTTCCCCTCCCCCATTCTTGTCTAAGTTAGACATAAGGAGGTTCAAGATGAGTAGCCAAGCCACACAAAGGAAAAATTGAGCTGGTGTTTTCTTGTGGGGCTTAAGAATAATCATAATTATGTTCCCTGCTTTGACTTGCGGTTGCTGAACAACTTGGATAGATGTGGATACTTTCCTGCTCTGGCCTAGTTCACGGAGAAGACAGTGGGCTACTCAAGATGGAGGCAAAATTACCTGATACTGCATCACCCCTTTCACTTTTGTAGCCACCAAGCAGACAATGCAAAGCTCAATTGGTTGAAATCTGTGCCTTTTCCCTGCTTGTAAGCTTAAAAAAAATGTCCCTGGTGTGTGTGTGTGTGTGTGTGTGTGTGTGTGTGTGTGTGTGTGTGTGTGTGTGTGTGTGTGTGTGTGTGAGAGAGAGAGAGAGAGAGAGAGAGAGAGAGAGAGAGAGAGAGAGAGAGAGAGAGAGAGAGAGAGAGATCTGGAACAGGCTTTGTTGTGGAGTCCTTTTTCACGGTGAGGTACGGTCCTGAGGCTGAAGATCCCAGCCGGGATCCTTGAATTAGCTTGCTAGTTAGCTTTAAAAACTGGGATGAGGGTGTTTGAAGAGCCCTCCAGGAGCAAAGCTGTAGCAAGAAAGTAGGTTTGTAATTATTTATTAGGTTGAAACTGGTTCCAAAGTTATGGCTTTTGTGTGTGTTATGGAGATGGGAGTGCTGGTTTGTGCCATTCCCCTCCAAGAATGATGACATCATTCTCATTTACTCTAAGCTTTTTGCCTGTATGGACAACCCCTGTGAATGGTATAGCATTTTTAAAAAGACGGTTCAGTTGACAGCAGTAGCTAGCATTTATGACAGCTGCTACAGCCACCTATGGAGAGCCGCCCTGCAATACGTGTTGGAGTTATTTCAACCTCCAGTGCTACCTTTAGTAGGTTTGGCTGGGAAGGAGCCTTCTGAGCCAGGGTGACTGTCAATTAATCCAGCAGTAAATAATTATTTTGTCTCTGCCTCTGATTTCAAAGACAGCCATGCCTCTCTGCTTAGGATTCTTTTTTCCACCTCTTTTAGACAGCGGATAACAATGCAGTTAACAGTTTGTGTGTGCAGTTATGTGAGCGTAGTCTGAAGGGTCTGTTGGAAGCAGTCAGCAGTGTTAGTTGAGGCCTTTTGCTCTAAGCAGTCATGTTTGCACAATATGCTCTTTTTGATCTATTTGACTGTAAGTAAAAGGGGTATTTTATGCTTTCTCTTACCAATGTATTTAGAGTAAGTTATTGAGACTGTGAATGCCAGTTGATAAGAAGCAAAAGGGCTGCCATCTCTAATATGAAGCTAATTCTGCTCTGAAAAAGTCTCTGCACTGTTGCTGTAGAGTTAGAATTTTTTAAAAACTAGAATTCAGAAGCAACAATACTCTCCCAGCCATAACTACTATTGGACATTCATCTATTTGGTCAGTTTCATTCTGTCTTCTTCTCTCCTGAGAGGAACAAGCATTCTTACTCCACCAACTGAAGTCCTCCCAGAAGCTGCCTAGGTGAAAAGGTTAATGGGCGGGTGCCAATTGTGATATATGTGTGCTTCTAATTCTTTCAAGGGCTTTAATGCCAATTAGGATCAAATGACTGATGCAGCCCAGCAGTGTGGACAAACACGTCATTTTCACAAGCTTTCCCCCGGATGTTGATTTGAATAACAGAAAGGAAAAGAAATTTAGCGCAAGGCACTTTTCCTTGCAGAGAGCTTCAGCTATATTTGGAAATTAAATAGGCAACCGTTGTATCTCTCGCAGTGGCCAGGAGTGACAGAGAAGTTAAACGATTTACTGATGGGGACAATATGAAGGGCAGAGTTGGGTAGCCTTGGAAACACATAGATATGTACACCCAGAGGACAAGAGAAGTGCCAGATCTATCCATTTTCCTTTGCCCACTGCCCTACAGCTGCCAGTGATTTAGAGAAAAGATTAGAGAACAAAACCTGACGGACAGCAAGAAACACTGGGTCATTTGTTACTTCCACAGCTGTTAACCTACTTGAGACTTCATGATCATTTACTTTTTATTAGAGATGGGCACGACTCAGCGAAATTTTCATTTTTGTTTTTGTTTTTTCATTTTGTTTTGCAACGAAAACGAAAATGAAAAATTTTTCAGAAGCAAAATGACAACGGAAACGAAATGAAAATTTTGCCGTGTTTTTGTTTTCGTTATGGCAGCCACATTGCATTGAAAAGAATGCTAACGAAACGAAAATTTTTCATTTTTGTTTTTGTTTTTTCATTTCGTTTCGTAACGAAAACAAAAATGAAAAATGTGCAAAAAAACCCCAAAACAAAAATGAACCGAAAAGGAACCCTGAACGAAAAACAAAAAATGAAAAATTATTTTTTGAGTCGTGCCCATCTCTACTTTTTATGGTTTTGTGTAAAAAAAAAATCACACACACACACACACACACACACACACACACACACACAGAGAGAGAGAGAGAGAGAGAGAGAGAGAGAGAGAGAGAGAGAGAGAATTAAAATCAATAAATAGTACATTGTTAAGAGGAACAGAAGTACATAGGTAGAGTAAGCAAAAGAAAAATATTTACACAGGATTCTAAGGGAAACAAGACTATAATCAATGACTCTTGGTTGCTGAGGGTGGGTGGGTGGGTGGGTGGCCTTAAAGCCAAGCCGTAGCATGACTGCTGAGGTAGTGTTGGACACAGACCTTCAGAGTAATCACGGAATGCCATGCAGAATTCTCCAAAAACTTGCTTCTTCTGTGGCTCTTCCCAACTTCAACCCCTACCCCACTGTTGTTATGTGCCATAAAGCTGGAACTGCATTTTCATACTTTTTTTCACCAGAAGAGGGGCATTCTTCAATTGCCTTGCTAATACAGTGGACCCTCGTATAACAAACTGTTTGTATAATATAAAATCTGTACAACATAAAAAATCCTGAAGATAGGGGAAATTTGCTTAATAGAATCGTCTGTGGGGCGAATCCATACAACATGAAAATGGTCGTGATTAGGGATTACTCTGTTTTCAATGCATTCCTATGGGAAATTTGTATAAAGGACAGAATTCCCTATATTCCTTAACAGAATTTCATTTGGAACTAATTAATTCCTTTATACAAGGTATCACCGTATATGGAAACTTCTTCAAGGAAGCTACCCTATCTCCAGTAACCCACAGTGAGCACCTCTTTTCATAGCTGCACCTTCAACCAAAATGTTGAGTCTAACTTTACAAAAGGCTATGAAATTAAGTGTGGCACTCTGGCATATCTCTCCTGAGAGGAACAAGCATTCCTATTCCACCAACTGAAGTCCTCCCAGAAGCTGGCTAGGTGAAAAGGTTAATGTCTTATCAGTGCTTTGTAGGTGTGCGACTTTCAGGGCTGGTGCTAGGGTTTTTTGCGCCCTAGGCGAGGGGCGCAGGGGTGGGGCAGGCTGCAGGTGGGGGTGGTGTTGCGTAGGCAGTGTGTTGGCGGGCAGGGGGCGGGGTGGTGGTGGGGTGGCGGGTGGGCCGGGCAGGGGGTGGGGCAGGGGTGGGAGTGGACAGGGTGGCAGCGGGCGGGTGGTGGGGTGGTGGCGGGAGATGGCGACAGGCACAGGGGGCGGCGATGGGTGCGGTCGGTGGTGGGTGGGGGGGGCGGGCAGCGATGGGCGGATGGCGACGGGCGGCTGGTGGGCGGACAGACGGCGGTGGCCAGTGGCAGTGGGGCGGCAGGCTGGCCAGTGCCCTCTCTCCATTTTGGCGCCCTAGGCAACTGCCTAGTTCACCTTAATGGAAGCGCCGGCCCTGGCGACCTTATCTGATTCCTTTTACAGGTGATGCTTACTTCCACGTAACTCCATGGATGGTTCCAGCCTTCGTAGAGTTTGAGAAGTTTCCTTTAGTGCTCCAGTTCCCCTTTGTAATCTAGCACCTAAGACTTTTTTTACAGAAAAGGTTAAAATTCTGAAGTCTGACTATCTGGGAGAATGAAACACAGTATTTTCCGGTGTATAACACTATATTTTTGTCTAAAATTGTTAGACTAAATTTGAGGGGTGTTTTATACACAGAAGTAAGCTGAGGAAAGAGCTGTGTGGTTACAAAAGTGTAATTTTGGATTCGAAAGTGGGGATCGTCTTACACATGGGGACATTTTAAAGATGGGAAACATAGTAATTAGTTCAGGGCTTTTGAGAGAGAGAGAGAGAGAGAGAGAGAGAGAGAGAGAGAGAGAGAGAGAGAGAGAGAGAGAGAGAGAGAGAGAGAGAGAGAGTCTCTTCCAGAGGCACAGTTGCAGTAACAAAGGAATGATTTCACTGAGGAAGGATTCCACTCCTTGGAAGCATCGAGAAGCAATTTACTTGTGTAATGCAGTGCAGTGTAGATACCAATACAGTATTGGCAAACTTTGGTCCTCTTCAGGATGAATAGTACTTGCCCATGTGTCATTTTGCCTGTCTGGACAAATTCTTCATAGCATTCAATATAAAGATAATTCCATATGTATCCAGATTGACAGCTTAATTCTCTCCTGCTTTTCCCCAGATCTATTTAACATGCTGATTATGATCTATTAGGACCTGTACAAACTGGGTCCAGCATATCTGAATTTCTTGCAAGAAGCCGGATAGGGCTCAGAGAACGTCAGGGGCAGCCCTTCTCCCATTTCAGAAGCACATTTGATGGCGGTGCAAGTGACAGCTTTCTCAGCAGGCTCTCTAGGCCTCCCTTCTGTTGTAGTCTTTCTGTGGGTAATAACTTTAGACATAGACATATTATTTAATTGGCTGCTTTCCTTTTCTTTGAGGCCTGTTTCTCAATTGTCACTTTGATTGATTTAAATTGCACTTTAAATTTAATTCTGTTTTAATCAATTATCTTGTCTTCTCCATTGATTTAGTATTACGGTGAACTACCCTGCATCCCATTTTCAGGCAAAAGGTAAGACAGTAATCCAATCAGTCACTCAATATCCATATGAATGCAATTTCATCCACACAGCTTTAGATCAGGAGCCAACTTTGGAGGGTCTTTTCTTTCTCCCAGACTCACCAAAGGCTGCACCACTTCTGAAAGTGTGTACAATTTTGCAAATATTACAAATTTGCAAAATTCTCCAGCTACCAGCAGTTCTCAATTTGTGGGTCGCGATCCCTTTGGGGGTTGAACGACCCCTTGACAGGGGTCACCAAGGTTCATTGGAAAACACATATTTCTGATGGTCTTAGGAACCATGCCCCTGCTCCAACTGCAGCAGCAGCAGGATCGGGTCCCTGAGGTGCGCCCAGAGAAGCCTGCCACCGCTACATTTCATGGAGGGAAGGCATGCCCGGCACCAGAGGCAGCTGCCCAGGAGGAACCAGGGCAAGCAGCTGGTGCATTACTCCTCTGGGCCAGCCAGGGGGCGCACCTCCCCACTGCCCACCTCCACCACATTTCTGCCCTTTCTGTCTGTCACCCCTCATCTCTTCCTCCTCTGGGGATCCAGTGCCTTTCCTCCTCCTCCTCCTCCTCCTCCTCCTCCTCCTCCTCCTCCTCCTCTGAATCGCTCGCCATCACACAATCCCCAAGTTCTTGTTTGGCGCTGCCTTTCTGGCTTGGCCCTGGTCTTTGTCCAGTCATGTCAGCTGCCTACGCATGGGTTTGCGCCACCTCTCCCCCTGGGTTACTTTCACTCCTTCCTCATGGGTGCCGACCCCTGGGCCAGTCATGTTCCCTTCAGAAGGCGCCTGCCCGTGGACAGGAAGGAGAAAGCCCAGCGAGAAGGAACGTGGGTCCAGTGAATGGGTCCATAGATCGCATCTCACTCTCTCTCTCTCTTCTCTCTCTCACACTCTCTCACAAACACAGAGCACCAAGCTCCTTGGGTGCAGACATGTACACGTGCTCACCGCTTTACAGGAGCCTTGCCTTGGGTGCCAAGCCACGCCTGTCCCACTGCAAGTAGGGAGGAACCGTTGCAGGGAGGGAAGCACTGGGCTTCAGATAAGGATTACTTGGGAGTAAAGGAGGACCCACCGCTCCCCCAGCAGGCTGAAATAGATCTTTGCTGGCCTCCAGGCAGCCTTGTTGGAACATGGGTATGGCGCTCTCAGACTTCAGTTAAACTACAGTTATGAAGTAGGAACAAAAATAATTTTGTGGTTGGGGGTCAACTGTATTAAAGGAACTGTATTAAAGGGTCACGGAATTAGGGAGGTTGAAAGCCACTGATCTAGACGGTTTGGGCTTAGCTTTGTGGGAGTTTGTGGTACATATTGGGGGTGGTGGTGCAACCTCTATTTTTACCACTGTTCACCATCTTACTGCTGCACTTGGAGATTTCTATCTATCTATCTATCTATCTATCTATCTATCTATCTATCTATCTATCTATCTATCTATCTATCTATCTATCTATCTATCTATCTATCTATCTATCTATCTATCTATCTATCTATCTATCTATCTATCTATCTATCTATCTATCTATCTATCTATGGGGATAGCTGGAGAGTGGGGCTTGGAGGGGACCACTGGGTGGCCTTGCGAGGCCACACACACTACCCAAAATCTGTTCTTTGCCCTGCCCTGCTTTAGCTATTGTCCCCAATGACTTCCTTGAATCCCATCTTTAGACATGCTTTTGCCTGTGCAAGGGGGCTGAAAAATAGGTGGCCGTCTTGGAAGAGTGTCATTGATATTCATTTCTTTTTATTCTATGCCGGTGCTGCCTCCTCCGGGCACGGCTTCTGATTTGGTGCCTGTTGGAGGGGGTGGGGCTAGTAAATACCAAAAAAGCCAAAGCAGTGCTTTGTGCCAATCTCTACTCCCTGGATGGAGGTCTCCATCCCAATTTTGCAATGAAGACTGCAAATGCATTTGCTTGAACATGCACATTGGAACCTAATTCCATGACTCTGCTGCCCTGACTGTGGATGGCCAAAGAGATGCTTCCTAACGCGAGACAACAGTTGTTAGTTCTTTTTCCTGATGGAATGCTGTCCATATTTTCCAGCCCATGAGTCGAAAACCCCCTGACATGGTGTCACATTTGTGGTCTGAAGCATAAATATGAAGAGGGAAGGATACTTATTTAATGTGGCCTCTTTGTCTGAAGATAGGGAGTGGGGAGAGAAAATAAAAAAATGAGGTAGGGACACACACACGCAACACGCAACTCACACACGAGTCATAAGACCAATCCCTCCCATCTCCCACTCTCAGCGACAATGCTTTCCTTCTAGGAAAAACTTTTCAAACTGCCTTTCTGTACATTAAAAACTCTTCCATCCCTTTGCAGGCCCCTTACGTCACTGTCACAAGACCTCCGCCACATGGGAGAGCTATGTAACCTGACCCGTTTCTGGCATGGCTCCATGATATGTCACAGTAGAACTGTAAAGACTTTTTTGGAGGATAAAATTATTTTTAGAAAAGGATGCTGGGCTGTAATTTTCTGGCTGGCAGAGATGCTGGTTGTGATGGCAGGGCAGGGAAGTCTGGAGGATTTTTATTTTATTTTTTTAAATAGCAGGGAAACAAAGAAGAGAGGTAGTTTTAATGGAACTGTGCGGGATTAAGCATGAAACTGTCAAACATGTGTGTGCTGGAACAGAGGACAGGGCTGGGAAAAGTTACTGGCTTGGACCATTTTCCAGGAGCAGAGAGAGGAGAGCTGGGTCAGGGGAAAGCTACCTGCACAGCCATGCTGCTAAGGATAATGGGAGCTGCAGTCTGAAAAAGTTGTATTTCCAAGCAGAGATGAAAATGAAAATTTACGAGCAGTGATGGCTTGTGGCCATGAACGGATGTTTAAATATTACTTCAGCATTGCCACTTCCAGGTTTGGTCTGTTGCGGGGGAAGCTTAGTCAAATTCCCTTTCTCCACATCACCATAATCTTTCAAATAGCAATCTCTAACACACACACACACACACACACACACACACACACACACACACACACACACACACACAGAGAGAGAGAGAGAGAGAGAGAGAGAGAGAGAGAGAGAGAGAGAGAGAGAGAGAGAGAGAGAGAGAGAGAGAGAGTACTGCTTGTTCTATTTACTCACACTGGTTCAAATGGCATGGATTATTCAGCATAGAGGTGGAATCAGGTTTTGTTTATCAAAACACATGCTTTTCCTCATCTACGTTGCATTTAGTGCATTTTGTCTAGTGTAGAGATGGCACGAATCAGAAAATGGTGTTTCGTTTGTCGTTTGTCGTTTAGGGGGCCCATTTCGGTTCATTTCCGTTTTTCACGAATTTTTGCAAAAAATTCATTTTCGTTTTCATTCCTTTCATTACAGTTTCATTACCATTTATTTCAAGCAGTTCAATGTATTGCCGTAACGAAAACGAAATGGATGACAGAATTTCTGGTGTTTCTGTTCGTTTCGTTTCATTTTAGAGACAAAATTCGTTTGTCGTTTCGTTACATAACAAAATGAGAAAACGGAAACGGAAATGAAAAATTGTTCATTTCGTGCCCATCTCTAGTCTAGTGATTGGCTATTAGAAAGTAAATAAAAGCTAACTTTCTCAGTGGGCTTGTTCAGCCATGGCTCAGTGAGTTAATCCCATTGCAGGAGGGAGAATATGGAAGTGCTGGGAACATGCAATTTCATTAATGTCTGTTTTAAGCATCAGGGACAACAGTTGACATGGGTAATAATATTAAACAGGAACAGGGACTCGAGGTGCATTGGAAAGCCAACCAGGGCTTGCGACTCAACACGGAACACAAGAGGTTTCAGACTAGAATTAAATCTATATAGTGTAAAATGCACATTTAAAACAATAGCTATAAAGAGAAATATTTCCTTCTTGGATGCAAACATTAATGTGGTGAGAAGGTTTGAGTGTGCCAGGGAAATTGAGAGCAATACTATTAGGAGGATAAACTCCATTACAAATCTAGTTTCCTAAAAGGTGGAATGGTGACAGCTGAGACATCAGACTAAGATCTATCCATCCTTTCCAAGAATTAATGTGCATATCAGTAGAAAATAATTGATAGCGTCATGTGCGACAAAAAGTGACTATTTAAAGTCATTGCACAACCTGTTGCACTCTATGGTGCAGAATGCTGACCTGTGACTAAAGAAGCTGGATGTTGCCTTGGTGTCATGGAGAAAAAGATGCTGCAATTGACCTCTGGCCTCATGTGCAATGATGACATACAACCAGAATCCAATTCCTGACAAGATGCGTGAAGCCTGACTGTGTTGGTTTGGACATGTCCTGTATGCCAATGAGGAAACTCACGACCCTGTCAAGTGGAAAGCCAAAACAAGAATAGCGGACCCCATCACCAAGTGGGACAAATAATGATGATGATGATGATGATGATGATGAAGAAGAAGAAGAAGAAGAAGAAGAAGAAGAAGAAGAAGAAGAAGAAGAAGAAGAAGAAGAAGAAGAAGAAGATTTTTTTTTTTATAAACGTGTGAAGGGACCTGTTGGACAGCATCACCAGGAACAGGCAATGCTGGAGGTGGATTTTTTTTTGTAGTAATAGTAGCTTAGTCTTGATAAAAGACAACTGGGGGAGATATAACAGAACTCTTGAAATAAATGAAAGGCTGTCACAAAGAGGAGGGGCAGGATATGTGCAGGACACATAATAACAGGTGCAGGTTACAGGAGGCCAGACATTGGTTGACTATCAAGAAAAACTTCTCAATTGTTAGAGCAGTATAACAATGGAACCAATTACCTCAGGAGGTGGTGTGCTCCAAAACTGGAGGAGCTCAAGAGAAAATTAAAGTATCATATGTCAGATATACTTGGATTCCTGCACTGAGCAGGGGGTTGGACTTGAAGACTTTATAGGCCCCTTCCAATATCATTATTCTATGATTCTGTGACAGTAACACACAAGCTGGAATTTACTGATGCTGTGTTGAAAGCAGTAGTAAACAACTTTAGAACAGGTTGTACCACAAGAACACTGTATGACACAAACCAAAACAGAGAGAGAGTGAATAGGAAGATGAGACTCCAGATCCAAAGATGATAGCACTACATCTAATAAAGCAGAAGAATTAAAGCTGAAAGGATGTCTAGCAGCTGGCTTACACAGAGGCAAAAGTACTGTTCAGTATGGAATTGGAACATGGAAGGTGAGAAGAGATTGAATCAGGGCATCTCCAAGGTTGTAAAATGAGGAATGGAAATTTTGAAACTTATAAGACATGAAGAAAGCAAACTAACATGGATCGGATTTGAACATTTTCAATTAGGTAATTAGAAAGTACTGTACACTGATAACATTTTCCAAGTTCAGTCCCTTTGAAGAAGGCACAATGAGGAACTGAATTCCCAACCTCTAGCTGCGCAGCCAGATACCTAAACCACAGAATTATCAAATCTGCTGATAACTTTTAACCATCAGATGGGTTGGTTGCATCTTTTCAAAACATATCCTTCTATGCTTCCTGTGTGTGCTATTCAGAAGGAAAGAACACTAGTTTTGCACAGATTGCCATAGAGGCATTTTGAGCAAATGGTAAACATTATGTTGGGCTCCTCCCTTTGTGCTGGAGGAGAGGACACTCATCAAATCCTCTTTTCAGGCATTTGATATGAAGAAGGATTTTAACATATAGTCTTCCCAGTCCTAGTTAGGAGACATAACATTCACTGAGAACTCTACATTCCAAGAAAAGGAGTGGGGTGTTTTTGCCAGGGAAATGGGGCAAGGTCTAGATGATATTTTGCTATTATGTGCCATAGATCTAGTGACACTTTCTCCTATGGCACTGCTACAAACTTTTTTTGGAAACTGAAAAGAACATGATCTATCTGGTGAGCCATTTCATCTTCTGAACATTTCATATGCTAAGATTTTGTGACTCAAGCCAAAATTGCAAGACACTCTAAAGAATACCTGCCCTTTCCTTTTCGTTAGCTCTGCTTGCATGAGTAATGCATCATCCCATGAGACAGACATGAGACAGTTCTGCAGCATATTAATCTTAAACGTCAGCTGTTCATATAAACAAATCCATTAGTGGTTGAAGCCAATTATATGACCCCTTAGAAAGAGATGACTGCATTGACTTGTAGAGATGTGTGGATCACTAAAATCTTTTGACTGGTGGTTTAAATTCTTTGACAGAATTCAACCTCACGTTTCTTTCTTTCTTGTATTACGAGTGCAAAGAAAAGAACAAACACAGTTATGATTCTAGACTGAGCCCCGATCATAGGAGATGTTTGGTAACTTCAGTCTACTAAGGCTCAAAAGTGTTTATTTTCGGAAGACAGAACAGGTTGCAGACTGCCAAAGGCTGAACAATCATACCTAAGAACCTCAAAGAGTCTGACCTTTAAGTCATCAGGTTTGAAGTCCAGATGGTGAAATTCTGCCGTGATTAAAGTTAAGTTTTAAAACTGACCAAACTGGTGTTGAAAGGGAAAGCTGTGACATCTGAACTTCTCGCACTGGCAATGTAAACAGTATGGAGGAGGAGCCAGAGTGTTGGACACTCAACTGGAAAATGGGAAGGGTCTTGATGAAATTCTTGTTATGTACCATCAAGCCTGAATCGGCTTATAGCAAGCAGCCTTAGTAGGACTTTCAAGGTGGCTGCATAGGTCAGTGGTTTCAGTAACTGGCTATGGAACCAGAGGTTGGCAGTGTGGCCCCCCACTGTATCATTGGAGAGTCGAGTTCTCTGTATTGCAAGTTTTGTATTATGTGTGATTTGGTTAACAACCATAAATAAACATTCATTCATTCATTCATAAGAGACAAGGTGCCACCTGTGCAGCCATGGATGATCTGCATAGTCCCAGGATGTTCCCAGGAGAAGGGGATTGTAAACCATTTATGGTAAATGTATTTTCTACCTAGTAAACCCTGGAAAGCATGTCCTTAGGTCAGAATTTGCTTTTTTATTTTAGAATATTTTTACCCAGCCTTTCTCCTTGGAAAAAGAACCCAAGGCGGCTTACAGAATGAAGGATAATATACATTCCAGTACAATTAAGACATGTTCAAGTACTGTATTGAGAACAGGGAATTGAGGGACATCTTGCAACATTAATAGTCAACATTACATTAAAGCTACAAGAGAACATGAACAGTTAAAGGGGAGTAAAGTTCCATGTCAGGTTATGAGTGATGGAAACTAACATTGAAAACATAGTGTCAATGTAAACCTGTAAGATTGTAAGTAGTTATAAACACAAAGTCTATGTGAACCTAGATTCATATAAAAGACATATAACAGGTAGACCATCATTCAGGGAAAGCTTGCTTGAAGAGAAAGGTCTTTGCCTGTTTCCGGAAGGACCACAGAGATGAGGCAGTCCTGGCCTCTAGTGGGAGGGAGTTCCAGAATCTGGGCTCAGCAGCTGAGAAGGCCCTTTCATGGGTTCCCATGAGATGTATGGAATGAGAAGAGGGTGGTGGGATGGAGAGAAGGGCCTCTCCTGATGACCTTAACACCCGAGTTGGTTCATACTGTGAGATTTGATCTTTGAGGTAGCTAGGACACAGGCCATACAGTGTTTTGTAGGTCAAGGTCAGCACCTTGCATTGTGCCCAACAGCACAATAGGGGTGTAATGTGATCTCTGTACCCCGCCCCAGTCTGGCTGCTGCATTTTGGACCTGTTGAAGTTTCCTGAGGCTTTTCATCAGTAGCCCCACATAGAGCGCATTACAGTAGTCTAGCCGGGATGTCACTAGGACATGTATCACCGTGGCCAGAGCTGGTTTCTCAAGGAAGAGGTGTAACTTGCATACTAGACTTAATTATGGAAATGCGCTCCTGGCCACAGCCATGACCTGGTTGTCCAAGCTCAAGGATGAGTCCAAGAGCAGCCCCAAGCTGTGTACCTGATTTTGCAATTGGAGGGTGACCCCATCCAGTTCAGGATGCATCCCTATCCCTTGTTCTGCCTTTCAACTGACCAGGAGCACCTCTGTCTTGTCTGGGTATAGTTTCATTTTGTTCATCCTCATCCAGTTCATTACTGCAGCTAAACAATCATGTAAAGTTGAGATAGTAGTTTCCTTAGAATCCGGAGGTGACAAGAGGTAGAGCTAGGTATCATCGGCATACTGGTGGCACTTAACCACAAAAGACCTGATAATCTCCCCCAGTGGTTTCATATAATATATAACATAGGAGACAGAAAAGAACCCTTGGGAACTCCACAGGTCAGCAGCCCTGGTGTCAAACATGAATCACCTGACACCACTTTCTGCCTTCTTTCCTGCAGGAAGGACCGGAACCACTTTAATGCAGTATCCCTAATTCCCAGTTCAGAGAGACGACTCAGGAGGATGCCATGGTCTATAGTATCAAAAGCAGCTGAGAGGTCTAGTAAAACCAAACGGGACACATATCCCCATCAATTTCCCTGCATAAGTCATCTACCAATGCAACTAGTGCTGTCTCTGTCCCATAGGCAGGCTTGAAGCCAGAATCAAATGTGTCTGAGTAGTTTATATCATCCATAAACCTCTGGAGCTGCGAGGCCACAACCCACTCTAGAACTTGATGGTATGCAGTTATAATGAATAGGACTTTCAAAGTAAGTGAGGAATGTAAGGGGTGGTTTTGCCGATTCCACACTGCCCCTTCTGTTGGTTTCCATGTCTAAGTGTGGACTCAAACCCAGGTCTCCTGAGTCCCTGTCCATCATTCTATCCATTACACTTGTGGTTCTCAACCTTAGGTAGCTCAAAGTGTTTTACGAATGCAGTTCCCAAAAGTTTCATCACCGGCTGCACTGGCTGGGATTTCTGGGAGTTTTTGTCCAAGAAGAGATGGGTTACCCAAGGATGGGAACTGCACTACACCATCCTGGGTACCTTGATAATACATTTACATCATAATGATATACATATGTTCATATCCATATGAGATACATATGTTCATTGGGTTGGCAGAAGTGAACTTCCCTAATCTTCTATGGACAACCTTTACAGTTTGAACAAGGAACGGGCAGTTTAGAAGTTAAATAAACACTGCCTTGAGTTGTTTATACAAGCTGGAGGTATATGAGTTGTAAATAAAGTAAATTAAAGAATGAACGAACAAATGAACGAATGAACGAATGAACAAACAAACGAATGAATAGACAAAAGAATACCTGAATGCACTATACTTATTTTAATGTAATCATTTCTTGTATTTGCTCTGTTCTAAGTTAATTGTCCTACACCAGTGTTGGTGAATCTATGACACGGGTGCCAAAGGTGGCATTCACAGCCACCTCTATACAGGTTAAATTGCTGTATTGGCACTTTGCAAAACAATTAGTGGGTTTTGAATTGCAGTTTGGGCACTTGACTTCTAAAAGGTTTGCCATCACTGTCCTACACCAAAGACAGGCCATTTTTATTCACCCAGAGTTATATTTTGTTGAGGAATCTATGTAGGCATACAATAGCCTTGATAATACATTTACATCATAATGAGATATATATGTTCATATCCATATGAGATACATATGTTCATTGGGTTGGCAGAAGTGAACTTCCCTAATCTTCTATGGACAACCCTTACAGTTTGAACAAGGAACGGGCAGTTTAGAAGTTAAATAAACACTGCCTTGAGTTGTTTATACAAGCTGGAGGTATATGAGTTGTAAATAAAGTAAATTAAAGAATGAACGAACAAATGAACAAATGAACGAACGAACGAATGAATGAACGAATGAATAGACAAAAGAATACCTGAATGCACTATACTTATTTTAATGTAATCATTTCTTGTATTTGCTCTGTTCTATGTTAATTGTCCTACACCAGTGTTGGTGAATCTATGACACGGGTACCAAAGGTGGCATTCAGAGCACTTTCTGTGGGCACCTGACATTGCCCCTTCACAGCCACCTCTATACAGGTTAAATTGCTGTATTGGCACTTTGCAAAAAAATTAGTGGGTTTTGAATTGCAGTTTGGGCACTTGGCTTCTAAAAGGTTCGCCATCACTGTCCTACACCAAAGACAGGCCATTTTTATTCACCCAGAGTTATATTTTGTTGAGGAATCTATGTAGGCATACAATAGCCATTATCTTGTTCTGTGTTAGGACTTGTGAAAGCTGCTGCAGAGATCTGATGAGGTGTTGATCATGTGGCTGGTCATGCATGATGGGTGCCCTGTCATATTACTGCAGCAGCTTCCACACTCAATGTGTGCATAAATATTGAACAAGCCATGGGTCTTCAAGTTTCAACTGCTGGCCATGCACTGAAAAAAAAAAACACCAATTTAAAAGATGTTTTAAATCAATGGCTCCTAAGCAATGGGTCCCCAGGGGCTGTTGAACTAAAAGGTGCCAACCTGTTTCCAGTTACAATCCAAAGTGTTGGTTCAAATGGCTTTGGTCCAAGCTATCTCAATGATCGTCTCTCTCTTTATAACCTTGCCTGGGTGTTAAGATAATCAAAAGTCTTTCTCTTGTTCCCCCTGGTGTAGTGTGGCGGGGGGATGGGAGAGGCAGAGAGGGGGTTGACTTGGGTGGAAAATTATTAGGGGAACTTCGCCCTCCTGGCAGCCTGAGTCTGATTTTCTAGGTGGCACTGGGCCCACCTCTGCCACCTGCACAGATCTTGAGTGGCTCTCTGACCACTTCATGGCACCAACTCAAGAGCTGCTCTTGCTCCAACTTTGACCCTGCATTGCATCACAGAGCCTGCACATATCTGCCTTGCCCCAGGTGCTCGAAACCCACATTCTGCCACTGGCTAGGTCCCACTGAGGTTGGGGACATGGGAGAGGACCTTATCTGTTGCTGCTCCAAGAATTTGGAGCT
Source organism: Phrynocephalus forsythii (assembly GCA_029282475.1). Classification (NCBI taxonomy): domain Eukaryota; kingdom Metazoa; phylum Chordata; class Lepidosauria; order Squamata; family Agamidae; genus Phrynocephalus; species Phrynocephalus forsythii. Next base: position 121,179,913 of record JAPFRF010000002.1, on the reverse strand, counting down.
CCCTCTCACAGAAGGCCAGGTAGAACCCATCTTTGCTGTCCTTCTGCAAGTCGGCAAAGACGTTTTTCTTCAGGCAAGCTTTCCTTGAGTGACTGGTTGCCTGTCTGGGTTTTTAAAAATTGATAATTGTGCCTTATTGCTCTGACTGTGTTTTTGGTGGTGTTTTTGTTTACCGTTTTTTAAAAAATGGGCATTTGTTTGATCCTTTTTGGTATTTGTATATATATACACATCTATCTATCTATCTATCTATCTATCTATCTATCTATCTATCTATCTATCTATCTATCTATCTATCTATCTATCAAACAAACTCTCAGAAATCCTGGTCAGAACAGCCAGTGGCAAAGCCTTTGAAGAAATGTAGTCCAGGAATATCTGAGGTTCCAAGGTTGGGGAACTATGCAACAAAAAGTACAAACAAATATTTTAATCCTGTCCCCCATCCTGTAATGTTTTTGGTGAAAGGGAATTGTTTCCTGCCATGTTGCAGTGAATTATGGAACAGAGAAGTTATCTACTGAGCCTGTCAGGAGGTCATCTGCATTTGGGGGATTGGCAGATAGGTGGGATTTTCAAGATGTACCACAACAGCCTCAGCACATCTACTGCTAACCTTCAATACATTTGGAATTCTTATGATGTCAGAAAAATACCACCACCCCCATCCCTCATTTAATAGAAGAACTGCTGGAGAGCTCAGCGCTTTAGGTCCCTGGCTACAGAGACAGAGGTTGGGAGTTCAATTCCCCACTGTGCTTTCTTGACAAGGGGCTGAATGTGATAATCCATCCTGAATCACTTCCAGCTCTCTAGTTCTGAGATGATGATTAAAATTTTTATTTTCCAAATATCGGTGGTTGAAGTATTTAATTCTTGCCTCCTTTTTTGACGGTTGTATTTTCTGTTTCTTCCATGACAAAGTGAAGAAACTCTTTAAGCTGAGCGGTGAAAATGTTGTTATTGTTGCTTTTTTTTTTGCTTCAGCATCCTCCTCCATAGTCTCTAAAGCTGAATAATTTCAGCATACAAATGCTGAAGCAAAAGGAAAGCTGCCACTTTCTTGACATTTTGTATTTTATGATAGAGCTGAGGAAACAGCCCCCCCACTTGCCTTTCCTTATTTTCTTTGCAACCATATTCCTGTCTAAATTTTACTTATTCTCAGACAACTGTTCATCAAAATAATATCTCTTTATCCCAGTATCTGATTCTTACTTTGAGTTTTAACAGTTTTAATGGAACATTGATTGCATGTTTAATTGGTGTCTTGTATGCCAATAACAAATTCTGGATCAATTGACTTTTGTTGCTTCAGTATAGTTTGGAAACAGTGTTTCTTGCAGAACAAAGGAACAATAGCATCTAAAATCCAGTGGCTCTTAATGTACTTGTGGGTTTTAAGTTTTTTAAAAAAGCATTTTTAACAACAACAACAACACATCCTTATGCAGCAATGATAACCTGCAAATAGAGGTGATGGATTTAGGTAGACAAGATCCCCTTTTAAATACAAAACAATCAAGAGCTTCATGGCAGCTAAGGTCAGTGTCCTCTTAGGCACTGCAGAACACAACACCCCATAGTTATAGGGCTCCATGAGATTTCTAACTTGCTATCATGCAAGCTACAGTTCACCTCATTGAATAAAAGAGCTGTGCATGATGGTGCAAGGACTTTGATACTTCTTGCACTAACTTTCTGAAAGTTCAACCACACACACAACTGACTATTGTGTGAACTGAATAAACTGAGAGAATAATGTCTAAACATATTTTGTCTTGCCTTAGATTTTTGTCTCTGAAATTTTGTAGACTGTAATTCACAGAAGTACATGCAAACTAAAGCTCATTAGTCTTTAAGAGGCCAGAAGTGTTGGAGTTATTGTAACCTCACATGCTGCCTCTAGCAGATGTAGTTGGAAGTGATCTTTCTGGGCTGGACTGATCAAATCTATCCAACAGTAACCAATTGTTCCTTCCCTCCCTTTGAGTTCAAAGAGAGCCACAACACTCTGCTCCACATTTTTGCCCCCTCCTCCACCTCCTGTAGTCTGTTACAAGTCAGTGAGTCTGTTGAGGCTTATTGCTCAAAGTGATGATCATGTTTTAACCAGTCATGTTCCAAAGATCCATGCATTTGCACTGCACAACCCATATGTGTAATTCATCGAACAAGGCCTTTGTACTTGGAATGGAAGGGCTGTGATTTTCTTCTTTACCTGGAGATGCTTAAAATGTCCTGTTCCAATAGTGCCGTATTTTTCAGTCTATAAGACACCCCCATGTATAAGACAACCCCTCTTTATAACAACCCAAAATTACAGTTTTGCAACCACATGGTTCTCTCCACAGCTTACTTCCATGTATAAGATGACGACCCTAAATTTTTAGTCTAATAAACTTAGACAAAAATATAGTCTTATACACAGAAAAATACTGTTCATGGTAAGAAGGTGTTGTGGTCAGCTTAGTTCACACCTCATGTTTTGGAAGGGATGGTTCAAGAAGACTAATATTTGGGTGTATGCTTGTTGAGGACTACCAGAAATGCCTTCAATGTTAGGCTGTTAAGTCGAGATGGGCACAAAACAGAAAAATAGCATTTGCCTTCCCATGCGAAATGACGAGTCAAGGCATATTTATGGGTTTAAACTGGGCCACACTTTATTAACTTCATAACTTGGGGTCAAAAGACAACATCAGGAGGGGCCCGGCATCCAGCATAGCAAGGGTTGGAACCCTGGGGTCTCCCAGGACCCCTCCAACTGGGCAGCATAGGGCGAGTTACTACCCCCAGGTGGTGCAGTCAGCCGACAGCACCCACCGAGCCAGTAAATGTGCATACCACTCCCTGGGTCCTAGTGAATCGCAATGGGTTATTCCTGACCCAGGGAGGTGTTCCCGTGTATCTTCCCCGACACTGTAATCTTACGATCCGCAGTGTTGTGGGTGTTGGAAACACGGGGACAGATGTTCTATTCCATCCTCACTGGCTGCCATTCATCCACTCCTGCCGCCAGTGTGACCAAACAAACAGGGGATATTAAACTAATGCCCAGTACCAGTGTGGGATAGGCGAAAAATCCCCGCTCTCCTTGGAAAATCTAGAGTGCGGGACAAAAATTCCTATCTGCCCCCCCCGTGGGCAACCAGTTAGACTCACACTAGTACTTCAAGTGGTGGGCAGGTGGGGAATGCTCCAGTGCAAAAGACGCTGTGGGAGGAAGGAGCCCCCTTTTAAAGGGTGCTCCTCCCCCTCCCTTCAGGACGCGATTGCACAAGAAGGCAAAATGGCCCCACTGGCCAGAGGATCTGGCAGCGGAGCCAACATTTGTATTGTTTTGTTTCCTTTGTTGTTTCATTTCATTTTATTATTAATGATTTTTTTTTTAAAAAATGTAACAAAATGAAATAATATGAAATGATTCATTACACTATATGGGCCTGCTCCTCTGGGTCCTAGAGGCACCCAATTTTGTGGGTAGCTCAAGAGTTGGGCCAACAGGCTGAAAATTGCAATCTCTGTGCAGAGAGATGGGACCTAGGAATGGATGATGTACTAGTAAGATATTGTGGTCCTTCTGGGAAGAGATGGGCTGCCAGGTAGATCAGTGCAGAAGATGTGATGGTGATTGGGAAAGATCCCATGCAAAAATCATATGAAATCAAAAGGTTATGGTAAGATCTGGCTTCTTGGAATTGCACCAAATGCAATTTCCAGCCTACTGTTCTGACTCACTAGGATGGTATTGGTTTGCTCTGACAAGGGAGAATGAAACGTTTCATTTCTGAAACATAAAATGGTGTTTGGAACGCTCGATGGAATGCTTTCTTGCATTTTGTTTCATTTTGTAATGCTTTGTAACCTTATAAAACAATGAAAGAACATGTTGTTTTTTGTTTTGTGCCCATCTCTACTGTTAAGTTATGCTTGTTCATCAATTTGAGCCCAATGACCCTAGATACCTGCATAAGGATCTTTTACAGCAATGGTATGCAGCTGCATAGTTATGTACAGCATGTAATCTGAAGTCTCCACAGCAACCAACTGAACAGCAATGGACTGACAGAACTGAGGTGATTGCAGTTATATACATATTCACCAAGGAAATCCAGTGAGCAAGGAATCCTAATTTTAACATAAAGATATCACTGTGGTTTCCATTTATTTCCTATGTGGAAGCCCTTTAAAATTATGAAAAAATTCAACTAAATAATTCCCATGCATATTTACTGCTTCCATGTACACATACATATCATGCATGGCATAGAATGTATATTTATTAGATAGTTTCATTAGATAGCTTCTGCTTTGATTGTGTCTGAATCTGTCTACACTGCACAATTATAGTACTTTGATACTGCTTTAACTATTATGGCTCCATCCTATGGAATCCTAAGAGTTTGGTATGGCTGTTAGAATTGTCTGCTAACAACTCGGGTGCAACTCTCTGGGACAATAGCAGAAAGCCCACATACTTGAGCAAAATACAATCTCTATATTCAACAAAGTGCAGACATAGCAGTTAAAGATGAATCAATCTGCTGTAAGTCTGTGAATATTGAAACCTGTGGATAACAGTGAATGCTAAATATATAGCATAGTAAAGGGGGGAAACCCAGAAAAAAATATCTAACATGCATTATCAGGACTGGCCAATAGATACCACACTGTGTATAATATTTTCAGACCATGGATAAGTAAAACCACTGAAATTGGGTCCGAGGATATGGGGATCCTTATGACTCCGAGCCAGATTTGGCAGACTGAGGAATTCTGGAAGTTGTAGTTGGAAATTTTCAAAGCTCTGGAATCATCCTTCTGGCTCTGGCTGTGCCTATGGCTGAAAGTGAAAGAGAACCCAGAAATTAAACTCTATCAAGGCATTGTACCTGAATGTAGGCCCACAAATAGAGTCTGTGTTATCCGGGGCAAACCTGGATTCCACACTCACATACACCCAGCAGAGAGTATGCAGAATTGTTTAAAGTACAAATACTGTTTTGTCATTTTGGTGTTGGGGGGGGCAGCATGGTGTGTGGGGCGCATTCCCAGCTTGCTAACCACCCCCCAGATGTGGCTTTACCTCAGTGTCTAGAATTGACAAGAGCAACAGGTTTAAACCTCTGAACAGGGCTTTCTTGCTAGATTTGGGAAGCTGGATGGTAAACACAATTCATAGTTATAGGAAAACTTGACTTAAAACATGAAAGCCAGGAGCAGTAGGAACATGGTGCGAACTCTGTCAACATCATAGGCTAAAGGGAACATTGGTCTAACAGCCTCTAATTCACAGAGTTCTCTCTCTCTCTCTCCCCCCCCCATGACTCCTTGAAGGATGCTAATGAGAATCCTTGACACCATGGCTACCAAGCTCTCTATTTAACCCATGCTGTGGCAGTTCATGTGAAAAAGCAAATGAAACGTTCACATGAATTGAAGCAGGATAAAGCAAGGGGCTATAATAAATTGGCTGCCTTTCTTTTTCCCAAGGCTTAGGCCAATGTTTCACTTTCTTCCTTGAGTTGTGTTTCCCCTGTTATTTCAGCAATTGCAGGAGGTTCTCTCTCTATGCTCAGAAAAAATCTCAGAGATGTTATTCTGTGGTCACTTTTGTCGGCTTGATTAAAAGGGCTTACCTCTGCATAAATGGAGACTTCTTCCAGCATCCTAAATATTGCTCCAAGGATCTAGAGCAGTGATGGCGAACCTTTTAGAGACCGAGTGCCCAAACTGCAATTCAAAACCCATTAATTTTTTTGCAAAGTGCCAATACAAAAATTTAACCTGAATGCAGGTGGCTGTGAAGGGGCGATGTTGGGTGCCCACAGAAAGGGCTCCGAGTGATGTCTTTGGCACCTGTGCCATAGGTTCGCCAACACTAATCTAGAGCAAGTCTTCATTCACAAACAACGGAAAATCCCAGTGAAACAGGTCTTCTGTGGAAATTCTAAGGTATCTTTAGGCAGCCTGGCATGCTCCAGGTGGGAGAATAGTATATGTTAGTGCCTCAGTCAAGTGATACATTTGGAATGGTCACAAACAGTTGAACATTTGAATCCAGAATGTGCATCGTAAATCTTATTCTGTTACCTTAGCATTAGAGGGAAATAGGCGGCCTCTTTGTAAAATAGCCGAGGTGAGCAAAATCATGCATGGTGTGGGGAACGAATATAGGGAGAAGGTTTTGTTTTGTTTGGCCCTCTCATAATTTTGGAATCCAAGGTCACCCAGTAAAGTTGAATTTTGGTTGACTAAAGAGATTAAAAAAGAAATACTTCATATAGCTCATGATTAAACTGGACAGCGTTGAAAGCAGGGCTTGGCATGTTAATTTTTTTCCTCCCCTGAAAAGGGTCCATAACTCATTACTTAGCAGCAGGGAGATTATCACTATTGCTGCTTCTCTACTCTCAGTAACTGTAATTTGTTGCATAATATATTATTAATATTCTATGTTGTTGTTATTGGCAGGGTAGGAAAATACTGGAAACTGCTCTACAGTACCTTCTAATGGCTAGTTCTGATATTGCACCTTGAAAACATGAAAAAACCAAACCAAAACAATGCTTCTTTTGATATGTAATACTGGTATAAGAATGATATAGAACTTGAAAGCATGCCTCTAAAATGCCTTTAAATCCCTATTTTAAAACAACTTTCAGGATGTTTATTTTTACACTCAAAATTACCTTGACAACTAAGCTTTACACTGTCATGACCCTGAAAGTAACTAGTTGAATTACATCACATGTAATTATTTATTTCCCAGCTCTGTCTGAAATTAGGGCAGATTCATGCAAGAGATATCACTAACCGTGGTTAATTAAATGTAGGAAATTTTTTATTTTCTCATCCTGCATGAAAAAGGGCATTTTGACATGTTGAGGTACCTGTTGGAAAAACTGTCAAATGATCGAAGTGTGTTCCTTCAGAAGAACATCCCCACCAAAAAACCCTTTGCACCCCCAGACCTGAAATAATTAGTCAACACAAATGAATGGAGTTTAACATGGGCCACAACTTTATTGAATACTTCGAATAAATTGAGGGGGCCTGCCATAGTGCAACTAAAACCATGGCCCCGACCATCTTGACCTCAAGGTCACAATCACGCTGATAAGTTCCTCCTGAAAATGTGTTATTTTTCTTATTCTGCACATTTGCCAACTGAGGGAGACTAGATTCCCCTAAGGCAGCCATAGAGAACTTTAACACAGGCGATTATCTCATTAATTTTCACTAAGCTTAACCTAAACTCTATGCTATTTAATTACAAGGCTGCCTTGTCCCCTTACTGGGACTGTATCATGCGATTCAGATAAACCAGCCACCTTGCACTACCTGCTCTTGCAACCATATTAGCGAAGGTGAAACCTGCCTAACTCTGTAATGAGAAAGGGATGGGGGAAAGCATACCACCACCCAAGGGTCAATCAGGGTAGTGGTCAAAAAATCCCATCCTGCCCCAAAGTGATCAGCTGATCTCACTCTCATAAGAACTAGAGGCGGACGGGCGGGTGCCTCCAGAGATTTGGAAAAGAGAGCAAGGGAGCTGCATTGAGCCTTTTTGAAGACTTTGAGATCCAAGAATTCCCGGGTCACGTGGGTGCTATGTCATGCCACAGCTGCAGGTCAGGACTGCAAAGCATTCCAGCTGCAGCCGCAGCCGCATCTGAGATTCCCTTGTTTGATCAGTACTGATATCAGGGGTGGGGGAGTTACCTTTTGTTAAGAAGTCATTGGACTGTACCATGCGTATGATACTGTATGTATTTAAGGCATGGAATTGTGGCTGAATTTGTTCTCACAGCAGTTTGTTAAAGTGCTAAGTTATAGGACTGGTTTTGTGTCGCCAACAGCATCCACAGTTGAAACACTACATTTGCAGGCAGATGTTGAATGGGATACCTGATTTTGTATTTGCAAGAAAGCTGCTTTATTTTTGCAGAAGAACTTCGCATTTTGCACAAAAATGCAAGCTTTTGTGCACACAATACAGCACAATGGTTTTGTGCATTAAAATAAAATAAAAAAATCCCCAAGTGTTTAAACAGGGCCAAAACGCAAAAAAAAAAAAATGTAGAACATTTTTCAGATCTAACTATGAAGGGGCAACATTTTATTTTCCTCCTTCTTTCCCATGAGAATAAAATGAGCAAATATTTGCATCAGTGGAACCTTGACTTACGTTCCACTTGACTTGCGTCATATTTGACTTGCGTCCACTAGGGGGCCGTTTGACTTGTGTCACAGGCTCCGAGTTACGTCTCGGAGCCACAGCGCAAGGCCCCGGAATTGGGCGGCAGCTAGGACCCAGCATCCTGGATGCCGCTACCAGACTGCTCCTGCCTTCTTTCTCTCTTCCTCTGGCAGCGGCTTGGGCATGGAGGGGGTCGGACAAGGCGCCTCTTCTTTTGTTTGTCGGCTTGCATGTAGCTTTACAGGTGCTGAACTTTCTACTTGGATTGTGGCTCTTTCTCTCCCCCCCCCAACCTCCTCCACGCTGCAATACCACACGTTAGTTGTTGTTTTTTTAATCCCCCCTCCGCCCACTTCCTGGTTCAGGCACTGTTGTGTTTGCTGGATCATCACTGCCAAGGTGTCTCACAGCAAAGCCGAGATACGGACTGCCAAAACATACAATGCTGGCAAAGCCTCTCTCTCTCTCTCTCTCTCTCTCTCTCTCTCTCTCTCTCTCTCTGTGTGTGTGTGTGTGTGTGTGTGTGTGTGTGTGTGTGTGTGTGTGTGTGTGTGTGTGAGGTGGGGGAAATTGGGGATCCCTATGAAGGGATCTGGGACCTTTTCAGGCACCCATTCTTCCTTCCCCTTCCTGTTTCGCCTCTTGTTTTAAGGAAGGCTGCAGGGAGAAGTCAGCCGAGGGTTCCCTAACTCGTGTGTGTGTGTGTGTGTGTGTGTGTGTGTGTGTGTGTGTGTGTGTGTGTGTGTGTGTGTGTGTGTGTGTGTGTGTGTGTGTGTGTGTGTGTGTGTTGGGGGGCATATCCTGTAGGTGTGGGCTTGGGCTGCTGTGGGGCTCCCTGCTCCTCCATCCCCACAACCCCTCTTGCTTGAGTGTCTGGGATGGGGGTGGTCATGAACCCAACACGCGTGAAAGAAGTCCTGGGCTCCAACCTCAGCATGGAGGGGGAGAGGGAAGGGGAGGAGGAGGAAGAGGAAGACAGACACATCTGTCTGTCTCTGTACCTGTTCCTCCCCCTTCTCCCCCCCCCTTTGCGGCATTTATGAAGAGGAGAGGCTGAGGTTTTCCCTTGTCTGGGGGGTGTTGGGACCCTGGACCCTGTCCTTGCCGTGTGCAGGGCCAGGCTAGATGACTCGCTGGATCTCATTCTTCGACCAGGAAGAAGGCAGCCTTGCGGGTGGGTGGGTGGGTAGGGAGGCTCCTTTCTTTTCAGGAGCTGAGCATCTTCCTTTAATCCAATGGTTTTCAACTCTCAGCTTCATCACTAGCTGAGCTGGCCAGGATTTATGGGAGTTCCAGTCCAATCCATGTTTTCGGGGGTCTTTTTCATCATCTAGAACGGATTAATCCACGTTCCCATTACTTTCTATGGGAAAAGTTCATTTGACTTAAATCTTGTTTGACTTATGTCTAGACCTCCAGAATGGATTAATGACGTAAGTCAAGGTTCCACTGTACTATATACTGTATCCAATACCAGAGACAGAATGCTACTGAATGCTGTTGTCCTCATGTCTTGACTACAGCATTGTGGGAATACAATGTAGAAGGTTTTAGGAGATTCTTATATCTATACAGCATATGGGATTATGTTTTGGGAGGAAGGATCCTGTGAATCTTACAGTCAAGCATTCTTGATTTTTAAGGGGTTTGGGATTATGGGAAGATAGCCCTCCATGCATTACTGTTGTACACACAGAGCTTTATAAGAACATGTTAGACTTAAAAGTTTGTGATTCTTTCTCTCTTTTCCATCTATTCCATGGCATTTGAAAAATCCCTATTTTGTGATCAACAAGCACATGCTTGACCAATTATGATTCGGTGGTTTGGATATGCAGCATACAAGGGAATGTAGGTGGGATTTTTTTTTTAAAATTTAAATATTTTCAATTCACTACTATCCGTGGGAGAGGCAGAAAAATTCGTTGAATAAGTTTGATCTTTCTTTCTTTGTTAAATTTTTAAATGCTTTTATAGAGATAGCCCGTGGTAAATAATTTCCTGGGTATCGCTATTAGAGATGGGCACGAAATGAACAATTTTTCATTTTTGTTTTCATTTTTTCATTTTGTTACATAATGAAACGACAAACGAACTTTGTCTCCAAAATGAAACGAAACGAACAGAAACACCAGAAATTTTGTCATCTGTTTCGTTTTTGTTATGGCAACACATTGAACTGCTTTAAATTAGAGATGGGCACGAATAAAAAAATGGTGTTTCATTTTTCATTTGTCGTTTAGGGGGTCCGTTTCAGTTCGTTTCCATTTTTCGTGAATTTTTTGCAAAAAAATTGTTTTCATTTTTGTTCATTTCGTTACCGTTTCATTACCATTTATTTCATTTTTGTGATTTTTTTAGCTTTTAAAGCAGTTCAATATATTGCAATAATGAAAACAAAACGGATGACAAAATTTCTGGTGTTTCTGTTCGTTTTGTTTCATTTTAGAGATAAAATTCATTTGTCGTTTCGTTATGTAACAAAACAAAAAAATGAAAACGGAAACAAAAATTGTTCATTTAAGTGCCCATCTCTACAAAATGCTAAAAAATCACAAAAAATGAAATAAAGGTAACGAAACGGTAATGAAATGCATGAAAATGAAAACAAATTTTTTGCAAAAATTCATGAAAAAATGGAACTGAACCAAAACGGACCCCTTAAATGACAAATGACAAACGAAACACCATTTTTTTTATTTATGCCCATCTCTAATCACTATATTAATGAACCAGAATGTCTGAACTATGTATGTATTGGCTGTTACTGTCTGCAATTTAAGCAGGACTGTAAATTTATAGGGGTCATGGAATTCCCCTGTTATAACAGTTTTACGGGCTGCTGGTCCATTTCCAGGCCTGAATTCAAATTCTTGGTTAGGACCCATAAAACCCTATACAGCTTGGGTTCAGGCTTGGGTCCAAGCCATTGGAATGGCCCTATCTCCTTTTATGAGCCTTCCCAATTCTTAAGATCTTTAGGGAAGGCCCTTTTCTCAGTCTGACTATCCTCTCAGGCATGTTCGGTGTGGAACCAAGAGAGAGCTTTCTCTGGCTGCTTCCAAGTTGTGATCTGAACTCTTCTCAGATGCCAGAATGGCCCCCTCCCTCTTGCCCTTCTGGTATAAGATGAAGACCATGAGGTTTTTTTTAGGTAGGCTTTGAACAGCCATTTAGGCAGGGATGAGATTTCATCATGGGTGCTGTATCTTATTTTATGCATGTTGTAAGGTGTTTTTAAAACCCATTGCAGCTCATTACTGTATTTAATAACTTGTATATATATCATTGTGTGCTTCTCCTCCCCACCCCCCATTCAAGAATTTATTGTGCTTAATGATTTGTAAAATGCCCTAGATCCTGTTGGGAGAAAAGTATCATAGAAACAGACAGACAGACAGACAGACAGACAAGCAGGCAGGCAGGCAGGCAGACAGAAAAACAAAATGCCAGCCTCCCTTGTGTCTAAAAATTGTTCTTATGTTTGTTTTAGAATTGTTGGTAGAGTTTGCAAATACTAAAGTGTGTGTGTGTGTGTGTGTGTGTGTGTGTGTGTGTGTGTGTGTGTGTGTGTGTGTGTGTGTGTGTGTGTGTGTGTGTGTGTGTGTGTGTGTGTGTGTGTCTCTGTGTGTCTGTGTCTGTGTGTCTGTGTGTCTGTGTGAAAAAGTCTGGTTCTGACTTGCCCTTTTCAAGTTCAAGACCAACAGGGAAAACGCCCACCCCTAGTCCTGCAGGGCTTCAAAACTGATAAAATCTAGAAGGAGAAAAACTAATCTTTACTACTCCTTCAGGCTTTTGGTATTATGAAACCAAAGCCTATTTACTTTTGTCTGAGTGTCTTTCCTCAACCCGTTTGTCCACTTAACCTGTTGGTTTAGTCTTCACTCCTGTGACCCTTTTCTCTCTACTCTAAGGTACCCTTCTTATTTTTTTTTATAATCTCTGAAAGAATTTTTGTTCTGGTGTCAAATCTTTCTAATAAAACATTCCAGAAAATACCCCCCACACACACACACTGCCCTTCTTGATTTCAAATCATCTTGGCATGCACAAATGCCTCTGTTGGTGTAAATGGTGCCTCTGGGGCTTGCCGTTCAGTGGTGTGCCTGCTGTGCTCCCTCTCCTTCTGCACTCCCTGTGTCCTTGTGTCTCTCCGAAGAGTGTCCACCTAGTCAAAATGTTTCTCCATCTTTATAAGTTTTTTGTTTCAATCGGGGCTTGGAGGCTCTCTCCTTTGCAAGTCTGCTGCTTCTTGACAATCCTGCCTTTTTCTTTTGAGTAGTACTGGATGAGCAGTTGAGAAGTGGGCTCCAACCCTGGCTGCAGCCGAAAGCATAACTATGGGCATGTAAGCCCAAGAGGCTGCTGGTCAGCAAACAAGTGGAGAGCCCACTGAATAGCTGATTTGTGCAGCATGGCAGGCAGGGAGCAGGTGGGTTGCCCAAGCCTGCTGAAGAGTTCCTCCACCCACTGCTAAATGGCTAACCAGCATGTTTTACAAACCGAGGTGTGACTCCTGACCATCAGGAAAGGGTCCGATAGCAAGGCAGCCCCCTATGGAGACCCAGATCCTACTGGAGAGCTGAGAAGCACCACTGCTGCCACTGATGAAGTGCAAGGCAAAGCTCTGCTTTAATTTTTTTCCATCTGCCATTCCCTTCTAGCGCTATGCCACTTTAAAACAAATGAAGACATTTTTCAAATAACAGCATATCAGAAGTGGCAAGTGACTGTAAGAAGCACCCAGTGGGTGGGTTGGCTGGCAGAGGATCAAATGCAACTATTCTAAAATGTAGCCCCCTCAACAATACACAACTCAATTAAAAATGGATTAAACATTTTTCCAAGAGGATGTATACACTGACTCAAAAAACATGTGACTACGATGTGATTAAACCAAATTCAATCACCCATGATCTCCAACTCAATTTATTTCAGTAGTGTGTGCTATTTGTTTCTCTTATAGAACTCTGTGTGTCACCTGCACCAGCATTTATACTGCTTTCCCACACAACATTTCACACATTGTCATCAAATGAAGAGAAAGCACTGCAAAAAGTCAGAATAAATGCTGCTATCCAAGAAGAATATCCAAGAATATTTTGGATAGCACATGATGCATGCATTTGCACACACACACACACACACACACACACACACACACACACACACACACACACACACACACACACACACACACACACACACACACACACACACAAACAGCTCCTGACAGTAATTAAGCTTTGTCTTGTCATATGGAGAGTAAATCAAGGAGCCATAAATCATTCCATGTCTTGAAGACTGCTCGCTCACTAAATGTCTCTTGCCTCTAAACTTGAATATTATGTTTAGAAGTAAATATGATTTATGGCTCTGTTGTAGATATGCTGGCTTTGCCAGTCTGGGATTCAGTCAAAGACGTCTTTTTGAAGTCTAGAGCTAAAGAACACCTCCATATTTGAACTAGTCACCATGTGGTTTGCTTTGGGTGTGCGCAACACACTGTGCAGATTGCCTTCTGTTTGGAAAGCCCAGCCAGTAGAAACTATTGCAGCTTTCTTACTAAGTGCCCATGCATATGCTGTCACCCTATTCAGGCAGTAATCTGGGAATGTGCCTTCAATGGTTGGTGTCACACTTCCTCTCTTGAGCTTGACTCGTGATCATAATAGATCTAATAGTTACACACTAGAGCCATCACTAGCATTGAGCACTCCCAAACCACTTTGTGATTCATCACATGAAAATAATACAGGAAAGTAATCACACTACTGCACACTTTGCTAGCACCTCACCTCTTCCACAGGGGGTCAGGAGTACTAGAAGAACTACAAAAAACAAACCAAAAGTCTTTGCATGTTATATACAGTAGATTAATAAACAAAGTTTCTGCGTCTACCCCAGAGGCCTGGTCTACTAAGGACCAAGTAGACCTGTCATTTGACAGGGAAGATCTGGTCTATCCATACTGTCCAAGTAGAACAACCCTTTATCTGGACATTGCAAGAGGCCTGTTTTATTGACATCTAGCTAGATCTACCCTCTGTTGCATGGTAGACCAAACTTCCTCTGCTGATTTCTCTTTGAAGGTTAGTCTAGTCCCCATTCAGTGGCCAGGCCCAAACATTCTTCTCCATTCTCCCACCTCCTCCTCACATATGCCAATCTTCTGTGACCCTGTCTTACCCAACATGGCTAGGAAGCTACCACTAGTAAAACAGATCATTACAGCTCTGGGGAATGAACATGGTTGAAAGAAAATCAAGTTCACGGTACTTAGATAAAACAAAGTGGTTCAATAAAAGCAGTTAAATATCCAAAATGAAAGTCAGGAATGTGTTGACAGATATAAGTGCCTTGGAATGTGGTTGTATAAACAGGGATGTCATACCAATGTAATAAAAGTCAAAATTGAGATGTCTCAGAGCTGTTACTTAGTGAGGAAAAATGAAACTTGTACAAAAACCTTAAAATGCAATTTGGTGCTGCAGATTGTACAGTGCCATGCGTTCCCAGATTGAGCGTATGCAGGGCCAGATTTAGATAAAGAAGCCCTAGGCTACTCCACTTGTGACCCCCCCCCAATCCCCAACCCTCCAGACTAGGGGAGAATGGAAGAGAGTTATAAACAAAATTGAGAGAAGCCAAGAATGATGACGGGTATTTAAAATTATGCAATTCACAATTTCTCCTCTAAACGACATAAGATATTATTGTTAAATACCATAGTGATTAGGAAGGAAAAGGTTCAGTGGTTTGGTCATGTCCTGTGTGCCGATGAGGAAACTCTGGCCAAAGAAGGTCTCACCCTGCAGGTCAGCAGATCCTGACTGGGGGGTTGTTCAAAACAACGTAGGAAGAACACTCTCAAGAATGACATGAAGATGTCCCAGGTTCACCTGGACCTAGTCAATGACTGCTCCAAGTGGAGGGCAAAAACAAGAATAGTGAATGCCACTAGGTGGGACAAATGCTAAGAAAAAGAAGTAGTGATTTTAAAAAGGCATAAATGTTAAAATTAACACTGAAAAGCTTTTGCAACAACTCTTTTCTGGATTAAGCATTCCCGTATTTTTCTGTCTATAATGCATTGCATTTTATTAGATGACCCCCCCTTTTTAGACCCCAATATAAAATATAAATAAATATAAATGAAATTAATAAATCCTCCTTGAGGTCTCCTCCACCCCCACTCCCCCACCATTACCTTTATTTTTCCTGTTCTAAACATGCCCCTCTACTTTGTTTTGAACAGTTTTGTTTTGAACAGCCCATTAAGAAATGTGCAGTTTGTTTTGAACAGCCCATTAAGAAATGTGCAGAAGAAAAAAGCCACACCTTTTTAGCGTGAAAAGGCATTTCTTAATAGGCTGCTCAAATACAATGCACCACTTAATTTTTGGCGTCATGATTTTAGAAAAAAGTAGTGTGGTATACACAGTAAAAGTCAGTAATTTACAGGAAAATGAAGGTGTAATGTTATTTTAAAAAACCAACTTGAGTTTATGAATTACACTGCCTGGGAAGTGTCATATGGGCTTCTTTCACTCTTCAGTAGCTGCCACCACTCACTGACTTTCCTAGCCCCTTTCTTGAGAGGGGCAGTGAGACCCCTCCGGCTGATTCCTGGGGTTTGGAGATGAAACCCCCTAACTTTTGGTTTTTTTCCTGTAGAGTGGCACATTTTGGGTGCTTTTTCAGGATAAGGTTCAGTTACCAACCTGCAGCCTGGCATCCTGCCTTCTACAAGTAGTTCTGGGTCCCTCGAGGATCCCTTCCCACTGCTTCCTCCCCTGATCCCCAAGGCTTCTCTCTGCCTGCGGGCAATCCGTAGCAAGAGCCTCCTGGCCTCTCTGAGGGTTGCAGGATGACTCCACCTCTGGCTTTCCCATACTTTTTGGCCACAGAGGCATCTGAGATTTGTAGGCCTATCCTGGAGTTTTGCCCTACTTCCCAGGGTGGGTGGCCATTTTACCTAAACTACACAGCCTAAACTAAAGCAAACACAAGATGGAGCCTACTCTGTCACAACTAACAAGCCAACCATATAAGCACAGCTGCCACCACTCACTGACTTTCCTAGCCCCTTTCTTGAGAGGGGCAGTGAGACCCCTCCGGCTGATTCCTGGGGTTTGGAGATGAAACCCCCTAACTTTTGGTTTTTTTCCTGTAGAGTGGCACATTTTGGGTGCTTTTTCAGGATAAGGTTCAGTTACCAACCTGCAGCCTGGCATCCTGCCTTCTACAAGTAGTTCTGGGTCCCTCGAGGATCCCTTCCCACTGCTTCCTCCCCTGATCCCCAAGGCTTCTCTCTGCCTGCGGGCAATCCGCAGCA
Source organism: Phrynocephalus forsythii (assembly GCA_029282475.1). Taxonomy (NCBI): domain Eukaryota; kingdom Metazoa; phylum Chordata; class Lepidosauria; order Squamata; family Agamidae; genus Phrynocephalus; species Phrynocephalus forsythii. Next base: position 121,163,369 of record JAPFRF010000002.1, on the reverse strand, counting down.
AGAGCCTCCTGGCCTCTCTGAGGGTTGCAGGATGACTCCACCTCTGGCTTTCCCATACTTTTTGGCCACAGAGGCATCTGAGATTTGTAGGCCTATCCTGGAGTTTTGCCCTACTTCCCAGGGTGGGTGGCCATTTTACCTAAACTACACAGCCTAAACTAAAGCAAACACAAGATGGAGCCTACTCTGTCACAACTAACAAGCCAACCATATAAGCACAGCAACATTTCCCAATCTAAACATTGTCAACAGTTTATAAAGTCTCAAAATGGCCAAAAGGATTCAAAACATTTTTTTCTCCAAGACACGTGCAATTATGGGGCTGGAAAAGGATGCAGAAACGTAGGTTAATAATTAGCTACAGTAATACCTTGCTTTGTACCTTGGCGTACAGAGGTGCTCAATTTGCCATTACCCCTTCTCCTTGGTGGTGGCCATTGTGCTGCTAAGAGGGTGACGGTATATGTGGAAGTGAGGAGGTGATGACAGCGCAGGCCAGGGGCATCCCTCCATCTCTCATTGCCTGGCTTGCCGCAGCACCAGAACAAGTCCCAGCCGCCAACGCCTCCAGCACTCACAATGGCACTGTCAGAGGGCTCTGGCCCTGGTGGAGACCTTCGGCATTTCCCATGACATTGGTGGAGGTCCCGGCTGCGGGGTGAGGGAGTGACAGTGATGGTGTGAGGCCCCAAAACAAATTAGGTAAATTTCCATTCGTTCCTATGGGGAAATTTGTTTTGATATAAGAGTGTTTTGGTGTACAAGCACATTTGCAGAACAAATTATGGTCATAAACCAAGGTAATACTGTATAATTTCTCATATAATAATTCCAGCACCAGCAAGCAAACTCCAGGCTCTCATTTTTTTAAAAAAATTGTATGAACCCAAACCAATCTGAACCAGTTTGGGTCCTTACCTGGCGGTGGCAGCGGTGCTGGTGGCGGTGGCCGATCCTGCCCCCTGCGGCAGGAGCTTTTAGAGCTGCTGACTTGGGGCCAGCGCCTTGGTTTTTTTTTTTTTTAAAGTGCTGAGCTCACGGCCCCTGGGGCCAGGTCGGCACTTTTTATTTTATTTTATTTTATTTTATTTTATTTTATTTTTCATTTTAGAGTGCTGACCTGGCCACCCCTGGGGCCTGGTTAGTGCTCCTTTTTAATTTAATTTAATTTATTTTTATTTTTATTTTTATTTTTATTTTTTTACTGCTGACCACGTGGCCCGCCTACCAGCTGTAGCACAGGCCGGTCATCTTTTCTTTTTCTTTTTCTTTTTAGTTTTGCCAGCCCACGGTCAGGTCCAGTGCTCACGGGCCGGTACCAGGCCCATGCACCAGATTTTAAAAATATATTTTATTGTATTTTATTGTATTTTTTTCTTTACTGCTGACCTCATGGTTACCTACCAGCTGTAGCATGGCTGGTCGGCTCCCCCTTTTTTTTTCTGGAGGCTCCTGGACCCTCCCTGCAGCCAGGACAGCGGAGTCCAGGAGAAGACACTGCCAGAAAATGAAACAAAACAAAACAAAATGGGGGCAGTTTGTTATTCATTTTGTTATGTAATGAAACAAATAATGAATAACAAAACAAACCAAAATTTTGTGCCCATCTCTACTAGCCATTTAAAAGAGCCAGCTGCCCAGAGTCTCATAATTCCTGGGCCTGAGTTGCCCTGCCCTCACATGAAGTCTTGGGTTTGCAATTTATGGAGAGGAGAGACTGCCCATTTGTGGGGGGGGCTGTGGAGGTCCCCTTAGATTTTGAGGCCCTAGGCCTCATACATACATACATACATACATACATACATTCATACATACATACATACATACATACATACATACATACATACATACATACATACATACATACATACATACATAGTAGTAATATTAGTTTTATCTGTAACCAAAGATTCAGAAAGTGTGCTAGCCCGTACCGTTCTTTCATTTATTTCTACTTAGTATTTCAAATAATGAATATCAATGCATACTGCATGTTAATTTTCATATAGGTTTTGCATCTGGTAAAAGTAGTGGATAAAGAATAAATTAATAGGCTTGTGTCTCTATGAGTGTGTTTATTTAGGCCAAAACAAAAGTCCCGCCGCAGCAAAATAGCTCTCATTTCCTATGGAATTTGTCATGGTTGCTATCTAACTGTGACTAATATACATTGGTCTCAGTAGATGTAGAATCTATGATGACATTTGAAAAGCATTCCCCCCAAAGGGGTTGGTGCACGGTGAGGGATGGGGTGAGGGGGAACCTACCTAAACTCTGCTTGTCAAGACAAGGAGACTTTTTATGTGCCTAATAAGGTGCAATCTGTGTATTACATGTACAGACTGCATGGCCAATCTGAAGTTTCAAAGGCCCCTTGCTTTCGAATTCTTGAAATATAAACCGAGGGTGGGAAGGTAGGTCTTTTGTTTCACAACAAAGGTTGAAATCTCATTCCAGTTAACTTCAGGTTCCAATTAAAAAAGAAAAGTGTGTATGTGTGTGGGTGCATGGGAGGGAGGAAGGGAATCCAGGCTGCATCCTATCTGTCAACAGATTCCTCTCTTCTTCTTTGCTTCAACCTGTCTTCCTTGTGAACAAGCTTTCAGGGATCTGGTGAAGACAGACAAATGTCTAAACAGAGAAAACAGGAACCAATTGCAATTTAGCTATTTCTTTGGAGTGGTAGGAATCCATGTTGAGAAATGACTCATAAACCTTTGATTGAATGAGTAAAGCTGCCGTGGAGCCATTTTCTTCTGCCAAAACTTACTAAAATCCCCCCACCCCCTTTGTAACCTGTGGCTTCTCATTTTCCCTTTCCAGCATGCCCTAGTAATTATTATTATTATTTAATCAGAGAGAGATGGATTTATTTAGTAACCTAGGCACCAGACTTTTGAACAGTGTGGAACCATTTGGGAAACGGTGTTTCCTCTATAGCCAAGATTTTGCAAATATGACCAAGCTAAACTGATGGTATGATGAATTTTCCAGTCCCATTCCAAAATTGATAATGCTGCTACGAGGGCCATTTTGATTATCACATCTTTTCTTCTTCTTTTTCTTAGTGTTTCTTGGTGTGGGGGTTGGCTGTTCTTGTTTTTGCCTTCCATTTGGCTCGGTTGTAAGCTAGGTCTGGGTGAACCCAACACAACTTCATGTTGTTGTCAAGAGTGTTCATCTAATGCTGTTTCAGACATCCCCTTGGTCAGGTTCTGCTGACCTCCAGGGTGAGACCATTTTTGGCCAGAGTTTCTTCATTGGCATGCAAGACATGTCCATATCAGTGTAGTTGGGCTTCATGCATCTTGTCATTGATTGGTCCAATGCCATATTTTGATCAGATGTCACCATTGCACACAAGATCCTTTCACATGAGGTAGGAGGTCCATCGCAGCATCTTTGTCTCCATCACTAAGATGATGTTCTTATTGTTCTTATTACATGAATCTTATAAATTCCTCAATCACAGGTCTGTTAAAAGACCCTGTTACCATTTTGGATACAGGGGTTGAGTTTGCATTGATATTGGCATCAAAGACATGAAGAAGGACTTTTGTGGGGGTGTGGTGAATACAGGAAAAAGATTCTTGTTCTTAGTGATTTTCCAGGTTGCACCACCCTAAAGCTCCTCACCAAGACTTTCCCCTATTTTCCTGATGCCCCTTGAAAACAAGACCCTGATCTAGGTTTTCTCATCACCCCACCCCTAAATTTCTCCTTTTATCTTTTTGATGCTAAAATCTGCTGTCCTTGTCCAGGGAATCTTATGAGGGAAAGATGCCAACTTGCACAGAAATAAAGGGGATCCCTGTAGTCAATACAAAATGAAATACCAATGAAATATTAGGTAATGCCTTTATAGACTATTAAAATAAGTCATGATACAATATGTGATCAGGTTTATATCAGTGTGAAGAACTTAAAAGTCCAAATATTTATTGCAAGATGGATTTTGCCAGGAAAATTACTTTTAGATGTCAAGTCCTAGAGTTCATGTCAAGATGGATTTTGCTAGGCAAGTCCTTTTTACATCTAACTCAGGAGTCTTGCAGGAAGTAGTATGGTTACTGTATTAAGTTTACAGCTGAGGCAGCTGTTGATTGAATTTCACTTCTTGGTTCTTCAAAGAAGCACAGACCAGTTTTTGCTGATAAGGACAGGCCCCATTTTCCATAACAGCAGGGTTAAATGCCTGTACTGCAACTAAAACTGTGCTCACAACCTGGGGTTCAATCCCAGGTAGCAGGCTCATGGTTGAATCGGCCTTCCATCCTTCCAAGGTTGGTAAAATGAGTACCGAGCTTGCTGGGGTGGGTGTGGGGGACAATGTGCAATTAAACTGTAAACCGACCAGAGACTACTTGTAGAGGGTGTGTTAAGTGTGGTCAAATCAAAACTAACATAGAGACTTTAATAAGACTTTCAAGGGAAACTAGGTATGTAAGGAGTGGTTCTACCAGTCTCCCTGCTCCATTGAGTTTCTATGGTAGCGTGGGGATTTGAACACAGATCTTCTCAGGCCCAGCCTATTCCTCTGTCCACTACACTATACTGGGTACCCATGACCTTCAGAGACTGAGGCTCAAATTCCTTTTTGACCATGGGAACCCACTGGAGTATGGCGATTCAGCTAAGCAAATTTCCCCTATCTCTGGAATTTTTTATGTTGTACAAATTTTATGTCATACAACCCTTTTGCTATACGAGGGTCCACTGTATTGTGGTCAGTTCTCATTGGGAGGAGGCGTTCTGTCAATTTCACCTCCCCCCCCCACACACACTCCAAGAGGCTGTTAAACATACAAATATATAGCATACAACTCTGGCAAAAAAGAATTCTTGGCTAGTTATCTCAACATCTTACCATCTATGTTGGTTATAAATACAGTGGACCCTCGTATAACAAACAGTTTGTAAAAATTCCACAGATAGGGGAAATTTGCTTAACAGAATCGTCTATGGGGTGAATCTGTACAACATAAAAATGGTCACAATTATGGATTACTCTGTTTTCAATGCACTCCTATGGGAAATTTGTATAAAGGAAAATTTGCTTAACATAATTTCATCTGGCACGAATTAATTCCTTTATACAGGGTACCACTGTAGTAGAACAGATTGAAGCTAAGAAAAACGATGGGAACCTTAGCACAGTGGTCACCTGTTTGCATTCATGATGAATCACAACTGTCCCTTAAAAGAGTGATGAATGCTGGAGAGATGTTGCCCCCACCCCAAAGACAAGGCTCAGAGGATCTGTGTGCAAAATTCTCCGGAAAGTTAAATAGCCGTGAAATTTGGCCGGGCAATCCCTTGTATAAACAGCAACACAACTGAAAATTCACATGGGACTATTCAGTGGTTGTTAAGTATTCCAGTGGAAAGACTTTCACCTGTTGCTTTAAATCAACTCCTAGGAAAGGCCCGTCTGCTGGCAACTTTGAGCTGCAGCTCAGGGGCAGAAAGACATCAAAGTGGGGGGTGGGGTGGGGTAGCAGAGCAGGTGGCAGGTAGGCACCTCCTGGATAAAAGGAGTGTGAAGGCAGTCAGTGACAAACCAGATGGGCCTGGGGCATGAACACCTGGATGTATGAGCAGCATCATTGTGGTTCTCAATTCTTCTCAAAAAAAGGAGGACGATGTGTGGAACAGAGAGTGAACAGGAGCCCATTTTCTCATTAGGGCTACACTGAGGAAATCATGAAATGCTATGAAATTGCATCTTCCCAAAGGTTGGTGCTCAGTTTAAAAATATGGAACGGGATCCAGTCTCAAGAAGGTGTTATGGACTTCGGCCAAATGACTGGGAATCAAAAGTCAACTTTTTCTGGCTTTATATTGGGCCACAGTATTTCTCTATACCTCTCACCTATCTCTGTTGTTTCTGTTCACCCATCCACTCATCCTTTGGGCAGTCTCTTCATCCACCCATTTATTCTCTGTACCAACTGTGATTTCATTTTAAAAGGAGTTCATTGGCGCATTCAAAGAAAAGCAAGTGTTGAATGCACTGGAAATGGTTTTTGCCTCAGCACAGTAGTTAGAAGCCCAGGATTCTCTATTTATTCATGCAGTGTCATTTAGAGGCCACCTCTAATTAACTGATTTATTAATGGGTTTTTAATTATTATTGTATATTTAATTGTTTTTAAACCAATAATTTGCCGTGCTTTTCATGTTACGTGCAGCACTAAAACAAGGGGAGCTACCTTGGGTCTGCTTACCAGCGGAAAAACAAGGCTACAGATGATACAAAGGAAGGAAGGAAGGGAGGGAGGAAGGAAATTTCCCCTCTCTTCCTCTTGGAGAGCAGGAAAAACTGAATTATTCGGATTCCCAAAGTGTGAAACCTTTCATTCTTAATCTCTGTACTGTACTGATAGTCGTTTAGCCAATGGCTCTGTGATTGATTTCAGTGCTCCTTTGGTTATCACTGAATTTCATATCTACCTAGTGCTATGAAAAATATAATCTATCTGAATAATGAAATTCCAGTCTCATTCCAGTTCTTACATGTAAGATGTTCTTATTTTCAATAGGTCTCAGCAATGGACAGTGGCCTTTGCTGTGAGAACTGTATATTTTATTTTGGAAACTTGGCAAGCACCCATTTAACCACGGGGACTTAGAAGAGACGGAACAGCACGCATGCATTTTCGAAAATGGTTTTGACAGAATTAAAAGCCACATTTCTGGAGTGCAATTCTGAATATAATTTTACACAGCATGCTTGCAGGCTCCTCTTTTTTACATCAGAAACTCAAGGTCCAGCAGCAAAAGTATGTGTGTGTATGTGTGTGTGAAAAAGGGGGGGGGAGGGAATGAGGTTTGTCAGGGAAGCCATGTGCAAAATGGTGACTTAGGACAAATGACCTTATATAGGATGATCAGTGTGAACCTGAAAGTTACTTTCTAAAAGCAATTAGTGACATCCATAGATGTACAGTCCTGGAAAAATAGTTCAAAGATTTTAGAACTATATGTTGACAGTTGTACATAGCATTTCCCCCTGTATGAACTGTATTTGAGCAAATGTGAATGCCATATAATCTGTTGTCCCGTGACACCAAACTCATTCTCTTCTTCTCTACCTTGATGAGACCACAAATCCTCAAAAAGGCAAGAGGAACTTTGCAGGGATGAAGACTTGAGTTGTGGGACTTGCTGTCAAGTCAGACTTAAGTCACATCAGTGCTTCAATTCAGACTCAGCTCCAGACTTGGAACCCCCCTCCCTTTTTCTGGAGGAAAAAAGCTTGTTTTTAAGAGGGATTTTGTACCAAAGACTCAGTCTTGGACTTGGGATTTGGTACCAAAGACTAGGACTGGACTGGGAACTCACACCGAGAGACTTGCCAACATTCTAGGCAATATACTTGACACAGTGAAAACCAGTAATTTTTAACAGTGTGATAGTCCTCTTCCATTAGTTTGTGAGGCCACTGTCTGCAACTATAAAAGGAACAAGGGCTTCACTATAAGATTTCAGGATGCAGGCAAGATGATAAGGATAATTAAAGGAATTGATTATTTTTCATGGATGTATAATGAAATATTACTTGTAGATATTAATACAAATCCTCTCTCCCAACCCATTGGTCTGAGCTCAAGGAGTTGTGAGTTATTAAATGAAGGCGTAGGCTCCTTGTGACTGCAAGTTTGGAATAAATTGATTTTAGTCATAGCTTTGAAAAGTTACTTTTTTATTATACCTCCCAGAAACCACCAGTCAGCATAGCCATTTCATGTCCTTTTGGAATGACATCTATTCTTTTGGGGGCTATTTCTCTCTCTCCCATGTTTATATGCTTGTTTTAAGTTCTACTCATGGTTAGACTCTCTCTATAGGGAGAAAGGCAGGTTAGAAAAGAAGCCAGCGAGCAAACAAACAGATCCCTGAGTAGGCCATATCATTTAAGTAGCATCAACACATCTTTGAAATAGGTGCATTTTTCTGTAGAATGAAGCTGTATTGGTGCTGATGCTACCTTTTTGTGGGAAACAATACGGCTGTTCAACCTTGCATATTAACTGTAAGGCTGAACAGAGCAAATTATGCATGTCTAAAATGAGGATAGGAAGGCCTTTGTTTTGGTCTTCAGCCTTTTCAGCAGGAACTCCCTCAGTAACATACCATCAACCATATTGAGAATCTGTTTCCCAGACTGTCCACTCCTCTTAGCACTAACTGGCACTTACACTCTCAATGACTTATTCTGATACAGTGACTCCTGCCTATTGCGAGAGTTAAGGACCCGACCTGACCCGCGATAATTGAAAATCCACGATTTGCAGATGCAGGTCGGGTTGGGCCTGGGGGCCCTAGCTGGGGGCCCTTTACTTACCCCAAGCCCGGTGCTGCCCTGAATGGGCCTGCGAGGGCCTTCCCAGGCCTTCTGGAGGCCCGAAAATGGCCACACTATGAACCAGAATTGACTTCCGGATTGCCGAAAATCACTTCTGAGGCCTCCGACAGGCCTAGAAAAGCCCTTGGACTTCACAGGGAAGCCATTTTCAGGGGCCCAGAAGGCCTGGGAAGGCCCTCACAGGCCCATTGGGGCAGCACCAGTCCTGGGGTAAGTGAAGGAGGCCTGAAACAGGCCTTCCCCCCTTATCCCAGGGGGGGCTTTTTCATATACTTTGGTCCTACAATATAGTAGGACCGCAGTATATGAACCACGAATGCGCAGGGGACCATTGTAATTTCAAGAATAAAAATGTTCCATTTTCTTATGACTGTGAATATTTAAACAGCAAACTAATTATCAACATGACTGCTGTGTAACAAATGTGCTTCAATATACCTTAACAACCATTTTATGCCAGCTATCATCAATGAACATCAACACTATCTTTGGAAGAAAAGAAATTTCAGCAAAAAGGTGGGGCTTTCTTTGATTTTAGTTATTGGTTGACTCTGATAGGTTGACAGTAGAGATGGGCACGAATCAAAAAAATGGTGTTTCGTTTGTCGTTTAGGGGGTCCGTTTCAGTTCGTTTCCCTTTTTTGTGAATTTTTGCAAAAAATTCATTTTCATTTTCATTCGTTTCGTTACCGTTTTGTTACCATTTATTTCATTTTTTGTGATTTTTTTAGCATTTAAAGCAGTTCAATGTATTGCCGTAACAAAAACGAAATGGATGACAAAATTTCTGGTGTTTCTGTTCATTTCGTTTCATTTTAGAGACAAAATTCGTTTGTCATTTTGTTACATAACGAAACAAAAAAACAAAAACAGAAATGAAAAATTGTTCGTTTTGTGCCCATCTCTAGTTGACAGTCTCTCCCCCTCCCCCAGTCAATCAAGCTAGAAGACACCATGCAGGGTTACAATAACCTCCAACAAAATGTACCCCAAATATTTAACTCATTGGTATCAAAATGTATAAAATAATAGAACTGCAGCATTGGAAGGGATTTCCAGCAGTCATCTTCTCTAAGCCTTCACTACTTTAGGATGTAGCTTAAAAAAAGGTAGAACAAGTTTATTTCAACCATGCGGTGATTCAGTACAGTTTTCGGTACAGAAAGAAACTTATCTAATTCAATCTAAAAGTTAGGAGCTTTAAAAAACTATTTGAGACAAAAGCTAGCATAGCAGCACTTAGTGCCTTGCACTCTACTGTGTTATATACCACTTGTGCACTTGCTTTAAAATGTTTACAATTCCTTTTTAAAAATGCACAAATAGTTGCTTTTCTTGGTTCCCCATCGTGGTGTTGACATATGTAGGGCAAAGGAGAACAGGAAAGCTGGGGGCAGGAAGGAATTGATGCGTATGTGTGTGTGTGTGTTTATTTCAAAGCCTGATTTCAAAACCTTTGGAGGAGAGCCAAAACTGTGAACAATGACTGCACTGTAGCAAATTTTTGCTCCAAGTGGAAAATTCACAAATAAAGCAATCTGGTACTTCTTGCCCTCTCTTTACCCACCCCCTTTAAAAAATCTCTCTTTTTTTGCCACAGAGAGCTGTTTGCAAAAATGCTTGGAGGTGTGATATAATCCCCTATAATTACACGTTTTGTGATTGAGCATTCCCTGGCTGTTTAAATGGATTAAAATTTGATTTAGAATGCTGGGAGGCATTTCAGGCAGGCTGGCAAAATAATTAGCAATTAATACTCTATGGTGGTTCAGCAGCCATTGTTCTGGTTGGGCTTTGTCACTGGAGCTCAGGCTGGAAGGAGTTGTGAATGGGTTTTGGAGTGTCTTTGCTCATTGGCTGGAACTCTTGGTGGCTTTTGTGTGCAGGTGGGCATAGAAAGAAGAAAACTCATTGAGCAAGCCAGCAGGGGGATAATACTAGGGCTGCCTTCTCCTTTTACCTCGGCAGTGTGAGAGCCAAGCTGCCCCCTAATGGTTAAAAAAAGCAAACAAAAATGAATAGGCCCAAACCCCAGGAAAGTTCCTGCTTTGCAATTCGACACCCTAGAACTCTCTAGCTCTCATAGCTACTGGGAGTGGTGTAAAGGGTATTCTGGTACTGGAAGTCCAACCAAATAGCTTTTTCTAATTTCTTGGCTGAACTGTTGCTCTGCCTTTTATTTTAGTATATTGATTGGCTTATACATTTGTACAAGCTCTTTGGTATTAGACTCTCATAGCAATAAAAAGTGTTGGCCAGGAGTTCTGAAAGGTGTTGTCCAAGAACACCTGGGGACCCAAGGTTAGGAACCACCATCCTAGATGCTGTGGGTCATTACCTGACCTGACATACAGTTTCAAATGAGCCACCGAAATAAATGAGCTCTGCCACTGAAAATGGCAGCAGAGTGTGCTCCTCAATAGCTGTTCCATCCTTTTGCATGTCATTTCATTGTTTCATAATCAGTGTGACAAGCAGTGATGTGGTGCAGGCGTAGAGCAATGTGGAATGTCAAAAAGCAGAATGAGAACATTAAAATAGACACATATAGGTATGAAGATATCCTACTTAGCGTTTCCTGCAGGTGTGGGGTTCACTTTTCGAATCCTAAAACTGCCACTTGGCCTGATTGACAATGTCTTTCAGGTGCATGTTGGCAATTTACATGCCCTTATTGACATTGATTTGCCATCTCCTCTTTTGGTTGCCCACGTAGCTGCTGGCCATCTATTTTCAGATGGTACACAGTTTTGGCAATGGCAAACTTCTTCCAATCTTTGACTCCCTGCCTGAGGACTCTCCTACCACAATGAAATCATGTCTCTAGTGGATTATGAAACAATAGCTGCTTGTCACGGAGCCGACGCAGCCTCCAAACAAATAGCAACTGCTATATTCGTAAGCAGGCATGTATGGCTTCGGACTGCCACCATTACCAATGATGCCCACAACTGCATTGAAGACCCCCCCCTTTGATGGTGAGGGTCTTTTTGCCTCCACTACAGATGAAGCATTGGATAACATCCTAAAAATGCACAAGACTTCCCAATCCTACACTTATCACGGATCTTCTTCCCACTCTACTTTTCACCAGCAACAACATCAACAGTGGCGACATCCGTACACGTCTCACCAGCCACGCTCTCAACCTCACTACCCACTATCTAACACCTCAACACCCTTTCAGCGTCAGTCCAACCAACCACGCCAATGCCAATGACAGGCCTCTCGCTGTTTCGATCGCAAGCAGAAGTAGCTCCCCTGACTCGACCCCAGTTCCTATTCATCACTCGCACATCCAATTGTGACCATTTCTCCCAATTTGGCAAACAGTAACAACAGACTCCTGGGTACTATCCATTATAGAATCCAGCTACACCATAGGTTTCCATACCTTACCACTTTTAGGTCAGGTCATCACACCTCCTCCATCCCAAACACTGCAGGACGGAAATTAACACCTTATTGTCCAAACAAGCCATAGAACTTGTCGCACCAGATGACACCTTTGGGTTTTACTCCCACTATTTCTGTCCCCAAAATCATGGAGGACTCCATCCTATTCTGGACTTGCAGGACTTAAACTCCTTCATTCTCTAATGTTTCTGAATGACTACCCTTTAGTCTATTCTACCATTGCTAACCAAAGGAGACAGGTTTGCCGTGATTGATCTCCAAGATGCCTATTTTCACCTTTCTATAAAGCCAGAACATTGTAAATACCTTTGATTCCAAGTAGATTCATCAACTTACCAGTTCAAGACACTTCTGTTCAGCCTTTCCACCACACCCAGGATATTCATGAAGTGCCTTGCACCTTCATCTCCAAAGCGTGAATGTCTTCCCCTACTTAGACAACTGGCTTCTGGTCGCACCTACAAAACATCAAGCACAAAAAGACATTGATTACACTCTGCACATACTTACCTCTCTGGGTAACTTCACAAAACCAGTTCTTCAACCATCTCAACCTGTTCATTACATAGGAACCATTCTCGATTCAACTCGGGCACAAGCCTTCCTGCCAGAAGACCAGAAACAGAAAATTCTCTGAGCCCTCAAGCCTCTCCATCACCCCAGAGTATTGGCAAAGGCAGTCCAACACCTCCTCAGTGTAATGTCGTCAACCACTGCTATACTGATCAATTCCAGGCTCAAAATGCAACTGCTCCAAGTGTGGTTTCTCTCTAATTTCCATCCACAGACAGACCACAATAACAAGATCCTGGTACCTACCTCAAACATCTATGCCAGCCTTCGATGGTGGGCTGCTAAACATCACCTCACTCAAGGTCACCCCTTCCATCATCACTACCCCACCAATCAGGCTACCACCAATGCCAGTGACATGGAGTGGGGCACTCACTGCGACAATCTCTGAGCTCACAGTCTATGATCAAACAAAGAAAAATGCCTTCACACAAACCTTCTTGAACTCTTGGTAATTCTCAAAGCCTTCAAGGCCTTCGAACCCTGACATCTGAGTCACATGGTTCAAGTTGTCACAGAAAACACCACAGCCCTCTACTACCTCAGCAAGCATGGAGGGACCAATTCTTGCACCCTACTCTGGGTGATGCTAGAATTTGGGAGTGGTGCTACCTTCAACACATCTACTGTATAGCCATTCACATTGCATCAGAGCACCTCAGCCGCCTAACCCACAACATGCACAAGTGGAGCCTTCATCACACTGTTTTCCAAGACCTCTGCCACTGCTGGGGCACTCCATAAATAAACCTATTTGTGAGACAAACCAACAAGAAATGCCACCTTTGTATTCCAGTTCCAGTTTCGGGGTTCTGCTTCTGGTTTCACCACAGTGAGATGCCTTGATAAGCTCTCTGGCTTATCAGGCTGAATTCCTCCAGATAAACAGGACCCAAAAGGGTAAGTCCCCCAGGTGTGTGTGAAGAGAGGCAGCATATGGGGGCTATGAAGAATTGCGGCAGCAAGCTTTGTAGCTTCAGAATCGCATTATCTCTCCTGTTTGGAGAAAAGTCTGCCTGCCCACATGGCAGTGCTTCAAACTGCGTGCATTGAACAATGTAAATAATTGTAGATATTTTGGAACTTTACTGCTGTAACTAAGACTGTATGTTTTCCCCTAATTTTTATATATGAGCTTCATCTTGGACACTTTTCTTTCTGCTTCAATAAATACTAATACCCCCCCTTCCTGAAAAGGCGGCTACAAGAGGATGTTGGGAGACTAAATTTTAAGACAGTATTATTTTGAAGCTGTTACATTCATATATTGTTCTACAGAGTCATCTGCCTGGCTGGGAGAAGAAAAAAGAAAAGAACTATTTGACCTTGGAAATCTCAATGCTTCCAAAACAAACTCTTTAGATAACGGACTTGGATTTTTCTCCCCCTCCCCCTCCCTGTCTTTGCTGTCCTTCCCCCCCCTCCATCTTGGAAGTGATTAAACCTTTGAAATGGATTATAATTGAGTGCAACCAGAACAATGAGCCAGGAACCAATGTCAGATGAGCAATTTATGGATTTGCTTGATAAAATTCAGAATATAGCAGACTCTTTTCAGTCTGAGCTTTTCCCCAAGCTTAATTCAGAAGCAGATGAGAGTCCCAACTTTAACCTAGATCAGAACACTGAGCCCAATATACAAGTTACAAGAAATATTCAGAAGGAGTATTTGAAGAATATGGAATGTAGCACTGCCCGAGAGACTGAGCTTTATCCAGAAGAGGAGAAAAGTCTCAGCTTCAATCCTGACTTGAGCATGAAGCTGGAACAGAGCATTCACCCCAATTTGCAAGTTTATAAGTTATTTGCCTGGGAGACAGAATTCTCTTCAGAAGCAAAGGAGAGGCTTAATCTTAACCTTGTTTGGAGTACGGGATTGGAATAGAGAATTTTCCCCAATTTACAAATCTATCAGTTACAATTTACTACAACAGGAAATATACAGGGAGGATGTTTGGAGAGTTCTGCCCTGGAGGTTTTTGCATCACAGGATGGACTGAAAGGGAAACATCCTATAAATCCCTGGCTTAATGAATCAATCACATAAAAAGCTATTAATGGATTACAATGAATTATAATGCAATGCAATCAAAATTACATATGAGTCCGCTGGTACTCCTCACCCGCCAATCCAAATGGATACTCCTCCAGAGCATTGGCATCCTCTATGGCTTTCCTGAGAGGAATTAGCCCCCCAGACATCAGCAGGGCTGCTACATGGGCTACTCCATCAACCTTTGTGACCCATTATAAGCTTGATGCAGCCTTTGACAGAGCTGTATTATCTTCATTGTTACCATGATGACTGACCGCTGGTAAATCTGCTTGCTAGTCACCCTATGTGTGTATTCACAGATTCCACAAAGAAGAAAGTTTTAGTTACTTACCTGTAACTCTAGTTCTTCAAGTGAGCATCTGTGAATTCACACTACCCACCCTACCTTCCCTCTATCTGTCACATCTGTTCTTCTCTCTCCTCTACAGTGGTGGATTGCAGGGGAACTGAAGCTCAGAGACCAGGAATGGAGGAGCATGCACAGTGGGAGGAGGAGGTCCTATCTCTGGAACGGCTTTGGAACACCGATGATCTTCATGCAGGCGCAAAGCAAACCCTGTGTGTGAATTCACAGATGCTCACTCAAAGAACCAGAGTTACAGGTAAGTAACTAAAACTTCTTATTGATGTTTTTCACGGAGTCCAAAGTGGCTGAGGTGGTCATTCCATGTCTGAACTTGCCACTGCAGTTCATTCCTAGTGGTAGTAGCAAGCATGGCATCATCAGTTTAGAGAATAATTTTGCTACAGTTCTTGTGTGATGGTATTCATGACTAGTATAAACAGAAGTGCAGAGCCTTGATGCATTCCAGATGCCACCGGAAAACTGTTTGAGAGGGTAGCCTGTGATTACGGAAATCAATCAATGTGGGACATGGACAATGGCCTTCTCCTGGGCTTGGAATGCCATGGACAATGGCTGGGTCTTCTCTCTATGTTTCTCTATGAGCTGATAAGTTGCAAAGATGGCATTCTGCATCCTGGGATGAAGCCAAATTGGTTGAGGGTGAGTTGATTTACAGGTATGAAGACAGCAAAACTGAAGCAGACATTATAGTTTGAAACTGGACAAACTAGGTAGAGGACTGCAGATTTTGCCTGTGTTTGCATTTTCAGCATTGTCTGATCCTCACTGTTTAAATAAGGTCACAGACAGGACTTCATCTTTGTTCTGGCAACACAGCCTCCTCAGACTTCAAAATAAAAGGCACACATGATGATGTTAAATCTGTTTTGTTAGAATCTCAGCCAGGGCATTATTAAAATGGTGGTTGATTCAACCCGTGGAGGATTTGAAACATGAGCTTAGCTTTCACAGCAGTGAAGCATGATTGTGCAGAACAATGATCACTGTACCATGGAGAAGACCTGTAATGCACTCCCACTTAAAAGAAACAAAACAACATCTGATCCTCGGGTAACCTTAGAAGCTATTTGCTCTAGCAGGTCAGAAAAATGCTCAAGTAGCTGAGATTAAAAGAGCTTCACTGCCAGCCCAAGCAGAGTTTCAGTTCCAACGTGACATCCAAAATCATCTTTAAAACTCCCTCCCTCTTACTTTTGCCTTTTTATCTTCTTTGTGGGTGTACATTTGTTATCCATGCTGTGTAAAGCATCTGTCTAAGGGGCATGTCCAAAAATCTGCAAAAAGCATATACATTAATCCAACACACACAACCCTGATAACTTCAGAGTTATTATTATGTCTCTTCCAGCACGGTAGTGTTTGTAAAGAGGCATGTTCAGAAAAGGATGATCAGGAAGAATTAGGAAGTAGACAGGAAACAGCAGCAAGCATTTCTTGAGCTTGGCCTAGGTTTTCTTTAAGTCACCTTAAGATATAGGCATTATTTTCATGCTACATTTTGTCGCAGGCAGGAGAATGCCATTCTGGGCCACCAATGGCAACAAGAAGAGATTCTGCCATTAATCAAACAACATTCTGGGTCATCTTCCAGCAGAGATATTTAGATTCAGGGCAAGGATCTCCCCACCTTGACTACAAGCTTCTTCTACTTGGATCTCTAACCAATGATCAGATAAAACACCATTTAAAGCCTAGATAATGTTACAAAGAACCAAGATCTGGATCTGAGCCTAGAAAGTGTCACATACAGCTGAGTCCTGATGAATCCACAATGCTGTTGCCATGAGCCCTGACCCTGAGTAGACACATGTAGACTTGGGCATTGGGTGGGAGAAATGCCCCAATTGCTTTGGTCCAAGGCTGATGCTCTTAGATCCACTCACTGCCGGACTATAGACCTCTGACCTTCCCAATCTGGAATTTTGTCCCAGTGTTGCAGGTCTTTGGATGGAGAGATCTTAAGGTCAAGGTCTGTGATGGAGGAGCTTCTTCTTCTTAAGCACTGCTTATTTGTATTGGGAAAAGGGAAGAAGGTGAGCACCAGCTTTTTGCACTGTCCCTTGTTGTCTTCCACCTTTCTTTTATAAATGTTAACTTCCCTTGGTTTTAACAGGATGGAAGTAATGACACCAGCTCCATAACCAGTGTAGTTTTTAGAGATGGGCACGGAACTAACATTTTTTCATTTCCGTTATTCATTAGTCATTCCGTTACGTAACGAAATGACAAACGAAAATTGTGATGAAAATGCAATGAAACGAACAAAACCACGAAAATTGTGGTCGTTACGTTTCGTTTCCGTTAATGGTGATGCACAATGAAATGAGCTGTTTTAAATGTTAAAAAACGCCCTGGACATCTGTAAAAACGCAGCGATAATTACTTATATTATCTGATAATACCTACCAGAGGGGGTGGGGTCCTTAAAAGGTGCATTTATGTCTTTTCCCAGATCGCTGTATTTTCCCCCTTTACGGGGAGTTAGGGGACATCGACCCAAAATGGCTCCCAGATGCCTAATATTGATTGATTTCTTGGGTATTAAAATACCCTGGACATCTGTAAAAACACAGTTATAATGCGATAATTATTTGAAATAATTACCTACCAGGGGGGTTGGGGTCCTTAAAATGTTTGTTTTTGTTTTCTCCCATCACGATGTATTTTTCTTTTCCCTTTAAAATGGATGTCGCCACCAGCCACAAAATGGAGGCAAGCCATGTGATGGGATCATGTTCAACCAATAGCATGCCCAGGTTGCAGACTGGGCAGGTCTGGCAGCCACAGAGGGCATAAAAATCTCTGGCAGCCCCCGTCCTCCTTGCAGTCTCTGGTGAGAGTTAGGGTGGGATTGCTGTCTCTGCGACTCTAGCTTCAGTCCTGCAGCCTCCCTATGTGCGTGCCTCCTGCGTACCTTTCGGTGACTACCCTCCCTTGCCCCACAGTGCAGTCACTCTGCGGCTGCCTTGCACCCTGGCAATGCCCACCGCTGCCTTTGCAGCCTCCCTGCGTACCTAGTCTATACTGTGTCTCTGCCAGCATCCATTTTTTTTAGTGTTTTCCCTCTGGTCTGGGGCGTTGGGGGACACCTGCGCATGGAAATGCTTTAAAAATTGCCCAAAAAGCGGATAGAAATGACAAACGAAAAAATGAAAAACTGAAATGAAAATTTTCCAAAAATTCGCAACAAACAGAAACGAACCGAAACAGACCTCTCAACGACAAATGAAAAACCGAAACACCATTTTTTTGTTTCGTGCCCAGTCTCTAGTAGTTTTGGTCTTTGGAGTATTAGGAGCAATCAGGTTAGAAAGGTTTAGATTCAACAGATGGCAGGTCTGTCCCAATCCATTCCTGATTAAGGAGCTCTATCACATCATTCTTGCATGTGACAACAAGAAATTTCAGAACATTTCCCCCATTCCTGTGAGAACACAAGACATTTTCTGGCAGTCTCAGGGAAGGCTTTTGCAGTATTATTTTTAACATAAAATTTAAAACCAGCAAATTGGACAAATGGCAGAAAGGATGTTGCTAAAACAGACCAGCTTCTGCATTGTTGCATGGATTTTTAAAACATACAACCCTCACTTACTTACTTTCTTTCTTTCTTTCTTTCTTTCTTTCTTTCTTTCTTTCTTTCTTTCTTTCTTTCTTTCTTTCTTTCTTTCTTTCTTTCTTTCTTTCTTTCTACTTCCTTTTCATTCATCAGCCAACCTTTTTTCTGCTCACCAGGCGTCAGTGTCTGTGTGTTTTTGTGTGGTTTGTTTCACCAAGGAAAAAAAGACTAGTTTTGCTATGGGATATCATAGACAAATTGGAGAGCAGACAACAACAAACATGCTGTAGTCCTATCATGCTTGAACATGCTCTATGCAGGCTTTGGCAATGTGTCAGGACACCCTGGCTTTCCAGGAAGGAATAATTGAATAAGATTTCTTCACACCTCTACGCCCATCTGGCTCCTTATGATTCCTCCATTGGTGTCTAAGCAGTGTTGGTGGCACCAGCAAACACAGTCTGTCTCCTGCCCTCCTTCTTAATCTGTGGACCTCTTTGTAGATAAAGAGGGAGGTTGTCCACATCCAGCAGATGGGCCCTGGGACACCCTGTCATTGCTCACTGTATTAGGAGTCTAGGACAAAGCCGAGGACAGTTGCAAATCAGGCACAAATAAATCTGGTTTATTTGTGTGGTTGGGACCCCTTTGGGGGTCGAATGACCATTTCACAGGGGTTGCCATGAGCCAGTGAAGAAAAAGGCACAAATGGATTGGGTCTGGAGGAGGAGGGGAAGGGGGGAAGAGTTATAGCTTGATAGGTTGGAGGGAATGTCAGTCAGTGGCACCAGAGGCTGCAAATGGCTGAGGGTGGCTGTCTAGAGGGAAGTTCTCTACAGCACCTGCGGCAGTGGCGTGCCAAGGGGGCTTGTGGCCTCTTCCAAGCAGGGCAAGGGGTCACCACAACATGAGGAAATGTATTAAAGGGTCGTGGCATTAGGAAGGTTGAGAACGACTGATATTGGGGATTCCATCGTATGGTGCTTGAGGCATGCAGCCTCCAACATGAATCTTCCTGAACCCTGATCCTTCCAGGGGGTGAATGATATAGAGGGGGGACTGATTAATTATTTAAAATTCATTGACTACTGAGATATATCCATAAGTCTTGCTGACATTAATGGGAGCTAAAAGTCTGTGCCAAAGGGAGAGAAGAACAAAAGCAAAGAAAAGCAAAGTGTTCTGCTTATATACTGCCCCATAGTGCTTCAAGCACTTTCTGGACGGTTTATAATTTAATTATGCAGGCTACACATTAGGAATGTATACAACCCTTGGGAATGTTTAGCAATTAGCATGGTGCTGGAGAAGGACAAGCATCAGCATAAATGTGTAAATCTTTAAACATTTTCCAGCTAAGAAATTATCATGGAGCCTCTAAAATTGCATTCATATGTGTGGGAAGTGGATGCTAAGCTGAAATCCTAGTATCTTCCTTAAGATTTGTTCAATTTTAGTGGGATACGCTTTGCTTCATCTATTGATTGATTTAGGCTGTGTCAAAAGCCGGACAACATCTAGGTCCATTTAAAAAAAACCAAACACATTTGGATCAAAATTTGTCCAACATGTTTCTTTTAGTACTGTATTTTGAAAAACAGAGAGTACAGTAACCCCCCTGCCATTTCACGGTTCAGGTACTGTGGTCCCGCTATACCGCAGTATTGCAGTACATGCCCAAAGCTGCCCACCTGTGCTGCTCTGAGAAGTCTAGGGAGCAGCGGGGATCAGATCCTGCAATGCTGTCAGCCTGCGCTCCCCCGAGAAGGGTCAGGGCAGTGCACACAGGTGGCGGTGGGGATCAGATCCCACAACGCTGGCTGCCCGTGTTCCCCCAAGAAGGCTCAGGGCAGCACACGCAGGTGGTGGTGGCAGCTCAGATCCCCCAACGCCGCCCGCCCACACTGCTCTGAGAAGGCTCTGGGCAGTGACGGTGGGTGGTGGCAGAGGATCAGATCCCCCAATGCTGCACAGCCCGAGCGAGCGCTGTGGGGATCTGATTGCCCCTGTCCCCCAGGCCTCACCCAACCCCATCTGTATATCATGGATTTTCAGTCATCACAGGTCGAGTGGGTCCCTAACCCCCACGATAGGCGGGGGGTTACTGTGCAGTAAATGGATCCCACAAAATGGAAAAGTACCCCTTTAATCATAGAGCTTAAAAGCTCTTGGACTACCCATTGCTTTAACACAGATTTCCCCCTCCCTGTATGACTATGGGGGTTCCTAGCTCATGATAAATAGAACTGAAAGTGGACTTTTGGCAGAAGCCTCCAAAGATTGGGGGAGGGGAGAGGAAAGAAAGAAAGAAAGAAAGAAAGAAAGAAAGAAAGAAAGAAAGAAAGAAAGAAAGAAAGAAAGAAAGAAAGAAAGAAAGAAAATTAGTAAATAGGGAGGGTGGCTATAGGATTTGGGGACTGTACTCTAAAGAAGCAAATTTTCTTAGGTGGGAGTAAAATGTAATATAAAACCTTTTTTGAAGAGTATGTTGTTAATAATAATAATAATAATAATAATAATAATAATAATAATAATAATAATAATAATAATAATAATAATAATAATAATAATAATAATAATAATAAAAGCAAAAAAAAGTGTTCTGCTTATATACCGCCCCATACCACTACAAGTAGTCTCTGGGCAGTTTACAATTGTTAATTACAGTGTGCAGGCTACACATTGCCCCCCCAGCAAGCTGGGTACTCATTTTACCGATCTCAGAAGGATGGAAGGCTGAGTGAACCTTGAGCCTGCTACCAGGGATTGAACCCAGGTCGTGAGCAGAGTTTTACCTGCAGTACAGGCATTTAACCACTGCGCCACGAGGCTCCTCCTCCTCCTATTATTATTATTATTATTATTATTATTATTATTATTATTATTATTATTATTATTATTATTATTATTATTATTATTATTATTATTATTATTAATTGAATAAGATTTCTTCACACCTCTACGCCCATCTGGCTCCTTATGATTCCTCCATTGGTGTCTACAAGTAGTCTCTGGGCGGTTTACAATTGTTAATTACAGTGTGCAGGCTACACATTGCCCCCCCAGCAAGCTGGGTACTCATTTTACCGACCTCAGAAGGATGGAAGGCTGAGTGAACCTTGAGCCTGCTACCAGGGATTGAACCCAGGTCGTGAGCAGAGTTTTACCTGCAGTACAGGCATTTAACCACTGCGCCATGAGGCTCCTCCTATTATTATTATTATTATTATTATTATTATTATTATTATTATTATTATTATTATTATTATTATTATTATTATTATTAATTTGAATAAGATTTCTTCTTCTTAATAATAATAATAATAATAATAATAATAATAATAATAATAATAATAATAATAATAATAATAATAATAGTGTGTGTGTGTGTGTGTATTTGTGATCCTTATAGTTCAACAAGCTGCCTTTCACTGGATAATGGAATCTGCTGGTATTTTCATTCTATTTATGATCAATGTCAAAATACTCACCCACCCCACACCCGCAGGTTTGCCCCCCCCCCATTGCTGGGTGGATGCAATGTGGGGAGGTGGCAGGAAGGGTGCAAAAATGAACTTTTTTCCAAGGTGCTCCAAATCCTGGCTACGCATCTGCTATGAAATGTCACTTAGACCTGCAGGCAAGGGTGTCAACACTGTACAAAACTCAACCCTTTCATACGTCATCTCAAGATGTTGTTTTGTTGGGTTGGTCTTTGGACAGAACCCTGGGACCTTCCTCCCACCTGCTCATTTTCCCAGTGTGTCTTCGACATCCTATTGCCTTGGATACTATATCATTTGTTCCTGTCTGTAATGGCAGTCTGCTTCAATCACTAGCAAACTTTGCTAGCCAAGAAACCGTCAACAAGCAATGTATCCATATGGAATTATATGCTGCTGTCTAAACATTATGACAGAATTTGATGAGAGACAGTGGCCCGCTCTTCCTATTGTCTGCTAGTATTAACTCCATTCTCTGTGTGATGTTCAAAACTCTGAGTAATCAAAATGCATGTGCTTCCCCACATTTGCTTTGAATATTAGGAATAGGAATTCACTAGCTAGTCTGCCACCAGTTTTATATACCCAATATAACTGCAATTGAGAATATACAAGCAAAATTCAGATTCTGTGCCTCTGACCATTCAGAATTTTAAAAATCTGAAATTTCCAGATATCTGGAACTCAGTGTCTACATGAATACTGTATGTTCATTATTTCCCCCCTTTAAAAAATACAGTTTTGAAAGGTTTCCCCGTATTCTCTGACACCTTCCCAGAGATTATGCCAAAAAGAAAGAGTACACACCAGCAGCCAGCAGCACCTAGGCCAGTGATGGCAAACCTTTAGCACTCCAGATGTTTTGGACCACAAATCCCAGAATTCCGAGCCTAGATAGCCAATGACAAAGGACTGTGGGAGTTGTGGTCCAAAGCATCTGAAGTGCTGAAGGTTTGACCTAGATCAGTGGTGTCGAACCTTCGGCACTCCAGATGTTTTGGACCACAACTCCCAGAATTCCAAGCCTAGATTCCCAATGGCAAAGGACTGTGGGAGTTATGGTCCAAAACATCTGGAGTGTCAAAGGTTCGTCACCACTGACCTAGATAATAGGAAATTAGTGCAATGGGCATACAGTACCGCTTGGAACCTGAACCGTGGGAATGCCTGCAACAATGATGAAACAGAGGCCAGGTTGTGTTGGGGAGTGGGCTAATATCCCAGGAAGTAGAGACAGGCACACTGGGGAAGCAAATAACTTGTGGTTGGTTGGAACTGCTGAAATTTGTTTTTAAGTTGGTTTTTGCACCTTGCCTCAAGGACTTCTCTCTCTGTGTGTGTGTGTGTTTAAATTATCTTGAAGCATCTCATGTTAAAGGCCCAAATCCTCAGAGAATGCTCTAAACATCTCTTCTGTTTACTCACCTTGTTCACCTTTGTGGAGACGTGACCTGACACCATGTTGTCTATTGTAATTTGAGAGAATCACATTCTAACAAGTAAAATGCACCTGCCAATGTTAAACACCTGTGTCAGGAAGACCCGAGTGCTTTCAGTCAATTCCTGAATAGACCCATGGATAAACGTATCTCCTTCATCTACAGACACAGGTGAAAACAATAGCTGTAGTGGAGCAAAGTGCTGTATAAAAAAGATATCAGTGTACATTAAAGCTTCCATTTTACCTGCTAACATCCTCCCCATCTCTGTCCGACCATCACTGGAATAAAAGCCTTCTGACATCTTTTCTGTGAGGGGAGTTGCTCTTTCTCATTTTTGTGGTGAACATGAGCCAGCTGAACAAAGCTGTGGGAACATGAAGTTGCCAATGGACTGTGTAAAAACAGTTTGATTTCCCTTAGTACTTCAGGAGTAGGTTAAGCTATAGAAAAAACAGCAGTTCCCCATCAATGTGGAGCCTTTAAACATCCTCTTCTGAGGAGGCCTACAGATCCAGCTGCATTTGAAGGCACAGGAGAAGGTGCAAGCCATCATTTGGGACTGCTAAAACAGATGTTTTAATTTTGGAAGGGAGAAGAGATTCAGCCCCATTTAATTCCGATAGGAATTTACCACTTTTGGGACAGAAAGAGTGAAAATATAAACTCAAATAATTTTTAAGTAATTAAAGGTAACCCTTCTGTATTCAACTCTGTTAGGACTGAGGTGCAGCTGGCAGCATTGTTCAGTGAGAGTTAGTATCAGGTTTTCAAGCAAAAGGTTGGGACTTTGGGTCCCCACTGGGCCTCCTGGGATAAGAGGCATTTTGTCTATCTTAGAGGAAGCTGGGCAGTCCCAGGAGGACCCTGGAATACTAAGCACATCCAATCTCACCTGATTTCAGAAGCTAAGCAGGGTCAGGCCTGGTTAGTACTTGGATGGGAGACCACCAGGGAATTCCAGGTGCTGTAGGTGCCTGGAGTAGGAACTGGCAAGCCACTCCAGTATTCCTGTTAAGAAAACTCCATGGACATAGGGTCACAAAGAGTCGGTCATTACTGTAATGACACAACACACACACACACACACACACACACACACACACACACACACACACACACACACACACACACACACACACACACACACCACTGAATACTGAGCTAGAAAATCCTGGAAAGCGTTGCTGTGTGTCACCTTTGGCTTGATAATTGTTATTATTAATACTGAATTAGGGCTACCATGTCTTTCTTTGCAATTGGTCCCTCATCTAACAGCTATATTTCAGACAAGTACAACAGTCTTAATTAGACTGGTAATTAGAGATGGACACGACTTAGCGGTATTCCCGTTTCCATTTCCGTTACTCGGTTCTGTTACTCTACGGAAACGGTAACGGGAATTACTCCTCCAGACTTCGAGCTCGAACCGACGAACGAACAATTTTGGTCTGATTTGTTGTGCTCGTTCCTTGCATCGCGCCATCGCGTGATGCCACGCAGCACAGAAAAAAAGTTTTTAAAAGTTAAAAAAACCCGGTTCCCGGCCAAAAAGCAGACGGGAAAATGCCTGCCGTGCCTCAGGGCACCTACCAGAGGGGTTGTTTCTGGAGGTCCCCGGCCTCTCCCCCCATCCTCCGTCCTGGGCTGCTCTGGTGGGATTCGCTGCAGGCTCGCAGCCAGCAAAAAGCCCAGTCTCACCGCCGGCCGCCGCAATTAAAGCGCAAGCAAGCGGCATGGACGGCACAGGAAAAAACTTTTAAACTCTCCCCCCACCCATTCCCGGGCCAAAAAAGCAGGCGGAAAAATGCCTGCTTGACTAGGGGCGCAGGGCACCTACCGGAGGGGTGGTTTCTGGAGGGGGGGGCCCGCCTCCCCCCCGTCCTGGGCAGCCGGACTCGCCATGCCATGCGGTGCGGGCGGGGGATCCAAAATGGGGCGGCGAACGCAATATTGTTTTTGAAATCGTGGTCCAAAAACACACAAGCACAACAGAAACACGCGAAAATTTATAAACTGCCAGATTTTTCACAGTAGCAGTGGGTTTTTTCTTGCAACAAAATGTCTCTCCTCTCCTCCTCTGTCCTCCATTGATTTTATTTTATTTTATTTTATTTACACCTGCGCAATGATGGGCTGGCCGAGTGGCCAGCCATGTGGGAGTGGACGACCATGCAAATTTTTGGAGCCATCCCACCAAACGCATGGCCACTTGGCCATGGAGACTTCTGGGATGTGCCAAAAAGCCCCCTAAAACCTGCCCTAGCCCCCTAACCCTAACCCTAATCCTTGACACCTTACCCATACATCATAGACTGTCTTCTTAGTGGGTCAGAGAGGCACCCAGAGGTGCAACCCACTAGCCCACCCTAACCTTACCCGTCACTAGCCTAACCCTAGCCCTTGCACTAACCCACCTTAACCCTAAGCCAGATCTACTTGCATTGCACTACACACAAGTACAATTCCCTTCTGTGTGAGACATGGTGGTGCGAGAGCCTTAGGCATCACCTATGGCTCTGGGTTCACTGCCATCACTAGTCTCACTGTCTGCAACTGGTATGCATATCCATATGGCTATGCATGCATTTTGAAGCAGCAGGTGAGGAGGGGAGACCCCCATGTTGAGGGGTCTCTTGGAGCCTGCTTCGGGTGAGGATAGGAGGCACCCACGGGTGCCTCCAGGAGCCCGCTTTCCCTTTATAGCGGGCCAGAGAAGGCACCCACGCCACAGAGGTGCCTCCAGGAGCCCGCTACCCCCCAAAAAAACCAGTACTAACGAAAAAGAAAAAACGAACTGACTAATTTTTGCAAAATTTCACAAAAACCGGAAACGAGCCGAAACGGGACTGGCCCGACTAACGACAACTCAAAAAAATTTTTTTCAAGTCATGCCCATCTCTACTGGTAATGGCCACATCTACTGAATTTGATAAAAAACTTTCAGATCTGTGATGAAAGTGTCTTGTGATTTTTTAAAAAAAAGGCATGCAGGGGGGGAAATGGAACTGTCAGATTGTGAATATCACCAGTCCCACTCTCAGTTGACCAGCTTCTTTTTTTGGGGGGGGGGTCCCCTAGTTATAACTCCGTGGGCTCCAGGATGCAAGGATAACCAGTAACAATCTTTATTTGAATGAACTTAGAGGGAGAGAGAAGTGCAACGGCTTTAGCCCCCTTCACGTGCATTGTGGTGTGGGTGTGTTGAATTCGCTGCACTCACCCCCCCCTTCAAGTTGGTGTCCTGTTAAGGGGATGCCAGTGTATATCACTGAGCAGCAGGAAGGAAGGGAGTGCCCAGACCCAGCCGCAATCCTTTCAACAATGGTCATACAACTGGGCAATGGGCACCTGGGTTGGATTCTCTCTTCCTCCAGGACTCTTCTCTGCTTTTCATCCTGGTGCTTTCTTCACTAGCACTGCAACTGTGTCATCATGATTTCCATGTTAGTTTCCCACCCCTCATAATGGATTTTTTCCTTCTTTTTGTGTGCTCTTTGTAGCTTCAATGTTACATTGTAATGTTCTAAGATGCCTCTCCTAATTCCCTGCTCTTAAAATGAAATAATATGTCTAAAATATTCTGGGCTGTATATTGTCCCTCTTTATTGTAAGCCACCTTGGGTTCTTTTCCAAGGAGAAAGGTGGGGTAAAATTATTCCAAAGAAATAAATACAAATAATAAATAGTAGCCACTGTTGCTCTCCTTGGCTGGTGCAGAGCTCAATATTTGGTTGTAGTTGTTGTCCCTTTATCTAGAACTACTTACTGGGGTTTAGGGATTTTCCCCAGGAATCCTCTTCCCATCTGTGTTCCCCTTCCCTGGATCACAAAGAAGGGGTCCCAAGCCTCCCTCTTCAATTCTCAAATTTCCTTCTTTTTCTTCCAAAGCCTCTGAGTCCTTCAATTCCCCCTCCTTTATCTCTGCCACCAGTTCCTCCTCAACCTTCTGCAGTCATCTGCAGATGCCTTCCATCAGCCAGATCTTCCACAGACACCTGCCTTCTCTTTTCCATTTTTCCTGCCAGTGGCCTGGGAGCCAAGGGTTGCCTTGGGGGTGCGGATTGAGGGCAGACAGCTCATCCATGGTGCTGATGGAAACCTTCTCATACAGATTCACCCACCCCAAGTGTTCTTTAATACTGTACTCTTTGGGGGGGGGGCACTGCCACCTTTTAAAAGCAAGATTACAGTTCCTTAGATCTGAGACCAGTATTAACACCTAACATTATAACTAATCAAAGGATAGAGATTTGGAGAAGTGCTGGGGACTGCTGTCCAGTTAAGGGCACCAGGAACTTTTAAGGCATCAGGAAATATTCTTGCAGACAATATTTCTGCACTGTTAGAAAAAGCACGACAAACCAAACAAGACAAAAGAAATCACAAGACAACCCTCCCCACACACACAAGACAAAAACCATCTCACTGTCTGGAATTACAGCTCTGGTAAATGGATCTGTTTTAGAAATGTTTTTGCTCTGTTGGCAGGAATCCTACTGTACTGTTGTTTTTCCTTGCTCAATCTAACAAACAGAGAATTCTAACAAACAGAGAATTCTAACAAACAGAGAATCCTGCTGCAACCCCAGTGGTATAATTTTCAGCAGTTAAGTTGCCACAAGTTAAGAAATCAGTGTGGGCATTTCCTATTGCATACTGGGTCCTGTGAATGGTGCACAGTAGGAAATACCTATGCCAACTTCTTATCTGTTTCTAATTTGCCTCTGAAAGTAATGCCAGCAGGTGTATCTAATAGAATACTGTCCATTAGTTATGCACATTTGTCTTCTAAACTTGTTTGAAGATTACAAAATCTTTTATAGTGAGGAAATGAAGTGGACTGGACTGTGGTCTCAGAGTAATCTCTCATTCCTCTATGTTGCTGTGGAAGCCTACACCTAAGTAAAGGTATGGGTGAAACAGCGGTATTGCTATCTCTTGAACATTGTTTATTTCTACTACTTACATGGCACATTGGCTGTGAGATCTGATGGCTGAAATCTTGTTCTATAATTTGCAGCCATATAAGGCCGATGATCTAAACATCAAGGGGGATTTTTCAGAATGCAGAGAATTCCCACATCTGTCCCAAGGCTCCCAAGGCTTCCATGTCACCCCTTTCATCATTGGGAAGCTGTGGGGTCCATGGGATGGGAAATGCCAGCAAGGTCATCCTGGTACAGTTGAGTCTGGATAATTAAAACCTTTCTCCTCCTGTAACCTGTCTCCCACAGGTCTGTCCTAATGAGGAAAAGGATTATTTGGGACCTTGGAACAACAGTAGGATGTGCTTGATTTCAGAAAAACCACTTCTGTTAATGATGACTCCACCCTTTCACATACATATGTTATGGGATATAAGCCAGTTTATTATAGAGGTTAACATGTTGGACATTGACTCTAAAAGTCTAGGTTCAAGATTCCATAGAGCAATGTGGGACTTGTCAGCCATGCTTCTCCCCCCACCACTGTTTCCCTCCTTACTGCTTACCTTCAAATTGTTCCGAATGAAAATAAAATAAGTTAAGTGGCAGAACTGGTAGGCAAGTCCCAATGTTTCTGCTACATTTACAATTCTAGACACCTGAACAGAGCAAATAGTTCAGTGCATCTAGAATGTGAAATAATTTTGTTTTCCATTTCTTCCTTTCTTGGATATTAGACACATGGACTGGAAGATTCCAAGACTTATAGTCCAAAAAGTAACTTTTTCAAGATCTGAATAAAGCACAGGTTTGCAGGCAAAGATTAAGAGGTTAGTAATTTCATACAAAGCATGCTAAACAAAAACTCAGGAATTTTTGCATTATACACTTTTGGGTTAGCTTTATCAATTTTCCTAAGGAGCTTTTACACTGATAAAATAATAACATTTGCCAAGCAGTGGAAGCTATAATAAGTGCATCTACCCAGTGATTAAAAGAAAGGAATTTCTGTTAATCCTCTTATAGAGATGTTGTTTCATGCCAAGGTCTCTTGGTTTCTTCATTAAGGCAGTCAGTCTGCATTGTTTTATGTTCCTTCTCCCAAAAGTAAATGACCAGTTTGATATCTGCTTAGAAGATATCAACTTCTGGATCAAATGATAAATTACCTTTCAGTTTAATGCTCACATTGCATGGTTTTAGGTTATGATTACAAAAGCAGAGCCACAACAAAATGGGATGGGATAAGAAAGGACAACATTAGTGTGGCAAAGAAGAGGATATTTGTTTTTCACTACCTTTACTCTCCCATGGCAACCATCAAGAAGCCTTCCTGGATCCGAGCACTTGTCTGTTGTCAATAAAGAAGCTATGGCTGTTACTTCACATCCATTTCATTGCTGTTCGTGGTCCCGCTTGGGGCCGGTACGAGGAAATCTTACTGCACATCCATTGTGTTACAACAGGAGTTCGTCCCACCCATGCCCCCTGAACTGTGATTTAAGCAGGATGAGCGATTCCCCTCCCTGGCCTTGGGAATCTGCTCATCTCAGTTCTCATTCCGAGATGAGTGCCCGTGAGGTAAGGCTCGTCACGCAACATGCCATTCTCCATCTAGTGGCAGGAGTGCGAAGTGTGATTCGCCAGTACATTTCCTACGGAGTCAGCAACGCAGTGCAGAGAGATTAAAAGACAAATGCCTCAAACTTAGCTCCATAATGCATTGAAGGCAAAGTTGAGGAGATTCAAAAGATCGGAAAACGGAAGGTCAGACAAAAAAAAAATATAACGAAGGCTGAGAAGTTAAGATGTTGTCACGAAACAAGGACATGCACTAACAGTCATCACAGTACCATCAATCATGCCCGTGGGTACACGGGAACAGGGACAGTACCGGGAAAAGACCTTGTGACCGTGAGCGATGTGATCACAAAACAAATGTCAATTCGGAATGAGGAAGGACATGAAGTAACCATCTATGTAAGCCACCCAGAGACCTTTGGGTAGTGGGCAGCATATAAGTTGTATAAATAAATAAATCTGTACTGCATAGTTTTGAATTTTTGGTTAAATTACTCTAGCTGTGCAGCAGAAGAGTAGGGATTCAGAGTGCAGAATAGTTTCAGGTTTTCTAGGATAGTCCCTTCCTTTTCTCCTTAACTGCACTTACAGTCCCACTCCGAGAATAAAAGATCTTATTACTTACAACTGAACAGATTGAACAGGAAACTGACAAACATGACTGCTTTCAGCAACAGACTTTAACAGACTAGGTAGAGGTAAAAAGACATGCAGAGCAGCGAGACCATCTATTTATTTATTTGTTTGTTTGTTTGACAAATTTATATACCGCTACCATTTTCCATTCCGGAACTCAGGGCGGTTCACAATAAAATAGCTAAAAACCACAACAAACAAAACAACAAGCACGGTAAAAAAGGCAAGATAAAAATAATATTTAACAATGAGGGGAGCCCTCGGCGGGGGCAACAGGTAAAGAAAGAAAGAAAAATTAAACAGAAATAGAGATGAGGTCACCGTATGCCTCTTTAAACAGAAATAGAGATGAGGTCACCGTATGCTTTTTTAAAAAATTCAAAGGCATGGAAGGAATTATTGGTTAAATGCCAGATAGATTAACAGTCACCCGAGCCCAGAAACATCCCTCCCTGCCGAACCTGCTAAAGGCAGAATGCAAGGTTGCAAACACTCCAGCATTCTGAAAGGGAGTGATTTCATGTCTCCACATTTGCTTCCAAAGGCAGTTCAGCTAAATTTCTTCATTCCTTGAACTCAATCCTGCTTGTGCAATAGACCACCCTCTTCGTTTTGGTCAGAGCTTGGAAGTAACAAGTTACAAAGGGTGCAATAATACAATATGAGCAACTATACTGGAAATTGTCACTTTGCTGGGAGCAATCTCCTTTAAAGTGACTCTTCTGTCTGTGGAGGAATCGATCCAACCTTGACCTAACAGTAGCTCAATTGCTCAACCCAAAAGGTCCAGCTTGGGCCTGGATCTGTGTAAGGCTGGTTTGTGATCTCATGAATCTCATGTGATCACTGGGAAATAGTTTGCACCAGCAGAGCATATTGTAAGCTATTTCCACCTCCAATCACACTAGTTCTGAAGTGCAATAATAAATAACACATATTGTTATTTACTTTTGAAAGGTATTTAAAGGGATTTTTGGAAGCACTTTTTCATGAATTTTTCAAGTTTCATGTCATTCTCTTCTCCATCATAATTGGTAAGTATCTTCTCTTATCTTCTGATATGTTTATAACTGCACTGTGTAATGTCAAAACTGGCCTCTAGAGGGAACTAGAAAATATTTTCCTTTATTTTTCTGGTGTGCATGAGTGGAGTAACAATAACAGCAATAATTAGTTCCTTTTAAAATGTAACATTCTGAGTTCTCATCCTGGTTGGTTGGAAGGGTTCAGGAGCAGGCTTCTCTTTTTACTGGCCTATTGGATACGGATGCAGTGATGTTTGGGTAGATCTCGGGTGGGGAGGGGGAGTGAAAAATCCATGGAATAAAGCAGACCTGCCCTTTAACTGCTAAGCCCAGACACCCAGAGTTTGCAAGTGGACTTTCAATCCCATGAACGGGATAAAAATGGTTATCTTTAACTGATTACAAACACAACACATTGATGCCTGCCTGAGGATTACCACATGCCTATATACAGCAGCAGAACTGCAAAGACCAATGTTTACAAAATGTTACTTGGACAAGGAGGAAAGATGTCATCAGGAGGTGCCTGCTGAAATGAAAGATATTTGGTTAGATGTCAAGAAACTGTATTTCAGTGCTTACCTAATGAAGGAGTGGAACGGAGAGAAAACCAGACCCTCCACATACTGTTACCTCTGGCCATAACTACCATGACCAATGGCTGTGCCAATGATTCTGTCAGTCTTTGAGCAAACATTTGTTTTGAAAGCTTGCACTGCCCTCTATCATTCTGCTTCATGCCTGCCCCAGCTGGTGGAATCCCATACCACCACTGCTTCAGCTGACCTTCTGTTTGAAAAAGGGGGTCCCCTTCTCCCCTGCTGACTATCCAATCATCTGATAGTGAAGAGGCTACAGAGGTTTACTTATCACTTTCAAACACATTCCTTTTCTCTTTTCTTCAGCTCCTCCTCTTAACCTCTTTCTTCATAACAGCATGTATGTTTTCTTCCTGTGGTCACAGAATGCTGTAAACAGTAATGTCATTGATAAATCAAAGCAAAGCAAAGTGGCCTGCTTATATACCGACTCATACCACTTCAAGTAGTCTCTGGGCATTTTACAGTTTAATTATGCAGGTTACACATTGCCCCTCCCCCCAGCAAGCTGGGTACTCAATTTACTGACCTTGGCAGGATGGAAGACTGAGTCAACCACGAGCCAGCTACCCGGGATTGAACCCCAGGTTGTGAGCACAGTTTTACCTGCAGTACAGGCATTTAGCCACTGCACCACAAAGCTCAACATCATAATATCTTCTGGGAAAATGGTGGCATTCTAGAAATAAAGAACTGTAGCATTGGAAGGGATTTTTTCAGCTCCTTGGACAACATAGAAGCTTTGCAGATAAAACATAGAATCATGGAACTTGAAGAGACTTAAAAGGCCATTGAGTCCAACCCCTTGCAGGAATCCAAGTCAAAGTTAATCTGACAGATGATTATCTTATTTTGCCTTGAATGCTGCCAATGTTGGAGTGCTCACCACCTCCAAAGGTAATCGGCCATATTGTTGTACTGCTCTTAACACTTAAGAGTAGAGATGGGGACAAGTGATTCTTTGTGATTTGTGATTCGTTGCAGATGAAAAATTGATGAACTGATGAATATCCAGAGACAAATCGATGAAATTGATTCATGTCCTCTTTAAAATGCTATAAATAGAACCCCCCTGGCACTGGGAAGTCCAAATTTGCAGGGATATTTCTTCTGATTCTCCTCTATAAGTCTGGGAAATTTGCTGAGGACTGGGGTTCAAACAGCTGAGCCATGCACCCCCCAAAGAGGGCCCCATGAGGAAAGTGCTTCCAAGAACCAAGATACACCAAACATCCAGAGTGGCATCTCCAGAGGTCCTAACTGACCTCTACAATCCCTCCCCCCGAGTTTGGAGAAAATTGAGTTTCAGACATCTGAAGGATATGCTCACAGATTGGCGACCTCTATGAAAGTTCTCTTTAGCAATGGATTGGGAAACCAAGCCTTCACCATACTTGGAGGGATTGTAGAGGAGAGTCAGAAAAAGCTTCTTTGCAAGATTGGAGTCTCTAGGTACCTGGAGAGAACTCTCCAGGTGTGTGGATGACTATTTGTGGGTGCATAACTCAGTCATCAAAACTCCAATCTCCCCCAGACTTGGAGAGATTACAGAGGAGAATCAAATTTGATTTCCCTCTGGGTGCCTTGGGGCTATTTTATAGCCTGATAAATTAATGAGTCAAAAATTGCCAAAACGTTCTCAATTCATATTTATTGGGGGACCCAATTTATGATGAATATGAAATGATGAATTTTGACAGATCAGCCAAATCCATCAGGAAATATGATTTATTTTTCAATTCATCCTCATCTCTAGTTGAGAGATTTTTCCTGATAAAATGACACACTGTTTTGTTATTATGAAATGAAATGAAAGAAACTGTTTTGGCCTGAAACAAACTAAAACACTTTTTTCGGTTCAGAAACTGAACTGGGGAGCCACCGGATCTTGCTTCAGGCAAGGGGCTGCATCAAGATCTGGCAGCTGGAGTAAAGGTTTTGAATTTCCCTCCTCTGCTCTCAGGTTCCTGCCACCACCACCCATCTGATTTTGACAGCTCAAGTCAAAACCAGCTGAGTGGCAGTGGTGAGAACTGGAGAATTTCATGCCACAGCCACTACCTCACTGCTGTGGTGTGAAATTAAAGAACCTTCTCTGCTTTCCCCTTCTCAGCCAGGCAAGGGTCAGGTGGGTGCAGCAAAGCCCTCACTACAGCCCGACCTGTCAACAAAACAAAACAAAACAAAAAGCTGAGTGCCAGTGGCAACAATGGGAGAATGGAGCAGGAGGCGCCAAATTCAAAATCCTGCTCTGCTCTCGGTTCTTGCCATCGCCACCCAGCTGGTTTTGATGGCCTGAGCTGTCAAAAAAACCTAGCTGGGTGGTGGCAGCTTTCAAATCATTTCATTTCATTTCATTTCCTTACAAAAATTCTATTAAAAATTCAGTAATTACAAAATGAAACACAATGAAGCAATGAATCAAAATGAAATGAAACACCATTTTTCCATTTCATGCCCATCTCAACTTCTGAAACATGGAAAATACCTTTGGGCATCTGGGAGTTGAGTGATGACAACTGGGCTTCTTTTCTTGTGGGATCGAAACATTTCGCTACTCATCCAAGTACTTCTTCAGCCTTTGGGTATGTTTCCCAAATAAATATTTCTCAACATATCCAGCTTTGTTTCTATTTTTTATTAACAGTTCCACATGCATGCCATTCCCCCCTGTTGGCTTTGGAGAATGAACCCCCAAATCTAGGGATGCCATTCATAGCACTTTGGTCTCTGAGATTTGAGTTCTAAAGACCGAGACCTAGAGAATGCACTTCCAGACTTTCTGAGACCAAAGACTGAGAAATGGAAATCCTAACTTTTTTTGTTCTTTTTTTTCTTTTGCATCTTGATTTTTAGCACATTTACAGGATGGATGCAGAGGCATGCAGACACATGCTATTAGAAACCATGGGATGTTGGATGTTCCCCAAAACATGCACAAAATTGCTGATGTGTGGTACTTTTGGACGCAGCAGACAGGTCCCATTGAAATCACTGGATTTAAAGCATTCATGTCCCCACCTTTTACTGTAAGTTACTTCATACTTATGCACTGACCTAACACAGGTAAACACTGTTGATGCAAGAGACCAACACCTGAGTTGCATGGACTTCTTATTCTCTGGAACCCATTTTCATTCTGTATCAGCAGGATCCCTTTTCCCCCTTTGCAGCATAATATCCTTATTCAAAAATGTCATCGGCAGTGCCAATATAATGTACGTTATAAAGAACTTTGGGAAATGGTCCCTTTCCCCCAGCACCAAGTGAGGCTTGAACCAGTTTTACAATGAATGATAAAAGAAAAGCCAGGGATCAGTAAAGGACAAGATGAAAGGAAAGAGAGCTAGGGTCTGCCATGTAGATTACACTGCATTGGACTGAGGGGGCGGTGTGGACCCTGGTGCTGAGACAATCCACAGTCTTCATGCAACATCTAACCTGAAGAGAAGTGTAATATAGGTTGCGACTCAAGTTGGAGCAATTTGGCTTGACAACATAGTTGCAGCCTTACTTGGCAAGAACTAGGACAGTGGTGGCGAACCTTCGGCACTCCAGATGTTTTGGACCACAACTCCCAGAATTCCAAGCCTAGATTGCCAATGGCAAAGGACTATGGGAGTTGTGTTCCAAAACATCTAGAGTGCCGAAGGTTCACCACCACTGAACTGGGCTTCTCTGTCACCTTGGTCTCATCTCTCCACTGGTCACATCTCTCCAAGCTGAAGAGAGGCCATTTATGATCACCCTTTGGGTGCTATTAATCAACCAATTACAAATCCACCTAACATTAGTACTATCTATCCCACATTCTACTAACTTCTTTGTAAGTATACCATGGGGAACCTTATTGAAGTGTTATCATTGTGAATGAGCCATGCTCTGTTCTGTGTTCCTTTATCCAGATGTTCTTATCTGACTGTCTTTCTAAATATAAGTGACAAAAAATATTCCATTCAGGTGAAAATAGAAGGACTTTTCCTTAGTGTCTTCACCTTTGTTTGATCAGTGGATTCATCTCCTCCTTTCAGTTATGTTTCACTGCCTCATATTTCTTGGAGTGGAGACAATTCTTCTCAGCTGCACTGAATGGTAGAGACATGGGGGGAGGTGGGAGGAATACCGTGATAGAGGAGAGATAATGACAAAGACTTTATTCTCTTGTCCAGACCATCCACTGAGTGGGACCAACTATCAGCTGAAACTGAGCCTTGAATGGCACGTTTTTTCAGCGCTGCAGGCGAGGGCTGGGCTTGGGTTACAAAGCTGGGTCTCTCCCATCAATTAAAGTCTTGTGTGCAAAGCAGCTGCATTCAGAGGAAGGTGAAGGAGATTTTAATCTTCACCTTTCACCTTGGGTCAGAATACAAGGTTACCAAGACAGGCTGTTATTAAAAATGGATTGTTCCTGTCAACTTAAATGTTGAATGTTTGCAGGTAAAGTTATTAGGGGCCATACTTCTTGGGTTTATTAAGGGGTCTTGCACTTAGAACATAAATAAAAGAGGAAGTAATACAACGCTGAAAGGGAGAAACAGAAACGAAAAGGAATGTTAGCTGACTCAAACACCTTTTTCACATTCCTTGTTAAATGATTGTTTCCCAAGAAGACACCCTTCTGAGAGGTTGACTGTGTATGGGAATGGAAATTACAGTAAGGATTCACTGTTTAATAGATAGTGTGTATACACTGCAACTTTTAAAACAAACCTCGCTGCCAGATGGGTGGTATAAAAATCCAATAAATAAATAAATAAATAAATAAACAAACAAATAAATAAATAAATAAATAAATAAATAAATAAATAAATAAATTTCTATTTACATTTTTAAATTTCTAATTACAATTTTTAAAAATATTGGCAATACCTGCCACTCCTTCAGGGAACATCTGCTCATGCTACAAAGCTTTTCTATCTGTATCTCCTCCCTGAAGATCTCACTTATTTACTTCATATTGTTCTTGAGATGTTCCTCCAACATCAACCAACCAACCAACCATCCAAAGGAGATTTGGTTCGGGAGGCTGTTGTGGTCTCTTTTAGAGAAATGTGAAGACCTTTCTCTTCAGGAAGACTTTTCCTTAATGACTAGTGGTCTGTCTGAGAGGAGTATTTAAATGTATTTTGTGCTCTATTGTTTAAATGTATTTTAGTATTTAGTGTTTATTTTATATACCACTTTTAATGCTATTTTGTCAGAGGTCAGGTATAGCTTCCGTATATATACCACTTGGCATTCTAGCCTGATGAAGAGAAGACTAAGGGGAGACCTGATAGCAGTCTTCAAATACCTGAAGGGTTGCCACAGGAAAGAGGGCATTGCTTTCTTCTCAATTGCACCTGAAGGTAACAACAAGAACCAGTTGCTAGAAGCTCATCAGAGGGAGAGCCAAACTGGAAATAAGGAGAAATTTCCTGACAGTGAGAGACATTAAACTGTGGAACAATGTGGCTCCTGATTTTGTGGGTGACCCATTGCTGCAGGTTTTTAAGAAAAAATTGGATAATCACCTGTTCGGGATTGTATGAGGTCTCATGCCTTTGGCAGGGGATTGGACTAGAAGACCTCCAAGGTCCCTTCCAACTCTATAATGAGTCTATGATTATCCAAAGAATTAAAAACACCCACCACCCACCACAAAGCAGTAAAAGAAGCAGTGAAAATGACAATGGTCCTTGAAGTAGTGCTAGGACATCAAGGACGGGAAATGGACTAATTTTCTCTCTCAGTATGAGGACAATTGTACAATGTATGAGTACAAGGAGTACTATCTATATAAGACCAAGCCTCTCCACTACCCCAGTAGAGTTGGGGATAAAATCACTGTCCCTGCTATTAAAAAGCCCCAGCCTTCCAACTCTGTGAGCTTCGCTATATGTGGTGCATGATGAACTTCTATTATTTATTTATTTATTTATTTATTTATTTATTTATTTATTTATTTATTTATTTATTTATTTTCATACTTCTATACCGCACCCATTTCCCTGCGGGAACTCTGGGTGGTTTACACAAAATTAAAAACAATGGCATCCAAACAATCACAACGATATTGGCAAGAGGCAGGGGGAAAACCCGGTACTCCCCTAGCAATTACCGAAGGCGTCCCTAAATAGCCAGGTCTTCAGTGCTTTTCTAAAGGATGCCAATGAAGATGCCTGCCATATCTCGCCTGGCAAAGAATTCCAAATTGCAGGGGCAGCCACCGAGAAGGCCCGTTTGCGAGTGGTCACCTTGCGGGCCTCCTTCGGGGTGGCCAGATACATTTCTATGGACCAGATACATTTCTATTAATTTTATTTGGGGGTTGCCTTTGTTTCCACAAAATGAAATCCATGGTAATTTACTGTACTTTTAAAAAGTGCAATGACATAATAGGTCATGTTACTGCCACATACATATTATAAAGCGGAGCATTCAGTTCTTGTGTTTTGCCACTTGCAATGTATAAGTTGCTGGAAGAACAACATCATGAGACGGCTTTTACTTTATGTTTCAGGGTTTGGGAAAGTTACTTCATTTGGACAATGTCTCCCAGAATCCCCCAGTCAGCATGACCCACAACCATTTGGTTTTAACGGCTTGGGTCCAAGCTATCTAAAAGACCCCTTCTCCCTTATGAACCTGCCCAGGCATTGGGATTATTAGGGGAGGCTTTCATCTTGGTCACACCACCTCAAAGACACATTTAGTGGGGATACTGGCAAGGCCCATCTCTGTTGCTGCTTCCAGACTCAGGAACTCCCTCCCACGAGAGACCTGGTTGGCCTCATCTCTGCTGTCCTTCTGCAAGCAGGCAAAGCAAACCATGCTGCTCATATACCATCCTATAGCTCTTAAAGCAGTCTCTGGGTGGCTTACAAGTAGTGACACAGGTTATGCATTGATCCTAGCAAGCTGGGTACTCATTTTATCAACCTCAGAAGGATGGAAGGCTGAGTAAACATTGAGCTGTCTACCTGGAACTGAACCCCAGATCGTGAGCATAATTATGGCTGCAGTACAGCAGTTTAACTACTGCACTACAAGGCAAATATCTTTTTCTTACAGCAGTATTTTCCTTAATGACTGGTGGTCTAAGAGGGGTCTTATAATGCATTGCTTTTTTCTGTTCTTTTAAATGTGTTCCAGTATTGATTTTATATAGCATTTTAAATAGAATCATGGTCCTTTTTAAATGTTTGTATTACAGATGGGCACGAAATGAAAAACAAAATGCTGTTTCATCGTTTTGTTAGGTAACAAATTACTTCATTACCTAATGAAATGGTAGGATGTGTTTTATTTCATCTCATCACGAAATGCCATTTCCCCCCTCTAGAATGAAATGATTCATCTGAGAGGAATCAATAGCAGGGGAGCTATTCCCTGAAAGCCCCCAAATTTAGAAAGGTTTGGGGGTCAGGGAACTGAGTTATGAAGCTCCAAAGGGGGTGCTAGGAAGAAGTCTTTCTAATTAAAATCAGAACTTTGGTCTGCCCACATGTCCTGGCTTCCTAGGGACACCCCCTTTGGAGCTTCGTAACTCAGCTGCCTTACCCTCAAATCTATACAAATTTCAGGGAGTTACCTCAAATCACTTGATGAAGGCACCCCTGCCACTTTGGTGCTGAAACATGTCTGGGATCAGTATTTTTAAAAATATTGATCCCTCAAAAATACTGATCCCAGTCATATTTCGGCACCTAAGTGGCAGAGGTACCTTCCTGGATCGATTCTAGGTAACCCCCTGAAATTTGGAAAGGTTTGGGGTTCAGGAGGCTGAGTTATGAAGCTCCGAAGAGGTCCAGGTAGTTAACTGAGATAGTGTGCAGCATGTGGGCCAGCAATTTAGGAGTTAATAGGAGTTAAGCTGGTGGTTAAATATATATAATTTGGGATTTGCTCCTAGAAGCTATGGGAGAGCCAAGTTGGATGGATAGTTGCAATTCCTCATTTTTTCTTCTTGAGTCACATATGGAAAAGTAAAAGAATCTTCCTGGGTCAGACCAACAGCCAGTTTTCTACACCAATCAGATGAAAAACTGAGAAATTGCTATGATCCTCCCAACTTGGCTCTCCCACAGCTTCTAGGAGCAAATCCCAGGCCCATCACTATAAAAAACCCCTTTTAAAAAATCTTAGAAAAGGAACATTTTGTGTCTTTTCCCTTCACTTTGCCACCAGATCAGCAAGAGATTTTGTGTCCTGTGGGGACTTATCCCCAAAGTATCAGGTTCATCATCATTATTTGTTGATATGCTTATGTTTGCTCTCTTAGCACAGTACAAATAGTCTGTCTCTTAACATTAAACA
This sequence comes from Phrynocephalus forsythii, assembly GCA_029282475.1. Classification (NCBI taxonomy): domain Eukaryota; kingdom Metazoa; phylum Chordata; class Lepidosauria; order Squamata; family Agamidae; genus Phrynocephalus; species Phrynocephalus forsythii. Next base: position 121,123,020 of record JAPFRF010000002.1, on the reverse strand, counting down.
GTCCTATTCAAATGTACCAGCATAATCAGTGGATGGGGGTGGGGAAATGCCTCAACATTTAAAAATCCACAAAGGAGTCATGTTTCTGAACACAAGGGCCTTTATGCTGTAAGTGTATCCTGCTCAGTTTTGGTGGGTTTAGTCATGCTAAGATTTAAGTCAAGCCTCCTTGTCTCATTAATTACCCTTCTACAGCCTCAAGGCAGATAAATAGCTGACTCTGAAAACAACTCTTTCTGTGTGGTCAGAATGAGGGCCAGTCTAGCATTCATTCAGTCATTCTTGAAATGCATATCCCCCACTCCCCATATGATGTGAGCATCACAGTAGCATCACCCCCTCTGTTGTCATTTTCCTTATGTGAGAGTGGCACTCGGAAAGGGGGGGGGGATGATTTATCTATATAGCGTCTCCACTTGTTCCAAAAGTCAAGTTTGGGGTATCTCTGGGCCTTTTTACACAACCCCTAAGATCCGCTGGCCACTTAAATTCGGACCAGAGATCTTAGGGGTTCGTCGCTCTTCGGGCGTTCCCACCCCCCTCCGCACTTCCTGGTTGCTGGCTGCGTGAGGGGAGGGAGAAAAAGAGAAAGAAAAGCATGCCGCTCACCTCGTTCTGCCTCTCATCTCTGAAAAAGTAGCTCTTAAAGGGGCAGGAGCCAAAAAACAACAAACAGAAGCAAGGAGAGCCCCGCACTCACTATCCTTACACCGGATCAAATAATATTCACCTCCAAAAAGCAGGTACCTGAAAGCTGCGATGGGACGCGCTAAAGTGGGCGGGGTCGCTGGTGGGTAAACATTTTTAAGCTCCGGAGCTGGGAGCCATTTGCCACGGAGTTTAGGGGTCATGTATAAACACCCTCTGTCTCTAATTCGATTGAGGAATTTTCACAGATAGGACAGATACCCCCTCACTTTTGTTGGATGAAAGTCTTCCTCATGCCAGTAAGTAGTGTTGTAAAAAAGGAAAATGTAAAGGTTCTCTTCACACATGCATGCTAGTCATGCCCAACTCTAGGGGTGGCACTCATCTCCATTTCAAAGCCAAAGAGCCTGTATTGTGTAACTCCATGGCCATGTGGTCAGCATTTTATCTTATTTTGTTTTGTTTTGTTTTGTTTTGTTTTGTTTTGTTTTATTATTTTTACAACGTATATGCCGTCCACTACCCAAAGGTCTCTGGGCAGCTTGAACTGCTAGGTTGGTGGGAGCTGGGGTTAACAACAGGGGCTCACTCTGCTGCGTGGCACCCAGGATTTGAATAGCCAAGCTGCCGAATTTGCAGCCAACAGTTTCAGCACTCTAGTCTGCTGAGCCCCCCCCCCCAAAGTTGTATTGTACTGCTGCTGAAATGACAAATGTCATATCTCACAACCTCTGTATGTATATCAGTGAGGATATATAATTTTATAAAAGCATGTGTTCTTTTTTGGTACTCTTTAACATTCTGGTCAAGCACCTGGTCCCCCTAGCTGCTTCTAATTTTTACACACCTGTTGGCAGGTCCAGGCACCAGCTGAGGCACTCAAATGAAGTGGAAAATCCACTCTGCACTTCGGTTTCGCTCTCCCCCCACCCCTATCTTGCATATTCATTGGCTGGAATCCTGTTGGTGATTTACACATGCATAAGTGAAATAGTGTAAGTTGCAATGGCAAATTGCTGTTAATTAATAGAGTGGTAGTTGTATTCCTGGTTGCATGATAGGCATGTGACTGGGAACACAACTGGCATCCTATCAATTAGCCTCAGTTGACCACTGTAACCACATAGTTTCGTTGATCTGTGCAAACATCACCAATAGAATTCAGACTGACTGAAGTGAGATATTATCCTTATTTTGGTCCCCGTGTGAGTGCTTTCCTACATATGAAAGGGATTTGGCTCTGTCATTTTCATTACAAAGTGGAAGCCATTTGACAAATTGTGTGTGTGTGTGTGTGTGTGTGTGTGTGTGTGTGTGTGTGTGTGTGTGTGTGTGTGTGTGTGTGTGTGTGTGTGTGTGTGTGTGTGTGTGTGTGTGTGTGAGGGGGGAGAAGCATGGCTAGGAAGAACATCCTGACCTCTTGAGGCATAATGGCCCCATTGTTTGATTGCCGAAGACTTTAAAGGAAGGAGGTTTAAAACCCACCATAAACAGCCTCCCCCTATGCACAACTTTATAACTTAAGTGCTCTTTCCCTCAGCCCTTTCTCTTAAATGAATTAAAATCTAGCGGCCAAGGCATAATGAAAATGACTTTTACTTAACAAGCCAGTTGTTTAAGATTAAATTAAGATGGTCATTGTTGACATATTGGTACGGTAAAGCTGTCTTTTCTTTCCAATTCAAGAGGAAGCTGTGGCCATTTTAAATGCTAAACATAATTACCCCATTGCTGTCTTTTATCCAAAATTTGTTTTAATGAGAGCTGTTGCAGAAAAGGACCGACCTAAATTAAATTTCCAAGGGCTTTCCAAAGTTTACTGGGCTTTTCTTGGGGGGGGGGGTAGGATTTCATGTTCTTTGGTATACAATGCCCCGGATCTAAAGTAACATACTTAAGATCTGTGGGAAGAGGCGATGCCATCACAACTTGAAATGTTACTCTTTTGGTGGGGCTACAACTCTCAGAATCCCTGGCTAGCATGGCCATAGTCTACGACTCTAGATTCTGGGCACTGTATTCCACAAAAACACTTTTTCCAAGATCTGAAGCAGAGGCGTAGCAAGGGTTTGGTGCACCTGGGGACAAAGCCCATTTTTGCGCCCCTCTGCCCTCCCAACTGCATTGCACCCACCCAGCAAGGTAGGTCCAATCCTGGGGCGGGAGTGTGCTCGAGCCGGCGGATGGGCATTTGTGGTGGGCTGGGAGCAAGGCGAGGAAGAGGAGGTTCTGTGGCCACCACACTCCCCTCAGGCCTTCCTGGCGAAGTGTGCTTTCCTTCCCTCCCTGGTACGTCCCCCAAAGGGCCAAAGGCACCCAAAGGCAGCTGCCCCTTCCAGGGCCAAGTGGGCAGCCTGGCTCCTTCTCCTCAGTCAAACATGGGAAAGCAGGCCAGCACAGGCCAGGATGGGGCAGCTGGGGCCCTTCCTTGCCAGCTCTCCGGCATGCCCCCTGCTCCCTCCCTTCCACAGGTACCAAGGGCAAGACAGGCTTACAGGAAGCATCCAGGAGGGTCCGGCGGCGCACCCTCCTGCGAGATGCACAACACTCCCTAGTTCCTGGCCCAGACCCAGTGGGAATGTGGCAGGCCATCACCCCCACCCCCTTCAGCTTGCCGTACTATATGCTTTCTTGCTGGCCCTTGGAGAAATGGGCACCGGAGGGGGGGAAGCCTTGGTCCCTCCAGGTTTGGGTCCAGGGTGGCAGGATGGGGCTCTGCGCTTTCCTGAGCGGAGGGGAAAGCCGGATTGTGGTGTGATGCACCAAACCTGTGTGTCTCCCTGGTGCAGCAGAATCAATCAAACAGACTCAGATAGAATTGTTCCTGGATTTTGTCACCACCCCACCATATTTATAGCCTGTCTTGCTCACAAGTAGCTCAAAAGGGCATACATGGCCCACAGTAGGTCAGGAGGAGGTGGAAGGTAAGTGGCCCAAGGTGTCTTACTCAGTTTCTTGGCTCTGTGTAGATGTGAGCATGTGCCTCTCAAGTCCTGGATTTACACGGTAACCCTTAAACCACACTGTATCCCAGTAAAATACACAAGGTGCAGCAGATTAAAAACCCATCATGCTAGCTGATAAATCTTTACTGGAATCCGTATATAGAGATCAAGAAGTCCACATGTGTTTATTGTATAATGATATAATGTGCTCAAACGTTTAACCAACAATCTGCACTTGATGCCCATAGATTGTTTTCTTTTTTTAAAACTCCAATGCCAGAGGTTGTAACTAGAGATGGGATGGGCACAAACCAGAAAAATATGATTTTTCCCCCAAAGGCAGATGAGCATTTTTTTAAAGATGCAGTCCAGCTCCTAGCCAGCTACTTCCATTCATTATCCTGCCTCTCAACTGAGAGGTGGGCCATGGATAGAGGCAGCCAGACTATGGGTGCCAACTGCCTCACAAGATGGCAGTGGCAGAGGTACAAGGGGGGGGGCAATTGGGGCAGTGGGAAGTGGGGGTAGGCTAAACCTTTTGGGGCTTTTAAGTCTGGAAAAAAGGCTCCTGAGGGGGAATATGATTGAAATGTACAAAATTATGCAGGGCATGAGTCAAGTGGATAGAGGGACGCTCTTCTCCCTCTCACAAAATACCAGAACTAGGGGACATCCACTCAAACTGAGGGTTGGGAGAGTGAAAACAGACAAAAGAAAATATTTTTTACCCAGTGTGTTGTTAGTCTGTGGAACTCCCTGCCACAGGATGTGGTGATGGTATCTGGCCTGGAGGCCTTCAAAAGGGGATTGGACAAATTCCTGGAGGAAAAGTCCATCACAGGTGGCAAACCATGATGGAGATCATGGTGGTGCTATCACTCGCCCTAGGGTGCCCCTAGGAAAAAAATATTTCTATTAGTATTGGAAGCTGATCAGGCAAGCGATATGCAATTGAAAGTTATTGATCCCAGACATGAGAATGGCAGGCTTAGCTTCCTCAAGCACTTCTACGTAAGCCCCTGACATTTGGAAAGGCTTGGGGTTCAGGGAGCTGAGTTATGAAGCTTTAAAGGGGGTGATTCTAGGAAAAATGTTTTTATTGGAATCAGAACCTGATTGGGCGAGTGATAGCACCACCACCACCACTTCCCATTGAATCCAATTAGAAAGCATTTTCCCCCTAGGGGCACCCCCTTTGGAGCTTCATAACCCAGCTCCCTGACCACTAAACCTTTCCAAATTTCAGGGGGTTACCTTGAATTGTTTATGGAAGCTCCCCTGTCATTTTGGTCCTATAAGACCCAGGGGAGCATAGTGTTCTGTTTAGTTTCATTTTGTAATGAAACTACTTTAAAAATTCATTATAAATAAAACAAAACAAAACTATTACAGAAACGAAACAAAACATTATTTTTCTGTTTCGTGCCCATCTCTATTTGCAACCAACACCTGTTGATTTTTTTCTGTTGCAGAATTAAATATGCATTTTGTAACTAAATAACAACTGCTTGCATAAATGTGGCCATGCTGACCAATATTGATAGCCTGTTCTGTATTTTGCTTGGATAATTCTGTGTTTTGTAATTCATAGATTTCAGAACTTTCTTGAAAACCAAAAAGGAATTATGTTCTCTGGGTGTCTGATGAAGCATTTTGCATTTTGGAACAACTGAAAAAGTGGCCTTTATGGCTTTGCTCATAGGGTGCTTAAGGGGTGCTCAGTGTAGTGGAATGGATGGAGTAATGGGCTGGGCCTCAGAAGACCTGCGTTCAATTCCCCAGCTCTGCCATGAAAACTTCTATGGTGGTGGTGGTGGGAACTGGTAGAACCACTCCTTAAATACCTCACTTACCCTGAAAACCCATTTAAGATCACTGTAAGTCATTTCTAACGACATCAGATGACAATGACGATGACAACAACAACAACAACAACAAGAAAAACAAGAAAAACAACAACAACAACAACATTTGGATTAATCATGTCTACTTTTGGTTCTTCTTTTCTGAGGAAAAATATGTCAAGCATGTACGTTTACATGAACAATAGCATTCCCTAAAAGAAGAAGCAAGACACACCCATCCACAGTAACATCTACTGTATTACCCATCATTATTTTCATCCTAATTCAAAGACCTACTTTAAAGACCTTTATGGGGGAAAATCCTGTCAGGTTTGTGTATGATAAACATTCTCCCCACCCCCGCTTTGGTGGAACCATTAAAAAAAACTTCACAATGGAGGAATGAGATGTTAATGAGCTGTGATTGTGGGAAAAGGCATACAGTGATGCCCTGCCTGACCTGGAAAATAATGCTACATTTAGCACATTCTTTTGGGTTTGTGTGGTAAGCATAAAGTGGGGTGAGAATAAGCAAGCCCCCCTCCAGCTTTTGTTTTACAGAACACTGGTTTTCTAGATGAGTTGGTGCAGAGCAAGGAAGCAGGATAGCCTCTGCATTACAAGCACATTAAAGGGGCTTTTATAAATATGGTGGAACCAGCTTAGAATTATGGCCTCGTTCTGTATGTTGCTTAGTTGACTTTGTAAGATGTGAGCTCTACAGAATATAAAAGTACAGTATGCACATCCACTCATTCCACATAAGGGAAACCGGTCTGTGATATAGTTGGTACAGGCATGTGTGCAAGTTTACAGAAAAAGTTTGCCATCCTGTTCAAGAATTTATTTATTTATTTATTTAATTTTATTTATACAACTTATACCAGGTGCTGTAGGCGCCTGGAGTAGGAATTGGCAAACCACTCCAGTCTTCCTGCCAAGAAAATTCCATGGACATGGGGTCACAAAGAGTCAGTCATGACTGTCACGATGCAACACACATATGCCACCCACTACCCAAAGGTCTCTGGGTGGCTTACAATTAAAATGAACAGTTAAAACAGTTAAAATGCCAAAAAGGCAATGGACAATTAAAACAATAAAACATTTAAACACAAAACACTAAAATTGTCACCAGGACCCACAATCTATGCTAGTTAAAAATCTTCAGTTAAAATTACCAGCACAATCACTCCTATTTCCAAGGTGGCACTGCTACTCACAAGAGGAAGGTGCCAGTAGGCTGAAGAGAGGTCTGAGGTTTGCCAAAGTACAATAAACAAAGGATCAAAGGAAAGAAAAAAGAAATAAGAAAAATAAGGACTGAATCATGTGCAGTGTCCACAGAACTGGCTGACTAATTTGGCAAACAATGAAAAACCCACACACCAGTGAGCATGGCATGGCATGGCATGGCTGTAAGACTTTATCTGTAACACAAGAATTCATTTCACTGCATTGTCTTCATTGTTATTGTCATGCCATCAATGCAGATGGAACATTGCTGGGAAACATAGGTCAGCCCAAAAACTAGGAAAGGTGGGAGTAGAAAGAAAAACGTGAAGAAGAAACTATAGTAAATAGGATGAACTGTGATTAATAAATGCAGTTAATTCCTTCTTGGTTTCCATGGGAGATGTTTCTATAGTTCTTTTCATAAGTTCTTTCAACATGTAGAAGGGTTGGATAGTGGATGAAGAGGAGACTACATATTGTCATAGCTTCCATCTTCTGTATAGTCCATGTTCAAAGGTGAGAGAATAGAGTTTCCGCTTGCATCACTATATTTTCAGAGTTCATTGTACTGAGGGATCCTAACTAGATATGGGCAAAGGCTGCTGAGAAAATTGCACAGTCAAGGCATAAGAGGGCAGGTCCTCTTATGGACTGAGAACTGGTTGAGATCCAGGAAACAAAGAGTATGTGTCAATGGGCAAGTTTCACAATGGAGAGAAGTGAAAAGCAGTGTGCCCCAGGGATCTGTCCTGGGACCAGTGCTTTTCAATCTGTTCATAAATGACCTGGAGATAGGGATAAGCAGTGAGGTGGCCAAGTTTGCAGATGACATGAAACTTTTCTGTGTGGTAAAAACCAGAGAAGATTGTGAAGAGCTCCAGAAGGATCTCTCCAAACTGGGGGAATGGGCTGCCAAATGGCAAATGTGTTTCAATGTAACAAAATGTAAAGTAATGCATATTGAGACAAAAAAATCAAAACTTTATCTATCAACTCATGGGCTCTGAGCTATCCGTGACTGATCAGGAAAGATATCTTGGTGTGTTGGTGGACAGCTCAATGAAGGTGTCTACCCAATTTGTGGCAGTGGTGAAGAAGGCAACTCCATGCTAGGGATTATCAAAAAGGGGATTGAAAATAAAACAGCCAACATTATAATGCCATTGTACAAAACGATAGTAAGGCTGCACCTGGAGTATTGTGTACAATTCTGGTCACTACATCTCAAGAAAGACATAGTGGAACTGGAAAATGTTCAAAAGAGAGCTACTAAAATGATTACTGGGCTGGGGCAGGAAGGAAGCATGAAATGCTCCAAAATCTCCTGGTAGACGGCTGTGATGACCCTGGATTTAATGAAGCACAGTGGACCAACACCAGCAGATGACATGGCTCCCCAATCAACACAGACTGTAGAAACTTCACACTTGACTTCAAGTATTGTGCATTGTGCGCCTCTCCGTTCTTCCTCCAGACTCTGGGTCCTTGGTTCCCAAATGAAATGCAAAAGTTGCTCTCCTCAGAAAAAAGGACATTAGATCACTGAGCAACAGACCAGTTCTTTTTTCTGTAGCCCAAGTAAGATGCTTCTGATGTTCTTTGTTGTTCAGGTATTATAGAGTGTAGAGCAGAAAATAGCTGCCTGGGCATCCCAGGAAATTGGAGTAACTGGCTGCTGAGCCAAAAGTGGGAAGTTCTATTCCCCACTGTGTTTCCATGGGCAAGCTGAACAATCCCAGAAGAAAAATTGGTAAACCACTTCTGAGTAGCTTAAACTTAGAAACCCCCCAACAAGGGTTACCATAGGTTAAAATCAACTTGACAGCATGTAATTTTTAAACTTAGAAGCAGAAAAAAAATCTATGCAAGAGGTCATGAGTTCAGTTGAGAAAGTCTTGTGAAAACTCTGTTCTGAAAACTGGATTTGTTCTTTGGTTCACCATTCCTGTTATAGATGGGGAAATGTTTGGTTCAGTCTAGGGTAACTTCCCATGGATTTAGGGGATTACCTCACGTCCACTTTGTTGCTCTAGAAAGTGCGCTGAATTGTGGTACTTAAAATTGTTCCCCCACGGCCATCGCACTTTAAGCAAAATAAAGTGCGACCACCCCACCCCACCCCCCGAAGCGTGACTCAGTGAATCTTCCTTATACCTGGCCTCGGGGTGGTGGGATCCTTGCCTCGTTCCTGTTGCGGTTTTTAAACCAGTACACATGCCCATGGGGTAACTTATATTCTGCAATGTAACTGTTTTATCTGTCTTTTGCAGCAGGAAAACAAAAACAAATTCACTTTGATGCGGCACCCGTTTGTGAGGTCACAGAAGTTTCATAACAATAAAGTGTGTCCTTGAAGATGCACAAACAGCAACAAAACCATGTGACTGCAACAAGATATATTACAGTGGTACCTTGTATAAAGAAATTAATTCATTCCAAATGAAATTCTGTTAAGCAAATTTTCCTTTATACAAATTTCCCATAGGAATGCATTGAAAATGGAGTAATCCCTAATCGTGGATTTGCCCCATAGATGATTCTGTTAAGCAAATTTCCCCTATCTCTGGAATTTTTTATGTTGTACAGATTTTATGTTATACAAACTGTTTGTTATACGAGGGTCCACCGTACACATGTTATTTTATTGTAGTAAAAAGTGGACATGAGATAACACTCTTAGCTCCTAAAAGAGAAGCTACCTTCTCAGGAAATGTTGACAAATTTAGGGGCTGGAACAAATTTGTTTCTTCCTTCATTAGAGGTCTTCTCTGTGGGCCTTCCACAAGGTCTGAGACAGCATCTGAAATGTTTTTATCATCATCATTATTATAACTCCAGAAGCTCATGCCCTTGGCCTCTGGGCATTCTTGAGGTTAGCTGGGACATTTTGAGAGTTGTAGTTCTAAACAGAAACTTCCCCAGAACTCTGGTCTGACCACCACCTGATGCTCATACATGGTTAAACAGGTCTCAGCTTCGTCTGCGCAGGAACAGAAGACCACCCGTGACTCTCCTACAAACCACCCTGAGAGGGAAAAATAAGCAGGAACAAGTGTAGTAAATTAAACACACCCCAATGGACGGATGGGCTAAATCTAGGTTTCCACTTTGGCATACAGAAAAGAATGAGCGTGACTGAAATAAATGGGATAACACTGAAGATGACGTTCATCTTAGACTTGTTGCTTTTGGAGGTATTTGTTGTTGCAGGCAAGTCTCCGATTAGCTGGAACCAAAGCTGCTCAAACAAATAGCACAGTAATTTGTGTTGGATTAGACCTGAATAGAATAGAAAATGGGAATGACTCTCTGCTCTGCAATTGATGTAATTTTCTTGATCACTGCACTGGTGCTATGTTACATTACCTTCTGACATTTCTAGGTTCTGAACAAAGAATTCAGAAAGCACAAATTGGAGTTAAACACTGGATTCCTACGATTGACCTCTCGCTGGACGCATGTCCTTGGAGCCCTTTATGTCTTTGAAACTTGGCTCCTCAAAGACTCCCGGATGTTGGAATAATTGGGTTTAAGGCATAGAAAAGGAACTTTGAGTGACTTTGCATGATTGTGGCACCTGTCAAGTTACCTCCTGAATGCCGGCATGGCTTCCCTGTCCGGGGCATTGACACTCAACATGGTGTAAAAGTTCACACAAAATGGGAAACTAGAGAATTTTAGCCTTGGATCTCTGGGGTCAAAGGCTATATGTCTCTTGTTGCGTATGAGGAGCAGCTGCTTCCAGCCAAACTGTAGTTAGCCACAACCATTAGGAAACCCAGTGAGAAAAATTGGTCATTTTTCTTACCTTTGCCGTTCTGCATGGGGGAATGGAGGGGAGGAAAAGAAAGCTGGGAAAGCTAAGGTATATTTTAAAAACAGATTTATTCTTTATGCGGCTCTCCTATCCTTCCCCTGAATAGGATTATCCTACTACTTCCTCTGTGCGGAAGCTTAAATTGACTGAGTGCGCCAAACTTCTGCTTCCCTAGTTGAGATATGACTGCCACTTTTTCCTTCAACAGTTAGGGATGATGGACCTCCATATGGTTCACAATTCATGGATAACTCTTATGCCACCAAAAATTAAAACTACAGAATATAAACAATTGGTTCAGAGACAGACAGACAGACAGACAGACAGACAGACAGACAGACAGACAGACAGACAGACAGACAGACAGACAGAGATGGGGCAACACCATGGGTCCCATGGTGCTTTTAGTGCTGAACCACTTTAAAGGCAACAAAGGAGAGAAAACAGTCAATGGGAAGGAATAGAAGTACAAACTCTTCTTTCCCCCTCCTGAGCAGTGAGTGGCTGTTACCTCCTCAGGTCTGTTTCATTCTACCTGTATGCCTCAGCACCTTCCTTGGCCACCACAAAGGGCCTCTCTGCCAGCAGAAGGGCCACATGGGTCGCTGCGCTGCCACCACACTAGGTATTAGACATGGGCACGACTTGGCGAAATTCTCGTTTCCATTTCAGTTACTCATTTCCGTTATGCAACGGAAACGGTAACGACAATTACTCCCCCAGAACTCGAACTCAAACCGACAAAAGAAAAATTGGGTCTGATTTGTCACGTTCCTGGCCCAGTGATCTGCGAACGGCCAAAGCAGGCGAAAAATGCCTGCCTGAGGGCACCTAACAGAGGGGTGGTTTCTGGGGGATATGATTTGTCCTGGGCTGCTGGTACCGGGCTGGGAGGGGGCATCCTCGGCGTCTCCATTTGCCATGCGGTGCGGGGGATCCAAAATGGCGACCGCAATATTTTTTTGAAATCGTGGTCCAAAAACCCACCAAAGCACCACAGAAACATGCGAAAATTAGCTATTTTAAATGTTTGAATTTTTACAAAGTGGGTTTTTCTTGCAACAAAACGTCTCCATTGATTTTATTTTATTTTATTTTATTTTACCGCAATGATGGGCTGGCCATGGGATGGGACCATGCAAATTTTTGGAGCCAAATTGCATGGCCAGGTTTTGCTGAGACTTGCTGGTACCAGGCTGGGGGGGGCATGCTCCATTTGCCATGCGGTGCGGGAGGATCCAAAATGGCACCGTGGTCCAAAACCCACCAGACAGGGGAAAATTAGCTATTTTAAATGTTTTTACAGTAGCAGCAGTGGGTTTTTCTTGCAACAAAACATCTCCATTGATTTTATTTTATTTTATTTTTATTTTTTAGACCTGTGCACGCCAATGATGGGCTGGCCATGGGATGGGACCATGCAAATTTTGGAGCCATTCCACCAATCGCTGGCCAGGTTTTGCTGAGACTTGCTGGTACCAGGCTGGGAGGGGGCATCCTCGGCGTCTCCATTTGCCATGCAGTGCGGGGGGATCCAAAATGGTGACCGCAATATTGTTTTTGAAATCATGGTCCAAAAACCCACCAAAGCACCACAGAAACATGCGAAAATTAGCTATTTTAAATGCTTGAATTTTTACAGTAGCAGCAGTGGGTTTATCTTGCAACAAAACGTCTCCATTGATTTTATTTTATTTTATTTTATTTTTATTTTTTTATACCTGCGCATGCGCAATGATGGGCTCGCCATGGGAGGGGACCAAGCAAATTTTTGGAGCCATTCCACCAATCGCATGGCCAGGTTTTGCTGAGACTTCTGGATGTTCCAGAGATGGCATAAAAAGCCCACCAACCCTAATCCTAATCCTAACCCTAACCCTAACCCATACGCCAGTACACTGCATTCTTAGTGGGCCAGAGGCACCCAGAGATACAGCCCACTAACCCACCCTAACCTTAACCATTACACTAAGCCTAGCCTTTACCCCCTAACCCCATGCTCTGGGAAGTCAAGTCGCGCTAAATCGTGGCGGTAACGACAAACGACAAATGACACAACGAAATGACAAATTTTTGAAAAATTTCGCAAAAAACAGAAATGACCCGAAACAGACCCATCCCGAAAAATGACAACTCGAAAAAAAATTTTTTCTGGTCGTGCCCATCTCTACTAGGTATCATATAGCACCGTCACAAAAAGGGGCCTTTCCAAAGTCACTCCCTGAAGATGGAAAGAACACAGTAGCAACTGAATATTTATTTATGTATTGGGGGGAAATCTGTGTATAAGCAAAACTGCACTGCTTGGACCTGCGAAATCCCAGGGAGAAGTGTATCTGCATATCAGGAGGGAAAGAGCATCAGCCTACTGTATCAGCTTCCCAGTGGTTGTTTAGGAGGCATTGTCTGCACACTGTAACCAAAAAATTGAAAATTTAAACTTTCTTTTCTCTCCTCAGGAATTGTTTTGGGGGAAACAGGTATAGCCACTCTCGGATGACAAAATAAAGATTTGGTGGCCACTGAACCCCTTTTTCCTTCCAGAATTGCTGTGCTTCTACGAAAGATTGAAGTGGATTTCCTGCTAGCACATATAAATCAGACTTCTATGTTTTCCCATAGAAGAAATGGGATCTACTTAGAGAATACACTAAAATGTTTCTCAGGTCCTTTCCCCTCACCCTGCATTTGGATTTGTACAGTATACAATCAGCACACATGCCGGCAAAAATTGTAAACCCCCCTCCCTCATATTCCCACTAAGGTAGGGCTGATGGCACAGAAGTGAGAACCTTTTGTATCCTTCCTTCTCTATCCAGTGCTATTTTAAGTTAAAACCAGGGTGAAGGGTCACCTGGGCTTTACATCTGCCTACGTGGCAATTCACTCAGTCAAGCTTCTCCTGATCGCCCTGCAGTTTTCTCTCCAATCAGTTCTATCACAAAGATAAACACCCCTGAGGCCAGGCCTCGTGGATTCTTCACTAAGCCTTTCCCCCTCCCTCCAGCTTTAAGCCATTCTTGAATGCCATTTGCTCTTCTAGGCTTGCTAGACCATGTTGGTGTGGTTATAAATAAGATAAAAAGGGTGAAGCCCTAGTTTTAAGCTTACTTCAGGGTGCCTCTCAGGTTCTTCTTACTAAGTGCAGGTTGTTGGGGGATTTTTTGCTTTAGGGGACACTCCAAACTCCCCTCCCCATTTCTCACAACAATCAAGAGACAAGTCCCTCAAAGCCAAACACCTGCTTTTCCTGACACAGGAGGTGGGGAAGAAATACCTTTCATTTTGCTTCATTTCCTTGTAACAAATAAAAATGCAGCGAGGTATACCAACAGAAAACTCTGAAAGCACTGTTCCTCAAATATATGTGTCTAAGCCCATGAGGCACCTAACAGCACCTTTAGAAAACAATTTCATGCAACATGCTTTTGCTGTGTTTAATTTTATCTTTTTAACTCCTCATGCCCCAAGGATTCAGAGGGATTGAGGGGGAAAACCCATGGGGGGGCTATTGTGAGTCTGTTAAAACATGGACATTTATTTCAGTCTGAACTTTAAACATCATAGTCTTGAAGTACGGGTATCTGAAGAAGTAGACTGCAGCTCACAAAAGCTCACACTGAAATAAAATGAATCTTTAAAATGTGTGGGGCGGGGCCCTGAGGCAGATTTATGGAGGGAAAAATAAACAAAATAATTAGAACAAAGTGATTGACTGGATGAAAATAACACATTTGAACTGAAAATAAATAGGGAAGGGGGGATAATGAAAAAAAATACCACAAAGAGAACACAGAACATTTACTAGCTCTTAAGTTAATGGCCTCGCCATCTTGTTTCTGTGTGCTGTTTTACAGTTCATAATGCTGATAATTGATTTATAACATCTATTGTATGTCTGTTCATCTATATTATTTGATGTTATTTTATTTCAGTTCATTGGTGTTGATTATTGTCCTATTTTCTGCTGGTAACCACTCAAAGTGGTATTGGTAGCCAGATGGGTGGTGTACAAGGCAAATACTGTAAATAAACAAACATCCTCACTGACATTCACTGGCCAGTTCACTGATGTCTTTTAAGAAACTTTTGAAAACGTGGCTTTTTAGACAGGCCTCCCAAAATAGCCCAGCTCCAGAACCTTGAGTTTCTTCAAGTTGTTAAGCCATCTCTTCTGCCAACTTGAATTGCTAGTATTAATTGTTTTGTATTGCGGTCTTAATTTAAAGGATCAGCATATGCTTGTCATTTATTCTTTTGTTATAGTATTGTGATGCTACTATTCCTTAATGTTATTATCATATTATTGTGTGGTGAGCTGCCCAATGTGTTCTTTGAAGCCAGATGGGCACTAAAGACATAATTACAATAAGTACATAAATAAATAAATAAATAGTTCTGCTTCATTCAAGCATCATTCCCCTTCCCTACACAAACAGGGAAAATGGAATCTGGATTCCCAAACATTATGGAAAACTATAGAAATATAAGTGTGTTATATGTGTGGGTGGGTATTTTATGAGGAAGTTTTAGTTGTAGAACAAGGCGAAGTCTTCAAGCCGATACGGAGAGCTGCAACAGTATAGCAAAGTCAGAGGTGGCTTTTTGCCAAAGAACAGTGCATTGCTTGTACAAACATGTGTTTTAACATAAATCACAAACATATGCCCAAGTTGTTTTCTCTTTTCGGCTTCACTCAGGTTGCCTAGAGCTATAGCTGCTTGCAACTCTATTTAATCACTGTAATTATTTTAAATGTGTCTATCTGGGCAATCTTTGGGCTTTATGAGAATGTTATTCATACCTTATCGGTAAGCATCTTGAGGGTCCCATTCTTTTCCCCTTAAGGGAATGTACTAAGCAGGTTCCTTGGGGGTTGGGGGTAGATGGGGTGGTTGCAATGTTTATATATTTATTTTGAATTACAGGTTTTTTAAAAGCCCCAAGCCTCTGAAACTAATCAGATTTCGAAATCTCAGCAGAGGGTATAATTTCCTTGTAGGAAATTAAGCATTGTATATTGTTTGTGAAAAGGGTGTATCTGGAGAGATCCTGATTGGCTTCTTCGTTTACATCTTAATTTGCTGACTCTGTAAAGGTTGCTTGGTGAAGGGACTGACAAGTATATAGGAATGATTTTTCACTCTGGTAAAATGGATACTTCCTATGGGATTTTTTTTTTATTAAAGGATTTGACGTGACAGCAGTGTTTGGCTAGCTAATTTTGTTGAGCTGTGAATGTGCAGCCTACATATTTTAAAGGAAATTCTACTGTGATTGACATTGAAGTGTGAAAATTGACGACATGTTTGGTTGTAGCAATTTTTGCAAAACCAAATCACTTTAGAATTAAATTTAATGGAAAAGAATGGAAGAACATGGCCTTGTTACATTCAGAAAAAAGGGAGGAGAGGGGAAAGGGTTGTCCCAAGATGTATAAAATACAATGTATTCTTGAAGGCTTTCACGGCTGGGATCTGATCGGTGTTGTGAGTATTTTAGGCTGTTTGGCTGTGTTCTGATGTTTTGCCAGACTCTGTGGCCAGCATCTTCAGAGGACAAGGAGATCAGGGAACTAGGAGTTCTCTCTGTGCTCTGAGGTAAGAGAACTCCTAGTTCCTTGAGCTCCTTTCCCTCTGAAGATGCCGACCACGGAGTCTGGTGAAACGTCGGGAAGAAAAACTTCCAGAATACAGCCAAAGCCCGAAAACAAAACTAACTATAAAATACAATGTTCCTTATTCCAATATAAATAGATTCACATACCCCAAATACCAGAGCACAGCCATAAAAATTTTAACAGTATTCTTATGTTAATTAATAATATTATAGAAAAGAATTTAGTTATAGGATGTTATCCTCAGTATGTTGTAATGTTGTAAGAGTAAATCTTTTTATGGAGAAGACTGATAAGCCAAAACGTGTCAGACATTTTATACTGGAATAAAGAACATTATGTTTTATACATCCTGTTGACCTAGTGTTTCAGTGGATGTACCAGTTCCTTTCTTTACATTCTTGTTACACTAGTACCATATTTAACCTCAAAGGGCATAGACATTGTAGCCTTGTTATTCCAAGAATCGAAGACATGTCAAACCTTTCTTTTGAAAATGGGAAATTCTAAAATACAGGCATGTAGTCAAATCAGTCTAAGCCTGTTTGTGGTCCATTGTGGTTGTCTTGAGTAATATTACTTTATATGTACATAAGTGGATGCAACAATCCATTTGTGTTGTTTTTAAGTTGAGAGGCAGGAAATAAATAAATAAATAAATAAATAAATAAATAAATAAATAAATAAATAAATAAATAAAAGCCCCTAGGCTAGCCAGTTTTCCTGCTGGCAGAGAGCAACTATGCTGATAAGTAAAGGAGCATCTATTTCATTACCAAAGGCCTGCTTGCTCTTGTGTTACTCCTGCTGTGGTCCCAAATGTAAGACAACTGTAAATAGGGCAATTTTTCAGGCAAGGAAACATTGTTTTATTTCCTTAAGTGAGGCCGAAGTCAGCCCACTGTTCTAAGTGTGACCTATATTGCATCTAAAAATGAGGGCAGCAGCACATCAACTGTTTGTCCCTAAGTAATGAAGCACACTGGCCAACAGTGACCCCTTTACTATGATTAAGATGTTTAACATACGAACAAAAGAACATAAGAAGAGCCATGCTGGATCAGGCCAAAGGCCCATCTAGTCCAGCTTCCTGTATCTCACAGTGGCCTCACCAAATGTGTCTGGGAGTGCACGAGACTAGATATCTGTCTCTTGATACCACTCCCTTGCATCTGGCTCTTGAAGTACCCCGGTTTTAAGCCTGGAGATTATACATCTCCATCATGGTTTGTAACTAGAGATGGGCATGAAATGAACTTTTAGTTCATTTCGTTATTCATTATTCACTTAGTTAAGTAACGAAATGAATCATGAATCTAGGGGTAAATTTAAAACGAAACGAAACGAACTGAAAAAAAAAATTGGTGCGGTTAGGTTCTTTTTGTTACGCGGCTGATGACAGCGGTCGCGCTCTCATCAGCAGCAGGGAAAACTGTCTAGAGAGAGAGAGAGAGCTGTTTAGAGAGAGCTGTGTTATCGCCTCTGCATGGGGAGGCGAGAACGGGGCTCTCTCTAAAGGGATCTTCCCCACGGAAAATGATAGCATGCTGGGCGCTGACATCCGCCATGGGGGAAAACTGTCTGAAGAGACTCCCATTCCTGTCTCCATGTGTGGAGGAGAGAACAGAGCTCTCTCTAAAGGGATCTTCCCTGCCGGTGATGACAGCCGCTGTCATCTGCCATGGGGAAAACTGTCTAAAGAGACCCCTGTTTTCGCCTCTGCATGCGGAAGCAGGAACAGGGTTCTCTTTAAAGGGATCATCCCCATGGCGATGATAGTGCTGAGCCGCTGCCGGTGGTGGTAAGAATGATTTTTTTTAATTTGTACAAACCCGAACCCAATCCGAACCAAGGATGGGACCAAACCAGACGAACCCGAACCATGGGTTTTCTGGTTCGTGACCACCTCTATTGTGATGGCCTTTTCCTCCAGGAATCTGTACAATCCATTTTTGAAGGCATCCAGGCCACATGCTATCACCACATCCTGTGGCAGGGAGTTCCACAGACTAACAATACCCTGGGTAAAAAAATATTTTCTTTTGTCGGTTCTTACTTGGCCAACCCTCAGTCTGAGTGGATGTCCCCTAGTTCTGATAGTTTGTGAGGAGAAGAGCCTCCCTCTAACCACTTTACTCATGCCCTGCATTACAGTGTATTTTGTACATCTCAATCATATCCCCTCCTCAGGTGCCTTTTTCCCCAGACTAAAGAGCCTCAAATGTTTCAGCCTTTCCTCATAAGGGAGGTCCCCAGCCCAGTAATCATTTTATTCACTCTCTTTTGCACCTTTTCCAGTTCCACTATGTCTTATTTGAGATTCATTGATCAGAATTGTACACAATACTCCAGGTGCAGCCATATTAAGTGTTTTGTACAATGGCATTATAATGTTGACTGTTTTTTTCTCAATTCCCTTTTTGATAATCCCTAGCATCAAATTGGCCTTCTTCACCGCTGCAATACACTGGGTAGACACCTTCATTGAGGTGTCCACTAGCACACCAAGATCTCTTTCCTGATCCGTCATGGATAGCTCAGAGTCAAAGTTATTCCATCTCTGCTTGGAGGCTTCACGCATTTGCGTAGAAGCACCTGTACAATGGGTCCCCCAAGAGCAGCTGTTTCTTTGTTCTCACACACCCCCTGCAGCTTTTAATTCCAGTAGACAAACTATCACATCCCATTATTCTCCCAGTGCTAATACCTACTATGTCATCAATTTGTGGTTCTGTATGCTGTCCAATCTCGTTCCACAGGGATGAGGTGTTCTGAACCGGATGCCATTCAGCTCCTGTCAGCTTTTGGTTGAGCTCCTATTTATTTATTTATTTATTTTACCCCACCTTTCTCTTTAAAAGGACTGTTGCTTGGTATAATAAATCTCAGCAGAATTGTCCCATTGAAACAATGGAGATTTGGTAAGTTACCTGCTGGGTAAGTTTTGTTGATACTTATGACTTACTATGGTCAAGTAAGTTGCAACTAGAGTATTCCCATTTGAATCAATGGAACTTTCAGTTATAGCTCCAGTACAGCAGTTTAACCACTATGCCAAAAGTCACACCCACACCCACACACACACACACAGAGAGAGAGAGAGAGAGAGAGAGAGAGAGAGAGAGAGAGAGAGAGAGAGAGAGAGAGAGAGAGAGAGAGAATCTTTGCACTTATCCCTGTTAAATTTCATTCTACTCTTTTCAGCATAGTGCCTGAGCTCATGGAAATACTTTTGAATTTTTCTGGAAGTTGAGTCATGGCTACTGGACTCCCTGTTCATCCAGACCGATGAAGCTGTTTGGATGAACAGCGAAATGTTTCTATCTCTCAAAAAAGAAGTCCAGTAGCCATGACTCAACTTCCAGATAAACTCACCTGGATGACTGAGAATCTTCACAGACTTTTGAATTTTGTTTGTCTTCCATAGTATTTGCTATTACATCCAATTTTGTGTCACCTTCAGATTTGATAAGCCTTCCATTCATCTGCCCATCCAAGTAAGTCACTAATAAAAATGTTGAAGAACACCAGTTCCAGCTGTGAGTCCTGTGGTGGTATCCCACTTGTTACCTTTTCAATGAGATCAATCTGATTGTTTCTCAAATGTGGGACCTACATGCAACAAATCTGATATCCCATTGATTTCAGTAATTGTAACTTGCTTGTTCAGCCGCCACCCAAGTGAGCGGCTGTACAAAGTATGATTGATGGCTATCAGACACATCTCGTCTATTGAGAGGAAGGGCCGATGGGATGCCAGGAGACAGAAACCAAAAGAACAATGCACTTCCTACATTGGAGACAAAACAGAGTTTAATAACCACAAATTATTGCAGGTAATTTGGCACAGATTGGGGCAAGACCACAAAAATGCATATAAAATCAAACAGAAGAAAGAAGCATCTGATGACATATGGGAGCCACTGCTCCCATTAATTAAATCATGATGGAACTCAATTATAGCCAAGTTGTCACAAACCCAAGGAGGTGCAAAATTACAGATAACACCGAAGCAGGGAGCTGTACATGGTGATTTTGAAAAGGAAGTTACTATATACATAAACAGATATTTGGCCCACATGTTTGCAAGGGCAATAATATCTCCTAAGTGCTGGTGCTAACTAAAACAGTAATTAAATCATAATCTTGTATGGGTTTATCACTCTCCTATAATGACAAGTGTCAATGGCATATGGCTTGTCAGTTAAACTCAAATTACAGGGTTTGACACATGAACTTTAAAGTGTTAGACCAGAGGAATTTAAATGCTGTGAAGCATAAAGAACATCAACAGAGTGGAGAAAGCTAGTGTTGGTATGGCTTCTTGGTGGGACCTTCTTTGTAAATTAATAAATTAAATTCCCATTAATTCAGGACTCTGGCAAAAAAAGATTACCCAGCAAATGGGAGGCCTTTCTAAAGCTAGGTACAATTTAAATAGCTTTGTGGGAAAGGGAAAGGGAGCAAGGAAAGAGTGAGGACAAATGAAAGAAGATAATGTATTTGTATGGAGTGTAACAGCTGTGGAACTTACTACCACAAGAAACTAAATCTTAGGACTAGGTTCCCAAATGCCCCACAAAACTGGTGGGATCCAAAGAGTTTCCCTTTTTTTAAAGGGCTTTTCCAAGCTCTATCTTCTTGCCATGGTAAGAGTATTTAAGCTCTGCTGGAAGTATGTGGATTTTTTGTTTTTCCTTCTAAAGACATATTAGTAGAGATTGGCACAAATTTTAAAAATGATGTTTCGGGTTTTTGTTTTTCGTTGCAGGTCTGTTTCGGTTCATTTTTATTTTTGTGAATTTTTGAAATTTCGTTTCATTTTTAATTTTTATTTTTTTTGTTTTTACCCGCTTTTTGCGTGACTTAAAGCATTTGCGCACGCGGACATCCCCTAACGCCCCAGACCAGAGGGAAAACACTAAAAAAAATGATGCTGGCAGAGATACAGTATAGACTAGGTATGCAGGGAGGCTGCAAAGGGAGCGACGGGCATTGCCCAGGGAGTAAGGCAGCCGCAGAGTGACTGCACTGTGGGGCAGGGGAGGGTACTCACCGAGAGGTACGCATGCACACAGGGAGGCTGCAAGAGAAATCTCTTCTTTCTCTCCCCTAAGAGCCAGGCTGCAGCCAGCAGGAACACAGAGACACACACCTGCCTGGCTGGCCTAAAGTAACGAGTTGCAGAGACAGCAATCCCACCCTAACTCCCACTGCAGACTGCAAGGAGGGCGGGAGATGCCAAAGCTTTTTAATGCCCTCTGTGGCTGCCACACCTATCCAGTCTGCAACCTGGGCATACTATTGGTTAAAATTGTCCAAGAATTTACATGATCCCGTCACATGGCTTGCATCCATCTTGTGGCTGGAATCCATTTTGTGGTATCCTTAATGGGAGAAAGACAAATACAAACGTTTTAAGGACCGCAACCCCCTGGTATGTAATACTTTCTAATAATTATCACTGTGTTACAGATGTCCAGGGCATTTTAATACCCATGAAATCAATATTAGGCATCTGGGAGCCATTTTGGGTCGATGTCCCCTAACTCCCCTTAAAAGAAAAAAATAATACAGCAATATGAGAAAAGACATAAATGCATGTTTTAAGGACCCCAACCCCCCCGGTAGGTATTATCAGGCAAGATAAAGAATTATCGCTGGGTTTTTACGGATATTCAGGATGCTTTTTGACATTTAAAAATAGCTCATTTCATTGCGCATCGCCATTAATGAAGATGAAACATAAGAAACCTAATTTTCGTGGTTCTATTCGGTTTGTTCCAATTTAATCACAATTTTATTATTCGTTTCGTTACATAACGAAATGAATAATGAATAATGGAATGAATTTTTTTGTTTCGTGCCCATCTCTACATATTAGATATGGAACACACCTATAAATAAGTTTATGCTAGCTACTCACTCCTGGTGTTAGGTGGAAGTGGGGTGGGTAAAAGTCAATACCCACATTAAAGTCACAATAAAATCAAAATTCCTTCTCCTCAAACAAGCACTTTATCAGAGATCTGTCTCTCTTTTTGGGGACAGAGAGAACCCTGAGTAAGGCTGCAGAGCTGTCATGACGGGAAAACCCAAAGGTCAGCTAATCCAGCTCCTTACGAATGCCGGAATCAACAGCTGAAGCAACCCTTGCAGAGAACCCCCCAGACTTCTGGAAATGGAGAATCTATTGTGTTCTGCCGCAGTCCATATAACACTGACAAACAGCTTATTCCATCAGAAGGTCTTCCTGACTACAGTACTTATTCAAAGTATCATTGCCTGCAATTTCAATCAATAGGTTCAGGTCCTATCCAAAAGGCTTCCCATCTAGTGCGCTGGTTGGTGTTTCGGGGAATCACCATCCAAGAACACTTGGGTTACCCAAGTTTGGGAACCACTGTTCCAGAGTATCTCCTTCCATTTAAGAGTCCTTCAGATACACAGCCCCCCTAACCTCATAAAATTTGGGTTACTGTCCCTTTGGTTGCCCTGTCTGGCTAGTTGGTATCCTTTTAAAAATGTGGTGCTCAGTGCTTCAACACAGCAATCTGGGTGAGGTCTGAAAAAGAAAAAAAAACCTCACTGATACAATTGCATTAGTTATTGGTGTGACTAAGGTCCCAAGATCCTTTTCACAGGCATTGCTGTCTAGAGCGCTATAATCCATCCTGCGTTTTGCTCCCTAAATTTGGAATTTCACATTTATTCCTTTTGAAATATATCTGAAGCAGTTGCTAACTCGGCTTAAAATTTGGGGCTGCCTTGTTTTTCCTCAAATGTAGGATTTGGCCCCTAACCTTACAAGTCTTCGCTAGTGTCATGCTTGAACTGGGAATGTAATACAAATAAAATACCACAACAAAGATGAAATCATAAAGCAGGCACCTGGAAAGGTCTTTATTAGGCTTTGAAGTTTATCATGTTATTATGAGAACAGCAGAACACTTGAGCTAGAATTCATCATTTGTTCAAACAAAACAAAACAAAGCAAAAGTACCAAGGTGGTTTGAAACACCCATCCCTATTATCATTGAAGAACCTGAAGTACTTGAAATGTTAAATGTAGAAATTGGAATTGATGTGCTTACAGATTAAACTGTAATGTAATATTGGCTTTTCCTGTCAGTTTTTCCAGTGAAAGTTGTGGTTGGCTCAGGATTACTTTCCTGCAGACTGCCCTGAGAATATATTTGGTTTTTCCTCTCACCCCAGGCCCTTAGCGAAACTCACAGCCATTTAAAACCTGTAATTAATGCCAGGTGCATAGGCTTCACTTTCATTTTAAAATTATGAATGTACATGTGTGTGTGTGTGTAAAATTGCTGGGCCTGTGGGGGGGGGACCCAAACATTATCCATTACAATTTTCAGGAGCTGTAAATACAGAAACAACCAGCTGCGAGATCAATCTGATTGTTTCTCAAATGTGGGACCTACATGCAACAAATCTGATATCCCATTGATTTCAGTAATTGTAACTTGCTTGTTCAGCCGCCACCCAAGTGAGCGGCTGTACAAAGTATGATTGATGGCTATCAGACACATCTCGTCTATTGAGAGGAAGGGCCGATGGGATGCCAGGAGACAGAATCCAAAAGAACAATGCACTTCCTACATTGGAGACAAAACAGAGTTTAATAACCACAAATTATTGCAGGTAATTTGGCACAGATTGGGGCAAGACCACAAAAATGCATATAAAATCAAACAGAAGAATCTGATGACATATGGGAGCCACTGCTCCCATTAATTAAATCATGATGGAACTCAATTATAGCCAAGTTGTCACAAACCCAAGGAGGTGCAAAATTACAGATAACACCGAAGCAGGGAGCTGTACATGGTGATTTTGAAAAGGAAGTTACTATATACATAAACAGATATTTGGCCCACATGTTTGCAAGGGCAATAATATCTCCTAAGTGCTGGTGCTAACTAAAACAGTAATTAAATCATAATCTTGTATGGGTTTATCACTCTCCTATAATGACAAGTGTCAATGGCATATGGCTTGTCAGTTAAACTCAAATTACAGGGTTTGACACATGAACTTTAAAGTGTTAGACCAGAGGAATTTAAATGCTGTGAAGCATAAAGAACATCAACAGAGTGGAGAAAGCTAGTGCTGGCATGGCTTCTTGGTGGGACCTTCTTTGCAAATTAATAAATTAAATTCCCATTAATTCAGAACTCTGGCAAAAAAAGATTACCCAGCAAATGGGAGGCCTTTCTAAAGCTAGGTACAATTTAAATAGCTTTGTGGGAAAGGGAAAGGGAGCAAGGAAAGAGTGAGGACAAATGAAAGAAGATAATGTATTTGTATGGAGTGTAACAGCTGTGGAACTTACTACCACAAGAAACTAAATCTTAGGACTAGGTTCCCAAATGCCCCACAAAACTGGTGGGATCCAAAGAGTTTGCCTTTTTTTTAAGGGCTTTTTCAAGCTCTATCTTCTTGCCATGGTAAGAGTATTTAAGCTCTGCTGGAAGTATGTGGATTTTTTGTTTTTCCTTCTAAAGACATATTAGTAGAGATGGGCACAAATTTTAAAAATGATGTTTCGGGTTTTTGTTTTTCGTTGCAGGTCTGTTTCGGTTCATTTTTATTTTTTGTGAATTTTTTGAAATTTCGTTTCATTTTTTAATTTTTAATTTTTTTGTTTTTACCCGCTTTTTGCGTGACTTAAAGCATTTGCACACGCGGACATCCCCTAACGCCCCAGACCAGAGGGAAAACACTAAAAAAAATGATGCTGGCAGAGATACAGTATAGACTAGGTATGCAGGGAGGCTGCAAAGGGAGCGACGGGCATTGCCCAGGGAGTAAGGCAGCCGCAGAATGACTGCACTGTGGGGCAGGGGAGGGTACTCACCAAGAGGTACGCATGCACACAGGGAGGCTGCAAGAGAAATCTCTTCTTTCTCTCCCCTAAGAGCCAGGCTGCAGCCAGCAGGAACACAGAGACACACACCTGCCTGGCTGGCCTAAAGTAACGAGTTGCAGAGACAGCAATCCCACCCTAACTCCCACTGCAGACTGCAAGGAGGGCGGGAGATGCCAAAGCTTTTTAATGCCCTCTGTGGCTGCCACACCTATCCAGTCTGCAACCTGGGCATGCTATTGGTTAAAATTGTCCAAGAATTTAAATGATCCCGTCACATGGCTTGCATCCATCTTGTGGCTGGAATCCATTTTGTGGTATCCTTAATGGGAGAAAGACAAATACAAACGTTTTAAGGACTGCAACCCCCTGGTAGGTAATACTTTCTAATAATTATCACTGTGTTACAGATGTCCAGGGCATTTTAATACCCATGAAATCAATATTAGGCATCTGGGAGCCATTTTGGGTCGATGTCCCCTAACTCCCCTTAAAAGAAAAAAATAATACAGCGATATGAGAAAAGACATAAATGCACGTTTTAAGGACCCCAACCCCCCCCCGGTAGGTATTATCAGGCAAGATAAAGAATTATCGCTGGGTTTTTACGGATATTCAGGACGCTTTTTGACATTTAAAAATAGCTCATTTCATTGCGCATCACCATTAATGAAGATGAAACATAAGAAACCTAATTTTTGTGGTTCTATTCGGTTTGTTTCAATTTAATCACAATTTTATTATTTGTTTCGTTACATAACGAAATGAATAACGAATAATGGAATGAATTTTTTTGTTTCGTGCCCATCTCTACATATTAGATATGGAACACACCTATAAATAAGTTTATGCTAGCTACTCACTCCTGGTGTTAGGTGGAAGTGGGGTGGGTAAAAGTCAATACCCACATTAAAGTCACAATAAAATCAAAATTCCTTCTCCTCAAACAAGCACTTTATCACAGATCTGTCTCTCTTTTTGGGGACAGAGACAACCCTGAGTAAGGCTGCAGAGCTGTCATGACGGGAAAACCCAAAGGTCAGCTAATCCAGCCCCTTACGAATGCCGGAATCAACAGCTGAAGCAACCCTTGCAGAGAACCCCCCAGACTTCTGGAAATGGAGAATCTATTGTGTTCTGCCGCAGTCCATATAACACTGACAAACAGCTTATTCCATCAGAAGGTCTTCCTGACTACAGTACTTATTCAAAGTATCATTGCCTGCAATTTCAATCAATAGGTTCAGGTCCTATCCAAAAGGCTTCCCATCTAGTGTGCTGGTTGGTGTTTCGGGGAATCACCATCCAAGAACACTTGGGTTACCCAAGTTTGGGAACCACTGTTCCAGAGTATCTCCTTCCATTTAAGAGTCCTTCAGATACACAGCCCCCCTAACCTCATAAAATTTGGGTTACTGTCCCTTTGCTTGCCCTGTCTGGCTAGTTGGTATCCTTTTAAAAATGTGGTGCTCAGTGCTTCAACACAGCAATCTGGGTGAGGTCTGAAAAAGAAAAAAAAACCTCACTGATACAATTGCATTAGTTATTGGTGTGACTAAGGTCCCAAGATCCTTTTCACAGGCATTGCTGTCTAGAGCGCTATAATCCATCCTGCGTTTTGCTCCCTAAATTTGGAATTTCACATTTATTCCTGTTGAAATATATCTGAAGCAGTTGCTAACTCGGCTTAAAATTTGGGGCTGCCTTGTTTTTCCTCAAATGTAGGATTTGGCCCCTAACCTTACAAGTCTTCGCTAGTGTCATGCTTGAACTGGGAATGTAATACAAATAAAATACCACAACAAAGATGAAATCATAAAGCAGGCACCTGGAAAGGTCTTTATTAGGCTTTGAAGTTTATCATGTTATTATGAGAACAGCAGAACACTTGAGCTAGAATTCATCATTTGTTCAAACAAAACAAAACAAAGCAAAAGTACCAAGGTGGTTTGAAACACCCATCCCTATTATCATTGAAGAACCTGAAGTACTTGAAATGTTAAATGTAGAAATTGGAATTGATGTGCTTACAGATTAAACTGTAATGTAATATTGGCTTTTCCTGTCAGTTTTTCCAGTGAAAGTTGTGGTTGGCTCAGGATTACTTTCCTGCAGACTGCCCTGAGAATATATTTGGTTTTTCCTCTCACCCCAGGCCCTTAGCGAAACTCACAGCCATTTAAAACCTGTAATTAATGCCAGGTGCACAGGCTTCACTTTCATTTTAAAATTATGAATGTACATGTGTGTGTGTGTGTGTAAAATTGCTGGGCCTGTGGGGGGGGGACCCAAACATTATCCATTACAATTTTCAGGAGCTGTAAATACAGAAACAACCAGCTGCAGGTGTATTATTCTTGTCTGTTGAGTAATATTTATTTATTTATTTATTTATTTTTAACTCTTGTATACCGCCCTATTCCCACAATGGGGACTCAGGGCGGTTAACAACATAAAGAGTAAAAAGACATATAAAATCAAATACAGATAATAGACAACAGATTTGCTAAAACAATTAATAATATAAAAAATAATATACTCTTTTTAGTCACTCCCCTAAATACAGTATGTCTATGAAGATTCTCAGTCATCCAGGTGAGGTTATCTGGAAGTTGAGTCATGGCAACTGGACTTCTTTACTTGAGAGATTGAAATGTTTCACTACTCATCCCAGCTGGTGACGAAGCTGGGATGAGTAGCGACATTTTTCAATTTCTCAAGAAAAGACGTCCAGTTGCCATGACTCAAATTCCAGATCCCCTAAATACAGGTTTATCTATCCAAAAAAACCTAAAGGATGGTGATTAAACTACAATATATGATCAATCACACTACTAGCAAGGTGCAGCTGGATTGTAATAAAATTTAAAAGGCTAATTAATAGCTGTAAAATACTGTACACACATTTTGCCCATTGGTGTCACTTGCTGCACTGCATTACAAGCTCAAAGTCTTGACCATTTTCCAAGCATCTTTGGGAATTGTAGTTGCCCAAGTAACATAAAATGTCTCTCACAGAGACTTCTTCAATGCCCTGCCCTTATCAAACTACAAATCCTAGGCTACAATGGAGGAATCTAGGAATGCAGTGAGTTGGATGATGAGTCCAAAACAATGGAGTGACCACACCCAGGAGCTTCTGATCTATCTAAAATGCTTTTGGGTTCTTGCTTACAGAGTGTAAATAAGGGTTTCTTCTGAGCCAAGCAGACTAAATATCTAACTCCAAAACATTTGTGGCAAAGGTGTGTGTGAGAAAGACAACAAAGAAAAAGAACCGAAAGAAAGTGTGCTGTCTGATGAGAAAGAAGTTGTGTGTAGCGAGGTTATGGTTAAAAGTGCTGAAAGAGAAATGAGTGAGTCAGTTAAGGATGAAAGAAGGTGGAAAAGATACTGAGGAGATACTGAGGAGAAAGATAAAGAGTTAGCTGTGGGGGCAAAGAACCAATCATAGAGGGTTTTTGGATGATGGACAGTGAGAAGAAGGAATGGAAAGAGCTGATGGAGAAGGCGGGAGAGTTAAAAAGGGAGACAAGAGATAGAGCAACTCAGAGGAGAGAAGACTGGACTGCCATTACCACCACCACTACCCATAGAGTAGTTGGTGCAAGTTGTGCCAGTATATGGAAATGAACCTGGAGCAATAAATGTATGCCATGGAAAAGTGGGAGGAAAGAAGTTCCTATTGCAACATGGGCAAAACACCCATGTTGTGGGACTCAGTGTTATGGTCAGGGCTGTTTGATGTAGTTCCCTTACATGAGAGAAAAATGTTGAAGGAACTGTTAAGTAACGAATCTATGTTGAGCCACTGGTATGAGACAGAATGCTGGACTGGATGGGCTGTAGCCTGTTCCAGCAAGGCTGTTCCTATGTTCTTATGTTCTTATGTTTAGAAAATCCAAATTTACCTGTTTGCGGAAGTTATAAGCTGTTGGAAGAAATAAATGAACAAGCAGAATCTGTGATGTTTGAACACAAGAATAAAAGTTTATCAAATATTGAAGAGACTCCTGTTGTTAATGAACAATATTTGTCGAAACTGTTCCTGGATCATCGCGAACCCTCACCGTGTATTTTCAATTTCTCCTTTCTGTGAAATGTTCCTTTCCTATTAAAGTAGGTGGGAAGCAGAGTCATATAAGGAGATAGATTCCTGTCCAATCAGCAAGAGTGAAGCCAGATTTAAGTTTAATATTGGGGTGGTGGTTGGCCTAATTTAGAACAGTACAACAGTGGAACCAATGACCTTTGCTGAGCTTTTGCAAATTTCTATATTTGAGGCTGGATGGAGTAACCCTTCCTTCAGTATGTCTTTAGCAGACCCCCTTCAACACCACCCTAAGTGGTGACAATATACAATCATGACTTCAGGGTGGAAATGTTGGATTTGGTCTCATTCTGGCAGATCCAGGAACCACTGGAGGGTATTAGTAACATGAAGGAGAGTGTTGTGTGGTCTGTCTTCATGGGGCACATTTTATCCTTACAGGAATCATGGCTGTATATTGCAAAGCAATAACAAAGCAAAAGCAAGAACAGAGGAGATCAAAAACAAGTATGCAATACATATGGCTTCTGCATCTCTAGAGGGATACTTCTGTACATCATACTGCAACCCCAGAAAAGGCAGGAGTATGTGGAGAAAGAGCAAAGAGGAATATGGAAGCAGAGTCACAGCAATGCGTGCTAGGTTGTTTTGAGTTTATGCCTCTTCTGTCATCAATTTTTAAAATAAAAATGTGATACATCAATAAATCAAGTATCTAGGACATTGGTTCTCAACCTGTGGCTTCCCAGATGTTCCTGGACCGCAACTCCCAGAAATCCTGGCCAGCTCAGCTAGTGGTGAAGGCTTCTGGGAGTTGCAGTCCAGGAACATCTGGGGATCCACAGGTTGAGAACCACTGAATAGTCAATAGAAACCATGGGAGAAACACCAATTGATTGTGGAAAAAATCAGAAGGGGAGGGAGACTTCCACTTCCTTTGCAAGGTGATGCTTCTGGAGCATGGACCATCCTCCATGCTAAGGTGTGCTCACTCTGTGTCTGCTCTGCACCCACTGGTTTTCTAATGTTCCATTGTCTCCTTCATTAGCTGAATGGAGAGAATGGGCTAGGCAGTCATCTGGAAGTTGAGTCATGGCAACTGGACTTCTTTTCTTGTGAGATCGAAAAACCCACCTGTGCTACCCTTCCCAACACCCATTAAGTAGTTAGCTGTGGCCTTCCTCCATGGAGGTGTGAAGTGCTTCATATTGCGGCTGAGTTTCTGGATGCTGGTCTCTGCCTTTTAAAGTTGCTTTTAAAGTTTGTAAAAGTTTTAGGTGCTTAAAACATTTTAATGATGTTAATTATTATTGCACTTTGGTGCAATTTACTGTAATGTGTTTTTTAAAATACTGTGTGTTTTAACATTGTAAGCTGGTCCCCTCACCAGGAGAAAGGCAGCCTATGAAAGATAAATAAAAACTATGCAGCATCTAGCTTTAACTTTCCTCTTCTCTTTGCTCAAAGAAAGACGGGAGGAGAGGAAGGGATAGTCTGTGACCTTCAGGCTCAACAGGCATGACCTATTCTTGATCACTTCATCCTTGGTTCTGGTGATCATTTGACCTGATTGCAAATGGCATTATATGTGGCTACATCCATTTCTGGAAAAGGCTTCAGGAGTTAACCTCGAGGCAAAACCCAGAGCCGGAATCCCAGAGGCAGTTCATGGCTGTGTACAACCATGTTCTGGCAACTCCTGTGATGCAGCTGGAATGTATCGTATGGGCTCTGCCGTTCCATTGGACTATTCCAGTGATATGATGGAGAGGGGATTTTTCTGCTTGGGTAACAGTTTTAACCTCCATATTAATCTACCCAGGCCTTGTGCTTTAAAGAGGCCACTTCAGCTTTGCATGCAGTGTGGAAACAACATGGTAAGAGGCAGTTACCTGGCCATTTTTAGCCACCCTAGATGTTGCTTTAGGACTTCTATACATTGCACAATACCATAGTCTCTTGAGACTGAAGGATGCCTATGATGACATCGTGTTACCACTGGCATCCAGATGGACAGCTTGTTTAATTTGGGGCAGGAAGCAAAACAAAATGAAATTGTAAGCTCTAGCCATTGGGCTAATTCAATGACTTGGGTCCATTGTTACAGCTGTAAGCTTGATGGATGCCATCTTCTCATCTTCTTTCCCCCCTGTGGGAGAATGCTCCTTGAACTAGTATTGTAACAGAGAACCTTTTCCCACCATCAGATGTGTGAAGACCAAGCAGGCTGATCCTGCAGATGTGAACCAACATTGCTGCTCTTTAGATATTTATCCCTCTTTCTGCTGGCTATGCCATGGGTTTTCCACCTTACCTTGGGGCGTCAGCTTGTTTGCGGGTGCTTTATTAATACCTTGTGTTATTTTCTCTTGGCAGGCCCATGACAAAGCACTGTTTGGGGAATGCTTTTTGGAGTCCAAAACACATTCAAACAGCCATGAAAATCAGTTAAGCCTGAACCTATTGAATTTTACAACAGGCTGTTGATCAATAGCCTTTAGATATGTAATGAATAGTCTGCACTTTGGACGCTGTCAGGTGGTGTTTTCCTTTGGAACTGATAAATTGCACCCTTTTGTGTCGAGGCAGGCTGAAGCAAGACAAGCCTGTGCTGGTATTTGCTTTTGCTTTAGCAATGCTCTACACTTGTATAGCTCAGGCTGGTGGAGGGCCTTAAACTATCTGAAAGGTTATGTTCCCATCTTTTACAATGGTGTTAAAGACTTGCACATGTCAGGATCTCACAGAGCAGGACAGAGGAATCTGAAATGATCTCCTGCCCATCTGGGATAGGTCAGGAGGGGAGGAAGGAGGAGATTTTCTCTCCCCCCCTCCCTTTCTATTTGGATTCTACTCTCAAACTGTCATGATGAATAAGGCTGCCTATTCTCGAGGCTAAACATCAGTTGAAGGAACATTTGGTCCAGTACTCAGGCCACAGATTCTAAGGCCCCCATTCTTAACAATGTCATAGATTTTGAATAAGTGTTTAAAAAAGAAACCACACAGGCCTGGGACACAGGGTACTTCCAGAGCGGTTACTGTCTTCTTTCTCTAAAACCCCTGCGAGTCCATCCTCTCCATCAAATTGCTGAACTGGGCGCAGAGGGGTGGTGGTGGTGGTGGCACAGACAGAGGGAGGGAATGGAGGAAAAGGCAAAGCTGCTTAAGCTGGGATAGATTGATCACTCCCCTTTTATAGACCCTGCATCCAGTAGCTGTATTTTAGGGGATTCAAGCAGTTCCTGCATCCAGTAGCTGTATTTTAGGGGATTCAAGCAGTTCCTGCATCCAGTAGCTGTATTTTAGGGGATTCTAGCAGTTCGCTACACAGCCAGTGCACAACTGGGCAAGCTGCACAGTTCCAGCTCCCCCCTCCCCCCAGAAGAAGGGAATGGGAAACCACTTTGATGCATCCTCTGTCTGGAAAATTCTGAGAAGAGTCCGCATACACCAGAAGTGACTTGATGGCAAATGATTATTATTTATTATTCAGAAAATACATTATACTCTAACCTTTACCTCAACTGCAGGCATTACTGCTAACCTGCAATATGCAGTGGTACCTTGTTTAAAGGAATTAATTCGTTCCAAATGAGATTTCCTTTATACAAATTTCCAATAGGAATGCATTGAAAACAGAGTAATGCCTAATCGCGAGTCGCGACCATTTTTATATTGTACGGATTTGCCCCATAGGCAATTCTGTTAAGCAAATTTCCCCTATCTCCGGAATTTTTTTATGTTGTACAGATTTTATGTTATACAAACCATTTGATATACAAGGGTCCACTGTACTGGAATTTACATAAGCTCAGAAAAGGTCTTGCTCCACGGAAGCAGTAAGAACGCTGAGCCTCTTTGCCCCCACCCAGTGAAGTAACGCGAGACCCTGAGGGAGCCTCACGTTGAAAGGGGGAGGCAACTATAAAATTGGGCTCCTGCCCAGTCTCCCTCACCTCTCTTGCTGGCTATTATGCCCTGCCCACTCACCGTGGATTGGAAGTACAAGTGTGAGTTTGTCTGGTCACCATTTGGGGGCCAGATAGGAATTTTTGACCCGCCCCCATGATTGGCCATTGGGTGCAGAGATTTTTTGCCTATCCCACACTGGTACTGGGTGGTGGGGTTTTGATTGGGAGCCCCCGCTTAGACCCCACTGGAGGTATTGCGAATTAAGTTAAGGCACAGGGTGAGTTAAATTCTAAGATGCTCTGATAGCCCATTCAACCTCCGGACGCTGCGGATCACAATATTACAACATCAGGGGAAGGATGCGCTTGGAGGCCTTCCTGGGACATAAGTCACAAATGTCGGGGGTGGTGGACCCAGGAAGGGATGATGGAATTTTCTGGCCCGGCTTGCCCTGTCTATGGGACAGGGCAAGCAGGGGGAATTTACTCACCCAAAATTGCCAGTTGGAGGGGTCCAGGGAGACCCCGGTGTTCCAACTTTGAATCCGTACTTGTGCAAGCCCCTGTTGGAGTTCATGATGAGTTTATATGCTGATGAATATGGTAATACAGTGTGGCCCAATTTATAACCCCACCATTATTGTCTCACCTATTTATTTTGCCATGGGAGGGCAATGCTTCTAGGATTAAGGGCTGTCAACACAAGTTTGAAAAGTACACTGCCATCAATATAATTAACAACATATCTCTCTCTCTCTCTCTCTCTCTCTCTCTCTCTCTCTCTCTCTCTCTCTCTCTCTCTCTCTCTCTCTCTGTGTGTGTGTGTGTGTGTGTGTGTGTGTGTGTGTGTGTGTGTGTGTGTGTGTGTGTGTGTGTATGTGTGTAGAAGGGAGGGAGGAGTGTCACAAACACACATTTATTAAAACAGCCGCCTAACCCAATATATAGTTTAGCTTCAAATTAATTTCAAGGGGCTATTCAAACACACACACCGGAAAGTTGTTTTTTTCCAACTGTAATTCTTGGTATTTCCAAAAGGAATGACCAACTGAGTAATTTTCTCCATTCAAATCCCTACCCAAATCCAATAACACTGAGGGTTTAATCCCACCGACAAGGAGCAAACAAACCCTTGTTAGTATCTGGTCGGGCTGAAGACGACATGAGTTAGATTTTAACATGGACTATTGCGCTAGGGGAGAATGTTTTTCTGCTCCTGTGGCAGAGGTCTGTTGACTCAATCAATTCCTTGCCATTGATTCCACATGTTTGTATTTTTTAAAAAATCTTACTATCTGATAGAGCGCTATTCCAGGTAGCAGGAATTAAAAAAATTATTAAGGCACCATGCTTGCTTTCCACTCCTGCCCACCAAATTGCCCCCATGCCAGCAGAATCACTTGCCCCTCCTAGACCCACAACTAGGGTCTGTATCACCTGGGGCAAATATGGATTCTGTGCCCCCTTAGCAGGAGTGTGTGCATGGAAGAATACAAAGCACAAATACTATTTTGTGATTTAGATGCCCCCCATCACAGCATTAAGGCTCATGCCATGCTTGCCATCCCCTAGTTGCGGCTTGGACCCTCCTTCCCGATTACCTGCCCGGTCTGACAGTTTATTCCAGCAGGGGAGATCTGCCCTGAGCTTTGAATAAGCCCTGTTGTTCCTCTAAGGAAACAAAATATATAAGCAGTATTAGGTGTGCACCCTTGCCAGTTCTTATCAAAGTCTCTCCACTTTTACTTCTCTCCTAATATCAACATTAGCATGTACATTCCTAATGGCAGACCCATTTTTGTTTGTGCATCATTGTACTTTCAGAGTACCTGAACTTATCTCACTTCGAGAAGCCAAAAGATTAGCATACTCATTGCTCAGAAGAAGAAATTGGAGTTGAGTTAACCACAAGTTGCATAAAACTTGCATGCGCTGATTTATATGTATAGATTAGAAATAATTACTGCAAAAATAGAAATGGAGTGGACAAAGAGCCTGTGTGTTTGCTTAGCCTTGTTATTCAAGTGTTTACAGCTGATATGCAACATCAAGTTCCATGCTCCTTCTTCATAGGGTTCTTTTATTTTGGGGAGAGTACTGCAAATTAAAAGAGGTCTTCAAATAGTGGAGCCTCTGCTTTTCATATAAAGGGTTGGCCCTCTGTGAAGTGCGACAACCAACCATGCAATCCAAGGTCTGCAAAAGTAAAAAACAAATGCACCTCTCCTTTGAATTGCATGGATCTGAAGAGCATGGTTTTGGTTATGCACAGTATTTTTTTTAAAACAGACAGATGGTCAGACAGACAGACAAACAAATAAATGGATAAATGAACAAATACTGTGCTGCTGTGCAGTCTCTGAGAAATGGCCTTTGAAAGGTGGGACTTGGGCTTACCTAGCTCCCTTATTTTGGCAGTGGGACAGCTCAAATCTGAAGGTGATGGCCAAGCTGGACCCTCTCCTGTCATTATGGCCCCATGTTGCAGCTGGGCAGGTAAGGCTGGGGTATGCCAGGTGTGTGAGTGTGTGAATCATATATGCTTTGTAGTTATTTTTGGGGGGTAGTCATAAGAATTATACATAGATTTTAAACTACACAGTAGAGATGGGCACAAATCAAAATTTGGCATTTTGGTTTTTCGGATTTTTGAGAGGTCCATTTCGTTTTGCTTCCGTTTTTTGTGAATTTTTGGAAAAAATTGTTTTTGTTTTTTTGTTTTATTGTTTTTCATTTCTACCCGCTTTTGTGCGATTTTTAAAGCATTTCCGCATGTGGACGTCCCCCAACGTCCCAGACCAGAGGGAAAACACTAAAAAAAATTGATGCTGGCAGAGTCACAGTATAGACTAGGTACGCAGGGAGGCTGCAAAGGCAGCGGCAGGCATTGCCCAGGGTGCAAGGCAGCCACAGAGTGACTGCACTGTGAGGCACGGGAGGGTACTCACTGAGAGGTACGCATGCGCACACACAGGGAGGCTGCAGGACTGAAGCTAGAGTCGCAGAGACGGCAATCCCATCCTAACTCCCACCGGAGACTGCAAGGAGGACGGGGGCTGCCAGAGCTTTTTATGCCCTCTGTGGCTGCCAGACCTGCCCAGTCTGCAACCTGGGCATGCTATTAGTTGAACATGATCCCATCACATAGCTTGCCTCCATTTTGTGGCTGGAGACATCCATTTTGTCATCCTTAAAGGGAAAAGAAAAATACATCGTGATGGGAGAAGACAAAAACAAACGTTTTAAGGACCCCAATCCCCTGGTAGGTAATAATTTCAAATAATTATTGCATTATCGTTGCATTTTTATGGATGTCCAGGGTGTTTTAATACCCAAGAAATCAGTATTAGGCACGTGGGAGCCATTTTGGGTCGATGTCCCCTAACTCCCCTTAAAGGAAAAAGAATGCAGCTATCTGAGAAAAGACATAAATGCACATTTTAAGAACCCCAACTCCCCCTGGTAGATATTATCAGACAGTATAAATAATTATTGCTGCATTTTTATGGATGTCCAGGGCGTTTCTTAACATTTAAAACAGCTCATTTATTGCACATTGCCATTAATGAAAATGAAACGTAGCGAACCCAATTTTCGTGGTTCTGTTCGTTTCGTTCCATTTTCATCACAATTTTTGTTAGTCATTTCGTTACATAACGGAACGAATAACGAATAACGGAAACGAAAAAAGTTCATTTCGTGCCGATCTCTACTACACAGGGATCTTGTGCCCCATGCATTGTTGAAGGGAGAAGTGTACATATAAATATAAAGCCCTTTTCAGGGAAAACTTAAGGTAAAGGTAAAATGTTTTCCCCACACATGTGTGCTAGTCGTGCTCATCTCTGTATTCAAGCCAAAGAACCAGTCTTGTGCAAGTCTATGGCCAGATGGCTGGCATGGCTGCAAGAAAACAGTTTTACCTTTCCACTTTTTGCGGAGGCACCTATTTATCTACTTGGATTTACATGCTTTCGAACTGCTAGGTTGGCAGGAGCTGGGGTTAACAGTGGGAGCTCACTCTGCTGCGTGGCAGCTGGGATTTGAACTACTGAGCTGCTGACTTTGCAGCCAGCAGTTTTCAGCGCTCTAGCCTACTGAGCCACCATGCCCCCCTTCTAAAGGAAAACTTATCCAGTCAATTTGCTGACTGCTACGTATGTATGTATGTATGTATGTATGTATGTATGTATGTATGTATGTATGTATGTATGTATGTATGTATGTATGTATGTATGTATGTATTAGAGATGGGCATGAATTGAAAAAATGACGTTTCAGTTTTTCATTTTTCGTTGCGGGTCCGTTTCAGTTCATGTTTGTTTTTCATGAATTTTTTGAAAAATTTTGTTTTGTTTTTTCATTTTTCCATTTTTCATTTTTACCTGCTTTTGCGCGACTTAAAGCATTTCCGCGTGTGGACGTCCCCCAACGTCCCAGACCAGAGGGAAAACACTAAAAAAATGATGCTGGCAGAGACACAGTATAGACTAGGTACACAGGGAGGCTGCAAAGGCAGCAGTGGGCATTGCCCAGGGCGTAAGGCAGCTGCAGAGTGACTGCATTGTGGGGCAGGGAAGGGTACTCACCGAGAGGTATGCACGCAAACAGGGAGGCTGCAAGAGAAATCTCTTCTATCTCTCCCCTAAGAGCCAGGTTGCAGCCAGCAGGAACACAGAGACACACACCTGCCTGGCTGTCCTAAAGTAATGAGTCACAGAGACAGCAATCCCACCCTAACTCCCACCGCAGACTGCAAGGAGGACGGGGGCTGCCAAAGCTTTTTATGCCCTCTGTGGCTGCCACACCTACCCAGTCTACAACCTAGGCATGCTATTGGTTAAAATTGTCCAAGAATTTTCATGATGCCATCCCATGGCTTGCATCCATCTTGTGGCTGGAATCCATTTTGTGTCATCCTTAAAGGGAAAAGAAAAAATACATCGCGATGGCAGAAAGACAAAAACAAACATTTTAAGGACCGCAACCCTCTGGTAGGTAATAAATTCAAATGATTATCACTGTGTTTTTACGGATGTCCAGGGCATTTTAATACCCAAGAAATCAATATTAGGCATCTGGGAGCCATTTTGGGTCAATGTCCCCTAACTCCCCTTAAAGGAAAAAAAAAATAAAGCGAACTGAGAAAAGACATAAATGCATGTTTTAAGGACCCTAACCCCACTGGTAGATATATCAGGCAGAATAAATAATTATCACTGGTTTTTTACGGATATTCAGGACATTTTTAACATTTAAAACAGCTCATTTCATTGTGCGTCGCCATTAATGAAAATGAAACATAACGAACCTAATTTTCGTGGTTCTGTTCGGTTCGTTCCAATTTCATCACAATTTTTGTTATTCATTTTGTTACGTAATGAAACGAATAACGAATAATGGAATGAATTTTTTTTATTTCGTGCCCATCTCTAGTATGTATGTATGTAGGTAGGTAGGTAGGTAGGTAGGTAGGCAGGCAGGCAGGCAGGCAGGCAGGCAGGCAGGCAGGCAGGCAGGCAGGTTTGATCTGATTTGATTTGAATTTCACCATGAACTTTACATCTATCACAACATGGACTGAAGAGCCCTTGTCCAGAGCTGATGAAGGTGACAGAAGACATTTGAGCCAAAAGGCTTCAGTGAAGAATTAGATGAAGAAGTAGAAAGCTTATAAAAATAGGAAACAGATGTAGAGGAAATGAGGGTGGAGAAGATTAGGAGGGAATCTCAGTCAAGGCCTAGGGAGAAGAAAACATGTAATGCTGCGGGGAAATGAATGGACAGGCAAGAGAACTTTGAAGGAAAAGGGAATGATAGGTTACACAATGGTGCATAAATTCTACATATTGGGTTTGAGCCTTATGGTTAACAGTGGTTAAATTGCAGTACTTCAGTGAAGTTTCTGCTCATGATTATTTGAGTTCAGTCCTGGAGTCAGGTCACTGGCTTGAGGTTGGCTTAAACGTCTAGTTCTCTGAGGCCAGTAAAAGGAGTATCCAGCTCACTGGGGGTGGTAGTGAGGTAATTCATACTCTCCATTATTAAATTGTGATCTGCCCAAAGAGTGCTTTAAGGACTATAAGGTGGTATATAAGTAGCACGTTTGTTAAATAAGGAGGCATGTGCCTCAATCTAGGATGTTGGAGAGAGGATGCAATGGAAAGTAAGCTTTTGTAAATATTTTGAGCCCTGGAGTCATGGCAAATGGACTTTTTTTCTTTTGAGTGTTGGGAAGGGTTGTGTATGGTTGTGTAGGAGGGACTTTCATGCACCTCAAGCCATTGTACATCTATTCAGACCAGGGTGATGTGAAATCAAGGTGAACTATAGATTGGAGGCCTCGCCACTAACTTTCCTTAGACTGACCAAGCTACTTGAATGAGCAGTGAAATGTTTCGATCTCTCAAGAAAAGCAGTCCAGTTGCTAAGACTCAACTTCTGGATAACCTCACCTGGATGACTGAGAATCCTCATTCCTCACAGATTTTTAAATGCACTATTTTCCTCTCAGTTTCTAAAAAACACATGTTCCCGGAGTGCCTATCTCAGACACCCATCCCCTCTCATTTGCTGCATTACTTATAAGCAAAGCATTTGAAAAGGCAGTTCCAACATTTTCCATCTCCAGATAAAATATTAACCTGACTTTCCCCCTTGGCTGGCTTTCACTATTGTTTTGTAAAACCACAGTGGTCTGCCACTGCTAGCCTTTTCAGTTATATCTGGTAAAAGAACGTAAGTTGTTTCCAACCAGAAAAACAGTGCCATACACCAAGTCCGAACGGGGATAGTCTGACACAAGAATGGCCTGAAGAGAATAAACGAGAACTCAACAGGCACAGCATTCAAAGCTTGGCAAACATCTGCAGTGTATTAGAAAAGGTTACATGGTGGCAACACGAGAACCTGTGTAAAATGCCCAACAGCTTCCCAGAATGTCTCTTCCAAAACATGACTTTGCTCTGGTCTTTCTCAGAAGGGGATCTTGAATTCCAATCCAGACTGTTTGCATGGGGTCAGTCTTAACCGCCACAAACTAAAAGTTCTTGGCCCTGTTACTTCTGGGCATTTTGTTCATCGGGCCCAATCTGGAGAAAATCACTTGATAACTATATTCCTCTATACATCTGATGTTGTGAAGCTTATGATGTTGATGATGATGATGATGTGTGGCCAAATCCATTCTTACTTACCTCTACTCTTTTCAGGGTTTTCCAGGTAAAGAAAACTCTGAAATGGTACCTTCCTTGGACTACCCCAATTTGGGGTTCGGGTGGCCAAGTTGTTCAACTTCAAAATGGGTGCCCCCTGGAAAAAAAAACATTTCTAAGCACTTTTCTGTGCTTGAAAAATAGTGATCCCAGGCAGCTAGCAGCATGGAAATTGCTGTGGAGCTTCCTCAAGCGCTCTCTCCTAGAAACAACCCCAATTTGGAGATGTTTGGGGTATGGGGGCCAAGTTATTCAACTCCAAACAGACTGCCCCCAGGGGAAAAATTTAATTTAAAAATATTGAAAATACTGATCCTAGGCAGCTAGCAGCATGGAAATTGCTGTGGAGCATCCTCAAACTCTCCCCTTGAAGCAGCCCAAATTTGGAGAGGTTGGGGGTATGGGGGCCATATTATTCAAATCCAAACGAGGTGCCCCTAGGAAAAAACATATGTAATTTAAAAGTAGAGTACTTGAAAATACTGATCCCAGGCAGCTAGCAGCATGGAAATTGCTGCGGAGCATCTTCAAACTCCCCTTGAAGCACCCCAAGACACATTGGGCTGAATCAGAAGAATTGCACTCCACCAGCCAGCCAGCCAGGCAGGCAAGAATTAAATCAGGAAGACTAAGGCAGGTCTTAGAAGAAATACATGGGTCATTCAGATCTCATTATCCCATATCATGCAGGCAGACTAGAAGACCCAGGAGGAGGCAGGACAGAGTTTGCCAGAATACTCCAGGTAAGAATAATGGAATAGGATAGGAGGACTCTTGTCCTTTTTTAAAAAATTGGGTTTTTGAAATAGACTGGAGCCATGATTAAGAGGGACAGCCGGGCGCATTCATATTGTGCCAGTTGAGAATTGGGGAACTGGTACTGGTGGCAATAACAATGTGTGTGGGTGGGGGGAAAGCAATGTAGTTGTAAGGGGGTAGGAGGGGAAAAGAAAATAAAGTAAGCCTGCCTAAAATCTCTCAACCCAGCCCTCCAAAAATAATAGATAATTAAGATGGCTGCTTTCTGAGACAGAGTCAGACAGTCCAGTACACACACACAGAGAAAAAAGCTCTCTCAAACACACAAACCACTCTCTCTTTGTCCACTCACATAACAACACAAACAAATCAGCTTTGCTTTTCAGCAATCAAAACAACAAAGAATAGCAGTGAAGATTTTAGAAGCCAAGAGCTAACTAACACCACACTGCCAGAGACGTCTGCCTCCTCCTAACTCCCACCACAGACAATCAGAACTGCAAGTAGTGTAGCCTCTTATATACTTTGCTGCCATGAGGTGATTAGCAAACCACTC
The DNA here is from genome assembly GCA_029282475.1 of Phrynocephalus forsythii. NCBI lineage: Eukaryota > Metazoa > Chordata > Lepidosauria > Squamata > Agamidae > Phrynocephalus > Phrynocephalus forsythii. The sequence continues at coordinate 121,081,532 of JAPFRF010000002.1, read as the reverse complement.
CCCATTCCCTACCAACCAAAAAAAAAAAAAAAAAAAACAACTTAAAATGGACACCCCATATGGTGTTGAATAACTTGGTCCCCCATACCCCAAACCTCTCCAAATTTGGGATGCTTCAAGGGGAGAGTTTGAGGATGCTCCACAGCAATTTCTATGCTGCTAGCTGCCTGGAATCAGTATTTTCTAGCACAGAAAATTGCACTTAGAAATATTTTTCCAGGGGGCACCCATTTTGAAGTTTAATAACTTGGCCGCTGAACCCCAAATCTCTCCAAATTTGGAGGGCTTAAAGGGAAGAGTCCAATGGTGGTTTACACCAAATTTGGTGTCTCTTGGACCCAGGAGAGGCGTTTTACAGAGAAATGAATTGGTTCGATTCAATGGGGAAAATGCCGATTTGTTTCATTACCAATGAAACAGCACATCCTCATTTTGTTTTGTTTTGTTAGCTAACAAAATAATGAAACAGCATTTCATTCTTTGTTTGGTGCCCATCCCTAATCACTATAATAGATAGCAAGAATTTTAAAAATTAAAATAAAAGCACACCTATGGCTACCCAGCTACCTACCCCTCAGTCACCTGTCCCTACACCCTCCAACCCTCACCTGTGCCCCATCTTTCCCATTTCATCTCTTTCCCTTTGTCCCCCCTCCTCTGATGCCCTACATCCCACTGCCCATGACTTAACCTTGTTTTGTCAGGCAGTGAGGGCGGGGGGCCTCCTTCCAGCTGTAACATTCTTTGTGCAGCTTCTTCCAAGTATCTGGGGAGGGGGGAATGGCCATCAACTGATTGATGCCACACTCAGAAACAGTGAGAGGCTGCAGAGTCAAATCCCTGAGCTGGGATTGCAGGCGGGAGATTTGCCTGTGTCACTTCTCCAGCTTCCGGAGAGTGCCAATAGGCTGATAAGACAAGCAGTGACTGAACATCATGTGACTGTCACACGGCTTTTCAATCACTGTCATTTACATCACTGCCTATAGCAATGGAATTGAGCAATGTAGATTCCTTCTCTGATGCTTCAAATGAGTTAAGAATTCCCTACAAGTCTGCACAGCTGATACAGTTATTGTTTCTTTGTATCTATTCCTGGCTTCCAGATCCCTTGGGATGCTTCCTAGTCATCTTTAGGATCAGTTTTTGAGTTTTCAAAGACTAAAATAGAACATTTTAAAAGCTCCAGAATCCCACTGGAATTCTTATCTTGTGCCAATTCCATCCTGAACAGAGATCAGTGGATATTTTCACATCTTTTTAATATTGTACATATTTTAGTATATTGACTAAAGTGCATTATATCTGAATTCTTTCAAATATACTCATTTGTAGTCAACTAATGTTTTCCAGACATAATCATGGCTAAATTTTTTTCTTTCTTTGCCAAAACATATTGTAAGTATTGAAAATGCAGAAATTTCTGGGACAGGATGTACTTCATTTTGCTGCTCAATTGGGGTGGTGTGAAAAGGATATTTTCCCATGCAAATGGAAATGTCACATAATACCTTCCCATACGTATTATGTTCTGATCCTGAACATGAGGGCTTTTTTTTTTCAGTGTTACATTCAAACAGTCAACAAACAGTCATGCCTCCATAAATGGGAGGACATATATGAGAGACCAAGAAGTTCTCTCCCCCCCCCGCCTCCCCCAAATATTCAGCAGAAGGACTTGATGGATTCAAGTTTCAAGGACAGAGATTCTGACTAAACACGAGGAGGAACGTCTGAGAGTAAGAGCTCTTAGCCAGTGGAATGGAATACCATTGAAAGTGGTGGGTTCTCTATCATTGGAACATAGGTCAGCGGGCCACCCATAAGGGAAGCATTCAGTGTGAATTTCCTGCATTGGCAGGGCCTTTAATTTATGACTTGTGGGTGCCTTTCTAGCACTACCATTATCCCGAGGACTGTCTCCAAGAGCCTGCCTGCCCTTCTAACAGTACCACAATAATCACAGGTGCATTTGGTGAGGGTATGGGAGAGAGTCTTATCTGCTGATGACTTTGGACTGACTTCCCACAGGAGGCCAGACTTGCCCTATTTTTGCTGTCCTTCTGCAAGCAGGCAAACTTTTCCTTAATGACTATCTGTTGGAGATGGTTGTTGTTGTTGTTGTTGTTGTTGTTGTTGTTGTTGTTGTTGTTGTTCAGTTGTTCAGTTGTTCAGTTGTTCAGTCGTTCAGTCATATCTGACTCTTCATGACCCCATGGGGCCTGTCCTGCCTGCTGATTAATAAAATCCCACTCATCCACGATTTGATCGTGGATGAGCATGCTGACCTGGCCTTCCTCACGTAGACCTGGGTGGGCGAGGGGGGTGGGGCTTCTCTCACCCTTCTTTGCCCCCAGGGTTACCGTGTGCAGCAGCTGGGCAGGTCGGAGGGGCGGGGTGGCGGGGTGGCTATGGTGTATAGGGGTTCTTTTTATGTCAGTAGATCCGCGACACTGGTGAGTCCAGGGTTGGAATGTCTCCACCTTATGGTGGGCCAGAGGGACAGGTTTGGGGTAGTGCTTGTGTACCGTGCTCCCCGTGACCCTGCACTCTCCCTTCCAGAGCTCTCCGAGTTCATCTCGGCGGCACTTGTGAGGTCCCCTCGCCTATTGGTGGTGGGGGATTTCAATGTGCACGCCGAGGTTGGGCTGTCTGGAGCAGCTCTGGAATTCATGGAGTCCATGGCCTCCATGAACCTGTCCCAATTAGTCATCGGCCCTACCCATAAGGGTGGACACACCTTGGACCTGGTTTTTGCCTCCACATCACGGGGTTTTGATCTGGGGGTCCTGACCTTTTCCCTTGCGGTAGCCACCCCCCCACGGGGAGCCAGGCCCTTCCATCTGGGGCCGCCCCCGGGGGCTCCTGGACCCTGTGCGGTTCTCGGAGGCCCTCGGGAGTGTTCCAGACGGTTTGGATGACGATCCGGCCGACTCCCTGGTCAAACGGTGGGTGGAGGAGGTGGCTGGGGTAGTTGACCGGATCGCCCCCAAGCGCCTGATCCAATGCCGAGCCTGCCTGTCTCCTTGGTTTAATGAGGAGCTGCGGGCAATGAAGCAAGAGCGGAGAAGGCTAGAGAGCAGATGGCGGAATGCTCGGACGGCTCAGAATCGGGCTGTGGTTAAGGCGTTGACCGGTCACTATTCTCGTGCGATAAGGGCGACCAGGAGATCTTTTGTCGCCCTGAGAATTGGTGAGGCCTTGAACCGCCAGGCAGAATTGTTCCGGGTGGCCCGAGACCTCACCAATCCCGGCCCGCCAGGGCCTCCTCCTAGTGATTTCACTAGTGAGTCTTTCGCAGCCTTTTTTAAATCTAAGATAGAGGCCATCCGCTCCGAGCTGGACGCCGGTTGCACTGACCTGGCCTCTGCCATGGCTAGTGTCGGGCCGCCTCGGTCGCCCCAGTTTGTTGAGTTTGGGCCTGTTACATCGGTGGATGCCTCCAGGGCCCTGGGACATTGCAGGCCTGCGGCCTCTCCATTCGACCCTTGCCCTTCCTGGCTGATTAAGATCGCAGGGGGGAGCATGCAGAAATGGGCTTCACTAATTGCCTCAGCCTCCTTCAGAGACGGGATTTTTCCCAGTCTTCTGAAGGAGACGGTGGTGAAGCCCATTATTAAAAGACCTGGCTTGGCTGTGGACGATTTGTCCAAATTTCGTCCCATAGCCAATGTTCCCTTTTTGGGCAAGGTGATTGAGCGAGTCGCCGCCCTGCGTCTCCAGTCGTTCCTGGAGGAGAACCACGTCCTGGATCCCTTCCAGTCTGGGTTCAGGCCGCGTCATGGGACCAAGACGGCCCTGGTCGCACTGCATGATGATCTGTTGAGGAGGGCTGACAGGGGTTGCTCTACCCTGCTGGTCCTTCTCAACCTGTCAGCGGCTTTTGATACCGTCGACCCCGGTATCCTGCTGGAGCGGCTCTCGGAGGTAGGGATTGGTGGCCAGGCCTTGTGCTGGCTCTGGTTCTTCCTTGAGGGCCGCACCCAGCGTGTGAGCCTGGGGGGTGAGCTGTCGGCTCCCTGGACACTCTCTTGTGGGGTGCCTCAGGGGTCGTCACTCTCCCCAATGCTCTTTAACATCTATATGAAGCCGCTGGCTGAGATCATCCGGAGTTATGGAGTCTGCTGTCATCAGTATGCTAATGACACGCAGCTCTATCTCTCCTTTTCCACCTGTGCAGTGGAGGCCATCCGGACCCTTGATCGTTGTCTGGCTGCGGTTCTGGACTGGACCAGGACCCACAGACTCAGGCTCAACCCTGGTAAGACCGAGGTTATGTTCTTCGGGGGCACCTCGGAGGGGTATTGTGGCCCTCTTCCCAGTCTGGGTGGGTCCGCCCTCCAGCTGGCGCAAAGAGTGAGGAATCTGGGCGTCGTCCTGGATCCGGATCTGACCCTGGAATCCCAGGTGTCAGCCGTGACCAGGTCGGCCTTTTACCATCTAAGGCTTATCGCCCAGATTCGCCCGTACCTCGATGAGGGCTCCTTGAGGACTGTGGTACAGGCACTGGTCATGTCGAGGCTGGATTATTGCAACACCCTCTACATGGGGCTTCCCTTGAACCTTGTTCAGTGACTGCAGCGGGTCCAGAATGCGGCGGCCAGGCTGGTGGTTGGTGCGCGCCATTACGACCGCACCACCCCTATCCTGGCTCGTCTACACTGGTTACCCGTTGCCTCCCGAATAAGGTTCAAGGTGCTGGTTTTGGCTTACAAAACCCTCCATGGCTTGGCCCCTGCTTATTTGGCAGAGCGTCTTCCCCGACAATTAGATCCGGCTCGACCCACCCGTTCCTCGTTGGCACTTTCACTGCGGACTATCACTCCGAGGCAGGCCCGTAAGACGAGTACTCACGGTCGGGCCTTCTCGATAGTGGCACCAACCATCTGGAATAAGCTTCCCAGGGAATTACGGCAGGCCCGGTCGCTGGCGTCGTTTAAGAAAAATCTTAAGACCCTTCTTTTTTGGGACGCCTTCGGCGATGGCCAGTAGACCCAGCCCGTTTTTTTTTAACCCGCCAATTTGTTCTTGGATATCATTGTCATAGCTGTTATTTACTGATTTTACATGTACTATTTTTACTGTTGTAAACCGCCCTGAGTCCCCTATGTGGGAAATAGGTGCGGTATATAAGTGTGAAAAATAAATAAATAAATAAATAAATGGATCAGAGTATGCCAGGCCCTCCTGACTTCCATTGCCTCCTGGAGTTTGGCCATATCCATGTTGGTTGCATCGATGATACCATCCAACAATCTCATTCTTTGCCGTCCTTCTCTTTTCCTTTTGCCTTCAGTCTTTTTAAAAGTTAAATATGCTGGTTTGCTTTATTTATGTTACGTGTGTTGCATGGTGGTAAAGCAAGTTTTAAAAAAAACCTCACAGGCTCTTGAGACAGGTTCTTTTTGCAGTAGAACTCCCAGAATCCTCTAACTAGAGGAGCCAGTGCTGGCCAGGGAATCTTAAGAGTTGTAGTCCAAGTAACAATCATTTTAAAACTCTTATTGAGTGGAGAGATTTCTCAGCCCTAACAGTGTAGAGAGGGAATGGTTGTTCAGCTTCATAGTGTGTATAAATACCATGGATAAAGCAATGGAGTCATCATAGCGGCGGAATTTCTGTGTCCATCTTGCCATCAAAGGAGCAACTTTCAGAAGCAGTTCACTTTTAAAACAATCTAAGACAGTTTCCAAGACAGTGCCATATGGTCTACACATTTATACAGGGATATAGAGTTTTTGCAACATATTAGGATGAACAAAAACAATAGCCTGTTCAGATGGGGCAGGATGTTTGAAGGTGGTTTTTTTTTTTGTGGTTTAGTTTTGGGCAGTTCCAGATTTTTAGCATGTTGAAAAAAGTTATTATGTGATCTTCTTAAGAGACAGGTTTGTGAAGAGAAAAAAGTGGGCAGCTATGAAATTATTTGCCAGGACAAATGGAATACATTTCCTATGAACCACTCAAAATGTTTTCACCCCTCCTACTGGGGGGCATGGGGAGGGGGAGGGGAGAGAGAATGAAAGTTATCTCATTATTCCACATTTGTAATCAGTCATTTCTGGAAAGAATCTTTTCATGCTTTTTCAGTGACGACATATCATTTCTGAATTTTCTAATTAGAGAAGAAATTCTGTATTCATGCAAAACAAATCTATTTACTGAATTCTTCATTATTCCAAGCCACAACTGAAGTTAATGCACCATCTCTCTAAACCCACATTGATTAATAACTAATATATTATTAGTGAGTCATGCTGGGTAGGATGTGAGTGGAAGGAAACATATATTGGTTAGTATTGATGCTTTAATGTAAGTTCTGTAAAGGTTAACTGGCAACTGCAGTTACAGTATAGACTCGAGTATAAGCCAACCCAAACCCAAATATAAGCTGAGGCACCTAATTGTACCGCAAAAACCTGGGAAAACCTATTGACTCAAGTATAAGCCTAGTGTGGAAATGTAGCAGCTACAGATAAATTTCAAAAATAAAAATAGATAGTGGCCATCAAGTTGTGGACTACAACTCCCACAAGAGGGGAGGAGGAGGAGGAGGATTGGATTGGGGGGCAATAATGGAGCACAGGAACTCCTGCGCAGCCCAGCCCAGCCCAATGGAGGGAAGGGATGAAGCCCACCAGGAAGGGAAGGGGCTGCCCCTCCCTCCCCCAGCCTCGGATCAGCGACAAAGCCTGAGGAGCACAAGGTGAGGAAGAAAAGTGAGGAGCTCACTCATTGTATCCTCAGCCGCACCATGAGTGGGGGCTGGTGGGGGTGCTTCCAGGGGTGGGGGTGCCTCCTTCTCCTCTGCCATCGCTGCTGCTCGCCCACCACTCCCAGGGGCCCACCAGGGTGGGGAAGGGGGATGCAGACCAGCCCTCCCAACATGCTCCTTGCTTCCGTTTCTGCTCCTCGTTGTCATGGTGGTGGCTGCTTCGGCTGCCCTGAAGAGATGACAGGAGGTGGCGGGATGGGCAGGACTAGCCCTCCACTGCCTTCACTTGAATATAAGCTGAGGGTATTTTTCCAGCCAATAATAAGGGCTGAAAAAATGGCTTATATTTGAGTATATACGGTAATTGATAAGCTGCACAGGCACATCTTGTTGCACAATCAGGTGCCTCACCAGATACACAACTGACATGCCCCACAACATATCATCAATTAGTTGCAATTAACTGCAGGAAATTAAAGAACTCACATGTGAAAACATGAATAGGATTCTGGCCACTGTATATTAGCTTTCTCTTCAGGCAAGCTTTGGGCTAGTGGCAGGCTGCCTGAGAGGGGTTTTTAATGGCTGGTTGTGCTTTCCTGTTTTGAATGTGTTTTTTGGTATTGCTTTTATTTGATCCTTTTAAGAATTACTGCTTTTCGCTTTCAATATTATGGGCTTTATTAAATTAGTTAAGCTGCCCCAACTCCTTATTAAGAATGAATGAATGAATGAATGAATGAATGAATGAATGAAAGTAGGTGTGTAGGGAGATTGGCGATTGTTAATGGAAAAGATATGTACTATTGAACTTAAACTTTCTTACAATAGTTGCAGTATCATGTCGATGGTAGGAAGAGAATAATAATCTTCAAACTGTAGAAGTAAACTGTAGATAATAATAATAATCTTCAAGCCTTTGAAAGGTTGTCACTGTGACTGGGGTAGAAGAGATTCATCAGGAAAGCCTTCTCCAATTAGTAGAGATGGAAATTAATTGATTTCTATTTTAAAAGCTCTCATATGATGCATAATGATTCGCCTCTTAAGTGTAAGCAACATGATTCTTATTTTAACAAGGACTTGCATATCTTTCTGTTATTGACTATTGCCAAGATACTGTGAGAAGTAGTCTTTCTTCATTCTGAAACCCCACCCCACACACACTCCACCCATTTTCTTTTTAAAATATCCACAACTGCCAATGTAGAGGTTTCAAAAATGTAAATGTACACAAGCCTGTGTGCAAAGCTGTGTTTGTTAAGAAAACCAGGAGAACAAGTGTGCTAGGAGAAGTATTTACCATAGTATGCACCCATTCCCCTGGGGAGTAAAACTGTATAGTCTCACGCAAAAGAAAGGCAGGAATGCACCCATATGGGAAAATCTAAAGGAATGCAACACTGGGACACAGATTTCTACCTTCTGTTTGCAGACTTAAGAGATGACTGAGGGTTTCAAGTGACGTCTGAAGCCTCTGACAGCATACAAAAGGGCTTAAGCCTGTCAACCTTTTCTTGTAATCAGAGCATGTTTATGCTCTCAGCTTTGTAATCCAACCTTTTAATTCATAAATTCCAGTTTTCACTAGTCGTCTTCCTAGCCACAAAATAAGTCATATAAAGTTGATAAATGACTGCAGCGTTCTTGCAGTTTTACTGTTTATTTAACCAAGAGCACTTCTTTTAGACTTGACCTGGTCCTTGTCAAATGCACTATGTTTGGAAAACTTCTTATGCTCCCATTAACTCTAAGCTGTTCCCATTGTCACTTTTGATTAATAGCCAAGATACTACAAATGTTTGAACTGAGAGAACTGAAAGAAACACTATATAAATACATTGAATGAATATTCATGTTATGCAGGGAGAAAAATATTGCAGTGAATATTATGGTATCTGCAATGAAAGACAGTTCTGTCCATGATGTTAATGCATATCTTCTTTTAAACAAAACTGGATCTTTTAAAAACAGTATTACCAGGGAAATATATGCCACATCTCTGCTTTCTATATTTCCCTCACCATCTCGACGACTCATGGCAAATATTTTAGAGCTTTACTACACTTCAGCACATATCATGAATAAAGGATCATCACAATATTTTAAAAGGCACATGGGCTGATAAAATGTAGTTTTATTAGGCCACGTGATAATGGGCTCAAGGTTCAAGAAGCCAGATCTGGGTTGAATAGCAGGAAAAGCTTCTTAACTGTTAGGGCAGCAACAATGAAGCCAATTATATTGCCCAGTGATGGTGAGTGCTCCAATGGTGGAGGCTCAATGGTTCATCCAACTTAAATCATACTATGATTCTCTAATTGTCAAGAGTTGAGCTTTGCACAGCTATTCTGGGTGACTCTGAAGTTGGGTGCCAGAACTTTGAACTTATTTTCTTACATTTGCCATTTCACATGGACTGTGAATCAATATGGGAAACCTAGTATAAGTAACATCAAACTGCTTTTCACAGAGAATAGATGACAAGGATATTGTCTATAAAGTTCCATATTATGGCTCAGAGCTGTAGTAACCCAGACCCACCTAACCCAGGACTTCCCCTGACTCCAAAACACGGGGGGAGGGACCCTTCCAGTTAATGGAATTCAATCTCTAGTTTTGTTTTCCTTTTGCTAGTTCTGACAGCTTTGCCTTTGCACTTAGACGGTTACTTCACGTCCATTCTTGTCCCGGGAGGAAGTTCATTGTGTGTTGATGTCAGTCGTGGTCACGTGGTCTTCTTCCGGTTCTGTCCCTGTTCCCATGTACGCACGGGTGTAATGGATGATACCAGCATGACTGTTACCACACGTCCTCGTTCTGTGATAAGATGTGAAATTCCATGCCTTTGTTCTCTGGGTTTTTTTTTCCGGTCCCGACCTTCTGTTTTTTGATGTTTCGATTCTCTGAAGCCTTGCCTTCAATGCATTACGGAACTAAGTTTGAGGCATTTGTCTTTTAATCTATCTGCACTGCGTTGTTGACTCCATAGGGAATGTACTGGCGAATGGCACTTTGCACTCCTGCCACTAGATAGAGAATGGCACGTTGCGTGACAAGCCTTACCTCATGGCCACTTGTCTCAGAATGAGAAGTGTGATGAGGAGATTCCCAAGGCCAGGGAGGGGAATCTCTCATCCCGCTTAAATCGCAGTTCAGGGGGTGTGGTCGGGACGAACTCCCCTTGTCCCGCAATGGATGTGCGGTTAGATTACTTTGTACCGGTCCCAAGCGGGATCGCTAACAGTGATGAAATGAATGTGAAGTATCAGCCTTAGTTTGCTTTCACACAACCACTAAAATCCACAGCAAACTTTGATCTGGATTACCCCATGGAGTGGTCACGTGGTTGATGTCACGGATTGGATGTTCCTATGGTTGTGTTTTGAAAATCCACAACCGTTCTGATCCCATGACTGAGAACTGCAGTTTTGAGGGATTTGAAGAAGATTGCTAATGAAGAAAGGAGTCAAGCTTACTAGTAGGGTGTGTGATGAGTACTGGGGGAGATCTCTTTCCCCACCATTTTCCAAGTCTCTCCACTTTAAGACTTCCTGCTGAGGCTCCTCTTTGCCCCAGAGAGGTTTCCTGGATTCCTGCCTCTTATTGTCTTCAAAAATCTGTCACATTTTGTACAGTACCTTTTCTGATGAATCCTGAATAAGAAATATGTCAATTTGGTGTTTCTTCTGAGAAAAATGACCATGAAAAACCAGGTGAAAATATGCCTGCCTGAGGATTTGCCACCTACCAGAGGGGTGTTTTGGGGGGCATGTCCCCGGCCTTTTCTTTCTCCTCTCCTGTCCTGGGCTGCTTGCACCAGGCTGGGGGGGGCATCATCCTCATTGTCTCGCCATGCCATGTGGTGGGGGGAATCCAAAATGGCTACTGCATTTTTTTTAAAATCGTGGTCCAAAAACACACCGAAGCACAACACAAACATGGTGAAATTTATTTATTCTAATGCCTGAATTTTAATAGTAGCAGCAGTGGGTTTTTCTTGCAATAAAACGTCTGCATTGATTTTATTTTATTTTTATTTTTTTAGACCTGCGCAATGATGGGCTGGCCATGGGATGGGACCATGCATATTTTTTGAACAAGTCAACCAATGGCATGGCCAGCTTTTGACTGACACTTCTGGATGTATAAGATGGTATAAAAAGCCAAGGCACCTTCCTTCCAGAAATCACAGTCGGGTGTGGATGTGGTTGAGGGAGGAGGGCTGGCTGCTGGTGGTGCTGGTGTTGCGAATTGCGATCCGATCGAGAGATTATTCGAGGAGGGGGAGGCTTTAGGCTTTAAGTTAGGCAGGCAGGGAGGGAACACGACAACACAACAGGCACAGGCAGGAACGATTTCTCCTCCTGTCATGTGAGTTCCCGATCCAAAGAAGAAGATCGAATTGAGTTTAGAAAATTATTTTTTCATTCCCTGCAGCTTTGTCTGCCGAAGGGAATAGCACTTATTCTTTCTTTGTTCTCTGGCTGTTTGTGGGGAAAGGATTTTTCTGATATATTAATATTGGATAAAGGGGGAGTAGGGTTGACTGGGAGTGGGAGGTGTGTGGATTTATTTTAAAATATACCATTTATTTTCAAAGTTTTACATTAGGGAAGTCAAATCGCGCAAAATCACAGTAGAAACGACAAACGACAAACAAAATGGCAAAACAAAAAATTTTCAAAAAATTTCACGACAAATGGAAACGGAACGAAATGGACCCGCTCCGACAAACAAAAAATCAAAACATCATTTTTCCTAGTTGTGCCCATCTCTATTCCACATCATTTGACCTCATTTCCATGTCAATTCACAACTTCTCCCACATTTTTTTGTTCAAATAAGTATCTCACATTTGTATGCATGTTTGGACTCATATTTGCCTAATATATGCATTTGATAAAAGCTGTTCTTTAATGCAATGCTATGTTGTAGGCTTCTCCTACTAATGCCATTCACAATTCTGGTTTACATATCAATTCAGAAAATAAAAATTTGTTAAGTTCGCATGGAAGTGCAAACCAAATTAAAATTCTTCTCCTATTCCCTGCCATGCAGATGGTTCTCACTTTATGAGGAATTACCAGACTAGCTTTCCTGACTTGGTACCTTTTGAATGTTTGGGACTTTTATCAGCCTCATCAACTATTATCAGCCTCATTCAGTGTTGTTGTTGTTGTTGTTGTTGTTGTTGTTGTTGTTGTTGTTGTTGTTGTTGTTGTTGTTGTTGTTGTTGTTGTTGTTGTTGTTGTTGTTGATAATGAGTCATTAAGTCATGTCCGACTCTTCGTGACCCCATGGACCAGAGAACGCCAGGCCCTCCTGTCTTCCACTGCCTCCCAGAGATTGGCGCTGTCCAACCATCTCATTCTCTGCCATCCCCTTTTCCATTTGCCTTCAATCTTTCCCAACAAAAGGGACTTTTCAAAGAATCCTCTCTCCTCATGAGGTGGCCATAAGTATTGGAGCCCCAGCTTCAGTATCTGTCCTTCCAGTTAACATTCTAGGTTGAGTTCTTTCGGGATGGAGGTTTGTTCTTTTCAGGATGGATATTCTGCGGTGATCAGCCTTTTGATGATGCATCACTCACTTCTATACATCACCATCGTCCAGTGTAGGTACCGGTAAAGTGTACTGGGAGTTATGGTCTGACTGTCTAAAACATCGTAGGACCACCTGGTTGGGCTGTCAGGCTGTGGCGCTGGTGTGGGTCTCCTTAGCATGGTTGGGACTAGAGATGCACACGACACGCCAAAATGGCTTCAGATCTGGGATCATTTTTGCATGCAGAGGGGCTGAACGGGAGTCCCGCCTTCCACGCACCAGTCATGACAGCACCCGCTGCTATCATACGGCGCGAGGAAGGTGGAGGCTGGTTGGGAGGGGGCTGCGATCCGTCTTCCGCAAGGCGGAGACCGGATCACAGCCCCCTCCTTCTTGACTCAGCCCTGGAGCCTGACGGCCCACCGGTGGGCTGTCAGGCTGTGGGGTGGAGGGCGGCGAGAGGGGGCTCTGATCTGGGATCCGTGCACGGAGGGGCTGAGATCCGGCTCCGCCCCAGAGCCTGATAGCCCGGTGGGCTGTCAGGCTGTGGGGCGGAGGGTGGTGAGAGGGGGCTGAGATCCGGCTTCCGCATGTGGAGGCCAGATCGCAGGCCCCTCTCCGGCAGCGATCCGATCTCCGCAGCAGGGATGTGACAGATGAGCTGGCTGTCACCCCCTCACTGTGGAGATCGGAGATTGAGGTTTCCGCGGCTTCGCCTCCACTTGCGGAGGCGAGAACGGAGCTCTCACAATCCTCCCCCACTGCTGGTGATGACAGCTGGGAGGAATGAACCAAACATAACCAAACTCATTTGTTCTGGTTCTGTTTGGTGCATTCCTAAATTACACCATTCTCCGTTAGTCGTTCCGTCATGTAACGGAACGGAGAATGGAGAACGGTAATGAAAAAATGGTTGTTTCCTGCCCATCTCTAGTAGGGACTGTCCAGAGGAATGCAGCTTGTCACGTCAGTTACTGAGTTTCAGGATCAAGTCCAGGCTCTTAGGATTGAATGAATGGCCTATCAGTAACAGCCCTCTTCAGCACTTGTGAATTCAAGGCCATGGCTTTTCTTTACTGAGCCAATACATCTCATATTAGACCATCGTCTTTTCCTGCTGCCTTCAGTATTTCCTAGCACACGGAGAGCAGGGCACAGGAACATAACCCAAAAGGTCCCAGCTACAAAGATCTGATTAAACTCTTGATGAACCAGCCTACAGCTTTTTCTCCCCGTCTTTTTCTTTTAGAAAGGCTGGTGAGAGAATGGAGAGAAATGCTCTCTTGAAATGACCTCAGAGGCAAAATTAGTGCCTCTTTCTGAATTTAGCTTTGATTGGATTAGCAACATACCGCTGATGATATATAAAAAGCTTTTATGACAGGATGCTGATTTAGGCTCCTAGGAAGCCCTCCGGTTCAATAAAGTCCCACAGACTTTTGGATCACCCGAGGTTTGGTCAGAAGTCCCAGACTGAGTGAAGCAAGGCACTTCCATGGAAACAAAACCGTATGAGAACTTTTTCCCCTTGCTTGTTTTCTTTCCCCCTCCTTTGCTGCTTATCAGTCAAAACTGCGCAAGTTAAGGCCAGGCCCTTACTTCCCAGTGTGCTCCTCATTAAGCTGGGGCTAGCACTTCAGTTTACATTGTCTGGTGCCTTTGTCTGCCCTTTGCCACATCAACAGCCAAGCACCGGGACAGAAATGAGTTCAGCATCAGTGCAGGCATGCAGTACCTCCAACAAGTAAAAACAAAAACATTGCTTATTTATGGTGCTGAAATTAATGGAGGGGTATCCCAGGTCATGAATTATGCTCCCATTTTGCAAGGCTCAGAAACAGCAACCCTGAAACATTGCTTAACCCTCAACTGCCACCGATGAGACAGTGCAGTCCCAAAGAGACGTGTTTTGCTCCCGAATCCAGAGAGAATTATTCTTGAAAACTAGGCATTCTCTAACATGATGCCTGAACAGATGTAAACAATCTCTTTGATTTTCAGCCACCGGCCATATACATTTTTTTGAATTTCATTTTTAAATTAAATTTGTCATCATTGGTTGCCACAGGATTTAAATTGTTCAAATTTTTTAAAAATCTGGGGGATGGGGGATGGGGAATCTGTGCTTCTTTTTTTCTGTTAGGGCACATTGTTCTCCAAATCAATGAAATGTATCAGGACAAAAAAAAGTGTTCTGGGCAACTATGCCACTGGAAAACAGAATGGACTGGACTACAGGTAGCAGTGGTATAGCATGGGGTGCATTGGGTGCCATCTGCCCTCCCTCCCTCCCTACTTCCTGGGGCCCCCTGCTTGCCTACCTGCTTCCATCCTTCCCTTCTTTGCTGGCTCTGCAGTGACTGAGGAGCCTGTTGTCAAGGGGGCACTGTCTTGGGGAGCTGGTGGGGGGGGTGGAGGCCCAGCAGAGACCCTGGTTTCTACCCAGAGAAAGGTCTGCCCAGGATTGGTTTTGCACCAGCAAGTGGCGCCCAGTCAACAGCCAATGCCTGAGCCAGGGCAACTGCCAGTTCCACTGACTCCACTTGTTAGCCCAGGAAGGAACTGACTGGTGGGTGAGGTGAGGAAGGGCCCATGGGTGGGCTGTGGCTTGTGCGTGGTCTCAGCCCCCAATCCTCTTTTGACGCCGGGAAAGAAGGATTATAAACCAAATGCCAGGAGAAGTTTCCCCTCTTCGTTCTTGTTCTCTATCTTCCTTTTCTTCAGACTCACCTTCTCTTCTTCCTTCAGTCACAAAATCCCAGACAAATGACTTTCTCAGTGACCAAGCGATATAGCGATGAAGTAGACTTTAAGGGCCTGCCAACACTCTTGTAAACTCGGGGGGGGGGAATGTTCAGAATACAGGATATGACATTCTGATATGATAGAAGTTTAACTGGCATTTCAATCGATGGATGAAACGAAACCAAATTTATGCCAAGAGGTGTTCACACATCTCTAGGAATTAAATTGATACATCAATTGAGTTAAAATAAATTACCCTTTGGCAGAACGGTAAAATAAAGAATCCAAAAGATCTGTGCTTCTGTGTGCATTGTCTATTCAACTTAAAACTGATTTGAAACACACTAAACCCAATTTAAATATGGATGCTTTTTTAAAAACTAATGTAACCATGCTTTTTAGGTTACAAAAATTCTTTAGGTTTTTGCTTTCTATCCATATAATACTCTCTCTCTCTCTCTCTTCACACACACACACACACACACACACACACACACACACACACACACACACACACACACACACACACACACACACACACACACACACACACACACACACACACACACACACATCTGGGGAGTTTTTATATGTAATCTATAATGCTGTAGCTGTGTTTAATAGCCCCCTTTTTATTCTTGTGTCCTTTCAGGGGTTTCTAGTCACAAGCCACACACATTCAAAATGCCAAAAGTTTTCACTTAACCTTATACCCTTGTGCTTCTGAATGAGAGAATGCTTTCAGAGTAATTAATTATACATCACAGTTTAAAAGAGGGCAATTTGTCATCTATTGTAGAATCCTGATTAGATAAAATCTCCAAATGTCCTTTCATTTATTTATCTTTTAAACATGCCACCCAGGACCACTGGGTAAAACAGATGGAGATTGTAACACCACTTACTTTTAGCTACTAGAATATCTCAGGTACAAGATGACAGTTAAACTGAAGAATTTTTAAAAAATCCAAAAAGAAAGGGGGAACCCTATTACACAGCGACCCATTTAAACTGCTAAACATTATGAATGGAATTTCTTAAACTCTTTTTAAAATTTTATTGTATTACATGCCCTTGTCTAGTCTTAGCTTTTACATGTGAATTGTATTTGCATAAATACCCACTAAGCTCATTTGCATGTAGATCAATGCCTGTGATAGAAATAGTCCATAGTGGCAAAATCTGTATTCCTATTATCAAATTCTCACGTTTCTTCATAAACCAGGTAGAGGGGGAAACCTACAATAGAATTTTATTTTATTTTTATTTTTTAAGGGAATGGACAAAAAGAAAGCATACAGATTCATCCGTTTCACAAAATAGGTTTTGAGGCTAAACAGGCGCTACTTTGCTTATTTTAATTCTCCTCCTCTCTCTGCTCTGTTTTCCACTTCCTCCTGACGGTTCAGTATTAAATTGAGCAGCACTAAACTAACATAAAAAGGTTGTTTGTGTTCCAGGGGTGCATCTTAACCATGGCTCCAAAGCTGACCTTAGTGACAGCTGTTGAAATTAAATGACTACACATTCCCATCAATCAGCAAAATGCCTGTTTATGTTAAGGAAGTCATAGGAGTGCTGGAATAGCCAGTGGCTATTCCAGAGGTGGACCTCTTCCTCTGAAATGTGGAACTAGAAGTATTAAGCAGTCATTAATATTTTCCATAGAAATAAATTCAATGGCAGCATTTACATCATTCATCAAGTTAGAACTGCATAGCTGGAAGGAATCTTATGGATAATCAAATCCAGACCTTGCCAAGGAGGCATAGAGGAGAATCAAACTCCAAGTCTTTTGCTCCACAGCCAGATGCCTAAACCACTGAACTATCTAGCATCACAGTAAACCATGAATATTGGCTTCATAAACCATTGTATGCTCAAGCATGTAGTTTCACACTATGCTAGAAATTCTCTGAAGAAGTAGGTTACAAATTCTGGGAATAACTATATACTACATACATAATGCAGTAGTTCAAAGATAGATAATTGGAACAATGCAATTAAATTTAAATCATTTGCTTATCTACTTTAATAAACCAGGTTACATGGCTGGCTGTGATGCCTTTACACATGACTATTTTATGTAATATATTCTAGGAACAGATGAGATACATACTTTCTCATGTACTCTGGTGAGAATAGAGAGAATTCTGATTAGATAAACATAGGAATTTAAGAAGCATGAGTTTTGGGTGGCTACACCTCATTTCTTCAAATGTATGGCTCAAGTGAGCTACAATTCACGAAAGTGCATGTCAAGTAAAACATGATACCCCTTGTGCTGCCACACACGTTTGTATTGGATAACACTATGGAAGTTAAATATATAAATAAACACGGCTGTGCTTTTAAATTGATTTTAGTCCAGCTATTTTAGAACGATGAACTGATCAACTGAGTTTTAACGTTGTAATAACTTGTGCTTTAGCATATCAGTTATTTCAATATATTGCAAGCTGCTTTAAGTCCCAGGCTTGAAAGAAAGGCTGAGTGGATATATAAAATATAACACAACTCATAAAGAATTATTTCCCCCCACTCAGAACATCTCAGGATTCATCCCTCTCTCTCTGCTAGGTTCGGGTGAAGACTGTCTCAGCCAGTTTGAACTTATCTTTTATTCTCCACTATACAGGAAGTTCACATATAAAGGGCACTGAAATTGAAACTAATTCTCCTTTATTGTACCTCTGTGGAGGTACAATGCTGGACTGATGGATCTTTGGTTTAATCCAAAACAGCTCTTCTTATGTTTGATTGTAAACAGAGATCTTCTCCTGTTTTCTTCAGTGTGCTTGTAGGGCCACAATCCTATGAGGGGTGTGTGTGTGTGTGTGTGTGTGTGTGTGTGTGTGTGTGTGTGTGTGTGTGTGTGTGTGTGTGTGTGTGTGTGTGTGTGTGTGTGTGTGTGTGTGTGTGTGTGTGTGTGTGTGTCACTTTAAACAAAATAGAGGTTATGACTGAGTCAATGTGTTTAGGGTCCCAGTGATCTCAGCAAATCCCAAATGCCAATTTGGACGGCATGGCCTGAAGCAGGAAGTGGGATTAGAACCTGTCAGTTTTGACATACAAACTCAACAGGTGATCGAGCTGTAATGAACTGAACGTTATGGCCTGCAAACATAATATCCTTTCTCGTCCTGCATCCTGCTCCAGTTTGTGAAACTGCTCTTATTCCTGTTCCCTGCCTCCTCCCAGGTTCAAGATTGTGGCTGAGGTCTTGTTGTAACCCTGAAAGCATGAATGAACCTAACCCAAGCTTTTTTTCATTTACAAGAGAAACCACAAAGGAAAGGGAGGGGGCGACTTTGCTGCTCACATTTGTGATGTTCAGTTGAACTGGGGATTCAGTGATGTTGTTGATTTTTGTCATGTTTTTCATTCCTCCCCCCCCCAAGCAAAAAAACAGTGTTCTGCTTATATACTGCCCCATAGCAATTAAAGCACCCTCTGGGTGGTTTGCAATTTATTTATACAGCCTTCACATTGCCCCCCCCCGTGAGCTGGGTACTCATTTTACTGACCTCAGAAGGGTGGAGGTCTGTGTCAACCATGACCCCGCTACCTGAAAATGAGCCCCAGGTCATGAGCACAGTTATAGCTGCAGTACAGAAATTGAATTACTGGGCCTTGATGAATGTGGGATATTGTAGTTTGGGGTCCATGATTCGAAACACCGGGACATTACTTGATATGGCTGCACAATATTGTGCCCACATTGCCAGCAGGTAAAAGGATGCCAAGCATTGAATGTTAACTACACAAATGACAAGCAGTCCAGGTGGTCTACAGGATATCCCATTGAGCTCATTACCATTCATACTTGTTGAAAAACAGCCCTGATGATTACTTTGTGTTTGTCCGAGAATGGGTTGACTGATGGATGAACAAAAGTGTTGGCTTATAGGCTTTTTCCCTTGCTTGGTGTCTCTTTGTAACTGGTAGGGAGTGAGCACAAGTGGGTATCTTGTAGACCCTCTTGACTTGCTGTTATTGGTGTTGTCAATATTCAGGCTGCCCTTTGTTATGATTAGAGGAACTTGCCGTCCTTGGGGTGCTGGGGTGTGTCTTGGTTGCATGTCTGGCTATGTGCCTGATTACTCAACTGAGATTGTCCCTACTCCCCAGGCACATAGTCAGACAGCCACCATTATCTCTGGTAAGTTATCCGAACCTTCTATGAGTACCAAGAATATTACAGCCCCAGTGTTGCAGAACTTGGATTACAACCCCAGTAATTTAATCTCTAGCCAGGCTATCTGGGGGATTCTATCATCCAAAGTAATATTTCCAAGATCTAGAGTCCTGAAGGATTCTCGATCATCCTAGATAATGGGCTCAAGTTATCAGAAAATAGATCTTAGTTAAATATCAGGAAAAAAATGTCTTAACTGCTAGAGGAGTACAACAATGGAAACAATTATCTCTGAGCACCCCAACTCTGGAGGCAATCAAGAGAAAAATGAACACAATCAGATTTTCTTTGAGTTGGATTCCAGGGTTGAGCAGGAGTTTGGCCTTATGGGACCATTCTAATTCAATCACTCCATGAATCTATGATTGTCAAGGCTGAGCTTTTGACAGCTACTCTGGGTGACTCAGGAGTTGGGTGCCAGCACATATCCTGAATGAAGGATCATCACAATATTTTAAAAGAGAAATGGGTTAATAAAACCTTGTCTTAATGTAATAATGGGTTCAAGCTACAGGAAGCCAGATTTAGGTTGAATATCAGGAAAAACGTATTGTTAGAGCAGTATGACAATCGAATCCTTTATCTCAGGAGAGAAAATTGGACACCTATCTGTCATCCCTGCTTTGATTTGGATTTTTGTACATGGGGGTTGAATTTGGTGGCCTTTAAAGCTCCTTCCAACACAAGTATTCTGTGATAGAGATGGGCACGAAATGACCATTTTTTCCATTACCATTCTCCGTTATTCGTTCTGTTACGTAACGGTACGAATAACAACCGTTGCAATGGGGCAGGCTCGAACCCAACAGAACCAAGAAAATTTTCTTCAGTTCTGTTCGTTTCCATTATTGCCGTCGTGCCACTCGCGCGCGATGAATAATGGAACAGCGGAGGGCGGTGAGAGGGGGCTGGGCCTGGTGGAGCCTCTTTGCCCTCTCCCCGCCGCAGCCGACGACGCGAGACTTTGCTGATCTCGCAAGAAGAGGTGGGATCTGAGCCCTTATGGGCTGGGCTCTGGGATCTCGGCCATGTGGCGAAGTGGCAACAGTGCAGTCAGCTCGGAAGCCGGAGCGGAGGGCGGCGTCGGAGCATGGGGTGAGTGCAGTGGCACCCCCCACAGGTTTCCTGGGTCTAGGCCCGGGGGGGGGTGCAGGGTGGCGGTCTGCTGGGGCAGCGGCTCCTGGGGCAGAGTGGTTCCCAGGGAGAAGGGCCCCAGTTAGGGTGGCACTGCGTGGGGCTCCAGGGTACTAGCGACCCGACAGGGGTGGCGGATGGCACAGCGGATCGGTCCTTGGGGAGGGGGCCCAAGGGAGGGCGGTGCTTGGCGGTGCTCCGGGGGTGGTGGCCTGTTGGGGGTGGTGACCGGAGCAGTGCCCAGCTCCGGGAGGACTCCCCATGGCCACGGGATTGCTCTCCTGCTGGCAGGCTTGCCACCAGCTCCGGCAGTGCCCAGCCGTGGGAGGGCTCCCTGTGGCTGTGGGACGGCTCTCCCAGGAGGCTTGCCCCAGCCCCAGGAGGGCTCCCCGTGGCCGCGGGAACGCTCTCCCGGCCTGCATGCCACCAGCTCTGGTGGTGCCCGGCCCTGGGAAGACTCCCTGCAGCCGCAGCTTACAGCACCCGAAAATGAAGAAACGGAAATGAAGTGGGACCTGGGGGCCTGAAAAACAGAAATGGAAGAAAGCGGACCCCAGGGCCCGAATAACAACCACGAAATGCCATTTTGGCATTTCGTGCCCATCTCTATTCTGTGATGCTATGATTGTGAGCCTGCTGGCAAAGACATGCTCATTTTACTTTTTTATGGTAGATTTTAATTGAATTTGCTGGAACATACCAATTGTCCCCCCTCTCTCTTTGTGTGTGTGTGTGTGTGTGTGTGTGTGTGTGTGTGTGTGTGTGTGTGTGTGTGTGTGTGTGTGTGTGTGTGTACACAAACATACTCCAACAAGTCTCTATGGACACCTTCATAAAGTGTATTTCATAAACAAACTATTAATATTACTGGAACAGAAACATGATGGTGAAATAAAACATGCTGATTACCTGATGCATAACCTCAGAAAGTGGACCAATAATTCAAATAGGGAGTTACACAGATCATGTAAAGCTTTCTGAGATATGAATTATACTTGGGTTTCACATATCAGTAGGAAAATTCTGTAAGTCATTATGAAGTTGTTAAAACTTTAACTACTCTGCAGTCTCAGTCAGATTCTCTCCATCCCTTCTAATATATGATGCAGTTATTTCATATTTCTCACCAGGGAGTAATGCTGGCATACCAATCAGTCATACATTAGGCGATGGGGCCACAAATCCAGTGAGAACATAAATTAAAGAGCTTTTCAATCTGGGCACATTACTAAAAGGTTCATTTCTGTAGGGTTAGATATGTCAAAGGTGGTGACCTGCTCTAATGAACAATTCTCTGCCTTGGAGTCTGTGATAGTCGAGTAAGTGACACAGAGAGAAAGTTTTAAAAGCTTGGTTCCCATCCTACCTCCAATTAAACATGATTTCACAAGCGTCCTCAAATAATGATAAGAGGGGAAAGGAAAAGAAAAAAAGAAAAAGGAAAGATGGAATGGTAAAAAATAAAACTGAGAGAAAGTAAAGTCTTATATAAAATATTAGTACGTTTTAACCCATGAATGGCCCTGCAGATATTAATGAAATGACTACCTTCATTACCTGTCACTTGCCAGGGTGACGAGGTGATGCATTCAACACCTGGAAGGATACAGGTGTTTCAGCCCTGTTTTAATCCAAGGTTTATCTATGGAGTTCCGTATGTCTACCGATTGCTTTTCTTTGTGATAATGCTTTGAATTGTTTTTGTTATGTCGCATCATAGAATCATAGAATCATAGTGGGAAGATACCTCAAGGGCCATCTAGTTCAACCTCCTGCCACGTTCCAGCTTGAGTAAACTCCAACTTATGGCAGCTCTACAAATGAGTACTTTTCATTACGTCCTGCCCTCAGCCGTTCTGCTCAGCTTTTGTAGACTCAAGCTGATGGCTTCGTTTTGAGAGTCGTTCCATCTCATATTTGGTCTCCCTTGTTTCCTGCTGCCTTATGGTGGTGATGGATGGTCCATTCCCCCAGAAACTGCACACACAGACCCCCCAACTAGGGTACTGCTGAGCTAAACATGGACCCAGCTGTCAAGCTGTGGTGACAGGCCAGTCAGTATTTTTTGTTACAACAACAGGACTGAAACCTCCACTAGAGTGAGTGGACAAAGTGCATTTTTAGGATCTGAAGAATGGATCCTGCACCATAGGACAACACTAGAAAAAAAGATGTCCTACTGCCTCGCAAAGAAACTTGAAACCAGAAAAGCTGCTTTGTGATGAAGCCTGGTTAAACATAACCTTAGCATGCAGGTTGAGAGGTTGTAAGCCATGACTGCAATTTTAAACATGCCACTGGCTTAGGAGTAGTTAATGGCTGTTATGCTTAGGACAAGAGTAAGCAGAAGGGGAGCCCTTTCTTATGCTGTTTTGTGTGTGTTGCATCATTACAGTTGTGACCGACTCTTTGTAACCCCATGTCCATGGAGTTTTCTTGGCAGGAATTACTGGAGTGGCTTGCCAGTTCCTACTCCAGGCGCCTACATCACCTGGTATTCCCTGGTGGTCTCTCATCCAAGTACTAACCAGGGCCAACCCTGCTTAGCTTCCAAAATCAGGCGAAATCGGATGTGCTTAGGGCATCTAGGCAGTTGTTACACTGTTAACTCCCGCCATCAACATTAGCAAGCATGACCAATGGTGAGGAATGTGGGGAGCAGCATTAACCAGAGGAGAACATTTCATTCAACCCTGATCTAGGGTTTTTGCGGGGGTGGAGGGGTAGGGAAAGCTTGCAGGGCCTTTGGCTTCTCTTCTTGCTATATCTTGAATGTTTTGTTGCCTTTACACCTGACCTGACTGAGTTTTCCAGCACAAAAATTCATCCGACTCTCAACAGCAGCAGCAGTAGCAATGACAGATTGTACTTATCATGACAAATTGGAGGCCGTGGATTACTGCAAATAATGCAGGCAGCAGAGGAGGAATAAAGAAGACTAAATGAGTAAATAATAGAATGGAAAAATGTCTGGCTCATTGACATGGCAATTCCAGGGGATGCTTGAGTTGAAGCTAAAGAACTGGAAAAAGAAACAAAATGCAGAGATTTGGCAATTGAAACATCTCACTTGTGGATGAAACACACTTCAGAGGCCCCATAATCATTGGGGCTTTGCTAACTAATGGCCCAGGAATTTCACACAGTATTATAAGCAGCTGCACATTTCAGGGGAAAAGACATCATAAGAGCTACACAAATGACAGGATATGGAACAGCATACATACAATGCTGATTCTTAACAGATACATAGGTTTTAGGTTTAAGGTTTATATTTGTTATATAATACCCATCAGTATTTATATGTTACTTGACTGTGCTTAGCACTTTTTAACAACAACAACAACCTATCAAGCCATTAAACAGTGGAACAGCTTGCCCCATTGCTGGAGGTTTTCAAGAAAAGATTGGACAATGGACAACCATCTGTCTTGGATGGCATGAGGTCTCCTGCCTTGGGCAGGGGGTAGACTAGAAGACCTCCAAAGGTCCCTTCCAATCCTATGATGATTCTATGATTCTATGATTTCTGACTTATAATGATTCTTTCTAGGGTTTTCTAGGTGAAAATACTCAGAAGCGGTTTAATATTCCCTTCTCTTGAGGGCACCCTAGGACTACATTTTTTTGCCCAACATTATATAGGCAGGCTCTCCTCCTGGAAGGTACCGTAAGAAATCAAACTCCCAACCTCTAGTTCCACAGCAAGATACCTATCCAACCAGAGTATTTAAAAAAATCACTAGCCCACTGCCCTTCTCAAAAGGTAAACCTATTGCTGACCTGGGGCACCTTCACACCTGGTGATAATAGGTTTTATCATTACTCTCCAAGTAAAATAACACAACAAAAGCTTTTCCGACTTGATAACTCTTCTGTCTAACACTTATCAGCAAGGCTGCCTTGGTCTAAAACCATGTGAACAATTTCCCAGGTCCCACCCATTCATACAATCTATGTGTTGTAGGTCCAATTCTTGGCAAAATTATTCTGAGGGTAAATATTTGCAGATCGAAGAGATGGGGCTGAAAGGACTTCTATCTTGATAAGCTAATCCTGCCTGGTAATGAAATGTGTAAATTGCTTCAGTTTGGCAATATTCTTTCGGAGAGACTTCGTAAACAGTACTTTCGGAAGGTGAAGGCTGAAAGAATGTTAACAGCTCATGGGAGGGTCGCTTCCTGTTATTTTCTAGAAACGTGATTTGCGATAGCTTGTAAGATTTAATGGCAGGAAGAAAGCTCATAGGTGAACCATCCAAAGGAATACCCGAACACCTAACTGACCATTAACAATAACAATTGGGTTCAGAATATGAAAATTAAATGCCTAGTTTTAAAGGTTCTATCTATCTATCTAGCTAGCTAACATTAGAATAATTTTATTAAGCAGAAAGAAAAGATATTTGCAACAAAATCACAAAAATACATTATGCAACCCGCCTTCTACTTGGGAGTAGTTCATACTTTTTAATTCTACTACTGTAATGTAGGGAGGTTTGCAACTGTGGTAAGGGATAAGGATTAGTTGAATTCCTACCCCAAACATCCCTTGAGTTGGCTGTTAATCAGGCCTTTGCTAATTGAATGCAAAGGTTTGAATTGCTCTTGTAAGAATACTCAGCTGAATATATGTATAGCACTCCTTGTGTTTGGAAGTCTGCATTTAGTGCAAAGGTCTTACTAACATCCTGGAAGAACTGCAGTCGGGACTTAGTTGAACACCTCCATCCCAACCAGGGTTACAACACTTTCTGCTTTCAGGCTATAATGGCATATTTCTGTCTAACCTATATGAGTGGAATGAGAGAAAATTCCTCCCAACTAGAAGTTTTGTGATCATGCAGAGATGGGAAACAATTTTACAGTAATACCTTGGTTTACAAGTATAATTCATTCCAGAAACATGCTTATACACCAAAACACTCTTATCAAAGTAAATGTCCCCATAAGAAATAATGGAAACTCAGATAATTCATTTAGGGGTCTCATAGTCCCCATACTATACACACAAAATGCCAAAACTCACAAAAGCAGTTGGTTAGAAGTCCACGTCCACACTATGGTCTAGTACCTGGCTGCAGAATCTGCTCTGCTTGGGATTAACAACTGAATTTTATTCTGTGTTTTTAATGTAAGTAGAAATGGTTTGAAAAATCAGAAAGGATGTTGAAAATAATATAAATATAAATATAAATATAAATATAAATATAAATATAAATATAAATATAAATATAAATATAAATAAAAGTCTAACCTACACTCCCCTTTGAAAATGTCCTGGGCTGGTGCAAGGGAGACCTCTGTTCCTCTCTCCTCCTTCTGCTTTGGAGGCTGCCTGAGATGGAATGTTCCAGACAAGCACCCACAATCCATCAGAGGGAGGGAGGGAGAAAGACACCATTGGCTCACTTGTGATCATGTGACCTGCTCCAGTGCTTGTATATTAAGACATTGCTTGTTGATCAAAGCAAAATTTAGAACAAATCTTAGCTTGTCTTGCAAAACGCTCTTAAACCAATACAATAATACCAAAGTATTATTGTATTTACAACGGAGGGTTGTACAATTATCTCACACTTTCCTATAGTTCTTTACCCCCCCCTCCCTTTTAGCTAAAAACACCCAACACAGTAATGTTTCCACATTAGGAGACTGGTAGTTTAATTGTTTTTTCCCCAGTTCTACCATTACCTCTTTCATACCTGGTGGCCAGAACTGTACACAAGATTCCCAGATCTGAAGAAGATCTGCAGAATGAACTGGACAGGTGTAGTTTATCTTCCTTTTCTTGTAATATCTTGTGCAAATTTTGCTCTTTTTCATATTAGAATTATTTTACACTTGCATCCAGAAGTTGAGTCATGGCAACTGGACTTCTTTTCTTGCAAGATTGAAGCATTTC
Source organism: Phrynocephalus forsythii (assembly GCA_029282475.1). Classification (NCBI taxonomy): domain Eukaryota; kingdom Metazoa; phylum Chordata; class Lepidosauria; order Squamata; family Agamidae; genus Phrynocephalus; species Phrynocephalus forsythii. The sequence goes on along the minus strand of JAPFRF010000002.1, from coordinate 121,055,289 downwards.
GCTACTCATCCAAGTAGCTTTGTCAGTCTGAGGAAAGTTAGAGGCAACACCTCCAATGTATAGTTCACCTTGATTTCACATCACCCTGGTCTAAATAGACCCATTAGGTAAACAGTGGCCTGAATAGGCTTGTTAAATATACAATGGCCTGGGGTGATCAGCAACCTTTCCTAACTCCCATTAAGTGTGGGTTGTTGGCTGTGGCCTTCCTGGTGGAGGTGTGAAGTGCTTCTGTTAGAAATGTTTTTAGTCAATCAGCATGTTAATCAGTATGAAGCTAGTTAGCCACTTAAGCACCAGTTCATTTAACCAGTGAATTTTTTTTCTACAGAATGCTGTTTGTTTTACTCTGTGAAGAACTGTGGGTAAAATTGAACCTTATAATTCTTATTTTTCATCAGCATCTCTGCATTATTGAGCCATTAAGTGCCAGTTGAGGAGAACTAAGCAATAGGTGATGGTCTACTATGGGGAGATTTGAAGTTAATTTTGGTAAGTAGCCTTGAATTTTTATTCACTGTGTAGTTAGAGATTTTAAGCCTACATAATTTCAACACTCTGCCAATATTTCCTTCTTTTTCTTTGTTAGACATCTATGTTAGACCAACAAGTTCACTGCTCACACCAGCAGGGTCTACTACAGAAGGCCTTTCGGGACCCTTCCAACTCCATTATTCTATGATTCAGCTGGTCTAGCTGTATAAATTTCTGTTTTTCTTTGGAAAGAGAAACACAATCAGCAGTTTAATATAATGTTAAAGGGAGCACATGGCATCACCAGGAGCGCACTTGAAAGAATGAAGTTCATGCATAAAATACTGAAACAAGCAGAGCATTGTGTTATGCCCTTTGTCAATGGCTGAGAGGTTCCCAGCCTGATGGCAGTGTCAGGACAAACCAATTTAATGAATTATTAACACTAATCAAACATTTTTATGACGGCAGTCAAAACCTTCTTGGCAGTTGAGATCGATCCCGCTGTGTGTGGACAAAGATGTTAATGTTTGATTCTAGGGAGGTTTAAATGGTAACAGAAATTTCTGTCACAATCCAGCTTTTTATTTTTCATTTTCCTTTAGCACCCATGTAGGGAAGGACAGATGAAAACATCAGAGATCATTCTCTGCCTAAGAAAGCTGATTCATAATACTGCAGGAAGCAGTGATTCTACCAGCTATGTGACATGATCCTTCTGTCATTTTGTGGAATCCTGAGTAGTCAGCGGTGAAAGATAAAATTCATTGTGGTGAGAGAGCTCTTGCCATCAAGAATTTAAAAGGAGAAGAAGAGAACAAATTCAGACATCAGGCAAAAACAAAATGGCATATAAAAACATTCCAGTGGTTTCTATCACAGAGAAACAAATTTTTGATTTTGATTTTTTTTTCTTGGATGAATAATGGCATTATAAATATAAACAATCATAGAAAATCTTCATCCCCCCCCCATTGCAAGCCAGGTTTCATTCCAGCGGCAATAAAAGATAACCAATGTAACTGTTCATAGTTCTGAAATGTGGTTGAAATCATCTGCCCTCTTAGTAATTAGAAATCTGCATTTTTGTGGGTCACATTGATCATCTGGTGGCTGCTTTGAGATTCTGACTGCCAAGAGCAGTCATGCTACTTCTTAGAACTTCTGCTGGCAAACAGGCTGGCTTATTAACTGCTGGGTGCTGTTTATTTTGTCAACAAACTGATTTATTTTGTTATTTACAGCTGACTAATAACTTCTCAAATTTTATTTTATTTTATGGTTTCTAGCCATTTTTGGAGTCCAAAAGAGGGAAAAAGTCTAAGGAACACATGTTTTCCACAGATAGCTGGCACAATATTCTCTTTTATATATTTATTGCTTTAGTTATTTCTGTTATTTTAGGCCTCTTTCATCTCATAGAGGGCCCAAGGCAATTCACCAACAATTAAAACTGCACAATAATCACAGATAAAAATGCCATAAGAAACAATACTGGGAAAAATGAACATCAATATTCAAACATTTACAAATCTCTAAAATCAATCAATCAATCAATACAACATTCCTAAAATCCTAACTTTTAAAGCCTGTCCCCTCAAAGGTCTTTGTCTAAAGATAAGGAAAAAATGGGAGGAGAGCCTGTACAGTGACCCCAGGGCTTTCAAAGGTGAGATATTTAGGGAGTGGGATGGACAAGTGGAGATTTGAACCCTGTTTGCCAGAGTCCTAATCCATCACTCTGTCCCCTACACCATACTGGGAACCCCATCCCTGCTGAACAGTCTTCCCACACCCAGTGACCCACCGATTGCGGTCCCACCTGGGACCCAGGCTGTGGGGGTGGGGTGGGTCCACGCAGCCCCCGCACCTCCGAGAAGCCTCCAGGGTGCATGGGATGGCGATGGGGGGATCAGGTCGCTCCGCGATGCCCTCCCACACCCCCCCAAGAAGCCTCCAGGCTGTGTGGGTGGGCGGCGGTGGACGATCCAGTCGCTCCATGCAGCCCTCCCACGCACCCCCGAGAAGCCTCCAGGCTGTGTGGGTGGGCGGCGGTGGATGATCCAGTCGCTCCATGCAGCCCTCCCACGCACCCCCGAGAATCCTCGGGGCTACGCGGGCGGGCAGCAATGGGCAATCCTCGGGGCTGCGTGGGCAGGCAGCAGCAGCAGGAGGTAAGATCCCCCTGCTGCCATGGCACGCCGCGCAATTACCCCAGCTCCCCACCCCACCCCACCCGCTTCAACATATTGCAGATTTTCATGCATCGTGGGTGGGGTGGGTCCCTAACCCCTGCAATCAGTGGGGGTTACTGTATCACAGTCCTTTAAGACATCTTCCATCTAGAGGCCTGTCCAGTACCCATTTGGTTTTACAGATAATTGCAAGGAGGTGGCCTATAGCTGGGAGCACCTAGACAATGAAGTTACAAAACCAATTTCACATCTTACACCTGTGCCTAGAAATCAGCGTATGCAAATATATGCAAGTCAACATATTCTGGACCTATCATGCACATTCTCCTTTTTCGGTGCCATGCAAGCAGCCATTGTACAGCCAGACTGCGATCCATCCATTCATCCCCAACCTAGCCCCAAAAGGATCTGTAAGTTCAGAGAAATTAGCCAAACTGTGTCCTAGGCTTCCAGAATATGGGAAGTGCTCAAAAGCAGAAAAACTGTCCACACCACACTTTCTAAGGAATGTTCTCAGCAGAGGCCATGTCAAAACCTGACCTTTAGACCCAGTCCTCTTTGTCCTTTCATGCTTTCTTCACTGTGAGGGAAACCCACTGAGGAAACCATACATTGATTCAGTCCAAGTTCTATCTTGAATTCTTCCCACAGGAAAATAAAGAATAATAGTCCTCCAAACTGGTATCTTCTGCCTTCAATAAAGGATATGAGGAGGTGATAGATAGAAGTCTGAGATTTTCTGATTCCCCCCCTCCCCCAGGCTAAATTGAATTCTAAGGTAAGATTGCCACTAAATCAGCATCTGAAAGAAAACTAAAAGAAAAAGGACCCTGATCTGGGCCTTGAATTAAAAACAACTTGTAGCAACCCTAATAGGGCTTTCAAGGTAAGTCTCACGACTCATAGCAAAATCAGGAAAATCTCATACTCTCATGATGTTGAAGCTTCTTGAAGCTTCTTGTGTAATTATCTGAAAATGAACCATTTCTCTATTTAACTATTTTACCTGGTAATGAAGCACTATTATTGTCATATGTTCATTTTTTTAATGGACCAAGAAATCCATAAAGAACTGCTGTTTGCAAGAACTTTGACAACAGACACTAAAGGCAAATCAATATTCAATATTTTGAAACATTATTTCATGGAAAAAGCAATCCCTTTATAAAATACAGTGGACCCTTGTATAACAAATGGTTTGTATAACATAAAATCTGTACAACATAAAAACATTCCAGAGATAGGGGAAATTTGCTTAACAGAATCACCTATGGGGCGAATCCATACAACATAAAAATGGTCGCGATTAGGGATTACTCCATTTTCAATGCATTCCTATGGGAAATTTGTATAAAGGAAAATTTGCTTAAAAGAATTTCATTTGGAATGAATTAATTCCTTTGTACAAGGTACCACTGTATAATATAAGCAGAAGCAGATAGGAGTACCAGCCATGTTTGGGTGCTATCTTGGTTTTATAAGCCATTTAAAACAAAATGTACCTGGGGTCTTTGCAATTCACTGTGTCATTCATTAACAATATTTAGTAGCTAAAAACCTGAGTGCCAGATTGCATCAATCTCTTCAATTTGTCATAAGTGCAGCAAACAAGATCCATATCAATGTGTTTAATTCTAGTTTATTTACACAGTTGTGTGAAGAAAATGATGAGGACTTTCATAGATTACTCCTTCACACTGAAGTACACTGGCTCTCAAAAGGCTTATGGTTGACAAGATTTTTTTCACCTTTGGAGACGGTTTTGGAGTTTTTGGATGCTAAAGATCCCAATTTGAAAGAAAATATAATCAAATGGAAACCAGACATTGGTTATTTAACAGATTTGTTTACTAAATTTGATGAGTTTAACTTGCAGTTACAAGGCGACAGTCTGAATTTAATAAAAACAAAGTCCATCATTGCAGCTTTTCTTGCCAGAATTAATCTAATGAAGCAAAAGATTGGTTGGTGTGAAATTTCCCAGTTCCCCAACTTTTCATTGACAAATGTCCAGGATGATGATGTTTTGGTTTACGTTCAACATTTAAGTGTCCTTCACATAGACTTTAAAACTTGGTTCAAGGATGTTTTGACTATGGAAATACCACAGTGGATTATCAATATGGTGACAAGAAGAACTGATTGGAGTAAGCACTAATGAAGAATTTAAGGTGCAGTTCAGAATGGGTTATCAGCAGTTCTGGCTTCAGAAAGATATACATATTGCTTATCCTGAATTATGAACTATCACAAGTTGTTGATAGGTTTTCCATCTTCATACTTTGTAGAAAGCGGATTTAGTGTGGTTGCCAATCTTCTTACGAAAAAAAAAAGAAATTGATTGCAAATCACTGAACGTGGAGATTTAAGACTACACCTCACTAATTTGAAGCCAAATATTGAACAATTGCTATCAGAGCATCAGGCTCATCCCTTCCATTAACAGCATTATTTGTGTATTAAGTTTATGTAAGAATTGTACTTGGTTCTTATTTGTTTCATTCCAAATCCAAATATTTACTTGCATTTTGTGTATTTTCAAAAAAGGTATGAATAAAAATTGTATACGGTTTTCTTTTTTTACAATTGTTCATGCTACAAAAGCTGCTATCAAAGAGAGTAGCACTGTGTCAGCTGTCAAAATGACATTTGAAGTTAATAAGTTTAGGAAAATTCAATATTAGGCAGACAGGGGGTCTAAAGAAAACAAAAAAAGAAGGCAAGTGGTCTATGCGGTGAAAAAGTTTGGGAACTTCTGATTTAGAGAACAGTCCTCTAAATGGAGAAAAGGGATTGGTCTACGTGTTGACTCAGCCCTATATCCAGATGTTCACTGAACAGGTGGTTTCAAGACTCTTTCTTTCCTTAAGATGCTTTATCTTCCAGTCAGACACTCTGTCCCCTCAAAACAGTCGATGTCTTCATAACAGAGGAAATGCCTCTGATAGTTCTTCAAATGAAGGGATTTTATCTAAGTAGGGAAAATAGATATCCATTACAAAGGGTTTGTGGCAGGAGAGTATCATTTGAGTAGTTTTGTGGCTTTATCTTTTTTCTCCCTCCTCCAGTCATTTGGAAATACTAATTCAGGCACCCATTTATTGCTATCTGTGTTGTTGCTTCTGGCTTTGGAGGACTGTACAAAAAGAATATAGGTAGGTATAGATCAATAGTTTTGCAAACAACTACGTAAGTATTCCTCACATTGGAAAGAATGTCTATTTCCTCTGTGGCAGCTTAGTTGGGGGACCCCTGTTTATCTGGTGTCTCCCGAAAATTTGACTCTATACACAACCTATTGCAGTGGTGGTGAACCTTCAGCACTCCAGATGTTTTAGATCACAACTCCCAGAATTCTGAGCCTAGATATGTTTTGGACCACAGCTCCCAGAATTCTAAGCCTAGGTTGCCAGCTGCAAAAAAAACTGCTGGACTTGTGGTCCAAAACATTTGGAGTGCCGAAGGTTTGCCACCACTGACCTATTGTATAGAGTATTTTGACTTGGAATATCCCCCCCCCGTTTTCTGTTGATTTTTAAAAATGTGCGTATATATTTAATTCCTTGTATTTCTTTAACCATCCCCTGAGATGGGATCAATATAGTTTAATATAACTAAAGACAGCTATCTCTGTGTTTATGGGTGCGTGCATGTGTCTTCCACATATTTTTCCACCTGAACTCTTGCTTCTTTGCACACACACATACAAAGATTAAATAAGTTTGCAGTGTCTCCGACTTTATGTTAACTACCATACACGCTATTATGTGCTTCATTTTCCCTGCCCTCATTCTTTTTGATGTTTCTCCTTTCGGATGTGTTATGCACAGGAACCATGGGACTGCCTCTTACCTTTGATCTTTAAGCCAACGTAGGAAACACTTGAAACCTTCCTTGCTGCACTTCAAGTGGTGCTATGTCTGATATGGAGAGAGACTCATTGTGGGCCTTGCAGGCTAAAACTCAAAGGCAGTCTTGAAGGTCATTGGGTCACCCTCGATGTGTGGGAAAATCTTTGAAACTCTTAGAAACTTGTGGTAATGTGGTGGGTTTGTTGTTATTTGCTCTTCGTTGTCTCTCTGAGACCAATTCGGCAAGCAGAAAGACAACAATGAAAGAGGGAGGGAAAGGAACAAAAGCCAACCCAATGTGCCCATAGCCATAGCCAACTGCTTGAGCTAAAAGCTTCAGCAGACAAGTCAACTGGCACAGATGAATTGCTCACAAACTGAAGAGTCAACTCTTCCTCTTCCATTGTGGCGACATCTGAAAAGGAAATATAGCTTTACTAACAGCATAGTAAAAAAGACTGAATTCACTAGGAGGTGCTGGTGGTGGCTTTCAAGTCAGGTACCTTTACCAGTGATTTAGAGGTATTCCCTGAAGAAAAAGCTATCCACTGTTATTAGCTGCAGAACTGAAGAAGGAAATTTCCGTGGCATGAGCATCTTCTTTCTGGATTTTTTGGGGAGATTATGATTGGCTACGGTGGGAAACGAGTGCTAAGGCTGCCTTTAGTCTCATCCAATACTGCTATCCTTATGCTAAATCTGGCTAAATTTTAACCACCTTACTAACTGGTGCAGAGCATAGGGCAACTTAGGCATTAGTTACCCCACGTCCACTTTGTTGCTCTAGAACAGTGGTTCTCAACCTGTGAGTCCCCAGATGTTCCTGGACTGCAGCTCCCAGAAGTCTTCATCACTAGCTGAGCTGGCCAGGATTTCTGGGAGTTGCAGTCCAGGAACATCTGGGGACCCACAGGTGGAGAACCACTGCTCTAGAAAGTGCTCTGAGTTGCAGATCTTAAAATTCTTTCCGCACATCTGTCACACTTTAAGCAAAATAAAGTGTGACCATGCCCCCCAAAGTATGACTCAGCACTAAAGATGGGCACAAATTAAAAAAATGGCATTTCGTTTGTCGTTTGTCGTTTGGAGGGTCCGTTTAGGTTCGTTTCTGTTTTTTGTGAATTTTTGCAAACAAAATGTTTTCATTTTCGTTCGTTTTGTTACCATTTCATTACCATTTATTTTGATTTTTTGTGATTTTTTTAACATTTTAAGCAATTCACTCATATTGCAGTAACAGAAATGAAATGCACGACAAAATTTTTGGCGTTTCTGTTCGTTTCGTTTCATTTTTGAGACAACATTCATTTGTCATTTCATTGCGTAACAAAATGAAAAAACAAAAATGAAAACAAAAAATTGTTCATTTCGTGCCCATCTCTACTCAGCACATCTTCCTTGTACCTGGCCTCAGGGTGGTGGAATCCTTGTCGCTGTCCCATTGCGGTATTTAAACCGATACACTCACCATGGGGTACTGTTGAATCCACAGCATAACTGTTCCATCGCCATAGGGCCACCTAGTGGCACTACTTGGAGCAGCCACATGACAGTAAATTCACAGTACGAGAAGCCACTATGTAGGGAAATAATCCAAAAAGAAGTATTCAAAGTGTGACAAATGACAAATGAAAATTGATATACTGATATACCTACCTATCAGGTTTTAATTTTAAAAAATAGTGCCACAGAAAAACAAAACAAAATGCACTTTGATGTGGACCCCATCCATGGGGGTCACAGAAGTTACGTAACAATAAAATGCATTATTGGGGACGCAGGAACAGCAGCAAAACCACATGACCCCAACAAGATATATTACACATTTTAGTTTGTTGTGGTACAAAGTGAACATGGGGTAACGGCCTTAATGGTAAGTTACACACCCCAACTGAGTTGAAATACTGGAAAATCTGTCTGTGGATGTGTAGGTTGACTGGAGCTGGTTTAATGGCTCATAAGAAAGAAAAGCAAGGGGCGTGAAATTCCCCATCAAGAGTTGGTTGCAAGGCATCAGAAGAAGGTCACCCTCTTCTCCAAGCTGGTTTGTGAGAAGTACTGCATTTCTATTCAGATTATATTTCATTCAATATGAAACATTTAATTGAATATAGAATGTTAAATGTGAATTTAAAGGTTGAAATCCATGTCTAGGTCACAGCTAGAGTAGGTCCATTGAATCAGCAAGGTTTTGGTGAGTCACCAAATATGTAAATTGCTTTGATTTGATGGTTCTGCTCTACTTGAAATTTACAACTTGATTGCAGCCAATATTTACCATTCAATATTTAATTTAATTTTAATTTTAATTTTGAATGAAATATAACTTAGACAGAAATACAAATACTGGTACTTCTCTTAATATTTACTTTAAAGTATCCAAAAGCATTTCATTCTTTATTCAGATCATAGAGATTATTCAATTATCTATACGTTTGCACATGCAAATGTTATCTGATTCCATGTCCTTCTTTCTCATTCTTGTTTTTGATTAGTGGCTTCAGTTTTTGGAGCTGGCATGATGTGTAATTAGCTGTCCTATTAAGGTCATGGTGGAACACATATCTTGGAGCAGAAAATATATATCTAAAAGGAAAAAAATACTTGTTTTAACTTGCATGAGAATGATGATTCTCTCATACATCTGCTGTGGAGGCCAAAGCTGTCTTGAAATATCAAATGCAAATAACCTGCTTCATAATGTAACTTCAACATTTGTCTTTAAGTTGCAATTCCCCAGAAGAATAACCTTTATAAAAACAAACACATGTATTTTCTCCCTCAGCATGCTGTATATTCAACTCTGATTTGGGGTTTCTGGCCCTGTGGGCAGCTCATTCCTTTCCTCCAACTCATTGCCTCTCTTGGGAGTCTGGTCACTCTCTTTCCTAGTCAGGCTGCATTTGTACAATTGTTGCCATGGTGCTGTTCACGAATGACAGGTCAAAAAAATGGAGGCCTTTTCCTTTATTCTCTCTCTTTCAGAATCTGAACACTTGTCTTAAATGCCTCAGCCTTGGATTCTTCATAAATCAACTGTTTTCTTTTTACAAAGGGAAAACCTCAAACTTTGTTTACGACAAAGCTGGCTCTCCATTTGTATGTTTGTGTGGATTTTTTAAACATGACAATGGGTTTTCCTGATTTAGCTTTAAAAAACAAAATCTCTTTCTCTTAATTGGGTGGTTTCCCCAAAGGCAGTCAAGATTCGTGACTCTAATCGGTACCATTCCCTGTGTGCCTCTGGAGAATTCATTTAATAGGGTAGCCAAATCTCTTTTCTCCCCCCATCAAAGGCAAAGATCTGATTAATCTTATTGGTTCCAAGTCTGGAAATCTCTCCCATGGAGGAAACGGCAAAGATTAACAAACCAAATGAAAATCTACATTTTTACCATCACTTTGAGGATGTATGTGATTTAAACTTGAATGATATAAACAGTGGTTGCTGAATAAAACCCCTCTGCTTCTAGGGGATTGTTGAGGGCGACAAGGATGGTTAAAGGTCTAGAAGAAATGTCTTATGAGGAGCGGCTTAGGGAGCTGGGAATGTTTAGCCTTAGGAAAAAATGCTGAGAGGGGATATGATAGCCATATTTAAATGTTTGAAAGGATGTCATATCAAAAAGGGACAGGTTTGTTTTCCATGGCTTCAGAGACTAGGACTGAGAGCAATAGTTTCAAACTACAGGAAAAGAGATTCCATTTGAACATTAGGGAGAATCTCCTGGTGGTTAGAGCTGCTCGGCAGTGGAATATGCTGCCACAGAGTGTGGTGGAGTCTTCTTATGGCATGACCATTAAACTGGGAAGTTAATATCTGGCTTCAGTAATCTATGTGGGGCACTCAAGCAAACTCGGTTTAATAACGGAGGCTAAAAAGGGGTCTGCAAAGGACAGTCCTGTCCCAGAAAAACGGGGGGGGGGGCTAAAGCAAATAACTACCTTGCCGCCCCACGAAAAATGAAGCAAATGAAACAGAAATTTCCGTTTTGTTTTGTTTTTCTTTGACGGGTTGGTTCGTTATTCATTTCATTAGCTAACAAAACAAATAACAAATAACAAAATGAATTAAAAGTTCATTTTGTGCCCATCTCTAATTGCATGCTCAGCTTGCTCATGAAGACCAATGCATGTGCATTGTGATGCTACTGCAAGCATGTTCCCCTAAATGTGCATATAGCATTTCCATGCTTAATACTGGAAGATGGGTGGTATAAAAATGAAACAAACAAACAAACAAATAAATAAATATCATGAGAAAGAAAGTTAATAGTCAGGGAAAAGTGATGTTCTCAGCTGAATATGCTTACAGTTGACCTTCACAGTGAACATACAAAGGTCTGTGGGAGGTTACAAGTCCAACACCTTAGAAATGGCTCATTATCTATTTTTCATTCTATGTACCTGGAGTCCAATCAGGAAGTTGAGTCATGGCAACTGGACTTCTTTTCTTGAGAGATAGAAACATTTCGCTGCTCATCCAAGCAGCTTTGTCAGTCTGAGGAAGCTGTTTGGATGAGCAGCGAAATGTTTCAGTCTCTCAAGAAAAGAAGTCAAGTTGCCATGACTCAACTTCCAGATAACCTCAACTGAATGACTTAGAATCTTCACAGACATACCTGGAATAATGAGTGCTTCTCGGAAGTAGTAGCATTCATCTTTACCCTCTCAGGTTTACCTGCCTACCCAAGAGTTTCCTGGCTCTCTCCCCACCACTACCACTTTTTAAGTCACTGCTGGGAATTCTGTGAACATCCTAAACTTCTCCCTCAAGCTGCAAAAGCTAGCCAAAAAAAAAGAAAAAAAGTAAATGGCATCTCACCCAGTTCAGCCATTTTTGGTTTTTTTGGTTAAAGCTGATACTGCACCATTCTTTTGACTTAATCCTCCCTGACATCCTGAACTGAAATGCTGAGAAACGTGGCCCAGCAGAAAAGACTAATTAGTGGAAGTATGTAATCAAAGCATTGCCATTTGAGCAGGTCATTCGTACATTCTAATTGTTCTAATGCAGACTGGCAGAGGTTCTGATCCACTAAATAGAAAGAACATGGGCAATCAGCCAAGTATTTGACATCCCCCTTTCACTTATTCACTTACAATGCCTGCACATAGTCAATAATAATGTTCTATAGAAAAAAGAAATCCATCCAATTCTATATTTTATAGGTAATACTCAGCAATAAAGCATATGATTAGCATGAGAAAGAGCTCAGGTTCAGTCGCCAGACAGGAAAAAAAACCTGCCTAGAATGTATTTATTTATTTAACATATTTTTATCCTGCCTTTCTCCTTAAAAGGACCAAAGGTGTAAGCTGCTGCTTCCAGTCTGCGCTGACTACACTAGGCTCAATGGGCTGGTGGTTGGACTCAGCATAAGGCAGATTCCCATGTCCTCCTAATCTCACCACCCTCACAGGTATGTCTTGTGGGAACCCATGAAAGGGCCTTCTCAACTCTGGAACACCCTCCCACTGCAGGCCAGGACTGCCTCATCTCTGCCATCGTTCCAGAAGCAGGCAAAGACCTTTCTCTTCAGGCAAGCTTTCCCTGAATGATGCACTACCATGTTTATTTTATATGACTCTATAAGTTCACATAGACTTTGTGTTTATAACTATTTATAACTATGTTACTTTAATGTAACATTTGTCTATTAAGGCTGTAAGATATCCCTCAGTTCCTTGTTCTCAAATACTTGAACATGTCTTAATTGTACTGGACTGTATATTATCCCTCATTACTGCAAGCTGCCTTGGGTCCTTTTCCAAGGAGAAAGGCAGGGTAAAAATACTCTAAAATAAAATAAAATAAAAACATAAAACGAATGATGGAGAGCTACTACTGGTGTGAGACCACTCATTCAGCCACCTGATGGTGGGGTATAGAAGTTTAACCAACCAACCAACCAACCAACCAACCAATCAATCTTCAGGTAGATCTGAATGTTCTAGATACAAACAAAGTAAATACAGTATCACAAACCTATTGTAGTTTTTTTGTAACTTTGCATACTGCCTTTTGTAAGTTTGGCTGGGAAGGACCTTTCTGGACTGGGGTGACAGTCAGTCTGCCAGTTTTCCCTCTTTTATCTCTGATTTTAAAGAGAGCCATGCTTCTTTGCTCAGGTCTTTCCTTTCTCTTGAATATGTTGGAAGCAGTCAGGGAGTCTCGTGAAGTCTGTTGCTGAAAGCAGTCATGTTTACCAGTTTGCTGTTTGATGTATTCAATTGTAAGAAATAAAACCTTTTATTCTTTCTCCTATTAATGACTCTGAGTCAGTTATTGAGATTGTAAGTGCCAGCTTAATGAGAAAAAGGAGTGGGCTACACTGGGGAATGTTCATTGCATAGCTCGAAGAATTTAACCAGAAATTTGAAACGTCTACAACAAAGCCCCAAGCGCTATGACAGAAGAGCACTCAAAATATTCTTGATGCAAAGAGCTCTAAGCAAAGTCTAATTCCTTTCTTTCGCCACCATCCACCATTCCCCACAAACCAATAGCATGCATTTGTTGCTTGCTATTGGTTTGCAGCATTCTGAATATGCATTATATGGTTACCTTTTACTGAACTCTCACGTCTGGTTTGCCAAATCAGCTTGAATGGCTTTGAATCTCTCTAGTACAATCCTGACCCAAATTGGCATCCAATCTGTTGCGCAGACCTAATGAATACAGTATAACTGAATCAGCAGTAGGGAAATGGATTTTTAAAGCTACATAGGATTTCTCTCTCTCTCCTGAATAACTGCCTAGTTGTTGGAATATGGCTAGCCATCAACTGTTAGAATCATGGACTCACTGATTAATTGAGTTGGAAGGGTTGTATAAGGCCACCGAATTGAACCTTTTGATCCATACAGAAATCCAAATCAAAGCAAAATTTACGGATGATTGTCCAGTATTCTCTTGAATGTCTCCAGTGCTGGAGGAACTCACCATCTTCCAAGGTAACTGGTTCCATCATTGTACTGCTCTAACAGTTAAGAGTCCCCCCCCTTAATGTTGAGCCTAAATCTGGCTTCCTGTAGCTTGAGTTCATTATTACATGTCCTGGACTCTGGAATGATGAAGAACAGATCCCACCTTTCCTTTGTATAACTAACTCTCAGGTATTTGGAAAGTGCTATCACTTGTGATTAAGCAATTCTTAGCACTCCCACAAGAAAACATCCCCGGGATCACTTTGGAAAACTTAAACATTTTAGTGTGTGCATTTGATTCATGCAGGTATAGATAAGCCCTAGGCATACTTTCTCCATGGTGCTGTTGCATTGCACCCAGAAGAGAAGAATCACTGGAATCCCATGCAAGATATTGAATTGGGCTTGCGGATGAGCTGCATTGAGCTGGGCGTAGCATGTGGCAATCCTTGCCCTTTGGCCTCATGGTCCAATCCGGCCTTGCTCTTCACAACCATCCATTTTGCATACCACCCAATGTCAACTTGCTTTTTAAAAGCTTAGTCATGCACCACGGTGCAAAGCCTAACCATTTAACTTGCATCACATTATTATAGGGTTCAAACAGATAGGGTATCATTTTCTTTATTGCATGATTTTCTTAAATTATGTTATCCTGTGAAATGCCAATGGGGAAGCATTGGTCACAGCTTTCCCCTGGTTCCCAGAGCTCGGTCTTGGCCAGTGGTTTTAGTATTCTCATTCACACTTCAATGCCATAAAAGTGATGTTCTAGATTCTAGCAGTGCTTCGAATAGTGCTGTTCTCAGAGCCAGAGCCAGTGCTGAAAACTCCATGTAAAGTAGCCTTAGACCTACAGAGCTGGAAGGGATGCTATGGATCATCAAGTCCAGCCTCTGTCAAGAAGGCACAGTGCAGAAGTAAAGTCCCAACCTATGGGTCAGTACCCAGAGGCCTAAACCACTGAGCTATTCAGAAGTGTTGACCTCATACTTAGGAAATTCAGATTTTAGTTCCCATCGAGTCCTGAAATTAGCTGAAGAGATGTTGGGTTTACAACACTCTATCAGCCTGAGGACTGCTGTCTTGATGGAATGAAAGGCAGGATATACATGCAGATTGATTATGCTGGTGATTATGTTGATTCCGGTGCTGACAGCAACTGATATGATAGGGTGACATCTGTACAGTGTTGTTCCTGGGTGGGTGGGTGGGAATCAGGGCTCTCTTAGGCCTATTGTATAGCATTGTTTCTCTGGGATATTTCGATTGTCAAAATATGTGAAAACGAAGTGCTGAGCTTGGTTAGGGTGCTACTTGGAAGGGTGGCACTTCTAAATTGTCTCCCACTTCACAAGAGAGAGTGTGGGCAAGACTTTCAGCAGAATGCCATAACTAGGGATGGACATTTCGTTTTGGAACCAGTAGGTTATGAAACAAACCACGCGAGCCCAGGTGGTCCTTGGAACCGGCTGATACATGCAAATCCATTTGCTTTACCTTTCTCTGTTTCACGCAGGGTTATAATCCAACGAAGAAGCATGCTGCAAGTCATCTGTGCTAGATCTGTGATGCTGGCCAATCAGGAGCTGTGCAGGGACAGGCATCATCCCGCCTCCCTCTCTGATTGGCCAGCAGCACAAAGCAGGAAAGATGATGTCGCAGCATGCTTCCTCATTGGATTTTAACCCTGTGCGAGACGGAGAAAGGTAAAGCAATTGGATCTGTGTGTATCAGCTGGTTCCGAGGACCACCTACTGGTTCCAAAATGAAATGCCGATCCCTAGCCATAACCCAACATTTCTCTATCATGTATGAGCCTCCTTCCCAACATTTGTACCACTAATGTCCCAATCATAACAAAGACAATAAAACTACAAAGAAATACCAAGTCAATGAAAACTAGGGAAAATGTCATTCTAATTGTGTCAGAGGTTCAGAACTAAGCCAATAATAGTTCTCCCACAGGTGAGTGATTAGCGGCTTCCAACTCAATTAGAAATGATTTTTTCCAAGGGGGACCCCCTTTGGAGTTTAATAACAGCCCCTTGAACCCGAAACCTCTCCAAATTTGGGGGGCTTAGATGTAAGAGCTTAAGGAAGCTCCCCTGACATTTTGGTGCATCTAGGACCCAGGGGAGCATAGCGTTCCACTTTATTTTATTTCGTTTCATTACAAAATTTGTTGTTAGTAATGAAATGAAATGAAACTACTAAAGAAATGAAATGAAACACTCTATTTCTGTTTTGTGCCCATCTCTTGTGAAAAACCACACCTCTGAAAGCAGTGTTGGCAGGACTTCTGAGGTAATCTAATACAACCCTCTACAGGAAATTCATAGCCAAGGCATTTGTGACCGATGGTCAGCTGTTTACAAAGAAGTATCTACATTTTCTGAAGTGGATAAATAGCTCTCACTACCAGAATGTTTCTCCTGACATTTGATCAAAGCTTCTTTTTGCCTGGGTTCTAACCATAGGAGCAACAGAAATCAAGCTTGCTCCATCTTCTAGTACTTCCCAACCTGAGGTCCCTAGATGTTCTTGGACCACAACTCCCAGAAATCCTGACCAACACAGTTAGTGGTGAAGGCTTCTGGGAGTTTTAGTCCAAGAACATCTGAGGACCCCATGTTTGAGAACCCCTATTCTATATGATGACCCTTCAGTTTAGTCAACCATCAAGGTCCTGTTGAAACAAACATCCAGAACCAATGGATGGAAGATGGCTACGGAAGAAAGTGAGTTGATCACTCTTAGATAAAGTTCTATAACCTAGCTATCCTTATACCAATATATCATTTTTCTGTGGTAGCCACAAAATGTATTTCAGACAATGGTGAAATCCACATGAGTAGAAATAGTGGTGCAGAAACTCTAGGTTTGTGTGAAAGGTTTTTTGTTGTTGTTGTTGTTGTTTCTTTTTTGTAGGAACAGTCAAACTCCAGATGTGTGTCCATGAGAAACTGGATATGGGCCAGTATCAGAAAATTGGTCTTGCAATCCAGCTTGAGATGGGTGGCCATTGTGTCCTTGGGTGGTTACTTTCTGAAGAGCAACCTTAGTATGCACAAAATTAGGCAACTTCACAAAACTCCTGTGACCATCTTATCCTTTTAAAAAATATCACTTTGGATCTCCTTTTGTCTCAGGGGGAGCTTACAGCATTCACACACTGGAAAGCAGAGATGCTATTACAGACACAATTAGTGATGAAACAAAAGTCTGGATAACTCTTCTTGAGGTTTGCAGTTAGTGGAAACCTGGCGTGCCATTGTATTTGCCCCTTATAAAGACAATTGCCTAGCCATCCAAGCTAACTGTATACCAAGGGAAACAGGGCATTTGCAGAACAGAGAGCTTAGCTGGGGACAGCTCCCCACTTTTCTCCTCTTTCCCAACTGTTAATTAAAAGAAAGTAGCTGGGATTAGCGAGGAAGGGCAGTTCTCTGAAAAGGATAATATTTCACATTGATTATTAAACTACAGCCTTTGTGAAACAAATCCCTACATTCAAAGACAACTTTGATATTTAAAGCTGCCTTGCTAACTTCAAAATCTAGGCCTGGTTTTTATTGAGGCCTATAAATAGCCATTTGACCAGTAACAGAAGAACCTTCAGCCTTTTCATTTCCTTCTCTCAACTTTATGATGTGTGAAACCTGCAATGAATACCAGGGACAAAGGATGCAAACAACACAGTCCTTAAAGAGGAGGAAAACAAAACAAAACAAAATAAAGCTTCTCTGGGGGCTCTTCTCTGTTTCTCTCCCCTTCACTCCTTGAAAAAAGAAAAAGAAAGAAACTCTCTAGAAAAAAAGAGAGAGAAGCAGTATTTTCATTCAGCTGTGAAATAAGGGGAAGTTCAGTAACAGTACAAAGTTGTGTTTTGAACCATGTCTGCACAGTGGATGCCAGGCCATTTTATGTACTTACATGAGGCACTGTATTTATTTCAAAATTACCCCTTGCCAGTTTGTTTTCAGCCTAGCCTCTTTTACACAATTAATTAAAAGCCAAGAAATGGCAGCATATCCACAGGGCCTCAGTATTGGCCCTGTCAGGCTGAGGAGCCCAATGGAGCCACTATCCCATGGGGGACTGGAATGACTGAGAATCCTTACAGACATCCCATGGTGGAGTCACCCCACTCAAGTAAAGGAGGGCTTGATGACCATGAAGGTCACAACAGATAAGCAGCCCACCACATGTTTGAGTTCATACAAGGGGGAGGAACCAATGCGGCATCAGTTAAACTAGAGGTTTTGTGCAACATTGCCAGAGGGGCATTTTATAGCCCAACGAATTAATGAATCAAAAATTGCAAAAATTAACTGATTTGTATTTGTAAAGGGCATTGATTTGGATGACTGTGAATTGAGGAGTTAGCAATTTATGACAAATTTTGCAATATGTTTTTCAAGGTATGCCTATCTCTGATTTAAACCTTCCAGACCCCCCAAGCCGCCCCGAGGAAGAAGTGCAAAAAGCAGCCTGGGAGCTGTAGTTTCCAGGATCTGCAAGCCAACTTGTATTCACATGTTCCCCCCCCCAGCGCCTTGGCTATGCATGCATGTGAGTGGTGTTTTTTTTTTAAACTATAGTCCGACCCCCAACAGTGTCTTAGGGACAGTAAACTGGACCCTTGTTTAAAATATTCGAGGACCCCTTGTTTAAAGAAGCCTCCTGCAGTTAAACTGCAGCACGGCAACCAAAACACTGCTCATCATCTGGGGTTCAGTCCCAGGTTGCCAGCTCAAGGTTTACTTAGCCTTCCCTCCTTCTGAGGTCAGCAAATTGAGTACCCATCTTGCTGGGGTGAAGCAATGTATAGTCTGCAAAAATAAACTGTAAACTGCTAAGAGTTCTTTAAGCAAAACGAGGCGGTATATAAACAGCACATTTTGCATTTATATTCAGATGATGCACAAACTGTTTTTTTTAAAAATTATATCAAGTTGACGCAGGGTATCTGTGCTGAACTGTATCATGGGAAAACTTTAGTATGGAAAGAAACATCCACAGCTGGATGAAGCTGGAGAAACAAATCAATGTTTTGATTTGGGAAGCTTACATTTATTGAATGAAGGAACAGGGGTCTTCAAAATACATCCAGTGGAATTGTATTTCTGAGAATATAAAAAATATGGTGTCATAGTGGGTTTACTTAGATACTTTTGCTTCCCTGGGGAAGCAAGACTTTCCTTTCTGTTCCTAATTGAGTATACTAGGACAATGGAAGGCCTAATTGCAACCACGTTTGAACACTGGTAGGCCTGGGTGTGACGTTTGAAATGAGAGACACTCTTGCAGCCATTGGTAAATGGTGTTTTGTTAGATAGGTAGAAACATATTTCTTCAGCCAAACAAAACAAAACAATCACCCCTATCCCAAATGTTTCATTATTCTAGTCTTTCCTTCCGAATCTGAGTTTGCAGTTGTATGGTGCTTCATTCTCCTCTCCTCCATATGCCTGCAGATATGGTGATTTCTCTCCATACACATTCTTCTACAGTACTGCTCACTGGTGGGATTACCAGGTTTCAGAGTATCAGTTGGCATACAAGGCAGTTTTATACTTCTTTCCTCCAGGCAGGGAGCTAAATCTCATAGTTAGCAACTGTGGAAGAGAAAACAATATAAATGTACGTAGAAGCTGGCAATGCCTTTATTGGACCAATGGAAACATCAAGTAGAGTGGAAGCTTTTTATGGTAACATATCCCATCTTCATCAGAAAGTTTCTTGGCATGCTTGCTGTAGTACATGCCAGGTACTACAGATTCTTGAGAGCATGCAAACAGCTTGTGGGATGAGTGGGTGGAAATCCCTGCTCAAGTAGCATCAAATAGCATCTTAGAATTTACATCTTGGCTTCAGAATGGCACTTTTTGTCTTCCTGTAGGACACTCAAAACACACATTTCTTCCAACAAATATTGTAGGTCAAGGATTTAAATATGAAATTAGTTCAAGGTGGAGTGTTGGGTTATGATGATGCAGTGCAAGGTTGTGAAGTTCAACGCAGAGTGAAAATAGACTCTGTCCACATCCAGGAATATTTTTCTGGCAATATTCACAAAAAAGACTCCATAGTATGCACTGGAGACAAAGAGCAGGAAAGAGAACAAGAGAGATTGAAATTCAAAGTGGGGAAGGAGGAAAGAAAGAAGAAAGAATTACAATACCAACTCACTCCACACCTTGGCATTTGTTGGGAACTGAATATGTGATCTTGAGGCTTGGCTACTCAATTTCTTTTTTACCCTCAGGGTTGGTTGAAAATGGCAAAAAAGAGCCAAAGCCCCCAATTACAAAATGGTGGTACTGGGCCAAAGTCATCACAAAATGGCCACAGATGGGTGTGAAGCATTACCAGTTGGCAAATGCAGATTTTGTACTCATACATATCCAGTATTCAAAATATTGCAAAATTCTATGCCTCGATGAGGTTCTTGTAGCAGGAAATTCTCAAACTTTCTGACTTATGATGACATCAGTAATGTTTCCAGCATATATGAGATATTTAAGCAGTGATTTCAGCAATGCCACCAAACAGCTTCTATAGCCGAGTGCAGATTTGAAAGTTTGGCACTCTTTCCACTACACTGTCCTGTTTCTAATTTTAGCCAAATGCTGAGGATGACTATGGCCTTGGTTGCATGGCTATTAACTGTGCATCATATTTTGATGGGTACTAAAATCGCGGGCGTTCACATGATGTCTGGCGTGCAGTTAATGGCCCAACGGCAGGGGAGTATTATACTTCTTTCTGTGTGTCCCCTCTTGCCAAATGCACATCTTTTCCCTGTTTATTGATCTGCCTTTCTCCGGCATGCTCACACACATATATATTAGAGATGGGTACGAAACAAACAATTTTTCATTTTGTTTTTGTTTTTTGTTTTGTTATGTAACAAAATGACAAACGAATTTTGTCTCTAAAATGAAACAAAACAAACAGAAACACCGGAAATTTTGTCGTGCGTTTCGTTTCAGTTACTGCAATATGAGTGAATTGCTTAAAATCCTTTAAAAAAATCACAAAAATTGAAATAAATGGTAACGAAATGGTAATGAAACAAACGAAAATGAAAACAATTTTTTGCAAAAAATCACTAAAAATGGAAATGAACTGAAACGGACCCTCCAAATGACAAACGACAAACGAAATGCCATTTTTTTTCGTGCCCATCTCTAATATCTATCTATCTATCTATCTATCTATCTATCTATCTATCTATCTATCTATCTATCTATCTATCTATCTATCTATCTATCTATCTATATTTATTTACTGCAAGAGTTCATGCAGAAGTTTGAGAATGTGGCAGTGTATCCCTAGTACCAGAGCACCTTTATAGTAACTCCTTGGTTTTTCTCTCATCTCTCACTTCCTTTCCCATTGGTCACTGTACCAGGTAATTTGCAGCATGTAGAAGTGCTCAGTTACCGAAATGCCAGCAATTGATTAAAGTAGGACTGCAAAAAGAGGGGGGCTGAAATGGTGTGAATTTTCACCAGTCATACTGCAATTGCTGTGATAAAAACTGTGCATCATTAAGAGGAGTAATTTGATTGAACCCCTAGTGGTGGTATAGGATGATGCGGTTAAAATGTGCTTCAGGGGCATGGTCGACTGGGGTGCCAAAATGCTGCGCCTTGGAGTGGAGGCATGATCTTTTGCTGCACAGTCAGTTGCAGCAAACACAGCACCGAAACGGTCGTGTGACTGGGGCCTATGTCAACAAACCAATCTAACAGGTCCAGTATAAGCGAACTGAATGATAATAATTACCCTTTGTTTTCAAAACATTTCTCCTCCCTTAGCAGATATAGATATATATATATAACAAATTCTTCTGTTTCAGAAGTAGAATATTTGAACTTGGTCTACACTAGGGATGTAACAAGTACTCAGTGATGCCCCCCCCCAATCCTGACAGTTTTTGACATTTCACCCTGATGGGGGCATCCCCACAGGACACCTACAGAGACTGGGGAATTCCCCAGAGCATCAGTAAAGAGAAATGCTCGTCACTGTGTTATTTTTGTTCTTCTCATCAGTGTCCTCTGAAGATTTATGTTGACAGTCCTGTGCTGCTTAGGTCTGATATATTATCTTCCATAGGAATGCTCTTACAACAGTTGTTTTGAAATGCTTGTGTTAAAAAGATGGCATACAGCCAATTTAAATAAATTAAAAAATAAAATATTATTTAGTGTAGTGGTTCCCAAGCTTGGGTAACCCAGGTGTTCTTGGACTGCAATTCCCAGAAGCCTTCATCACCAGCTGTGATAGCCTGGGTTCTGGGAGTTGCAGCCCAAGAGCACCTGGGTTACACAAGCTTGGATACCTTTGCTTTAAAGTGTTCTGCTTTAGTGGGCACTATGACAGGCATATGAATGGAGCAGTTTGTAAGTCATAATCTTGGATAGGAAATGATAGAACCATGTGGTGCAGTAGTTAAAAGGCTGTACTGCAGCCATAACTGTACTTATGACCTCATGGGTTCAGTTCCAGTTAGCAGGCTCAAGGTTCACTCAGTCTTCCATCCTTCTGAGGCAAGTAAAATGAGTACCCAGCTTGCTGGGTGGTGGTGTTGGCAATGTGTAGCCTGCATAATTACTTGTAAACCCACCAGAGAGTGCTTTAAGCACTATGTGGTGGTGTATAAGCAGCACATTTGCTTTGGTTTAAATGCAGAAGTAGAGCAAAAATGCCTGTTTGGAGCCCCAGGAATGTAAACAAATCATAAATTTAAAAAGCAGTGTAAAATAATGGAATGATACATAATAACAAAATCCCACAATGAAAGAAGAGCCACAGGAAAAAAAGACCAAAATTGCTAACTCAGCCAGTTTACAGTAAGAGAGAGAGAGAGAGAGAGAGAGAGAGAGAGAGAGAGAGAGAGAGAGAGAGAGAGAGAGAGGAGGGCATTTAATGTCCCCCAACATCCAGATCCCAAGGAAAATTGTAAGGATTTTGCCCTCTCATGAAAATGAGACAATTCCTTTTCCCCTTCAACCCCCTCCTTCACACCATCCAAAATTCAGCACTGCTCTAATCAAAACATGGAAATACCAGAGACATAAACGTGTTGCTTCTGCGTTCTGCCAGTGAGGATATAGCGCCTTGTCTGGATTTGACACTAATAACAACAAAGAGCCCTGGTCTTTTTCTTCTTGACTAGGAATGGAAAATCAATAGGGTGTTCCCAATGAGTGGAGACATTAATTTTCGTCAGGGAGGAGAAAAGTTGCATGTACTAGTTACATCCTTACTTTGCGGGGAGCTCCACCTTGTTTTCACTACCTGCTGATGCAAGATAGGGCAAGTTGTGGACATATTCCTAGTCAAGAAGAAAGAGACCAGGAATTTTGTTTTGTTTTTGTAAAAGCAGAAGCCTTTGCAATCACTCTGGGCTAGTGCAGAAATCTGAAAAGTAGAGATGAGCAAGAATATTTAAAAAACTGAATTGCTAAATTTGTTTTAAAAATTGCTAATTTGTCCATTCGTATTCATACATGTTGATTTCCCGCCCCCCAACAAACACAAATTGACAATTTTTAAGTGATATTTTATGCTTCCATTCATTGGATTAAAAATTGTCCCCAAGGAACCCTGAGAGACCAAATATGTAAAAAGGCTGGGAGTTTTTATCAACCAATGGGCCTCTACAGAGTACAGTAACCCCCTGCCTCTTGTGGGGGTTAGGGACCCACCTGACCTGTGATGACTGAAAATCCTCGATATATGCAGATGCAGGTCAGGTGGGGCCTGGGGGTTGGGGGCCTGCTCCAAAACTTCTTGGAGGAGCGCAGGCTGGCGGCGCTGGGGGATCTGGTCCCCCGCCACCACCTTTGCGTGCTCCTCTGAGCCTTCTCGGAACAGCGCAGGCTGGTGGTGCTCTGGGATCTGATCCCCCGCCACCACCCACACATGCTGCCCCGAACCCTCTCAAAGGAGTGCGGGCCGGCAGCGCGGGGGGATCTGATCCCCTACTGCCACCCTCACTCTCTCCTGTGAGCCTTCTCAGAGGAACACAGGTGGGTGGCACTGGGGGATCTGGTCCACCACCACTGCTCACGTGTGCTGCCCCAAACCTTCTCAAAGGAGCGTGGGCCAGCAGTGTGGGGGGGTCTGATCCCCCGCCACCACCCACCCACGCTCCTGTGAGCCTTCTTGGAGAAGCGCGGGCTGGTGGTGTTGGGGGAATCTGGTCCCCCACTGCCACCCACGTGCGCTGCCCCAAACCATCTCGAAGGAGCATGTGCTGGTGGCGCAGGGGATGTGATCCCCCGCTGCTGCCCGACCATGCTGCCTGAGGCCTTCTCCCCCACCCCAGTGCTAATCAGCTGGAGCCCGGGCAGGGGGTTACTGTAGTAGAGTCAGTATGTGAATCCTTTGGTCAAACTGCATGGTTCCAGGGTACCCCCAGAAGAAGGGATTGGTAAACCACTCCTGAGTACTCTCTCCCTGGAAAACCCTGAAAAAGGTCAACGTGACACAACTGAGTTGACAGAACATAAACATTACTATTGTAAAAAAAATTACTCTGTTTAAAAAAAAAACAAAAGAAAGGAAGAAAAGAAAAGTCCTTTTAAGCAGTAGCTAGATCAGACTAAATTTGGGAGCTCAATAGGCCCATGCCATTTATCCTTCTCTCTGAGAAACAGAAACTGATCATAAGGACATAGAATGTTATCCACGCTGAAAGTCATGGGCTGATTTCTCTTTGTCTTCCTCATGGGAGCTTTATTTCAAGATATAAATAATATTGGCCCTTTCAAAGCCACTTTAAAACTTATATGTTTAATTCGGGTATAGGGACAATGATTGCAAGTTAGTTGAGTGAAACAGCACATGCATGCTAGTTGTGTCTGACTCTAGGGGCAGTGCTCATCTCCGTATTCAAGGTGAAGAGCCAGTGTTGTCAAGTCCGTGGCCACGTGGCTGGCATGGCTGCACAGAAACACTGTTTTACTTTCCTGCTTTTTATGGCGGTACCTATTTATCTACTTGCATTTAACATGCTTTCGAGCTGCTAGGTTGGCAGGAGTTGAGGTTAACAGCGGGAGCTCACTCCACTATGTGGCACCTGGGATTCAAACCACCAAACTGCCAACTTTGCAGCTGACTGTTTTGGCACCTAAGTCAGCTGAGCCACCACTTCTCTTACATGTAAAACCAACATGTATCATACTTCAATTTCTTAATCCTTATTTAAAAATGAGTTGGTTATATTTGCAGCATGAAATAATTGTAGCGTATCTGAGCTAATTCCTTCTATGTCTGGTTTTATGAAACTGGCAGGAGAATGAATTGTATTAAAGAAAGCAACAACAACAAATAATAATAATAATTCATAGTGGAAAAACAACCTGAATAATAACTTGGGTTTGGGAGAAATATTTGATAAGCAGAATTTTGCTTTGATTGGCATTATAAAAGTTTATGCACTATGTTTCTTCTTGGTTTTTAAAGTGGTTATTTGAGAGTCCTCTAATGTTTTGCAATGAGAGCAGGATAACTAATGTCATTAAATGTACCATAAATAAATTGGAAATGGAAGGAAGCAGCCCAAATGTGCAGCCACTATGTGGGTGACTAATCCAGAAAACCATTTAATCAGGACAAACATGGGGTCTAATGGGAGAGGTAAGCACCTTTGTATGCACAGTCACTCCGTCTGCTCTCCAAATTACCTAGATATAAGAGGCACTCCAGTCCTATGTGCAAAAGTGTAAACAGATTACAGATATCAATGTCTATTCAAGTCACATGCCAGCATGCAATCAAGCTTAGTCCTTCTCTCCACAGCAGACACTGTCTGATAAGTCCAGTATTTAATCCGAGAGCCTTCTGTAACTTTGGTGCCCTTTGGGTGCCCACTATCCTCCACCACCATGGACAACAGCTAGGAAGTATTGGATTGGTACTCAAAATATCAGGCTGAGAACATATGCCTGGGTGCTGTGAAGCTGGGAAAGCTAAAACTTCATGGTGACCAACTGACTAGTACCTTGTCTTTCAGGGTGCCATTTCACAGAACTCATGGGTTAAGGACTTGAATTTTGCCCCTTATTGTTTTCAACTGAAACAGCAGCCAGCAGCACCTGTCCCAGTGAATTGCTGGTGTATTTGCAACCTTGCATGCTGCCTTTAGTAGGTGTGGCCAAGAGGGAACTTTCTGTGCTGAGATGACTGTCAATTTATCCAGGATTATTCAATCATTTCTTCCCTGCCCCTGAATTTCAAAGAAAACCCCGCCTCCTTGCTTTTGAGTTTTTCCCCTCTCAAGAGTCTGTTGGAACCAGTGAGTATGTTTGCTATTTGATCTGTTCAACTGAAAGTAAGAAACCCGTTTTAATTATTTCTTCTACTAATGTTTCATGAGTGACATTTGATGAGAAAAAGGGGTGAACCAATCTGGGGAGCCTGAAGCTGTTGTTCTGCACTGTGAATCCCTTTACTTCTGCTGAATGGCTAGAGCAGTGGTTCTTAACCTGTGGGTTCCCAGATGTTCCTGAACTACAACTCCCAGAAGCGCATCCACCACTTGCTGTCCTGGAAAGTATTTCTGGGAGTTGCAGTTCAGGAACATCTGGGGACCCACAGGTTGAGAACCACTGGGCTACAGGAACCTAACCATAAATTCAAAACTCGACATCTACAGTGTGCATGAGTTTCCTCATTTCTGCCAAAATTTGGAAAAGCTCCTGGAATCTTCTCGTCTACACAGTTAGAGAGTTCACTAGAAAATAATCAGAATTGGCATGAAACACCATTTAAAGATTACACAGTACATGGTGGCTGATGTGCAATTGCTTTTTTTGGGGGGGGAAGCATCATGAGACTGACAACTTGGATTTGCATTAATACAACAGAGCTGTGCTTGGAAATCCTCTGTCACTAATAACAGGCTTCATAAAAACTTTACAGGGATTAATTTATACAAGAGAAAATGAAAGAACAGGAAGTTAGTTCAACAGAGCCGAGGAGAAACAAACATCTAACAGGATGCATAATTGTCTACATCCCCACCTACCATGAAGCCGACCAGTTAAAACCTGAAATAATATGCATAGAATTAATTATATTCTCATGCCATTGCTGTTTTTTTTTTGGGGGGGGGTTGACAGCATTAGAATGGCATAGCGAAAACCCACATCCAGTTCTCAAAATGACAGACTTCCAAAAGTAGAGATTCTCTTTAACGTACAGCAGGCAGAGAAAACATTGCTAGAAAGACTACGAAATGATGAAAATGAAAAAAAAAAGCATGACCTTAATGACACCTTGCCTAAAACACTGACTTTTTTTTTTGGTTACTTGGGCATCTTCTGTTGCTTAAACCATTTTGGTTGGCTTTGCCTTAATCTAATTAACTAATGCACTGGATAGCTCAGGGAGTTAGGCCTAGCCAGAGTTTGGGAGTTCAATTTCACAATGCCGCCTATACCCTGTCCCTGGAAAAGAATCAGCCTGGGTAAACTTGGACAAAACAGCTTTGTTTTGCCTTCACAGATGGATACCAAGAGTTAAAACAGATTGCACAGAAATTAAGGACCTTTTCAGCTTTGGCTGGATCGTACCAAATTTCACAATGTAGATAGTGCCAAAGTGACCCTAACTGTGAGGTAAATGCCTTCTATCTTTCTCTCTAAGAAATAGAAATGGGTCGTAGGGATACAGAGCGTTATCCATGCCGAATGATATGGACAGATTTCTCTTGGCTTTCAAGTTAAATAAAGCCGGGCCCTTTTTGAACCCACTTTGCAACTCATATGTTTAATTCCCTGGTTCAGGGACAAAGATTCTAAGGCCACGATCTCACTAAAGTTTTATGCACATCTTAATGTGATTCATAATTTTTTAAGGGTGGTCACGTGGTGTTTGATGCGCAGTTAGTGTCCTGTCAACATACAGTGGAGCCTTGACTTACGTCATTAATCCGTTCCAGTGGTCTAGACATAAGTCAAACATGACTTAAGTCAAACGAACATTTCTCATAGAAAGTAATGGGAAAGCGGATTAATCTGTTCCAGATGATGAAAAAGATCCCTGAAAACAGCAACTTAACACAAATTTGACTGGGATAGGAGATTCCTTCTGGGGATGTAAATGAAATGTCTCTTCAAAGAGAGGAGGAGGCAGTGGAATTATAGTCCACAAGTTATATGCCTCCACTTTTTAATGATCATAGCAACAATGTCTAACATTTAAGTTTTACTGATTTTTAACCTGACGTTCCAAGTTCTGAACAACTCTATGCTTACCATTAGAGTCCCACAACTTTACAGCTCCCCAACTAAAATGCTTCCATTGTGGACCAGACTTCTGCAGCCAGATTTTTTACAAGACTGAGCCGACTGTCTAACCAGCGAGGCCAGCCCCGAGCTCCCGACCCTTCTTCTTCTCCAGCAGCAGCGGCAGCTTCGGTGAGGCCGAGGACCAGCTCCAGGTGCTCTGAGCTGGCCTCGCCGAAGCCGCCGCTGCTGGAGGAGGGGAAGAAGGCAGGAGCAGTTTGGAGGCGGCAGCCGCGATGCTGGGTTGTGGCTGCCGCCCAATTCCGGTGCCTTGCGCCGGGGCTCCGAGATGTAAGTCAAAGCTTGCGACTCAAGTCAAACAGGCCCCTTCTTGCTGCAAGTCAAATATGATGCAAGTCAAGCAGTATGTAAGTCAAGGTTCCACTGTAGTAGTATTTTACTGCTCTGTGCCCCTCTCTACTTGCTTACTGCACATCTTTTCCCTTTTTCCTGGGTCATTTTTCTAAGTCTCTGTTGTCAGACCCACAGGAAGTGGCAGGAAAAGGGGTACAAAGCTAGTTACTGTGTATTTTCTGGGGTCGCACCTCGTTAGAGAAGCATCTTTAAGGGAAGTTTTTTAAACCAACCCCTAGTAATGGTTTTAAAAACTTCGGTGAAAGTGCGCTTCTGGGGGCGTGGTCGGTCGGGGCAACAAATTACTTCCCTTTGCAGTTAGGATGCAATCTTTTACTGTGCATTTTGCTGCAGCAAAAATGTGCGGAAAACGCTGTTGAGACCACGGCCGAAGTTAGTTGAGCCAAAAATCTGGGAGAATTTGGACGGTCTCAGAAGAAGGGAATGACAAACCACTCCTGAGTATTTGGCACCTTGAAAAGAGGTAGTTCAGCATTGACTTGATGGAAGTAATGATTATCATTAGCTACCTTAATATTTTATTTGGAGAGGAAGAAAAATTGTGTTGCTGAAGGGCAAATGTGTTATTTCTCTGCAGGACCCACACTCTCTCACACAGTGAAGATAGGGGACACAAAGGATAAGCTGTCAAAGTGAAAAGAATGCTTGTATAGTCACCCTTCTGCTCTGTAAAGTGACTCTCATCTATGCCTAGTGGTACCTTGTATAAAGGAATTAATTTGTCCCAAACAAAATTCTGTTAAGCAAAGTTTCCTTTGTACAAATTTCCCATAGGAATTCATTGAAAATGGGTTAATCCCTAATTGCAACCGTTTTTCTGTTTTATGGATTTGCCCCATAGGTGATTCTGTTAAGCAATTTCCCCCTATCTCCAGAACTTTTTCCTTTAAGCAGATATTCTGTTAAACAAACCACTTGTTATACGAGGGCCCACTGTATTTGCAACTCTGTCTTTCCACAGTGCTAGGTGGGATTCTTCCCTAACAAGGCCAGACTTTTCCTTCATGGTCTCCCATCCACAAACTAACCAGGCTTGACCCTGCTTAGCTTCTGAGATCAAAAAGGCCCAACAAAATGGTGCTTACTTTTCTTCCATGTTTATAAGTCAAAGGATTTGGCAGTTGCATCTTTCTTCAAACCTGGTGATGCAATGGTCATCAATATCTTTTTGCCTAATTCCTGCTGTGCCTCCTTGACAAGGGCTAGGCTCCATGATCCATAAGGTTTGTTCTAGTTCTGCAATAAGGCCGTTACCTCACGTCCATTTTGTCACGCCAGAAAGTGCGCTGAGTTGCAGAATAAAAAATTGTCCCCCCACGTTTCTGTCATGCTTCAAGAAAAATAAAGTGTGACCATGGCCCCCGAAGCACGACTCAGCACACTAAAGTTGTACCTGGTCTACAGGTTGTGTTTTTCTTGTCACTCTTCTTGTGCAGTTTTTATACCAGTACAAGGCATGGGGGTTAACGTTTCTTCCACATCTTTTCCATTCTCATCCCCGTTTGGCAGAACAACAAAAGAAGAAAGCACTTTGATGTGGCATTATCTCGTGAGGTCACATAAGTTTTGTAACAGTAAAGTGCGACTTTGGGGATGCGGGAAGAGCAACAAAACCATGTGATTGCAATAAATTATATTACGCAATAATAATTGTTGCAGTACAAAATGGACATGAAATAACGGCTCAGGCATGTCCAAACTTCAGCCCTCCTGATGTTTTGGACCACAACTCCCAGAATTCTAAGCTTAGATTGCCAATGGCAAAGCACTGTAGGAGGTGTTCCAAACCTAGCTAGATATCATTTACCTCAGCTTACAACCGCTCTTCCCTTGCTTGGCTCCCCAAAGTATTTTCAACTTGAAATGCCAGGGATGTCATATGGGACCTTTTGCATGCAAAACATGTATTATACCACTGGATTAAGACTCATTCCTGTCCCTCTTTCTCAGCACCTCAAAAACATGGAACTTCTATGGCGGTGGAGCCCAGAATGTCTTAAACAACAAAACACAAAAAATCCTATTTTAAAAAATTTCAGCCAGAACTCATGGGGTGTAGGCCTGTTTTTGGCTCCATTGGCATCTAGCCCTAGAGGATGCAAAATAGTAAGTGAGAAAAGAACTTTTTAAAGTATATTGCAAATGGCATTACAAAGAGCTTACAAGGAGCATGTACAAAGTCACTTCTCTCTCTGCTGTGTAGCCAGCTCTCCCACGTCTGGGATTAAGGGAAAGAGCTTTCTTGGCAATGGAAATCTCAGGCAAATTTGTGCACTGGCACATTTAATTTTGGAAATTAAGACCTTGTGGTTGGCACGCTTCCGTAGAGCTTGCCACCGATAAACAAGGGAACACATTTTCCCTTTGGTTATTAGTAGAGATACCTCAGAATGAATACTTATATGCCAATAAACAAGGACAGACTCAATCAAGTTGATATTAATCTAGTTGCCTTTAAACTACCTGAATGGCCACCTCCTCTCATTTGCTTTCTCTATCCCTCACTGGGCAGATGAGACATTTTAGTCCCCCAACATTGAGCCTGCATTTAAGAAGTCACAAAGAGCTAGAGAGTAGTACAAGTTTTACAGCCTTATGACTTAAAATTTTTAAATAATGTCTTCATGTTTCAGCCATTTCCATGCAGTAAAAAAAAAAAAGCACAAGGATAGCTGGGATAAAATTTTTCCAAACAAATCTATTGCCCTTTGCCATTTGGGGCATTTCTATATCTCCCCACCCCATCCCTGCTACCCTTATAAATGGATGGGATGAAAAAGATTCAATGAGTAGAGGAGCTACCACACCATCTATTCCCAAACCTAACCTGAACCTGAACCTTTACCTTGGTATTCCATGAGGCTGGAAAATACCCCACAACACACTCAAGGCAAAGCTTTTATATGCCTGCGGGGAGTTAAAAATGGCAGAAATTTGCTGCACTTCACAAGCATAACCATGTTGATGAAACATAAGCATGACAGCCGACATGACTGCTTCTTCTTCACATCTGGTTTACATTTGATGGCAGGATAATGGCCCTTTTCCCATGACAAAGGATGATTCTAGTGTGATATACTCATTTATCTACTCTATATCCGATTGGAAACTTTTTTTATCTAGATTATTGAGAAATATTTTCATCTTTGTCTCTGAGAAATAAATCTGGGAGTTATTGCTTCTTGGTGATGCAAGAAAACTAATCTGTAAATATATGAATAGATAAATGACAGGAAGGGCAGTTCATGAAAGATCATTCACATTGGGACTCATTTTGAATGAGTTGGGAGAGGAGGAGTGGGTGCAACCCACTGATCTGGGATGGATGGTTGGCTCCCTGCCTCCTGGATGTTGCTTCGGGTGCGACTACACTAGAAAGATAAAAACTTTCCTACTTTCTTGGAGCATTGTGATTTTTAAACAGAGGTGGACCAATATCAGCCAACAGACTAAAAAGGTGTACCAAAACTTAATGGGTTTAGCTTTCAATTAAAAACTTTAAAAACCTATAACACAGTTAAAAAGATCAATATTTTGGCATGTATACCCATCATGCCACCTTCAGGATATCAGAAATGACAATTACTGACTAACATTGCATGTTATATATAGGAGAACATTCAGGTGGACCAGTTTGTTCAATTATCTTACTACTGATCTTTTGCAATTAATGACAGGCAGCCACTAGGGATGGGCTATTTGTTTTGGAAGCTACCGGTTCCTTAATGACCCACACTAGTCCAGCTGGTGTTCGGAAGCCTCTGAAACGCATTCAGCCAATCCCTTACCTTGCTCTGCACCCACGCAGGGCTGAGCTCCAACGAGGAAGAAGCCTCCAACGTCATTGTTCCTTCTCACTGGTGCTGGCCAATCAGGAACTATGCAGGGAAATACACCATTCTGCCTCCCTGTCTGATTGGCCAGCGGCAGGGAGAAGGAAATATGACATTGGAGGCTACTTCCTTGTTGGAACTCAGCCCCGCATGGGTGCAGACCAAGGTAAGGAATTGGCTGATTGCATTTTGGAGGCTTCCGAACACCAGCTGGGCTCCTGCAGGTCATTTCAGAACCAGTAGCTTCCAAAATGAATAGCTCATCCCTAGCAGCCACAAGTCACTAAGTTTTTGCCCAATTTTGATCTTTGCTTTCTGACAGCTCTGGGGGTGGTCAGGGCTTGGAATTGATCCCTTGCAGACACTGCAGTCCTACTGTACCTTCAATTAATTAGAGTACCTCAAATGCCCCCCTTATAAATTGTCACTCTCTACCACTTTGGTAGGGCCTTTCAGCACATCTGTCTCAGACATGATTCTCTCTTATTGTTAAGGCTGGCCCTATTTTTAGTTGGCTGCTCTTGATTTGCTTCCTTTTATGCAACAATAAATAATGTTTGCTTTCTAAAAAAAAGGTTCCTAATCTTCTCAAAGGTTGCCAGGCTGGAACAACAGAACTTTGAAAAGTAAGGATTGATCGACAATCAGGTGGACTCAAGTTGGTTGACTGTTTATTTTAAGACCCCTACATATTCTAAGTTATCTACAAACAGAAAGGCAAATCTTGAATAGGCAAGATCAACTTGTTTTCTGGGATTGAATGTAGGAATGCGAAGGAAGGGTGTGACCTGGTGTACTCATTCTTGTTCATGGCTTTTTTTCCAAGTAATTTTAAGATAAAAATGCACTTAGTACAGGAAAAAAAGGATTTTTTGGAGTGGACAATATTTATCTTGGTTCTCCCTGATGAATAACTGCTCATATCATTTTCATTTTTATTGGTTTGGACAATAGCTGAATCACACATATCTCTTGGAGGCTTTCATAAAGGATATTTGGGGATATTTGGATAACAAATCCAAGCTCATGTTTCCAAGTTATGACTTCATAATTAGATTCATTACCTTCTCCAGTGTAGGTCAAAATGGAGAGAAAAGGGTAACTTTGTTCATATATGCTGCCATAATCCTGAAGAGAATTGGACGATTTTTGCATGCTCGGGTCTCTTGTGAAAAGGAAACACAAAATTTATGGAAAAGGGGCTTTTTGACCAAATAGGTGCAAACCAGAACCTTGCCACTCTTGAGATAGTTCATGGATCCTTTTAAATATATGGTAGGACCCCCCCCTGTATCCACTGATTCATTAACCACAGTTGGCAGAGGAAAAAAATTAGATAAGTAATTCAGCAGCTGCAAAGCAAGCTACTGTCACAAGCAGCAGGCATAAAGCAAGCTACTGATGTAAAACAGCAGCTGTAAAGCAAGATACTGTTAAAAAAAAGCAGCAGCCCATAAAGCAGGCTACTGTCACAAAACAGCAGTTTTGGGGGTTTGATGTTCTGTCTTATCCATTGTTTTCATTATTCACGGAAAGGTCTGGAACCAATCCCCAGTGGATACCGGGGTCCTAATGTATAGGCCTTTCATGAGAAGTGAGAAAAACAATAATATGCATATAGCTGTCTACAGCTGCCTGGATAGCTCAGGGGTTCAGATAGCTGGCCTCAGAGCCAGAGGTTGGGAATTCAGTTCTCCACTGTGCCTCCTGTGAGTAGACCCAGCCCACCCATGCAACCTTGGCCAAGCTGCACTGACCCAGAATGGACCCAGAAGAAAAGAATGGTAACCCACTTCTGAGTATTCTCTACCAGGAAAATGCTGGAAAGAGTTTCCATAAATTGATATTAGACATGGGCACGACCAGAAAAAATGACGTTTTGAGTTTTCATTTGTCAGAACGGGTCCGTTTCGGGTCGTTTCCGTTTGTCGCAAAAATTTTCAAAAATTTGTTGTTTCGTCATTTCGTTTGCCATTTGTTGTTTCCACAGCAATTTAGTGCGATTTGACTTCCCCCAGAGCATAGGGGTGTCCTGCAATCAGGGCCGGTGCTAGGTGTTTTTGCGCCCTAGGCGGCGGGCGGGGTGGGTGGCGGGCAGCGGGGGGAAGGTGCGGGCAGGTGGAGGTGGCGGGTGGCCATGGGCGGGCGGTGACAGCGGCAGGGGGGAGGCGCGGGCGGGCGAGTGGGCGGGCGGCGGCGCGGGCGGACGGGCGAGTGGGCAGTTAGGATATCACTTAGGATAGAGGTTCTGTTCTTGGCTTGCACCCCAAATGTGTGTGTGTGCAAGCAAAGTGAAGTTGGGAAAATAGAAAATAAATGGTAGTATTTATTTTTAAAATAAATCCACACCTCCCACTCCAAATCGAACCTCCCCCTTTATCCAATATCAGAAAAAAAATCCTCACAAACTGCCAGAGAAGAAATAAAGAATAAACTGCTATTCCCTTCAGCAGACAAAGCTGCAGGGAATCAAAGAAATTATTTTCTAAATTCAATTCCCTCCCTGCCTGCCTAACTTAAATCCTAAAGCCTCCAGCCTCCCTCCTCAATCTCGATCGGATCACACCAGCACCAGCAGCCAGCCCTCCTCCCTCAACCACATCCATACACCCGACTGCGATTTCTGGAAGGTGCCTCGGCTTTTTATGCCCTCCGAGACATCCAGAAGTGTCAGTCAAAAACCTGGCGATGCCATTGGTGGAATGGTTCAAAAAAATTGCATGGTCCCATCCCATGCCCAGCCCAAATGGGCAGGTCTAAAAAAATAAAAAATAAAATAAAATAAAATAAATCAATCCGACGTCTTATTGCTATAAAAACCCACTGCTGCTACTATTAAAATTCAGGCATTTAAAATAAATAAATTTCACATGTTTCAGGACAGGAGAAGAGGGGGGGAAAGGCCTGGGACCCCCCAGAAACCATCCCTCTGGTAGGTGGCAAAGCCTCAGGCAGGCATATTTTCACCTGCTTTTTTGGCCGGGAGTTGGGGTTTTTAAAAAAATCTTTTAAAAACTTTTTCTGTGCTTCGCATTGCGCGATCGCCGTGATGCCACAAACCAAAACGAAAAACCTGACCAAATTTTTCTTTTTTCGGTTCGAGTTCGAGTTCTTACGGCTTAATTATCATTACCGTTTCCGTTACGTAACGGAAACGAAAAACGGAAACGGAAACGAAAATTTTGTTGAGTCATGCCCATGTCTAATTGATATCACCTCCTCCTCCTCCTCCTCCTCCTCCTCCTCCTTCTAGCAGCTGTCTACAAGAGCAATGCATTATCTTTGCAATGCTAGAAATTTTATTACTATAAAAAGTGGATATGTAGTATCAAAACCATATATTAATGGAATATAAAGAGCCTTGTGGAACAGAGGTTAAATGCCTGTACTGTGGCCACAACCTGGGGTTCAATTCCAGGTAGCCAGCTCATGGTTGACATAGCCTTCCATCCTTCCGGAGGTTGGTAAAATGAGTACTCAGCTTGCTGGGGGCGGGACAATGTGTAGCATGCATAATTAAAAATTATAAGCTGCCCAGAGAGTACTTGAAGTGCTATGGGGCGGTATATAAGCAGAACACTTTGCTTTATATATTTGTGTTCAAAAGCAAATGAAGGGGAAAGATCCACCACAGAAGAGTTTGTAACAGTTCCCAACATGTTTCCCCCCAGGGCTGGGATATGGGGAGAACTATGGGGAAATGATGTATAATTGGAAAGGTACCACAAGGAGAAGAACTGGTAGGCATCAGAGAACACAATCCAGGGGGTCTATGGCAGTGGTGGACAAAATAGGTACAGGGATGGAGCAGTGGGAGAGGGGTGGGTATAAGTAGGGAGTGGGGGCTCTAGTATGTGTGTATAGACAGACATGTATGTGTGTATGTGTGTGTGTGTGTTGCGTCGTTAGAGTCGTGACTGACTCTTTGTGACCCATGTCCATTGAGTTTTCTTGGCAGGAATTACTGGAGTGGCTTGCCAGTTCCTACTCCAGGCGCCTAGAGTACCTGGTATTCCCTGGTGGTCTCCCATCCAAGTACTAACCAGGGCCGACCCTACTTAGCTTCCGAAATCAGGCGTGATCGGATGTGCTTAGGGCAGGCCTGCCCAAAGTCCGGCCCAGGGGCCAAATCCGGCCCGTCAGGCCATTCTGAGTGACCCGCGGTTGGCTGGCCCGCCCCTCCCTCCCTCTCCTTCGCTTATGGGTCAGTGGGTGGGGCTTTCAGTGGGATGGCAGGGTCAGGGAGCAACCGGCCCCTGACACATTCTCAGCCACCAAATCTGGTCCTCCTTACAAAAAGTTTGGGCACCCCTGGCTTAGGGCATTTAGGCAGCATAGGCTGTCTAAAAAATAATGCCATTATCCAAGAAACTGGAGGGGGGGATTTATGATTCGAGGTTTGTCAATCTTGATGAACCACAACAACGTACCATTTTGGTAGTTTGTCCCCATGTCTAGTCACAACTTGGTCAAAGAATAAACATGGAAAAAACACAGTAATATTAAAAAATATTACAACACAATATTAAAAAGACAATTCAAAACAGTAACAACACAGATGATTCTACCACATGAAAGGAATCTTTTTTAAAAGAACTTTGGGGATTTTAGGAGTATTTTTCTTATTTTTAAAAATGGTTTTGAAGCTCTAATACTAAAGGATGCTTTCATTATCTTGATGTTAGACCCAACACTTAAAAAGAAAAAAAGAAATCTGCCATTTGCTATTTGTGAATGATTTACCGGTAATAATTACTTTAAAATTATTTTTATATAAAATACAAATTATTATATTTATTATAAAGAATAAATGTGTTATAAGTAAAAAATATAAAATTATTATATTTTATTATACGTATTCCTAATAAATAACAAATTGTTCAATCCTTTTTTTAAAAGATCAGTTATTACTAAACAACAAGTACTCAGTTAATTAAAAAAATATTAGTTTATGCATTGACTAAAATTTGCTTCTGACCTCAAGGGAATGAAAGAATTGAAATGGAGTGAAGAAGTAGTCCACAATTGCTCTTTATTTCACATCCTTTTCTCTGCCCATCTTGATATGAACGTAACTTTCCCAGAGAGTTCAATCTTCACCTCTCTGTCAAAATCGGAGAAAACCTAGGGGACAGGACTTGCCTCACCATCCATTAATTACAGTGATTTTGAGCCATGATTTTTTTGAGCGTATGTTCACTGCCTCTGCCATGCTGCCACCAAGAGGTCAAAATATAAACTACTGAAGCAGATTGGCTCAAGCAGAGGTGGGGGGAGGGAGGGAGAACTTTCCCCAGAACACTGTTAGTGGAAGAAATAGTGCTGATCTTAAACCATTAAGAAAAGCAGAAACATTGCATTTGTTGCTTTTTTGTGGGTTTTGATGGTTTATTATCAAAGTCAAACCATCTAGCAATGGGATTGCCATTTTAATTGGCTTCCACATGCCATTTATTGAGGGGTAATGAATATTTATTTATTATTTTATTTTAGAATATTTTTACCCTGCCTTTCACCTTGGCAAAGTACCCAAGGCAGCTTACAGTAATGAGGGACAATATACAGTCCAATACAATTAAGACATATTCAAGTAACTGAGAGCAGGGAATCGAGGGACATCTTACAGCATTTAAAAAGCAATGTTTCATTAAAGCTTCAAGAGAATGAAGCAGTTAAAAAGAGAGTGTAAAAGTTATAAGTGATGGAAACTAACATTGAAAACTAGACATGGGCACGACTCGGTGAAATTGTCGTTTCCGTTTTTGGTTATCGTTTCCGTTACATAACGGAAATGGTAACGATAATTAAGCCGTCACAGCTCGAACTCGAACCGAAAAAAGAAAAATTTGGTCGGGTTTTTCGTTTTCGTTTGTGGCATCATGGCGATCGCGCAATGCGAAGAACAGAAAAAGTTTTTTAAAGTTTTTTTTTAAAAAAAACCCGACTCCCGGCCAAAAAAGCAGGCGAAAATATGCCTGCCTGAGGCTTTGCCACCTACCAGAGTGGTGGTTTCTGGGGGGTCCCCGGCCTTCCCCCCCTCTTCTCCTGTTCTGGGCTGCTTGCACCAGGCTGGGGGGCGTCATCCTCGTCGTCTCGCCATGCCATGCAGTGGGGGGATCCAAAATGGCGACCACAATTTTTCTTTTGAAATCGTGGTCAAAAAAACACACCAAATCACCA
Organism: Phrynocephalus forsythii; assembly: GCA_029282475.1. Taxonomy (NCBI): domain Eukaryota; kingdom Metazoa; phylum Chordata; class Lepidosauria; order Squamata; family Agamidae; genus Phrynocephalus; species Phrynocephalus forsythii. Next base: position 121,017,139 of record JAPFRF010000002.1, on the reverse strand, counting down.
CAGAAACATGTGAAATTTATTTATTTTAAATGCCTGAATTTTAATAGTAGCAGGAGTGGGTTTTTTATAGCAATAAAACGTCGTATTGATTTTATTTTATTTTATTTTATTTTATTTTTATTTTTTTAGACCTGCCCATTTGGGCTGGGCATGAGATGGGACCATGCAAATTTTTGAACCATTCCACCAATGGCATCGCCAGGTTTTTGACTGACACTTCTGGATGTCTCTGAGGGCATAAAAAGCCGAGGCACCTTCCAGAAATCGCAGTCAGGTGTATAGATGTGGTTGAGGGAGGAGGGCTGGCTGCTGGTGATGGTGTGATCCGATCGAGATTGAGGAGGGAGGCTGGAGGCTTTAGGATTTAAGTTAGGCAGGCAGGGAGGGAATTGAATTTAGAAAATAATTTCTTTGATTCCCTGCAGCTTTGTCTGCTGAAGGGAATAGCAGTTTATTCTTTATTTCTTCTCTGGCAGTTTGTGAGGATTTTTTTCTGATATTGGATAAAGGGGGAGGTTCGACTGGGAGTGAGAGGTGTGGATTTATTTTTAAAATATATTATATACTACCATTTATTTTCTATTTTCCCAACTTCACTTTGCTTGCACACACACACACATTTGGGGTGCAAGCCAAGAACAGAACCTCTATCCTAAGTGATATCCTAACTGCCCACTCACCCGTCCGTCCGTGCACTGCCCACCCACTCACCCACCCGCGGCCGCTCCCCGCCCGCCTGCCGCCCGCCCGCCCCCCGTCTAGGGAGCAAAAACACCTAGTGCCGGCCCTGATTGCGGGATGCCCCTATGCTTTGGGAAGTCAAATTGCGCTAAATCGTGGTGGAAACAACAAACGACAAACGACAAATATTTGAAAAATTTCGCGACAAACGGAAATGACCCGAAACAGACCCGTTCCGACAAACAAAAACTCGAAATGTCATTTTTTCTGGTTGAGCCCATGTCTATTGAAAACATATTGTCAATGTGATCACAAAATCTATAAACACAAAGTGTATGTGATCGTGTGTGGTAGATTCATATAACAGTCACATAACAGGTAGTCCCTCATTCAGGGAAAGCTTGCCTGAAGATAAAGGTCTTTTGCTGTTTCTGGAAAGACAGCAGGGATAGGGCAGTCCTGGCCTCTAGTGGGAAGGAGTTTCAGAGTCTGGGAGCAACAGCTGAGAAGGCCCTTCCATGTTTTCTGACAAGGCGTACCTGTGAGGGTGGTATAGCCATTTGGACCAGTTTGAACTACCCCCCTGCCCCCAGGCCCCACCCAACCCGCTTCCGCATATCGCAGATTTTTGGGCATCACGGGTCAGGTGGCTCCCTAAGCCTCGTGATAGGCGGGGGTTACTGTAACCAGTTTCAGAGTGAAGAGATTAATTTCTTTTCCCCCTTCCATGGTGGAAGGGGGAACAGAAACTAAACTCCTCACTCTGAAACTGCTAAACACAGAAGAAGGTGCTGCCACATTCTTTGCCTCAGGCAGGAAAATATAGTGGGTGACTCACGGTAGTTGGGGTGGTTCATGTGCCTTCAGATTAATGTAAACTAGGGTTGGGCATTTGGTTTTGGAACCAGTAGGTTACAAAAGTTATCTCCATTGAAATGTATTGAGCCAATGCATTACAATGGAGACGCCATGACGGCAGGGAGACAGATCCCCTGCCGCCGCGCCGCACGCCGCCCCAAGACTTCTCAGACCGGTGCACGCTGGTGGCCCAGGTGGTCCTCAGGGAACCGGCTGATACGTGATAGGCAGATAACCAGATCAATTGAAACTTTACCTTTCTCTGTTTCGTGCAGGGTTAAAATCCAACGAGGAAGCACACTGTGACGTCATCTTTCCTGCTTCATGCTGCTGGCCAATTAGAGAGGGAGGCCGGATGCCTGTCCCTGCACAGCTCCTGATTGGCCAGCATCACAGATCTAGCACAGATGACATCGCAGCATGCTTCCTCGTTGGATTTTAACCCTGCGTGAGACAGAGAAAGGTAAAGCAATTGGATCTAAGTGCATCTGTCGGTTCCAAGGACCACCTGGGCTCGCGTGGTTCATTTTGTAACCTACTGGTTCCAAAACGAAATGCCCATCCATAATGTAAACTAGCCACAAAGCATGAAGGCCTTTTCTGGTTTAACCATGCTGGCTGGAGAATTCTCTGAGTTGCTAACTTTTTTTTAAAGGAGGGGGGTTCTAAGCCAAGGTGTGAATGAACCTGAATAAAAGAAGCATTAAAATAGCTGTATACATTGTCTTTGGACAAATGTGTAGAAACAGACGGAATCAGGAGGTTGTCCAGTTCTTGGAGGGACTGTAGGTAAAGCCTAAAAATCCCATCTATATTTGCAGAGTTAAAAAGTGATTTGATTTCCAAAGACAGTGTGATGTGATCATCACAATTGGGGGGGGCGACAGAAGGGGGAACAGAAACTAACCTCCTCGCTCTGAAACTGCTTACACGTTTGGATATATTTACAGTTTGATAGCCATGGGGGGGGGGAGGCCACACCAGATTATACAGTGATGTACTCGCTTCCTGAACAGCAGATGTGAAGCTTCCTTTACACAGGCCGCTCCTTGCATTAGCAAGGATTGCATAACTTTTTAAATAGTTTGCTGAGTGAGATGCCAGGTTTATTTATGTTTTTGTGTTTGGATTAGGCAAAAGTTCAGGCAGAGTTCCACCACAACAATTTGTCAACAGGCTGTCACAACGAGGAGAAAGGGAAAGGCAGGGCGGTGCCCTTCGAACTTGCACATGAAATGCCTTTCGAAAGAGATTTGTTTTTGTTGCAGGGCAGAAGGGCATGATGAATGTGGCACTGCCTTCTCCGCCAAGACTGTTGGGCAGGTCAGATTGCCATCCACCTGGGGCATTTCTATCATCAGCAAATAATTCAAGGATTCCTTCTCCGCAAGGCCTGCGAGTTGCAGAAAAGCATACTATAGGGCTCACAAAGGAGACCAAAACGGAAGAGTGAACTTGGGCTAAATAGTTTTAGAAAACATGTAGCAAAAAACTGGGTGCCGCCACCACCGACTCAGCAATTTTAAAGCTACAGATGTCCCGGTTATCAGCTCAGAAAACGATTACTGTATATCTGTGGCTTATTATCCAATTGTGCGGTAACTTGTTGCCATTTCTTGTTACAAAGGTGAAAAGAGGGTTGGCATTGCCTCTTGTGCTACTTATTTTTTTTCTGGCACAGTTCTGAAAAACTAAAACACTTTAGGCTTGGTAAAAGAGTCACATCACTGTTGAAAGATTCCAGTCAAGATGCCTTGAAAAATAGTTTTGTATACACTTAAAAAACAAAACAAAAGAGAATTTCAGAGTAACCAGGAGACATGGCTTTCTAAAATAAGGCTGTGTTCATACATGAGAATTGCCCATCTAATTTCTTGTCTTCTCAGCTTCCTGTATGGGTATGGATTGATCTCACATTATCTATCTGTATCTCACATTATATATAATGTGAGATACTGATAGATAGATGTGAGATACAGATAGATAGATTTGAGATATAGATAGATAGATAGATAGATAGATAGATAGATAGATAGATAGATAGATAGATAGATAGATAGATAGATAGATAATGACAAAATATTATTGCTGTCTAAACAAGACAGTGGGACTGATGCCTCTTCTTCTTTCTTCTGTCTTCTTTAACATTTACAATTAAAAACCAGAATTGCTGCTGCCATAGACATAACAATGCATTGACAGTCATAGAATCATAAGACATTGTATGGTTGGAAGGGACCTTGGAGGTATTCTAGTCCAACCTCCTTCCCAAGGCAGGAGACTTCATACCATCTCAGCTGTCCAATCTTTTCTTGAAAACCTCCAGCAATGCCCCCCCCACAACATCAGGAGGCAAGCTGATGTTGTGGAGAAATTTCATCAGGAAATTTCTCCTTACAATGGTACTTCGAGATATGAAAAACTCGAGTTAGGAAAAAATATCTGTGGAGATGGGATTCCCTGCCTTATGAAAATTTAACCTGTTCTTTTTTTTTCAAAATATGAAAAATGTTTCTCCAGGATGCACTGTGCCTGGAAAATGGTTGCAGTGGGGTTTTTTGGGGGGTGGTGGTGGTGGACTTTTTGGATTTTTTTTCATGCATTTCTCATGTGGTGGAAAGGTATGGAGCTGATCTTTGCTGTTTCCATGTTTTTTTCTGTGCATTTGCATTGCATGGGTGGGCCCTGCTCTGCATGCCTTTAAAGTGTAATTTATAAAGAGGTTTGAACAAAAATGACTTTTTTTACTGTTTTCTGACCTCCAGAACAGATTAAATCATTTCCAATGCATTCCTATGTGAAACCACGCTTCGAGATACAAATTTTTCTTAGTACAGAAATTTCCATAGAAGACATTAATTTTGTATCTTGTGGTACCACTGTATTTCTAGGTTGGCTCTCCCTCTGATGAATTTCCACCCATTGTTTCTTGTCATACCCTCAGGTGCAAATGAGAATAAATCAATGCCCTCTTCTCTGTGGCAGCCCTTCAAGTATTGGAAGACTGCTATCATGTCTCCCCTCAGTCTTCTCTTTGTCATGCTAAACATGCTTAGTTCTTTTAGTCCTTCATACAGTTTGGCCTATAGTCCCCTTATCATCTTTGTTGCTCTTCTCTGCACTTTTTCTAGGGCCTCTGTGTCTTGTTTGTATTGTGGTGACCAGAATGGGACACTGTATTCTAAATGTTGGCTTCACTAGGGCAGTATAAAGAGGTACAATCACTTCCCGTGATCTTGATACTATCCCCCACTTGATGCAACCAAGGACCCTGTTCAATTTTTTGGCAGCTGTGAACAGGGTCCTAGGCTGCATCAAAAAGGGGATAGTCCGCTTAGAAAATATTGAGAAAGAAAAGAAAAGAAATAAAAGTGAGAGAAGCCAACACCAGCAGCAAGGGGCGGGGAACACTAGCAGAGAAATATTTTGGCACAGTCGCTCGCACAGGATCGCAAACCTGTTGTAGCCTCCCTGCAGGTAGGATTTAAGCTCAGAAAGCAGCAGCAGCAGCAAAAACAGCAGCAGCAGCAGCAGCAGCAGCAACAACAACAACAACAACAACAACAAATGATACAGAACACATGATGTCTGAACTAAAAAACAGAATAGAACACAAAACAAAAAATCCCAAAATTGAAATCAAGAAGGGATATTGGAGAGACATTTCAGTCATGCGAACACAGCCTGAGCTTGTTCCTACTTGTTATGTTACTTTTGAAGAGAACAAACAAGAACAAATACACTTACAAATGAGTAAGTAACCAATGAGACAGTTACCTTTAAGTAGTTCTTTGTGATGAACAAGCAATGAACAAGTAATGAAATTGTATAATTATGGCATTAAATTATAAATTACATAATTTCATTACATTCTCATTACCACCAAAAGTAATTTATTTAAGGCAACTAGCTCATCTGTTAAAGTGTAACTCCTATGCTCTGGCTTTCATGCAATCTACTGCAGACTCATCTGGAGTCCAAATTCCAGATTTCAGCTGGGGACAATTTATCTGTGTGTCTGTTTCTATGTGGGTGTGACTGTATATGGGTGTGGACAATGTTCAAAGCCTATTCTTAGATGCATTCATTTGGCAATCCCATCATCTTCACAAAATACATTTGTGGATGCTTCCTTTGTTTTCTCTCAGTTCTCTTTCTTTCTTTCTTTCTTTCTTTCTTTCTTTCTTTCTTTCTTTCTTTCTTTCTTTCTTTCTTTCTTTCTTTCTTTCTTTCTTTCTTTCACAGCACTCATAGGAATATAATTTATAGGCTGCCTTATAACCAAAGCTCTCTGAGAGGATTATTTATTTATTATTCATTGATTTGATTTATAAACTGTGACCATCTAGCAGAAAGATAGTCTGGATGGTTTACAAACATAAACAAAATGCAAAATACAATGAAACACATTATACAACATAAAATAGTAAATAAACTAATCAATCAAAACCAATATGATATGAATCAAACGATAAAAACAAATAGCTAAACAAACAAACAAAAGTTAAAGAAACAAATTACAATAAAACTACAAAATACTATCATCCCAGTAAATTAACACATTACTTTAAAAGAACAGCGCAGAGGTGAAAGAAAGTCACAACCACAGCCATAAAACTGAAAGCTGGGAAAATCCTGAGAGCTAAAATATTATTTATTGTAACATGATTTAGAAGATCTGGGAAAAGATCAGGCCCAGTAAGGTGCCCAGTTACTCATGATTTAAATAGAAAATGAAATACAGCGCACCTTGTCACAGCGGGAAGAAAATTGAGCAGTTAACCAGCAGTGGTGGTATGCTCGCCCTGCTCTCCAAAGCCAAGCAATAGGCAGTTTGAGAGCTCCTGGTCATCTTTCGTGGAGGTCTTTATCTTTAAACCAACCTTTCAAAGATGGTGAAGGATGCAGTTAAACAGAGGTTTGTTGTTTAGTGAGGAGGTTGGACTTGATGGCCTTATTGGCCTATACCAACCCAAGTATTCTATGGCTCTATGAATAGCATTTAAAATGGAGGATAGGCATATGTCAAGTTGGGCATATATACAGTGGACCCTTGTATAACAAATGGTTTGTATGACATAAAATGTGAACAACATAAAAAATTCCCGAGATAGGAGAAATTTGCTTAACAAAATCGCCTATGGGGCGAATCCGTACAACATAAAAATGGTCACGATTAAGGATTACTCCATTTTCATTCCTATGGGAAATTTGTATAAAGGAAAATTTGCTTAACAGAATTTCATTTGGTATATATATACTTGCAATACATATATTACAGTATATTTATATTTATATATATTGCAAGTATCATGTGAAAGATAGATGCAAATGTATATATAGGAAACATTTCTCAGTTCTATGTGCACCATTATCATAATAATTAACATTGCAGTTTTGTGGTTAGAGAGTTAGAACTAGGGTTTATGGTTAGGGTTTGAGAAGCGCTACATCAAAAGAGGATTTGGGGGATCCAGAGAAGTACTGAAAGATCTCAGGTTCAAATTAGAAGTTACTTTAAAGAAGTGGCAATGTCTTTCTTTTGATTCTACTTAGAACTGTAGTTGTGGTGGGGTGTAGGTAGGGTCTGACACTTCTTCCCTCATGTTGTGCTGAGGATTAAGACCAAGGGTTATAATTCACATTACCCAAAAGTGATATCATTAAAACAAAGGAATCATCATTGGCAATGCATTTCAGGAATGGGGGCCCTCTTCTAGATTGAGGTCATGAAATGGGAGCCTTGTTTGAGGGTTCACAACTCACATGTTAGGATCTTGATTCTGATTGGGTAACCTGCACTTAATTTCAGACAAAAAGGTGGGTTGGGGGAGGGACATATATTTTAATGAGCTTTGCTACTGGTTTCTTCCATTCCATCTCCTTTAGTTCTCACTGCTAAAAGTTCTTCAGTGTGTCTCACCTCTATATTTAATATTCTCCTTTTCTCACACACTCTTAAGTTTTAAGTCAGTGGTTCCCAACCTGGGGGCCAGGACCCCTTTGTGGGTCGAATGACCATTTCACAGAGGTCGCCATGAACCAGTGAACAAAAAGGCACAAGCAGCTTGGGTCTGGAGGAGGACGGGGAGGAAGGGGGGAAAGATTAAGGGCGCTTTTACACAACCCCTAAGATCCGCTGGTCCCTTAAATTCGGACCAGAGATCTTAGGGGCTTGTCACTCTTCCTGTGTTCCCACCCTGGCTGCTGGCTGCGTGAGGGGAGGGAGAAAAAAAGGAAGAAAGACCGTGGCTCACCTCCCGTTCTGCCTCTCGCTCTTGCCGGCTCTTGCCCCCGCAACATTCCAGTAGCTCTTAAGTAACTCTTAAGTAGCTCTTAAAGGGGCGGGAGCCAAAAAGCAGCAAACAGAAGTGAGGAGAGCCCCGCACTCACTATCGTTGCACCGCATCAAAGATTTTTCACCTCCAGAGAGAAGGTACAAGAAAAGTGTGCTGGGTCGCGTTAAAGTGGGCGGGGTCGCACTTAATTGCCTGTAAACTCCGGAGCTGGTGGGGAAACATTTTTAAGCTCCGGAGCTTGCAGCCATTTGCAGCGGATCTTAGGGGTCGTGTATAAACGCCCTAAGTTACAGCTTGATAATTTGGAGGGGATGTCAGTCAATGGCACTGGAGCCTGCGATTGGCTGAGGGTGCCTGTAGAGGGAAGTTCTCTATGGCACCTGCAGCAGTAGCCTGCCAAAGGGGGCTTGTGGCCTCTTCCAAGCAGGGCAAGGGGTGACCACAACATGAGGAACTGTATTAAAGAGTCACAACATTAGGAAGGTTGAGAACCACTGCTTTAAGTGATTCTCCTAGTCTTTAAACCCTCTTCCTTCACTCTCCCTGCTCATCTTCACTTACGTCTGGTATCTGCTTTGTGTCTCTCAAGGAATTTATGGCACAGTTCAAAAATATAATCAAATCACTGCATGTAAGTGTACTATACACCCAAGAGAAAATTTAGTATCCTTGAATGATATTTCATTCAACATTTCAGTTCATTGCCATATGTCTGAAGAAGTGAACTTGATCCAGGAAAGTTTACATTAAAATAAAATAGTCTTCAAGGTGCCACATGTCATTTGTCTTTTTTTCCGATTTTGCATTCAGTTTGCTGCTGTTTTTAAAAGTGCCATGCTGTAGAACAAGAATGGTGCTGTATTCCTCCAAATGTTGCATAATAATAGCCCTCATCCCTTGCAGCTTGCCAAACTGGCTGAAAGTGATGGGAGATCTGGTGGTCCACAGGTTTCCTATCCCCCTTGAAGCTGAATGTTAAAGAACTAAGATGATACTATATACCAGGCATGTCCAGACTTCGGCCCTCCTGATGTTTTGGACCACAACTCCCAGAATTCTAAGCTTAGATTGCCAATGACAAAGGACTGTGAGAGTTGTGGTCCAAAACATCTGGAGGGCCGAACTTTGGACATGCCTGCCATATACTGTTTACTGAATAAAACCAAAGGTTTGTCTGGAACAAGAACATCCCACAAGATTCCCAGTCATCCAGACTGAGTGCTATCAACAGGACATATGAAAGACTGAACTTGTTTACAAGCAACACATGAGCACATTTTATTGCTAAGCTCTTGTACCCCTTTGTTTGGAACGTCCTTGCATTCCATCAGTTCTGTTATTTGGGATGTACCCTTAGTGCAAATGGCTCTGCATTCTCTTGTCATGTTTTACAAAGAGTCATGATTAAGATAATCTTGCCTACAGTTCATTCCCAGATTGTGTTTTAAGCCAAATTTGTTCTTTATTATAACAATATGTCTATGACCAGATAATGAAGGCGTGGGTTAAAGAACTGCATAACCTAGTTATTTATGTCTGCATAGCTATACTTGGTGTACACCATGCAGCCAGTAAAGTATGGAAGCAATTTGATTAGGAAGCATTTGGTCCAAGAACATTTACTTGGATGTCCCTTCTGTTGCAATCAAGGAGTCGTTGCCTCCAAGACAATCTGTTTAGGCTGAGGATACTAAACAATGAACTTGCAAATTCCCGTCACTAGATATTTTGCCATCAACCTTTGTGTTGACAATGATTCATAAGACTCAGATTTGAATGTTGTGGCTTTTGTTTGGGTGTGACTTTATTTCAACATAGTGTTATATTAAGAAAATATTTTAAAATGATTCCTGTTGGGTTCATTAAATAGGACAGTTTGAACCTGTATAAATCCTGGGAGTTTTACTGCTTGATTAAAAACATCTTTGCATTCCATATGCTGTTGGGAAATGCATTTCTCCAAGGGTTAATTAACAAACCTTTACACATTCTGTATTTAGCTCAGGGTAAAAAGCCAAAAACATAAATAATATCTCAAGCGGAAACAGAAGGTGCAGATGGTTTTTAACTTTGGGTCTTAGTTCTCTGAAGGCAGCCAGAAATATATGTGTTGCATACAACTATAAGTATGTCTTTGTCAAGCATAGACTGAAGCTACAATTTGGTTGCATTTAAAAGAAAATATCCTCTCCCTTTTGCAATTTTGATGGGTTCCTTTCAATCTGAGGTATGCAACTATGTCTCACAGTTGGGACTGCAGGTGTGGAATGCAGCCCCCAGAGTGCCTCACAGTTGCTTCTACTGTCTATAAGTGGTAGGCTATAAACATCTGGAGAGTCACAGTTCCCCAGTTTGGTTGTATACTGCAAGTATACCATCATAAATACCACTGCTGAGATACTGGAACTGCAACAGAGACTGTGTACTAGATTATGAGATATATTAAGCATCTACAGGAAACTGACTGTAGAGTTTGTCTGTGAAGATTCTCAGTCATCCAGTTGAGTTTATCTGGAAGTTGAGTCAAGGCAACTGAAACGTTTCAATCTCTCAAAAAAAGAAGTCTAGTTGTCACGACTCAACTTCCAGATTACTGTGGAGTTGGAAGCTGGAAGTTTGACTCTCCACTGTGACATCTGGGGGAGCCAGTGGAAGAGCCAGCCTGTGCAGCTTTGGGCATGTTGCACAGTCCCAAGGCAACCCCCAAAGAAGGGAATGGCACACCACCTCTTCAGTACTTTTTACTTGGAAATCCCTGAAAAGGGCCACCATAAGTTAGAGTTGACTTGACAGCACATGATTGTTACTAGTTTCTACAGATTATTTTTGAGTTTGTGCTTGGCTCGGAACCAGTGTCCAATAATTAAACTGGAATAAAATAAGGAAGCATAAACACTGAACTGTTTAAGCCTGATTTATCGAAGCCAACCCAAAAGTAAAAGTCAGTGGTCTCACCCTGCATGGTGTGAGTGAGCCCTGATCATTTGTTCAACATCAGTTTTTATACATAAGAAACCAGTTCAAGTTTTCCCTCAATCTGCATTGTTTTGATGATCCAATTTCCTGAGCCATTAAGGTGTTGATGGTCCAAATCCTTGAGTCAATGTTCCATAGATTGGTGTCCTATTCTTCAACTGGGCTCAGTCTGGCTGAGATAGGGAATGTGGAACTCCAGACAATGAGGCAATCTCATGTCCCTCAGGCATAGTTTACCTTCGGGGATAATCCTCTCATCCAGGTGTTCTGCCACTTTCTTGAGTCTTATAGAGTACTTCCAGTTAATTTACATTCTTAATGCATTGAAGTTCCTATAATTTATCTAGCTAGAATAAATGTTTTGGAGCCTGATTTCTCATAGTATCATGATGATTATTATCAAAACTTGACCGTCTTTATTCACAAAGGCATCCCTGGATGGGGCTATAATTTCGGAAGAGCTTTACAGGCAGAAATGGCGGGAAAAGGGCAGAAGGGGTAGAGAGAGGGTGGAGCCAACTGGTGCCATGCCTCTGTCCAGATGGAGGACAGAACTATTGTGCGAGCATAGCGTTGAACCAAGGAAAGAGTAATCCTCGTAGTCAAAAAGGCAGTCTTGAATGACTGAACACTGAGCAACATTGGGAGAGGGCATGGCCTGTTATTTTACTTGCCACTCAGTTGATCAGTACAATTGTCTTTTCCTATCTTTCTTCTAGCCATCTTGGGATCAGTTCCTTCTTCTTGTTTGCTTTTTTTGGTTCTGTTGTTATTTCTCTTTTCTTACCTGACTGCATTGAACCAAATAATTGTAGAGGTTGTAGCAAAAAAACCCTATTCTGTTTGTTTTTCCTTCTGCTTATAATGACAGCCAATATTTATGAATAAGCTTTACTTTTTTTCTCCTTAAGGTGCATTTGGAACAATCTTTTTCTTTTTTTTTAGTATAAAGGGCTGGATTGCATCTCCCAAGGGAGGGATGGTCAGACTAGGCTGTATCTGTTCTGCAGGAATAGCCAAATTGCTACTATGAAGCTTTGTGGGAGATTTTTTGAGACAACCCCCCCATAGTCTTAAGAAATTTACTAAATTGAGAAGGGTTGGATTCAGCACTGCTTCAGTCTCAGCTCAGCTGGCCGTCAGCCATCTTGGATTCTTCTAGCCATCTTGGATTCAGTCTAGTTAGGATTCTGTTTTACAAGCAGCTCAGTCATAAGTAGCCAAGATGGCAAAAAAACAGGTGGACTAATAAATGCTCATAATCATCTAAGAACTTCAGAGATTATCAAGTCCAGCCTCTGGCAAGGAGGCACAGTGTGGAATTGAACTTCCAATCTTTGGCTCTGCAGCCAAATCACAGCCAAATTCCTAAACCACTGAGCTATCTAGCATTTCAACTGGGGCTATACTGAACTCAGATATTTCCCTGCCTAGGGTTGTTGGAAATTAATTAGGACTCAGTGCAGGCAAAGTGGCTGTGAGTATGGGCTAAACAGATTGTGATCTGGGATAACTCAGGACCTCCCGTTCTCTGCCCATTTTAAAGGTCTTTTTCTGGCTAACCTCAGATAGCACAGATGTTGTAGCAGCAGATTCAACAGATCTGCGGTCAGTGAGCACATGGGATGTGTGGCCCCAAAAGGACAGTCATGCAGGCAGAAGGTGCTTCTGTCTGTTCCGAACCCATTATAGTCAGGGAATTTTGGAACTTGTGGGTGAATAACATGCACAGAATTTACTACCCTGTTGTTTTGTTAATTCTCAAGTGAAGAGCTTTTTCAGTTACTTAGCTGCAGTGACTAGTCTGCCTGTAAATAAAACTTCTTACTGTTAGTATTGAAATTTTGGAGGAAGCCCTTACTCCTTTAAGGCCATGGTCACACCTGGGTTTAAATCCTGATCTTCTGAAGTTCCAGCTTTTCCTCTTCATCCCATCACATGATTTAGTATGTGGGACAGGGGTTCCCACGTCCAAAGCTGGTTTTTTTAATTTTAAAGTGCAGTTCAGCCCCCTTGGCCAGCAGGTGGTGCTAGCATTTGAAAAAAAGTGGACCACTTGGCTGGGGGAAATTAATGCTTAGAGGAGCTGATTGAACTTCCTGTTGCTCTGATGTGCAGGGAAATTAAAAAAAACAGTGCCGATCGGCCCCAGGAACAGCCAGTTGGTGCTATGAAAAAAGAAAATAAAAAGAAACCTGGATCATCTGTGTGGTCCCATAACATCTGCCTCCTAAAAAGGTGGATTTTTAAAGCAAGGCAGAAAATTCCCTACCTCTTGGGTGAATCACAGAAACCTCACTTAAAGGGGCATTACCGGGTTTTCTTTTTTTTTTTTTTCAAAAAGCCTGGTGGCCGTGGGGATGGCATTTTTAGACACAGTTTATCTGGTAATTTAAACTGCTTTTAAAGGGATGTGGGACTGGGGCCTAAGAAGAGGGAAAAATATGCAAAACCTGGAAAACTGCCACATGATGTGCAGGGGAAAGAAGCATAGTATGTTGGGAAATGCCAGTTGGCAAACATGAGATAGATCCATGGTCTGAGGTTCCCACCTCTGGTCTAAATAACGGGTTAATTCCAGATATAATAAACAAGTGAAACATAATCTAGCCATGATTAACTTACTCCCATTTATTTTAGTAAGCTTACTCTGAAATGAACCTATTAATTATATTTCTTCTTCTTCTTCTTCTTCTTCTTCTTCTTCTTCTTCTTCTTCTTCTTCTTCTTCTTCTTCTTCTTCTTCTTCTTCTTCTTCTTCTTCTCCTCCTCCTCCTCCTCCTCCTCCTCCTCCTCCTCCTCCTCCTCCTCCTCCTCCTCCTCCTCCTCCTCCTCCTCCTCCTTCAAAAATACTAGGCACAGCAAATCAATATTATAAAATCATTGACTGCTGTTATATAAGAGATACAAATTTTAACCCAAAACCTAAGTATCTGTTAAATGTAAGATGATGATGATGATGATGATTTTGTTTTTGTTTTTGTTGTTGGTGGCGTTGCTGCCATCACCACTATCTTCGTAGACCATAGATCTTTGGAAATTCAGTTCTTGCTACCATACTCATTTTACTTTCTGATTCATTAGTTCGCATTCTGCTTTGTCTGTGTTATGATGTCTTCCAAGAGAAATACATGGCATTTATTTAAGATAATAACACAGACATTTCCACCACAAAACACCCTTAATGCCGAGGCTTGGTAGTGCTAACCACCAAATCGTGTTCAATAACTGAGCCCTGCAAATAACAGTGTGCAGGAAAAGCTGGGATTGCAAAATTACTAAGCAAGGGTCAGTTTTAGGCTAAGAAATGGAAAAATTGCTGAGTTTTCAATCCTTTATTCTCTATATGACATGTAATTTCAACAGGCACAGGCTAATAATTGCTAACTTCTCACTACCAGTTGACCTAAAAACATTTCACTTTAAATATGATATAGTGCTGAATATACATTTTCCATCTGTTAGTTAGTCTGTCTGCTTTACATAGCCATATTCTATGTTTTTGGAAATGGAATCGTCACCCCCTTTCCTTTCTTTTCATAACAGTCATCTGAGGCCATTATAAGTCATTCCCTTTAACATTGTACTGGTGAAGACGGATCATTATTAAATTTGTAGTATTTAAAAAAAACACAGCTCTTGTATGTTTAATAGCTGTACAGAAATGGGAATTTCATTAGAAACAAGAATTTTGTTTTGCATGACAGACTCTGGTTGCTGAAGTATTGTACCCTTTTCCGGGCACTTATTAAAAATCCAGGAAACTTGTCATCCTTTTCAAGTGGCCACCCTAAAAAGGCCTGCTGGTCATACATGATTGAAGGCGGTAGCTGGGTCTCTACTCAGGAAATGAGCAGGAGGATTTCCAAACATAGTTGCGAAGTGCCAAGGCGCTTGCTGAAGTCTGAGGGAATTGTCATGCCATTCCAGTTCTCCTCACGGAGAAACAGATGTCAGAAAGAGTGATGCTGGATGAGCTGGAAATGTGATTTGATTGTGTGTGGTGGCTTTAATGCTTAGGAACTGTTTCCTCTCACAGCTCCCAAATGACATCATGGTTCAGGGTCAAGGTGACTGTATATATTTTACATACCTAGTATTTGTTCAGGAGGCAGTGCAGAAATTTCACATAGCTCAGGGGTCTGCAACCTTTAAGACATAAAGAGCCACTTGGACCCATTTCCGATGGAAAAAAAAACCTGGGAGCTGCAAAACCATTGTGACATTTAAAACAAATATATACAACCGCCGCCGCCGTTCTCGCTGTTCCACCTCAGCAACCGGGCGCTGGGCCAGCCGCCGTTCGAGGCTCCGTTAGGCGATGACCCGCGCTCTGGGCTTACCAGCACCGCCACCGCCGCCGTCATGGTCCCGCAGCCGGAGGCGAGGGAGCGGCGCCCGCCTCAGCGGTTGAAAGGACGGGCCTGCGACCCCGCGGCTGGTCCCTTTTTTTGGAAGCGGGCGAGCGGCGACCTCTCCACACACACACACACACACACACACACACCCTTCTTGCAGCCGTGGTGTGTGTGCGTGTGTGGGCAAAGTTTGGCTTGTGAAGGAGACGGAGGGAAGGGGCGGGTGATGCGAAACACACACCCACATACACACACACACACACCCTTCTTGCAGCCGTGGTGTGTGTGCGTGTGTGGGCAAAGTTTGGCTTGTGAAGGAGACGGAGGGAAGGGGCGGGTGACACACACACACACACACACACACACACACACACACCTTCACACAGCCACACACACACACACCCTTGTGGGAAAAGTTTGTGCGTTGTGAAAAGTTTGGCTTGTGAAGGAGACGGAGGGAAGGGGCGGGTGATGCCACACACACACACACACACACACACACACACACACACACACACACACACTTCTTGCAGCCGTGGTGTGTGTGCGTGTGTGGGCAAAGTTTGGCTTGTGAAGGAGATGGAGGCAAGGGGCGGGTGAGGCTGAAAGAAGCGGGAGGGCGAGTGGCGCGCTGGGCCACCGTGGATCTCCCCGGTCCGCTCCTCCATTCTGCTTTCGGACCCCCTTTTTGTCCGTCCAGGCCGCCGCCGCCACCACCACCACCACCACGAACCGACCGGCTGCTTGGGCCTGGCCGCCGCCGCCTCCCCTCGCCCTTTTCCTGGCTGGGCGTGGCCATTGTGCCTGCTTCCCCCTCGCCGCCTCCGCCTCCGCCTCCTCCACTGCCGGCGGTGGCGGGAGGAGGGGGAGGAAGAGGAGGAGGAGGATTACCAACACGCGTGGCTTCCTGCTGCTGCTGCTGCTGAGCGGCCCCTGACCCCCATGGCGGGAGGAGACCCCGGCGGCCACCAATGCCACCCCCACCACCCCTCCAACGCCGCCGCCGCTGCCGCCATCCTGGCCCTGGCCGGCCCAGGAGCCTTCGCCACGGCTGAGGAGGTGGCGGTGCACCGGCGGCGGCAGCAGCGGCTGCAGCAGCACCAGGAGGAGGAGGAGGAGGAGGAGGAGGAGGAGGAAGATGAAGACGAGGAGGACGGCGGCGGTGGCGAGCTGGAGTTTCCCCCGCGGTCCTAGTTTAAATGCCGCGGGACCCCTTCCACGAGGGGAACCTCCCGGAGCTGCGGCAAAGGTTCCAAAGAGCCGCATGCGGCCCCAGAGCCGTGGGTTGCAGACCCCCGACATAGCTGAATAAATACAGTATTCATCCATGCAGAAGATTAAAATAATCAGACTAAAAATTGAGGGTTGTTTTATACACAGAAGTAAGCCAAGGAGAGAACTGTGGGGTTGCAAAACTACAATTTTGGGTTGGAAAAGTGTGGCATCATCTTATACATGGGGGCGTCTTATAGATGGGAAAATAGGGTAGCATTTGCTAGGGTGTACGTGCTGTGACTCATTTTTTTCAGTCTCACTCTCATGTGCACACACACCAGGGCCGGATTTAAATGAAGAGAGGCCATAGGCTATTCCACTTGTGAGGCCCCTCCCAATCCCCTGCCCTCACAACTAGAAGAAAATGGTAGAGTGTTATAAACAAACCTGAGTGAAGTCAAGGATGATGTCAGGGTATTTAAAATTCTGCAATTAACAATTTCTCTTCCTGAGGACATAAGATGTTATTGTTAAATGCCACAGTGATTTGAAATAAAATGCATAAATGTTAACATTCGCACTGAAAAGCTTTTGCAACAAGCCATTTGTGGAATAAGCATTAATTTATTAATGAAGTTCTGTTGTTATTCTTTTAAAAAAACTCTAGAGTTTACAAATTGTCACTCTTCAGTAGCTGCCACCACTCACTGACTTTCCTATCCCTTTTTTGAGAGGGGCAGTGAGACCCCTCTGGCTGACTCCTTGGCTTTGGAGATGAAAACCCCTAACTTTGGGGTTTTTTTCCTGGAGGGCGGCACTTGTACATTTTTGGGCTTTTTCAGGATAAGGTTCAGTTACCAACCTGCAGCCTGGCATCCTGCCTTCTACAGGTAGTTCTGGGTCCCTCGAGGATCCCTTCCCACTGCTTCCTCCCCTGATCCCCAAGGCCTCTATCTGCTTGTGGGCAATCCACAGCAAGAGCCTCCTGGCCTCTCTGAGGGTTGCAGGATGACCCCCCCCCTCCCAGGCTGACTCTGCCCCTGGCTTTCCCACACTTTTTGGCCATAGAGGCATCTAGGATTTGTAGGTCTGCCCTGGAGTTTTGCCCTACTTCCCAGGGTTGGCGGCCATTTTAACTAAACTACACAACCTAAACTAAAGCAAACACAAGATGGAGTCTTTTCCATCACATCCAACAAGCCAACCCTATAGCACAGCATCATTTCCCGATCTAAACATTTTCAAAATTTTATAAACTCTCAAAATGGCCAAAAGGATTCCAAACAATTTTCTTCAAGACACATACAATTAGGAGGCTGGAAAGTGATACCTCAGTTTGCAAGTAACCTTGGTGTACAAGAATTTCTCAAGATGAACAAAACTATGAGAAATATCTTACAAATATCTAACAAAACGTGTTCTTTTTGTCATCACCCCCTTCATCCCAGCTGTAGACATTGCACCAGCAAGGGAAATGCTAGCTAACAACTCTGAGCTGAATCTTTCCGTCCACCTTACAGCTGGATAACATGGCTAGCAGAGCAAGTGCAATGGAATACAGAGCACCTGGTGACTTAGTACAATGCTTTCCCTGGCTCCTCGGTAGTAGGGGTACCCAGGGAGAGCATTAGTCTATAGTAGTGGCATTAAGATATTAATTTATTTAGTAAACACATTAATGGTGGGTTGAACTTGAAGGTTTGGGGGGTAGCAGATTCTTCCTCCACTTGTATTCACTCTCAAATTTGCAAACACCACTGATTCAATCTGTTTCCCCATATTTGTCCTTAGTGCATGCCTTTAGTCACCTGTCCTTGCCCTACCAGTAGTCCCTTAAGTTTCTATTGATTTGTTGATTATTGCAATTAATGAATGCTAAATCATGCTGCTATTAATGAATACTGCACCAGCTGATAAGAAAATGTCTGTCTCATTTGAATCATAGATGAGAAAGCATATTGGGTTTATGTTACTGATGCCTGTACTGCAGCTAAAACTGTGCTCACGACCTGGGGTTCAATCCCAGGTAGCAGACTCAAGGTTGACTCAGCCTTCCGTCCTTCCAAGGTCAGTAAAATGAGTACTTAGCTTGCTGGGGGTGGGGGGGCAATGTGTAGCCTGCATACTGTAATTAAACTGTAAACTGCCCAGAGACTACTTGAAGTGGTATGGGGAAAAGCCACTTGCATCCATGTAGGGGTTTTTTGTGTGTGTGTGAAGCGCTGGTGTAGACTAGAAGGGTGTGGAAGCTGGACAGTAAAGAAAGAAGCAGGGAAATGGATTCATACAAAATGTAGTGCTAGAGGAGAGCTCTGCAGATACCATGAACCACTAGAAAGAGGAACAAGTGGGTCCTAAATAAGGTCAAGCCTGAACTATGTCTGGGGGTAAAAATGCTGAAGCTAAACAGGTCCTTCTTTGGATACATCATGAGAAATCAAGATCCTCTGGAAAAGACAGTAATACTGGGAAAAGCAGAAGGTCGCAGGAAAAGAGGAAGACCAAATAAAAGATGGATTAACTCTCTAAACTTTAGAGTTTAAAGGCTTGACTCCTACTGAGCTGAGTTTACAAGAACTGAGAAGGGCATTTGAAGACAGGATACTTTGGTGATGGCTCATTTATAGGGTCACCATGAGTCATAGGCAACTTGACAGGACAGAACAAGTAGACATGAGGATGATGTGTGTGTTGTGTGTCTGTGTACATGTGTCATAGCTTATAAGAGACCTTGCTAATTTTGGGTTTCTAAAGGGGCATCAAAAGAACATTGAGAGCAATGAGTGTGAAGACAGATTTACATCAAATACTGTAAGAGTAAAATATTAAATTGAATAAATTAAAAAAGCAGGAATCAATAAATGGTGCAAAAACCTTTGCTGAGGGATAATGCACATTTGATCATCAGACTTAGTGAGTTGTGAAATAGATGCTGCAGTTCTATTTAAACTGGCCCTGGTGGCAGGGGGATTTAAGAAATCCATTTTCCACAGAATTAATGTGTTGTAGATAGGAGATGATATTGGGTGAGTGCTTTCCCATGTGTAAAAGTCCCCCTTTATCTTCACATGGGAAAGAAAACCCAAGCTCAGTTCTACCATAAGGAAACACTTTGCGTTGTACATTTTAAAAAAGAATTTGTTTGAGACGTTATGATTTGAAGACTGGTGAAAAATGGATAAATAACATCTGCAGAGTGACGGAAACATCATTTGTGCAAGTTTTCAGCTTGGAATTTTGGGTTGAAAAACAAAAGGAAATAAGAGTCTGCATCTGAGAATCTTTATTAAAACAACAACAACAATAAGAGAAGCTAATTGTGTGTGGGGAAACGTTCAGGTTCTGAAGAGGCCATTATACGCCCTGGCTTGTCAATGGAAAAATAAACAGAAAACAGCTATTTCATTCAAGTGTTTGCTATGTGCTCATCCTAACATAATGTGAGTTTGCCAAGAACATTTTCTACTATACAATTATTTTACTATGTATAACCATATTTGAGGTCTTCTAGAAATAACACGACAGCATCACAGAGAGTCAAGAACCAACCCAAACCACCCACCCTCTGCATAAATCAGTTCCATGGCAAACACATTAGTGTTGAAAATGGGAAAAATGTTCAAAAATGCATAGAAAAACCTATATGACATAGATCTAGGATGCTCAAAAGATCACTTATCCCCATGTGAGCCTTTCATCATCTTCAAAGGTGTGTCTAATGAGAACACAAAACAGGGCCTTTTCAGTGACTGCTCCCAGACAACGAGACTCGCTAACAGAGGAAGCTAGTTTGGTACCTTGTAGAGGCTGGTAGAGACATAAACCTTGCAAATGCCTTTCCCTTCAGGCAAACATTGGCAAACAAATGGTGCTTAAAGATTCTGAGGCAGAAGGACAGGACTGTAACTAGGATGAAGGAACTGGGACTTTTCCACCAGGGCAGCAAAATTGAGAGGCCATCAAATCTAGAGGTGAAATTACAGATCAATATTAGAAAACAAACAGCAAGCCCTTCTGACCCTAGTCATTTCCCCTTTTTCTTTTTCTTCTTGGAAGCAAAAAAATTATTCTTATATTTGGGGGGCACTATACTCTCCCCCTCCTTTTCTTGGGAAGAAGGTGGTGGATTTTTGTCAGTGTACCAGAAAAGAGCTTGCGTTTCTGCCCTGCTCCCCACCCCCTGTGTTGTTTGTTGGAACCAGTCATTCTGTTGAGGCCTGTTGCTCAAAGCAGACATGGCTTTGGTTTGCGCTTACCCACACACTATAAGTAAATGAAACCTTTTATCCTTTCTCCTATTGAGACCATAAGTACCGGTTAATGAGAAAAAGGGGTGGTCTGCTCTGGGGAACATGAAGCTGTTCTGTGAATCCCCACATTTCTGCTCTGTAGCTGAGCAAATTTAACCAAGATTCAAAACTTTGTAACATAAAATGACAGGTTGCATCCTTGACTTGAGCATTATACAAGATTGTCAACTGTGGGGACAAATACTGTTGGTAGACCTGAGTGATTGTGAAGGATGATGATTTTTATTTCCCCCTCCTCCAGAGGCAGTCTGGTAGAGACATAAAGAGTTTCTGAATATAAAGATGGGCTGATATCTTTTCTTCTTATGGTGACATGATCCATTCCAATGTTTACTATTCTATGCTAACCGGCTCATGGCTCACAGTTCTTGGCATCCTCTCTCCATTTGTCCTGGGAATATATACACATCAAGAGCTAGAATATCTGTGAAATATATGTTTTCCTCAATAAGATTCCAATATAGAACTCGGGAAGAGATGTAACATTCTTCCACGCTCTGTTCTTGATTTATCTAAACATAAGTTTATTTGTTCCCACCAGATTTCTCTCTGCAGCCTTTAAACAGCAAGCACATGAAATTTTCATAGAAGAAGCCAGAATTTGGAAAAAGGAATCAACAATAAAACAAAACATACAGTGAGGATATGAGTAGTAATAAACCAGCTCTTTCATTTCTTGCAGCCTAACATGCCTTTTTTATTTTTTTCTTCTCATTGTCCTTAAACAATTTGTGGTCTTCTCCAAAAGAAAAAGGAAAAAGCCTTTTGTGACTTCCCCCACCTCTTTCTCCCCTGGTAGGAAAGAATACACTTTACTGGTACCTAAAGATCTGGAGAGAGATTGGAAAGCTATAATCTAGAGATGGGCACGAAATGAACTTTTTTCATTTTCGTTATTCATTATTCGTTCCATTACGTAATGAAACAACTAATGAAGCTTGTGATGAGAATGGAATGAAACAAACAGAACCACAAAAATTGGGTTTGTTATGTTTCGTTTTCATTAATGGCGATGTGCAATGAAATGAGCTGTTTTAAATATTAAAAAATGCCCTGGACATCCATAAAAATACAGCGATAATTATTTATACTGTCTGATAATACATACCGGGGGGGGTGGGGTCCTTAAAACGTGCATTTATGTCTTTTCTCGGATAGCTGTGTTTTTTTCCTTTAAGAGGAGTTAGGGGACATCAACCCAAAATGGCTCCCAGATGCCTAATATTGATTTCTTGGGTATTAAAACGCCCTGGACATCCGTAAAAACGCAGCGATAATGCAATAATTATTTGAAATTATTACCTACCAGGGGGTTGGGGTCCTTAAAACATTTGTTTTTGTCTTCTCCCATCGCGACATATTTTTATTTTCCTTTTAAGGATGACAAAATGGATGTCGCCAGCCACAAAGTGGAGGCAAGCCATGTGATGAGATCATGTTCAACCAATAGCATGCCAAGGTTGCAGACCTGGCAGGTCTGGCAGCCACAGAGGGCATAAAAAGCTCTGGCAGCCCCCGTCCTCCTTGCAGTTTCTGGTGGGAGTTAGGGTGGGATTGCTATCTCTGTGACTCTAGCTTCAATCCTGCAGCCTCCCTGTGTGCATGTGTGCATACCTCTCAGTGAGTACCCTCCCTTGCCCCACAGTGCAGTCACTCTGCGGCTGCCTTGCACTCTGGGCAACGCCTGCCGCTGCCTTTGCAGCCTCCCTGCGTACCTAGTCTATACTGCGTCTCTGCCAGCATCCATTTTTTTAGTGTTTTCCCTCTGGTCTGGGGCGTTGGGGGACGCCTGCGCACGGAAATGTTTTAAAAATCACCCCAAAAGCGGGTAGAAAGGACAAATGAAAAAACAAAAAACGGAAACGAATTTTTTCCAAAAATTCGTGACAAACCGAAACAAACTGAAACGGACCTCTCAATGACAAATGAAAAACCGAAACACCATTTTTTTTATTTGTGCCCATCTCTAGTTTCTAGCATTGCTACTCACTGTGGACAACCTGTAACAACACAAACCACACACACACCACAGTTGCTGCTGGAGCCTTCGGACGGAGCTGCTGCAAGGTAACAAAACATTTCATTTTGGTTTTGTTTCGTATGATTTTTTGTTGTAAAAATTCATATGAAATGAAACAAAATGAAATGCGCCCCCGAAAGAGAACGATCCCTACTCTTGAATAAACACGCCAGTCATGGACTAAAGGGACAGGTCTTGTCCTGGATCAGCAACTGGCTAAGGGACCAAAACAGCGCTGGATGAACACACTTGACAGCAACATGTCCCAGGTTCACCCAGACTTAGCCCATGACTGCACCAAGTGGAACGCCGAAACAAGAATAGCGGACTCCACCACCAAGTGGGACAAATGCTAAGAAAAAGAAGATTGATATATGTTTAATTATTTTTTTAACCTCATCATTTGCTGTGGGTTGAGCCCAATCAGTTTTAATCATTGTGAGTTGCCTGGATCCCCTCGCTGAGAAAAAGGCAGCCCAGAAATAAAGTAAAATGAATCTATATACCTGTTGTCCAGGCTTTATGTGATTTGTCAAGGGTCAATTTATTTATTTCAAATATTTTATCCCACCTTTCTCCTTAAAAGGACCCAAAGATGGCTTGCACCATTAAAAAGATAATATTTAAAGCTGAAACGAGTAAATGTACAAATATTTTGAAAGAATTAAACAAGTATTATATTAAAAATGGATAAAGGAAATCAATATTGAAAACACATTAAAAACAACAGAGCACAACAGTCTATTTAAAAAAACCCTCAGACTTCCACCTATTAAATAAAAGTCTGTCTGAAGAGAAAGATTTTTGCCTGCTTGCAGATGGACAGTAAAGATGGGGCCAGTTTAGCTTCCTGTGGAAGGGAGTTCCAGAGTCTGAGTATATCAACAGAGGAGAGCAAGGCAGAGGCAGTCTTGGCAGAGGAGAGTTGATTTGGAAAAGTGAATTGGTAAAGGCAAAAATGTGTGTCTTGCTTAGTTGAGCATGCAGAGAACCTAAAACCTGGAAAAAGTATCATTTTACAACCTCTAAATCAGGGTGATTGGATCCTTTCTAGAACTTCTCTCTGAAAAACCATAGCTCCATCCATGCCTCTCCAACGCATTTATCAAATTCAACACCACAAGTCCTTCCTTTAGGATTGCCTACTCACTAGGATAAGCTGATTAGTTCAAAGGTGTTACAAATGTACAGTTCAAATAGGACTTAGGTATAAGAGGCAAAGAGATCTGTGCTGTTCTGTATGACATAGGTCTCAGTAACTGCCAGTTCTAGAATTTCCAGTCCCTCGGTAGGAAGGGAGAACAGCTGGTGGGAATGGGTGATGGTGGTGGTGGAACACTTCTAAGCGATGCCAGAGACAATGGAAAACAGAGTGACTGGTAGGACATACAACATTCATTCTGTATTTGGTTATAACTACAAATTGGGAAACCAGGAGGTTAAGGAAAAGGAAGTAAAGGAAGCTAGGAGGCACTGAATTAATCCCTCTGTTTGCACAACTGTGTCACATAAGCCTGATGATGCCACCAGCAGTAGCATTTTTTTTTTTTGAAATTAAATATTTCCTTCTTTATGATCAGAAAGCTCTGGAAACGGTGGGTTATGAGGTCTTTAAAAACAAAAGTAAAGAAAGAAAGAAAGAAAGAAAGAAAGAAAGAAAGAAAGAAAGAAAGAAAGAAAGAAAGAAAGAAAGAAAGAATAAACAGTTGGTAAAGTCTTTCCAGCGGCAGTGATTGTTGGTAATTATAGATTTCTTTTTTCCATCCCAAGGACATTTAATGTCACCCAAGTAATACTGCAAACTGAAACAATATTTTTCTCTAACTAGCAGGCAAAAGTTTTATTTGGGCTGCAACTGTGTAGACTGAATTTTATCCAAACATCTACGTGCAGCTGCCCGTGAGATTGTTACAGAAACTATAGCAGGTCCAGGTTATGGCGGCCAGGCTACTGAGTGGAGTGAATATATCTCCCCAGTTCTGAGCACCTTACATTGGTTACCCGTCCATTTTCATGACAGCTTCAAGGCAATGGTTCTAACTAGGGAGGGGCATGAAACAAACAAACCAAAAGAGTTTCATTTTGTTTCATTGCTCACTCCGTTTTGTTTTGTTTAATTATTAATGATTTTTTTAAAAATGTTACAAAACAAAATGAGAAACAAAATGAATCCCCCATGGTGCGGTGGGGGATTCAAACTCCTCCAGTCAACCACCGCTGCTTCTTTCTCCCGTGCCGCCACCCCCCCCCCGGGGAGTAGGGGGTGGCACGGGAGAAAGGAGCAGTCATGCAGCGAATTTAGTGCTGCCTGGCTGCTCCATTCTCCCTAGCCACCTGTCTCCTAGGTGGGAACTTTTGACAGCTCGAGCTGTCAAAAAACCAGCTGGGAGGCTGTGGCGGGCAAGAACTGAGCAAGGAAACAGCTGGTGGATCTTGCTGGTGAAGAGAAATCTGGCAGCAGCTCCCCAGTTTGGTTCCTCCCAAACCAAAAACATCATTTCACTTTGGTTTAGGATGGCACACTGTCTCCTGTTTCATTTTGTTTTTCGTAAGGCGCCCATCCCTAGTTCTAACCTATAAAGTCCTATAAGATTCTGGGCCTCAATACTCAGCAGAACACCTACTTCCAGTTGGATCTGCTTGTCCTACCCGAACATCCCAAGATGGCTGGCTGAGAATGCTAAACCCAAGAGAAGCCCTAAGGGAGAAAATGAGAAAGCAGGGCTTCTCAGAAGTTGCTCTTCCACGGCGTAATGAATTGCTTCCTCCAGTTTGGCTGGCCATTTTAAAGAAATCTTGAAAAGCCTTGTTATTTAGGCAGGGATGTCAAAATATTGCACCTGTTGAGCCTGCTGATCCTTTGCAGCCTAACTTGATCGAATTCCCTCATTTTCATTGTTTATTCATTGCAATTTCAATGTATTTTCAATTGTGTTGGTTTATTTTTACTATTAGGTTGGTTGTACAGTGGCACCCCGACTTAAGCCAACAACAACAACAACAACAACAACAAATGTTATTGATTAGCCCATCAGGCCATATCAAATACAAAAGAAGAAAAAAGAAAAAGAAAAAGAAACGAGGGGGGAAAAGCCGACAGGAGCTGAGTGGCATCCGGTTCGGAACACCTCATCCTCAGGGAACGAGGTTGGAGAGGGTAGAGAATCACATAGAGATGACATAACAGGTATTAGCACCGGGAGAATAATGGACTGTGACAGTTTGTCTACTGAAAATAAAAGCTGTGAGGGGAAAAGAACAAGGCAGCAGCTGTTGTTCCGGGACCCACTGTACAGGTGCTTCTACGCCAATGCTCGAAGCCTCCAAGCAAAGATGGGAGAACTTGAACATTTGGCAGCTAGGGATAACATAGATATAATAGCAATAACAGAAACCTGGTGGAATGTGGAGAACCAGTGGGATACAGCAATCCCAGGCTATAAACTCTATAGAAGGGATAGAGAGGGGCGGGTTGGAGGAGGAGTGGCCATCTATATCAAAGAAGGGGTAAAATCCAGCAGAATGGAGATGGACAGAGGGTTTGACTCCACCATAGAATCCTGGGGGATTTCAATTATCCCCACATTGACTGGGACAATGCGAGCTCTGGGCAAGAAAGAGAAACTGGGTTTCTCGACTTGCTGAATGACTGTGCCTTAGAGCAACTTGTCATGGAGCCCACCCGAGAACAGGCAACTCTGGATCTAATACTGTGTGATACTCTGGACCTGGTCAGGGATGTGAATGTCACTGAGCCTCTGGGGAACAGTGACCATGCTGCAATCTCCTTTGCCATGCATGTCGGAGGAAGAGTGTCAACCAAATCAGACATAAAAACCCTTGATTTTCGAAGGGCAAACTTCCCTCAGATGAGGAAATTAGTTAGAGAGAAATTGAAGGGGAATGTTAGAAGAATCCAATCTCTTCAGAGTGCATGGAGCCTGTTTAAAACAACAATAATAGAGGCCCAGCACAAGTGCATACTACAAAGAAAGAAGAGCTCATTTAAGTCCAAGAGGACACCGGCATGGTTAACTAGTGGAGTCAGAGAGGCTCTAAAACGCAAGGAGAGGTCTTTCTGTAAATGGAAATCCTCCCCAAATGAGGAAAATAAAAAGGAACACAAACTCTGGCAAAAGAAATGTAAGAAGATGATAAGGGAGGCAAAGAAATGTTTTGAGGAACGCATGGCTAGCAATATAAAGGGTAATAATAAAAGCTTCTTTAAATATGTTAGAAGTAGAAAACCTGCCAGAGAACCAGTTGGCCCTCTGGATGGTGAGGGAGGAAAAGGGGAGGTTAAGGAGGACTTGGACATTGCAGAGAAATTGAATGACTTCTTTGCGTCTGTCTTCACGACAGAGGACCTTGAGCGGATTCCGCTGCCTGAGCCGCCCCTCTTGACTAAAGAATTAAATCAAATACAGGTTAAAAGAGAGGAGGTTTAGGACTAATTGATAAATTGAAGATTAACAAGTCCCCGGGCCCAGATGGCATCCACCCAAGGGTTATTAGGGAACTGAGAAATGAAATTGCAGATCTCTTAACGGTAATATGCAACTTGTCTCTTAAAACGGCCACAGTGCCGGGGGACTGGAGGATGGCAGATGTCACACCAATTTTTAAAAAAGGAAGGAGGGGGGACCCAGGAAATTACAGGCCAGTTAGCCTTACATCTGTCCCAGGGAAGAAGGTGGAAAGCCTCATCCAAGAGAAAATCTTAAAACACATAAAAGAACAAACCTTGCTGAGAGAAAATCAGCATGGATTCTGTAAGGGTAAATCTTGTCTGACAAACCTTTTAGAATTTTTTGAAAAGGTCAACAGGCACGTGGATTTGGGTGAACCGGTGGATATAGTCTATCTGGATTTCAAAAGGCTTTTGACACAGTCCCTCACCATAGGCTGCTGAGAAAATTGCACAGTCAGGGGATAAGAGGACAGGTCCTCTTATGGATTGAGAACTGGTTGAGATCCCGGAAACAAAGAGTAAGTGTCAATGGGAAATTTTCACAATGGAGAGAAGTGAAAAGCGGTGTGCCCCAGGGCTCTGTCCTGGGACCGGTGCTTTTCAATCTGTTCATAAATGACCTGGAGACAGGGATAAACAGTGAGGTGGCCAAGTTTGCAGATGACACAAAACTTTTCCATGTGGTGAAAACCAGAGAAGATTGTGAAGAGCTCCAGAAGGATCTCTCCAAACTGGGGGAATGGGCTGAGAAATGGCAAATGCGTTTTAATGTAACCAAATGTAAAGTAATGCATATTGGGGCAAAAAATCCAAACTTCATCTATCAACTCATGGGCTCTGAGTTATCCGTGACGGATCAGGAAAGAGATCTTGGTGTGTTGGTGGACAGCTCCATGAAGGTGTCTCCCCAATGTGTGGCAGCAGTGAAGAAGGCCAATTCCATGCTAGGGATCATCAAAAAGGGGATTGAAAATAAAACAGCCAACATTATAATGCCATTATACAAAACAATAGTAAGGCCGCACCTGGAGTATTGTGTACAATTCTGGTCACCGCATCTCAAGAAAGACATAGTGGAACTGGAAAAGGTGCAGAAGAGAGCGACTAAAATGATTACTGGGCTGGGGCACCTCCCTTATGAAGAAAGGCTAAAACATTTGGGCCTCTTTAGTCTGGAAAAAAGGCGCTTAAGGGGGGATATGATTGAGACATACAAAATAATGCAGGGTATGAGTAAAGTGGATAGAGGGAAGCTCTTCTCTCTCTCCCAAAATACCAGAACTAGGGGACATACACTCAAATTGAGGGCTGGGAGAGTAAGAACTGACAAAAGAAAATATTTTTTCACCCAGCGCGTTGTAAGTCTATGGAACTCCCTGCCACACAATGTGGTGATGGCATCTGACCTGGATGCCTTCAAAAGGAGATTGGACAGATTCCTGGAGGAAAAGTCCATCACAGGTTACAAACCATGATGGAGAAACCAGGGTACTTCAAGGGCCAGATGCAGGGGAGTGGTATCAGGAGACAGATATCAAGTCTCATGCGCTCCCAAACGCATCTGGTGGGGCCGCTGTGAGATACAGGAAGCTGGACTAGATGGGCCTTTGGCCTGATCCAGCATGGCTCCTCTTATGTTCTTATGTTCTTATAACTTGAAAAATACTGGATCTCACACAGTTAAAATAGATACAGCAAAAGTTTCTCATTCATGTCAGCATCTCCCCTACAAGGAATGCCAATTTGTTTTATGAGGGTCCCCGACTTAAGAGCAGCTCGACTTAAGAGAAATTTGACTTAAGAGTGGAAAACTGTTGCCATTTTAACTGCCACTTTACAAATTTTAGATATGGTCTGCTTGACTTACATTTTTTTTTATTTTTAACTTATTTTTTCAATTTTTTAGATAGGTACCCCAACTTAAGAGTAGTTCGACTTAAAAGCATACATTCAGAATGGATTAAATTCATAAATTGAGGGATCACTCACTGTATTCTGTGTTTTAGCCATGTCTTTAGCCATGTCTATAGGAGCGTGGTGGCTCAGTGGACTAAGGCACCGAAACTGTGGACTGCAATGTCGGCAGCTTGGCGGTTCGAATCCTGGGTGCCATGCAGCAGAGTGAGCTCCCGCTGATAACCCTAGCTCCTGCCAACCTAGCAGTTCGAAAGCATGTAAATGCAAGTAGATAAATAGGTACCGCCATAAAAAGCGGGAAGGTAAAACAGTGTTTCCTTGCAGCCATGCCGCCCACATGGCCATGGACTTGCACAGCACTGGCTCTTCCGGCTTGAATACGGAGATGAGCACCGCCCCTAGAGTCGGACATGACTAGCATGCATATGCAGGGGGGGACCTTTACCTTTTTTTAGCCATGTCTATTGCCTTGTCATAAACCTCCCAGAGTGCCCTTTGGACAGATGGGCATAAAAATAAAGTGAGTGAGGGAGTGAATGTGTGTGTGTGTGTGTGTGTGTGTGTGTGTGTGTGTGTGTGTGTGTGTGTGTGTGTGTGTGTGTGTGTGTGTGTGTGTGTGTGTGTGTGTGTGTGTGTGCCATATTTCTATATTCCTCTACCCAGTCAAAAAGAAATCATGTGTTTCTATGCAAGGTGAAGAGGGGAGGTTGATGGACGAATAAGTTTTTGTATTAAAAGATAGGGATATTCAAATCTATACCCGTATACTTCAGTTCAAGAATTTTTAGTGGCATAAAATAAAGCTAGTAAAAAGCATCAAATTGTGGGATAGAAGATGAAAAGATTAATAAAGAGTTTGCAAGGGAACAAGTTAATGGCCAGTAGAGTTGAAACCAGAAATGGATACCTCTGAGTCTTCAGCTCCTGCTTTGAAACTTGATGTTAACCAAGCAGCTAGTGTGCATGTGAGGCCATGATTTCTGGAGAGTTTGCGTTATTTTTATAAATCAGCCACAACTCTGTGGTGATGAAAACCCATAAGGGATTCAAAATTAGTTTAGGGTTGTGATTTTTTTAGTGATCTAGCAAAGATAACAACCCCCTCCCTTTCAAATTGGGTGAAAAAACTTAAATAATGCCAGAAGCGCTTAAGTGGCTGGTATTTTTTGTTTTCCAGGTATCCTTTCAGTGGTGTATCCCCTTCTAGTTACAAAACACCAACAAGGTGCCCTGTTTTAAAAATAAAAGTCTTTAGGGTGGGTCGGAATATCTTTTTCCTTTTGACATAATGCAACATTCGGCTGTAATATTTGGAATCGTGAAAAGGAAAAGGAAAAGAAAAGCTCATCTTACAAGTATATGATACAAGGAATGTGGACATAATTGCCACCCTACTGCAGGTTTAGTCATGTTAACGATTGGTCTTAAGCAACAGCTTTCTCCCTGTATCTATCTTTGGGCATCTATAATTATGCAATATGCTAGCAATCGATGGACAATGGAGAGGTATAATCTCCCCTCATAAAACAACATTATGGTATCTCTTGATTATGCTGTAGAGGCATCTAAGAGGCATGTTGAAATACCTGGATCACAGATTATGCTATTGAATGAGGGCAGAATTTTAGCTGGTGCTTAGAAAATATTTTCCAGAGTAGAATTCCCAGAGTATAGATGTTAGGACTGTCATTGGCAGTGCTGCCAGGTGGACTGATTTCCCCCAAGAGAAATAATTCTATTGGCTGCTTTTGACAAGGCCCAATCTTTTTCGGCCAGTGACAGAAAGTCTTTTGCCTTTCGTGCCTTTATCAAAGGTGCAGGAGTCCCAGGTAACAATGTGTGCTGATTAGAGCTGGGCACAAAATGAACTTTTTTTCATTTCTGTTATTCGTTATTCATTTTGTTATGTAATGAAATGAATAACGAACATTGTGATGAAATTGGAACGAACCGAACAGAGCCACGAAAATTCGGTTCGTTACGTTTTGTTTTTCGTTAATGGCGACATGCAATGAAATGAGCTGTTTTAAATGTTAAAAAATGCCCTGGACATCCATAAAAATGCAGCGATAATTATTTACACTGTCTGATAATACCTACCGGGGGGGGGGGGTTAAGGTCCTTAAAATGTTTGTTTTTGTCTTCTGCCATTGCGATGTATTTTTCTTTTCCCTTTAAGGATGACAAAATGGATGTCGCCAGCCACAAAATGGAGGCAAGCCAAGTGATGGGATCATGTAAATTCTTGGACAACTTCAACCAATAGCATGCCCAGGTTGCAGACTGGGCAGGTCTGGCAGCCACAGAGGGCATAAAAATCTCTGGCAGCCCCTGTCCTCCTTGCAGTCTCCGGTGGGAGTTAGGGTGGGATTGCTGTCTCTGCAACTCGTTATTTTCACTTTAGGCCAGCCAGGCAGGTGTGTGTCTCTGTGTTCCTGCCGGCTGCAGCCTGGCTCTTAGGGGAGAGAAAGAAGAGATTTCTCTCTAGCTTCAGTCCTGCAGCCTTCCTGTGTGCGTGCGTGCGTACCTCTCGGTGAGTACCCTCCCTTGCCCCGCAGTGCAGTCACTCTGTGGCTGTTTTGCACCCTGGGCAACGCCCGCCGCTGCCTTTGCAGCCTCTCTGCATACCTAGTCTATACTGTGTCTCTTTCAGCATCATTTTTTTTAGTGTTTTCTCTCTGGTCTGGGGCGTTGGGGGACGCCCGCGCACAGAAATGCTTTTAAAATCATGCAAAAAGCGAATAAAAATGAATAAATGAAAATGATTTTTTTTTTCAAAAATTCACAAAAAATGAAAACGAACCGAAATGGACCCCTCAACGAAAAATGAAAAACTGAAACGCCATTTTTCATTTCATGCCCATCTCTAGTGCTGATTTACAGATAAGGCCTAAGACCTATTCAGCCTTTTGGATTCATTGCAGGACAATTGTGTAAGGTATATGAACATGCTGGATTCCCATTGTAGCTGCTCTGCTAGTTTTTGCAGCATTTCCAAACACATCCCTAGATAAAGAGACTTTGCAAAAGGCCACTTGTAGCCCAAAACTACAAATCTGCTCATCTGTAGTTTGTGTGTGTGTGTGTGTGTGTGTGTGTGTGTGTGTGTGTGTGGGTGGGTGGGTGGGTGGGTGGGTGGGTGGGTGGGTGTGGGTGTGTGTGGGTGTGTGTGTGGTTTGTGTTGTTACAGCCATGACTGACTCTTTGTGACCCCATGTACATGGAGTTTTCTTGGCAGGAATGCTGGAGTGGTTTTCCAGTTCCTGCCCCAGGCACCTACAGCACCTGGTATTGCAAACCTTCAATGTCCCTGGATTTTCTTCCTTGTGGCAGAGGTCAAATTATGGCTTCTTTGGTTGTGGAGTCAGAGCCCGGGGTTGGATTCTCCACGGTGTCTTCTTCAAACAGAACCAGCCTGTGTAGCCTTGGGCAAGCTGCACAATGCCAGGGCAGCCCCTGAAGAAGGGAAGGTCATTCCACTTCAGAGCATTTTCTACCTTGAAAACCCTGAAAAGGCTCACCATGAGTCAGAACTGGCTTCTTGGAACATGATTATTTTTATCAATGTTTCCTTTGTCCCAGAATTCCACCCCTCCCATTTGACATGACTTCTGGTGGGATTGTTGGACAAGTAGCCCTACAAGACACTCCCCAAAGCTTTGCTTCCCTTCACATCTGCACTGCCAAGGAATCCAGTGGGTGGAACAGTAATAGTTATTTTGCATTGAACAAGAGGTTAGAAACCCTTTGGTTTATCTTTTTATTCGACGTCAACGATGATGATGATGATGATGATGATGATGATTTATTTTTCAATTACCATTCTGCATTCTTTAAAAACTGGATTGCAACAACAATGTGCCTCTTTCAGAGTTGAAATCCATTTGGGGAATTGTTGGGTGGGTTGCTGGAGGATACTTGTCAGTACACTGAAAAAGGCATACCTCTTCTCAAGTAACATCAACATCCATCTGCCAAAGCAAACATGGGTAACATTGCTCTCTGGGTACCTTAAAAGCTCAGCCTACAAACCTACATGGGCAGAACATGTTTTTATTAAATCCAGTTTCAATCCATTTGGTGGGATTTCAAAGGCCAAGCACCACAGTTCACCCGACTGAGCTTCCCAGGGTATGCTGAAGTTACTGTGATTAGATCAATCTGGTGCTCTTCCTTCCACTCCTAATCTTCCAAAAACATTGTTGGGAGAAAGACATCAGATTTACAAGGATCATTTATTTCAGAACTGGAGTGAAGCAAAAATAATTTCAGGGTGTTCAATGTAACAACATACATTTGGTTCATATTCCATTTGTTAAGATCACGACCATTTTGTGCCTCATTTATTAGCACTCTGCTTATTTTCATGATTCCCATCCCATTTCACTTCCCATTTTGATGAAAAACCACACATATTCTGCTGGTCTCAGTCACTTCTAGTTTTTTTATCTATATGGTATGAAAATTGTAGGCTTTCTCTTGTCTGCTCAAGCGATCATATTTGCTAGATTTCAGGCAGCTAAAGGAAAAGGTTTTCTGTTTTAGAAACATATAAGGCACCAAGACGACATTCAACTTCTCTAGTTGCCAGCCAGCATTCTGCACCATAGTTTGATTAATATTGGGGTTTAAATGTTTGAGCTATGTACCTCCAAAGCCACCCCGTCCCTCCCCCCAGGTACCTAGAGACTCCAGTCTTGCAGAGAACTTTCCTCTAACTCACATCAACAATCCCTCCATTTTTGGTGATGTTTGGGTTTTTCCAAACCTTTTTGATGGAGGGCATTTTCTTACATGGGCCCACTTGGGGCATGTATAACTCAGATAGTGAAATTTCAATCTGCACCAAGCTTGGAGGAATTCTAGACACCGTCAGGGGATGCTTCCCTCCAATTTTCATGTCTCTAAGTATCTTGGGGGGTCATTTTACATTGTGACAAATTAACAAATCAAAATATATCAGTTCATATTCATTAAGGGAAATATATAAATATGAACTGAAGAATTTTGACAATTTGGCCAAATTCATGAGAAAACATGATTCATTTTCCATTTCATCCCCATTTCTAATGAGGATGTGTAGTATGTAGACAGAGAAAAGATTCTGCCCTCCTGACAAAATTCTGCAGCCTGCAGTCCTCCAGTGTAATTGGGTGACATTAAGGAAGGGTAAAACTGTATACTGTCATCTTGCCCATTTAACTTATATGCAGAGTACATCATGCACAAGGCAGGACTGGATGAATCACAAACTGGAATTAAGTTTGCTGGAAGGAATATCAACAGCCTCAGATATGCAGATGATACTACTCTGATAGCACAAAGTAAGGAGGAATTAAAGAACTGCCCAGAGTGACCTCGTTGCCAGATGGGCAGTATAAAAATCCAATAAATAAATAAATAAATAAGGGTGAAACAGGAGAGTGAAAAAAAAATAGGCTGAAGTGCAACTTCAAAAAACCTACGATCGTGGCCACTGATCCCATCGCCTCCTGGCAAATAGAAAGGGAAGAAATGGAGACAATGACAGAATTTATTTTCTTAGGTTCCTTGATCACCGCAGATGGCGATTGAAGCAATGAAATTAAAAGACATCTGCTTCTTGGGAGGAAAGCAATGGCAAACCTAGACAGCATCTCAAAATGCAGAGACATCACTTTGCCAACAAATGTCTGGACAGTCACAGCTATGGTTTTTCCAGTAGTGGTGTATGGAAGTGAGAGCTGGACTATAAAGAAGGCTGATCACCACAGAATTGATGGCTTTGAGTTGTGGTGCTGGAGAGAGTCTCCTGGACTGCAAGGAGATCAAACCTATCCATCCTAAAATAAATCAATCCTGAATGTTCACTGGAAGGACAGATTTTGAAGCTGAGGCTCCAGTACTTTGGCCACCTTGGAAAAGTCCATGATGTTGGGAAACATTGAAGGCAAAAGGAAAAGTGGACTGAAGAGAATGAGATGGTTGGAGGGTGTCATCGATGCAACCAATATGGATTTGACCAAACTCCGGGAGGCAGTGGAAGACAGGAAGGCCTGGTGAGCTCTAGTCCATGGGATCATGAAGAGTCAGACATGACTGAACGACTGAACAACACCAATTTCACTACCAAATGGGGCAGTCATGTCCACCAAGCTAGATGGCTTGAATAGGATAGGAGATTAAAGAAATTAAAGGAACTGGGTTTGTAAGGGTAGCAGTGGTTGCTAGTCTTGGTAGCTGGGGATGGGATTTTCAGAATTGAAAAAAAAAAACCTGCCAGTCCTATAATTTATTTGAACCCCCCTGCCCCCCCTGCTAAATCATGCCATTGGGAACCATCAAACTGGTAGGTGGTAGGGCAGCACTTACTTCCATACTCCACATACAGTGCTTCTTCATACCCTCAGAAAAGTGCCTCTGTGAGAGTTGCGATATTCCCAACCATTGACAAAGGTATATGTGTGTGTAGGGGGGGGGGCGATGAGCTCCAATGGAGGCTGCCCAGGGATTGAATCATGAGATGGCAGTTAATTCCAAAAAACCCATCCCCAGAGGTAGCTGCATTTCCCCTCAAATGCAGAGACACTGTGTGAATACCTGTTGCTGGGAATCACAGTTGGTGAGTCAAAAGAAAATATTTTTTTTACCCAGCATGTTGTTAGTCTGTGGAACTCCCTGCCACAGGATGTGGTGATGGCATCTGGCCTGGATGCCTTCAAAAGGGGATTGGACAGATTGCTGAAGGAAAACTCAATCACAGGTTACAAACCATGATGGAGATGTGTCATCTGCAGGCTTAGAAAATAGGGTACTTCAAGGGCCAGATGCAGGGGAGTGGTATCAGGAAACAAATATCTAGTCTTGTGCGCTCCCAGGCACATTTGGTTGGGACACTGTGAGATACTGGAAGCTGGACTAGATGGGCCTTTGGCCTAATCCAGCATGGCTCTTCATATGTTATTATTGCTTTCATCTTTTGTTTATGGGATTTCCCATAGGCATCTGGCTGGCCATGGAGGTTGAGAGGATGCTGCTGCAGAGAGGTCTCTGTTCTGATCAAGCACAACTATTTTAGTGCCCTTATGATGTTACCAACAAATTCCTTTGGAAGAGAGAACCTGCCCGTAGGGTACAAATGAAGTAGAAGACCTGATTCACTACCTAATCACCTGTCCCTTGTATAAAGGACTTGAGGGCAACCTTGTTCAGTGAGCTAGGCCTTGTACTAGATAGATCTGATGCTTATCTGATAAACTTTTTTTTTACTGGGGGACAGAGTACCATATATCTCAGAAAAAGTAGGCTGTATTGCCTTTAGGTCACACAAATAAATCTCTCTGTCTAGTGCCCTCATTTTATTCTTATGTTCAGAGCCACGGTTCATTTTTTTAAAAATGGTAACACTGTTAAGGGCGTACAATAATTCATTCTGTGACTTTACTTATAGTCTATATCCCATTTATTTTCTTCTCAAACTCAATTTGGACACAGTTTCTGTGGACTTCCATTTTATTTTCTAGAATGCCCAAGGGATTCTGGGAATACTAATAACAGGGAGAAAAAGACGGCTGCTGAAATTGGCTCTAGTGACAGAGATCACCCCTCCTTCAAAACAATGAACAAGTAACAATTGGATAATAAAGAAAAAAGTAACATTCATTCCATATTGCTTTCATTTTGTAACAAATGAAAAGGGAACCAACAGGACTTCATTCAATTAAGTTTTCAATTTGTTCGAAAATGAACGTACACACTTAAACAGTAGGGGAATACTAGAGCCCAGGGAGGTTGCATAGCATTACTTCAAACACAGCTCAGCACTGTAATTTGTGTCTTCAAAAACTGTATGAATTGGGGACCTTCCTGTAAATTCTCCTTGACTTAATAACACCCACCTTCCAAGATTCCAGAAAATGTAGAGAGTGATGCCTACAGGTGAATGTAACATGCACTAAGGTTTAACATTGCATGGAGGAGTCATCTGGAAGTTTATATATGCAACCTTTTTGGGAAGGGAGGAGTCCAACCCATTCATAGGTCAAATCTGATGACACAAGAAGCTTTTAATTCCAAAACTGAATAGTGATTCTTGTAAGATCTGATGCCAACATCAGACATGAAACAAAGAAAGCTAATTTGCAGTTGATAAAAACAAAGGGAGCTGTGACAAACAGTTTAGTTAACAATGGAATCTATTCAATGCCACTGATTCAGAGGGCTGCCTTGAATCATAAATAGGGATGGGCTCCTTACGAAAAGCAACACAGTGTTTCATCATTTTGTAAGGTTTTGAAACGGTATGAAATGAAACAAAACGGCAGACAGCGTGTCATCACAAACAGAACAAAAATGATGTTTTTGGTTCAGTTCCGCTCATCTGGGAAGCCGCCGCCAGATCTCCCTTAAGGCAGGGAGCTGTGATTGGGCGGCTGTTTCCCAGTTCTCACCACTGCCTCCTAGCTGATTTTGACAGCTCAAGCTGATAAAAAAAACAGCTGGGAGGTGGTGGGGACAGGCCATTTAAAAAAGGTTCCAGCATTTGACAGCTCAGCTGGAGCCTTTTTAAAAATGGCCCACTCGCAACAGCGAGCCTCTCACAATGGTGAGCCAGTTGGGTGGTGGGCTGGCGGCTTTTTAAAAACGTGCTGTCGCAACAGCAAGAATGCTCTCGCTGTTGCAGGGGCACATTTAAATAAGGTTCCATCCTTAATTTGCCCAACATAGGAGGGGCAACACCTCAGGACCAGAATAAGCAGTGCACCTTCTCTTGAAGGACAAAGGGCACTCATTCAAAGATGAAGATGTACACATATTAGACAGAGAAGATAGGTGGTTTGGGAGAGGGGTCAGGGGAGCCATTCATGTGAGTATTGAAAACCCCTCTATCAACAAAGATGGGGGGCTTGGGCACAGTCTGTCTGCCACTTCTCAGGCAGTGATTTCAACAATACACAGACAAATCAAAAATACTTCACACCTCCACCACCAAGGCCATAGCTAATGATCCATACTTTATGGGTTTCAGCACCTTAGGCCATTGTTCTCCTAAAGGCCTATAGAGACTATTGACTACCTAATGAGCCTATTCAGGCCATTGTTCATCTTATGAGCCTATTTCAGACCAGGGTGACAAGAGGTCAAAGTGAGCTATAAAATGGAGGAGTCGCAACTAGCTTTCCTCAGACTGATGAAACTGTTTGGATGAGCAGCAAAACATTTCAATATCTCAAGAAAAAAAGTCCAGTTGCCATGATGCAACTTCCCGATAAACTCACCTGGATGACTGAGAATCTTCACAGACATGTTCCAAAATGCAATTTATTTATTTTTACAAAATGTTTGCACAATTTCATATACCGTATATACTCGAGTATAAGTCGACCCGAGTATAAGTCGAGGCCCCTAATTTAACCCCAAAAACTGGGGAAACGTATTGACTCGAGTATAAGCCTAGGGTGGGAAATGCAGCAGGGCCTGACAGCTCTTCCTTTGTGAGCTGGGGGAGTGGTGTGTGATGTTTAAATTTAGTCACTGATGCAAGTGCTTGGGTCAGTGGCTAAAAGTCATTTTAAACATCGCTTGCCGCTCCCCTGTGATGCAGAGGGGGGTCATGAGAAGCAGCATGCAATGTTTGAAATGACTTTTAGCCACAGGTGACTTGCCTCAATAGTTAAAATTATTGACCCGAATATAAGCCGAGGGCCCTTTTTTTCAGCCCAAACTTAAGGCTGAAAAACTAGGCTTATATTCGAGTATATACAGTATTTGACTGCTTGATTGACTGATTTTGTATAATTCATAGGCCACCTTTCTTCTGATGAGTGGACTATAGCAGGCTTACCGCATTAAACCACTACAACAACAAAAAACCCTACACATTAAAAAACAATTAAAGTATAATATAAAAACCTATTAAATGAATGAAAAACATTTAAAACAAAAGCAAGCACACTTAGCTAGATTGATAATAT
This sequence comes from Phrynocephalus forsythii, assembly GCA_029282475.1. NCBI lineage: Eukaryota > Metazoa > Chordata > Lepidosauria > Squamata > Agamidae > Phrynocephalus > Phrynocephalus forsythii. Next base: position 120,978,081 of record JAPFRF010000002.1, on the reverse strand, counting down.
GTGCACACTTTGGGAAGATGGGCAGTATAGAAGTCCCATAATAAATAAATAAATAAATAAATAAATAAATAAATAAATTTTATTTTATTCTCCACTTTGAGTGTGTTTGGTCCAAAAAAGTGCCCATAAAATTTTTAACAACTAAAATACCCCAATTCTAAAATACAGTATTACAGAATAGCAGGACAGCTTAAAGGAATGTAGATATAGATATAGATATAGATATAGATATAGTGGAGCCTTCCTAGGTTGATACACACACACCATCATGCATTTTCCTGTGATCACCTACTTCAGCCCCCTATTGATTATATTTTTGTTCTCATAGAATGTTGCTAAACTAATTCTACTACCAATTCCTATGATTAATTACTGAAATAATAAATCCCTGGATAAGAAGTGTGGATGGGAAATTCAATAGGAACTCTTTTAATAAGCAGATCTTGGTGGGGGGGATCATGGATGCACAAAAATCTTCTCTTCCTTCTCTTGAGGAAAACAAACAGAAAGAAAGTGCCTGTTCTCTTCTCAAAGTCCTTTCCAAGAAGGAAAAATGTTATTGAAGTCACATTATTATTGCTGCCTAGAACCATTCGGGAAGATTCATCCGAGCTGCTTCATGTGATAAGGCCAGATAAAGTCTTATTTAGATTTGCACTAACAGCAAAACTGGCAGGAAAGGGAAGACATGTCTTTCATTGCTGAACAGTGTTTGGATCAGAGCTTGGGGAAGTGTGTGGGGGGGGGGGCATTGCTTTATAGTGCTCTCAGAATGCACCATCTCTGACTGAAGAATGTGAGCGTTCTGGTCCAAAATGTCTGAAGAAGTAGATTAATCTATGAAAGCTCACAATGGAATCTAACAATGATTTATAACAGCATTAAGCTCCCACAAGGTTTTTGAGTGGCTGCCTGCCTGAGGAGGTGGTGAAGGGCTGGTTGGACTCCTTCCTGGATGAAGAACTCTGATGACACATGGTGACAGGGAAGTGGCCTACCGTAGTTGGCCCGCAGTAGGTCCAAGGTCCAAGCAGTGCCATGCTGACAGCTTTGCATGAAGTTGTTAGACACACAAAGCACTCAACTCTACTGTATATATAGGGGAAAAGAACTCCCCCAATAGATGTTTGGATACCCCATCCCCAAATAATTTTGAGCTTGAGCAATATTTCTTTAGACTCGGCATAGGATACAAGAGCTGGCAGATTAAATGAGGTGACACTACCTGGGGTAGGAATGAGATGTCCATAGAAAAGGATCCTGCTCATGAGCCACAATGCCTGTTTCGAAACACATGCTTGCATCCTGTTCTCACTTATTTCCCTTTACCTGTCCTATTGGACCAACTGGCTTGATTTCCATATTCCCAACATGGTCTCTATCCAGACAGATACCTTTGGCTTTCACCAAACAGCTAACAAGAGTCTACGCTGGCCAGCCATGTTGTTGTTGTTGTTGTTGTTGTTGTTGTTGTTGTTGCTGCTGTTGTTGTTGTTGTTTGCTCTTTATTCATTATGTTCCAACTTCCAATATGTTTAGGGAAATAGAGAAAACACAGAGACCAATAAGGAAGTGCTCCATAGGAATCATGTCTAGAAGAATTTGTGCTCTGACACTTCATCCTAGCAAACAAGGCATCAACATTCCTGGCTTCATGTCTTGGAAGGACGTTTGTTTTTGCCAGTAATGTCTCCTCAGCTGTTTTCCTACCATTTTTGTCCAATTCATTTCAAGACACATCTTTACTACCTGGGTGTGCTTTGTCTGCTTCTGCTTATACAAATCTTTCCTCTCTGATGCATTTGCAATTCCGTTCCTGACCAGAACCTTGTTAGTGGTCAGGCAATAAAACTGCCAAATTCATGAGTGAGACAAAGATGCCAGTATTTTAACTTTGCCTTCCTCTATGCCTTCCTCCATGCTTGTGAAGTTTTTGAGTATGAAAGAACCACATGGGAAATATTTTTTAATGTATGAACCAGCTTTTCGAGTTCTTATATTGATTTCAGCAGCTTTACTCCACGGTAAGTGCTTTGAGAGCTGTGGTTATGGCCTGAAATGTGATATTACCCCATCTCCATACACACCCAACAACAACAACAACAACAAAAGCACCAGACACCAGAAGGGAAAGCCAGAAACATGTAGAGACATATTCTTTTAGAATCATATACATATGGCTTTTAGAGGAGAACAGTGTTGAATTAGCCTCAACTTCATTTCTAAGTCAATAAAATTGTTGTTTAAGTTGACTTTGAAATGAAATTCTTTTGGGCTTAAGCCCCGAAAAAGGAGGTGGAGAAGGAAGTGGCTTTGAGATCTTGCAAGGAGTTCATCTTAATGGACCACTCAGCTCATACAAGCTTGTGGTTCATCTGTGCTGTGTAATTATGAGAGAAGGGCTTTGAAGGCGCTTTTAAAAACACACTCAAGTATCTACTGTGTGTGCGTGTGTCTGTGCCCATATGCGCAGCCAAGAGTGAGGGCTTGAAGAAATGACACAGAGAACTGTGCAAGAGTCTGTTCTCACGGTCCTACAGAGCTGGCAGGAAGACTAGACCACTGTAAACAGCATAAGAACATCTGATCCTCCTGCATTTCCAGCCCACTTTCCAAACCAAAATGGCTTGGTAAAGAAAACTAACTTTTGGATGCCAGTTATGGTTGAAGGGTGTCTGGAGAGACCATTCAAGACTTAGTGATTTTGACATCTGTTTGAAGAGTTAACAGAGTCTCAGCAAGGCTACAGCTAGCTAAAATGCTTTTGCGCGGTTTCAAAACATGCTTCCACACAGCTGGGTTGGTTTGGAGCAGCAGAGAAATGGGGAAATGGGATGCTGACATGTGGAAACCGAGCCCTCGGTGGAAGACTGACTGTGTTTCTTCAGGAGGTGTGTCCAAAAGACAAACCATGTACCTTTGCACGGGCAACGCTCCAACATAGTCAAGTTCAACCAGTCATTGTGTAGTGGAAAGACATCAAAAACACAGGAGGGAAAGACTGGAGATATAGAGAAGCTGAAGGAGCCAGTAGAGGCTTGTAATAAGGCAGGAAGAGTTGACAGGTAACTGCAAGGTAAAAGAGGATTGTAACTAAATGAAGGAATGTGTTTTTGGGTCCAGAGTAGAGATGGGCACGAAACGAGCAATTTTTCATTTTCGTTTTTGTTTTTTCATTTTGTTATGAAATGAAATGAAAAACGAATTTTGTCTCCAAAATGAAATGAAACGAACCGAAACAACAGAAATTTTGTCGTGCGTTTCGTTTTCGTTGCGGCAAATGCATTGAACTGTAATGAATGCTAACGAAACAGCAATTTTTTGTTTTCATTTCATTACATAACAAAACGAAAACAATTTTTTTTGCAAAAAATTCACAAAAAATGAAAACAAACCGTAATGGACCCACTAAACGACAAACAACAAATGAAACACCATTTTTTGAGTCGTGCCCATCTCTAGTCCAGAGATTGGAGATTCAATTCCTGGCACCTCCGGAAAAGGCTAGAAGACTAGCCTCTGGAACCCTAACACAGAAGTGAACAATCCAGAGCCTATGGATTCGATGCCCCGGCCAGCACTTTTCAAAAGTAACTTTCCAGGCTCTGCCTTGAGGCATTATTGTTCATTGCTCCAAGTACGCCTTTCAGCCTTGCTCCATGATATAACTGTGTGTGGAGTCAGCACAACTGCTCACGATCTGCCTGGACTGCTGGACAGCTTTAGTTTAAGCATATGCTTTTGATACCCTTAGCAGCTTCCCGTTTCAAATGAAAATATTTGGTCACATTGATTAACTGGGAGCTCCATCAAGTTAGTAACACCAGGTATATAAAAGGCCCTTTGAAAACTGAAAGTCTATCCTTGTGTGGGTCACCTATTGATGGAGTCCAGATGGAAATGTGACTCTTAAGGTCAGGTTGGTTTTGACCTGGGCTCCTCTTTGGAAGGACACGTTCCCAACCATCAACATCATACATCTCACACCACACTGCCATGACACCAGAGAAAGGGGTTGAATTCTCAGTGTGTAGGCTCCTTAGGGAAAAAAAAAAAACCCTCAGAGAATTCCCTTCCCTGCAAGCATGTTTCTTGCAGACTCAAAATGGCAGCAGTTTTAGCAGACTCCATTCCCCTTGCAGGAAACGGGCTCTCCTTTTTCATTTTAAGTGCTCCCACTCCTGTGATTTATTGATTGATTTGTGTTTTACTTGACTTGACAGGAGGAGGTTGATCAAACATAACATGGCCTGGATCTTGCTGACTGGAATGGGCTGCAGACACTTGCTTCTGCTTGCTGCCTGTCCCATAATTTATCTCAAACTGCACTGTAAATCTCTCTTTGTCCTTGAAGGGAATTCCAGGAGGGGAGAGAGAGAGAGAGAGAGAGAATGAGAGAATGAGAGAATGAGAGAGAGAGATTAAGAGGAAAAAGGTCTGCAAATCTGCTGGAAGTTTTTCAGATAAAGTGTACATATTTTAAAATCTGGAAATTTTGCAAACTGAACAATTATCCATGCCTGGAATAACAATGCACATTGTACTGAAGCTTGAAGAAGTTACTTTTAGGCAAGCTCTCAACTAGAATTAGCTCATCAAATCAAGAGAACACTAAGCAAGCATTGACTCAACATTTATTTTAGCAGTTCAGCAACTGGTTTACTTACTTTATTACAATTGAGACTACCCTAGTGTCAATTTATGTGTCATTTTCCTCATTTTTCAGTTTTCTGAGAGGAAAAATGCCTCCAAATTGGAAGGGCTTTTTTCTCCCTCTGGAGAGCTTAAAGCAGGGGTGTCCAAACTTTGGCCCTCCAGATGTTTTGGACCACAACTCCCAGAATTCCAAGCCTAGATTGCCAGTGACAAAGGACTGTGGGGGTTGTGTTCCAAAACATGTGGAGGGCCGAAGTTTGGACACCACGGGCTTAAAGGCTTCAACAAAGGATCTAAATGTATGATTTCTCAATTTTCCTGAATTATCTCCAGCCTCTCCCAGATTTATTCTGATGGTGTGGTCATCAACCCCCCACACATCATGGTGCAGGGGTGCCCAAACCTTTTGTAAGGAGGGCCAGATTTGGTGGCTGAGAATGTGTCAGGGGCCAGTTGATCCCCGACCCTGCCACCCCACTGCAAGCCCCACCCACTGACCCATAAGCCTCACCCACTGACCCCTTGCAACCCCACCCGCAGGAAGGAAGGCGGGGACCAAGGGAGGGAGGGAGGGAGGTGGAAACCAAGAGAGGAAGGAAGGAAGGTGGGGAACAACGAAGGGAGGGAGGGAGGGAGGGAGGGAGGTGGGGACCAAGGGAGGGTGGGAGGAAGGAAGGAAGGTGGGGACCAAAGGAAGCACAGGGAGCCGTGGCCACAGGTCGCCCCTTGGAAGAGGTGATCTGTGCGACCTTGCACCCCCCCAAGCTCCCCAGCAGTGGTGACGGCTCGCCCACCAGCCCACCCCAAAGCTCCTTGGCGGTGGCAGAGGCCCGCTGGTCTGCCCACCCCCACACTTTCACCTGCAGTACCGGTGGCGGCAGACCGCCCGTCCGCCCAGCCGCACAAGCTTCCCAGCGGTGTCAGTGTTGGCAGATTTTTTTAAAAAAATGGGGCAAAGGAGGGGGAGGGAGGGGCAGGCCAGCCAGCCGTGGGCCACTCAGAATGGCCTGACGGGCCGGATTTGGCCCCAGGGCCAGACTTTGGGGAGGCCTGTCATAGTGGGACTTCGAAATGGCCCTCACAGCAAGGAAACAATAACCTAGGGACCTCTATACTTATTCCCAAAGGCTGCTACAGATAAAATTCACAGACAGCTACTGAGGATCCTAAGATCAGCAGCATCCCGTTCCATCGCAAGACTTCAGGGCCACAATATAAGACTAAGAAGTAAGTCCTTGTCACATTACAGAGGCACCGCAGACAAAGGATGGGAAATACACAAAGCTTTATTTATTTATTTTGGACTTCAGATTCCATAATTCTCCATTCTGTGTGTGCCACTTGACAGATACTTAAATGTGGCTCACCTGGAAAAAAGGCCTAGCTAGGAAGGCTTTGAAGTTTACCTTAGGCTTAGCTCTGCCCCAGCTTCCTGGGTGGAAAGGGAGCTGCCCCACTGCAAGATGGGTGCTTCCTTTCTAAACATGAAAGCAGGATAGAGCTATGACTAAGCTAAGCTTCAATGCTTTCTCTATTAGATCTTTTGTCCAGCTGAGCCACGGTTAGGACTTGTAGGTGTAGGTCTGTCAGGTGGGACCCATCAAATGAAGAATGAGGGATGTGGTGTCTTTCAAAGAAATCTAAAACTTCCAGGGCTGGGATGAAACATACATACAAACACCTTTACATACAGCCAATGAGCCCTGCCATCACCTGGGAATGTGGAGAGATGGGTTCCTGTACAGATATGCAAATCCAGCAATTAAACTCTGCTCTTCCAGAACCAATTGCCTTGAGAAGCATCTCTGTACCCAGAAGCAGGAAGAAGCAGAGCACTTTCCTGAGACTATGGCATCATCTTAATACCTGGAAAGCATAACTACAACAACAAATTCCAATAAGCAAACTGAAAGAATGAGCTATGAGCAGGATATGTCTGATGAGGTGGTCCATTCATATTTCTTAAAGTCAGTATCACTATGATAATATTGGAAAAGACACACTGTCTGGATGTAGCACTGTAAGGCCTCAGTCACCTCCAAAGCACTTTGAACATGAGATCAATCAAGCTGAATTAATTAGACATGGTTTTTGCAGTCTAAGCCAGAAGATGTTGGGAGACTATCACATATGTCTTCAGCTTGGTGAATCATGCAAGTTCTATAGTAATGGCTTAGAATCACATTGGGTTAGGTCACATAGAGATGGGCATGGATCAGAAAAACAGTGTTGCATTTTGATTCATTATTAGACATGGGCACGACTTGGCGAAATTGTTGTTTCCATTTTCGGTTATCGTTTCCGTTACATAACGGAAACGGTAACGATAATTAAGCCGTCAGAACTCAAACTCGAACCGAAAAAAGAAAAATTTGGTCGGGTTTTTTGTTTCTGTTTGTGGCATCGCGGTGATCGCACGATGCGAAGCACAGAAAAAGTTTTTAAAAGTTTTTAAACTCCCCGACTCCTGGCCAAAAAAGCAGGCAAAAATATGCCTGCCTGAGGCTTTGCCACCTACCAGATGGGTGGTTTCTGGGGGGTCCCCGGCCTTCCCCCCCTCTTCTGTCCTGGGCTGCTTGCACCAGGCTGGGGGGGTCATCTTCGTCGTCTGTCTCGCTGCATGCCATGCGGAGGGGGGGATCCAAAATGGCGACCACAATTTTCTTTTGAAATCGTGGTCAAAAAACACACCAAATCACCACAGAAACATGTGAAATTTATTTATTTTAAATGCCTGAATTTTTATAGTAGCAGCAGTGGGTTTTTTTATAGCAATAAAACGTCGTATTGATTTTATATTATTTTATTTTTTATTTTTTTAGACCTGCCCATTTGGGCTGGGCATGGGATGGGACCATGCAATTTTTTTGAACCATTCCACCAATGGCATCGCCAGGTTTTTGACTGACACTTCTGGATGTCTCAGAGGGCATAAAAAGCCGAGGCACCTTCCCCAGAAATCGCAGTCGGGTGTATGGATGTGGTTGAGGGAGGAGGGCTGGCTGCTGGTGCTGGTGTGATCTGATCGAGATTGAGGAGGGAGGCTGGAGGCTTTAGGATTTAAGTTAGGCAGGCAAGGAGGGAATTGAATTTAGAAAATAATGTCTTTGATTCCCTGCAGCTTTGTCTGCTGGAGGGAATAGCAGTTTATTCTTTATTTCTTCTCTGGCAGTTTGAGGATTTTTTTCTGATATTGGATAAAGGGGGAGGTTCGACTGGGAGTGGGAGGTGTGGATTTATTTTAAAAATATATTATATACTACCATTTATTTTCTATTTTCCCAACTTCACTTTGCTTGCACACACACACATTTGGGGTGCAAGCCAAGAACAGAACCTCTATCCTAAGTGATATCCTAACTGCCCACGTCTGCCCCCCCATCTGGCCCCCGCCACCGCCACCCACCCGCACCTCCCCATGGCCCCCGCCCCCGCGGGACACCCTGGAAAGTCCCGCTAAATCGTGGTGGAAACGACGGACAAACAACAAATGGTCGCGACAAACCGACGAAAAGACCCGTTCCGACAAACGAAAACTCGAAATGTCATTTTTTCTGGTCGTGCCCATGTCTATTCATTATTCATCAAAGTCAACAAATCACAGATTTACATTTTTTTTGTGATGAATCCATTAACTGTACATTTTTTACTTTAAAATTCTATAAACTGGCCCCAGGGGAACCTAGAGATACCAAAAATTTCATGGAAGGTTCCCCTGACCCTGCTCTACAAGCCTTACATGTTTGGTGAAGTTCTGGATATCCAAATATGCACCCACAAGAAAAAATGACTATCATTATGGATGCCTAAGGACAACCTCCGGGTTGGAGAGATAGGCAGGATATCTCTCAATGCCATTTTGGGAGAATCATAAGCAGGTGAAGACATCTGCTTGGGAATACCCTGAACCAAATGGTGAGCCACTGTGTGAGACAGAATGCTGGACTGGATGGGCTGTGGCCTGTTCCAGCAAGGCTGCTCTTATGTTCTTATTTTCTTATGTTCACCCAGGAAAGTGCGCCTTTCCACCTAGAAACACCAAAATTGCAGAGAGGCTTCTTCCAGCTCTCATTTACAATCCCTCCAAGTTTGGTGAAGATTAGGGTTCAGACATCTGAGTTATACATTCACAAATGCCCTCCCAGGAAAGTGCCCTCTAGTAGCTGCCTTGGGAAAAACCCAATCTTCAGCAAACTTGGAGGGACTGTAAAGAAGAATCAGAAGATCCGTCTCTGCAGTGTTGGTGTCTCTAGATGCCTTGGGTAGGACTGACAAATCAATGAATCAAAATCACTTAAATGCCATTGATTTGCATGGATATGAATCAACGAATTCATGATTTTGACAAATTTTGCAATTTGTTTCTTTATTCATACCCAGCTCTGCACATAAATAGAATTATTTGAAACTTGACAGGGAATCAACTGATTCTTTTTTGTCAACTAATAGTGGTTTACATCTGATCAGGAAGTGAGGGGGGCAATAAGTTTTTGATTCTTGATGGTAAGAGCAAACTATTTCCAAAGTTTTATTCCCGTTGGATGCAATTATGAGAATGTCAGAATTTATTTTTTGAAATTATGAGGATATTTGGATTTAAATAAAAATAATTTCAGGATTTATAAAACAGGATTATGGATTTTCTGTGCAATAGCTGTGATTTGCACAAAATGCAGATTTTTGTTTAAAAATGCAAAATAAAAGTTTGTGCAAAACACAATTTCTCACACATAGTTTTTGCTTGCTTGTTTGCTTATGATTTGTTTTTGTTAAAACTGCTATGGTTGAAAAAAGTTGGTCTTTTTACACTTGAGAAGATCTGAACAATTTTATTTGCCACCCGCAAGAGTGTTTTGATTTGTTGAGACAAATTTTTTCACTGAGAACGAAAACTGAGAATTGGGGTCAATAAATCTGACTTTCTTGCTCCCCACCACCACTCTTTCAAAATAATGCCATGTTTAAACTGTCTACAATACAACTCTCGTAGAAAATAAAGCCACTCAACAAAGCTCATCGATGTTGATCTACCTGGAATATAACTTGAGGCCTTCTCGTTTTGAGGATTGTGATAGGAATAATATAGACTCATGGCAATTCCAGCAAGGGGCATTGTTGTGACCTACAAAACCATCTCGCAGTCTCTCAATACAATATGTTGCAGCTATATTAAAAATCTCCATTTTTACTTTTCGAGGTTTCAAGTTTTGGGGACAGAGCCCTAGAGTCTGTCTACATTTCTCAAATGAAACAAAACAAAACAAAACAATGTGCATTATTTTAATTTTAGCCAACTCCAGTCATGTGTTTAATGAGTAATTTCCTGCTTTTCTACAGAGTAATTGAAATGCTCTCTTTTAAAACTGGGTGTAATGTTCACAATGGGCTTAAGTTGAATATCAGTGTACTGATATATAAACAGCCCTCTGGTAACTGTGTATTTCAACTTGCTCCCTAAGAAAACAATATGACTCAAGAAATACCCACTTTGAAGTTCACTATGTTAATATGAAGCTCAGTATTGTTTTTTAACATGGGTCAAATTCCCCCTTTTTTGGCTGTGTGACCAGGCCCTGACAGAGAGTTCCCTATGTCCCTTAAAATCCCCAACTGGAAGCAGCTAGACTGAAAATAGCCATTTCAATGCCCAGAAATTTCACCCCCAAGTCCTCTCAAGGTTGCCAGGCCTAGAACATGTGTGAGCAAGTTATAGTTGACCTATTTTAGGTTTGGGGCTTTCAGATTTCCTGGACTTCAACCCCCCAAAATTTGCCAGGAATTATCCTCTGCCAGAATTTGGCAGGCTGTTGCCAAGAAATTTAAGGATTAGAAATATACATTGTGTCATCATCTTTGTAACAATCAGCCATTTGTCCTGTGCTTGCTATATGCACATATTTTTATTTTAAAAGGGAAAGAATTACAGCTTAGCACAGAGACAGTTTGTGTACTTTAGGACACTTCAACAAGAAAGAAAAAAAAATAGCACTTTTGGGTAAAACATATTTTGGGACTTGAACATTCACTGTCAAGTTGAGACATTCTAAATTGACAAGAAAGAAAAATGTAGTGAGTCACCCTTGTTGTTACTGCGAGGCCACGTTGTACTCAAGTTCCCATTAGCCCTGTAGTACAAGGATATATGATGGGAGTCAGGGATGTTGCCAAGTCTTTATTTTTTAAAAAGATTATTATTATTATTATTATTATTATTATTATTATTATTATTATTATTATTATTATTATTATTATTATTATTATTATTATTATTATTATTATTAAATTAACCACATTAATAAAATGCAACATAAAATTTACATTCTATCTAAACAAATTACATTCAAAAAATAACACAAAAACATGGTGCTCTCTTCACCCTGGGGACTTCTATATCTTTCTTTTCCCCCTCCCTCCTTATACCTGGCTTTCAATTCATCATTTACCTGCCCCCACATCCCTTCCAAAAATACATATAATCTTGGCTTGGTTTCTTCTCTTTTTCTTTTTAATTAATACATCTTATAGGTCCAACTCCCTATTCCAAAACCTTGAGTCCTGCAGATGCTCATTGCAGAGACAGCGGGTTGGCTTCCCGTCCTGGTACTGGTTGTTGCCTCTGTACATGTGCCGACCTATCATCTGAGGAATGGGTCCATGGGTGGAGTCAGCAGCCAGTTCCTGGAAGGGAAGCTAGGGTCCCTTCGGGGAGAAAGGCATAGAAATAAAGTATTATTATTATTATTATTATTATTATTATTATTATTATTATTATTATTATTATTATTATTATTATTATTATTATTATTATTATTATTGCCTCTGAGGATGGTAGCAAGAACTGTAAGGGAGGCACCTACCTAATGTGTGTGTATTGTGTCGTTACAGTCACGACCAATTCTTCGTGACCCCATGTCCATGGAGTTTTCTTGGCAGGGATACTGGAGTGGCTTGCCAGTTCCTACTCCAGGTGCCTACAGCACCTGGTATTCCCTGGTGTTTGTCCATCCAAGTACTAAGCAGGGCCGACCCTGCTTAGCTTCTGAAATCAGGCAAGATTGGATGTGCTTAGGGCAATTGGGCAGCCCGCCCCCACCTAATAGGAACTCAATAACCTGACTTGGAAAAATTGGTCTGAGGCATGTGTACACTCCAGTATTCCTGCCAAGAAAACTCCATGGACATGGAGTCACAAAGAGTTGGTCATGACTGTAATGACACAACACACACAACATGAGTTGAGTCAAATTCCTCTAAACACAAGACCGAGTTGAGTTCATGTCCAGTTGCCAGTGTGACCTAACTTTTAGAGCAGTACAGCAATGGAACCGATTACCTCATGAGGTGGTGAGTGCTCCAACACTGGGGACATTCAAGGGAAATCTGGGCAACCAAGCCCCCTTCCAACTTCACTATTGCATGATTCTATGATTCTTGACTGTGACTTGAAAGTCCCTATCCTTGATTTCCACACTGGAAAGGTGAAGGTTCCTCAACTCCACAATAGATCGTACTGGATTAGATGAGTAATAATCTGTCATGGTATAAATGTGTGCTCTCTTGCTTCTGAGAGATCAGGTTGCTCGATCATCTATTCTGATACTGTTAATGTAAACACTTTTACATGAGGCCCGGTTGCATTTCTTTAAAAAGAAGGTGTCAAGGAATAAGCATAGGAGCTCCCCTATAAATTCCTGCACTGAGATATGGTCCCTCCTGAAGGTAAGTGGAGCCTTGTGCCTTTGTAAAATCCCCTATAATGGGCCTGAACTGCCACCTCCTGAACTTATGAACTCAGGAGTTGCTTTGCCTTGATATAATAATGTCTTTGTTTTCAGAGTGTGCAAGGAAGCATGATTTAGCTGTAGTTACACACATTTAAGTTTCATTAAGTTTAATGGGGGAGTAAAGGTGGTGTTTAACTCTCCAACTGAAATCAATCAGAATTAAAAGGGCTTTTGCTGGATTGTGTCAGGTGTTAAAACGTTTAATGTCAACCAGATTCAAATGAATATTTCCTTAGATCATGTATGCTTTGGGAGTTCTCAGTGCAGCAAGATTGTTAATCTAGTATTCATTCAATTTAGAGAATGGTTTTGACTTTGATCAGCATAATGTGCTCAGTGGGCCCATGACTCTACATGTTGGGTGATCTGGTCTACATCCTCATGATCTGGATTTAGTAGTCCACAAGTTATGGAAAAATTCACCTGGGCTATCCATCTCTCTCTCTCTCTCTCTCTCTCTCTCTCTCTCTCCTCTCTCTCTCTCTCTCTCTCTCTCTCTCACTCACTCACTCACTCACTCTCTCTCTCTCTCTCTGTGTTACAAAGATATTGCTAAAAATTGTGTCATTAAAAAAACTACATCCATATGGGCCAATAATATCTAACTATAGGGTAAAGTCTAAATCAAATTAGGTTTTCCTCCTACCACATTGGACCCACTGAATCTATTACCTAAATCCTTTTGTGTACATATGCTAGTAGAGATGGGCATGAAATGAACTTTTAGTTCAGAGTTGATTTAGAATGAAATGAACCAAACCGAAAAAAATTGGTTCTTTAATGGCACCAGAGATGTCTCCTATCTGGTGCTGGTCCTTCCTGGAGGTCCGGTCTTCCTATCTGCAGGGAGGGCCATGTGGTGGGCAGTTTTTTAAAAAATAAAACTAAAATTTTAAATTTTTTAAATAATTGTAAAAATTTAAAAGGAGCACTGACCCGGCCCTGGCTTGCAGCCAGCAAAAAAAAAAAAAAGCCAACCGGCCCACACTACAGCTGTAGCACGGGCCACATGGTTGGCAGTAAAAAAAAATACAATAAAAATAAAATAAAATAAAATAAAATTGGCACTTGAAAAACAAAAATTAAATTAAATTAAATTAAAAAAGGAGCGCTGGCCCCAGGGGTGGCCGGGGTGGCACCCTAAAATGAAGAAAAAAAAAAAAAAAAAAAAACTAGTACTGACCCGGCCCCAGGGGCCATGTGGTTGGCACTTGAAAAAAATTTAAAAAAATTAAAAAGGAGTGTCGACCTGTCCCCAGGGGTGGCCGGGTCGGCGCCTTAAAATAAAGAAAAAAATACTTTAAAAACCCAGTGCCAACCCGCCCTCAGGGACCACACGGACAGCGCTTGAAAAAAAAAAGAGGCGCTGGCTTGGGGCCAGTGCCTCAAATAGCCCCTGCCATAGGGGCCAGGACCACCCCACCATCACTGCCGCCACCATTGCTGCACTGTAAGGATGATATGTTGATGATTGAAGATGATGATGATGATGTGGATGATGAGGATGAGGATGCTGCCAGTCCAATTTGTGCAGTTGTTGTCAACATCTTTTTTTATTTTTTATTTTTTGGAATGTTTTTTCCCACCTTCAGGCTGTCAAATGATTAGATCGCACAAAGCGGGAAAACAAATAATGAATCAACAAACCAACAAAATGATTTTTCAAAAATTCATTAAAAATGAACTGAACTAAACCAAACCCTAAAGCAAACCAAACTAAAATGAATCACCATTTTTTTCAGTTCATGCCCATCTCTATATGCTAGCATAGCTCACACAGCATAATTCTTGAAGGCAAATACTTCTAATAAGAGAAACTATCATACAAAAATATCAGTTGCATACTTAGTTGTATGACTCAGTATGCTGGTTTTGGAATTCTGATCATGGCTACAATTGCAGTCATCTTTGCACATGCCCAGAATGTCAGAATAAAACCTAGGAAATACGGTCAATTACTGTATGATCATTCAGGGTTCTTTTTATTCTGTATCTTGAGCTAGTACTAAAGAGAATTCCACGCACAGGTAATGAATTGAATCTTACAAACAGCATCCTGTCAGTAGGACTTTTACTGATTTTTGAGTAGAATTTTTGCATTCATCCATGTGCAGAATTTGGAATTTTTGGCACAGCCTTCCTCTTAAGGCCTGGAACAGTTTTTAGTGGAATTCACATAACCTGCATCCAATTATCTAGGGCTTTAAAAGCATTAGCATTTTAAACTGGATCCTGAAATGAACAAATGACCAAGGCAAATGGTGCAACACGAGCATCATGTTCTAAATGATTGGCTCCATCAAGTATCTGACTTGCTCCATTCTACACCACGTGCAATTTCTGAATGATCTTTAAAGGCAGAGGTAAGTGGCAATTAGGATTCAGAGAAAGGACCAAAAGGAACTTGCTGTTCTAAAAGGGAGGGTGATGGACAATCTTTATTAAACCAGGCCAGAATTTTTGCTTGAGTCAACTCTAAGTCACAAAATTATTTTACGTTTTCCAGTCACTTCTGGTTCACAGAAAATTATGTCTGAGGCCTCCGAGGGCCTTTTTAGGCTTGTCGGAGGCCTCAGAAATGGTTTCCAGAAGTGACTTCTGGTTCACAGGGAAACCATTTTGGGGTCTCCAGAAGGCCCAGGAAGCAGTGCCAGTCCTGGGGTATGTAAGGGAGTCCTGAAATAGGCCTCCCCCCCTTACTCCAGGGGACCTCTTTCATATACTATAGTCCCGCGATATAGTGGGACTGCAGTATATGAACCGTGAATGGGTGGGGGACCACCAGAAGTCACTTCTGGTTCACAGAAAATTATGTCTGAGGCCTCCGAAGGCCTTTTTAGGCCTGTCGGAGGCCTCAGAAATGGTTTCCAGTGATCCAAAAGTCACTTCCAGTTTACTGGAAGTCACTTCCGGTTCACAGGGAAGCCCTTTTGGGGCCTCCAGAAGGCTCAGGAAGGCCCTCACAGGCCCGTCTAGGGCAGCACCAAGCTAGGGGTAAGTACAAGGGCCCCCAGCTAGGCCCTCCAGGCCTGACCCGACCTGCATCCACATATCATGGATTTTCAATTATTGCAGGTCAGGTTGGGTCCCTAACCCCCACGATAGGCAGGGAGTCACTGTCCTCTCCCTTTCTTTTCAGTGATATAGCAATTTGTATCAGAAATCATATTTGTTTTCATCTAATCTGGAGATTCCAGTGCCTTGGAGGTTGGGATATATAAATTCAAATAAGTCAATAGATCTATGCATGCATAAATTGATAATGAAAGCAGATGTAGATGCTTTTCAGAATAGTCAAAAGTCTGCTACAAGCTGACCCATGGGCGGATAAAACAGACCACTCTGTATCTCTCTGCGAAGAATTTGCACAACACTTTGCAGGCAAAATTGAACAGATCCGGGCTACCCTGGATGTTGCTATTGATCCAGAGCCTGTAAATAAAATGCCCTGCCCTGTTTGCCCTGTATTAATGGATGGGTTTCAGCTCCTACAGCCAGATGATGTGGTCAGGACCCCTGGGCAGGTGATGGCCACCATGTGTGTGTTGGATCCTTGCCCCTCATGGATCATAAAAGCTGCCAGAGAAGGCATGACAGACTGGTTAGGAAGAGTAGTGAATGCCTCCTTACAACAGGGCAGGATTCCAGCAGGCTTAAAGGAGGCAATAGTAAAACCACTGCTAAAAAGCCCTCCTTAGATCCAGCGATATTGAACAATTACTGACCAGTATCGAATATCCCATTCTTGGGGAAAGTCCTGCAATGGGTTATGGCTTCGCAGCTCCAGAGGTTCATGGATGACATAAACTACCTAGAGTCATTTCAATCTGGCTTCAGGCCTGGTTATGGGACAGAGGCGGCACTGGTTGCTTTGGTAGATGACTTATGGAGGGAAATGGATAAGGGATCTGTGTCCATTTTGGTTTTGCTAGACCTCTCAGCTGCTTTTTACTCTATAGACCATGGCATCCTCTTGACTCGACTCTCTGAAATGGGAATTGGGGGTATATATAAGCAGAACACTTTACTGCATTAAAGTGGCTTTGATCATTCCTGCAGGAAAGAACACATAACATTGTGCTAGGTGATTCGTGTTCGACACTGCTGCTGACCTGTGGAGTCCCCCAGGGCTCTGTTTTGTCTCCTGTTATTTAACATTTATATGAAACCACTGGGGGAGATTATCAGGACTTTTGGGGTTAAATGCCACCAGTATGCTGATGACACCCAGCTCTAACTCTCATCACCTCCAGATTATGAGCGTGCTACTATCTCAACTTTACATGAGTGTTTAGCTGCAGTAATGATCTGGATGAGGATGAACAAAATGAAACTAAACCCAGGCAAGAAAGAGGTGCTTCTGATCAGTTGAAAGGGAGAATAAGAAATAGGGATGCAACCTATTCTGGATAAGGTCTCCCTCCAATTAAAAAAAGAGGTTCGCAGCTTAGGGGTGCTCTTGGACTCATCCTTGAGCCTAGATGCCCAGGTCACAGCTGTGGCCAGGACTGCATTTGCAAAATTAAAACTACTTACGCTAGTTATGCCCATTCCTTGAGAAACCTTCTCTGGCCACTATGGCCATGGTCACACCTGGGTTTTGATCCTAATATTCTGAAGGTCCAGCTTTTCTTCTTCGTCCCATCACGTGATTTAAATGTGGGACAAGAGTTCCCACATCAAAAGCTGTTTCTTTTTATTTTAAAGTGCAGTTCAGCCCCCTTGGCCAGCAGGTGGAGCTAGCATTTGAAAAAAAGGACCACCTGGCTGGGGGAAATTAAAACTTGTAGTACCGGATAGAGCTTCCTGTTTCTCCAAAGGTGAAAAGCAATTAAAAAAAACATAGCCCATCGGCCCCAGGAACAGCAGGTTGGTGCTATGAAAAAAGAAAGAAAAAGAGACCCGGATCATCTGTGTGGTCTCACAGTGTCTACCTTCTTAAAAGCTGGATTTTCAAAGCGAGGCAAAAATTTCCCTACCTCTTGGGTGAGTCACAGAAACCTCGCTTAAGGGATCATTACTGGGTTTTCTTTTTTCTTTTTTTCCAAAAAGCCTGGTGGCCATGGGGATGGCATTTTTAGTCACAGGTTATCTGGTAATTTAAACTGCTTTTAAAGGGGTGTGGGACCGGGGCCTATGACGCATGCCCTAGTGACATCCTGGTTAGACTACTGTAATGCGTACTACGTGGGACTACTGATGAAAAGTCTCAGGAAATTTCAATGGGTCCAAAATGCAGCAACCAGACTGCTGACTGGGGTGGGGTACAAAGCTCACATTACACCCCTTTAGAGAAACTCCACTGGCTACCTACCAATCAGCTATCGGGCACAATTCAAAGTGATGACCTTAACCTACAAAGCACTGTACGACCTGGGTCCTAGCTATCTCAAAGATTGAATCTCACAGTATGAACTGACTCGAGTGTTAAGGTCATCACAGGTATGTCTTGTGGGAACACATGAAAGGGCCTTTTCGGCAGCTGCACCCAGACTCTGGAACTCCCTCCCACCAGAGGTGAGGACTCATCTCTGATGTCTTTCCGGAAACAGGCAAAGACCTTTCTTTTCAGGCAAGCTTTCCCTAAACAATGGACTACCTATTATGTGACCTTTATATGAATCAACCATACATGATCACATAGAGATTATGTTTACATATATTTTTAAAATTTTTATAATTTTATTATTATTATAAATAAATAAAAAGGAAACCTTACATAGAAATACACCTCATTACCAATCTTGATCTCAAATCTAAATATAAATTCAGTCTACTATGGGTCAGAGTCTATTAGCGCCTTTTTTCTCATAGAAAACATATAGAGGTCTCCAGCGTTCTCTTGCCTTCTGTAGGTCTTTCTCCTTGAGTATTTCTGACAAAATGTCCATTTCTGCTGTTTCCAAGTATCTGTCCAAAAGCTCATGTTGTTCCGGTAAGTCCTTTGTTTTCCAGTATTTTGCCAACAGAATCCTAGCTATAGTTAACATATACATTAATAAATGTTTCTTATTATAATCTTTAATTTCCGGCATAATATTTAACAAAAATATTTCTGGCTTGAATGGTATCATACAACACAATATTTTCTGTAACATCTCATGTACTCTTTTCCAATAGTTTTTAATCACTGTGCATGTCCACCACATGTGATAGAAAGTCCCTTCTTTCTCCGTACACTTTCAACATTTATCAGATCCGTTTCCAAACATTTTCACTAATTTTTGTGGTGTTATATATCACCTATAAAACATTTTATATATGTTTTCTTTCAATCTAGTCGCTCTGATATACCTAATATTAACTTCCCATAGTTGTTTCCAGTTATCTATATCAATATTATGTCCTATATTCTGAGCCCACTTAATCATACAATCTTTAACTATCTCATCCTCAGTTTTACGCTCCAATAGGTGTTTATACATTTTCCTAATAAATTTCTCTTCACTCCCCAAAACAATATATCAAATTCAGTTTTCTGCGTATAAAAACCTTCTTTTTTATCTTTACTGAACCTTGATTGCAACTGTGAATTTGCCCACCAGTCTAATATAATATTTTGTTTTTTTAATTCTTCCTCTGTTTTTAATTCAGTCTTACTATTTAATATATCTTGATATCTACCAAATCTCATCTCAGTCATCAAATTTGGGTGTGTGAAGGCTTCTATCAGGGACACCCAACCTGGGATCTTTCTATACATTTGTTTTTTAATATTCTCCCATATTCTCCATAAAGCCTTCCTAATCATATGATTGCTAAAGTTTTTCTGTTCTTTTGCCTTCTCCTACCATGCAAACTCATGCCATCCCAGATTCAAATCATGGCCTTCCAATTTCCAAACTCTTGGGTTTTCTAAGAGAATCCATTCTCTTACCCATCCCAGTGCACAAGATTTATAATACAAATCCCAATCTGGAGCTCCCAATCCTCCTCTGCTTACACCATCTTGTAAAGCCTTCTTCCCAATCCTCGCTTTCTTTCCCTGCCAAATAAACTTCAGAACCAATTTATCCATTTCAATAAAAATGCTCTTTTCATTATTGCTGGTATCATTTGGAATAGAAACAGCACTTTAGGTAACACATTCATTTTAATGACTGCAATTCTCCCCATTATTGATAAATGCATCCTACTCCATTTTTCTAAGTCTGATCGAATACCCATCATAGTTTCCAAATAATTATCTTGATATACTGTACTTGCTTTTTTTGTTATTTTGATTCCTAAATATGTTATGGACTTCTCTTCTTTAAAATTAGATCTTTCCAACAATATTCTTCTTTCTTCTATTCCCATATTCTTAGTTAGTATTTTTGTCTTTTCTTCATTTATTTTAAGACCAGCCCTCTCTCCAAATTCCAGTACCTTTTTTTCCATAACTCTACTGAGTTGATTGGGTCTTCCAATATAAAAACTACATCATCTGCGTAAGCCTGTAACTTATATTCCTCTTTATTTTCAAACCTTGTATCTCCTTTTGGTCTCTTATTTTTTGATTTAGTACTTCTAATGTCAATATAAATAACAAAGGTGACAGGGGGCAGCCTTGTCTAGTTCCTTTTTCAATTCTAATCTCTTATGTAAGCTCAGTATTAATTTTTATTTTGGCTCTTTGCTGTGTATATATAGCTGTTATATAATCTCTAAATCTTTGGCCAATTCCTATATATTCTAGATGCTTTAACATAAAATTCCAATTAACATTATCAAACGCTTTCTCCGCATCTAAGAATATCAAAGCTGCTTGTTTTTCTGAATGGGCCTCATAGTATTCTAATACATCCAATATTGTCCTCATATTATTACGTATCTGACGTTTTGGTAAAAACCCTGTTTGATCTTGATGTATTATTTGTACTAGAACCTTTTTTAATCTGGCTGCCAATATAGAAGCAAAGATTTTATAATCTGAGTTAAGCAATGATATTGGTCTGTAATTTTTATTTCTTTGGGGTCAGTTTTCTCTTTATGAATTATGTCTATTGTTACCTGCGTCCATGTTACTGGGATTTCCTTCTTTTCCAATATCTCTTCTAGTAATTTTTGGTATGGTAGAGTTATTGTATCTTCTAATTCCTTATAAAATTCAATTGACAAACCATCCGGACCTGGTGCCTTGCCACTCTTCTGCCGTTTTATTGCATCCACAATCTCATTATGAATGAAAGGAAAAAGAAGGACCAAAAGAAATGGGAAAGATCAATCAACCCAACTGGGCGAGGAGGAAAGACCTGGAACAAGGAAGGAATTTAAAAGAAGAGAGGAAAGGTTAAAGGATAGTAAAAAAAATAGTCAGAATGAATAGATAGATCCAAGTAATCTCATTAAATATTAATGGTCTTAACTCAGCCCAGAAACGGAAGAGGACATTTTATCAATTAAAGAGATTAAAGGCTGACATCATATGTTTGCAGGAAACACACATCAGGAAAAAGGATGAACACATTCTAAAATATCCAAAAATTGGGCAAGTTTTTACAGCATCTGACCAAAAAGAAAAAAGGGGGGGGGTTGGTGATTTATGTTAAAAAAGAATGGAACCCAAAATTAGTCTTTGCCTCCAATAATGCTAGAATTTTAATGATAGAAATACACAGAGAAGGCAAAAAATCTTTAATTGTAAATATATATGCACCTAATGAAAAACAAGATCCTTTTTATAAGCTTCTAGAACAAGAACTGGTCAAAGCCAATCAGGATGAACATATTATAGTTGGAGATTTCAATGCAGTGGTGGAAAAAATAGATACAAAATCAGAAAAGGAGAAGGGAAGAGAAGGTAGGAGACAGTTAATCCCTCAAAGTTTTCTACAAATAGCAGAAGAATTAGGTTTAGTGATATATGAATTTGTGTACTCAAATTTGGAGTGCAGTGGACCCTTGTGTAACAAACAACTTGTATAACATAGAATCTGTACAACATAAAGATGGGATAGCTCCATCTTCAATGCAACTCTCTGGAAAGATTTGTATAAAAGAAAATTTGCTTAACATAATTCCATTTGGAACAAATTGATTCCTTTGTGCAAGGTACCACTGTAATTTAAAAAAAATGATATGCCCTAGAAATGGAAGAAGTTCATTTGAGTATTGACTTTTAGTAGAAAACCTTTGTTAGGATGCCATCCTGAAGATTTAAAACTTAGTGACAATATTAAAATCAAATACTGACATTTTAGGAAAAGTGGGGAATAGATATGTTTTTTTTTACCTTGTTCTTGTGTTTAGAAATTAGGTTTCAGAGATTTTATACAAAGCAATATATGCAATTAAAGTAAGACAGATGAGAAGATGAGTACATTTTAATCTAACAACTTATTTTAGTCACTAGAAAGACACCTCTGGCTGTCATACCGGGTAAATCGCCATTGCTTGCCTGTTTGTTTAGGATCGCAGTTAGATATGCTCAGCCCAGACATAATACACATTTGAAAGTTACCACAAGAGCTAGTGATGAATGTTTTTGTGCCCATCTCTAAGTGGAATCTATTTATAAAGCAATGTGCATATAATTCTTGCTTTATTTTCTGGGTTCCATAATTAAGAAAGAAGTGGGCACAAGGGTGAATGAGCCGTTCAGTACAGCTGTGTTAGAAAGATTTGGCACAAGACTCAACAACTGAAGTGAAAGGGCAACAATGAAGCTTTATGAGAAACATTATCCAAGCTGTATTTTCAATCGAAACACTTCAGAATAATGTACCCCACAAACATAGTTCCCTGTAGGAGGTGGTAAAATTTACATTCAGTAAGATAAGAACTGACCTATCCCTACTTGCAAATGTTAGAACCACCCGTAGCTATTTTGAAAGTTGTGTAGACTCTGACAATTTGAGTGTAATAGACCTGTTGTATCTGACTGAGAAAATTAATTTACCTCAGCAGGTAATTATAGTTAGCTCCAAGGCATCCATTTTATGATTCTATTTTCAGAGCAAAACATGTATAAAGTGTTAAACCCAACTGTGGGTATTAGG
Organism: Phrynocephalus forsythii; assembly: GCA_029282475.1. Lineage (NCBI taxonomy): Eukaryota > Metazoa > Chordata > Lepidosauria > Squamata > Agamidae > Phrynocephalus > Phrynocephalus forsythii. Next base: position 120,955,661 of record JAPFRF010000002.1, on the reverse strand, counting down.
TCATGTTGGCATAAACACAAAAGAAGATGCCAGCCTGTAGAGTGTAACAAATACTTGTGGTTAACTGAGATAAGAGCCAACGGGAAAGCGAAGACAACGCAGACATGTGGGCACCATCTTATGGCACCAAAAAGCGCCATTTTGTTGGCAGCAGGCAATGGGAACTAAAGCCATTTCTAAGAATTATGATAACTTACCAGGTATGATTACGTGTGACATACGCACGAAATACGTAAGCTGCGGCTACAGAAAGGTATAAAAAGGAGATCACTCACCATCACTCGGAGTCCAGGACAGCAAGGCCTCTGGCCGTGCTGCTCCTAGGATCCCTTAAACTAACCTACTTTCGGTACTGCAAGAGGGCCCAGAGAGCAGCAAGGCCGTCAGGCCATGCTGTGCTCGGATCCTAAACTAACCCACTCTCTGTACTGTCTATGTTCTGTACTGACCATGATGCATTTCTATTTGTCTTTAATAAACCTTTTGCTATATAACTAACTCAGCGTGGCAATTTTGATGAATCACCAATACTGCATTGACAATTTATCAAGGTGCATTGGCTACTTACAAAGAAAACCACCCATACCAATTTTTAGATAAAATTTTATTCTTATCAAGATGCATGGAGAACTAGAAACCCCAATGGCAGAGACTTCACTTTTTATTCATATAGACACAGATCATGGTCAAGGATAGATATGTGTTGGATATCAACTAGTATTATGAAGGAACTTAAAGAAATAGAAATTTTACCAAACACATTTGCTGATCACAATCCCATTTTAACCAAGATAGGACTTCGGAGGAAAAAAACCCAATGGAAACTCAATAGCTCTCTACTTAAAGATAAAAAATTAGTTATACAACTTAAAGAAGAAATGAGTTTTTATTTCAAGGAAAACATATCTCCTGACATGCCAATGTGTACTGTATGGGATGCTGCCAAGGCAGTTGCACGATGAATCTTATTAAAGATGGCAGCAAAAAAGAAGAGAGAAAAGCAAAAAGAAGAAAAAGAATTAGAAAAGGCAATACAAGAACTTGAGAAAGAACTTAAACAAAAAAACCCAAAAGAGGAGATAAGAGCAAGGCTTAAAATGAAACAACATCGTTTAAATACCCTCTGGACAGAAGAAATGGCAAAAAATATGAAGTTTGCTAGGGTAAACTTTTTCGAAAATGCAAACAAGCCAGGGAGGTGGTTAGCTTATAGACTGAGAAAAGAAAAAGAGAGGACATGTATACAAGTATTAAGGGATAAAGAGGGGAATGAAAGATATGATGAGAGAAAGATGAAAAATATTGTTAAACAGTATTATCAAAACTTATATCTAAGAAAAGAGATTTCAAAAGAAAAACAGGAAGAGTATCTGAGAGGAAACAGTAAATTAAAAATAACAGATAATCAAAGAGCAGCCTTGGAGGAACCTATAGCTTATAATGTCTACATATTTTGTGATTGCATTTACTCTATGTTTTCAATTGTTAGTTTCCCTCACTCATAACTTTTTATGGAATTTTTCACTCTTCATTCTCTTGTAGCTTTAATGTAATGTTGTCTTTTAAAGCTGTAAGATGTCCCTCAATTCCCTGCTCTCAATTACTTGAATATGTCTTAAATGTACTGGACTGCTCTCAATTACTTGAACATGTCTTAAGTGTATTGGACTGTATATTGTCCCTCATTACCGTAAGGTGCCTTGTGTCCTTTTCCAAGGAGAAAGGCAGGGTAAAAACACTCTAAAATAAATATTAAATAAATAAATAGATCACAGAGACTATCGACCCTGTTCTTCATGGCAGTTTCCAATTAGTTTAATGCCCCCAAGCAGGTTGATGAATGCATACGTCCAACAATCTCTGATGAAGACCCTCGGGCCCTCTGCAAAAATTTATGTTTCCCATCCTTCGGTTCCCCACCAACATATGCCAAACAGGTTTTGCCAAGATTGCTTCCAAGGCTCTCAAACGATGGGGTGTCATGTGACTCCGGAGTCATTTTTTTTCTCCAGCTGAGGGTACATTTTATCTCACCAGATGGTTTCCACAGTTTGTGCAAGTCTGGTTCAGCCAGCTACACATGATGTGGCTGTCTGCTTGTCTGAGAACAGGAGAAGAGGTTTTGGGTTTCATTTTCCTGCTCACACTGTGCTTTTTAAGTTTCCAAAACAGTCCCTAAGTACTAAACATATGCTCATTGTGCTTATTTCTGGCAAAGGACCCTGAGAGCAGCCAAGGAGTGGTTTGTTGATCTATAATAAAACATATCTCAAGAGTCTTCAAAGAGAAGCTTAATGAATTTTCTGTAAGCTGGGGTGAGTGAAAGTTACCATTCTCAAGGTGTTTCTCTCTCTCCCCCCTCCCTTTTTTTAAAAGGTTTGTAAAAATAATAGCTTAACAGCACAATTTTGTGTGAGGGTTCTTGAAGTATGGAATGCACTTATCTAGCCCCATATTAAATAGGATTTATTGCACATGTCCACCCATAACAAGATCAAATGAACACAGCGAGGTCTGTTAACCAAATAAAATAAATAACCCAGCCAAACGGCACATTTCAAGCAAATAGAACTGAAAATCTAGCACAGAACTGAAGCCATATGCAGAAGTACAGTAGACTTTTGTGAACATTCAAACCTGAATAATGGGAGGTCACTGAATTATTAATGTCATGAGGAACACTTAAATACAATGCTCCTCCAGGTTAAGTTTATCTTTCTGAGTCTTCATTTTGGATTCTGAAAGTGAGGTTACTAGAGAAGATAAAAATTTTGAGTTCTTAAAATCTCATGTTCTTTCCATCCTAGTTATGAAGAAATCTGTGACTGCAGTATCAGAAATTAAGTAAGCAAAATTCTCAGCCATCTCCCTTCTGACCAGATTCAGGAAGCAGAGCAAATTCCATCTTAAAGAGGATCATGTTGCATGAGGAGTGCCTCAAAATGAACAACCCTAATATAGCACCAGAGATAAACATAGAAAGTAGAGATGGGCACAAAAAGAAAATATAGAGCTTCATTTCTTGATCTGTTTTGTTTTGTTATTAATGATTTTTAAAACAATTCCTGAACCAAAACGATCCAAAACGAAATGATTCATTATGCTATAAATGGCTCCCCTAGGTCCTAGAGGCACCAAATTTGGTGCGGAGCTTCCTTCGACACTTCCCTTTAACTGCTACAAATCTAGAGAAGTTTGGGGTTCAGGGGACAGAGTTACTCAACTCCAAAGTGGGTCCCCCAGAAAAAAACACAATTGGAATGTTTTGTACTTGAAAATAATGATCCCAGGCATCTAGCAGCATGGAAATTACACCAAACCTTCCTCAAGCACTTCCCTGTAAGCCCCCTAACTGTGAACAGGTTTGGGGTTCAGGGGCCAAGTTATTCAACTCCAAAGTGGGTCCCCCCAGGAAAAATTATTTGTAATTGGAAAGCTATGTACTCAAAAATAATAATCCCAGGCATCTATAAGCATGGAAATTACAGTAGAGCTTCTTTAAGCTTTTTCCTGTAACCACCCCCCAAATTTAGAGAGCTTTGGGGTTCAACTCCAAAGTGGGTCCCCCTAGGAATCCATTTGTAATTGGAAGAGTGATTTTTTTTTAAAATGGAGAGGTTTGGTTATATACCAAAACTAAACAAGGAAACAGTGTTTGCTTTTTTGTTTGGTGCCCATCTCTAACAGAAAGGTTCAAAGGGGCCTTTAGCAGCTGAACACTCAAAAGCCAATATCTCGAATGGCAAATCTGTCCATATTTTCTCCCACTTTCCTTTTTTTTAAAAGTCAAAATGCTTCCATTGAATGTATGAAGAAATGTTGAATTTTGAAAAATCATAACAATCAAAAGACAAATATCAAAATACATGAAAATTTCATCTCTGAACTATAAATGATTTTAAATAAGTAATTCCTAATGAGCTCAACAGGACTTACTTCCAAATAAGTGAGCTAAGAATGCAGGCTTCAGTCTGAAGTCCCTCGTCATCATTTGTGATACCAAGCTCAAATATCTCTAGTTGTACTTTCATTAGAAGGAGGAATTTTGAAGTCACTGTACCAATTAACTGCAGAAGCTGAATCACAGTGTGTCTTAAAGAAATAAAGAAGGGGAGCTGTATGGCCATTACAAAATACAAATACAAGAATAGGTTATAGGTGATACCTTTATAGGCCACTAATAAAAATAAAAAAAATTGCAAGCTTTTGTGGACAATACCCGCTTCTTCAAAGCATGTACCTAAAAGTCCAAACATAGCAAAAATGTGATTTGCCATATTATTCTTAGTTGTAAAGTTTTTGGCAAGATGATTTTCAGCAGGCACATCTGTCTATCACCTATAACTATTACCTATAGCCTAGTCTTGCAATTGTGTCCTAATGTGGCTATATTAGAATCATATGATATCAATGTTTATATTTCTCTCAAATCCTTGATATGCAGTTGTCTTGTACGTGCTGATTATGACAAGCCCTCTAGTCAGCCAGACCCTTGAACTGTCCTTGTGAATATTCTCCTCACAAGGAGAGTCTAAAAATACAGGCAGCTAGATTGGTCCATAACAACAGAGAACAGTTTTTTTGTAAAGTGAATGGCTCTTAATTGTCGATACAGAACCAAACCACCCTCAAATCCTTACATTACAACAGAGAGAACTTGTCACAATATATGGTTCTCGGAAAAGCTCATTTCTTTCTCAGTATCTTTGAAGTGAAAATTTGACTAAGCTCTAATAGAATAAGGAAGCCTGAGGGGGCCTCTGATGCCAGGTGATGTCACAATCCCAGATGCTAGAAAATGCCAGGGATTTAATCCAATACCTTGTTCCACTACTATAGAGATGTCCCCTTGGGGCAGAGGACAGTACCCCAGCTGGCTGCATGGGTAAGGCATTTGGGAATCATTATCTGAGCGGGGAGGCCCCAGATGGAAGAAAATGAATTCCATAGCCCATATACTCAGGTAGCCAACTTGGTCTGTATCTCTCCTCCCAGATCAGCCAGGAAGCCTGTGAGAGGGGATTGCAGGACAGCTGCCTGTGATAATGTTTCTATACCCCAGCTACCTGACCAGCCCAAGATCCTGCCACTCTAGATAAGGCTTCCCAGGAATTCACCAGCTTACCCGACTCCTGGCCCATAGGCCCTGTCTCCACCCCTTGTGATGCTTGGTTATTGCAACTAATAAAATGTCTTGCACCCAGGCTAGCAGTCAGGAGCTGCTGCACGGGACCTGGCCTGCTGGAACCCACCAATGTGTCAATGTGTAGTCAGTCCTACTCACTACACTACTGTTGATATGTATACAACATATGAGCTGCTAATACTAATGCATAATACTTAGATGGGAGACTACCAAGTACTACCAAGCATGTCTAGGTAAAACTAAGAGAGATCCCAGCTTGAAATTCTGGAAATCAACTGATCTTATGCAGAGGGCTGGGTTGGATGGATTAATGTTGTGATAAAAGAGTGTCCTATGTTCATATGGCCTGAATAAGAACAATGGGAATCACAGTCTCTTCCCCTCAAATTCCCATTGTTCTGCTTTCATAATTTTCACCCCATAAGATGCACTTTCCCCTCCTCAACAGTAAGGAGAAATGTCTGTGTGTCTTATGGGAAAAATGCTCCCCCACCGGGAACCTCCAGAGCGGCTGCGATGGAAGCCTCTGGATCCTATGAAGGTCCCAACCGCAATGGAGACTTCCCCACCTGGCTATTATTAAAGAATTACCTTGCATGATTTATTTTTTCTGTAGAATAGAAGATGGAGATCATTCTGCCAAATTGAAGACCATAGGAATAGGAATAGGAATAGGAATCTTTATTGTCATTGCCCCCTTGCAGGAACAACGAAATTTTGTGGTTGCTATATAAAACTCATTTAAAACATTTCACATAGATTTAAAAACAGGTACAACACATAATATGACATATAAAATGACTAAAATATGACATATAAAATAAGCTGACTTCAAAGTCCAGGATTTCCATTTAAGGCCAATATTGCTCTAAAAAAGAAGCTATTTTTGAGATGGTTTGTTCTTGCCCTAAGTACTCTATATCTCCGTCCCGATGGCAGCAACTCGAAGAGGCGATGACCAGGATGTGATGGATCTCTTAATATATATAATGCTTTACAGTGGCACCTGGTAGTATAAATTTGTTCTAGGGTGGGGAGTGAACAGCCCACAATACTCTCTGCAATTCTTATGATTCTGTGCAACACTGTCTTATCCCGGTGGGTACAACTTCCATACCACACACATAACCCGTAAGTAAGCACACTCTCAATTGCACAATGATAGAAGGCCAGCAGCAGCTTTTGTGGAAGATGGTTTTTCCTTAAGGTCCTCAAGAAAAATAGTCTCTGCTGAGCCTTCTTTGCAAGCCCCCTTGTGTTGACACTCCAGGACAGAGCCTCCTGTAACTCAATGCCCAAAAATCTAAAACCTGTAAACCTCTCCACACCAGTCCCATCAATCACCAGTGGTTGAATATCAGTTTTCTGCTTCCTAAAGTCTACCACAAGCTCCTTTGTTTTCTTTATATTTAGGGGCAAGTTATTTATTCTGCACCACTTGGTCAACCTCTCCACTTCATCTCTGTAAGCCATCTCACTCTCCTTGCCAGAGATGAGCCCAATCACAGTTGTGTCATCTGCAAACTTAATGATCCTATTACTAGGATAGGCAGAGACGCAATCAAATGTGTAAAGAATATAAAGGAGTGGGCTAAGTACACATCCCTGTGGTGTTCTAATGTTAGTACTAAGAGTATTAGAGGTGTAAGGGCCCAACCGGACCCTCTGAGAATGTTCTGACAGAAAATCCAAGATCCATCCACAAAGTGATGGTGGAAGCCCTAGGCCTTCCAGTTTAGAGATCAAATGTCGTGGAAGAATGGTGTTAAAAGCCGAGCTAAAATCCACAAAGAGCAATCTAGCATAGCCTCCCCTCTGCTCCAGATGTTCAAAAACACAGCATCCTCTGTTGATCTCTTCTTTTTATAGGTGAATTGGAATGTGTCCAGTCCCTCTGGTAAACAGGCAATAACATAGTTCCGTACCAACTTTTCAAAGCACTTCATGATTACAGGTGTAAGTGCTACTGGACGAAGGTCATTCAAGTTTTCTGGATTTGGTTTTTTTGGTATTGGAACAATAATGGCAGACTTTAGGCATGACAGCACAATAGCTTGGGATAGGGATCGATTCAAAATCCCAGTGAAAACTCCTGCTAATTGATCTGCACAATCCTTCAATACCCTTCCGGCAACTCCATCTGGCCCCGTAGCCTTCCTTGGATTGCTCCCCTTCAACACCTTCCTCATCTCTCCCTCCTCCACATTAAAAATTACATTCCCTTGTGCCGATGCTGATAACAATAGTGAAGGTGGCAGAAACTCTGTTGATGTCTCTACTGATGTTGCTTCAAAACGGGCAAAAAAGGCATTCAGTTCCTCTGCCAAAGATACCCCTCCCTCAGCTACTGGGGAAACTTTAGATTTGTACCCAGTCATTTCCTGTACATATATAAGAAATGGGCTAGAGAGTAACCACCCACCATGTTGACCATAGAGCTGCATCTCTATGGTTATCATGGTGGGTGGTTACTCTCTAGCTGTAGCTCTATGGTCATCATGGTGGGTGGTTACAAAGTAATTACGCAAGCTACACATTGCCCCCCCCGCAGCAAGCTGGGTACTCATTTTACTGACCTCAGAAGTATAGAAGTATTTCCTTGTGCCGATGCTGATAACAATAGTGAAGGTGGCAGAAACTCTGTTGATGTCTCTACTGATGTTGCTTCAAAACGGGCAAAAAAGGCATTCAGTTCTTCTGCCAAAGATACCCCTCCTTCAGCTACTGGGGAAACTTTAAATTTGTACCCAGTCATTTCCTATACAGAGATAAGAAATGGGCTAGAGAGTAACCACCCACCATGTTGACCATAGAGCTGCATCTCTATGGTTATCATGGTGGGTGGTTACTCTCTAGCTGTAGCTCTATGGTCATCATGGTGGGTGGTTACAAAGTAATTACGCAAGCTACACATTACCCCCCCGCAGCAAGCTGGGTACTCATTTTACTGACCTCAGAAGTATAGAAGTATTTCCTTGTGCCGATGCTGATAACAATAGTGAAGGTGGCAGAAACTCTGTTGATGTCTCTACTGATGTTGCTTCAAAACGGGCAAAAAAGGCATTCAGTTCTTCTGCCAAAGATACCCCTCCCTCAGCTACTGGGGAAACTTTAGATTTGTACCCAGTCATTTCCTGTACAGATATAAGAAATGGGCTAGAGAGTAACCACCCACCATGTTGACCATAGAGCTGCATCTCTATGGTTATCATGGTGAGTGGTTACTCTCTAGCTGTAGCTCTATGGTCATCATGGTGGGTGGTTACAAAGTAATTATGCAAGCTACACATTGCCCCCCCCCCCGCAGCAAGCTGGGTACTCATTTTACTGACCTCAGAAGTATAGAAGTATTTCCTTGTGCCGATGCTGATAACAATAGTGAAGGTGGCAGAAACTCTGTTGATGTCTCTACTGATGTTGCTTCAAAACGGGCAAAAAAGGCATTCAGTTCTTCTGCCAAAGATACCCCTCCTTCAGCTACTGGGGAAACTTTAAATTTGTACCCAGTCATTTCCTATACAGAGATAAGAAATGGGCTAGAGAGTAACCACCCACCATGTTGACCATAGAGCTGCATCTCTATGGTTATCATGGTGGGTGGTTACTCTCTAGCTGTAGCTCTATGGTCATCATGGTGGGTGGTTACAAAGTAATTACGCAAGCTACACATTGCCCCCCCCCCGCAGCAAGCTGGGTACTCATTTTACTGACCTCAGAAGTATAGAAGGCTGAGTCAACCATGAGTCGTCTACCTGGGATTGAACCTCAGGTCATGAGCACAGTTTTACCTGCAGCACAGGCATTTAACTACTGTACTACTGGAAAAAAAAAAACTTGGGACCAACCACAGCAAGGCAAAGGGGATTTTTTCTTTGCTTCTGGAAAAGAAGGACAAAATCCCCACCCCTAAAAAAAAAAAAACCTGGCAAGTTTTGAGCTTATATAGATGGGGCAGTGAAGGTGTGTGAGATTGCAAAAAGATTTTGGGACACATGAAGTCCACGTGCCCCGTTTGAGGTAATGAAGATCCTTTGCAACCTTTTTTGCTGCAGGTCCTTTTCGTTTGTGTATGTTCAGCTACATCGTTCTGGTGTACTTTCTTAACACGTTGTCAAAGCTATGTAACCCTCACCGCTTCCCCTGAGAAGCTTCTCAGCACTCAAATAAGACTGCCTGTCAAGGATGATTTTCCGTGATGATCAGCATAGCTTTTTTTGTCAGGTCTTGTTTTGACCCTTTTCATGGTAGCACCAGGGTGTGAAATTGGTCGAAGCTATGTTACTCCTACCCTTTCCCTGGAGAGCCTGCTCAGCACTCAAGTGCAGCAAGCTGTCAAGGATGCTTTTCCTGACATTCAGCACAAGTTCTACCTTTCTTCGTGTTTCCCTTTTCATGCTACTCCCTTTCCCCTTCATTTAAAACATTGTTTTCCAAAGGAAATGTAATAAAAAACATGTCTATCTTACGACAGCAAGGCCTGTTATATAAGCAATTGAGATTTATTCCTTGAAAAGCAAAGCTTGTCCCTGTTTCAAAAAGAATAGGACTGCTTGTATTTTTTTTTCCAGAGAAGATAACATGGAGGAAATCAAGTTCTTTATTCAGCAGAGCAAGATGGAGTGCTGAGCCATGCTTTCTTGCACCAGACTCTCTCTCTGAAACCATCACATTGTTTTAAAAACCTCATTTGAGCCCAAGAAAAACCAAGGGTCACAAGTCTAGCAAAAATACATTGCGGTTACATTACACTGTGGGTTTCTGGGACATTTCTAACCCGTGACAAAACTAGGGGGCGAAAAGGGGTTAGGGCTAGGGTTAGGGTTAGGGTTAGGGTTAGGGTTATGCAGCATTCTAGGGGTGCCAATTGGATGTTTTATGACACGAGATCCTTACTGGAGCAGGCAGCCTCCTTCGGAAAAGGTGGGGGAGGAAGAGGAAAGAGACAGGTGTCAGCGACTGCTGCTGCTGTGGCTGGGATGGAGAGATGGGTGAGCAAGCAGCATCTGGGGGGTGCCAAATTGACACCAACTCATGTCTCCTACTCTCTCGCATGAGAAGTGAAAAAAGAAACAGCCATGTGAGTAGTTTAATTCCCCGTAGAGGCTGAAAGGGTGGGTGTCCCCTTTGCCTCCCCACTTCCTTCACTCATCCTACTAGGGGCTAACATGCCATCTCTACACACACACACAAGCACCCGCACACAGGTAGAGGTGTGTGAGCACCTTCCATTCCCTTTGCTGGCTTTCTTCCCTTCCCTCCCTTGCACGCACCTCCCCCAAAGTGCCACTCCTCCATTGCTTCATCCTTTCTTCCTGCCTGAAGGGTTTTTTGCCTGGGCTCGGCTCGGGTGTTCTCTCTCCCTTGGTGTCCATCCCTAGCGGGCACCCAAGGTTAACTGTGCAGAGGGACGTGGGTGGGTGTGGGCAAGAAAGAGCTGTAGTGGTGGCAGCAGTGGCGGCTAGTGAGGATTAGGTGCCAAAGTGGTGGGAGGGAAGGAAGGGACCCATGGCTGCTCGGTGTAGTGGTGGTGGCAGGTGCTCTTCCCATTGCTGCTCTTGGGCTCCTGAGCCTGGGGAGGGAGAGAATGCTTTTGCGCCCAGTCCTCAGGTCTGCAAAGAGGAGAAGAAACTGCTCCAGGAAATGGCTGCCCATCTGACTGCTGCTCCCTTTGAGTGGAATTCAGCTTTCCTAACCCCCACTCCAACCCACTCCACGTCCCCCTCTTTTTGTTACTTCCAGGAGTGGCAAGCTGACATGCTCTGAGGTAACACTGAGGTGGGCCCTCTTCCCCCCCCCAAAAAAAGATTGATTTCCCTCATGCAGTTAGGAAAAGGTGCCTTGTAAGGAGGGTCAGACATACAGCTGTAAGGGGGGCAGGAGGGGGTGGTGCAAAAACTGACTGTGTCCCCAAGCACTGCAAACGGTAGCTGTGCCTCTGATTCTATCTCTCTCACAAGATGAGATAGCACAACTGTAGAATATAACACCATATCAAGCTGTGGCTGGAAGATTATATTAACAAAAATGTCCTCCAAGGAAAAATTGTTGAGTAAAAGCCATGTCATTCTTTCATATAATCATTCTTTTTAGCTTTAAATATTGTTTTTAATGATGTAAGCGGCCTTGGGTCCTTTTAAAGGGTGAAAGGTGAGGTAAAAACATTATTGATTGATTGATTGATTGATTGATTATTAGCAAATGAATGAATGAACAAATGAATGAATGAATGAATGAATGAATGAATGAGGGCCACGGTTACGCATTCTTCAGATGTGGCACTGTTTAGTATGTGCAAAGGGGCCTTTAGATGTGGTCGAGGAGTCTCAAACTAAGATGGGCTACCTTCAGAGATCAGGTGGCCACACATATTCATCTCTGGACTTTGGGGGGCTCTTTCACTCCCTCCCTCAATCCATTTTAAAAAATAAATTTAGAATTCCTCGGTGGTTGTTCTTTTTTTAAAAAAATTGGGATTGTAAGGGCATGCTAGAAAACTCAAGGACTTTCTGATCTCAACATTTTACTCATTTAAAAAAAAAAGTCAGGTGTTTGGGATACCACAGGATATGATGGGGTTCCTGGGGTTGGTGCCATGTGTACCCCAACCATATTGTAAAACATGGCAGCATTTCTGGGTCTACTTTATCTCTTGTCGTTACTCAGGCTCTTTCATTGATGACAAAGCCACCAGCCTATACAGAATCCACTAGCTGTTTGCCTGGTGCACAATAATGTGTACAATCACTGCCAAAATGTGCTGAAATGATATCCCATGTGCTGAAATGATATCCCACGCCACATGAAATATTAATCTTCCTGGCACATGGATTTACAAGCAGCAAGCCACTTCTTTAAAAAAATGATGAAGACATTGCATTTGATTCCAAAGCACGAGCAGAATATTGAAGGCAGTCTGTTTCAAGAATTGCTTGTGGCTTCTTAATTGGGGAGGATCAACAATAAAGAATGTCATGGTGTGATGGGTATCATCTATTTATTTTATTTTTTTGCTTCTGAACTGCTCTTGAAAACTCTGCTCAAAGAACCTTCTAGAATTTCTGTAGGTTTCTGAACTCTGTCTGTCAGCTAGTCTCAACTAGAGATGGGCACGACTTAGCGGTATTCCCGTTTCCGTTTCCGTTACTCGTATCCGTTACTCTACGGAAACGGTAACGGGAATTACTCAGCCAGACTTCGAGCTTGAACTGACAAACAAACAATTTTGGTCTGATTTGTCGTGCTCGTTACTTGCATCGTGGCGATCGCGCAATGCCAAGCGGCACAGAAAAAAAGTTTTTAAAAGTTAAAAAAAAACCGATTCCCGGCCCTAAAAGTAGGCGAAAACTGTCTGATGGCACCTACCAGGCCAGAAGGATGTTTTATTTGGGGGGGGTCCCCGCCCCCCTCTCCTTGGCTATTGCTACTGCTGCGCTGCTGGTACCAGGCTGGGAGGGCGCATCCATTTGCCATGCAGTGCGGGGGATCCAAAATGGCGACCGCAATATTTTTTTTGAAATCGTTGCCCAAAACCCCACCAAAGCACCACAGAAACATGTGAAAATTAGCTATTTTAAATGCTTGAATTTTTACAGTAGCAGCAGTGGGTTTTTCTTGCAAAAAAAAAAAGTCTCCGTTGATTTTATTTTATTTTATTATATTTTATTATATTTTATTTTTTTACACCTGCACATTTGCAATGATGGGCTCGCCCATGGGAGTGGACCATGCAAATTTTCCACCAATCGCATGGCCACTTGGCCAGGTTGACCACAGAGACTTCTGGGATGTGCCAATCGGGCATAAATAGCCCACTAATCGTAGCCCAAACCCGAACCCTAAGCCTAAGCCTAACCCATACGCCACTACACTGTCCTTCTAAGTGGGTCAGAGAGGCACCCAGAGGTGCACCCCAATACTCACCCTAACCTCACCCGTAACTAGCCTAACCCTAGCCCTTGCGCTAACCCGTCTTAACCCTAAGCCAGATCTACTTGCATTGCACTACATGCAAGTACGTGAGACACAGCGGGTGCAAAGAGTCTGCCAGTCCGTCACTTGTGGCTCTGGCTGACTCCTGCAGCTCCCTCTAGGAGCCCGCTACCCCCCCAAACCAGTACTAACGACAACAAAAAAACAAAAAAATGAACTAACTAATTTTTGCAAAATTTCGCGAAAAACGGAAACGAGCCAAAACGGACTGCCTCCGACACACGACAACTTGAAAACGTCATTTTCCCTAGTCGTGCCCATCTCTAGTCTCAACTAAATTCCTTCCACTCCGCACCCCCAATGCCAGTTTTTAAATTGGGCAGGGCTGCAAGAAGGCTTTTCCTGCTGTATCCGTGATGGTGTTTGCTATAACCAATCTTTCTTTTCAAGCCATTTCCCTGAAAATACTTTGCACCTGAAGATGGTAACAATTTGATGTGGTTAAGCAATCAAAAGGATATGAATATGTAATGCAAAAGGGTTGTACATGGGTTCATGTGAAAATGTGAATTAAAATACATTCTTGCATACCCAAAGAAGATTGGAAAAGTGGGTTGACTGGGGGATTATGGAACTCAGAGTCCCAATGAGGAATGTGTTCACATTTTGATTTCCATTCAAGAATGTGCTCATGTTTAATAAAGCCCTATCGGCTCATTATTTTTGTGAACTGGCTAAACATGATGGAAGAGGTGGGAAAAGCACCGTTTCATCTTCCCTCAAAGTTTTAGCCTTCCATCCTCCTCTCCAACAGCCCTCTTCAGTGCATCATTTACAGCAGGGAGCCTATGGTTCTTATGGAGGTTACCCACATGCTTTAGAACCATCAGTATGCTGGGCTGTAAATTTCACAGGCAGCCTCTAGCAGCAGGGCAATATTCATAAGAACATAAGAACATAAGAGCATAAGAAGAGCCATGCTGGATCAGGCCAAAGGCCCATCTAGTCCAGCTTCCTGTATCTCACAGTGGCCCCACCAGATGTGTTTGGGAGCGCATGAGACTATCTGTCTCCTGATAGCACTCCCCTGCATCTGGCCCTTGAAGTATCCTGGTTTTAAGCCTGGAGATTACACATCTCCCTCATGGTTTGTAACCTGTGATGGACTTTTCCTCTAGGAATCTGTCCAATCCCCCTTTAAATGCATCCAGGCCAGATGCCATCACCACATCCTGTGGCAGGGGGTTCCACAGACCAACAATGCGCTGGGTGAAAAAATATATTCTTTTGTCTGTTCTAACTCTCCCAGCCCTCAATTTGAGTGTATGTCCCCTAGTTCTGGTACTTTGTGAGAGGGAGAAGAGCTTCCCTCTATCCACTTTACTCATGCCCTGCATTATTTTGTATGTCTCAATCATATCCCCCCTCAGGCGCCTTTTTTTCCAGACTAAAGAGCCCCAAATGTTTTAGCCTTTCCTCATAAGGGAGGTGCCCCAGCCCAATAATCATTTTAGTAGCTCACTTCTGCACCTTTTCCAGTTCCACTATGTCTTTCTTGAGATGCGGTGACCAGAATTGTACACAAGCTTACATTCAGCTTACAGTACTGTGATATGGATATTTAGCTCTTCTAAGTAATTGATGATCGAAGGTGATTGTTTTTTCAAGAAACTTTTATGAACGGAACTAACAATGAATGGGTTTTTGCTCTCACTCACCTGCCCAGCTGCAGGACAACAACACAACAGGTTATTCTTCAGTCATACCACACACCTCAATACTTTCTCCCAAATTCCCCGAAATGTCCCAACATGGGTTCGTGGGAACTCCCCTTCCCATGACATAGCGTCCCGCAACAGGGAAGTCGTGCCCAGCGGGGAGGCTCCCATTGCTCTCTGAGGGGAAAACTCACTCTCTGTGGCATTGGGCTGGGTCCACTCCATGCTGGGGACACCACCACCCTCCACTCCAGTGGTTCAACTGCCCCAGACGTCAGTTCGCTGTCTGTTTGTACCCCCACCGCGTGCGTTTCCCTCATTGGCTCCTCTTCCTTCCAAATCTCCTCCTCTGATTCCTCTTCCTCACCAATGAATGTGCACGCCCCTTCAGTTACCTCCCCTGTTGTCATCCCTTGCACCCCAACACCCGTGCATAAGCCTTCTTTTCCCTTTGCATCTTCTCCTTGCCCCTCTTCTTTCCCCAGCCTTTCTTCTGCAGATCCCTGCCCTTTCAATATCCTCTGCCTCTCAGATGGCACACCACCCTCACTTTCACAAGTACAATCACGCTGCAGCATTACCTATACAGAGCCCCCAGTCATTTCATGAACCATTGGCTTGTACACACCCTCTTTTCACTCTCACTGCCACCATTCAGGGTTACCCAGTTGAAATAACCGAAACAAGTAGAATCCCACCAGAAACAAGTAAAATCCCACCACAGTGTGTGAAAAACACGGGAGGAATGGTGTGTGAATGTCCTGTTTGTAGAATTTATCAGGGGTTGCCCACATTGTGCTTGCTCTGTCCAGTTTTCTGTGGAGGAGGAAGAAAATGCAGAGGAGTGTGTGAAAGAATGCCAGGCAAAGGAAGCATCTGAGAGAAAAATCTAAGCTATTTGTGAATACCTGCAAACAGAAAGCAAATATAGCAAGTGCCCAAACCTCTGAGAGGTTAATTCTCAGAAAATAGCAGTCAACGGAGAGAAATTGTTTAGCTGTAGAGAGTGTGAAGTGACTTCTGACCTGGTCCATGTCACATGAAGAGCCCAAGGATTACCCTGTGCCCTTTCAGAGGCACTTAAACCCAATTCTTGTCTGGGGCCATGCTGGTAGTTGTATGTTTCCAGAATTCAAAAGGGGGGGGGAGGTGAATCCTATCAATGAGGGAAAGCGAATGGTTGTGACTTGGGAAAGCTACATGGCAACATCAGAATTATTTCTAGTGCTTACCTTTGCCCACAGCTAACCCAGAGAACTCCAGAATTGGGGGTGGGGAGATGATGCCAGAGACAGCTATTGTGGACTTTAGTAGTGTTTCTACCAGAAAAGGAGGTGGTACTGGAAAGCATTTCCAAGACTTCAGAGAGGTTAACAGAAAATGGCATCCATTTGTAGCTAGGAAAAGCGAAGTTGTTCTGTCTGTAGAAAGCATCTACCAGCCTGCTGCTTCAGTGACATGGGGCAAATGGATTCCCACCCCCACCACACTCCACCCCACCCCAACGGCTCTGCCTGTAAAAGCATGCTGAGTAGATCAGTGGTTTCTTTCATGGAGAAAGCTGTTTTCCAGATGGTTCAGTAACACCTGTGACTTGTAGAGAGAAACAAGGACTTGGTTAAGTCACCTTTCAAACAGCAGACCTGCTGAGGGGCACAAATAACTTCTTTGCACAAACCCACACCCACACCCAGTCGCCAGCCTCTCAGGATGTTCAAGTATAGGAACTATTTATTTATAGTGCTTCCCCTAAGCCTACCCTCCACCCACAGCTCCCCAGTCCCATCTTTCCATTAAAAGAAGTGCTCGAGGCAGTTTACAATCTAAACAACAGGTTAGAAGCAACAATGAAATGAGATGACAGATAAAAAACACCTCAATTAACTTGTCAGGGAGATTAAAATTAACAACTGAGCAGACCAGATGTTTCCTGGAAAGAAATGTCATTGTGTGGGGCAGACGGTTGCCACAGAGGGTGAGAGATGGGCATCCCTTGGCACAGTCTAGGCACAGCTCTCTCCAATGTCCTAATTAAGTACAACTCTGATAGAGGTTTTGGAAAACATTATTTTTATTTACAAAAAAAGTGCAGCCAAGAATGATCCCACACAGCAGAACAGGATGGTCACTGTACCCATAGCTCACCTCTCAATAACAGGTTCTTCTTTAAATGCTTGACTGAAGCGTCCACAGAACTAAAGGATTAGGGGAGGAAAACTTTCAGGGAAATTGCCACAGTACACATGATTTTAGGGTGCTCCCCTGGCTCTTAGGACTTCTCGGCACCTGGAATTTACGGTATTTCAGACGGTAAGCTACATATAACAAAAATCTACTTCCCAACATCTGGTGCTAAGGTCAGAGTCAGGACCTGAAGCTGATTCAGGGGGAGGATGGAAGGAAGGAAGGAAAAGAAGGAAGCTGTTTCCTGGTTCAACATACAGTATTTGCTCTTCAGTGACCAACATTTGTCATCTCATAACAGAATTGCTCAATGGTTGAGGCAGACAACTGGGAGTTTATTTCCACATTGTGCCTCATTGGCAGGGGTTAGACTTGATGCTCCATAGGGTCCCTTCCAACTCAGCAGTTCTAAGCTAATAAGAATAATAACAACAGCAGCAGCAGCAGAAACAGCAGCAACAACATGTCATTCAGTTCATTCGGAACCCATTTTAGGGTTTCTTTTTTCATTTAGAAAATAATCAGAAGTAGACATGGGCACGGAGCGGCAAAATTGTCGTTTCCTTTTTCGGTTATTGTTTCCATTACGTAACGGAAATGGTAACGATAATTATGCTGCTCCAGCTCGAACCCGACCCGAAAAAAGAAAAATTGGGTCGGGTTTTTTGTTGTCGTTAATGGCATCGCGGCGATCGTGGTGATCGCGCGATGCCAAGCAGCACAGAAAAAAAGTTTTAAAAAGTAAAAAAAAAAAAAAACCCGATTCCCGGCCAAAAAAGCAGGCAAAAATATGCCTGCCTGAGGACACCTACCAGAGGGGTGGTTTCTGGGGGGGAGTCACCAGCCTTCCCCCCCTCTCCTGTCCTGGGCTGCTTGCACCAGGCTGGGGGGGTCATCCTCATCGACTCTCGCATGCCATGCGGTGGGGGGGCATCCAAAATGGCGACCACAATTTTTCTTTAGAAATCGTGGTCAAAAAACACACCAAATCACCACAGAAACATGTGAAATTTATTTATTTTAAATGCCTGATTTTTAATAGTAGCAGCAGTGGGTTTTTAATAGCAATAAAATGTCACATTGATTTTATTTTATTTTATTTTTTATTGTTTTAGACCTGCCCATTTGGGCTGGGCATGGGATGGGACCATGCAAATTTTTTGAACCATTCCACCAATGGCATGGCCAGGTTTTGACTGACACTTCTGGATGTGCCAGAGGGCATAAAAAGCCGAGGCACCTTCCAGAAATCGCAGTCGGGTCTTGGATGTGGAGGGTGGAGGGCTGTGTGGCTGGCTGCTGCTGGCTGATTGGAGGGAGGCTGGAGGCTTTAGATTTAAGTTAGGCAGGCAGGGAGGGAATTGACTTTAGAAAATAATTTCTTTGATTCTCTGCAGCTTTGTCTGCTGAAGGGAATAGCAGTTTATTCTTTTTTTTCCCCCTCTGGCAGTTTGCGAGGATTTTTTTCTGATATTGGGTAAAGGGGGAGGTTTGACTGGGAGGAGGTGTGCGCCGGGACGCCCCCATGCTCTGGGAAGTCAAATCGTGCTAAATCACGGTAGAAACGACAAACGACAAACGAAACGACAAATTTTTGAAAAATTTCACGAAAAACGGAAACGACCCAAAACGGACCCGTTCTGACAAACAAAAACTCGAAACGTCATTTTTTTCTGGTTCTGCCCATGTCTAATCAGAAGTATGTAGTTTACCATTCCCTTCTTCTGGGGGTACCCTGGGACTGTGCAACATGCTCATGGTGACCCAGGCTGGCTCTAGTCACAAGGAGGCACAGTGGGAAGTTGAAATCCCAACCTTTGGCTCCACATCCAGATGCCTAAACCACTTAGCTATCCATAGACAATCACTTCACAATGATCAGGATGTAACCTTCACTCTTCAAGTTCATTACTTAGGAACATAAGAACATAAGAAGAGCCATGCTGGGTCAGGCCAAAGGCCCATCTAGTCCAGCTTCCTGTATCTCACAGTGGCCCCACCTGTTTCCTGATACCACTCCTCTGCATCTGGTCTTTGAAGTACCCCAGTTTTAAGCGTGGAGATTACACATCTCCTTCATGGTTTGTAACCTGTGGTGGACTTTTCCTCCAGGAATCTGTCCAATCCCCGTTTGAAGGCATCCAGGCAAGATGCCATCACCACATCTTGTGGCAGGGAGTTAATAATGTGTTAGTAATGCTATTGTGTTAATAATTCTATTATCATTCTGAAATTTCATTTTCCATGCCTGGATATATTTTCATTCAATCACCCCTGCCTCAATACAAAGTATATGTAAAACTATAGCTATTTCACTCTGTGCATCTGAAGAAATTATATACAAAGACTTATACCAAAATAAACATGTAATGTTTTTAGTGCCACAATATTTGTTGTGCTTTTTTGTTTGTTTGAGAAAATTTTCTGTTTCTGGTTGCATGGCTACTTTTTAAAGAATTAACCAATTATCCAGAAGTGCAAGCTGGATTTCGAAGGGGCAGAGGAAATAAAGATCAAATTGTCAACATGTGCTGGATTATGGAGAAAGCCAGAGAGTTCCAGAAAAACATCTACTTCTGCTTCATTGACTATGCCAAAACCTTTGATTGTGTGGACCACAACAAACTATGGCAAGTCCTTAAAGGAATGGGAGTGCCTGACCACCTTATCTGTCTCCTAAGAAATCTATATGTGGGACAAACAGCAACAGTCAGAACTGGATATGGAACACCTGACTGGTTTAAAATTGGGAAAGGAGTACGACAAGGCTGTATTCTGTCACCTTGCTTATTTAATTTATATGCAGAGTACATCATGCGAAAGGCAGGTCTGGATGAATCACAAGCTGGAATTAAGATTGCTGGAAGAAATATCAACAACCTCAGATATGCAGATGATACTACTCTGATAACAGAAAGTGAGGAGGAATTAAAGAACCTCTTAATGAGGGTGAAAGAGGAGAGTGAAAAAATGGGCTGAAGCTCAACATCAAACAAACTAAGATCATGGCCACCGGTCCCATCACCTCCTGGCAAATAGAAGGGGAAGAAATGGAGGCAATGTCAGAGTTCTCCTTGATCACTACAGATGGCGACTCCTTGATCACTGCAGATGGCAACTGCAGCAATGAAATTAAAAGACGCCTGCTTCTTGGGAGGAAAATAATGGCAAACCTAGGTAGCATCCTAAAGAGCAGAGACATCACTTTGCCAACTAAGGTCAGCTTAGTCAAAACTATGGTTTTTCCAGTAGTGATGTATGGAAGTGAGAGCTGGACTATAAAGAAGGCTGATCGCCGCAGAATCGATGCTTTTGAGCTATGGTGCTGGAGGAGAGTCTTGAGAGTCCCCTGGACTGCAAGGAGATCAAACCTATCCATCCTGAAAGAAATCAACCCCAAATGTTCACTGGAAGGACAGATTTTGAAGCTGAGGCTCCAGTACTTTGGCCACCTCATGAGGAGAGAGGAGTCCTTAGAAAAGTCCCTGATGCTGGGAAAGATTGAAGGCAAAAGGAAAAGAGGACGGCAGAGAATTAGATGGTTGTACGGCAACCAACATGGATTTGACCAAACTCCGGGAGGCAATGGAAGATAGGAAGGCCTGGAGAGCTCTGGTCCATGGGGTCATGAAGAGTCGGACACAACTGAATGACTGAACAACAACAACAACAACAACAGTGTGGAACAAAGCTGGTGGAAGCAAGGACTGATTCATTTTTTTCAGGATCTGGCAAAAAATTATTTGTTCCAGTTACAATTTCCAGAATTTGCTTGCCATCAGGGACAGTAACCTTGCTGGGTGGAGAATTCTGGAATTATACTCTGAAAAAGTAACTTCAGAACTTGTACAGCATTCATTCTATTGCCCAAAGTAGTCCATCATTTGCTTCTGAAGAGCCCCAAACCAGGGTCTGAATGTTATATAGATTGACCCTTTCCATTGTTCCTCAGTAACTGACAGCTGTACTCTCCTTTTGTACCTGAAGGTATTAAATTATTGCACCTGGCAGGCATAATTCAGAATTAGAAGCAATTAATCTCTAAAGCTCCTCAAAGCATTTTTGAGACATCACTTTAAGATCCCTTCAAAATTCACCCAACCTTTTGGTCAACATCAAAATTTACCTCAAGGCAGAGTTCAGGGGCAACCTGATGGGTGCATGAAATCCTCACCAAGAATTACACCCGTCATGTCCGAAAAGAAATTCCTTGGATGTTTTTGCCAAAGCCAGAGCTTCCAAATTCTCCTTGGCTTTTGCTTCAGGTAAGTTTTTAGGTGGGTGGATGAGTGGGTGGGGTTGGGGGTAGAATGCTAGGTGTTAAGGGCTCATTCCGTGGTGAAACAATACACTCCTTCTACCATAGCTTTGAGGCATTTGCTATATTCAAGGACTGGCCATTCTGAATGTCTGGGGAAAAAATAGCTGGCAGATTTATGGGTCCAGAGATAACATCTTTCAGCACGGCTCAGTGATGTATGAGAAATTTCCCAGGCATGAAGATATACACGTTCTCTCTGTAGCTGACATATGGAGACCATCTCTCTCCCCTACCACCGTCCTCTCATTTCCCCCCTTCTACATGCAGAGGAAAACTCCCATGTTCGTGCTAAAGCTTCACTGGAGCAGTTTAAAGTAAACAAGCTGGAGATAATGCAGCCTTTCTTTCTAGCCAGAAATGCTGGTTTCCTGCTTAAATGCATACCTTTGATGACGGTTCACTGGTTGAACTTGCCTTAGGTAAGGGAAATATAATTATGCAACCTTTGGCTAGAGGGTCCCTCTCCAGTTTTCTCTCTCCATGAAGGACAGACAAAACCCACAGCCCTGCCTTCTTGTATTTGCTAGGTTTAGGCATTAACTTTGCTTTAAAGATTTAATTGCAGAAATCCCTTCATTTAGAAAACAACATTCTGGCCATGAGAAGCTGTCAAATAAAGCTAGCCATTTGGGCCCTGGTATGTCCTTGTGGGGGAGCCTATTCATGTTTAAGAGGTTTAAATAAATATTAATGTGACATTTATGCCAGTGTGTGGCTTTTTTCTTTCAACAAAACGAATGCAGATACAAGGGCAGGGGTGGTGGGCTTCATTAGTAGGAACTGCTAGCTGTCATGACAGAGCGACCGAGGACAGGAAATTTCCATCCTCATTTGTAGGCTCTGGGAGATGGCAGTAGAAAGAAGTCACATCTTATTGATTCTTAGTGAGGCCAGCCAAAGCTCTTGACCTAAGTGGCTCTCGGCTATCATTTATTCTACCTGAAACTTTTATAAACTGAATTCTGATTCTATGCTACTAACTAGGAATCTTCTACTGCCAGTTATTCAGTCTTCTTCCAGTGTCCTTTCTGGAAGAAATCAAATGCCAATGTTATTGTAAACCAAAATATGGGAACTTTCTTTGGTGTATGCATATTGATAATCTTCATTTAGCTTGGATATTTAGACTACCTACTCAGGTGTTAAGGTCATCAGGAGAGGCCCTTCTCTCCATCCCGCTATCCTCACAAGTACATTTTGTGGGAACTCATGAAAGGGCCTTCTCGGCTGCTGCGCCCAGACTCTGGAACTTCCTCCCACTAGAGGCCAGGACTGCCTCATCTCTGTTGTGCTTCCATAAACAGGCAAAGACCTTTCTCTTTAGGCAAGCTTCCCTTAATGATGGACTACCTATTATGTGTCTTTTGTATGAATCTATAGGATCACATTGACTTTGTGTTTATACTTATAACATTATGGTTTACATTGACACTATGTTTTCAATGTTGGTTTGCATCATTCATAAATTTACATGGAACTTTACTCTCCCTTTAACTGCTCATGTTCCCTTGTAGCTTTAATGTAATGTTGTCTTTTAATGATGTGAGATGTCCCTCAATTCCCTATTCTCAATACTTGAACCTGTCTTAATTTTACTTGACTGTATATTATCTCTCATTACTGTAAGCCACCTTGGGTCCTTTTCCAAGGAGAAAGGTGGCTAAAAATACTCTAAAATGGATAAATACATAAATAAATAATTCTCAAGTCTGTGACATTTGACTGTCTGCGGGGATATTCATCCCAAATCTTCCAGTTATATTCATTTTTGGCATTAGTGCATTCATTGTCTTTTCTGTTTTCTTCTGTTTCACATCTCTATAATAATTGTGGTTTCTATATTCATCTACATGTACATTCTAATTTATGTACAGTTGTGTTTTAGATTTTATTCATTCATTCATTCATTCATTCATTCATTCATTCATTCATTCATTCATTCATTCATTCATCCATCCATTCACTTAAACATTCTGGGCTCTTTCTTCTGTGTTATTTTTTTCCAGCATCAGGCTGTAAACAGGCCTGGGGCCATGCCAAGACATTTTGCCCGCAAAAAAGGACAAGATTTTTGTCTTCCTCCAAGTTGTGGAAAGAAGCTGAGGAACACTTCTATTATTATGTCTTACTTTGAAAACAAAACAGCACCTCCACCGCCAACACAGAGAGCACTTTATTTCAAGAAAACGACCACCCTGCCTAATGTTAGGCTCCCCTTGTTTAAAACTGTGCAACTGGACAGCCATTGATTGGACACAGGCAAGAGAAAGTTTGTTTACTCATTGAGGGACTGCTTGATGTGTTGGTCCTAAGTGAGGCATTTCCTGTCTCAGTCATTTTTGTTCTGTGTTGATTAGAAAGAGTGCAGATTATTTTTCTACCTATATATATTAGTCTAAGATGATGATGAGGAGGAGTCAAAGATAAAAGATATTGTCTTTGACTTATAAAACAGGTACAAGTTTTAACCAAAAACCTACTACTTAAATATTAGTGTAGTATGTGTGCTGTTCCTGATATTGCTGATTTTTGCTGGTCTGATGGTGGTATTTCAGAAACCTTTAAAACTTTATAAAAATCCACAGCATTCTTTCCAATGTCCCAATGACATACAGCCAGTCTTTCATTTTTAAAAGCACTGTACTAGAGGAGCTAGGAAAAAAATTCATCTCAAGTTCCGGCTGGTTCTGGTCAAAAATATAACACCCACCCACCCACCCGCCGCATGTATGAGATGCCACTAAGTACAAGACGACTCTCACTTTTCCAACCCAAAAGTACATCTTTGCAACCACAAAAGTCCATTCTCAAATTTTAATCTAACAATTTCAGACAAAAATATGGTCTTATACATGGAAAAATACTGTCTCACCATATTAAATCATGTTTTGTTTGTTTCTTGCCAGTATTTCTCAAGTCATAAGAACATAAGAACATAAGAAGAGCCATGCTGGATCAGGCCAAAGGCCTATCTAGTCCAGCTTCCTGTATCTCACAGCGGCCCCACCAGATGCGTTTGGGAGCACATGAGACTAGATATCTGTCTCCTGATACCACTCCCCTGCACCTGGCCCTTGAAGTACCCTGGTTTCTCCATCATGGTTTGTAACCTGTGATGGACTTTTCCTCCAGGAATCTGTCCAATCCCCTTTTGAAGGCATCCAGGCCAGATGCCATCACCACATCCTGTGGCAGGGAGTTCATGACTTTGAATTGTGCAGTGCTTTGATATGGGCAAAGAAAGAAAGATCCCGTCTGTAAAAGCTTCCTCAGTTGTACAAATGGGAAGTAGAGCTCCCAGGGCTCTACAGGGGCTCTTCACAAATGGTTTTAACTGAAGAAGACAGCCCACCTGAATAACAGCTCCATGTCTGTTTTGGAGCACATATGGAGCCATGCCTCAGAAAGCAGACGTTTCTCATCCATCAGCCTGGGCAGATACTAGAAGTTCTTTTGCCTTTCAGTTTGAAAAAGTAGGCTTGAAACTAAGATCTTAAGACCAGTTTTTCCCTTGTGCATGGAAATGTTTTAAGAGACATGTTGGGGAGTTGTTGCAACTTTTTGCAGACGTGGTCTGTTGGGGCCTGTTGCTCAAAGCATGCTTTTAGCTTACTGTTATCTGTTCAGTCTAAGTAACAAAACTTTTATTCTTTTTCCTACTGCGACTGTAAGTGCCAGTTAATGAGAAAAAGAGGTGGTCTTTACAATTGCTATTTTTGCTATTTGGGTGCTGGCAGACCTGTTGTGTAGCTAGAGGAGTTAAGCCAACATTCTAAACACTGCAACAAAAATATCCTTTAATTGATCTCAGTGAATTGCCTAAGAACATTTTGGACCAGCACGCAATCCCAGCCCAGTCATCTCCCACATTTTCAATAACTAACTAAAGTACACACAAGAGGTTCTAGAATAGTTACTTTTTAGACTACAGCCAATATCAAGGCCAATATAACCACAATGGCTATGCATTCTGGGTATTCTAGTAATAATACATTAGAAATGTCAGTGGTCATCTTCTACGTTGACATGTGTTTAGCTTTGAGCTTTGCAGACCTGAGTTGATACATAACCTGTCCAGGGTAAAACAAACAAAAAAATGGTTTCAAGTGGTACCCTGAAAAGCTTTGCCTGTTTTGCATAAACAATGCATTCTTTGCTGTAACCTGAAATGTTTTCTGAGATTAGGTGAGGAAACATTTAAATCCATTTCATTAGCTTCCTGCACACCTTAACAAGGCTAACAGTGCAAGCCTCTGCATGCGTACTCAGAAATGAATGCCACTTTGCTCAGTGGAGTGGAGTGTGTGTAGTACAGCTTAACAATGGAGGACATATTCTCAGAAGTAAGTCCCACTGGGTTCAGTGGGGCTGATTCTTAGGCAAGCTGCACAAGATTGTGGTCTTAGCCCTGTGAAGCCCAGTGAAACATATTTTTCAATAAACACAGAATAGTGTGTTGAACGTTTTCATACCTTTGTGTTGCCAAGTTTGGGATTTTTTTTTTTTGGTAAAATTCCTTTTTGCTGCACAACAGATGTACAGAGATCCACAGAGAAGAATAGCTTCAAATACCCAGAGTCCATCCCTTTCTCATGAACTGGCACAACTCCCTCTGAAACATTGTGTTGGAGAAAGAGTAGAAACATTTCTTGACTTACACTTGCTTGAAATTACAAACTTGTGTATGTGTCTTTCTGTCCTGCATGCATACTCAGCAACCAACTGAACAGAATAACATGGGGGAAGTGCCTCCCACAGACTTGAAAGCAGGAAAACATTCAGCACATAAGTGAATCTCTCTAGAAGGAGGTTAGTGCTGGATAGACAGTCACCCAAGCCCTAAAAAGGTCATCCCAGTCATTTAAACCACAGACAGCATGAAAGATTGTAAATAAAGTTTTGACATTTTCCAGGCATTAAAATAGTTTTCTGCCAAACATTTCTATTCACCTAGTCCAGTGTTGGTGAACAGCGGTGTAGCAAGGTTTTGGGGCGCCTGGGGCCAAATTAGTTTTTTGTGCCCCTCCAGCCCTCCTCAACTCTATCCCACCCACCCCCAGCAATCCTGCGGGCGTGGGGCAGGCGTGGGGTGCACACACGTGCCTTAGCTCTTCCACGCATTGCAATAGAGAGTTGGAGGAGGAGGACGCCAGACTTGGAGATGGCGGGGGGGCAGTAGGCGATTTGGCACCCCCTAATTGCTGTGCCCAGGGTGCCCCAACCCCTTGTCCCCCCCCACACCATGCCCCTGTTGGTGAACCTATGGCACAGTTGCCAAAGGCGGCACTCAGAGCCCTTTCTGTGGGCAACCAACATCACCCTTTCACAGCCACCTGTATTCAGGTTAAACTGCTGAATTGGCACTTTGCAAAAACAAAAAATAGTGGGTTTTCAATTGCAGTTTGGGCACTCGGTCTCTAAAAAGTTTGCCATCACTGACCTAGTCCATGCTATTCTTCAGGGTCCCTCTGCTCATCTGCTTCTATATCTGGGGCCTTTCCTGTGAGTGCCTACTTGTAGACAGAATGATTTGATATCTGACTGATAAATTAAGAAAATAAACAGTATGTTATACACAATGTGGCATCTGGGACACATTTATAATCAGTTGTGTTTGAATGGGGGCTGGTCTTCCTTAATTTGTGTGATATGGGAATTGTCCATGCACATCCAACAATCTGAATTTAATCAATTAGTGGAAACAATTTGAATTTTCCCATGAGCCAACATGAAGCTTGGTGCATAAATATAATTTTAATAATTAAAGCCTCATTTCTAACACTCTTTCTAAGGAGCAGGCACATCTACAAAGCCCCCTACTATTCTGACTGTGAGTCACACCAAGTTAATACAGAAGAATGTTACAGCCAAGCTTCAAACGGAGCTCAAATCCAAATTTGTTTAGAAGGAAAAAATTAAGACAAGAGGCAGCAAAAGGATAAGGACAAGGACAATTTAAGAAGTCAGCAAGCCTCTGCTCTAGAGATGGGCACGAAATGAAAAAAGGAAACACCATTTCATCGTTTCATTACATAACAAATTACTATGTAACAAAATGGTAGGATGTGTTTTACCATGAAACAAAATGAAATGCCATTTTCCCTTCTAGAAACAAAATGATTTGTCCTAGAGCAGGGATCCTCAAAACCTTTTAAACACAGGGCTGCCTCAGACACAGTTCAGGCGTCACTCCCCACAAAGCCCAGGACCACTGCACACCCACCCACCTTTAAAAAGCAGTAGCTGGATGGGGTAGTCGTGGAAGTCACCACACCACAAAGAAGTGCTCTATCCACATCAGGGGTTCGGCAAGAGAAGTTTGGATGTAGGGGTGTCCAGGCACCTCACCATACCTGGCTCCTCAGAAGTTTTGGTGCTGATGCTGAATCAATATACTGTATTGGCTGCGATCGCTGTTTTAAAGTACATAAATGTGCTCCAAATTAGTGACCACAGGCACCGTAACTGCTGAGCAGCCTCCTCAAGCCCTTTCATGTAAGCCCCCCAAATTTGGAAAGTTTTGGGGGTCAGGGGGGATGAGTTACTAAGCTCCAAAGGGGATCTGGTTAGTTAATTGAAAGAGTGTGTATGGCGTGCGCTACCAATATAGGAGTTAATTAAGCAGCTTAACCCCTAATTTTAGGGGCTTACGCGAAAGAGTCCAAAGCAGCTCTCCAGCAATTTTGGTGCCTCTAGGACCCAGGAGACCATAGTGTTTCATTTCATTTCGTTTTGTTTCGTTATGAAACTACTTAAAAATTTGTTAGAAATGAAATGAAACTACTTAAGAAAAAAAATGAAACACTCTTTTTTCATTTCATGTCCATCTCTAGTCTGCTCACACCCACCTTAACATACAAAGCAAAGTGTTCTGCTTGTATACCACCCCATACCACTTCAAGTAGTCTCTGGGAGGTTTATAGGCATTTCACCACTGCGTCACGAGGCTCCTACAGACTTCAGTCTTAGAACAGCCAGAAAAATCTACCCTTTAAAAAACAGTAAACTCTCTTCAGCATACTCTGTCCATCCCACAGAGGAAAAAAGTAACATGAGCATAGAAATTAAGAACATGAAGACAGTTTTGATCATATTGGTGATGGGATTTGTTTTTTCTGTGCTCACACTTGGCTTGCCCACAGACTAGAGTGGAGCAAGCTGTGGGATTAGACTGTTAAATCTAAGACAGAGAGAACATCTACTGTCTTGAGATGCCCACTAAAGGTGAGTATGAATTTTTTAAAAAAAATGAATTTCAAAATTCATCAAACATTATTAATTCATATATTTGTATTTGTTCAAATTGATGCCCTTGACAAATATGGATCTATGAACTTTTAGCGAGTTTTGATTGTGTTGATTTGTCTATAAAACCAGGCACCCAGAGAACCAAAATTCCAGAGAGGTTTCCCCTGATGCTCCTCTACAATCCCTACAAGTGCAGTAAAGATTGGGTTTTCCCTAAGCTAGCTGCTAGAGGGCATTTCCCTTAATGTGTTGGTCTCAGCAGTACACATGACTTCTATTGCTGTTGTTGAGTTGATGGCTGTCATAGTTGATGGTGATGACTTGAGATAGCACAAAATGAACTACATACCAAAAAAACCACTAATCAGGCTGGTTTGTGGTTCATATTCATATAATGGGTGGTTTGGGGAACCACCCTTTGATAAAGCAAAACAAACACTGAACTGTTTCACTGTTGGTGTGTCATTTTACTTTGTTTCCCCCCGAAAGACCCAGCAAATACCTTACTTGTTCATTTATCTTTAGAAAACCAGGAAAGAAGAAGCTAACTTACAAGCAGTGAGGGCATGAGTTTTACATCATTGAAAAAAATCGCCAGTTGGATCTCATTCAGTGTCTGCCTACAATCTAAATTTTTGTTTCCAAAACTATTTGGCCATATGGTCTAAGAAATGCATCCATTGCCCTTTGTAACCAGCTGCTAAAGGAATGTTCTTCCATATCAGAGAATCCCAGTTTAATATTCTTGCTAATATCTGCAACATAGATAAGGTACAAGTTGGGCAACAATTTCCAGAACACCCCAACTTTTTCATGTCCCCTTTTAAAGCTTTCTAACATCCTTTGCAACTTGCCATAAATTTATCCAATCTACTGATTTTTTAAGTGCTGTTGGTTTTGACAGATGAATAGAGAATCTAAGCTTAAGTAACATTTTGGAGAGTTAACAAGGCTTGAGCAAGTAAAGGATACTGTCCAAATTGCTGGTCCTGATTAATTGATGCTGTCGCAAGGTGAGAAGACACATTGTTAATGAATTTTTAAGCCTTCAGCAGAAAAATATGTTATAAGATGCCCTTTTTATTTTTGCAGGTCTCTGCAATTTGTAAAAAATGACTACATAAAACTAGGGTAAATGTGAAACAAACTACCCACACACATACAGTAGAAATAGAAGGGGCAAGGTGGTGGGGGAAATAACCCATCCCTATAATTCTGAAAAATATATAAAACAAAGCTGCAGGTACAGCTTTGAACAATGTTTACCTTACACAAAAATTTCCCACTGATAACCCCAGCTCCTGCCAGCCTAGCAGTTTGAAAGCATGCAAATGCAAGTAGATAAATAGGTACCGCCGTAAAAAAAATGGGGAAGGTAAAAAAACAGTGTTTCCTTGCAGCCATGCAGGCCAACATGCCCATGGACTTACACAACACTGGCTCTTCGGCTTGAATACAGAGATGAGCACCGCCCCTAAAGTCGGACACGACTAGCACGCATGTGTGGGGAAAACCTTTTCCTTTTCCTTTTTAAAACTCTCAAAGGGCGTTTATACATGACCCCTAAGCTGCGCTGCAAATGGCTCCCACCTCCGGAGCTTAGAAATGTTTTCCCACCACCTCCGGAGTTTGGAGACAATTAAGTGCGACCCCGCCCACTTTAGCGCGACCCAGCGCACTTTTCTTGTACCTGCTTTTTGATGGTAAAAATTTTTTGATGCGGATAAGAGTGCCAGGCTCTCCTGGCTTGTCTGTTTTTTTTGCCTCCCGACCCTTTAAGAGCTCCTTGAGACAGAACCAGGAAGTAACGGGGGGCTCGTGGCAAGTTTGACCGGCATCGGCAGGTTAGTAAAGGCTTCTTTTGTCCTTTTGTCCCTCCCCCCCTCACGCCGACAGGAGCAAGAAGTGCTGAGGGGTGGGGACGAAGGAACAGAAACGAACCCCCAAGATTTCTGGTCCGAATTTAAGGGACCAGCAGATCTTAGGGGTCGTGTGAAAAGGCCCAAAGAGATTGAAAAGAAATATCTCATATAACATATACCTTACATCTTAGTAGGCATTATAGAGTTATTCACAGTTTTACTTAATCCATGTTCATTCTCAACTGTGAGTTTTAGACTGTTATATATTCTTCTTCCCCTTTTTCTCCTCCCTACTAAGCTGACTTGTTAAGACTGGCTTATCTAATTGAAAATGGCAGATTTTGTTGATGTTTTTAAATTGTGCAACATATATTTATCAATGGCCCTTACCAGCTCTCTGAAACAGGCTCACTTTAAAAGAGACAATTTAACATCCTCTTGCTCAAAATCATGGAAACATAGCCAGTGTTTCCATTTCTGTAAGTATGCCGTATGCCTTTAATCAAGTCTGGTTCACCAATTAGATATTGCAGGCTTCCAAACTCCCACAAGGGGAAAAAAGGTAATAATTAAAATGATGGGACATGATTAGAGCAAGGCCATTCAGAGCCAAGTATTTGAATATACCAGCAATTATTAAGTCAGCAGAAACCAGCTGGACATCTTGGGTTGTTTTTTTCAAGTGTTTTTGTGAATAGCAGCCTAAGATGTTTTGCCGCTTGACGCAAGTGGCATGGCAGCATGCTAACGGAAAAAGCCCCACCACACTGCTTTGTATGCTTATTGCTCATGGGGCTTTGGGCAGAAAATGGCTGAAAGAATGCTTGATTTACTTTTGTTACAAACTGGGCAATGGTGGTCTGAGTGGTCAGGCTGAATCCAAGCAGAAGAACAATAGACAATTCAAAGGAACATGTTGGCTTACTGAAATGAGCAATGCTTCTTGTGAACCTGGATGGGATTTTTCTGCGGATGCAGCCCTTGGCCAATAATAATAATAATATAATAATAAAATAAAAAATTAAAAATTAAAAATTAAAAAAATTTAAAAAAAAACTGTGGCAGAACTACGCTCACACAACTCAAAGTCCCGTCTGAAGTAGTTGTGCTAGCGCTGATGCAGAATAGTACAGTGGTACCTTGTATAAGGGAATTACTATGTTCCAAATGAAATTATGTTAAGTAAATTTTCCTTTATACAAATTTCCCATAGGATCGCATTGAAAACAGAGTAATCCCTAATCACTACCATTTTTATGTTGTACAGACTCACCCCATAGATGATTCTGTTATGCAAATTTCCCCTATCTCCGGGGGGATTATGTTGTACACATTTTATGTTATATAAACTGTTTACGAGGGTCCACTGTAGATCCATTGAGCAATTGGTTGTGCTTGGGATACATGATAAATTACCCAATTCTATAGCACAATTCCTTGTTGCTGGATGTAATAGTTGACACATTTATGCTGGAATAACTTTGGGTTATGCCGACATGAACAGGATTTGGTTCCTTGTCTTGTTGTTCAAGACAAGGAATTACATGGGGGTCAGGGATTTCTCAACAGCCTATCCCAACATGTACAAAAATTCTTCATATTCTTTGGATATCCCCAAGCCCTGCTGGCCTTCCTAGGTTATGGAAATGGAGTGTGAAGTATCTGAAGAATCCAGGTTGAGACAGGATAATGTACGTAGACAAATACTGCAACACAACCTTTAAAGAAGACCATATTGTGAAACCATACACTTACCACAAAGCAATTGTGTTGTTCTTTCTTCTATCATTCAATGAAATGTGAAGGATTTTTCTGTATATCCACATTTCAAAAACATTTATTCTGTTGAGCATATCCTTTTTACTAATCCAACTCTTGCCTTGATTTTGGAGAGCTCACCATATGTAGCATTTTAATATCTTCAATCTCAAAGCTGGTATTTACAGTGGTACCTTGTATAAAGGAATTAATTCATTCCAAATGAAATTATGTTAAACAAATTTTCCTTTATACAAATTCCCATAGGAATGCATTGAAAACTGAGTAATCCCATTTTTATGTTGTACGGATTCTCCCCATAGGCGATTATGTTAAGCAAATTTCCCCTATCTCTGGAATTTTTTATGTTGTTCAGATTTTATGTTATTATACAAACTGTTTGTTATACAAGGGCCCACTGTATTTGTTATAAACCATTTATTCAACGTAATAAAGGTTGTTCATGTCATCTCAGTTCTTCATTTTATTCTCATATTGCAATCTTTGTAGTTGTAAATTAAATGTATTTGCATCTGTCAAATCATTTTATATGTGAGTTGTTACACATTATATTTATTAGTTATACCTTTTTATCACCATGGATTTTTTGGTTTGTTTTCAATAGTTCCATGTTGCTACTTTCTTCTGCAACACCACAGTAGTGCAACATCCATATCCATTGATTCATTAACCACTAATTAATTCATTCACAGTTGGCAGAGGAAAAATTAAATAAATAATTCATTAGCCACAAAGCAAGCTACTGTCACAAACAGCAACTGTAAAGCAAGCTACTGTCATAAAACAGCAGCCATAAAGCAAGCTACTGTCAGAAACAACAACCGTAAAGCAAGCTACTGTCACAAAACAGCAACCATAAAGCAAGGTACTGTCAGAAAATAGCAGTTTTGGGGGTGGGGCTTTGGTGTTCTCTTTTATTCACAGTTTTCATTATCCACAGGAAGGCTTGGAACCAATCCCCAGATGATACTGGGGTCCTACTCTATCTACCAGCATCTGAAGTTCATCTGAGCTTTCATCTATCAGATCTGTGCCTTCTAATTTTTAAGAACACCTCATGCACTTCTGTGTCCTCAGATCTCTCTGCAAGAACAGTTTGCATTATCTTTTCTGAACAAATATTAAACAGAATTAGCAACAAGACACATTTGTGTTGGACATCTAATTTCTACTTCATTAGTTAATTCTCCATCTATTTTAATTTCAGTCATTTGTCCCCAGTGTAAATTCTTTATTATTTTAAACCTGAGGTTTAAAACAAGAATGAAAGTAGGAGAAAGCACTGAAAGTATTGTCATATTTCCACATTCCTCTAGGAAAACAATTAGGATATGATATATGGTGACTACTAGGGATGAGCACGAAATGGAAAATTTGTGTTTTGCTTCATTTTGTGTTGTTCCCCCATGATTCATTTTGTTTCATTACAAATAATTTTTTAAAAATATCATATGAAACAAAACAGAAATGAACTGATTCATTACTCTATAAAAGTGTCCTCTGGGTCCTAGAGACACCAAAGGTGCTTCTAGAACCCAAGGGAACTGTTTTACAGCAAAACAAATTGGTTTATTTTAAACAGAAAAAAACACCATTTCGTTTTGTTACTAAAGAAATGCTGCTTCCCTGTTAATTTATTTATATTTATTTATTTATTGGATTTCTATACCACCCATCTGACAGCAAGGGAAATGAACCTCTGGACAGTTCATTTCATTTCGTTAGCTAACAAAATGATGAAACAGCATTTCATTTTTCGTTTGGTGCCTATCCCTAGTGACTACATCCACTTTGTGGATTAAGTAGACTTTCAAGCACAATGGGAAGATGAAAGAATAATCAAGTAAAATTGGGTTATTTGGACCAAGGGTGCATTTTCTATAACGGAGAAGAAATTTAATTATACAATATTTATGTGCACACAATATATGCTCCACTGCATATACAAAAGAAGACCTAGCAAATGGTCAAGATAAGATTGTGATTTTCTGGTCAAAAAAAAGTCTAATTGTCTTAACATTTTAATTCATTTTCAATTTTCCTATACTTCATATATGTCTGCAATTTTAAAATGTGCAATGCTCTGATATGAATAAAGAAATAAAGAAAAACAAATACTGTGTCCAGGAAGGTAGGAAATAGATTTAAAAATAAAGGAAAAATTATCTGCAGAAGCAAAGGAACAATATTTTAGGAGTTGAACATAAAATACAGGGGAAGAAAAGAAACAACAAAACATAGTTCATGGGAAAAGGAAGATTTATTTTGAAAGTATTGGTCTGCAGTGGTCATTTCATTGCCATCTTTTCTTGAGCAAAAGAAGTGTTACATGCTTTTTAGAGGTTAACCAAGATTGTCATTAATCCCCTGAAGCTTGAATCTTTGCTGAGCACCGCTTATCTGGTGGAACTTACTTGCAACCTTATGCTGAGTCCTGGCCCAGCCTGTGATGTTCTGATTACTGTAATTACTCTGTCTTTTTAACTTACAAGTTACATAAGATGTTTTCAAAGCACTCATCAAGAGAGAAACACTATTATAGCTGCAGAGCTTAAGGCGTATTTTTCTGGTTAGTGTACTTGGCCGCTGAGGAGCAATTTTAGCCTTCTGTTTGTGCTTTGGATGTTCACGTTTGCTATGTTTGGAAGGGAAAAATTACAGCGAATTATCCTGCACCTCCTAGGCCAAATACGTCGGAGGGTGGATGGAAGCCTTTTGCCCTGCATTCCATTATTTAATTAGGTAATGGCAGTATGACAAGAATGTGGTGCTTTATATCACTTGTTCTTTTACATTCAAAAGAGCTCTCAACCATCACCATGTTTGTTCTGAATTTGTCTTGCTTTCTTAACCCTTTTTAAAATATCGTAAATAAAACTTTTTTGATATTTCAATTTACTGGTCTTCTGGGATTTACATGTCAATGCTACAGAATTTTCAGTACTTTCTTTAATAAATAAATAAATATTTAATAAATATTTGCGCTGCATGGTGCTTCCCATAAGGAGACTAATGTCAAATGCCACTTCAACCGGTGACCACTAAGTGGACACTGGTTGTTGCGTGACAGTTGTTATCACACGGTCCCTTGTCTCAGAACAGGAACTGGGAACAAATTGTGACAAGAGAATACCCCAACTCAGCACCAGGCATAGTATTGTCACACTCTGATCCCACTTCGGGGGCATGGTTGAGACACATTTCAGCTGTTGCGTGATGGATGTGAAGTAAGATTTTTTTGGTACCTGTCCAAAGTGCAACACTTACAGAGACAAAACAGACGTGAAGTAACTGCCAAAGACAAACCAGTGGGTCCTAGGTCAAATGAAGTCCAAACTATCTCTAAAGGCAAAAATGTGGAAAATGAGGCTGTCCTACTTAATGCGAGGGAAGGATTCTGTGCAAAAGATGATGATGCTGAGAAAAGCAGAAGGAAGAAGGAAAATAGGAAGGCCAAATATGAGATGAAATGGCTTCTTAAAGGAAAC
This sequence comes from Phrynocephalus forsythii, assembly GCA_029282475.1. Taxonomy (NCBI): domain Eukaryota; kingdom Metazoa; phylum Chordata; class Lepidosauria; order Squamata; family Agamidae; genus Phrynocephalus; species Phrynocephalus forsythii. The sequence continues at coordinate 120,919,986 of JAPFRF010000002.1, read as the reverse complement.
GACAGGCTTGGCTTTATAGGAGCTGAGCAGGTCAGTTGAAGACAGGATTAGAGATGGGCACCATAAGAAAAATGACATGCTGTTTCATCATTTTGTAAGCTTTCAAAATGTTATGAAACAAAATGAAACAAAATGGGAAACAGCATTTTGTTATGAAATGAAACGAAACACTTCCCCCCCCTTGACAATGAAATGGTTCGTTACTATGTAAAATGGCTGCCTTGTAAAAAGCTGCCCACCAGATTTGGTAACTCTAGGTACTGGGTGGCATTTTATAGAGCAAGACTGTCCAACTTTGAACAGGCCAAGGTCTACTTTTTCTGGCCCAAAGTGCCTGAGGGCTACTACATTAATACCTCTACTTACGCATTTTATCCATTCCAAGCCCATGCTCGTAAGTAAAAAGAAACTGTAAGTAGAGCAGCGGTTTCCCATAGGAATGCATTGAAATCTGTTCCGTCTGATACGGATTGATTTTCATTGCATTCCTATGGGAAGGTTGCCCAAGCACACACTTCTCTTGCACCTGCTCAATCATCTGGCCAGTGGGGGGAACAGGGGGCCGGCCACACCATGGACCATGAACTGCCCTGCTTGGCTGAGACAGTGGGCTGGCAGACCCAGAACCTTGCTGGTGGTCCTTGGGATGGGGGAGGGAGGGGTTGAGAACTTATCCCCTCACTTTTTTATTGGTGGCCGGTGGGCTACTTTTGAACCCTTTGTGGGCTACCGGTAGCCCGTGGTCTACCTGTTGGGCAGGCCTGTTATAGAGTAATAAATCATTTCATTATTGTTTCATTTCATTACTAAGTTTTTACAAAAATTCATTTAAAAATGAAACAAAATGAACCGCTAGTAGAAATGAAACAAAACTCTATTTTTCCATTTAATGCCCATCCCTGGACAGAATGAGTTGGAGATTGTGATAGGATGGAGGCAACAAGCCATGAAAATTGATGGTGAGAGAAATTTGTTAGTATTAAAAGTGTCACAAGACTGATTTTGTTTTGTTTTGTTTTGTGTTTTGCTGAAACAAAAAAACATGGATACCTCTTTGAAAACTGCTTGAGTAACTCCTTCATGAGAACCAGAATTCTGGAGAACTGACGCTCTATGGTACCAGATTTGTTCTTGCTCAAAACAGAGACAAAAGCCAAATGAAATAAAAATAAAAATAAAAGACTTAACATTAAATTAATCTGGTTTCGTTCAACCATAAATAGCAGCAGGAAGCAAACAATGTTGAACAAAGGAGGGGGGACCCAATTCATTCGTAAATTGTAAATTAGCCTTCAGGTAGAAACCATTATTAATCCAAATATTTATCTTGAACAGGCTGTGAGAAAAGATCATCAAGTCAAGACAATGCCTCTTCTTTTAAAAAAGAAGGAAAGTGGAATGGTTATTTCAAACACTCAGAAATGTTTATTTTAGCAATATGTGCTAAAATGGTCCTGGTATTAACTAATTAGTAGCTTCTTCAGTTGCAGCTGCATTAATCCTATATATTTATCTGTGACACTTCCCCCAAATATAGCACCAGTTAAACAAAATTTCAGTCCATAACCCATTTCATCCATGCCTCTGTGATGAAAATACATAAATCTTACTGAATTATTTTGGAACATTATGTTTCAATGGTGGAACAGACTTTACCATTGGTTGTGGTATCTCAGGGGGAAACTACTAATGGGAATCTGGAAATTGAGTCATGGCAACTGTACTTATATTCTTCTTGAGAGATTGAACCATTTTGCTACTCATCAAAGCAGCTTCATCAGTCTGAGGCAAGTTAGTGGTGAGACTTCCAATTTATAGTTCACCTTGATTTCACATCAAGGTCTGCATAGGCTCATGTGTTGGACAATGGCTTGAATAGGCTCGTTAGGTGGACAATGGCCTAGGGTGCATGAAAATCCTGCCTATGGAACTCTTCCCAACATCCATTGTTAGCTATGGCCTTGCTAGTGGTATGAAGCGCTTCTGATTTGTCTGGGGATTGATGAAAGAGCAGCTTGATAAGTAGCAGACAGATTATGTCTGAGTTCCCCACCTCTTTTAAGAGAGGGGTTTTCAATACACACATGAATGGCATCCCTGACCCTTCTCTTGAACTACCTATCTTCTCTGTCTATTATGTGTACATCCTTATCTCTGAATGAGTGCCCTTTGTCCTTCAAATTGAGGTAAATGCTGATTCTGGTCCTGAGCTGTTGCCCCTCCTATGTTGGGCCATCCTCCTGTTTAATGGCTGTTTGTTTTTTCCAGTGTAGAGGTCTGCACACTCCTCATTGCATTGGACCACATATACTATACTGCTCCTCTAATGTTTTGGTGTAAGGTCCTTTTAGTCTCTGCCTCAGGGTTTGAAGTAAACAGGGATGTTGTGTTTGCCTAAAAATCCTTTTAAGCTTTCCAGACACTCCAGCCATGTAAAGAATGACCAGGTTCTTCCACTGGAAGGAAAAAAACTAAAAGCCCCAAAGCAGAGGAAAGAATTATAAATTGGGAACAGAGAACTCTTGGCTGATTTGCATTTGCTCTAACATCATGTGGTCAACAGAAAAAGTTGTGAATTGGGATGTCCTGATTCCTTACCTTCCTTTGAGTCGTGTGGGGTGAAACTCCAATGAGGAAGCAGCCTCTGATGTGTCATCTTTCCTTCTCCCTGGTGTTGGCCAATCAGGAACTGTGCAAGGACATGTATCATCTCACCTCCCTGTCTGATTGGCCTGCGCAAGGGAGAAGGAAAGATGATGCATCGGAGTCTGCTTCCTTTTTGGAGTTTTGCCCCGCATGACCCAAAGGAAGGTAAGTCAGTGGTTGATTTCATTCCAGAGGGTGGGTCCTGGTTCCAAACGGCAGCTGGGCTGCCATGTTTCGTTTCAGAACTGGACCCCTTCTGAAATGAAACACTCGTGTCTAATGGCGCTCATATTAACTCTTAACCTTCTTTTTGTAAGGCTAAACATTCCCAGCTCCCTAAGCCACTCCTCATAAGACATTTCTTCCTGACCTTTAACCATTCTGGTCACCCTTCTCTGGACCCACTTGAGGTTGTCTACATCCTTTTTAAATTGAGGTGCACAGAATTGAACACAGTACTCCAGGTGGGGTCTGACCAGAGCAGACTAGAGGGGTACTATCACTTCCCTTGATCTAGACACTATGTTTCTGTTGATGCAAACAAGAATCACATTGGCTTTCTTGGCTGCTGCATCAGTTTAATCAGTCTACTCTCTATTCCTTCATCTAAGTCATTAATAAAGATGTTGAATAGCACTGGACCCAGAACAAAACCCTGGGACACCCCACTAGTCACCGCTCTCCATGCTGAGGAGGTCATTTATGATCTCCCTTTGAGTCTGATCAGTCAACCATTTACAAATCCACCTAACAGTAGCATTATCTATCCCTCTTTCTGCTAACTTCTTTACAAGTATATCATGGAGAACCTTACTGAAGGCCTTACTGAAAACAAAATAAGCAATATCCACAATGTTCCCTTCACCCACAATGCCTGTAATTCTATCAAAGAAAGAGATCAAATTAGTCTGACACGGCTTGTTCTTAAGAAACCTGTGCTGACTTCTAGTAATGACAGCACTGCTTGTCAAATAGTTACAGATTATCTGATTAATAATCTTCTCTAGAATCTTTCCAGGAATACAGAAGATGTCAAGCTGACTGGGTGGTAATTATTTGGATCCTCTTTCTTCCCCTTTTTGAAGATGGCAACAACATTTGCCCTCCTCCAATCTATGGAGATTTTCCCTGTTCTCCAGGAATACTCAAAGATTATTGCCAATGGTTCTAAAATTACTTCTGCCAGTTCTTTTAATATCTTTGAGTGTAATTCATCTGGCCTAGGAGACTTAAATTCGTTTAGAGTTTCTAGTTGTTCCTATACCACCTCCCTACCTATTCTATGTTGCAATTCCCACCTTACCTCATCTACTCTTCATCCTGACTGAATGATCCCCCCCTTTTTTGGAGAAAAGTGATGCAAAAAAGATGTTGATTAGTTCTGCCTCTTCCCTATCTCCTCTTAGTAACAGGCTATCATTGCCATATAGAGTCCCTACCAATTCCTTATTTTTCCTTTTGCTGAGGACTAGCTAAATTAACTTTTTTTACTATCTTTAATTTCTCTGGCAGGTCTAAATTCATTCTGTGCTTCAGGTTTTTTTAAACCACCCCCCTGCACATACTGGCTATTTGCTTATATTCCTCTTTGGTGCATTCCACATTTTTCCATTTCCTGTACCTTTTTAAAATTCTTAGCTGAGTTGTGTATTTTAGTCATGTTTGTACAGTGCACTCATATTTACAAAGATGAAGAATAGTTTTAAAATGCTTCAACAAATAAGGGAAAGCAAGTAAGGATTCATTTTATCCCAGCAGCCTATCTTTATGAAAGCAAAGACTTTTCTTACATGCTATATGCCACATCTCACAGGTTGTGGACAGCAGAGGGAACTGGTGCATCCACTTACAGCAAAAAGAGAAATGGGAGACAGACTCTCAAGATGTGTGGAAATATTGTCAACGCAGACTAGAGATGGGCACGACTCAAAAAATGGTGTTTCGTTTGTCGTTTGGTCGTTTAGGGGTCCGTTTCGGTTCGTTTTCGTTTTCGTGATGTTTTTTGCAAAGAAATTCATTTTTGTTTCGTTAGGTAACGAAACAAAAAAACAAAAACGAAAATGAAAAATTGCTGTTTTGTTAGCATTCTTTTTAGTTCAATGCATCTGCTGCAACGAAAACGAAAAACATGGCAAATTTGGTCATTTCATTTTCATTTTCGTTTTGTTTTTAAAAAATTGTTTCATTTTCATTGCGTAGCGAAATGAAAAAATGAAAACAAAAACAAAAAATCACTCGTTTCATGCCCATCTCTAACGCAGACTATACATGGATGTATTTTTTGTTTATGCATAGCTACTGACGAAGGCCGTGGCCAAGACATGACAAGCCTGAGCTTTCCTTTCTTTCTATCTTTTTCTGTCATTCTTTTTTTATAAGAATAAAGTCTGTGTTGACAATATTTCCACACATAGAATCATAGAATAATGAGGTTGGAAGGGGCCTATAAGATCAAGTCCAACACCTTTCTCCATGCAGGAATACAAATCAAAGCATATCTGCCAGGTGGTTGTACAAATTTCTCTTGCATGCTTCCAGTGTTGGAGCGCTCACCACCTCTTGAGGTAATCAGTTCCATTGCTGTACTACTCTAACAGTCAGGAAGTTTTTCCTGACATTTAGTCTACAGCTGGGGTGTCTTAACTTGAGTCCATGGTTGCATGTCCTGCACTCAGGTATGATTAAGAACAGATCCTGCCCTTCCTCTGTGTGACAGCCCTTAAAATATCTGAAAAGTGCTATGATATCACCACCACCACCCCAGTCTTCTTTTCTCTATGATAAGAAATAACCCTGAGACTCTGAGATGCTGCTTCCCATCTGTACTTTTGCCGTGAAGTAGATCTGGAACATAGAATCTGGTTCACAATATTACTTAGGGCAGGCATGTCCAAACTTCGGCCCTCCAGATGTTTTGGACAGCAACTCCCACAGTCCTTTGCCATTGGCAATCTAAGCTTAGAATTCTGGGAGTCGTGGTCCAAAACATCAGGAGGGCCGAAGTTTGGGCATGCCTGACTTAGGGTATGCTTTATATGGTATTAACTTCCTTCTTGCCAGTGACTAAACCAGTACTTTTGATATGGGTCCATAGGAAATTTGGCAAATTATACTGAATGCACAGAAGTACAGTTTTGGATCAACACAAAACTTACATACACCCACAACTTTCTTGTCCAAGTATGTTTTCCCATGTCATGTTAAACTTAGCCTTGATTCCTTCTTTTTCTTGGAGTGTGGACTCAATTACCAAGTTACTTTGGAGAAAATTTCAAGACATTCCATCATATAGTCTACAAAGATATACATGAATATGCAATGTTTTATAGCAGCAATAGTACCACCTGTTAGGATGGGTGCCATATCTGTGGTCCTATCTGGGAGATGAAGATGTATTGTAGTACCAGGTCATTAGTCCATTTGCTAACTAGTCTGTCTGGTATTAATTTAGGATGTCAGGCATGGGTGACACGGGTTCCACTTGAGAACCTATTAAACAGAGGCCCCAGGAATTAAACCTGGTATTTTGTACATTAAAAAGAAGAGAAGAGTCAGACTGAATAAGACTCAAAGGGTCTTTGGTTCCAGCATTTTGTACTAAGGCCACTTATGAGCTTCAGCCAAAATTCAAATCACTAAGCCAACTGGCATGGTTTTGAGCTCTCTCTGGGAGGTCTGGATTATAGCAGAACAGCCGGATTTAGTTCCATAGCAAAGAGGACCCCATTTACATATTGCCTCATATATGGGGCCGAAGTCAATCTTTGCTCCAACAATTTGCTCCAACCTTTCTTAAAGCAAACTTTAAAGATGCCTACTACACATATGCTGTCTGGACAGCTCAAAGAATTGGGTACCTGGATGCAGAGACAGGGCTTGGTTGTTCAATTCCCTGTTGTGCCTTTTAAGGAGAAGTGCCAGCCTGTGTGGCCTTAGGCAAACAGATGTCCCCCAAAAGAAAGGAATGACAAACCACTTCTGAGTATTCTGGAATGGAGAGAGAGAACCTGGAGAGGGTCACCTGAAGTCAGAAAGCAAAGCAAAGCAAAGTATTCTGCTTATACATTAACATGACTAACCCATAGCACTTAAAGCACTCTCTGGGCAATTTATAGTTTATTTATGCAGGCTAGTAGAGATGGGCACAAAATGAACTTTTTTTCATTTTGTTATTTGTTTTGTTACATAATGAAATGAATAACGAACCTGGCACTGAAAAAGGAACAAACCGAACCAAACCAAGAAAATTAGGTTTGTTATGTTTCATTTCGTTAATGGCAGTGCACAATGAAATGAGCTGTTTTAAATGTTAAAAAATGTCCTGAATATTCATTTAAAAACCAAGCGATAAATATTTATTCTGCCTGATAATACCTGCCAGTGAGGTTTGGGGTCCTTAAAGTGTTTATTTATGTCTTTTCTCACATCACAATGTTTTTTTCCTCTTTAAGGATGACACAAAATGGATGTTTTCCATCTGGTGTGGGGCATTGGGGGACGCCCGGGTGTGGGAAATGCTTTAATCTCGCAAAGCGGGTAAAAACGAAAAACAAATGATGAAACAACGAAACAATGAAATGATTTTTTTACAAAAATTAACAAAAAACGAAATGAAATGAAACAAACTCCCCAACGAAATGAAACGAAACAACATGCCTTTTTATTCCTGCCCATCTCTACAGGCTACACATTGCAAGGTGAGTACTCATTTTACAAACCTTGGAGGGATGGAAGGCTGAGTGAACCTTCAGTCTGCTACCTGCCAAATTGTGAACACAGTTGTAGGTTCAGTACAGCAGTTTAACCACTGTGCCACAAGGCTCTTTGAATCAACTTGATGCCACATAAGTATTGTTAGTAATACACATATTCCTATAACTAGTTAATCAAATGTTGGCAACACTACTTCGCACTTGGGTGGTTTGTATACAGTGCATCAGTGTAAAACCCAAAAAGTTATCGCCAGTCTGATTTTCCATTGTTAGTCAAATCAACTTTATTGATTTATTTGGACCTAGAATACAAGATAAATCAAGGGGGGGTGGGCAGAAATCATCCTGGATTAAATTAGAGTCCATGCTGAAACCACTAACTGACCTGTGAACCAAATCAGAGGAACTATACATAGGACTTATTTATTATGCATAGTGGCTAATCATATCCATACTAGAATCCCACAAGCAGGATATGAGTGTCATAGCACCCTCCTGCTAGTACAAACCTAAAGCAACCCCGGGCTTCAGTTGGCAAGAGCCAGGCAGGGCTATTGAGTACAGAGCATTTTGGAGATCGCTCATGCATGGGGTCACCATAGTTTGGGAGCGACTTGATGGCACATAGAAACAATCCTGTCAATTGTTTGTCAATAGAAACGAATCCTTGCATCATAAAATGATTAACAAGCAAACAGTGGAATAGCTGGGGGCAAGGGGGGTACATCTGTCCCCAGGTGCAGCATCGGGGAGCGGGGGCAAATTGGACACCAAACGGCTCCCTGCCCAGGAATTGTGGGAAGGTACATTGTGGCCGACCTGCCAGGGCCGGCACAGAGGGCTTCCCGGCTGCCTCCTCCTCCTTCTCTGTGGTGTCTTGACCCTCCTCGTCCCTTGGAGGGTGAGCGTGAAAACTGACCTTGTCCCCAGCCACTGAAAACTCTAGCTACGCCTCTGCCAATGAATTAGTTATGCAAAGAACTGTATCCTATGTTATCTTTCCATTCACTTGAGGTATTTGATCCAGCAGGGGATTCGGTGAAGCTGCCTTGGATCCTTCTGGGGCGAAAGGCGGGATAGAAATATTTTAAATAAATAAATATAAAATAAGGGTGGGAGGCATGTTTGGCCGATCTCCTTGTTCATCTATATCTACACTCTTTTACTTGTGAGGAGGGAGGAGTGTTTTTCTTTTCCAGAATAGTTTAGGAACTGATGTGAGGTGCTGGAGAAGAAAGGGTGTATTTTCAGAATTTTAGGAGGAGATTTAAAAATGGGAAAACACACACACACACAGAGGAAAGAGCTTAATGAATGGAATGCAGGGGATCTATGCTGTTGAAAGCAGACTAAAATATACATCTTAATGGATGTTTTAAGGTACCATATTTGAAAACAGAGGCTTGAAAGGTCATTTAATGGAACAGAATCGGAACCAAGGTCTCAAACAGAGCCCTCCTTTCTGGCATAGTGGGGGAAAATAATAATCAACTTGGACAGGTGCCAGGGTGCCTGCAAATGCTCCAAAGTGGGCTGTTTGTTTGTAGGGCCCTTGGTTCACCGTTCCCAGTACTGACAGCCTCCAGCTGTCTGAAATATTTCTGTGCCGACCGTACCAGTTTAATGGTATGCCATTACTTGAAATCAGTCCAATAAAAATAATATCAATAAAATATTTAAAGACTGCTTCTCATGCCAAAGCCAGGCTGAGACTTGAAGACTTGCAGCAATGCTTTTAAAAAAAAAAAGAATTACTCCTCTGTGAATATTCTTACAAATATTGGTAATTCTCCATCTTAGGAAGAATGCCAGTCTTATTTGAACTTTCTCTCCACCTTGCTTATTGTAAGGACTTAGACCAATGCAGACCAATGTTCCTTCAGATCCAGCATCATGCTTTCAGTATGGCCAGCCAGATTCCTTGGGGCACTCCATAAGCATAGCCCGAGGAGTAGAGTAGAAATGGACTGCAGCAATACTCCAAAACTCCTGCAATAATTAGATCGAAAGGACTCAACAATTCTGCATTAATTTAACAGCCTCAATCCAGGTGTTTAAAAATTCCAGCACTGTGGACCAGTTTAGAAAGGAACAACTAATGTCTACCTATTCTCACTGTCTCAATGCTAGAGTTGAAGAGGTCAGGTTTCCATTCATGTGTAGGCTTTAATACAAGGAAGCACTCTGGGTTCTTGCTCACATGTATGGCTTACACACAGGACAAGACCTTTTGTTTCTTAAGATCAGGTGCTGAAAACACAGGGAATGCAACAGTGCAGGGCATGAGGTAGCACTAACTTTAAAGTAAAGCATGCTGTTTATATACCGCCACATAGCACTTAAAGCACTCTCTGGGAGGTTTGCAAGCAATGGTGCAGGATACAAATCCCCCTCCCACAAGCTAGGTACTCATTTTAATGACCTTGAAAGGATGGAAGGCCAAGTGAACCCTGAGCCTGCTGCCAGAAACTGAATCCCAGGCCATGAGCACAGTTATAGCTGCAATGCAGCAGTTTAACCACTGTGCCGCAAGGCTCTTGTGCCTCGTCTGCATAGGGCTTCTATAGTTTTGCTGCTCAAGGCTAATATTGCTATTCTTTTGGAAGTTCTTGAGTGATATATCTCCTCTTCTGGAATGGTGAGAAAGTAGCAACTAGGGATGTGCATGACAAAAACACATGTGTCTGTTTTGCTTCTGTTTCTTTCTGTGGGTGGCGCTTTTGTTTTTGTTTTTTTCACGCACAACTCTTGCCAATGCCATGCTTTTATTTTCCATCTTAAGTGAAAATCCTACTCTTAGTAGGAAAACTCCACCCTAATAGGCCAGCATTCATTATACGTCTCCCATTCTGTAACATCAATCTAACATAAGAGCCTTGTGACACGGTGGTTAAATGGCAGTACTGCTATCAAGACTCTGGTCGCGACCTGAGTTCAATCCCATCAGGCTTAGGTAGGTGGCTTGAGACTGACTCAGCCTTCCATCCTTCCGAGGCCAGTAAATGGAGTACCTAGTTTACTGGAGGACAATGTGTAGCCTGCATAATTTAATTTTAGATGGCCTAGAGAGTGCTTTAAGCACTATGAGGCCGTATATAAGAAGCATGTTTTTGCTTTATTTCTGCCAGGTACATTTTCACAGGTGGCTGTTCACAGCCTTGGCAATGTGACAAAAATGTGACATTTTCCTTCTTACCCACACTTAGTCTGAGGGGGAAAAGCCAACCCACTCTGGGTCTCCTCTTTTGCAGAAGTATAATTTGCTGCACAAATAAAATACCTATTGTTTTGTCCTGGGTTAATACGTAACTGAGTTGAAAACAAGAATCAATAGATGTCATGATAAAAGACGAGAAGGGTTTGGCCATATAATGGGCAGTTTGAAGTGCACCCTTGTTTGCCTCCTTTGTTTAAGAACCTTGACAGGTCTGCATGCAGGGAGACCCTTGGCCACCAATTTGGTGGTTAATAAACAAAAGGCTGGCTTTATTAACTCAGGGAGTCCAGTATTGAGCCACATACAAAGAGAGAGAAAAAGAGAGAGAGAGACCAAGCCAAAGGTGGTTCTGGCAGAAGGCCTGACCTTTTGCGGTCCTTCTCTTAAGACAAGAGAGGGGAAATACCTAGAGACCACTTCTAAAAGGGGATTGTATCTCTCTTTTCATAGGCACATTCCATTCATGAAATGCTTTCTAGAAAATCTGACTGGCTTGTGTGTGATTTGGAATGTTACCATGCTTGTTCAGGATATACGCCTTGATATATGTCTGCAAAGTGCTTTTCCACATCCAGGGAGTAAGTACGTTTGTAACATGAAAGACCTGGGAAGAATTTAGCTTGACAGTCTGCCAGAGGCTCTGTCTGTGGTAGATCTGGTCAAGAAACTGCAGACGTATAGAAGAACCGTGTAAAGACTAATCTTTTAGTCTAGGTAAAATGTTAGTCTTTTGGTCTAGGCCAACGAGCTGTGTGACCCCTGAAGGCCACCAGGTTTATTCACAGCATGAAGTTCCATAGATACACTTGTCATTTCCCCAGAAGCAATTAGTTTAAGTCCTGTGTGTAGCAAAGCATTGATGTCAAGTACTTGTGGAAGCAGATGTGTCTTCCAGATGTACCATTTATCCCTTCTTAAGGACCTTGTTGTTCCTTGGTCTTATTACAGGGGTCCTCAAAGTTTTCAAACAGCGGGCCGGTCCACCACCACCCAGACACCACTGGGGCCCGGATCACAGTCCAAAAGCAGCTGCAGAGGTTGGCTTGCTCACAAAACAGGGGGTAGGTGGGGGGGTTGCAATTGGTCCCAGGGGCCGGATTCAGAATCTTGGGGGCCGCATCCGGCCCCGGGGCCTTAGGTTGAGAACCCCTGTCTTATTAGAAAAATCTCAACATGCAGGTGTCATTCTTCTGAACTTCATTGTTTATCCCACTCCTTCAGGTTCTCATCCCCTTTTCACCCCTCATGAAACCAAGGGGGTTTGGGGTTTTTTTTATAAAGCAAAGCAAAGTGTTCTGCTCCATACCACTTCGAGTAGTCTCTGGGCAGTTTACAGTTTTTTAATTACAGTATGCAGGCTACACATTGCCACCCCCCAGGAAGCTGGGTACTCATTTTGCCGACCTCGGAAGGATGGAGGGCTGAGTGAACCTTGAGCCTGCTACCTGGGATTGAACCTCAGGTCATGAACACAGTTTTACCTGCACTGCAGGCATTTACCCACTGTGCCACGGGGCTCCTCCTTATGTGTGCAAACACTAGGTAGTAGGTTGGTAGAAGGAAGTGAAGGCTTGCCAAAGGCAGAAAGAATTAACCAGGTAGCAAAACAAGATGAAGGCAGGAGGAACACGGAAAAAGACAAGAAAAATGGTAGATAGCCATTGTGAGTTTTCCGGGCTGTTCAGCTGTGTTCTGGAAGTTTTTCTTCCTGATGTTTTGCCAGACTCTGTGGCCGGCATCTTCAGAAGGCAAAGAGCTCCTTGCCCTCTGAAGATGCCAGCCACAGAATGGAACTTCCAGAACATGGTCAAACAGCCCGAAAAACTCACAACAGCTATCAGATCCCAGCCGTGAAAGCCTTAGAAAATATAAAAATGGGAGGATTTGAAACTAGAAGAATGAAGGGGATCCCATTGGAATGGGAAAAGGAAAAGAGGTATCCACCAGCATGATGCAAGGTCATAAAAAGAAGTAAAATACAACATAATATATTGTTTTTCTGGAAAGCCTGAGAAATATAATCAGAACTTTTCAAGAAACTGAATTTACTGAGATTGTAAGCAAAATTAATGTAGAATGTAAAGAGAAATTCAGACACTGATTGAAAGGGGAGGAAAAGTGTGAAATTGATGTTGCAGAAACTGAATTGGTTACCTAGCTGCACCACTGGAGGTTCACAGTTGAGTTCTCACTATGCCTGTGTGACTTTCTGCAAACTACATGGTCCTGGAGTTTGTCCAGAAGGGATTGGTAAACCACTTCTGAGCATTCCATACATATAAATCCTGGAAAGGGTCGCCATAAGTCAGAACCAACTTGACATCAGGTTATTGTTACTTTTAATGCTGGATGATTGTCAATTTTAGGCTGTCTCAGCATAGCAGGGCATCTTGAAACAGGCTCAAGAAGCCCCTCCATTTTGCAATGTGTACAAAATGTTTTTGCATAAAACTAGTGCCCTTTCCCTTTAAGAAGTGGAGTGCAGAAGCACAGCAAGCACTGAAAGACTAGGTGATTATACAGAAAGACACAAAGAACCCATCCAGTGCTTCCATTTGCTACCAGCCTTGGAGCAAATATATTAGTGACTGTAGTTGTTCAGAGTTGGACTTATTTGCACAATAATTTTCACACACTGTAGGGAAATAACCTACATGGACACGTAGGGTTGGGTTCAAGTGTCAGGCCGCCATGCTCTTCTCCCTTTAAGCAGGCTGCAAGGCACATCTTTATTAGCTGTAAGAGGTGGAGTTACAGATATTGTGTGGTATCCTATGTGTCAGCCTGTCATTGGGTTGATGGACTCCTGAGGAGGGCTTTCTGTGACGTGGACATGTCATCTAGCGAGGGACTGGATGATGGATAACCCCAGCAGCTTGTTATTTCCTTACATCCCATTCCATGACATGAGCAGTACAGGAAGGGGGATGATGAATGATCTTGTTTGTTCCTATGGCCATGTCATGGCCTGGTGTGAGGAAGAGATAGCAGTAGCTTGCTTCCTGAATGTTAGATCCCATGGGCTCCATTGTCCTCTCCCGGGGCATCCCTGCGCAGGGGGGTCAATATTTCCCATGGGACCCTTGTGCAGGAGGCTTGCTGGGTTTGCTTATTAATATCTAATATATCTCAGGGGAACATTCCTATAACACGCATCAGCACTTTCAACAGAAAGCACATTGCCCTGTCCCAAATAAGGAAGAACATTTTGTGATTTTTCATACTCATGGATGAGACAAGTAAGAAATTATATCACTAAAATGGATTCAATTGACTTTCTCCAATATTTAAGCAACTTATAGATATGTATCAGCAACTAGAAAAGGGACAGTCATTGCCTGTTCACTCAACTTTTATTTATTTATTCATGCTACATTGATTTTTGTAATAAATCATTAAAATGCAAAACATTATGCCAGGAAATGCTTCCATTCAGAAATGGTAATTTACTTCTCAAGGCAAAAGGAAATATGTCAATATGATGCTGTAATGATAACAAGACTGTTGTCATGCTTTTACGCGGAAGCCAGGTACATGTTCCTTTCATTTTCCTCTCAGTTAATCAGCAATAATAATCTTTATTAACTTCAGGCATGGACGCAGAAGACACTGCTGGTTACCACTAGTACAGCAATGGAACAAAAAGCATGACTTACAGACATTTGCCTATGGATACTACCTAAGTACAAATGCCTGTATATCAGTAGGTCAGGGCAAGGGTTGAATTAGAACTAGGGTCCATTTGATCAATACATAGTTACCCAAGCAAAAGATGGTGAACCTCTGGCCAATGTTTGGAAACAATGAGGTACATGCATCTAATTACCTGCAACTTTTTTTTTTTTTTTTTTTTGATGACATATGTACATACAGCCACTCCTCACTTAACAACCTACCTGTTTAATGACTGCTCAGACTTACAACCACCATCAGCAGTGGGCAAAGCCACCACCAAATTGCTGCCTCGGGAAGAACCTGCTAAGGTTCTGGGCTAAGGCATCCAGCTTGCTTCTGCACCTACTTTGTCAGCAGCTCAGAGGGGGGGCAGCAGGGCTACAAAATCCCCCCTCACCAGACCTCCTCCTCCTCCTCCTCCTCCTCCTCCTCTGCTTCCAAGGGATGGGTATTGTTGCAAGTGTCACAATGCCTCCACCAGGGAAGTGAATAACCTGAGCGGGCAGAGCGGGCTGTCAAGCCAATGCCAACATGTGATGGTGACCTTTTCCAAGGTTCTTGAGGTAGAGAATGCTCAGAAGTAGTTTGCCACTCCCTTCCCTTGGGAATGTCCTGGGACTGTGCAGCTTGTCCAAGGGCACACAGTCTGATTCCCTTTGCTGGTGTCACCATGGGGAATCAACAACTGGCTCCACAGTCAGACAACTAAACCATTGAGTTAGCCACCCAAGTACATGTTGTACTCATGGTGTAGTGGTTCAACGGCTGGACTGCAGTTAAAACTGTGCTCACAACCTGGGGTTCAATCCCAGGTAGCCGGCTCATGGTTAACTCAGCCTTCTATCCTTCTGAGGTTGGTAAAATGAGTATCCAGCTTGCTGGGTGTGTGTGTGTAATGTATAGCCTGCATAATTAAATTGTAAACCACCCAGGAGTGCTTTAAGGAGAACACATTTTGCTTTTTAAAATAATAAGGCATATTAGCCTTGTTTAAAACAAGGCAACAAATAGGACTGAAGTTAAAATATCTGGCAAGGGGCTATCAAACAAAGGGCTGAAAATCTGGAATAAAAGAATTGAAAATGCACAAAGGAAGGGGAAAGTGAGAAAGCAAGGAAGTAACATCCCAACAGGTGAATGAGTCCAAGACCAGGTAACCTGCTTCCAAAGTTGTTATTTTTTCCAGGCTCATAGTGGGCTAGTCAGCCACCTGCATGCTGCTGCTGAGCCTTAACCATTCACTTCTTTTTCAGTATATGATAAATCTGATGGAAATTGTCTTCTTTCAAAAATATAGAATATATGCTGCTCTTGCTTACTATACAAAACTACCTTGTACTAAACAGTCCTTTCTGCAATATGTAGAAAGAATCTGCCTTGAACTATCCCATCGGTTATCTGCAAATATTTTAGTGATGCAATCACCATTATACTGTCCATTTGTTTTCACATTTGGTGCTGCATTTGTAACAGATTTTCAAACATAGCAAAGGGTGCTTTCATCCATTAAAGCCACATATCTCCTTCCAGGCTATTTGCTTACTTTTTTTCAATACACATCCTTCACCTTCATTTCAATACACCTTGTTTGCTGTCTTCTTTTAGCCAACAGAAATAGATGTTTTTAACAAACATAGCATTAGTAAAGGCATCTTCTCAATTCACAGGCAAACTGAAACACATGTTAGAGTAGTGTGAGCCATATTTCTCCTTCCCTCCTTCTTCCTTTCTCCCTATATCTCTCTTTGATGATTATTAGCTGAATTCCTGGCACAGGCTTTCATTCTAAGGGCTCTATCACATGTTCTTTAAAATGCTGATTAAATTTCAACATAAAGCGTTTCCAAAAACCTTGTCCCCACAGCCACCGGGCTTTACTAAGAAACCCCAGTTATGCCCCCTTTTGCAAGTTCTCCAAGACCTACCAGAAATTTGGGAACTTTTTGCTCTGGTAAAAAATGCGATCCAGAAGTCCGTGGGAGCTCACATATGATCCAGTTTTCTGCCCCCCCCAGTGCCGATCAGCTCATTCTGTGGCTGGTTGATGCTTTTTTAAAAAGTTCCCCTCCCCTCCAGCACTGACCAGCTGGCCTTCAGGCTGTCAGCGCTTTTAATTTTTTAATTTTTCCCCCTAGCACCGACCAGCTTGTCCTGGGGCTGGTCAGCATTTTTATTTTATTTTTATTTTTATTTTCCCTTCCCCCGCAGTGCTGACCAGCTGGCCTTCGGGCTGCCAGCACTTTTTTTTTAATTTTTTCCTAGCACCGTGGACCAGCTAATCCTGGGGCTGGCCGACAATTAAAAAAAAAACTACTTGTACTGGGAATGGGGAACCCACATCTTCAATCACGTGACCAAGAAAGAAGAAAGCCTGGCATTTCACAATACAGTGGTCCCCCGCCCTTTCGCGGTTCTGGTACTGCAGTCTTGCTATATTGCGGTACCACGGTACCAGGAAAGGACTTGAGGGGGGATCGCACACCGCCCGCCCATGCCTCCTAGGAGGTCTGGGCAAGCAGTGTGCAATTGCAAAGGCACTTCCAGCTGTGGAGCCCCAGTGCTGGGCTCCGCGGCTGAAGCGCCTTTGTCCGATCGCGCGCCCCCACCCTGATGTCCCAGGAGGTTGGGGCAAGTGGCGCGCATGATTGCAAAGGTGCTTCCAGCCGTGGAGCCCCAGTCCTGGACTCCGCAATGGGAAGCGCCTTTGTCTGATCCCCAGCGCTGGGCTCCACGGCGGGAAGGCTTTGCGATCTGGCTTGCAAAGTGCTTCCAGCCCCAGTGCTGGGCTCCACAGCGGGAATCGCCTTGGTCCGATCACGCACCACTTTCCCCGACCTCCTGGGAGGTCGGAGCAAATGGCATGCTCAATTGCCCCCCCCACCCTCTGCCCCCAGGCCCCCCACTCGCTTCCGCATATCACAGATTTTCATGCATCGCGGATGGGGTGGGTCCCTAACCCCCGCAATCGGTGTGGGGGGGTTACTGTATCTGGATCTTCCCCCTGGTGAGATAGTGGCCTAAGACTTGTATCACAGCTCTATGTACAGTATACCTGTAGGAAAGTGGAGAAAGATGAATCAACAGGTTCTTCAGTCCCCATTAAAAAGGAATAAAATTTATTTATTTATTTATTTATTTATTTATTTATTTATCCATCCATGGGCTTGTTGCTCAGATATGCTTTACAAAGCCAGTTGTTCGCTTTTGTTTTGCATTTCCATGCAGTGATACACATGTTGACACATAGGATGTCATTTTACTCATTTCTGTGGCTTCTGTTCAACTACATTGTGAAACATTTTAGTCGGTATTTATTAGTCATGACAGTTGTCCAGCCAAGTCTCAGTCACAAACATTTTATTTGATGCAGCACGTCCCCCAGCACACAGAAGTGTTACTTTAAGGAAGATTGCTCTCATTAAAGCAACCCTTTCTGGTGTGATCAGGCACATGCCTACGCAGCCATCTAACTAAACCCCAAGTCTCCTTAAATGAACTGTATGAAAAAAATAATCAGGGACTTTGAAGTTGCCCATTATCAGTGAGCACCTGGACAACCAACTCACCAAGTATGTCAAGCCCCGCACACAGAGCACACACACAATCAGGGTTCAGTTCTTTGCCAAGATCTTTAGTGGAAAGCTGGGCAAGTTCAAGTCCTTTGCCAACAATCAAGTGCCAGATAAATAACAGAATCCAACTCCCAGCAATTAACAGTCTAAGTCAAAACCAGAATATCTCACAGAAACCAGATGCCAAACCCAAGGGAACAGATTAAGCCATTGTCCAGGAAGCCAGTCTGAAATCATGAAACAGAGTCAAGGTCACAGACAGGAACATGGTTGCAAGTTCAAATGATGTGTTGCTCCCACAGAGAGCTCAAGGTGAGCTTACCAGCTTTATCCCAAAACAGGGAACACACCCTTACTTCTGGGAAGGCTCCTGCTAGTACTCAGGGCTTCCCAAACTGATTCCCCGTCTAGCATCAAAGACCCTTTCCCTAGCTCCCCTGGTAGCACGTCTTTGCAGAATCCTGCTCATAGCCCTTCTAGGGGGAGAAGATATGTTTTCAGCTGAGTCATCAGACCCTCCAGCAGGCTCTTCACCATTTAACCCCTCAGAGACAGGTTCTGTGACAGGCAGGGTCCTGGCAAAGTACATAAGGGATGGGAATCTGGTCCCTGCTTTCCATCCCATGTAAGAATACATTTTGAATAGAGATGGGTGTTTCATTTTGGAAGGGGACTGATTCTGAAATGGAACATGCTAGCACAGCTGGTGCTAGGAACCCAGTCCCACCCTCCGGAACAAAATCAACCACTGTCTTACCTTGCTCTTGTTCGCGCTGGGAGAAATTCCAACCAGGAAGCAGCCTCTGATGCATCATCTTTCCCTCTCCATGGTGCTGGCCAATCAGTAGCAGTGCAAAGACATGCATCATCCTGCCTCCCTGTCTGATTGGCCTGCACCAGGGAGAGGGAAAGATGACGTATCATCCTGGTTGGAATTTTGCCCAGCACAAACTACAGCAAGGCAAGACAGTGGTTGGTTTTGTTCTGGAGGGTGGGACTGGGCTCCGAGTGCCAGCTATGCTAACATGATTCATTTTGGAATCAGTCCCGTTCTGAAATGAAATGGCCATCTCTAATTGTTATTATATTATATTATATTATATTATATTATATTATATTATATTATATTATATTATATTATATTATATTAGTTGGACTCAATGGACTTATAGGTCCCTTCCAATTTGATTATTCTGTGATTCTGTGATATAATATGGTATTTTTATTTATTTAAAACTTAGCCGAACAAAACTATAAATGTAAAAATATATTTTTTAAAAAACAATTAAAAATAAAACAGTTTAAAACACATGACATTAGAAGATGTATAAGTTTCCTACTGCTACCTGCATGGCTTTGTTTTGAAAGGCTTCCATATTAATTTGTTGCCATCTCATACATGTGGAAACAAAGATACTGCATTCTGAAAGAGACATCATATCCTCTGAGATAAAACCAGCCTCTCAAAATGTCCCTTGCTTCGCACATTTACATTATGGTGTTCACCATATTACCAAAGGTGCTGATTAAAGATCATTATGGTAGGGCGATCCCAATGCTGTTGTGATAGAAGCTATTAAATACCTGGGCAAAGACGAGGGAAATCTCGGTTGAAGTTGTCAAAGTGCGATTCTGTCCTGTCAAAACAATCTATGTTATACCTCAGGGAACAAATGTTAACACAATAATAAAATGGAAGCCAACTCAGCGAAAGCATTCAGCTCGATTCTGTTGTTGATTGGGAAGCTTTTATTTTTAATTGCAGTGGCATGTCTTTCTGCATTCCAAAGCAGCAACCTGCTAAGACATGTTCTTTCTAAATGAAAGAAAACCATCGTTTTTTACTCACACACAGCAGATCTGAAATTTTAACAAGCTCCTTAAAAGGGGGGAGAGGGGAATTTTGACAAGTGTCTTTATTTAACACTATCCTTTAGCACTTTGAAAGCTCTCTGTTATGACCTGGAAAGCCAGGACTGCAAAAGAAAGTTTAACTTTAATGCTTCCCATCAGTTTCTGGCCTCTCTTGATTGTTTTTGTTTTTTAAAAGTCATAATTCATGCATACATTTGGTAGTAAAACTGCCAGCACTCAATATGAACTGACAGCTCATGAGCTTCATAAGGTTCCCAAACCCTGAAAAAAGACAGAGGACAAGCCATCATTGGCTTAGCATTGCAAGGCACATTAGAGTAGGCCTATTAAATCAGTTGGGATGTTGTTGAGTCATGTTCTCAGTACGTTCCATTGATTTAAATGGCCTAAGCTAGTTGCAACTTACTTTAGCACAGTAAGTAACAACTAGAGTAGGTGCATTTGAATCAGTGAAACTTATGTAAATGTTGACTCACCAAATCCCTACCTGATTCAGTGGGCCTGCTCTAATGCACCTTATTTTACCAAGCAACGGGATTTCAGCCAATGTTTGCAAAAGAAAAACACAAACTGCTGGATAGTTCAGTGACTTAGGCTGATACTTCACGTCCATCTCATCACTGTTTGCGGTCCCACTTGGGACCGATACAAAGTAATCTAACCACACGTCCATTGAGGGATGAGGGGAGTTCGTCCCAACCATACACCCTGAACTGCGATTTAAGTGGGATGAAATATTCCCCTCCCTGGCCTCAGGAATCTGCTCGTCTCACTTCTCATTCCGAGACAATAGCCTGTGAAGTAAGCCTCATTGTGGAACGAGTGCCGATTGTAGCTCGTTGCCATCTAGTGGCAGGAGTGTGAAGTGACATTCACCAGTAAATTCCCTATGGAGTTAGCAATGCAGTGCTGCGATTTTAAAAGACAAATGCCTCGAAGTTTGCTCCATAACGCATTGAAGGCAAAGCTTCATAGAATCGAAACATCAAAAAACGGAAGGTCAGACAAAAAAAAGAGAGAGAGAACAAAGGCATAGAATTTCACATCTCATCAAGGAATGAGGACATGCGGTAACAATCGTTCCAGTATCATCAATCATGCCCGTGGGTATGCGGGAACAGGGACAGAAGCAGGAGAAGACCACGTGACCGCAACCGACATCAACACACAACGAACTTCCTCCCGGAAAGAGAATGGACATGAAGTAACCGTCTTAAACTTAGAATCATAGAATCATAGTTGGAAGAGACCTCTAGGGCCATACAGTCCAACCCCCTGCCATGCAGAGGGTTGGACTGGATAACTTAAACAGACTATCTCCAGGTGTCCCAAGGTGAACTTTTGGAAGGCCATAAAGTACCAATATAACCATTTTTGGAATTGTATGGTTGCAATTCCCTGTGATTCCCTATCTGGGGTAAAGAACAACTATTTGTTTGCTATGGTGCAATCAGCAATCTCTCGTTGGGCATCTTCTTGTTTCCTACTCATCCTAATGTAAAATGCTGCCAATTATTTTTAATAAGCTTCGGAACACTTCTAGCGCAGTTTTAATCAATCCCACTCTTTGGGGACCCATTTAGCAACAGCACCTTGTAACTAGTGATTTGACCTTTCATCATATCTTTGTACACACCTTTGTGTACACAACCTTTCAGTCTAAACACTTTTAGCCTTGCCGTTCCACTCTTTGCATGAATGGTGAACACATAGCTGTGCTTTCATTGCCTTCACTGGAGGAAAGAATTGCCGTAATCTTTTACTTATCTCTCCCCCCTCCCACCTTCTCATTGTTTACCATCTTAGAAAATGAGATGTTGTTAGAACAGGTGGAGCTTGACCTTTGACTTTTATACCCTTGGATTTCATCTTAGTTGGCAATTAAGTAGAAATTGGGGGAAATGGAAGGAACGGTGAAATATAGCATGGGTGTCAGAGGGAAAAGAACATTTGATAGGGGTTTTATGGGTTTTACGACCTTCAGGGTAGGCCTTTAAGTCCCACCACCCTCACAGGTGCATTTGGTGTGTTCTCGGGAGACAGCTTTCGTTGTCTCTGTTCCTAGACTCGGGAACTTCCTCCCACAGGAGGCTAAGCCCCATTTTTGCTGTCTTTCTGCAAGTAGGCAAAGGCCTCTCTCTTCAGAAAAGCTTTTTCTTATTAGTGACTGGCTGTCTAAGAGAGGTTCTTTTTAAAATGGGATTGTTGTGCTTCTATTCTTCTCATTTTAAATGTTTTTGCTACTATTTTTATCTACTAGTTTTAATGCCATATTTGTATAATTATTTATAATTATTTTTAAAATATCATAATGATTTGCTGTTTCAGCTTCTAATTTGTTTTGTTTAATACAATAATTTGTCTTGGACCCTTTTCAGAAGAAAGGGGGCACATAGATAAGTTAAAGAAATAAACGTCAGCCCACAGGTTCATGAATTAAATTCATTTGTAGAATGCAACACTTATGGCTTCCACAAGAGGGAGAATTTGCTTGAGGTTTCCGCTTTCCTCACTTGTGACTTCACAAACCTGTTCCAAAGGGTTGTGGAATTCGGTGGACAAATGGCCCATGAAAGATTGTGGAGTAAAGTTGCAGGAGAAATGGTAGGTTAGCCAAAATGAACTCTCCTTTCATTCTCAGAGTGTCTGTTGCAGGATAGGCTCCTATTGGTAGAAACAGTGGACAAGGTGGCTTTCTGATATGCTAAAGTATATTGGCCTGGCAGTGGAATGTTATTTCAGTATTGCTGGTAGGAAAATAACTTTCACTATTCTTTATGTCTAGTAATACAGAATACCTTGGTTTAAGAGTGTTTTGCAAGACAAGCAAACATTTCTTCTAAATTTTGCCTTGATCAACAAGCAATGTCTTGATATACAAGCACTGGAGCAGGTCATATGATCGCAAAGGAGCCAATGGTTGCAAGTGAGCCAAATTCAACAAAACATGGCTTCCAGTACTGAAAAAGTCTGCAAAAGATCAAAGTTCAATGATTCCCACCCAGATGCAAGCACTGGTGATCAGTTCACACAATAAAACATCTAACACCCATCAGCTACAGAGAAGAACTGCTGCCACCCCTGATTGCAGTGAAACTTCTTAATCCCTCCATCACAATACAGTGACTAATACCTGTTCTCTTGCATAGGACAAGTTTCCTGTTTCCCACAACCTTAAAACCACACAGTCTCATTCACTCTATACCCCAGAGCACAGAGAGAACTCCTAGTTGTCAGTAAGAAAAACTTCCAGAAAAAGGCCAAACAGCCTGAAAAACTCACAACAGCTCATTACTCATTTCTTTAAAAAGCAATGCAAGGCAAAGTATTCTGCTTAAATACTGCCCCATAGTGCTTGAAGTCCTTTCTGGAAGTCCTTGCCTCCCACCCCAGCAAGCCGGGCACTTAGTTTACCAATCTCCTATGAAAGGAAGGATGAATCAACCTGGGAATAGCTACTTGAGCCCATCCACATTGAATTCAGATCATAAGCAGAATTTTGGCTGCAGTGCTGCAGTTTAACCACTGCACCACAAGGCTACATGCAGATGTGGCCCCAGGCAAGTCTAGCCCCCCATTCACACAGAGAACTGGAAAATCGATTCATTCATTGATTCATTGATTCATTCATTGATTCCTTTGTTCATTCACTCACAGCACTGGAAGTCCCTTAACAGGCTACAGACCAGCAGTGGCAGACCCAAAGTAGACCTAAGGAAATGAGGTTTTTGAACTGATACATTTGCAAATGTGGAGAAGAAGAACTTTGTGTCTATGTCAGCTTAACTCAGTGTGTATTATGGAAGACTTGATAGTATCCACTGTAAATACTCTCCATGTTGCCCATCGTTGAATGAAAATTACCTGATGTATTAATTTACTCTACAGTGATGCCTTGAATTATGAAATTAATCTGTTCCAACAGATCTTTCATAATTCAACATTTCATCATTCAAAACACGGTTTCCCTAGTAATGCATTGAAAACCAATAATCTGTTCTGAATGGAACAGATTACCATGCATTTCTGCTTTGTTGGGTTGCCTGGAAACCCCTCAATGAGCTGTCAACATCAGCTGTGTGGTGATAGTGAGTGGCAGCCAGTGGTTTACTCCTGCCTCCTGGTCAAATGGCTGCAGTGACACTGGGTGGCAGGAACAAAGCTGCAGGCTGTGGCTCACCACCACCACACAGCTGATGTTGACAGCTCATTGATGGGGTATCCAGGCAGCCCAGCAAAGCAGGGTAAGCTCTTCCCCAGCTTTGCTGGGTCAGGACAGACTTTCCTTACGAATGCCTTGAAAAGCGATTACTTGAATTTTGTTGTTAATACAATAAAGGCCGCCTTTTTTAAAATTTAAAATTACCCTATTCAGGTGGATTTCATTTCGTAGTTCAAGTTTTTCATTGTCCAAGGCATTTGAACTCAAGGCATCACTGTACTGTGGTTCTTTTAACATGAGAAGAGAAAGAAAGAGTATGTATATCTATTTCAGCTACTTAAAAGAGAAGGTAACTCAGTTTTCTTATTTTCCAAACCTATCACTGACTATATAGGCTGAGATGAAGTGTTCAGTTCCTCTTTAGACATCACCTTACAATTATTTTATGTCTTCACTGAAATCTTGGCTGGTGTTTAGGTTCCTTGTTTGTCCAAGAAGCTGTTTTGCCTGCATTTCATGTCATTCTTGCTGGGTTCCAAGATACAAGTCTTTGAATGTGGACACCTGGCAGACTTTCTCTCAGCTGCTAACTGGCACTGCTTGTGGGGTGGGTGGGTGGAAGCATGCTACAAAATGAAATGCTGCATAAGTGGGGCAGAGAAGAATGGAAAGTTGCAAGAAATATTTTTTTGGTCTTTGTTTTGCCCACGATTCCTTTGCATACAGAGTTCTTGATCAGTATCCCAAAGAATCAGTTGCCTGGCTTTGGTTTAAGAAATCCAACAATTCACCTATGACATTGTTGGCTAATTACAACCAAACTGTCCTACAGAATGTTCTGGGTTTTCCTTTTCAAAGTCTCCATAGAAGCTATCTTTAGTCATATTCAAGAAGCAGGGCTAATATGGATCTTGTTAACTTCCTCTCATATGGACATTTTGTTTTTGTTTTTTGTCTGAGCCTCAAAGGAGAATCATGGCTGGACAGATATGGTAAGAAGAGCATTAACTCCCATGGCACAAAATCTTTCCCCCTAATGTAAAAATCATTTCCTAATGTAATGCAGGGATATTCCAAATCCCTTGTTCCATTTAAAACAGTAAATACTATTTCTAACTGTGAAATGACTTGGTTTCTTTTCTCACACAGGAAACTAAATTCTGTTTGAAATACAACCTTAGGCAGATGTCCATGATACGTTTAATTTTAGTATTCTTTTAAATGGTAATATTAATACAACTTTAGATATGGGATGCTTGGTTATCTTCAAATTAGTTATCTCTGTCCCTTTTAATTAAGGAGAAGAGAATCTAAGATTCCTTTTAATATTTTCTACAAGTCTGTACTTTCTTTAAAACAGACTTCCTAGGAAATAGGCCATCCTCATGAAAATGATGTTAAAGCAGTTTATTTTTAAGATTTTATATGAGATTTGTAAACATCTAAAACGATTTGTGTTTCTTTCAAGTACTTATATTTAGAGATTGGCATGAAACGCCAAAATGACCTTGCATTTTGTTTTTAATTTCATTTATCTTCATTTCATTTCATTTCGTTTGGAATGAATATTGTTTTTAAAATTGTTTCATTTTTCGTTTCATTTCGTTTCATTTTCATTTTTATGTGTTTTATTGTGTGTTTTATGTGTGTGTGTTATGTAACTACGGTGTGTGTGTTTATGTGTTTTTTTATGTTTTTTACCTTTGTTTTATGTGTTTCGAGAAGTGGGGGGAAATGGGGTTTTTTAAAACTTTTTTTAGTCCCCTAAGTAAGCCCCGCACGCCAGTTAATCGGCACTTGTTTGGGGGACTAAAAAAAGGTTTTAAAAGCCTGCGCTCTCCCCAACTGGATCAGGTATGTTGGGGGGAATGGTGCAGGATTTTTTTTTTTTTTTGCCCCCGAAGTAAGCCCTGATCAGCTGCCATGAGGTGCTTCGGTGGTGGGGGGAGGGAGTCTAAAAACCCCATGCCATTCCCCTACCTGATTGGGCAAATGGGAGGGAATGGCATGGATTTTTAAAAGCGGTTTCGGTTTCCCTTAGGAATGCATTGCTTCAATGCATTCCTATGGGGGGGAGGAATGTAATGAACCAAAAATTTTCATTTATTTTTGTTTCATTTTTCTTTGAAGGGCCAGCTTGTTTTTCATTTCATTAGGGAATGAAATAAAAAAGGGGAAAAACCATTTTGTGTGCATCTTTACTTATATTGTGAGCTACCAAAGGGTAAGATGCATAAGAAGACTGAATTCTCCTGGAAGTATAATGTTAGGCAGAAGTATGTAATAGGTTTAATTTGGGTATTCTCCTTATGCTGTGGTTCCCAAGTTTGGGTCCCCAGATGTTCTTAGACTACTACTGCCAGAAATCCTAGCCAGCAGAGCAAGTGGTGAAGGCATCTGGGAGTTGGTTCAAGAACACCTGGGGACCTAAAGGAAAAAATAATACCATTTTCCTGGAACCAACGTCTTCCTGAGATCTGTCTGGCACCTTCCCTCCCAGTCTTTAAAAAGCATCTAAAGACATGGCTATTTAAAAAGGCTTTCCCCGGATATTAATCTGTTCTAATAATGATTACTATTATATATTTATTTGCTTTTTATCTGTAGCCCATCTTGCTCCTGTTCTATGCTGTTGTTATATATTGTTTACTAGTTATAGTGTTTTTATTTATGTACTTGTGCTTATCTGTTATATTTTATTTTACTGTTTATGGTTTGATTTCTGTTCAGTTTGTAAACCGCCCAGAGTAGCCATGTAGCTAGATGGAGCTGCATATAAATTTAATAAATAAATAAATAAATAAATAAATAAATAAATAAATAATAATAATAATAATAATAATAATAATAATAATAATAATAATAATAATAATAATAATAATAATAATAATAATAATAATAATTTTGGATGTGGAAAAAGGAGGAAACCACTTTATGAGGAAGAATGTAAAGGGGAATGAATTTTCCTCAGGGAGCTGCCAATGCTATCAGCTCCCCATAGCTCACTAGGCCTAAGCACTTTGCTCTGAGAGATATTAAAGGCACAGAGTTTTAAGGAACATGGCCAACCTATTAGGACTTTGTATCTGCATAATTCTTCTCAAATTTCTCATACATGCCAGAGAAAAACTGTCTCAATATGTTGAGACAGACTGTCATGGAATGACTGACACCAGTGCACAAGAAAAAGATGATAAAAGCTGTTGCTGCTGCAGCTGCTTCACCAAGATTTCAACCAATTGCACCAATTGTCTCTGTGGAAAACTCTTCCTTTTGAGAATTTAAGTACACATATTCTACAAGCACAGATGGACTGACTGACTGACTGAAAACGTGCAAGCAAATCATCCATTGTGTCATCTTTTCCAACATCCATGCAAAAGGGCAGGAATATGCAGTTATTCTTGGGAATATGAAAACCTCTTGGACAAAAAAAAGTAATGCTAAATGTTCTTGTTTGTGGCAGCCAAATACGTGGGAATTTACTCCCATCAGAGGGATGGGACCTTCATTTATTTTGGACTACAGCACCCATAATTGTGGAATTGCCTTAGTCAAAATGTTGGAGGCTTTAGTCCCCCTCAAAACCCCTCTCCTTTATTTTATATAACTCACAGAAGATAAATGATAAAAGATCCCTCTATTTCTGATTTCCAAGGCACAATGAAAGAGATGTGGCTAAGCTCTGTGGCCCTACAAAGCATTAGGGGTAGAGATGGGCACGAAATGAACTTTTTCCGTTATTTGTTATTTGTTTTGTTACGTAATGAAATGAATAATGAACATTGTGATGAAATTGGAACGAACTGAACAGAACCACGAAAATTAGGTTCATTACATTTTGTTTTTCGTTAATGGCGACACGGAATGAAATGAGCTGTTTTAAATGTTAAAAAACACCCTGGACATCCATAAAAACACAGTGATAATTATTTATACTGTCTGATAATACCTACCGGGGGATGGGGTTCTTAAAACATTTGTGTTTGTCTTCTCCCATCATGATGTATTTTTCTTTTCCCTTTAAGGATGACAAAATGGATGTCGCCAGCCACAAAATGGAGGCAAGCCATGTGATGGGATCATGTAAATTTCTTGGACAACTTCAACCAATAGCATGCCCAGGTTGCAGACTGGGAAGGTCTGGCAGCCACAGAGGGCATAAAAAGCTCTGGCAGCCCCCGTCCTCCTTGCAGTCTCCGGTGGGAGTTAGGGTGGGATTGCTGTCTCTGCGACTCGTTATTTTCACTTTAGGCCAGCCAGGCAGGTGTGTGTCTCTGAGTTCCTGCCGGCTGCAGCCTGGCTCTTAGGGGAGAGAAAGAAGATAGTTCTCTCTAGCTTCAGGCCTTGCAGCCTCCCTGTGTGCATGCATGCATACCTCTTGGTGAGTACCCCCCCCTGCCCCACAGTGGAGTCACTCTGCGGCTTCCTTGCACCCTTGGCAATGCCTGCCGCTGCCTTTGCAGCCTCCCTGCGTACCTAGTCTATACTGTGTCTCTGCCATCATCAATTTTTAAAGTGTTTTCCCTGTGGTCTGAGGCATTGGGGGACGCCTGTGCATGGAAATGCTTTAAAAATCATGCAAAAAGCTGGTAAAAACAAAAAAAAAAATGAATAAATGAATAAACGAAAACAATTTTTTAAAAAATTCACAAAAAAATGAAAACAAACCAAAACGGACCCCTCAATGAAAAATGAAAAACTGAAACACAATTTTTTCAATTCGTGCTCATCTCTAGTTAGGGGTGTTGTAGTCTCCCTGCCCATTATGCCCACAGGATGCCTCTCTGGAAACTACAGTTCCACAGAACTTAACCTTATGTCAGTGTCCACACTGAGGGTAGCAAGTAGAGAGTAGAGAGCCTCAGGGGGTGGCACTCCAGCACAGGCAGACACTGCATAATAGGTATGACTATTGTTTTTATTTAAAAAAATTTATTTTAAACCAAGATCTCTGGGGGGGGGGAATACTTAATACAGAAAAATGTTTTAATGAAATAATGAGGGCTGTGCATTTTTCAAGTGAAAATTAGTTCAGTATTTGAAAGTAAAATATAATATATGGCCCATTTCTGTGGACCAAACACCTGGATTTGGCAGATTTCTAGTGAAAGAAGACTCCATGATCTTAGGACTGTAACAGAGAAAAAAACAACCCAACCTCTTCAAGTGGGTCACCAACTCTTTTACAACTATGTGCAAAAATCTTGTAATTTGAACAGAATTTTCTCCTTTGATGTCCTGGATCCAACCCAGTTGCTTAGCCAGAGTACTATCTGCTGTATTCAATAAAGTTGTGGCCTAGTTATACCCAATGGTCTTGCCTCATCTTTATGTACTCACACAATTAAGGGAAGCTTAGCTATAGGCAATAAATAAAATAAGGCATTTCTATCAGGCTGCATTTACTTAATGTACCAAAAGTTTCATATTTTAAATTCTGCTTATTAAGCAACACAGATCTCCTAGTTTATTCTCTCTCTTTTTAGGGCTTCCAGAGGGAGGGAAAAAAGTGGAAAAGCACATGCTGTTGACACATCCCACAATTATTTCACGAGGGGATTTGAATTTTATGTGATGTCTGATAATGCATGCTGAACGCTGGCTTTCACATTTCTTTCCATTTTAAAATGGAAACATGAGTGTTCTCAATTTTCCAGTGGAGATGTGACCCAGTTTCTCTTGTTAATTGACAAGCTGAACATTTGTACTGTCTCTTGTGAGGCAAATTAGAAAGAAGACATTGTTTCAAGGCCAAGCCAAGCCCTGACCTGACTCAAGCAGTGACCTGACAAAAAAGCAAACCAGTTACAACCAGCAAATCATGCAAACACCTCAACAACAGTGGTGGGAGTTGTGGGGTGGGGTTGGCGGGGGCAGCAGGGGGCAGAACCCTGTCTCTGTGTGTTAATCAGTAAATGCTGAACATCCCATGTCAGAGTACTGATGAGTGTAAAACTGCTCCGATGGATCTGTGTCTTACAGCTACACGATCCTTTTGTCTATGGGTTAAATAAGTTTTTATACCGGTTGCTTTAATTTTTGCTAAGAAAGAAAGAAAGAAAGAAAGAAAGAAAGAAAGAAAGAAAGAAAGAAAGATTTGTTGCATGCATTTGTAACTTGAAAAGAAATTGCCTGCCTTCTTTTTACCTGCAGCTGTATTTGCAAACTTTTTGCCTGGTGCCTGTTATTGGGTAATGCTCTGGTTTCATAGACCACTTCATTTTTTAAAAGACAGACCTATTTCTTACAGTCCAGTAGAAAATTGCCTGATGCATGTTGTGGAAGCCAACACCTTCAGCTCATTGGCTAGTGAAAATGTAGAGCTGGATTCTGTTTTACTCATTTGCAGACACTTTTGGAGTAGGAACAGACAAACCACTCCAGTGTTCCTGCCAAGAAAACTCCATGGACATGGGGTCACGAAGAGTCGGTCATGACTGTAACAACACAACACACACACAAGTGTAGGGACAGCTTGTGAAATGAAAAAGGACAATACCCCTCCATACACATCCCAAAATTGGGTAGAGGAAGGATGATCCCTTATCCCAGTCACAAGCCACCTGTGGTTGGAATTAGTTCACTGCATTTTTTAGGAAACTGCATCTTTCCCTTTGTTTTTCTGAGGTAAGCCTTAACCTTAGCGAAGACAGTACCATAGGTTCTTTTTTACCTCAAAGATAGCAATGTGGCTATGATGGCTGAGGTTTTCGGGGAGATGTCTTAAAAAGCAACCAACGTCTTACATCTCTTTTCCTTCCTTTTCCTTTCTTTCTGGCAGAACATGTTTAGAGAACATTCTCCAAAGAATGGCCTTGTTTTGGTGGAGCTGGGAGTGTCTGGTTCAAAAATAAAATGACAACGCAAAATTAGAAATGTTGTCAAGGGAAAATAAAACATTTTGAGAAATTTCCACTCAGCTCTAGAAAAGATGGCTAAAATAATTGTTTCAAGGCAGAGTAGAACAGGCTGTTATTTGGTCTTAAAATGTCCCACGATGAACATTTCACTGTTTCAAGCATGTAATCAGGAATATGATCCAAAATCATATATATTTCATTGCTAAATATAAGGAGTCCACTTAAGCTGAATCAGATAATTGGTTTGGCAAGCACAGGGGTGGGAATTGCAATTGATACCTTCCAGAGATTATTGGCCTACAACTCCCATCAGTCCTGGGAGGCAAAGCCAATAGGGGTAGATTATGGAAGTTGCAATTGCCCACAGTTGCCCAGTATCATATAGTTCAGGGATCCTCAAACTTTTTAAACAAGGGGCCAGTTCACTATCCCTCAGACACTGTTGGGTCCGGACTATACAGTATGACCCACGTATCTGCTGATTTGCCATCCACGAATTCAGTCAACTGCAGATAGTGGTGGTGCAAGGGCCCATGCCCGTGCCCGGCAGCATGCCTGCAAAATTGGGTGCAAAGGAGGAGCAGACTGCATGTCTGGAGAATGCCTGCCTGCCCGCCTGCCTCCAACATCCGCAGCAACAGCGGAGGCTGTGCAGCCCTGGAGCACCCGCTCTCTTGTATGAGAAGAAGATGGGGGAGAGGGAGGGAGAGGAAGACAGTGGCAGGCAGGCTGGCAGAAGTGTCTGTCGGTGGTGGGCGGCAAAGCCCC
Organism: Phrynocephalus forsythii; assembly: GCA_029282475.1. Lineage (NCBI taxonomy): Eukaryota > Metazoa > Chordata > Lepidosauria > Squamata > Agamidae > Phrynocephalus > Phrynocephalus forsythii. Next base: position 120,888,496 of record JAPFRF010000002.1, on the reverse strand, counting down.
ATGGGCTTTTTGCATGGCTTACTCTTTCTCCTCCTCCTCGTTGTCCCTCTCTCCTCCCCACCACCCAATCTGCTCCAGCCTGCCCCATGGCTCCATCTCTCCATTGCCATTGCTGCCAGGCAGCAGCAGGACTCAGCCCACCATGTGGCTGTCATTGGGCTACCCTCTCCTTCTCCTCCTCCTCCTCCTCCTCGTCTCTCTCGCCTACCCCCACACCATCCACTCCAGCCTGTCCCACACCCCCATCTTGCTTTTGTCGTTGCTGCCAGGCAGCAGCAGGACTGAGCCCTCCATGCAGCTCTCGCCAGTCTGCCCTCTCCTCCTCCTCCTCCTCCTCCTCCTCCTCCTCCTCCTCCTCCTCCTCCTCCCAGGGGTCCTCCTCCATTGAGCATCTGTGATTCCTGGTGTCTGCAGTGGAGGAAGCCATGTGGCCTCAGAGCTCCTGATCACCTGCCTGCCTGCAACAGTGGTGGCAGTGGCAACAGTGGAGGAGGTCACTCAGCCCCTGAGCGTCTGCCCGTATGCAAGATTGTTAGTGGTGGCAGAAGCGGAGGAGGCAGCACTGTTCTGGAGCATCCACCCGCAAGCTCCACAAGTAGGAAGAGGCAGCCTGGGCAGCGCAAAGTTGTTTGCAGTAGGCCCGCGCCTGGCCTCCAACACTGAGCGAGGGGGTTCTGCACTTGCCAGCGGGCCAGGTTCAGGCCCTTGGTGGGCCTGATCTGCCCCCCAAGCCTTAGTTTGAGGACCCCTGATCTAGTTCAATACTCAATGCCCTCTGGTTGTTTTGCAAATACCCCCCCCCCCGACTTGAAAGTACCACCAGACTCTTCACTGCAAAAAACCAACACAGTGACATCTCTTTGGAAATGTCTGTAATTTTGGAGGTCTACCATAGTTTGGACAAGTTACTCCATCAGCCTACGGCTGCTACAATCTCCCAGTCAGCATGGCCACAGGGAGCTGAAGCTTCCAAGTTCTGTTAATTTCTTAAGCATTAAACAGAACCTCTGAGTTGTGGTGGGGCATGACATGGAGCTGTGTTTTTGGTTAGAAGGGATGATGTGCTGAAGTTGGCGGTATTTGGTGCTATTAGAAATTAGACTAACATCAAAGAGCTTTTACTATTATCCCAGACTAAGGGTAGAATATTTGATTTATGACACTATGAGGCTTGAGGGAGATCCTGTCTACTCAATGCCAGGGGAATAATGCTTATTTTGAAAAATGAAAATGAAAGCAGAGCACTTTTGAAGTGGGTATCCACATTTCCCCCTCCTAAACATTGCCAGGAATAATGGCAGAGTTTCTTCCAGAACTGGTAATACAGCTTCAGTTCCCACCAAACATCCCAGCGGGACAGTAGAAGGAAATTCATATCATCTTCTGACAGTGTAGAAATCCCTATGCTGCTTTTTCAAAGGTTCTTTAGAGGTTTGTGGGGCATAAGCCAAGTAGGTGGGTTGGTTTTTTCCCACAAGAGAAAGAAAGAAAGAAAGAAAGAAAGAAAGAAAGAAAGAAAGAAAGAAAGAAAGAAAGAAAGAAAGAAAGCACATCATCTTCATTTAAACAGATGTTGAAAGTAGTCAGTTGTAAGTCATTTAGTTACCTGTAACTAGTTACTTTTGTTCTACTGAATGTTTAACTCTATATATTTCAACATCAAATTAATGGGTAGTCACACAGTTACTTTGGGGGTATAATGAGTTGCAGTTTGTATTTACTTTTAATTGTTACTTTTAAAGGCCATTTTAATTTTGAGATATAGTTTTCAAGTTTTGTGCTATTTGTGCAATCCTAACTGGCAAAGGAATGCTTGTGTGGGTTTTTGTTTGTTTGTTTGTTACTGTGTTTCACATTCTGCAAGGAATGTTCAAAATCCAATGTCAGAATTGGACACCGAAGAGAGTGAGAGATTATTTCCATGTGTTCCTCTATGGTGTTGGTAACGACAATGCAATGTGCACATTAATAACCTGCACTGTGACACACTGCAATATAACACATGGCTAACACACAATGTGCTTATTCCTGGAATGGGAATGGCAAGCCTCAGAGCAATGAGTGCTGGGGAAAAAATAACTTCTAAGGTCTGATTGAGGAGAAGATGATGATCAAGGCCTTTCCAGCTGCTGTGTTTTTTAGGGGAGAAAGGAGACCGAGTGCAGCTGTGCTTATCAGTAAAAGGAAAGAACAGAGAATTTGTGCAGTACCTTCCCTGCTGATAGCATCAGAATCTCTGGGCTGGACAGAGCCAGAGGAGAATTCTCTTTGAAACTCTGGACTAGACCACCAGTGTTGATAATGTAGGACTAGAACTGGACACAGCCTTTAACTCAAAGCGTGGTTAAAATAAGAAACAAAAGTGAACTAGGTTTTGCATGTTGTAAATAAATTTGTAAAAATTATTTACAACATACAACAGTCACCCCCGCCATTTTGCAGTTCAGGTACTGCGGTCCCACTATATCATGGGATCGCAGTACCTCTGGGGGCGGCAGGGAGCAATCGCATCGCTCCCTGCCAGCCCTTCCCCCTCCGGGAGGCCTAGGAGCCACATGGGGGGGCACAGGGAGCGATCGGATAGCCCCCCGCCACCCCGTCCGGGAAACCTCGGAGCAGCATGGGGTGGTGGTGGCAGGGAGCGATTGGATCACTCCCCGCCACCCCCACCCACTCCAGGAGGCTTCAGAGCCATGCAGGGGGTGGCGGGGAACATTGCATCACTCCCCGCCACCCCCACCCGCCCTTCTGATCGCCCCCTGCCCCCACCCGACATGGTTCCGCATATCGCGGATTTTCATGTATCGCGGGTCAGGTGGGTCCCTAACCCCTGCGATAGGTGGGGGTTTACTGTATATGATATGCGTGGTAGCTTGAAAATGTTTCTCCAGGAAGAGTGCTTTTTGGTCAGAAAGCTAGGTATTTTACTGGGCAGCAAGGTGGTGGTGGGTCATTTACTTTGACTTGCTTGTGAAATCAATTGTTTGAGAATGCCTCTGATTTCTCAAAGCATGGGAGAGGCAAATGGGAATGCTTGAGGTGCAGGATTGGAGACAAGAGGCTGGTGAAATGCAGCAAGAGCTAAGTGAGGAACAAAGAGCTGTCTTTGCAATTGGGTCGAAAGTTGGCTCCGAGGCATGGATCCTCGTGGATCTACATAGTTTTGATATAGGTTTGCCCCAACCTACTCTCCAATCATAGATACTATCTCTATCCACTAATTTGAAAGTGGCTCGGGGTTACCTCTTCCCTTACTAAAGCAGCCCAGTAAAATATCTAGCTTTACTGGATGATGGACCAGCATGAGGGCAGGTCAGATGGTGCAGGTCAACGCTGTATTCTGTGACTCTATGAGAAACCAAGAGTGTGGTTACACTAAGAAAAGTGAATCAGCAGCTCGATTGGGGTTTTTAAAATCATGTTCAAGTCAAATGATAGTCACATGGTATTTGAACTAGTGTGTGCATCCTCTTTGAAAAACTTTTAATCCCTTTTAAGACATCTTGCATACCAGTTGAGGGAGCTACATGGGCTTTTAAAATCAGTGAAATTGATTTTAAGTGCTTCTCTTGGAAAACTCAACACCTCTCAAGATAAGTGGTTCCATTGCCCTACTGCTCTAACAGTTAGGAAGTTTTTCCTGATATTCAATCCAAAACTGGCTTCCTGTAACTTGAGCCCATTGTTGCATGTTCAGCACTCAGGGATGATTGAGAACAGACCCTGCTCTTCCTCTGTATCACTTTCAAATATTTGAAAAGTGACATCATATCTCCTTTCAGCCTTCTTTTCTCAAGACTAAACATGCCCATTTCTGTCAGTCTTTCCTTTTTGGGCTTAGTTTCCTGAGCATTCTTATTACCCTCCTCTGAACTGGTTCCAATTTGTCATCATTCTTCTGGAAATGTGGTGTCTAGAACACAGTAGTCAAGATGAGGCCTAACCAGTGGCAAAGAGAGGGGAACTAATGCCTCTTGAAATTTTGGGGCCATATTTCTATTAATGCAGCCTAAAATTGCACCAGTGTAGCTGTGTATTTGACTTCTTTTTTCCATCTATGGTACTTTGCATTCCTCCCTGTTGAATTTTATTTTTTTATTTTCAGCCCCATGCTCAAGCTTATAATAGATCCTTTTGAATTGTGTTTCTGTCTTCTAGGGTACTGGCCATTTCACCTAGTTCTATGTTATCTGCCAATCTCATTAGCATTCCATGCACCCTCTGAATCCAGGTCATTAATAAAAATGTTGAAGAGCTCTGAAAAGCAGCTGTTATCTTCACCCTCTGTGTATGATTGTGTAGCCAAATGTGTTTCCACCTGACAATTGTTCTCTTCAGTCCACACCTAGTTAACTTGCTAATCAGAATATCAAGGGGTACTTTATCAAAGGTTTTTCTGAAGTCAAGATATACTATGTCTATAGCATTCCCTCTTTCTATTAGGAAAGTTACTTGATTGAAAATGAGATCAGATTTGTTTGGCAGGATTTCATCTCGACAAATCAGTGTTGGCACCTGATTATTACTGCAATGTTTTCTAGATGCTTGCAAAGTGGCCATTTTATACTTTGCTCAGGATTTTTTCATAGGATCAATGACATGCTGACTGGTCTACAGTTCCCAGGTTCCTCCTGTTTGCCCTTTTTGAAATTAAGGAAAACATTAGCCCTCCTCCAATCATCTGGTACTTCACCCATTTCCCATGATTTCAAGAAAATAATAGATAGTGGTTCTGAGAATTATTCAGCCAGTTCCTTTATACTCTTGGATGCAGTTCATCTGGGCCTGGAGATGTGAACTTGTTCGAGTTAATAAGCCATTCCTTTTTCAGCTGCAATCCTGTTCCCTCCACTTGCACTTCACATTTCTCTGGAGGGTCCTAATCCGTCTTTTTGGGAAAAGATTGGGCTAAAATAGTAATTTAACACCCCCCCCTTTTTTTAATTGTTGTCTGTTACTATTTTTCCACCTACACTGAGAAATTGAGCCACTGGTTTTTCTTTTCTTTTCTTTGTCTTTTGTCTTTTGTGAAGATTCTGTCATCCAGGTAAGGCTATCCGGAACTTGAGTTATGGCAACTGGACTTCTTTTTCTTGTGAGATTGAAAAGTTTCACTATTCATCCAAGTAGCTTCATCAGTCTAAGGAAAGGCAGTGTGAGATCCTCCAATTTATAGTTCATCTTGGTTTCACACCACTCTGGTCTGAATAGATCAACAGTTGGCTGCTAGGCTCATTAGGTGGACAGTGGCTGTTGTCTTTTGCTACACACACTTTTCTCTTTCATGTAATGTTTCTAGCTAGGTCCACATCATTCTCAGCTTTCCCCACCAAATGCTATACCTGAAATTACTTGTTATGTGTCTGCACTCTTCCTTTGTGACCTGGCCTTTCTACTTCCTAGACATGTGTTTTTGTTTGTTTGCTTTTTCAAATCTTCTCTGAGCTTTTTATGAAACCACACTGTCCTCTCTCTCTCTCTCTCTCTCTCTCTCTCTCTCTCTCTCTCTCTCTCTCTCTCTCTCTCTCTCTCTCTCTCTCTCTCTCTTGCTGTCTACCACCTTTTTCTTCTTCAAATTGTTTGTACTTGTGCCTTTAGAATTTCCTGGTTTAGAAATTCCCAGCCTCCTTTTACTTGTTGAACTCTCCCACCATGGGACTTTATACAGTGGTCCCCCACCCTTTCATGGTTCATATACTGCGGCCCTGGTATATCATGGGTCCACAGTATATGAAAAAAGCCCCCCCCTCCGGGGTAAGGAAGAAAGGCCTTCCCAGGCCTGTTGGAGGCCACAAAAGTGCTTCCCTGCAAACTAGAAGTGATTTCCAGTAAATCAGAAGTGACCTCCAGATCACTAGGAGGCACTTTTGGGGGCTCTGAGGGTCCAGAAAACCCCTTGCAGGCCCATTTGGGGCAGTGCCAGGCCTGGGGTAAGTACAAGAGCCCCCTGAGAGCCCACCCAGTCCCGACCTGACCCAGCATCCTCATATGGCAGATTTTCAATTATTGTGGGTTGGGTTGGGTCCCTAACCCCTGTGATAGGTGGGGGTTTACTGTACTCATTCTGAGTTCCTTAAAACTGTCTTTTTAAAAATCAAGCATATATGTGTGGCCACATTCTGCTTTGGCTTCCTTGGAAAGGAAACTTTTCGTCAGCCACTGCCTCCACCAAATGATCTCTGTTGGTTAAAATCAAGTCAAAGATATCTAGTTTCTTTCTCCACTTATTGTAGGATAAAAATTTCAGCCACTCAAACCAGGAATTTCTTGGAATGGCCATACTCGCAGAACTTGCAACAGATATCAGGATAATTGAAATCTCCCATCACTGCTACATCATGTCTCTTTGAAATTCTTGCCATTTGTTTTTCAAACATTTAACCTACATCCTCTTCTTGATTGGGTGGTTGGTAGCAGATTCCAGCTACCATGTGCCGTTCATTTTTCACCCCAGCTACATTGATCCAGATACTCTCTATGAGCCAGCCAATCTCCTCCTCCCGCATTTCTGTGCAAGAATATATATTTTTGACATGCACTGCAGCTCCAACTCCGTTTCAAATGCACCTTCTCATGTTCTTATCATTTCCTGCTTTTATTAATGCAATCAGTATTGCAGATTAGGTTCATTCAGCCTGAAGATTACTTTAACCCCATTACTTTCATGAATAGTGTTGTTCCCTTTTAACCCAGCAAATTAAGAGGTAAGGGGCCATTTGCCATGCCAGTCAGACATTATTATCTAATCATTGATAATAAATATTAAATGAGTAGTAAAGTTTGTAATGATTGAATAATTAACTGTGAAGTTGGAAAGCACTGTATTCTAATTGCCTAGTCTACCTAGCAATTTCACTTTTCAGAGTAAAAAAGAAAAGCTAAAATAACAACACAGTACATTGTAGGTTTTAGCAAAACAACATATTCTTATTAGTTTATTTGAAGCCATGATGTTTATTATTACAGCAACCTCAGGATGTCACTTCTTTTAAACATACTCTTGATATGTAAGCAACTTTGATTACAACTTGTTCAGAATCACTATTTTTGCTTCACAAAAACATGATTAATTCTGTTTCTTATTACAGACAAAAATCCTGAAATATGAACAGGCCCTGAAGTGGTTATTTCCCCTATTACTTTTTCAGCTGTGCTAGTTTATGGCACTATATATCATATTACTTCAATTTGCTGCTATCATATTTGTATATACACAGCATAAAACTACTGCATTCTCTAAGGTTTGGAGTCATCCAGACTTAAGCCACAGAGTAGACCTATTGGAACCAATGGGAAAGTTTTTCATGACTGACTTAAATCCAATGGATTTCAATGTGTCTACCTTTAGCCACAACCTCTAGAATCACTAACCAGCACAGTTACCCTCAAGCCGAGTGATATCCTGAAGTTTAAATTGTTTAATGAAAATAAAGTAATATATAGGAAAGCATCCCTGCCCCCTGATTAAGACCAACCCCTCCCCCAACACAGAACTTCCACTGGTGTTTAGTGACGCATTCTGGTAGTGCACAAGTGAATCTTTCCTTACAGTTCAGAAGTTGAGTGTACTTCAGCAGTAACCAGAATAAAGAATACCACATGGTTATGTTCCCTCAAGAGCAATGAGTGCCTGGTAAAGTGGCATCATTAATGTCCTACTAAACCAGTAGATTTACATACGTAATTCAATTAATGGTGTATAATATTTATCTTACCAATGTTGTTTTATGAGCTGGGCCGGCACAAGACGTGGGCCTGAGGCCCATGGCTCATATTAGGCTTGAGTCTGGTGTGAATGCTGCCATTCATAATGTCCCTGGGCAGCAGGAGGGAGGCAATGGTGACGAAGGGGAAGGAGAGGACCAGGAAGGGCATGGTAAGTTACCCTAGATCATAACGGTGGCCTGCCAGTCCCTGGGTTACCTTGTATGCAGTCGACTGCTGATGTAGCTACCTTTTTGGCCTTTAGTTCGCCCCAGAAGTATACCAGGATTCAGACGTGGATTGTTCTGGAAGTAGCATGTTAATAGATCCTCTGTGCCCAACCATGAAAGCCAGTGCTGCACTTTGCTGGGTGTAGAGGCGGAAATGGAGTACTGATCCATTTTTACCTTTTCAGATGTAGCACCGGGCATGGATGTCATGCAAATGGGTGTGTGTCGCCATGAGTTGGAGCAAGTTATTGCTCTGCTTCAAGACCTGGCACAGAGAGGTACAACATGCCAAGCTACCACTCCCATGTACTTCATTTACAGGGATCCCTGCCTGTGACCCCAGTACCTTTATTACTATGGACCTAGGCAGTCTAATGCTGGAGTACTATTAGCACTTAAGGTGCTGGTTATCAGAGCTACATGGGGTCCCTCAAACATATAAGTAGCTCATTATTATTATGACTTGTGGTACTTCTGCAGCCACAGAAGGTACATAAAATTTATGTTATTAATTTGTTCCACTACAGTTGCCGCCATTGAGGAGGAGTTAGCGAACCTGCGGAGGCAGATGAACCGACGCAGAAGGTGCCGCTAAACCCCATATCTCTGAGGTGCAACTTAGCTCCTTTTTGGACATTATGAACATTTGCACTGTGATAAATAAAAAAAAGTACTTACCCATTTTTTTATTTTTTTATCACCAGAAAACAAATTTATTTTACATACTTATGTTACATGTAGGTACATTTTTTTAATGGCTGAATGGAAGCCCATTGTTATTTATTTCACTTAGAACTTGTACAATTACACATGTAACTATTTACATTAAACTATTTTCCGTAAGAAAACAGGCATCCCTTTGTATTCTTCCACATGTAGTATAGGATATGCAAGTCAAGAACTCAAAGGGGCCCTCATCACTAAGGAGTAAATATATTTTTTTCTTCCTCAACCGCTTCACGAGGGTCTTTAGTACATTTGCATTTTTAACCTCTAGCTCTGACTTAATAATGAGGTAAGGTGATGGTGTAACATCACCTTGACATGCCACGGGTGCACCACCTGACTGCTGTGGTACCTCTGAGGCACTGTTATTCAGTGCTGCACATCTGGAGTCTTTCATCGGTTGAGCACTGGGTGTGCTATGGGTCACCTCTGAAGTGCCAGCGCTACTGCTTAGCAAGGATTCTGATTCCAATAGAGACTGTGAGCGCTCTCCATCCAACTCACTATCAGTGTCATTTTCAGAGACATGACTGTGAACAGAATCAGAATCCATATCACTAACTCTACCTTGAGAATTGTGCACACGGGCAGCAGGTCCTGTAATCCCTTTTTTTCCTACCTTTTTTTTTTAAACCCCTTTCCTTTTTACCTCATCTGAAGTACATGTTTTTGGAACATTTCCCTGAACAGTCACAGGAAGTAGATGTAATGAAGTCTGTAAGTTTCTCAAGTGATCTCGAAGCTACCCTTAGGTTTGATATCACCTCATGGTGGAACCATTTATCTGCCTCATCGCGTGCATTTCGTCTAAGATTGTTATTTTCCGTGTTCCTCTGAACCCAGTTGACAAAACCAGACAGGGTGTTATCCAGACGAGCTGCAGCAATAGCTCTCTGCTTTCTCTTCCGCAGCATAGCGAGCCTTCTGGCTGGGCCCAAGGTTGCTTCATAGTTTGTAGTTTCCAAGGGATCTAAGTGATGTAAAGAAATAAAAGTTGGTGGCAGAGGAAATGCAGTAAGATACCTAAAGGAAAAAATGTTTCTGCAGTGTTAACACCACACAGTGCACTGCTGTTATCTTTTTGTTAGGAGGTGTTGACAAGCTTCACAAAGGAACATTGCACAGCAGTACAACATGAAGGGCACATCTGTTTTGCACTGGAACTTCAAGTACCTAGTAGGTACCTTGTTATCACCATATGAACATCTCAACTGATTGGTTGAAACTGAAGGAGGTGCAGCATGTACTGTCAAAGGAGAACTGCAGTCAGGAGGCATGTCCCACCTTTTCCCCACCCCACCTGCAGGGGTTCTGAGAACCCCCACCACCCCTTTGTTGGCTACACATTAGAAAAGTATCTGTGACCACTGTTTACCTAGTATTTGTATGATATCTCAGCTCATGTTACAATTCTCATTGCATTGCACAGTTATATCTGTCAGAGGAGGTTAGGGTTAGGGTAACATCACATCAGTGTTCTGAATGTAACTGCTTAGAAATACTTCGTTATTTATTTAACTTATCATTAATTAAGATTGTAATACATCTAAAAAAGACCCGGAAGTGCCGGCAATACTGCCATCTCTTATTCAGAGTGTAAGCGCATTAGATTATGGTAAATGTCATAACACTGTTGATTGTATAGTCTATTAGGACACAGTAACTTCCTACAAAAGTATACATAACAACGTACCTCCTCTCCTTGAATTCTCAGTAGTTGAAGCTGCTGTGCTTAAAGCAGTGGAGCAGCCGGAGGTTGATGCCTCACAGAAATCGTTGGACTGTGTATCTGTGGAGGAAGCAAGTTAAAAGTAAACCTTTTAGATGTTATTTTTCTGCTGCTAGCAGATATTCCTATAAGCTGGATCACTGAATGGTTTCCGTGCAAAATATGCGGCATGCTCCTTCCACTGTGCTTTAAATAAGCACTGGAGACCTCCCAAAAGGCAGAGGGGTAATGAAGCCATAAATGCAATGAATGATAATTTCTCATGAGAAGTACCTCCCAGAATACCTTAAAGAGCAAATGAATACTTACCCGTTCCGCAGAAATCAGACCCGTCCGATAGTAGGACATCATTAGATTCAAAGAGATCGAGTGTGACCAGAACATCTCCTGCCCCTTCCATTGTCTCAGCACCTGCAGAGGAAAATCAAAATGAGAAACCTTTGAGCAAGGGGAGCAATTGGACAGCAGTAATAAAAGTCAAGTGCTGTTGGGTCAGGAACAGCAAGGAATCCTTTCCGTTCTGTGATTTCAAACAACAATGGCACTTCCGGTACAGCTCGGGTAAATGTTTGGAAGCATGGTCTGGCTGAAGCAGACTTGCAATGCACTGTGGGTTGTGTTCCGATATTCCCGGAGGGAAAACTATTTTTATAAGGTGCGTTAAACGAGGAAGCCGAAAAGAGGTATGTCAAAAATTCAGGCTTCCCGGAATGTCAGTGAGGGTGCATTTTAATGAACAAGTGGAGTACATGAGGCACAGGAGTGGGTTTACTCCCAGCATAATTCCCAGGATGGAGGCGCCACATGCAGAAGGGTAGCAAGGAAATGCAAGAAGAGGGATGGATTGTTTTTTTAGTGCTGCGCAGTGAGGGGAAGTTCTTGTGAAGCAATCCATTTACAGATGCGCACCAGTCATCAATAAATTTTTTTAAATAGCGAGGGGAAAAACATCTGTGTTGAATCTAATTTTCTTGTGACCCCACAAACATAGTGATTGCTAATAAACAGGATACCGTGACAAGTTCACATTTATGGAGTGGTGTACTTCTGTTAAGTTGCGTGTGTCTTCTAGCCTCGGCTGACTGAGTACTAAATGAAATATTAGGCTGAATATGGCTTTCTACATTAATTAGGTGGGGGTAGGAGCATGTTACATAGCACTAGGAATAAACAGCACAAATACCCACAAACTGTAGTAGCAGGAGGGATGGCAAAGTGGGTGGTTTTACAGATAATTTCTGGTTAGGGAAAGACATTTTAAGTGGTTTTTACTCACCTGTCCCAGCAGCGGACTCACTCTCAGTCGTTCTTAGTGGGTGAATAGACGCATCCGTTCTGAATATCTGAGCCATCTCATCGAACCAAATGAATTTCGACCTTCCAGAGCCAGAAGTGTTGTTGTGAAAAACCGCCTGCTTATAGTTTCCGTAAAGATTTTGTCTTGGTCCAACATTCTTCAGCGCTTCTGGTGAACCCAATCTTACAGAGTTCAGTTGAAATCACTTCAAATATCTCATAGTTCCGTTTAAGAGATGAAAGTGCATACTTTACTTCTGCTTCACCCCATATTTTGATTAGCGCTGAGGTTTCAGCGTTCCCCCATATAACCCCCCTCTTACCTTTAAGCGATTTTGTACTGCCCTGGCTTTCATCAAGGCTGTCCTCATTGTCCATCTCGATAACCTTTGCCGAAGAAATGATTTGTGCCTTTCAGCAACCAACTTCTGTGGGGTCGGATGCTACCAGCACTTTCCAGGGGAGGGAAAGAAATGGCTTACTTCCTGCCCTTCCAAACAGGCAAGGAAAGAATTGGCATTTCAAAAGGCAAGGTAGATGTACCAGGTGGCAGAGCCATTGGGGTTTGGGGAAACCTGTTTTTCAAAACATGTGGCTGGTAAACAGGCTTAAAGTGGAAGTGCAATAAGCTTTTATTGATGGCAGACCGAATGAGTTAAAGGGGGTGGGGAGCAAATGGTGTTATTTACTAACCAGGGACAAGCAATAGACATGTTCGAAAGGCTGCATTTTAATGTGCCGGAACTCATCCCGCAGATTGAGTTCATCGCAAATTACCAAAGAAAAGTTAAAAAAAATAAACCTGCAGAGGAGTGTGCATGGTATCAGTAATTTATTATTTACACTGGCAATCTACACAAAGCATTGGAAACCAATGCAGGGTGTTAAAACAGTATGTACAGTAATGTGTAGTTTTAAACAAAGTTTCTGCAGACGATCTTGTACAGGGCCCGGGGTAATACGACACCAGGATTCCTATGTGTGCCTCCTTACGAATGTGCATTCATTTGTGTTAAAAGGTAATCTGCTGTGGTGGATCTGATTGCTTCAGCCTCCATTCTTTCCCTAGTTCCCCTTGTGGGCTCCAGGTCAGGGACATCTACTTCTGCTGTGGGTTGTGTGTTTTGAAACTCTGTATCCTCATCCGGTATAAAGTGTTTCTTTTTCTCACAAATGTTATGGAGAATTACAGCTGATGCTATTATAGAGTTTACATTCTGTATATGAACCTCCATGCACACAGACAGTCTGCGGAACCTGGCCTTGAGTTGGCCGAATGCACGCTCCACAATGTTCCTGGAACGGTTGAAAACCTTGTTGTAGTGTCTCTCCCTATCATTCCTAGGGACAGCATACAGTTTCATAAGACAATTACACAGAGGGTATGCACCGTCACCCTAAATCAGTGGTGGTATGGAGACCCCCCCATATTGGAACATTGGATTCCCTGGAATTAGTGTGTCTTCCTCCATTTTTCTAAACAACCATGACGACTGCAACACATGTGCATCATGATTTACGCTGGAATGTCCAGCAAGCATGAAGAAGAAGATTCCATCGCCATCACATGCAGCCTGGAGTAGGATCGAGTGAAATGATTTCCTGTTATAATAAGCCTGCACCTCCTTTTTCGGCGGGGTAATAGGGACATGCGATCCGTCCACTGCGTCGATACCATGCGGGAACCCATGTTTTCTCATCGAGGAAAGCATCTGAAAACAAATAGAGAATTCATTTGGTAGACTTATGACATGATAATCCCCATGGGGGCCGGGTCAGGAGTGGTCTATGAATACAGGTAACGAACCTTATTGAAGTCATCCACTCAAACCTCCTCCTTCAGAAGCGTATGTTCGATCGCCAGACACACTTCAACAATGACACTTGCAATTGTAGATATCCCCTTCTGGAAAACTAGTGAAATGGTGCGGTAACAGGAGCGACTTGCAAGGAAGTAAACACCGATGGCCACTCGTTCTTCTACAGGAATTGCCGAGCGCATAACTGTGTCCCTCTGCATAAGATATGGTCTAAGCACATCAGCGATTTCAAACAGCATCTGCCGGGTCATTCGAAAGTTCTCAGTCCACTGTCTATCGTCCCAGTACTGCAGTACTGTGTCGTGAAACCATCGCGACCACCCGGGGTAGCACCAACATAATTTTTGTCTAGGTGATGTGAACCTCCACTCAGCAACAGCCCAAAACACAGTTTGGACAAGTGTGTTTGTAGAGTCTAGGAACTCACAGCTGTCGTCATCTGCATCTTCCCCCTCCCTGCAGCGCTGCAGAACCAATATGCAGTTCAGAATGATGTTAACGTTTTCAAAAACAGAGTCCAAAAGAGACTGTTTGCGTAGCACCGATTTCCTATAGCATCGGTTCTGCGAGGGAGGCATGGCAGCCACAGTAGGCAGTGCTGGAAATGATTCTAAGCAGGGGGTACACTCCCGATAATACTTTCTGGTGACTTTGGAGGACCAACACGATGAACATCGATCGATGGCACCTGAAGCCACCTAGTGCCAGGAGGAGGTAATGGCATTACAGGGAGCAGCATCTATGGAGTTTCCCATGGAATGCTTGCACAAAAAATGAGACAGATAAGAAATTAATGCGGAACGGACAAATGACGGAAGACCGTCAATTAATCGACAGACCGAAAAACGACAGACAGGTACCGCTTACTGAACCAGCGGCAAGCAAAGGAACCCTTCATTTCAAAGCGCATCAAAGACGTGAGTTTGGAATGCCTTCAGCTTCACCCAGTATGCACGTGAGTACACAAGAAAGAGGGGTGGCCCCGGTTTCAGTTCATGTGACCAAATCCGAATTCAGATCGGAGCCAATCTCACCTCAGCACTAGGAGGTACGTGAAGTAACCGCCTAGGATGTAGGACTCAAAACCCAAAGATTTGGCAACATCCTTGGAACCTTCACAATTAAAGAGGCATCAAACACAGTTGCTTTAGAGCAGTGGTTCTCAACCTGTGGGTCCCCAGATGTTCCTGGACTGCAACTCCCAGAAGTCTTCATCACTAGATGAGATGGCCAGAATTCCTGAGCGTTGCAGTCCAGGAACATCTGGGGACCCCCAGGTTGAGAACCACTGCTTTAGAGAGAGAAAACCTTCAAAGCTGCTGCATCTGCACAAGTAACATACAAACAAAGGCTATGGTTCATTTCTCTATCACCCAGTTTTCAGACAAAAGCAAGCTAATTCTCAACAGGAAGAGCTGTGAAGTCATTAGAAGATCAAAAAGGCCTTTTCTTTCTTAAGGCAGTTCCACTTCTAATTTCCACCACATCTGTTTCTGCCCTAAAATTCTGGTGAAGCATTTAATATTTATTAAGAGTTTACTTCAAGCTTTGAAAATTAAATTCCTGCTGTCCTAAGTGGGAGGTCAGCCAGGTTATAACCTGACCACACCCTGTTCCTTTTGTGTTTCCTTTAGCCATATTCAGTGCCAAGATTTTCTGCGGTAACATACTTATGTGTCTTTGTTTCCCTCTATGAGCAAAATTTCCAAAGAAGAATGTATCATGTTTGCCAAGTACATCTATTATACATTTTATTTTAACGGGATCAGAAACTTCAGTGGGTCACCAAGTTTTAGATGCATGAATTTACAGCGCAGCACATTACTGTAGAGTATATTTAACGATGCCACATACGGAGGGGAAAGCTAGTGGTTCATTATTATTATTCCATCAAAATGAAGATACATTAATGCCAAGAGGAGTCAAAACTATATTATTAATACAACTTTCTCGTCATTCCAACATGGAAATAAAATAACTGTTCCTTAATACACTGGTGATTCATAAAAACAATTACTGGAGGGAAAATGCATTATTGTTTAATGCAGTTCCATCTAGCAAGATCAGAGTCTAAGTGGGTGGCTTTTTGGATGGTGGGTTTTGAAAAAATAATGTACTTGGAATGCTGGTTTAAGCCACAAGGATATCATTCATCATATTCTTTTGTCCTCCTTTTCCATCTGATCTTTTTCAGATTTTTGTGAAACTTTTCGGTCCAGGTGCCCCTGACAAAGACTGTTGCCTCTTGCATTTCCCCCCATGTTGTCCACGTAGAGTTCTAAGGATCACAAGATGGCTAGATGCAACTTCAGAGACAGTCCACCCTGGCATATAATTATGGTATGTCATTCCCTGAGAGCGCTGTTGGTCATGGGGGTGGGGTGCGGAGAGATATTGTGTCCACTTGTATTTCCACTTAAAATGATCTAACACTTTAGAATATCCCATTGCCAGATTCGTGAATCTGTAACTGAGTGCTAAATTCTATCACACGAGTGCTTCTGTTTTGAATTGAAAGCATGTTGTTCTAGGAATTGTGAAACACATGGAAACCAAGCAACATAATCCTGACTGAAAGATGCACTGGCCTTCTGCCAACACAACCTTCTGTCATCATTCTTGAGAGATCTGACAAAACATAGGGACCAAAAACATAGGGTCTGACTAAGAGACAGTTAAGGACTAGAGAGAGAAGATATAGGATTTTAGAACTTATGTGAGGAAAACTAAGTGTTGAGTGTCTGTAAACTTAAGAACAGGGTGTGCATGTTATCACTTTGTCAGTAATCAAACTTTAGTGTGTTTGGGCTGTATTCTTCCTTTTGTTTGTACCTAAACACGTTACTCTTTATGAGTTTGCTTCTACTTTGTAATAAATAAACTTCTTTTATCTTTATTCAATTTAAAATGAGTCTGAAAGCATTAATTTACTACAGAAGCTAGTTGGGGGTAGTCAAAGAGAAAAGTTAGAAGCAATGCTTGTCAATAGCCTGTGAAAGGGCCTGGGGCAAAGCATGGCAACACTACACCAATGACTCAATGGGACTTAAATACATATTGATTTAAGTCAATAAGTCAATGTATTGCCATGGATTCAATTGGTCTACTTTTAACTGGACTAGCAATAGGACACGGTGCTTGAGTTATCTCAGAAGATTTTTCCTTGCATTGAAAAAGTGAGGCATGATCTGATTAATTTTTGTTCTAGACTCAGAAAAGATAAAACTCATTCCAGTCACGAAAGGATAAATGCCCTTCCTTCTGTGGTGTTAAGGATCTCCACAAAGAACTAAATATAATTTTGCTTGTCACTTTGAGATAAACTTTCTCTGCTCATTGAAGAGGGTGTGGACAATACATCACTCTCTGGATATTATTTCCATTATGTGCATTTAAATTTTATTAATATGCTTTGTTAGTTGGATTCTGGACTTACTCCATAAAGGAAATACTGTCTTAATAACATTTGATATCACCAATAGTCACCTGTGGCTAGTAATAATAGGAACTGGTCTGGATTAAAACGTTAGAGTCAAATTTTAGAGATGGTTGAATCCTCTCCCCTCTTTTATTTTTGATTTATAGTCATGGTGTGTCTTCCCAAAAAGGGAACATTTGATACTTCAACAAAAAAGCTTTGTACAGACTTCACAGCTATGTATGATGTAGACTTGTATTAATGCAGATGGAAAAAGATAGTCTATGGGACATTTGGCCCATCTCAGCATAACACTGAAGGCATTCATGCCTGCCATATTTTTTCCGAATACAAAGAAGGCGAAGAAACACTCATTTGGTGCTTAGCTCATCCAAGTTCAGCCCTGAGGACTGTAATGCTATGGAGTTGCTGCCATGTTATATATGGGCCTGCTTTTCAAAAGAGTCCAGCAACCTCGCTGAGTCCAACACAGGATGGCTCAAGTACTACTTTGGACGGGCCAATCTGATAATGTTATGCCAGTGCTTCAAAAATCTGCAAAGGCTGCCAGTCGATTTCCAGGCCCAACACAAACTGTTGCTTTTAACCTCTAAGCCCAAATGGCTTGGGTCCAGGTTGCATTATGAAATGTTTCAGCTAACAATTACTTACCCAGATGCAACAGGGGCAAATGCCCATTGCCCAGTACTACACCTAGGAGAAAGAAAGCACACAAACAGTTACAAATTGGGGATACCTGGCTCAGCAATACTCTGAGCGAGAAGGATCTTGGAATTGTCACGGTTCACAAGCTGAATATCAGCCAACAGCACAACGTGGCCACAAAAAGGCTAATGCTATTTTAGACTGCATTAAACAGAAGTATAATTTCCAAATCCAATGAGGTGCTCTTTTCCTTCTCGTTCTCTGTTTGGCACTGGTTAGGCCTCATCTTGAGTAATAATAATGTGTCTAGTTCTGGATACCACACTTTAGGAAGGATTGCTGACAAATTAGAGCAAGTTCAGAGAAAGACATCAAGGATGAGTAGGGGACAGGAAACCAAGCCCTAGGAAGAGAGACTGAAAGAGATGGGCATGTTTAGCCATGAGAAAAGAAGACTAAGGTGTGATATGAAAGCACGTTTTAAATACAGTAATACCTCAGATAAAGAATGCCTCTGATAAAAAACTTTTTGGATAACAAATGGAAATTTCTAGGTATAGGGCTGCCTCAGATAACAAATGTTTCATAAAGTCTTTCAAAAAAGTAATACCCAGATAAAGAATGCAGTTTGTGGATGGGAAAAGACATTTTTTTTCATGTTTTTTTTTAGACATTCTGAACATGTTTTGCTGAGGGATTTGAACCTTTCAAACTTAGAAAGGTAGGAAGCTAGCTTTTATTAATCTTTGCACTCCTTTTCTTTGTATTTTTGTATTTGTATTTGTATTTGTATTTTTGGTGGGAAAAAGCTGGGGTAGTCATGCTGCTTTCTTTCGTCCATGTTTGCAATCTTTTCCATTGCTCTGCAGGCAAGAACAGGCTGGATTTCTCTTGCTGATTATGTTTGTCCATTTTCTTCCCATTGCACCTTGGGTAGGAATGGGCTGGGGTAGTCTTGCTAGTTTCTCTTGTCCATGTTTACATTGCACTGCAGGGGAGGTGTTCGGGGGGGGGGGTGTTTCAGCACTGGATGCACTTTAAAGTGCACTGTATAATGAGGTCTGGAAGCCCACCCCCAGGCTTTTTTGCCTTTTCTCAGACCTCTGGAATGAATTAATTGGTTTCTCATTCATTTCAATGGGGAATCACATTTTGGATAACAAATTTTTCAGATAACAAATTGCCTTTGAGAATGAATTAAATTCATTATAAGAGACACCAGAGGAGGGGCAGGATATGTTCTCTCAATCATCCCTGACTGCTGGGCAAGCAACAATGGACTCAGATTACAGGATGCCAGATTTGGTTGAATATCTGGGGGATGAAATCAATTATTTCAAGAAGTGACAAGTGCTCCAACACTGCAGCATTCAAGAGAAATTTAGACAATTACCAGGCAGATATCTTCTGATTTGTATTGCTGCCCTTCCCCCTTCCAACTTCATTGAGCCTTGTGGCGCAGTGGTTAAATGCCTGTACTGCAGCTAAAACTGTGCTCACGACCCTGGGCTCAATCCCCGGTAGCTGACTCATGGTTGACTCAGGCTTCTATCCTTCCGAAGTTGGTAAATTGAGGACCCAGCTTGCTGTGGTGGGCGGCAATCGGTAGCCTGCATAATTAAATTGTAAACCACCCAGGGAGTGCTTGAAGTGCTATGGGGCAGTATATAAGCAGAACACTTTGCTTTGCTTTCATGACTCTCTGGCTCTATGGTTATCATTCAAGACCCTTCTTGTGTTGTCCCGCACAAATGTGGTAACAACAAATGTTGTATTATTGAGGGCAGTCTTATACACGGTAGTAAGCTGGGGAGAGAACCCTGCAGTTATGAAACTGTAATTTTGAGTTGGAAAAGTGGGGGTGGTCTTATACATGGGGGTGTCTTATAGATGGGAAAATATGACAAGCATGTTGTTTAGGGTCTGTGCCTTCAACAGTGATGCTTCTTCCATGACTTGGCAATTAAAGGCTGAGTTCATATTGTGCTTCTCTTGAATGTTAAGCATCAACATCCTGCAAGTAATCCATTGTTGAGTATTGCAGGCATTACCCTGAGAATGAAGGCTCTTTTCCCCAAAAGCAATGAGACAACCCTTTATAATGATCTCCTCATAGGACACGTTGATTCACAGCCGACTTTGGCTCCCAGCATCGTATCAGGCTTTGCAGAAGCTTGCCCATAGCAATATCCTGTTTATACAACGTCCTCCTTTTAATCATTTGGGGAGTGTGCTCAATTTATTTTCACATCGTTCTTTGCCATGAAATTTACCATTTATAAACATCTTTAAACTACAGTTGCCCTTTCCAAGGTCAGATAGGGCAAGCAGCCCATCAGCCGCACCTCGAACTATAAAGTAGCTCAGATGTGTCATCTGACTTGAACCAATAAATAATAAAGATGGATGAAAGCAGCTCTTAAGGGAACCCTCCCAATATGCTATATTTGCAGAGTCTGCCTTAATGAATGCCCATTAAGAAAAGAAACAAAGACAATTTATTTTTAGCTTGCATACAACTTAGCCTGGAATCTGCCAAGTATTAACTTGCTTTCTCTCTCTCTCTCTGTCTCTCTCCAATATCCCTAGAGTATGTGGGTAGCTGGGTTGTTGTTGTTGTTTGCACTAAATCAACTTTGCATTGAACTTGATGGATTTACTTTGTAACATGGCCGTACTACTGTTGCTAAGGCATGCGTTGTTTGTTTCTTATTTCATGCTTCCATCTATCTCAGGCCTTTTCTCCGGTGAACTCAAGAGAGTGAGCACAGCTCTCTCCTTCTCTCCTGTTTGTCCGAACTAGGACTTTGTTCCTCTTGAATGCAGGTGCTCAAATAGTGACACAACTTGGGAAGGGGTTACATCTCTCAGTGAAACGTGGCCAACTGGTAGGTTACAAAGGAAGGATGGATTGTGCTGAACCAGAGACATATCAGTATTTGAAAGGAAGCCATCTACTGGCACCAACTTCAATTTCTAGTTCTTTAATGGGAATTTCCTTGTCTTATTTTGCTACGGTAGCCATTTTCCATCTTCTCATGGGTTTTTTCTATGTCTTTGACCCCTTCTTGAAATGTATGTTAATATGAAGGTCTGATGGTGGGTCACTATCAGAGCTTAGAACATGCCCCATGAAAATCACTTAGCTGATATTCAAAGTTGGAGATGAGGAGAATAGTTCATTTCAGTCGATAGATCAAACTGTAAGGGTAGTAACCTGTCCCTCTTTGTCAAGCACACTGCTCATATGATGCCAATCTCCAGTTTACAGTTATGCGAGTTGGAGGCCAACACATTGCTTTGAGCGGGTGCAGGTGCTCAGCCTACGTAAGGGACTGCTGGACTTTGCCAGATACAAATGGCAAGGGAGGAAGGCCCACCCATCGGACAGACTGTTTTGCAGCATGTTTGCAGGCAACTGGTTACAAGGCAAATGAACATTATTAATTTGTTGATTAACATAGGGCCTTTTCACACGACCCCTAAAATCCGCTGGCCACTTAAATTTGGACCAGAGATCTTAGGGGTTCGTCGCTCTTCCTGTGTCCCCACCCCTCTGCACTTCCTGGCTGCTGGCTGCGTGAGGGGAGGGAGAAAAATAGAAAGAAAAGCATGCCGCTCACCTCCGTTCTGCCTCTCGCTCTTACCGGCAACATTCCAGTCTCTGTAAAG
This sequence comes from Phrynocephalus forsythii, assembly GCA_029282475.1. Classification (NCBI taxonomy): domain Eukaryota; kingdom Metazoa; phylum Chordata; class Lepidosauria; order Squamata; family Agamidae; genus Phrynocephalus; species Phrynocephalus forsythii. The sequence goes on along the minus strand of JAPFRF010000002.1, from coordinate 120,867,235 downwards.
TAGCTCTTAAAGGGGCGGGAGCAAAAACAACAACAAACAGAAGCGAGGAGAGCCCCACACTCACTATCGTTACACCGCATCAAAGAATTTTCACCTCCAGAGAGCAGGTACTTGAAAGGTGCGCTGGGACGCGCTAAAGTGTGCATGGTCGCACCTAATTTCCTGTAAACTCCAGAGCTGGTGGGGAAACATTTTTAAGCTCCGGAGCTGGGAGCCATTTGCCCCGGAGTTTAGGGGTCGTGTATAAACGCCCATAGTTAATTTTGAAATAAGCAGTGAAATTTGCCCAGAATGGTATGTGGATTGTGATAATCAACTCTACCGGTTCCTTTAAAACCTCTATTTGTATTCAATTCAAAATTTCCACCTCTCTTCTGGCTTTTTCCTTCCTACACAGACTGCCAAGTCCATAATGTTGATGAGGTTGCAAAATCTCTGAAAATGTTTGAGTTGGGGAAAAGGGCTCAACCTGGAATCGTATATCCTCAGTCACTACCCAAAGAAGAGGCATCCTTACAGCTCCAGCTAGATCAATGCTCTACAAAATTACTAATTTCTTAACTCTTCTATGCACTTCTTTAGCATTGAGTTATAGAAGCCAGCTTTGAAAGGATAGTTGTGAAGTAAACAATTCTTAGCTGCCCAGGCTTACTCTTATGCATGACTATGCAGGTCATGGCAAACAATATACATGACCATTATCTCCATGGACATTTACACAAGTGACTGGATTGCAGACTCCCTAGCATAATTTAGTTTGAGCATTGCTATTAGAAGTTTACAGTTGAAGGAAAACCAGCTTGCAACCTGAATTAGAAGAATAAGCTGGACTGATTTGTGTGGACCCCTCTCTTAACCAGGCTATTTCTGGGAAAATGTCTGAAGAAGATAATAGGAAAGAAACTTAAGGTTTCTGCAACAGGGTTATTAGTATTCAAGACCACCACAATACTCTGTATCGTTGTTCCAACAAGGCAAGTATAATACAAGAGCTAAATGTCTGGGTATGTCTCCAGATAATGCGATTATAGAGATCTGGCAACTATAAATTTAGGGGATGCAAGCACAGCTTTTGTTAGATGAAACAGACCTGACTGCTGCAGATATAGGTGCAGGTATTCAATATGATGTTTTCGTATACCACATATATGTGTTTGGAATTGCATCTAGCTGAACATTCATTGTGGTGACTAGACATGGGCACGACTTGGCGAAATCCTCGTTTCCGTTTCCGTTTCTCGTTTCCATTATGTAACGGAAATGGTAACGACAATTACTCCGCCAGAACTCGAACTCGAACTGACTAAAGAAAAATTGGGTCTGATTTGTCGTTGTCGTTCCTGGCATCACAGTGATCGCACGATGCCAAGCGGCACAAAGCGGCACAGGAAAAAAGTTTTAAAAATAAAAAAAAACCCGATTCCCGGCCAAAAAAGCAGGCGAAAATATGCCTGCCTGAGTGAGGGCACCTACCAGAGGTGTGGTTTCTGGGGGGGGGTCCCCGGCCTCCCCCCTCCTCTCCTGGGCTGCGCAAAGTGTGCATCCTCATCGTCGAGTCGCACTCGCTCACGCCAACTCGCCAAGCGGCGTGGTGCGGCACAGGAAAAAAGTTAAAAAAACCGATTCCCGGCCAAAAAGGTAGGCGAAAATATGCCTGCCTCAGTGAGGGGGGCACCTACCAGAGGGGTGGTTTCTGGGGGGGGTCCCCAGCCTCCCTCCCCTCCTCTCCTTGGCTGCGCAAAGTGCGCATCCTCATCGTCGAGTCGCACTTGCCCACGCCAACTCGCCAAGCGGCGCGGCACAGGAAAAAAGTTGTAAAAATTTTAAAAAAAAAACGATCCCGGCCAAAAAAGCAGGCAAAAATATGCCTGCGGCCTGCCTCAGTGAGGGCACCTACCAGAAGGGTGGTTTCTGGGGGGCGGAGGGTCCCCGGCCTCCCCCCTCTCCTCTCCTGGGCTGCACATCCTCGTCGTCTCGCCAACTCGCCATGCCATGCGGTGCGGGTGGGGGATCCAAAATGGGGCGACCCACAATATTTATTTTGAAATCGTGGTCCAAAAACACACCAAAGCACCACAGAAACATGCGAAAATAGCTATTTTAAAAGTGCCTAAATTTTTTCAGTAGCAGCAGTGGGTTTTTCTTGCAACAAAACGTCTCCATTGATTTTATTTTATTTTATTTTTCTTTTTCTTTTTTTACACCTGTGCAATGATGGGCTGGCCATGGGAGTGGACCATGCAAATTTTTGGAGCCATTCCACCAATTGCATGGCCACTTGGCCAGGTTTTGACCGAGACTTCTGGGATGTGCCAGTCGGGCATAAAAAGCCACTAACCTAGCCCGAACCCGAACCCTAACCGATACGCCAGTACACTTCCCTTCTAAGTGAGTCACAGCGGGCGCCCGTAGGGGTCCGGTCCTCTCTCACTTCACTCTCCAGCCCAAGCAGGCAGTGAGTCACAGAGGCACCCGTCGAGGTGCCTCTGCCTGCTGCAACTGCAACTTAATGGTATGCATATCCAATTGGCTATGCATGCCATTTTGTAGCGGGTGAGGAGAGGAGGCACCCATGAGGTGCCTCCAGGAGCCCGCTTTCCCTTCATGGCGGGCCAGAGGAGGCACCCACCCCAGAGAGGTGCCTCCAGGAGCCCGCCCCAAAACCAGTACTAACGACAGACGAAAAACCGACAAACGAAATGACAAATTTTTGGAAAATTTCGCGAAAAACGGAAACGAGCCGAAACGGGCCAGCTCCGACACACGACAACTCGAAACGTAATTTTTCCTGGTCGTGCCCATCTCTAGTGGTGACTGTCTTCTTCAGGCTGGATCACGCTAATTATTACCATATGTATGTTAAAAATGGGATATTGATTAATTCAATGATATTGATAGCCATACTAAATGTTTTACTTAATCCATCCCTTTATGCTTGAATGTATATAAATATTTTAATCTGCCCAAATATTTAGGATATAATAATAATAGTAAATTATTATTTGGTTGATTATTTTTTGTATGATTTACTCTGTTGTGAACTGAATAAATAAATAAATAAATGTTGTAACTGAATAATGTACCACCATGTTACTATATTGCAGTATATAAAATGTGTATGTGTGTGTAATCTGATGAATAACATCATCATCATCATCATCATCATCATCATCATCATCATCATCATCACTACTACAACAACAACAACAACAACAACAACAACAACAAGTCTTAGAACTCCAGAGCTTGAAGGGACCTTATTGATCATCAAATTCAGCCCTTGTCAAGTAGGTGCAGAGGGGAATTGAACTCCCAGTCCCTGGTAGAGACCTGAAATCCTGAGCTACCCAACCACATGTGCCAGTATTGATAACCTGGTTGGAAATAGCCAGGTAATGAAAGATTGAGAACTGCCTGCTCTGAAATAGGGGACTGCTTCATGTAAAGAAGGACACACAACATGTTGTGCTGAAATGTTATATGCTCTCTCCCTCCCTCCACTTTTGTGAGTCCAGAGAAGGGAATATTAATTGATAAAGTGTTTGCCTGATATTGAACAAACAACACTGCACTTTTGTATGTTTTTGTTCTTTCATAAATGGCATAAAATAATAAAGGCCTAGCAAAAATAAACAGTGTAGATAATGATAACAGGAAAAATCGGGAAGATCAGTATTCACATAGCCCTGGAAAATGAGAATATTGCTGACTTTGGCCTTGTCGTGACTTGGGAATTCCAAAGCATAAGAAGTAGTTGTCACTGTGAATGGAAAGCGTCTAATGGTTATCAGCTTTTGTGAACTGTTATTTAATGTCAATGTTATCATCTTGGCCTAGTGTCAAATCCTCTAAAACTTTTCATTAATTCCTGGTGTCATGCTGCTTTTCTGATAACAGTTGATTAAATATGGTGCCACTATGAATCATGTTGTTCCTTAGGAACAATATTCTTAAGATAACCAAATTGCTTCCCTCTGCTGAATTGATTCCTTTTTATACTATTTATATGTTAAAAAGATACTTATCTGAGAAAAATATTAGGGACAGGTATATAAAATGTGCCAAAATACTGTTTAGTTTAACATCCTTTCTACGATTTTGTTGTGCCTGGACTTGAATATTAAAGATATTTTGATCGTGTAGACAACCAAGACTATCCATCCACTCAAATCTGATCTTCAGGTTCATCAGATCTTGGGAAAATTGCTTTTCCCTGGATAGCAGCCATATAGAGTGAGTGATTTAGAGACATGGACTTACACATGGCAACTCTTCCAAACTCTTAGCATTAACCACAGCAACTAATGAAGCTACCATGTCCAAAAGGGGTATCCCCCCTTGAATAACAGTTACAGGAAAAGACTACAGGGCACCAGATGGATGCTTGATGTGATCAAGAAGGTTATAGTTAAGGGTGGTTATATAGCACATCAAAATCTTTGAGGTTTGAACAAGTAGCAGGGGACAAGGGACTACTTGATAGGTCAGTGGTTTAGGTAAGAACCAGAGTTTGAGAGTTTAGTTCCTCACTGTGCCTCCTTGACAGGGTCTGGACGTGATGATCTATCTATAGAGTCCTTCCCAGCCACCCAGCTCTAAAATGATGCCTATGAAGAGTATGACAACCACCATGATTCTGCTGCCTGCAATCTGATGCGACAGATTAAGATGTGGCATCCATCCAAGGCTTAATAAGGAAATGGGAAATGAAGTTGCAGATCTCTTAACTAACATATGCAACTTTTCCATAAAAATGGCCACAGTACTAGTAGACTGGAAGGCAGAAGATGTCACTCAAATGTTAAAAAGGGAGGGAAGAAGAACTCAGGAAGCTACAGGCCATTTAGCTTAATGACTATTCCAGGGAAGATGGTGAAGAGCTTTAGCCAAGATAAAATCATAAAACTCCTAGAATAATGCTTGCTAAGGGGAAATCAACATGGCTTCTGTCATGGTAAGTCTTACCTCACAGAACTGTTGGATTTTTTTTTAAAAACTCTCAACAGGCATGTGGCTGTGGGGGAACCAGTGGATATTGTCTATCTGGATTTTCAGATGGCTTTTGATATGATCACTTGCTAAAGGCTGCTGAGAAAACTTCACAGTCAGGAGGTAAGTGGGTCATTCTATGGTTTCTGAATTGGTTGAGAGCCAAGAAAGAGTGTCAATGGGCAATTTTCACAATGAAGAGAGGTGAAAAGTGGTATATCCCAGGGATCCATCCTGGAACTGGTGCTTTCCAACCTGTTCAGAAATGACCTGGAGCCCTGGATAAGTGGTGAAGTGGCCAAATTTGCAGATGACATGAAACTTTTCTGGGTGATGAAGACCATAAGGAATTGTGAAGAGCTCTCAGATGTGGAGAATGGGAAGCAAAAGAGCAAACAAAGAAAATAGAAAGTAATGCACATTGGGGCAAACATAATTATAATTCAAAACTTTCCTTACTTGCAATGGACACCTCAGAACCCATTAGAGATCTTGGTGTGCTGGTGGACAGCTCAATGATAGTGTCAAACCAATCTGTGACAGAGGTGAAGAAGGCCAATTCCATGCTAGAGATCATTAAAAATGAATTGAAAACAAGAACAACCAGCCAATATTATAATGCCATTATACAAAACAATGGTAAGGCTGCACCTGCAGTATTGTATGCAGTTCTGTACCATTTCAAAAAACAAAACAAAACATAGTTGAACTGGAAAAGGTGCAGAACAGAGCAACTAAACTTGGCTGGGGCACCCCCCCCCCAAATGAGGAAAGGCTACAGCGTTTGGGGCTTTTTAGTCTAGAAAAAAGGTGCCTGAGAGGGCCATGATTGAGATGTATAAAATAATTCAGGGGGTGGGGGAATGAAATTTCCTCCCTGAAACAGAAACAGGTCTGTGTTAATTAGTAGAAATACAAGCCTGCTGTAAAGGGCAGCTCATTAGGTTGAAACAATTAATGCACTGGTGCAGAGACCAGCAACTAACAGTGATGTAATGTCCTCACTGATTAGTGGGAGTTAATCTTCTTCCTCAAAGGCTGTACTGCTGTTTCCAGGAATGAGGTGCTATGTTGTTATTGTGCTGCCAGAAATGCTGTGCACCAAGATCTGTGGATACTGGAAACTGGACTAGATGGGCCCCTGGCCTGATCCAGCAGGGCTCTTATTAAGTTCTTATGGTCTTATATAACACAGCCATAAACTTGATCACACCCAAGAGTTGATATTGAGTGGAACCGGTAGATATTGCCTATCTTGATTTTCAGAAGGCTTTTGACATAGTCCCTCACCAAAGGCTGCTGAGAAAATTGCAGTCAGGGGATAACAGGGCAGGTTGTCTTATGGATTGAGAACTGGTTGAGATCCAGAAAACAAAGAGTAGGTGTCAATGGGCAATCTTCACAATGGAGAGAGGTGAAAAGTGGTGTGCCCCAGGGCTCTGTCCTGGGTCCGGTGCTTTTCAATCTGTTTATAAATGACCTAGAGAAAGGGATAACGAATGAGGTGGCCACATTTGCAGATGACATGAAACTTTTCCATTTGTTAAAAACCAGAGAAGATTGTGAAGAGCTCCAGAAGGATCTCTCCAAACTGGGGGAATGGGCTGCAAAATGGCAAATGCATTTCAATGTAGGAAAATGTAAAATAATACATATTGGGGCAAAAAAATCCAAACTGTATCTATCAACTCATGGGCTCTGAGCTATCCGTGATGGATCAGGAAAGAGATCTTGGTGTGCTGGTGGACAGATCCATGAAGGTGCACCCAGTGTGTGGCAGCAGTAAAGAAGACCAATTCCATGCTAGGGATTATCAAAAAGGGGATTGAAAATAAAACATCCAACATTATAATGCCATTGTACAAGACGATAATAAGGCTGCACCTGGAGTATTATGTACAATTCTGGTCACCGCATCTCAAAAAAGACCTAGTGGAACTGGAAAAGGTGCAGACGAGAGCGACTAAAATGATTACTGGAAGGGCTAAAACATTTGGGGCTCTTTAGTCTGGAAAAAGGTGCCTGAGGGGGATACGATTGAGACGTACAAAATAATGCAGGGCATTTAAAGTGGATAGAGGAACACTCTTCTCCCTCTCACAAAATACCAGAACTAGGGGACATACACTCAAATTAAGGGTTTGGAGAGTGAGAACAGACAGAAAGATTTTTTTTTTTACCCAGCGTGTTGTTAGTCTATGGAACTCCCTGCCACAAGAGGTGGTGATGGCACCTAGCTTGGATGTCTTCAAAAGAGGATTGGAGAGATTCCTGGAGGAAAAGTCCATCACAGGTTACAAACCATGATGGAGATGTGTAATCTCCAGGCTTAAAACCAGGGAACTTCAAGGGCCAGATGCAGGGGAGTAGTATCAGGAGACAGAGATCTAGTCTTGTGTGCTCCCAGGCACATTTGGTAGGGCCAATGTGAGATACAGGAAGCTGGGCTAGATTGGCCTTTGGCCTGATCCGGCATGGCTCTTCTTATGTTCTTATGTTATCTGTGTTTGCTACAAATGTCCAGTGTCAGGGAACCCCAACCAGCCAAACAGAAAAGCAATCACACTCCCCCATTTTGTTCACCAGCAGTTGATTCCTTTCTATCAAAGTAGGGTCACCCAAATTTACTTTTCTGGACCGTAACTTCCAGAATTCTGCAAGTGCCTAGTTAATGCTGTCTGGGGAATGTTGGGAGCTGCTGTCCATAAATACAAATCTGTGCATGTCTAATATTGAGAGCTCTGATTCGTATCAAAATATTAATTTAATACAAATATATCAATTGGAAGGTCTGCCACCCTATAGATTTATATTGTCCCCACACCGTCAACATTCATGCTATTGTTTGGGGTTTAAGCAGAACGAGCAGCTTCTTGTATGTTCCATCCTGAGCATTGAATTGTTGGTGGTCTTTCAGTTTCCAACATGGGTCATAAATCAAGCAGAACCATTTTATTAAGTTCAGGCTCTGTGTAATATCCAACTTACAGCTCCTCCTCAATATGTGTTTTCCCCCCATGAGAAATTCTCAGGCTCTTCCTTTGTTACTCTATTGGAATAATGTTCTGACGATTATTGTTTATTGGATCCAATGAGACAACTCAGCTGGTGGAAACTAGTTTTCACCTAACCTAAAGCAGCCCTGGATCATCTCACTTGAAATCTTTGGGAACTTCAGTAAATAGAAACACCATGCAAAGTTGAAGGTTTCCAGAAAGGCATCACAAGGTTGACATGGTTGTTCCTGTCTCAGAGGTTGAAGATAGCAGAAAGCATAAGGCTTGGTTCGGTGATAAATCTACTACTGCATCTTGCAGTCAATTATGTTTGCAATTAATTCAGGCAATCCCTGCTAACTATCAAATGTGAAACAGCTATCTAAAATGCTTAGTAGATATCCATTATAAAAATAACTTCTGATGTTATAGAGACAGTCTCCTTTCTTCCAGTTCTGGAGCATAAATTCAGCATTTTTAATTTGAAAATGTACTTGATGGAGACAGCTGTTCCACTGACCCCTGCCTGACAAGTAAGGGTCCCTTCTTCCACTCCTTGGTTTATCGAAAGAGACATGAGATTGTGAAAACAAACAGGATTTATTAATCAAGAAGATGCTTTATCAAGAGAATTAATATCAAACTGTCTCAAACTGTCTTACCTTTAACCCAGCCAACAGTCTTACTCTCTCCTTTGTTTTAAGGTTATACCATTGGCTGATGTGTCTATTAGAAATGGGCACAAATCTAAAAAATGATGTTTCGGTTTTTCATTTTTCATTGAGGGGTCCGTTTCAGGTTTTTGTGTGTGAATTTTTGAAAAAAAATCATTTTCATCTATTTGTTTTCCATTTTTGTTTTTACCCACTTTTTGCGTGATTTTTAAAGCATTTCCGTGTGCGGGCGTCCCCCAATGCCCCAGACCAGACAGAAAACACTAAAAAAAATTGATGCTGACAGAGACACAGTATAGACTAGGTACACAGGGAGGCTGCAAAGGCAGCGGCGGGTGTTTCCCAGGGTGCAAGGCAGCTGCAGAGTGACTGCACTGTGGGGCAGGGGAGGGTACTCACCAAGAGGTATGCATGCACGTACACAGGGAGGCTGCAGGACTGAAGCTAGAGAAAAATCTCTTCTTTCTCTCCCCTAAGAGCCAGGCTGCAGCCGGCAGGAACACAGAAACACACACCTGCCTGGCTGGCTGGCCTAAAGTGAAAATAACAAGTCACAGAGACAGCAATCCCACCCTAACTCCCACCAGAGACTGCAAGGAGGACGGGGGCTGCCAGAGCTTTTTATGCCCTCTGTGGCTGCCAGACCTGCCCAGTCTGCAACCTGGGCATGCTATTGGTTGTCCAAGAATTTACAAGATCCCATGACATGGCTTGCCTCCATTTTGTGGCTGGCAACATCCATTTTGTCATCCTTAAAGGGAAAAGAAAAATAAATTGTGATGGGAGAAGACAAAAACAAACATTTTAAGGACCCCAACCCCCCGGTAGGTATTATCAGATAGTATAAATAATTATTGCTGCGTTTTTATGGCTGTCCAGGGCGTTTTTTAACATTTAAAACAGCTCATTTCATTGCGTGTCGCCATTAACGAAAAACGTAACGTAACGAACCTAATTTTTGTGGTTCTGTTCTGTTCGTTCCAGTTTCATCACAATGTTTGTTATTTGTTTTGTTACATAACGAAACAAATAACGAATAACAGAAACAAAAAAAGTTCATTTCGTGCCCATCTCTAGTGTCTACTGATGAGACGTCTACCCCTGGTTTTCTTGGTGGGTTGGTGTGGGGCATTGCAGCCAGGGAATGATGCAGCAACGGTGACTTATAAGCCCAAGATGAGGGCAGCCAGCGGATCCTCTGCCCTTCTTCCCCTCTGAAGTAGGGGATATGGAGTCTGGCAAGCCTTCTCCTTTGTACCTTGCCAGGGTTTGTCATGGTACAACAAAAACTTCCCGGAGGATAATCCTCGAACACTTTTTTGTCATTCCATGTCTTCCCCATTCAGAGGATTTCTGGAGTGGGGTGGGGGTGGAAATTGCACTGGTGCTTTGCTTCCTCTTTTAGGCACTTTCCACTGGACAAACTCTATGGTTTAGTAGGACCCCTGTATCTGCAGGAGATTGGTTCCAGGCCCCCACAGATACTGAAATCCACAGATAATAGCAAACACTAAATCTATAGTATAGTACGGGGGGAACCGATTTTTTTTGACATGCATTATTAGAACTGGCCACCATGCTATGTGTAATATTTTCAGACAGTGGATAAATGAAACTGCGGATAAGGGGTCCTACTGTATATATTTTGAGTCTCCTGGAGACTCCGATCCTTCTGCTTCTAAGTGGTTGAGTGATGCTATAGAGATTCTCCTGTGGGGCCTCTACAGCATCACCCCAAATGTTCTACTTTTCATTCTACCTCTCTCCTAGGGCAGTGGTGGTGAACCTTTGGCACTCCAGATGTTTTGGACCACAACTCCCACAGTCCTTCGTCATTGGCAGTAAAAGCTTGGAATTCTGGGAGCTGTGGTCCAAAACATCTGGAGTGCCAAAGGTTCACCACCACTGTCCTAGGGTCATGGAGTCCTCCACCATCTCTCATCCCTTCTTGTTCACCTCTTGGTTACTCTCCCCTCTATCTCTTCTGACATTTCTTTTGCAGATATCATCTGCCTTGGGGCCTTTCTTTCCTCCTCCCCACCTATGATTTCCCCCCTTTCTCTCACTTTCTTCTTTCTTCTGACCTTCCTTTCTTCCTGGGCTTTCCTTTGTTCTCAGGATTTCTGATTGCCACGTGGAATCATAGCTAAGCATTGTTTCTCCTGGGTCTCCTGGAGAACTAGAAATGTTAAACTTGGCAGTTCCTGGGGAGTAAAGGGATGGTCCACCAACAGGGACCACCATATCTTAGTTCCCTTCTCACAGAAGCATGGAACTAATGCATAATGCTTAAACTAGGCCAGGATACTCCTTGAGTAATTATGTATCAAAGTCAAGTAGCCATATGCAATGGTATTAGGGGAAAACCCTGGGACTTGGTGAAAATCGAGGCCGATGATACCACCTGCTGGCCTTGTTCATGCATCCTCATCCCTTCTGATGAAACTTCTGTCCAGATGTTTTGGACCACAACTCCCACAGTCCTTTATCATTGGCAATATAGTGCCAGAATGTTGGGAGTTATTGTCCAAATCATCTGGGGCCTGAAGGTTCTCACACCTGCAACAGGGAAGCTGGATAATTAGTGTTACAATGTGTAGTGCATAAAATCAGATACCTTGCCCTTCAGAAAACCTATACTCATATTCCGTCCCATTAAACTATACAACAGAGAGGTCTTGGCAGTTTGCGCAGACATTTTTACACTAGAAAGTCCACCAACTACTGCTGGCATTATCAAAGTTCAGGGATGATGGAAGTTACAGCTTAACAACATTGATTAGGGAAAAACTGAAGTGGATAATATCGAAACAAAATACGAATTCAATGGCCAATAATGCAGATCTTTAAATGTATTATTTTCCTACTTGGATGTAGTACTCGTCTCTTGATGGAACTTCAGCAACTTAAAGTTAAACCAATGAAATGGCATATCAATTACTCAAGTGAGTTGCAATATTGCAAGAGGCATACAAATGCTGAGACTAAATGTACTGTTAAACTGGAAAAATCATATGTGCTTCTTTCCCCAAAGATTTGATAATACATCTCATCGGGAATGTCCAAGCCTACTGTGGAATTTTTCAGGCTCATTAGCTTGGGTATGTGTATTTTAAGCGATCACTGTTGGGCAGCAGCATGGGATCTGTAGTGCTAATAAGGAGCCAGCGTGAAGTGCTTATCAGGTCGATGCTTTCACAGGAACTGATGTGGTGTGAGATGACAGCACTTCACATGTCCCTGTATCCCAAGAATACTGATCACAGATAAAAGCAACACTCTCTTGATTGATAAATATGTATATGGTCATTGTCATATTCATATTTGATAAGAGTACCAGGAAAGGCTAAAACATTTTGGGCTCTTTAGTATGGAAAAAGGCGCCTGAGGGGGGATATGATTGAGACATACAAAATAATGCAGAGCATGAATAAAATGGATAGAGGGACGCTCTTCTCACTCTCACAAAATACCAGAACTAAGGGACATCCACTCAAATTGAGAGCTTGGAGAGTAAGAACAGACAAAAGAAAATATTTTTTCGCCCAGCACTTTGTTGGTCTGTGGAACTCCCTGCCACAGGATGTGGTGATGGCATCTGGTCTCGATGCCTTCAAAAGGGGATTGGACAGATTCCTCGAGGAAAAGTCCATCACAGGTTACAAACCACGATGGAGATGTGTAATCGCCAGGCTTAAAACCGGGGTACTTCAAGGACCAGATGCAGGGGAGTGGTATCAGGAGAGATATATCTAGTTTCTTGCGCTCCTATGTGCATCTGTTGAGGCCACTGTGAGATACAGGAAGCTGGACTAGTTGAGCTGTTGGCCTGATCCAGAATGGCTCTTCTTATGTTCTTATGTTCTTATTCTGAGGTAACATTTTGAACTTCAGGAATGAATACATGCTATACCACCTCCATATCTTTGTTGATGCTTAGCAACAACAACATTTAAAATCCTCTCACAGAACTACTGAATGAACTCTTATATATCCTGCATAAAGTACCAAGCAAAACATTTCTGCTTTTGAGGACATTTGGGCAAATGCTCGATTCACCAAGAATTGGCTCCACAACCATGGTGAGAATCCTGTGCCACCCAGAAGTCCTATACCTCCCTCAGTAAGTTGATTCTTAAGACAGACCCCAGCCTTGTTCCAATAACTGCAGTGTGTTATTGTGACCTTAAAGGTAAAAATCCAAGAACCGTGATCTTGCATATAATCATCCTGGAGTATTTGGTTTTTCAGAAAATGATAAATATGCTTCATCTAATAGGTCTTAGAATGTTCTTTCACTAGGGCTGATAGTTCATTTCCTGTATTACCAAAGCAAAATGAGAAAAACAAGGAGGGGGGAACCAAAAACTTGGATTTGTGCTTTCAATCAAGCAGTTCCTTATAAAGATCTTGTAGGGGAGAGAAACTACTTCTGGCAAACATCACTGGAGCAAATAAATAAATTATAATAAAAATACCCAGAACTCAAAGTACTTCTGTTCATGATGGAGGGGTCTGGACAAGCCCTAAGATTTCCTCCTCCCTCCTGCTAGAAAATTGGCAAGGGCTAGCAAATGGCTTGAAAATTATTACTGTAATTAACATGTCTTCAAAGCAGCTGTTGGAGATTCGGCATGCAGAAACAAACTATGGGTCCACAACAACAGAAGCACTACCATAACATGAAGTGAAGAGCTCTTGTAGAGAAATGTCTTGCAAAGTGGTGGCGGTGGGTGGGGGGAAACAATGCAATGCCATGTCAAAGATTTGGAATAGGGACCCCACCTCACTTTGTTGCAAGGATTCCCTAATGGTGAAATATTACAGAATCATGCAAATCATTGAATAATTGAGTTGGAAGGGGTTTATATGGCCATCAAGTTCAACCCCCTGCTCAATGCAGGAATCCAGATCAAAGCAGATATGATATTTCTATTAAATGCCTCCAGCACTGGAGTGCACACTTCTTCTCAAAATGGTTGGTTTCATTACCATACTACTCTAACGCTTAAGAAGTTTTTCCTGGTATTCAGCCTAATTCTGGCTTTCTGTAGCAGGGTGACAAGAGATCAAAGTGAACTATAAAATTGTTGCCCCACCTTCTTCCCACAGCTCCTATTACCTGGTATTGCTGCCTCCCCCTTTTTCTCCTCCACCATCTTCAGATACCCTTGTGGGAAGTCTCTCAAGATGGTGGCAGTGGAGGAGGAAGAAGCAGCAGGACTAGATAGGGAGGTGACAGGAGCAGTGGGAGGGGAGCAGGCAGGTGGCAGAAGGATGGAAGTTTTAGGGTCACCTCTCTCCAGGTATGAACTGACAAAACAAAACATGCACTGGTTCATTTTTCTGGGGTTTTGGGGAGTTCATGGTTCATGGATAGCCCTGAACCATCTTGATTTGTCATTTTTTCCAGTTCGTACCCATCTCTATTAATCACTAATTGGTATGATATGCAAGTCAGACAAACAAACATTTCTTCTGATCCCATTCTTGCTGTCCACCAACATGCTGATAATTAGACATGGGCATGACTCGGTGAAATTGTCGTTTCCGTTTTCGGTTATCGTTTCCATTACATAACGGAAACGGTAACGATAATTAAGCCGTCAGAACTCGAACTCGAACCGAAAAAAGAAAAATTTGGTCGGATTTTTTGTTTCCGTTTGTGGCATCGCGGCGATCGCGCAATGCGAAGCACAGAAATAGTTTTTTAAAGTTTTTTTTTTCAAAAAAACCCGACTCCTGGCCAAAAAAGCAGGCGAAAATATGCCTGCCTGAGGCTTTGCCACCTACCAGAGGGGTGGTTTCTGGGGGGTCCCCAGCCTTCCCCCCTCGTCTCCTGTCCTGGGCTGCTTGCACCAGGCTGGGGGGGTCATCCTTGTCATCTCTCTCGCTGCATGCCATGCGGTGGGGTGGGGTATCCAAAATGGCGACCGCAATTTTTCTATTGAAATTGTGATAAAAAACACACCAAATCACCACAGAAACATGTGAAATTTATTTATTTTAAATGCCTGAATTTTTAATAGTAGCAGCAGTGGGTTTTTTATAGCAATAAAATGTCACATTTATTTTATTTTATTTTATTTTATTTTTTAGACCTGCCCATTTGGGCTGGGCATGGGATGGGACCATGCATTTTTTTGAACCATTCCACCAATGGTATCACCAGGTTTTTGACTGACACTTCTGGATGTCTCAGAGGGCATAAAAAGCTGAGGCACCTTCCAGAAATCGCAATCGGGTCGGGTGTATGGATGTGGTTGAGGGAGGACGGCTGGCTGCTGGTGCTGGTGTGATCCGATTGAGATTCAGGAGGGAGGCTGGAGGCTTTAGGATTTAAGTTAGGCAGGGAGGGAGGGAATTGAATTTAGAAAATAATTTCTTTGATTCCCTGCAGCTTTGTCTGCTGAAGGGAACAGCAGTTTATTCTTTATTTCTTCTCTGGCAGTTTGTGAGGATTTTTTTTCTGATATTGGATAAAGGGGGAGGTTCGACTGGGAGTGGGAGGTGTGGATTTATTTTAAAAATATATTATATACTACCATTTATTATCTATTTTCCCAACTTCAGTTTGCTTGCACACACACACATTTGGGGTGCAAGCCAAGAACAGAACCTCTATTCTAAGTGATATCCTAACTGCCCACTCACCCGTCCGCCCGCGCCGCCACCCACCTGTGGCCCGCGCCACCGCCCGCCCGCCACCGCCGCCCGCCACCGCCGCCCGCCACCGCTAGGACCCAGGTTGTATAGAACTTTGAAGGTCAGCACTTTGAATTGTGCCCGATATCTGATTGGCAGCTAGTTGATTTGCTTTAATAGGGGTGTAATGTGATATCTGTACCCTGCCCCAGTCAGCAGTCTGGCTGTTGCATTTTGGATCTGTTGCAATTTCCTGAGACTTTTTATCGGTAGTTCCACATAGAGCGCATTACAATAGTCTAGCTGGGACGTCTGTAGTGCATGTGTCACTGTGGCTAGAGCAGGTTTCTCAAGAAATGGGGGTAATTGGCATACTATCCTTAATTGTGCAAATGTTCTCCTGGCCACAGCTCTTTTTTCAATTGGAGGGTGAACCCGTCCAGTACAGGTTGCATCCCTATCCCTAGTTCTCCATTTTGACTGACCAGAAACACCTCTGTCTTGTCTGGGTTTAGCTTTGTTCATCCTCGTCCAGTTCAGTACTGCAGCTAAACACTCATGTAAAGTTGAAATAGTAGTTCCCTTATAAACTGGAGGTGACAAGAGGTAGAGGTGGGTGTTATTGGCATACTGGTGGCATTTAACCCCAAAAGTCCTGATAATCTCCCCCAGTGGTTTCATATAAGTGTTAAATAACAGGAGACAAAACAGAGCCCTGGGGGACTCCACAGGTCAGCAGCCATGGTGTCGAACACGAATCACCTAGCACAACGTTATGTGTTCTTTCCTGCCCAAAAAACTCACAACAACTATCCATTCTGATGATTGTCCATTGAAGATATTAAATGAATATGAAGGAGAGCAAGTGCAGAAATTTACTGTGAAATAATTTTGCTTGTACAAAAGTTGAGTCAACTTTTGGATAACCTCACTTGGATGACTGAGAATCTTCAAGAGACAATTTCACTTGAATTCTAACAATCGCTTAGGGTGGCCAGCAGACAGCATAACTAACAATATTCACTATTAGCTTACCTTGAATTCTTGGCCTGTCCAGCTCACAGATGTACACAGGGTCTTTTATGTATTTGGCATGAGTGTGCTCTCAAAACCCTCCATTGGAATATCATGTATATTTTCATCTGGGAACTTTTTCAAAGAAGTCGTGTACAAGGGCGATGCAGAGGAAGGCTGTCAAATAATAAACAGTATCTTTATGCAACCCAATTAATTTCCCTAAAGCCCTCTGGTCTGTGAATGGACAGTAAACAAATCGGGCAAATGCCAAGATAAATATTTACTTGGGAATGGAGGCAGCCACGAACCAGCAGCAGTTGATCATCAATGGCCTTGTGTGTGCACTCTGTTAAAGAGGATGCTGAGTGGCTTTCAACACACACACATAAGAATGCTGTGCTAAATCTAAAAGGTGTCTTACAGAAATCCCACTATGGAGCATACTCTAGAGTTCTGCACCAGGTTCTGGGAGAACTGGAATTAGTGTCATCATGGGTATACATTCTAGATGTTACATTTTACTTCAGGAGCAGGGAGCATTTGGACCTCCCAATGTTTCGACTATGATCATCCCATAGCACTGGCCATGCTAGTGGACTCTGGTGCAATCAGTTCTTTCTGGGATAGGTAGAATGTGTGGCCAAGGTGAAGCTGTATCCATGACTACTGGCACCTGATCCAGAGCTCTGTTGACCTGGCAATCATAGGAATCTATCTATCTATCTATCTATCTATCTATCTATCTATCTATCTATCTATCTATCTATCTATCTATCTATCTATCTATCTATCTATCTATCTCTATCTAGCTATCTAGCTATCTAGCTATCTAGCTATCTAGCTATCTAGCTATCTATCTAATCAGCTTGGTTACTAATCTGGATGTCTATTTAGGTCTTAGTGTAGCACTGTTGAATGTATTTGGCATGAATTCCTTCTCTTTGGCATCATCATCACCAACACTCACTATGCATAGGTTCTCTTTGCTGCTCTGCCTGAGCTTTTCAGCCACCAGAAGAAGAGTCCACAGCAACTGGGGGAAGCTCCTCCACCTCCTCACTCTTATGACTGCCTATATGCTGAGAGTAGACACCTAAGCAGTCTGATCAGGGTTCAGGAATCAGCACTCAGACCGTATGGACTAGAGGGGTGCATATCTGTAGTTTTGGACGACAGTTTCCAGAATTCCCTAGGCAGCATGGTCACTTGGAAGGTGTTTGATGGTGCTGAGCCTGGTGAGATGACTGCTAAAGAATATGGCTCTAAAGACAGGATGGCTATTGCACAACTAATATTTCTTAAGATATACAGTCTCCTTGAAACTTGTATTTCTTACTTCTTTAGTGCTGCATGGCTGGTAGATTCTTAATTTAGGAGACTAGAGGACAAATCACACCAAAGTTTCATAAATACTGTAGAGCAGTGGCTCCCAATCTTGGGGAACTCTATTCCTGGACTGCAATTCCCAGAAACCCCCGCAGCACAACTAGTGGTAAAGGCATCCAGGAATTGCAGTCCAACAGCACCTGGGTTACCCAAGGTTGGGAACCTTTGCACTCATTTAGGGCTGCCTGTTCATCCCACTTGCTAAAAATCTTTGGGAAAACCATAGCAAGAGCTTGTTATTAACTAGCCAAGAATGATTATTATTTGATATAGCCTCGGGAGGGGGGCATAAATAAAAGTCTCCTATACTGAACGATCCATTCCCCAAACCCATGAAAAACTACATTGGTGACAATTGGATGCAGACAGGTTGAAAGTTAACCTAAGCAAACTTAATTTAGAAAGGGCCTTGTAGTTATGGGAATTGTTCTGGCTGGGTACAAACTGAACAGCACCTAATCAGAAGCCTTATTTATGTCTAGCCATTTCATTATGATCCATTTAGGAAACAAATTTATTCCAAAATCAACATTCAGTTGGTTTAAATAAACAAGCTTAAGTTGAACATACAATCTTTTGTTCATGCTACAAGGACAGATATGGCAAAGAGGAAAATTATTTCACTTCATTATGACCACCAGTGGCGTCCTTTTGCATGCAGTATTATTGTTGTCATTATTTTTGCTGCTATTGCTACTGGCATCAAGGTTCCCATTGTATCATTTTGGGGATGCAAAGATTTAATTGGCCATTGGGAAAACAAGAACTCATTGGACATTTATAACAGCCAGAGCTGTCCATATAATTGCTGAAATGAGACTGAAATTGCAGAAACTACTGACTCTGTGAGACATATCTAAAATTTTCTCTTGCATTTGGCTGTAATAAAGGTAGGGTGTTTCACAACAATGAGAAAACTCAGAGGAACATCAAGATATGTGTTCTCAAAAGCTTTCACGGCCAGGATCTGATGGCTGTTGTGGGGTTTTGGGGCAGTTTGGCCATGTACTGGAAGTTTTTCTTCCTGACATTTCCCCAGTCTCTGTGGCTGGCATCCTCAGGGTGGTTGCTCATGGAGTTAAGAGTTCTCTCTACTCTGGCACTAGTTGTGCTGTGGATGTTACTGGGAATTACAGTCCAGGAATACCTGAGTTACCTCCAGAAAACAGAGAGAAGTCCTAGCTCCCTGAGCTCCTGCCCTCTGAAGATGCCAGCCACAATGACTGGTGAAACAGCAGCACATCCAGTACATGGCCAAACTGCCTGGAAAACCCACAACAAACATCAAGATAAGTTAACAAACTGAAAGGATCAATGTAGAACCACTCTGTTCATTTGGGGTTAATCTGGAAGTTGAGTCATGGCAACTGGACTTCTTTTCTTGAAGAGATCAAAACGTTTTGCTGAATAAAATGTGCATATAGTCTGGGGTGCAACTGTTGTTCTCATGTGCTATCAGATTCCTTTGACTTTGAAGAGTATTGCAAATTAAATGCTGGGGGTTCCTTTATTGAGTCAATAAATCTTGTATTAGGTCTTCATCTTTTCCTACAGCATTCAACTTTTCTAGTATGATTTGGAAATAACAGCTCTCATGTATTTGTGCTGTCAAGTCATTTCAACTCACAGACACCCTGACAAAATTGACTTACCATTGCCATAAACATTCCAGTGAATTTCCATGGCCAAGTGTTTACTTACTGTTGTTTTGTTAGCTTTAATATTGACTCTTAATGATATAAGATGCATCTTCACAATCTTTGTTCTTAGCCTTGGGTTTTGTCTTTAGTGTTCTTGATATGTGTTTCCCACAAATTGTCTCAAACTTTGTGTATTATCCTTCAATGTTGTAAGCTGCCTTAGGTCCTTTTCAAGCAGAAAGGTGTGTGTGTGTGTGTGTAAAAATACAGGATATTTAAACAAACAAACAAACAAACAGGGATTTGAGTCTCCTTTTCCCAAGTACTGGTACAACATTCTTCAGACTACAACACACTCCAGAAATAATTACTATGATTTAAATACAGATTTGCTGTATTTATTTATTTATTTATTTATTTTTAAATATTTCTATACCACCCGTCTTCCAATGGAACTCCGGGCGGTTTACAACAGTTATAATACAACAATAACAACAAAATAAAACTAAAAAGAATGGTGGCTAGTATTTTACACACACACACACACACACACACACACACACACACACACAGATGGTTGCCAAATGCCTCTCTAAAAAGCAATGTTTTAAGATGGTTCATCATCTAGGGTGAAGTGACTACTGTGCCTGCTTGCTTTGCTGTTCAAGCTCTGTCCAATGAGTAAGTTAAAGAGTTCCACTCTTCCTGCTTTTTTTCTTGATCTTTCAACTGGATAGCCTTTTAAACAAAAGGCATGTTCTCTAAAGGGAAATAGAACAGCACCCAAATGTCTTCACTGGCAGTCATTTATTTGAATCTCCTAGAACTGAGAGCCACATCAACAGTAAAGGGGACTAGAGATGGGCAAGAACCAGAAAACCCATGGTTCGGGTTTGTCTAGTTCAGGTCCACCCTTGGTTCGATTCAGGTTCGGGTTTGAATGAATTTTTTTTAAAAAAAATGTTTGAACCTGAACCAGTTCGGCAGTGGTGGCGGCAAGAGCCACGATCCCACCTCCTTGTGTGAAGGTGAGACCACGGCTCCCTCCCCGCCCTCCGCCACGAGTGGATGACAGCCGGGCCAAAACAAAATGAATAACGGAACAAAAAAAATCGTTTCATGCCTATCTCTAAAGGGGACATGTTTCACCAAGAACTGTGTCTTGGAACTGTACAGCAGGAAAGGTACATCAAATTCAACTCTGCTTAAGGAAGGACAATGGAGAACTGATCTTCCATCTCTTGCTTTGATATCTAAACCACTTAGCTGTCCAGCACTCTAGGTGCTTCTAACTCATCTAGATGGACCATTTTAAGTCCTAGATCTCTCCCTTGATGATTCTTTAGTCTGGAATTATAACTCGACTGAAGAGCCACTTGAACAGAGGATGCTTTCAATATATAGATTATTACCTAGCAGACCTTTGAATTTCAGATTTTGAGGGGGGGCACACTGTGGCCATCCTACCTAGAACCAAAGCAATATCAACCATTATGAGAAATGTAAGAGTTCATTGAATAGGTCCTTGATTATCCAGGTCTCTGAACAAATGATGCCAAACTTATCTGCTCCTCCTACTTTCCTTTCTTATCTGCTCCCTCCAAACATATCTTCTGTTTCCGTGGAGGCCTTTGGGACTTACCTTCAAAACAGGGTAGTACAAAAATAATTCAAACATGCAGCTCTTGTGTGACAGCCTCTCAAATACACCATCTTCTGTCAAGTATGGCCTGGGGCTGCACTAAGCACATAGAATTTGGGAAAGGGGATTTTTCATAATGAGATTATTGTTGGATCCCATTTTAAATCAGGTGGCTTTCTTTTCTTTTTTTAAATGGTGGGAGTAGTCAATTTTCAGAGTTGTAGTTAGTTTGTGTACATGTTTCAGTAAGAAGCACAAAACACTCCCCCCCCAAAGGATATTATGGAACTTAAAGACTAACTGGTATACAGTAGTTTTCATGTAAGCTTTCGTGGAACGTAGCCCACTTCTTCAATCAAATATATATACAGAGGTTTTAGGCAAGGCTCTTAGATACAGTGGTGTTTGGTTGCATTCCATGCCTTGCAATGGTTTATGATCCCTGTTTAGTATACAGTTATTTTGAAGTCTGGTTCTGTAAACATTCCAACAAGAGAACAAAAGAGGACAAAAGCAAATAAAAAAATAAAAAAATAAAAAAGTTGTGGCACTTTAAAGACTAACTGTAAGCAGTAGCACGTTCAAAAGAAAACAATGGAGAAACAATATATGGCAATATTTGGCAGACCTTACCTTTCAGCCTTGTTGGTTGTTGTGAAGGAAAATAACAATAGATTTTATAGTGTTATTCAAACTAATGGCTGAAACTCACTAGTAAGTCATAGCTAGAGTAGGCCCATGTAAATGGCATCAGTCTGAATTATAGAGGAGTTGGCTCAGCTAATGAGCCTACTCTAATTGCAACTTACTACTGAATTTCCACCCATGTGTAGTTTGGCTCTGAAAGAGTAAGATCACCCACCTACATAAGAATAAAAGTACAAGCTGGACAATGAAGAAAGCTGATTTCATCCCTTCAAACTGTGGTGTTGAAGAGAAACTGTACAGATACTATGGGCCACCAGAAATACAAACAAATGGGTGCTAAATGAAGCTGGAAGTAACTTAATCCCACCTAGCAACACATCATCTTTGTGCCCTTTGGCTATTACTATTCTGGTTCATGTTATTCCTTTATAGTGGGCTCTTATCATGTATAAGGTGGGGGAAAGTTTATGGTGATGTTTGCAGATGTCACTGTTCTGTGTCCTGTGTTTTATCCACTTCGGTCTAATTCATTCTCTTCTCTGTATCTTTTACTGTGACTTCTCCCAACTAAAAATAAAAGTGAGCGGCTTTGAATATGGCCAAAAACCTGGGGGCATGGATTAAGTGTTGTTGATATTGCATTGGGCGAGGGGTCAGATGGCTCTGTCTGAGAACAGGATTTCAATGGCCTAACATTCATCACAGATAATCCACACCAAACATGTTTCACATTATTGCACCATTAAGAATCGTTACATTTCCCCCATGGGGTAGATTCTGGCAGTCCTTTGACATTTTAGAAACTGGCCTCTGCTTCCAATTGTCGTGGGGTTCAGGGGACATCCTATTTTAAAAGCATAAAAGGGCCAAGTGTTGTCAAACATGTTGATGCATTAGTAACTGTGTACTCACTCTCCCTCTAGGTAGCAGGTTCCAATTCAACCAGCTAGACAAGATTGCTTGGTAAATGAACTGAAAACATTACTCTTTATAATTTCAACAGGATACAAATGACACAACACAGTACAAGGCATTCACAACAAGCATCTTATTCTGGTTTCAGAATGATGCATAACGCCAACATTAATGCTGTTAATGCTGTTAACATTAATGCCAGTTGCCTGAACATAGAAATATCAGGCATATATGCAAGATGAAGACCAAATAAAAGATGGATTTATTTGATAAAGAACCCAAAACCTCACGTTTGCAATTGCTGACCAGGGCTGTTCACAATACAGTGGTCCCCTGCCCTTTCGTGGGGTAAGGAGGAAAGGCCTTCCCAGCCCGTCAGAGGCCCCAAAAGTGCTTTTCCACAAACTGGAAGTGACTTGCAGTGAACCAGAAGTGACCTCCAGATCACTATAAAGCACTTTGGGGGCCTCTGGGGGTCTGGAAAGCCCCTTGAAAGCCCATTTGGGGGAGCGCCAGGCCTGGGGTAAGTACAAGAGCCCCTGAGAGCCCGCCGAGTCCCAACCTGACCCAGCATCCACATATTACGGATTTTCAATTATTGCAGGTCGGATTGGGTCCCTAACCCCTGCGATAGGTGGGGGCTTACGGTACCTGACTTTTTGGAAACCATCCGTTCATAGAGTTGTAGTTAGTTGAAAGTGACTTGGTGTCACATGACAACAATATATGTTTATACAACCCATGATCCATGGGTTGCATGCAGACTAGGCCTTCTGAGTGGCACTCAGAGGCACCCAAGTTGCCACTGGATTACCTGCCATTCATTACATTCCTCCCATCCTCAGCCAAATGTTTCAGGAAAGTGCATCCCATGCAGAAAGTGTGCTTTTTGCTCGGAAAGTGCACAAAATGCACTTCCACCAGAGGATTGTTTATTTTAGCACACATGTGAAGTCTGGAAGTTGAGTTGTGGCAACTGGACTACTTTTTCTTGAGAGACAGAAACGTTTTGCTGCTCATCCAAACAGCTTCGCCAGTCTGATGAAGCTGTTTGGATGACTCAACTCACCTGGATGACTGAGAATCTTCACAGACACACATATGAAGCTCTGTTTATTTCAGTTGTTTCAGCGTATGTGAAGCTCTCTGTCACTGCAAATTGCTCCTTTTGGGTAACCAGCAGAAGTGGTGGGAGAGGTGGCAGTAGAGACAGGTGAGACATCCAGGCAAAGGAAGTAGGGACGGATAGGGTAGGGGAAGGCATGGGCAGTCCTTCAGAGAGAGAGGGGGGGAGAGAGAGAGAATCCCATTTTGATGGAGGAAAATGACAAAATCTCAGGTCAGGGGCATATCTGGGGTGACAGAAGGGTACATCTGCCCCCGGCGCAACAATCTGGGGAAACCTGGAGGGGGAGCAGGAGGAAATCATTATTTTTTAATTTGCAGCTTTTCCCTGTGGGTGCTGTTTGGCCTTGGAGTCCCTGCCGTCTCCTCAGGCAAGCAGCCCCTTCTGGCTCTCACCCAAAAGGCGTGGGGGTGGCAGATGTTGGAGTCTCCCGGCACAGGAACGCTGGTCCGACAGTCCCTGGCAGCCTGGCCTTTTCAAGCCCTTTCCTCCCTGGGCCAGGTGTCTGGTGTTAAGCAGGGAGGTGTGGGGAGTCCAGGCAGCCGAGTCCCAGGGTCCTCCCTTGGGAGGAGGCCTGGAGGGCCTGTACTGTGTGTTGGGCTCACGAGACAGATTGGGGATTCTGCTGGTGTACCACCCACCCTGCTGCGTACCAACAGTCTCCCTGCCTGAGCTGACGGAGGTTGTCTCGGACCTGGTGTTGCGGACCCCCAGGCTGTTGGTACTGGGGGACCTCAACATCCATGCTGAGGCAGCCTTGAATGGGGCAGCTCAGGACTTCATGGCCGCCATGACAACCATGGGGCTGTCTCAATATGTCAACGGTCCAACGCATGAGAAGGGCCATACTTTAGACCTGGTCTTCTCAACGGGATTGGAGGATGGTGGTCTGGATGTGGAGGGGTTGGTTCTAATTCCATTGTCATGGTCAGACCACTTTCTGGTCAAGTTTAGGCTATTAGCTTCTTCTACCCTCTGCAAGGGTGGGGGATCTATTCAGATGATCCACCCTCGGAGACTAATGGATCCAGATGGTTTCCTGAAAGCTCTGGGGGATTATCCATCTGATATGGTCGGCGCTCCTGTCGAAGCTCAGGTCACCCTGTGGAATAGGGAAATGTCCCGGGCGGTTGACACGATTGCACCTAAGCACCCTCTCCCCTTACGCAGAGCCCAGACAGCTCCTTGGTATACATCTGAGCTGCGGGCAATGAAGCAGGAGGGGAGATGGCTGGAGCGCAAGTGGAGAAAATATCACTGTGAGTCCAATCGAACACGGCTTAGAGCCCATTCTCGGGCCTATTCCGTGGCGATACGGTTTGTGAAAAGGCAATATTTCACAAACGGTATTGCTTCTTCAGAGTGCCGTCCAGCAGAGCTGTTTCGGGTGGTCCTGGACCTTCTTCAACTGAGAAATACGATGGAGGTTCTGGACCACTCAGCAGCCCGCTGTGATGAGTTTGCTGTCCACTTTGAGGAAAAAATTGCTCAGATTCTCAGGGAATTGGACTCCACTATTGGTGCAGAATCAAGGGATGTGTCCAGTGTGCCGTGCTTAGGTCCAGTATTATTGGATGAGTTTCAATTATTGAGACCCGAGGATGTGGACAGGGTGCTTGGATCTGTCCGTGCTACCACTACGCCACTCGACCCTTGCCCTTCTTGGCTAATTGAAAGATCTGCCAGGGGAGTTCGCACCTGGGTCCAGGAAGCTGTAAACACCTCATTAAGAGAGGGAGTGGTCCCCACCATCTTGAAAGAGGCAGTGATTAGACCACTCCTTAAAAAACCTAACCTGGACCCAGGGCTGGTGGTTAACTACCGTCCAGTAGTGAACCTCCCTTATTTGGGCAAGGTGTTGGAGCGGGTGGTGGCTGGGCAACTCCAGGCACTGCTGGATGAAACGGGTTTTCTGGATCCATTTCAATCTGGTTTCAGGCCGGGTTTTGGTACAGAGACTGCCTTGGTCGCCCTGTATGATGACCTCTGCCGGGAGAGTGACAGGGGGAGTGCATCCCTGTTGATACTCCTGGACCTCTCAGCGGCTTTCGACACCATCTACCATGGTGTCCTTCTGGATAGGCTGGCCAGGTTGGGAGTTGGAGGCACCGCTTTGCGATGGTTCCATTCCTTCCTGGCTGACCGTGTCCAGAAGGTGGTGCTGGGGGACAGTTGCTCTGCCCCGTGGCATTTATGTCATGGGGTTCCTCAGGGCTCTATACTGTCTCCCATGCTGTTCAACATTTACATGGAACCACTGGGAGAAGAATCAGGAGGTTTGGGCTGAGGACTCAGCAATATGCTGATGATACTCAGCTCTACCTCTCGTTTTCCACCAATCCAGGTGAGGCTGTTTCTGTGCTGAACTCGTGTCTGGGCCAGATAATGGACTGGATGAGGGTTAACAAATTGAAACTCAATCCAGACAAGATGGAAGTGCTGTTAGTGGGTGCTTCGCCAGACAGGTTAGAGGGCCACTTCCCTGTTCTGGACGGGGTTGCACTCCCCCTAAGGGACAGGGTCCGCAGCTTGGGGGTGCTCCTGGACCCCGGTCTAACTCTGGAAGCCCAGGTGGACTCGGTGGCCAGGGGTGCCTTTCTCCAGCTGCGGAAAATATATCAGCTATGCCCCTACCTGGATGAATGGAGCCTCATAACAGTTACGCATGCACTGGTAACATCCCGTATTGATTACTGCAATGCGCTCTACATGGGGTTGCCTTTGAGGACGGTTCGGCGATTGCAACTGGTTCAGAATCGTGCGGCGCAGCTAGTAAGTGGTGGGGCCGCTAGGGATCACATCACGCCGATTCTACGTAGCCTACATTGGTTACCAGTTGCTGCCCGAGCCCAATTCAAAGTGCTTTTTTTGACATATAAAGCCCTAAATGGCTTAGGACCTGGATACCTGAAGAACCGCCTCCTTCCATATGAACCTACCCGGCAATTAAGATCAAGCCAGGGGGCCCTCCTGAAAGAGCCATCCCTCAAGGAGGTGAAAGGGATGGCTTGTAGGAACAGGGCCTTTTCGGCAGCTGCCCCCAAGCTATGGAATGCCCTCCCAAGTGAGATCCACCTGGCGCCAACACTGATGACATTTCGGCGCCAGGTAAAAACCTTCCTGTTCCAGAAGTTTTTTAATTGATACAATTTAGATTGTGGGTCTTCTGATGGCAATTTTAGTGTGATGTTTTAGTATAAGGTTTTTATTGTTTTAATTATTTATTGTTGTTTGATGTTTTTAACTGTTTTAATTCCTTGATTGTAAGCCGCCCAGAGACCTTTGGGTAGTGGGCGGCATATAAGTTGTAAAAATAAATAAATAAATAAATAAATAAATAAATAAATAAATAAATAATATCCAGAGCACATCTCAGAACTTGTTGGGTGGAACTCTTTTGGATGATGACTCCCCAAATCTGTCTATCATCTTGACTATGCTGGCTGCAAGATCCTGGGGTGGGGGTGGGGGAGGCAGTATAGTTAAGAAGTAATTTTTCCAAGCTCAGATTTGAAATTGGGTTAGGTCAGTGGTTTCCAACCATTGGGTATTCCAGGAGGTTTTGGATTGCAATCCCTAGAAGACTTTACCACTAGCTGTGCTGGCCAGGGTGTCTGGGAGTTGCAGTCCAAGGATACTTGAGTTAACCAAGGTTCCAAGCCACTGGATTAGATCCTACCTTCAACATAGGTAGAAACCAAGATTAACTGAATTCCTGTTGATTTGATAGATCTGAGCATCAGTAAATCAGTGTCCAAGCCACTGCTCTGACATGATTGTTTGCTGTACCTTGTGAAAGGAGCTCATCCTGTAGGCATGTTCACTGCCGCACCTTAAACGCCTAGAGCTCCTGAGTCCCTGTTCCAAACTTTAGAAAAGGGAGGCATGCCTCTGGCCATTTCATAGCAAGTCAATGCAAACAAAGATGATTTTATTGACTTTATTTGGAGCCTCAAACTGGAATACAGTCCGACAGTTTGAAAGCTCATCCACCCTTCCTTTTTAATCTACCAGAACATGGATTTATTGGTTTGGGATGCTCTAAAGCTTGCTGTTTCTCTGGACTTTAGGGCAGAAGTTAAGATGGCTTTGGTTTTTATCTTCTACTGGATTTGGCTCTTGCCCGCATGAGCTTTGGAAGGAATGGCACCTCCCCACCACCACCTCATAGCCCCTCTGGCACCTGGCTGCATGCAATTTTTAGCAGTAATAACGCTTTTTCATTTTCCTGGCTGATACTCATGCACGACAAACCATGCCAGCATCAGCTGTGTTGACATCCAACCAAAAATAAATCACAGTTGGCCGTTAGTGTTCCAACCACAGAAAGAACATGGACTGCATTTGCAAAAAGTTGAAGAAAGTCCGGGGAGGGAGAAGGCAGAGGAAGGCATCCAATGAAATTAACACTATACTATATTGAACATATATTGTGGTACCTTTATAGATTTGGGAATGGGTCACTGGCAAGACTGGACAAAGATATTTAGCTGGACGAAGCAAAGGCCAAGATGGCGCCTCCCTCTCTCCCCTCCAGCCATAGGTACCAAATCCTGGTTGGATAAAACACACGTCTAACTCTTTATTAAGAATAGAGCTATTAGGCCTCAGGGTGCTAGATAGCATTTTAGGAAATCAATATGTTGATTTTGTTCTCCTTCCCCTGAGTTATGTCAGTTATGTTTGCAGCAATATAACCTTAGAACTGGAACTGAAAGGGACCTTATGGATCACTGAGTCCAGCTCCTCTGGCACAGTGCCACAGTGGGAAATGAAACTCCAACACTGCATTATCCATCTCAGGGAAGAGAAGAAAAAGTCTGTTAATGTGTGATGTGGCTCCATAGCCCAGACACCCCCTCTCTCCCCAATGTCCAACTCGCACCAAAGCAGTGCAAAGGTATCTGTAGGTTGGCTGTGCTTGCACAATGTTAACAGACCCAAACACCAAAGGACTGAAGAAAAAAACTGGGGTGGTGGTGGTCCTATGGCATCTTGTGCCATTTGGAGCTAGCCAGAATGTACAACAGCAGTGTTTTGTTCTGTGGACCTTCTTAGTGCATAAACGTGGCAAAAGCAGGCCAGAGTCTGAGCGTCAAATTTCCTTATGGGTTGGCTTGGCACTGGCAGTGAGTCTTCTACAAGCTCCAACTACAATGTGGCAAAAACTCCCCTTGTGTCATGGGTGCAGTAGTAGAAGCCACGTGCGATGTGAGACCTAAAGTGAATGAGAACAATTTTGCACCTTCTGTATGTCATGCTGCCTGCCTGGGCCATGCAATTTACCTTCACCCCAGGCTCTGGGTTGTTCTGTTGACCAGTTCTGGTTCTTAGGTTGTTCACCCAGATTTATCCATGTGCTTGGTTCTACAAATAACTGGCCAGAAATATCTCTGATAACTTCCTACCCTCTTACCTGCTTCATCTTCATGAGCAATGCAAGGTATGGTGTTATCTCCATCTGTGACCACCATTGTTCACCCTCTGGTCTCAGATCTTAGCCTTAAATCTTAGATGCTCAATCCTACTTAGAACAGTGTTCTCCACTGCAACCAAAGATGCACCTTGTATAGAACACAGTAGTCTCACCCAAAAGTGCCATAGGAGTTACTCACATTGGTTATGCAGGCATAGAAATAAGGGTTAGTTTGGAAACATGAGCTGTGGAAGTCTTAGCCAAACCCCTCCCTGTTGCTATCTCCATATGAAGGACAGTCTGAAGAGGAGACATATGTGATCCATCTTTTCCCCAATAAAGGCATTCAAGGCTGCTTACAAAATAATTTAAAGGCCATAAAAATCAGAATGGAGTGAAATTCGCAAAATGTGAATGTAAATGATAGCAAAATTGAACAATTTGCCTTTTGTTCAAGATTGGGGAATGGGGATTTTCATTTATGTCACTTGATCAGAAATCTGCCAAATTTTGTGGGGATGGAATGTGAAACTGAAACTGAAGGACTGCCCCAGCCCTGCCCACTATCACCCTAAAGTGGCAGATCTTCATAACCAGCTTTTCCTAGTACTGACTGAATCTGATGGAATATTTTCCCTTGTATCTGATGTACTTCCAACCAACACCTTCTTCTTTCCATGACCATGGGTCAACTTCATTGCTCTCCTCCAAGCCATGAAGATGCTCAAGAACCAGCTCAAACATGCCATTATTTTTCATTTTTCATTTTTAAAATCTCCTGCTGAACAGCTAGCCCACGGGCCGGGCCGGCACGTTTTTTAATTTTTTCTTTTCTTTTTCTTTTTAAATCTCCCACTGACCAGCTGGCCCGCGGGCCGGGGCAACGCTTTTTTAAAAACTCATGGCGGTGAGCCATTTTACAGAGGAAATGAAACACTTTGTTTTAATAAAAAATGACCATCTCGCTTTGTCTGTAACAAAATGCTGCTTCATCGTTTCATTTCATTTCGTTTCATTACGTAAGAAAATGATGAAACAGCATTTCATTTTTCGTTTTGTGCCCATCCCTATAGTAGACCTAAACAATTAAAATGCTTGTCATTGGCCTTCATTATATTAACAAGGCAGTACTTATCTTGCCACATGAAAAAAGCCATATAATATGTGGTGACATTGTGGTTCCAGAGGAGTTCTACCCTCATATCATTTACTACTCCTTTTTTTAAAAAAAAAATGAAATGACTTGAACTTCCGAGCTGCTTTTATTATCATTGAGGTAAACTGGGGTCAGATTCATCTAAAATACATTCTGCCATTTTGTATATTTATATATTTGTTTTTTAAACGAGGGATACCTCTCCAACCCAGCTGTATGAGTCTGAAGCAAGGTCTGTTTTCTGTTAGCCACACAATACCTGCCTGAAATATGTGATGTATTTGGCAGTTACAATGCCCTGACCTCAGCTTTAACCTCCCACACAAATGCGTGCAGTGATTGGTGCGTCTCCAGACAAGACATAACTATTCAACTACCAAGAGCAAAACATTTAGTCTGCTAATTGCTTGCCATCCAAACACTGTAATTAAGGTTTTGTTCTGTAATTTTACAATCAAAATGAAATAGAATTTGTCAGGAACCAAAAGAAACTCTCTCTCTCTCTCTCTCTCTCTCTCTCTCTCTCTCCTCTCCCTCTCTCTCTCTCTCTGTGTGTGTGTGTGTGTGTGTGTGTGTGTGTGTGTGTGTGTGTGTGTGTGTGTGTGAAAGAGAGAAGGGTGGGGGAGAGACATACAAGCAAGATATGGCAATAAAAAAATAACATGTGGTTTGAAAAAGATTATTAATTCTGAAGTTGCCATGTGTCTGCTTCTGCCTCTTCTTGAAATGAGACCCATTAAACAAGATGAAAAATAGAAACAGTTAAATATCCAGAACATCGTTTTTCTTTATATGTGACTTTTGAAAATGGAGTTTTTCATCTTTCAAGTCTTGGAGTTTATTTACAATCTCACATACTATTTGAAGTAGAAGACCGAGAGAGACTTTTACTGGACAGGGCTGATTTTCTGTTCATCCAGCATGAATCAGTTATTCCATTTGAAATTTAAAGAGAGTCCTGCCTCTCTGCAGAGTGTTTTACCCCTCTCTTTTACCAGTTGGTGGTGTTTGTTGCTGTTGATTCATTTGGTTTTTTTCTAGCATGGGTGCAAGTAAATTAAGAAGTGCTGTATACATGTGTCTGTAATTTCAAGCAACTGTAAGCAAAAAAATATTTTTATTTTACTTTATTCTATTTATTTATTTATTATTTTATTTTATCCTGCACAGATGTTTCAAAGTAAATTAATGAGACATCAAGTGCCAGTTAGTGAGAAAAAGGTGGACTCTGGGGAATTGATAGCTGTGAATTTTTGTACTTCTTAGCAAGAAGGAGGAGGAGGAGAATTTTGCCTGAAATTCAAAACTCTGCCTGCAACATTAACAACAGCCTAATAAGCCTGTAATTCTTGATACATTTTTCTTATTAAGCTTTTTCAGTGAAGTGCATTGGGCCCTGGAGTGCTGGTTAAACAAACACCTGACAAAGGACTCTTTGCTGCCTGAAGTGAAGGAACAAAATTGTGCCTTTCGCCCATTGTATTGTATAGAAGCTGACTGACACAGGGTGGCAGTTGTGCCTTATTTCATCATTGGCAATGGGACATCTGACACTATGGATTAGCTTAGGTGATAAGCTTAAGGCAACTGCAGACAACGTATGCCAGCAAGAATCCTGTTGGAAATTCTGTGTGTCAATCAACAATCACATAGTGTGCATGATCCTACTGTCCTTCATGTGCCTGGACATGCACAGATCCTGCACTGAGTCACTCAGGGGTGGGAAAGATGGCTGCCAGTGTGCCAAATGGGCAGGCACAATGTCCCCTTATTCACTTCAGCTTACTTTCAGTATCCTGTGGGTGGAATTCACAGTCATAATGTGCTGTTTCACTTGTGGTTTCGATGTTAGATTAGCTGCCTACTTCTCCATCCAGCTAAAGGCAACAACTATTTTAAAGGAACATAGGAATGATGCAGAGATCTCGTGTGGTCTAGTGCACTGAGTGTTGGACTGGTACTCACAAGACTTGGGTTCAAATCTCCTCTTGGCCATGGCCAGTCAATGGTGCAATAGTACACCACTCCTCAAACATCAGATATATCTTAAACCTCCCCCATTAGGGTCACCATGTTTCAGAACTGACTTGTTTTAAAAACTGAATTTCAAGGGTGGTGGTGGCCAGTAAATGATATTTAGAGGAAAGATGGAAGTAAATGTGCAACTTAATAGAATTAGGACAAGTAAGAGTAAACCAGAGTGACAACTTCTCTCAATACTTCAAACAAAAAAAAAAAAAAAACAAAGGTAAAGTAGATTGGTGCTAAGTGGCAGGATACTCGTATATATCACCTATATATGTGTCTTAACTAGTAATGCTCTGCTATAATAATCATCCGTGAGCAATTATCTGTTTTACTAGCTTAAGGCTGTAACTGCGCTCTGAAGTTTAATAACTTTTAAGCACCTTTGTATAACTGGAATGTAACCAGATGTGAGTTCAAACAATTTCTTCCAAATCTCAGAAGGGTGGGAGCGGGTTATGAAAAATATCTTTTATTGATCAGGGAAATAAATGACATAATAAACAAAACATTAGCTGAGGGGGGAAATATTATTCAACAGTCTTGTGCCAACAATAGGCATTTTAAAGATGGAATCTTTCAACATTGTTTTGATTCCTGATTGCTCTTGAAAAATGAGAATGTAGAAAAAGAAATACAAGGCCTACAAATTAAATAGGTTTAGTAAAAATGCAATGATTCTGTGCCTCCTTATTTTTAATATAAACTAGCCTAAAAATATGAACTTCCATGTTACTGCAATGCTCTTTACATTTCTGCGATATCATCTGAGTGTTGAAGTTGAGCCCATGAATATAATAGCAGCAACAACATCCTTAACAGCTCTCTTCAGATCTTGCACAGTGTCTCGTGTTAGGTTGTTCCATCTTCTTACAATCCCCCCTTCCTAGCAAAATTGTATTTTCCAGTAAGTTCTGTTCAGGTTTTACAAAGCTGTGGCTTCCTTTACTGGGATAATCTGTCTCATTTTAGACCTTCCTGTCTTCCTGTTTAGAGATGGGCACGACTCAAAAAAATGGTGTTTCGTTTGTCGTTTGGTCATTTAGGGGTCCGTTTCGGTTCGTTTTTGTGACTTTTTTGCAAAAAAAATCGTTTTTGTTTCGTTAGGTAACGAAACGAAAAAACAAAAACAAAAATGAAAAATTGCTGTTTCGTTAGCATTCTTTTTAGTTCAATGCATCTGCTGCAAAGAAAATGAAAAACACGGCAAATTTGGTTGTTTCGTTTTCATTTTTGTTTTGTTTTTTAAAAAATTCATTTTGTTTTCGTTGTGTAATGAAATGAAAAAACAAAAACAAAAACGAAAAATCGCTCGTTTCATGCCCATCTCTATTCCTGTTCTATCTCTCCCCCCCCCAAATAGTAATAAGCCTCAGTTTATTCATTTTTGCTCCAGAAACAGTTTAGGCTTGACCTGATTGAGCATCCACCTTTCTGCCTTTCTTTGCTACCGCACTTCAAACAGCAACCGCTTTTTGTTTTGAATGGCCTTTTGCCCTTCCCTTGGTCATGTGGTTGCTGAAGCGATTCAGCATTCTGCACTTGGGCGTTTTCTCAAGAACCAGTTTCCCTGTCCGCACTTTGCTAAACCGCTTGTTGTTCCGATTTAGTCTGACATTTTCCCATTATCTGGTTCAATTTCGGAAATTAATTTTTAGGATACCGTCATGCCGTTGTTCTTCCATTCAAAGTAATGTAGCTAATTTTCCGGTTCTCCCTTTAGATTACTTACAACATGGCACATTGATTTTGATAGCCTATTTCCATGATTGGAAAAAGCAAAATTGTACCCAAAAGAGGAAGTAGAAGGACTGGAGAAGTCGGCGGAAATGATTACACTGCAGGAGGATTTCTTTTTTGGGTTTCCCGATAGCAGGATAAGGCATACAGAGGGGGAAACCCAGAAAAAACCAGTGCATGGTGTCTGCAGTTTGAGCCAAATTGCTTCAAAAAGCAGTCTAGAAATCGGTTCTAAAAAGCACCACCTCTGGTGGCCGACGTAAGAAAAACCGACACAGCGGCCAAAAAGGGGTGTGGCCAAGGGGGCTGGGCGGAAAAAGTGATTGGAAATGCAGTAAGTGATTTTAAGGCAATTTGACTTTAAGCAAAAGGCAATTCAAAACCTAAGGGTGGTAGGGCTGTCAGTCTGTCCGTTGATGTTTGTCCCTGTCTTTCTCCACTGTTTATCTTTCACACAATATGGATAAATTTGAC
Organism: Phrynocephalus forsythii; assembly: GCA_029282475.1. Lineage (NCBI taxonomy): Eukaryota > Metazoa > Chordata > Lepidosauria > Squamata > Agamidae > Phrynocephalus > Phrynocephalus forsythii. Next base: position 120,832,746 of record JAPFRF010000002.1, on the reverse strand, counting down.
CTTGGGTTCCAGTGACAATTTTTACTCATTCCCAGTTCTCTTTTCTTTTTTTAAATTTGAAAAGTCAAGGGGGGGCATCTTTTGCAAAGCATGCACAAAACATGTTTGTAGACATAACTTTTATAGGAAGGGGTTTGGAAATTAGAATTTAGCATTCTTGACTGCATTTGGCGGGAGTGGCAAAACTGAGATGTTACAGGGTGTATATGTTTTTCTGTTATATGTGTTGCACTTACTATATATATTCTGAATTTTCTACGTACTTTTCCAAAAACAAAAGGGGGTAACTCTTCTAAAGCTGTTGAGCCCACAGTTCAAAGCCAAATGTTTAAGGTCTAAGCACTCGCTGTCTGGATGGATTTCGTCAATTTGATTGGTTGAAACACTAAATTTTTTTCTGTCCCATCATTGGAGATAATTCAAACTAAACTCTTATCCAAACAAAATGGAGCAAAAATTCTTATCCATCTCCAGTTCTTGGTGCCACACAAATGATTGCCATGAATTAATGGTTGTTTTGAACTGCTGAGAACTGATTCATCTTCTTGGCTGATGTTAAACAATGAACACTACTGGTTGTGAGTTACCCACACTCTTATTTTCATTCAAATCTGGCTCTTCCAATCACATAATGTTGAGCAGCATAGCACCTCATGTTGCACACATTAAAAATAACTCCTGACAAAAAAGAAGATTAGAGTTTATTGGCAACTACTCTTCAACATGTTCATCTTTGTTCTTCAGGATCAATTTAGGCTGATTTTGAAGCATCAGAATGATTTGGATCTGGTAAAAGAGGGTCACAGGTCAGGCTTAATTCTAACCATGTGGAATCTAATGATAGCTAGGGGAAAGCCCTGATGGATGTAAAAATAAAACTAAAGATACAGGCTATAATCACAAGTGACAAATTACATTTTTGATGTGTCAGGTTTAATATTAATTATTTTCAGCTCTTCAGCTTTTTTACTTTTGCCTTCCAGAAAACTTTGGCAGCCTGTTGACATATATTTTAAAAAACAAAGATTTCAGATAAAATTAGCCTTGAACAGCAATGAGAAAATGCCTTCTTCCTTGAAACATTTTGTATTTAGGACATCCAGTGTCTTGTAGAATTAATGACCAACATTAATATATTGCTTTCAAACCTGATTTAAGAAAATGAATATCTACTGTAAAATCAAATTTCCTATATTTTGTATTGCAGTTGAAAACAGTGCATTTCAACTGAGACTGATTTGAAGCTGCTAATGTGGTTTGGATCTAAATCTGAATTTTGATTAATAATATAGTTAAATCATACAAACGTTGAATGAATGAATGAAAGAAAGAATGAATGAATGAACTCTGTAGCAGAGCTAAATGTTTTTATTTCAGTGGGAGCATTTGTGGATCAAGATCCACTTCCTCAGATCCAAAAGACTTTTTTGTTCATGACCTGAAGCACTACAGTACAACTAATAAATAAATCAGATAATTTTTGCCCAGATACAACAATTAAGAGCAACATTAAGAACATTTGGGTTGCTAACATCAAGTCTTCCATAGTACACATTGTAGGACATAGAGTACATTTGCATTGGTGCGAATTTGCCTGGTTCTCTGCACTCATACAGACTGTGTCAGTGCCAACAAATACTTTTCTTAAGTTAAGTGATTTCTGTGTAACCAGGAGCTAGACCTGTTGGGGGCTCCATCCATTTTATGACATGGGTAATTCTTTATTTCCACATTATACTCCTGGCTAGAGATGGGCAAACAGGAAAATGGCATTCTGTAATGGTTCCTCGATTCCGTCTATTTAAGAACTATGAACCATGAACTTTCGCAAAGTTTCTGACAAATTGAATTGCTTAGTGGTTCGTGCAAGTCAGAACTTCCAGGAGCAGCAGGTGTGTGTTAGAAATGCCAAATTCACAATGAGCCTTCAATTGAATCTCCTCCCCACCCCCTCTAGGTATGACAAAGACTGGACTTAGGACATCCAAATTATAGCCCTTCCCCAATCCTGATTTGGGGGTGTGTGCATTACTTCGACACCCCAAATTCAATCTTCACCAAATTTGGAATGACCCTTGGGCTGACTCTTCTCCCCATTCTTTCCAAGTTTGGTGAAGCTTGGATTTGGAATGTTCGAGTTAAAGTACAGCCCATGTATGAACCACCCATGCTGATAACAGTTTGGTCTTTTGTTTTCTGGGCAGAACAAAGTGAATCAAACTACAAAACAGACTAATTCATTGATAGTGGTGGCGGTGGCAGGTGCTTTGTTGTTCGTTTCTTACATCTCTAGTCCTGCCTTTTCCTATGAGATTTATGCATCCTCTGAAAAAAAATTCCTTGATTTTAATCTGGGAGGGGTGGAATAATAGAAGAGTGGGTGCATATTTGACATAGAATCTTTCACCGTTAGCTGCTACCTTTGACCGTACTGTACGTCACTGGGTGCAGTGCCTATTAGATAGCTGATTTTTATCAGCCAGGCCTGGCTTCAGATATCTGATAATCACAGCTTTCATTAAGTGCTATGTCTCCCTGTTTTGTCTAGGCTGAACTATACCTTCAGAGCAGCATAGGGCTAAAGCTCTATATACACAACTTCAGGCAACATCCACTCAAATTGAGGGTTGGGAGAGTGAGAACACACAAAAGAAAATATTTTTCCCAGTGTGTTGTTAGTCTGTGGAACTCCCTGCCACAGGATGTGTTGGTGGCATTTGGTGGGGCCACTGTGAGGTACAGTAAGCTGGACTGGATGGGCCTTTGGCCCTATCCAGCATGGCTCTTCTTATGTTCTTATGTTCTTAAGGCTGTAGTTATTAGTAAGATTGTGCATCAGCTGGTGCCCACTAGCTTTCAAAGGGTTTTGTTTCCTGTGTAGACTACAGATGGGCACGAACTGCCTGTTCAGCTGACAGCTCCACAACTGCGGTGTGGTTTGGGTTCCCTCCCCCTCCAGTGGGCACCCACTCAGAGACAGCACATGGAGGAGGCAAGGGTTACAACTAGTTTGTAAACATGGCACCAGAGGTGCCACACATTCCCATGATTGACCTTAGCTGTATGGTAGTCATTCTCTGAGCAGAACAAATTGGGGTAGAGGTTACAATCACGTACTATAGGTAGGAAGTACATATAGCATGGATGTGACATTGAAACACTTATATGTTCTAAGCCAGTGGTTCCCAATCTTGGGTAACACAGGCTTTTTTTTGCCGCAACTCCCAGAAGCCTCCACCTCTAGCTGTGCTGGCCAGGGTTTCTGTGACTTGCAGTCCAAGAACATCTGGGTTACCCAAGGCTGGGAAACACTGCTCTGAGGGCAAGAGAGAAAAGCAAAAAATCCTGATGCCATCTACTCTGCCCTTATATTGCCATGGTCTTTCCATTCCCTTGTACAGTCACAGCTCCCCTGAAGAATATGAATTTAACAATTATTAAACAAATGCTCTTATCCTTTACAAACAATGATATCTCTACACATATAGCCCTTGCATTGAAAAAAAAATAGGGAAATTCTACACTGCCAAACAGGAACAAAACCCTAGTCTTTTCCCCTTTTGTTAGCAGCACCACCTGCCAAAACATGCTTTTTGCACACAAACTGCATTTAATACAAATTAGAGGTTTTTGTTTGAAAATATGAGGCTTTTACATGAAAAAAAAAACATTTCCATGATTTTCTTTTGTAAACAATCCCCAAATGCAAACTAACAAAATAAAAACAAGACCAAGAAGGCATAAAATCTCTCCCAGCAGAGAGAAAACCTTTGACATGTTTCATTCTCATCTCAAATAAAGGAGGGGGTCTATATTTACTAAAGAACTATGGGCATTTATACACGACCCCTAAGCTGCGCTGCAAATGGCTCCCAGCTCTGGAGCTTAGAAATGTTTTCCCACCAGCTCCGGAGTTTGGAGACAATTAAGTGCGAACCCGCCCACTTTAGTGCAACCCAGCGCATTTTTCATGTACCTGCTCTCTGCAGGTGAAAAAAATTTGATGCAGATAAGAGTGCCGGGCTCTCCTGGCTTCTCTGTTTTTTTGCCTCCCGCCCCTTTAAGAGCTCCTTAACGGGGCTCGTGGCAAGTTCGACCGGCACCGGCAGGTTAGTAAAGGCTTCTTTTGTCCTTTTTTCCCCTCCTCCCCCTCACGCCGACAGGAGCAGGAAGTGCTGAGTGGTGGGGACGGAGGAACAGAAACAAACCCCTAAGATCTCTGGTCTGAATTTAAGGGACCAGCGGATCTTAGGGGTCGTGTGAAAAGGCCCTAAATCAACATAGGGAAAAAGGCCAAAGACAGAGGAGCCTATTTGAAGACAAAAGCTTAAGGAGACACAAAAGGTGGGTTAATCTGTGGCAAGCCCAGTAAAGAGATAAAATTGCTGAAGACTGTTCAGAATGAATGTCTATACTGTAAATTATCTCATAAAGCAATCCTTGATTACAAAGATGGAACCATTTCCAAAGGAAAACTATTATTTTATACATTTCTTGAGACAAAGGATTGGTGGAAAAACTCGCAAGTCTCATCCCCAGGCATGCAGATGAGGAAACCAAATGTATTCATCCATCCCTGTCAATAAGATTTCCTTAGAACATTGATAATAATTTTCCTATCAATTGCAAAACTACTGAAAACTGCAGTGGCTGCTCTTCTGTTGCACAGAGGTCTTCAAGGATTAGAAGCAGTACATGGGTTGCGGTTTTCTGAGTCCTTTGGGAGCCTACCGGACGGTCTGATTGACGATCCGGTCAACTCCCTGGTGGATAGGTGGTATGAGGATGTCACTGGGGTTGTTGACCGGATCGCCCCCAAGCGCCTTATCCGATGCTGAGCCCGCTCTTCCCCCATGGTTTACGGCGGAGTTGCGAGTGATGAAGCAAGAGCGGAGGGGGCTAGAGAGCAGATGGAGGAATGATCGGACAGCTTTGAATCGAGCTGCAGTTTGTGCGTTGACCAGGCACTATTTTCAGGCAATCAGGGACGCAAGAAAGTCTTTTGCCTCCCTGAGAATTGATGGGGCCTCGAACTGCCAGGCAGAATTGCTCCAGGTGGTTCGAGACCTCACCAATCCTGTTCCACCGGGGCCTCCTCCTAGTGATTTCACTAGTCATTCGCAGTCTTTTTTAAAATCTAAAATAGAGGCCATCTGTTCCAATCTGGACTCCAGTTGCACTGATTTGCCCTCGTGTGTGGCTCGTGCCGCGCCCCCTCGGTCTCCCTGATTTGTTGAGTTTGGGCCTGTTACTCTAGCGGAGACCTCCAGGGCCCTGGCGCATTGCAGGTCAGCGGCCTCTCCGTTCGACCCCTGCCCTTCTTGGCTGATCAAGACTGCCAGAGGGAGCATGCCTGAATGGGCTTCATTAATTGCCACTGTGTCCTTCAGGGATGGGATTTTTCCCCGTCAGCTGAAGGAGACGGTGGTGAAGCCCATTCTCAAAAGATCAGGCTTGGCTGTAGACGATATGTCTAATTATCACCCTATGCTGGCTCCGCGGGTGGCTAGTCCGTCCGCGGAGCCGATTTGCCCCTGCGGAGGATGACGAGGGGCGAGGCAGGACCCGGTCCTGCCAGGGCGGGGGGAGGAGCGCCCTATAAAGGGCGGCCCCTCCCCCTCAACAGCAGCCAGTTTGTTCCAGCGTTCCCCGCCCACCCACCGCGTTAGGGCTAGTGTGAGTGTACCTGGTCGCGTATTTTGGGGCCGGATAGGAATTTTTGACCCGCACTCTAGATTGGCCGTTGAGAGCGGGGATTTTTCGCCTATTCCACACTGGTTCCTCGAGGTTGTAAGTTGTGAAGTTGTTAATTGGTCACACTATGGCGGCTAAAAGCTGAGGGAGGGCAGCAGGGAGCCTACAATTGGCAGATAAACCCAAACGCCCCTTCACCACAGCACTGCGGGCCAGGAGGTCTCGGGGCTGGGGTGGGGGAGGGCAAATGCCTCCCTGCACTGGGAATTACCCAGGTTGGAAAAGAGCAGGGGCAGGGAGGACAAAACCAAAATAACCGGCCTGGGGGGGTGCTGTCGGACGACTGCACCACCTAGGGGTTAGGGCTCACCTGAAGCTGCCTGGTTGGAGGGGTCCCGGGAGACCCCGGGGTTCCAACCAAAGGAATGGACGCCTGGCCCCTCCTGTTGTTGTTGTATGGTTATATGTTAATAAAGTGTGGCCCAGTTACCCCCAACATACTGTCTCGCCTGGTCATTCCGAGTGGGAGGGCAATAGCCAATGTTCCCTTCATGGGCAAGGCGGTCAAGTGGGTTGCCGCCCGGTGGCTCCAGTCATTCCTGGAGGAGAACTCTGTCTTGGGTCCTTTTCAGTCTGGGTTTAGGCTGCCTCATGGGACTGAGACTGCCCTGGTCGCACTGCAGGATGACCTGTTGAGGATGGCTGACAAGGGTTGCTCTACCCTGCTGGTCCTTCTCAACCTGTCAGTGGCCTTTGATACCATCGACCACAGTATCCTCCTGGGCCGGCTCTCTGAGATGGGGATTGGGGGTCTAGCCTTTGGCTGGCTCTGCTCCTTCCCTGAGGGCCGTGCTCAGCATGTGAGCTTGGGGGGTGATTTGTCATCTCCCTGGACACTTTCTTGTGGGGTGCCTCAGGGGTCGGCTCTCTCCCCAATGCTCTTTAACTCTATAAGAGGCCGATGGATGAGGTCATCTGGAGTTTTGGAACTTGCTTTCACCAGTACGCTGATGACACACAGCTCTATCTCTCCTTCTCCACCTCTGCAGTGGAGGCCGTCCAGACCCTTGATCGCTCTCTGGCTGCAGTATTGGACTGGACCAGGACTAACAGGCTCAGGCTTAACCCTGGGAAGACTGAGGTTCTGTTCTTCAGGGGTGGCCCAGACGGGTACAGTGGTCCTCTTTCCAGTCTGGGTGGGTCTGCCCTCCAGCTGGCTGAAAGAGTGAGGAGTCTGGGCATCATCCTGGATCTGGATCAGTCTCTGCAAACGCAGGTGGCAGCCGTGACCAGGTCGGCCTTTTATCATCTTAGGCTAATAGCCCAGATTCGCCCTTACCTTGATGCGAACTCTCTGAGGACGGTGGTGCTGGCGCTGGTCATGTCGAGGATAGATTATTGCAATGCTCTCTACATGGGGCTCCCCTTGAACCTTGTTTGGTGACTGCAGTGGGTGCAGAATGCAGTGGCCAGGTTGGTGGTTGGTGTGGGCAGGTTTGACCGCATCACCCCCATTCTGGCTCGCCTGCATTGGCTACCTGTTGCCTCCCAAATAAGGCCCAAGGTGCTGGTTTTGGTTTAAAAAACCCTCCATGGCCTGGGTCCTGAGTATCTGGCAGAGCGTATTTCCCTACGATCAGAGCTGGCCCCATCCTCCATGGCTCTCTCGCTCTGGGTGGCCACCCCTAGGGAGGCCCGTAGGGTAGCAACTCGTAAACGGGCCTTTTCGATGGTTGGTCCAGCGCTTTGGAACAAATTACCGAGTGAGATTCGCCAGACCCCTTCCGTGGCATCCTTTAAAAAAGCCGTTAAAGCCTGGCTATTCAGGGATGCCTTTGGCAACTGCTAGGGTTTGTATCACACTTCTTTTTTTTCTGTTTAGCATTTATTATTAGTCTAATGCCTCCTGCCAATTTCCTTTTTATCTGTTATCATTGTTATCATGTTTTTAATCTTTTATAATTTTATGGATGTTTGGTGCTTTTTGTGTGAACCGCCCAGAGTTCCCTTAGGGAAATTGGTGCGGTATATAAGTGCAAAAAATAAAAATAAAAATAATTAAATAAATAATGTATCTTTTTGAACAATCAGCCCATGGTTCTCTGCTAGCTATACATGTATGCTTTGCTTTCTGGAAAGAAAAATACTAGTTTTGCAGAAATAGCGGGAACTACCATCTAAAAGAAAAGTATTCCTTGTTTCAGTAATTCACTGGATTCAAAAAAATATCTCACAGGGCTCAAAAATTGCTCTTCAAGAAATCTTGTCAGGGTAATGTAACCTGAAGTGACAAGAACAAATAAGGTAGTCATCCTTCTTCATGTCTCTTGGTGAGAAGACTAAACATTTGAGAACAATTATATATAACAATTGTTCAATTGTTCAAAAATCAGCAAATATATATTTGCTGATTTTACACACACAAACACACACACACACAAATTAAACGAGATTGAACAAAATGGATAAAGATTTCCCTTGAATATAAACAAGATAAGGCACCACCATTTTCTGCAGAAACCACTGCATGTTTTGGAGAATGACCTTTGGACTGACCTGTCAGAGCTGTATCGGAGCCATTATTCTTTGACAAGCCTTTTATTGAGCTCCGAAAATGAAATCTTCATAACAGTGCACAAGAATTTACTAATCTGACATCTAGTTTAGCAGATTAATTGGAGATTGGCTTTGATCATGCTTTGAAACAATGTGCAGTGAGTCAGACCAATCAACAGTAATTAATTAAGAGAACAATGGAGAACAGAGATTACTTGCTCAGGAATGGAACTTTCTACTTGCAAGGACCTTAAATGTCCGCAGATGAAAGGCTGGAGCAGTGTGGATAATCTTGATAAATGGCATATATCGAGAAAGAATATTTCTGTGGGAAGCTGATCAAAAGTAAACAGGAACTGCAAAAAAAATCAGGAAGCCATCATAAAAGTTTTACGGGGGGGGGGGATAGCAGGCCAGTGGGGAATTGCTCAGAGTATATAGCTCACAGTCGACCCAATAATCTTGATCAAGACTTGTAAAAGCAAATGAGGTTTGTTGTTACTGCTGTGAGAGTAACAACAAATATCTTAAACTTTCATATGGGCTGTGCTTGTAGAATCATTGGCTTATGAGCTATCCCAACCTGACACCATTTCTGCACGATCGAAAAACATTGCCACTATAGATTAGTTTATTATATCAGCCCTACTGTTTGGCAGAATGAGGCAGCTGCCCCAGAGAGCAGATTTGGGGGTATCACAAAAGGGCAGCAAACTGTTAGTTATTTAATTTCTACTTCTTGGTTTGTTTGTTTTTTTGTGAGAGGTAGCAGAATAAGCACTCATACGGTTTGCTGCCTTACGTACCAAAATATCTTAATTGGCATAATGTGACAGGTGTGGTGTCAGCAGCCCCCACTCCCCTAGCAAAATGTCATGTGCTAATCTAACTCAGGCAATAAAATGCATTGCCCACCCACCCGGAATAAGAGACGAGGCAGTAATGTGGGGTTGAAACTGGGCCACACTTTATTAAACACAACTTTCAACGACAACAACCATAACAGGAGAGGGCCTGGCTTCAGTGTTCATGGTTGGAACCCCGGGGTCGTTACAGGCCCCTCCAACCAGGCAGCATGGGGCGAGTTTGACCCCTGGGTGGCGCGGTCGAACGACAACGCCACTCAGGCCGGCCTGATATTAGCTCTCCCTGCGTCTTATAGCTTAAGGCTGGGTTATCCCCTGCGCAGGGAGGCGTCCAGCTTTACCCCCACCCGGCCCTGTGACCTCTCGATCGGCAGGACCTAGGCTATCGGGTATCTGGAGACAGATGTTTAAGCTACTCACCGCTGCCTGAAACCGCTTCTGCCGCCAGTGTGACCGAATTCCGGGGACTACCCTACAGCCCAGGTACCAGTGTGGGATAGGCGAAAAATCCCCGCTCTCTGAGGCCAATTTAGAGTGCGGGTCAAAAATTCCTATCCGGCCCCCGCAGGCGACCAGTAGATCTCACACTGGTCCTATAAAGGGTGGGCGGGCGGGGAACGCTTGACGAAACAGGATGTGGGAGGGGGTTGGAGCCGGCCCTTTAACGGGGCGCTCCACCCCCTCCCTGCTGGATGCTCTAGGCGTCCTGCCTGTCTCTCCATCCGGGGAGGCAGGCAAGTACGCCCCGCGGACGGAGTCCCGTCCACGGAGCGGCAATTGCCCACCCACCCGGAATAAGAGACGAGGCAGTAATGTGGGGTTGAAACTGGGCCACACTTTATTAAACACAACTTTCAACGACAACAACCATAACAGGAGAGGGCCTGGCTTCAGCGTTCATGGTTGGAACCCCGGGGTCGTTACAGGCCCCTCCAACCAGGCAGCATGGGGCGAGTTTGACCCCTGGGTGGCGCGGTCGAACGACAACGCCACTCAGGCCGGCCTGATATTAGCTCTCCCTGCGTCTTATAGCTTAAGGCTGGCTTATCCCCTGCGCAGGGAGGCGTCCAGCTTTACCCCCACCCGGCCCTGTGACCTCTCGATCGGCAGGACCTAGGCTATCGGGTATCTGGAGACAGATGTTTAAGCTACTCACCGCTGCCTGAAACCGCTTCCGCCGCCAAGGCCGCGGGCCTAGCCGTGCTATGGCCCCGGTCCCCCCACCCGGCCAGCTCCTCAGCCAGGCCCTCCCGTAAATCCCGCAAAAACAGTTCCGTACGCACGTCAGACAGGTGCACCCCGTCAGGCCTGTAGAGCTCGCCCCTGCCGACGTGGAAATCCGAGTGGCCCACCACCGCCCCAAAGTCCCGGCGCACCGCCCGGCAGACCTCTTTATTCACCCCCCGCCGCGAGCGGTTCAACTTGCTCGGGTCGCAGTCGGCCGCCCAACGCTGGCGGGGTATCATATTTGACCAAACCACGCGGCAGGCCGGATACCTGGACTTCCAAATGCCGAAGTCCCGCAAAATCTCCAGTACCAAAGACTTGCCGGTTTGTTTGGTCAAATCGTTGCCCCCCAGGTGGACAACCAACATGTCCGGGCCTGCCGGCAGCGCGGCTGAAGCCGTCCCCCAGGAATTCCCTCCATCGCATCCCCGCTTCCCCCACCATTCCACGGTGGCCTGATAGCCCAGCCCCAGGTTGGGTCCCCAGCCAGACCTGCGAGCATACCGTTCGGCCCAGTACACGTAACTGTGGCCGATGAACACCACTCTGGCGCGGGAATTGCGAGGAAGCAGTCCTGGGAAGACACAAAAAAGAGGTTAGAGCGCCGGCAGCGGGCGCACGTACCGCCGGTAACAATTGGAGGACCATCTGCCCAGCCGGCGGATGTCGCTCTGCCCGTACCCCAACGCCGCGGCCGTGGATGCCGCGCCAATACGAAAGGAGTGCGTGCCAAAACGCAAGGATCCCAAACCGAGGTCCCTCAAGATCTTACCAGAGAGCTGCCCAAATTGAAATTTGGTCAAAGGCCTACCATCTTTATGTTGGAAGAGGTAACCCTCGGTAGGTCCTCTCATGGCCATGTAGGCCTGCAGGGCTCTGACAGGGCAGATAAGCTCCTGCGAGCAAGTACCTAAGCTAATGAGCGTTCCCCTGCCCTTCTGGTCCGTCTTGGATCGCCGCAGGCGAATGGTGAGCCGGCAGGGCTCGAGGGCAACATCTGATGCGAGGAGGGCAGCAAACGAGCGGTCCCGCTTTCCCGCCGCTACAAGCTCACCAACCCTCAAAGCGCCAAAGAAGGCCAGGAGGGACGCCGCCTTCAGGAGGGCCGCCTCGAAGGCGTCGTGGCAGACCGTGTGCCACCTGGCGCACATCGCCCCCAGGATTTGGGGGGTAACCGGGGAACGGGGGTCCGGTGTCTTCCCCCTCTCTCTGCTCCACCCCGCTACCATACCCCGTATTCTAAAGTCACCTGTGGGGTCCCCATGACCCCGCAGCTTAGAATGGAATGCCAGGGCCGCCAGCTTTCCCTGCATGGAGCTCGGGGCCAGGCCTTTCCTATGGAGGTGTACGAGGAAGATACGCAGGTGGTCTACGGGTAGCGGCCAAATCCGGCCCAGCCCTTGAGCGGCACGGAATGCTTCGAATTCTTTCATCATGGCCGCGTATCCCCTGCGTGTCTTGGGGGCAACTGAGAGGCAAAGCGCCCAGTCAGCTTCGTGTCGCCAACCCTCCATACCTCCGTCGGGATCTCCACTGGAAGCGCCGCCGCTCCTGGGGCGAGAGCCCGGAAACGCTCGGCCTGTCGGCGGGATAATGCGTCAGCTATGTTGTTCTCCACCCCGGGCACGTGGCGAGCGCTGGCCACGATATTATATTGTAGGGCCCTGAGCGTAAAGGCCCTGACCAGGCACATTACCCTGGGCGAGCGCGATGTAAGGCTGTTAATGACATGGACCACCGCCAGGTGTCGCACCAGAAGCGGACAACCGAGTTGGCCCAGTCCCTCGACCAGATATACAACGCGGCCCAGATGGGGAAGAGCTCGAGGAATGTCAGGTCGCGCGTGATGCCGGCCTCGTGCCAGGCCGTGGGCCAAGTGCCGCTGCCCCATTGCCCCTTCCAGAATATGCCGAACCCGGTGCCTCCCGCGGCATCGGTCTGCACCTGAAACTGGGCCCCCAAATGGAGCTCGTCCCTCCAGAAGGACACGCCATTGAATCCGTCCAGGAAGGTGTGCCAAACCGCCAAATCTTCCCGCATGTCCGCTGTGACCCTGGTCCTGTGCTCAGGCCTACGCAGCCCTGACATGGCCGCACAGAGGCGGCGGAGAAAGCTCGCCCTGGTGCCACCACCTTACACGCGGGTTAAGGTGGCCCACCAACTCCTGCAGCTCCCTGAGCGTGATTTTCGTCCGCGCTTGGGCCTCCCTAACTCTGTTGCGGAGGGACACCAGTTTGTCCTCAGGGAGGCGGCACGCCTGCGCCACGGTATCGATCTCGATCCCTAGGAAGGTGAGCACTGTCCGTGGGCCCTCAGTCTTCTCCTCGGCCAGTGGCAGGCCCAACTGCCCGGCCAATGCCCTAAAGCCATCCAGTAGGAGTTGACACCTGCCTGACCCGGGGGGGCCACAGAACAGGTAGTCGTCTAAGTAATGGGCCGTGCTCGACCAACCCGTAACATGGCGTAGGCGCCACTCCACAAAAGTGCTGAACTTCTCGAAAACCGCACAAGACACCGAGCATCCAAAGGGCAGGGCGCGGTCCATGAAGTATTGGTCCTGGAATTTGAAACCCAAAAGTTCAAAGTCCGCGGAGTGGACAGGGAGGAGGCGGAAGGCCGACTTGATGTCGCACTTGGCCAGCTCCGCAGCCACCCCGCAAGAGCGCACCATGCGGACCGCGGCATCGAACGACGTATAACGGACCGCGCACAGCTCGTGGGGGATGCCCTCGTTCAGTGAGGCGCTGCTGGGGTGCGAGAGGTGGTGTATGAGCCGCAGCTCGCCTGGGGCTTTCTTGGGGACCAGTCCCAATGGGGACACTCTCAAATTGGGCACCGGGGGGTGAGGGAAAGGGCCGAGGACCCGGCCCTCCCGCACCTCCTTAAAGATCTTGTCTGCCGCCACCTCCTCCGCGCCCCGCAGGGACCTGAGGTTGTGGGCCGAGAAGGGCAACCTGGGGCCCTGAAATGGGATACGGAAACCAAACTCAAAACCTGCAACTAGAAACTCTGCCGCTTCCCTGTCAGGGTATTCGGCGGCCCACCGCCTCAGCACTTCAAGCTTGATTGGGCTGGGGCCCTTTCGGAGGGGCTCCATCACCAGGTCCTGACTTCCGGTTGCCCCCTGGGTCCCGCCCCCTCCCCTGTTGTGGGCGGGCCCTACCACAGTTGATCGAAGGGTGTTGCCCCCCGCAGACGGAGCACTCGTGCTTAAAACGGCACGGCTTCCGGTTACACGCCCCCTGACCATTATAGTCCCAACAGACCAGCCGGACTTGAACCGACTGGCCCACTGGGGCGCGGGCAGCAGGATTTTGGGACCCCCTACGTATGAGGTGACCACTGTCGTAACGCTCCCCCAATGTTGGACGGACTGGGGTCATAAACTGCAGCCAAACCGGGGGCAGTGGCTCGTCCCACTGCAGGTAGGGCTCCAAGGCCGCCCTACGACGAAATTCCTCGTCGTATTGCAGCCAGGTATGACCCGGGAAGTCCACAAAGGCGTGGTAGATAAGGTCCAAGTATTTAAGCATGGACTGCGCCCGCCAGGGATGGGCCTGCAAAGTTAAGGACATATAAATGAGGTAGGCCGGAAGCCATGCCGCCCAAGAGCGCTCCGGCTTCTTGCGCAGCCTCCGATCCCTATCCTGCGGGTCCTCCTTCTCCAGCTCCTTGGTATCCAGGTCACGGTTTAACAGACTAAAAATGTCGATGAATTCCCCCCTCCAAATTTTCTCTTTCGTGGCCTGGGGGAGGTGGTGCCCGAACGGCGAGGCGTAGTCCCCATAAGGGAGCGCTCCCGTGGAAACCCCCGCGTAGCTCGGAGCCGCACCAAGGTACGGCCATGCTGAAGCACCTGCGGGCAGCTGACCGGGCGCCAGCCAAGCGGGAAGCTGCCCGAGGGGCCAGCCGAGTGGAGCGGTGGCCGGAGAGCGCGGTGACGCGCCCCCCAACCCCGGGGGCCCGGGCTGCCAGGCCGTCGCGGGGACGGCCGCCCCGTGAGCCGCCCCCGGCGAAGGCAGCACAGAGCCGCTCCAGGCTAACCCCGTGCCCGGTGTTGCCGGTCCGGGGCGGGTTGCTTGCGCCGGCCAGCCCGCCGGGGGAGGCAACCCAGGGGCAGCCGGGGCCACCGGCCACAGCCACGCGGCTGTGGGCTCTAGTTCCGGTGCGCCAGCCAACTCACTTGTGGTGGGTATCTCCGCTGCCGCTGGTTCAGCGCCGTCATCCTCCCTTCCACCCGTTACCTCCGGGCCAGTGGGCGTCGGCGGCAGGCCGCGCGGTGTTGCTCTCTGCCGCCGGGCGGGCGGGGTCGGGCGGCCTGGCTCCTTGGCCACTCTGGCAGTGGATTGCATCTGCTCCAGAGCTGCGAAGCGAGCAGAAAAATTCTGTGCCATCTCCCGCAGCTGGGCTCGCTTTCGGGCCTTGGAAGGCCGGGTTCCCACCCTAGGCCGCCTCTCCTGCGGACCCTCCGAAGCCTGCACTCCCTTGGCTGTCTCCAGAGCCACCAAGCGCGACTCCAGCTCCAGCCATATGGGCCAGTCCTCCTCATCTGAGGAGGATTCCGAGAGCTGGGGCGCGGGACACGGCTTCTTTGCAGGCTGCTTGCCCCTGCTCCTCCCTTTCCCCTTCCCAGGGGCCATCTTAGAATCGGCTAGGGGCCCTGACAAACCGCTGGGGCAAGGCCCGCACCCCCGGCCTACTCTCCTGCCTGCGGGCCCCAGCTGGTTCCCACCCCCCAGGAGTGTATGCGTGCGCGTGGGGGGTCTACCTTTCAACTAACCCCGGCCTTAATACCCTCTGCCCTGGTAGCAGTGGGAGGAGGTCCTGGGGAGGCCTAATAGCCGTCTTCCTTCAGGCCACTCCGGGCCTAGGCCGAATAGCCTGTGGGCAGGCCGGGTGGCTGCCCAGCTATGCTGCTGGCCCACCACCTGCAAGGCCGCGGCCTCCCGCCAGTCCGGTACCCCCCCGCAGGCCAGGCGCACCCCCGACGCCACGGGAAGGGCCCCCCGCCCGGAGAGGGAAGGCCGAAGGGTTGGGGCGGGCTGGGGTATGTGGGAAGCCTCGGGCCGCCCCGCTCACACGGGGGGAGGGCCGTTGCCGCTCCCCCAGGTCCTGCTCCGGCGTCCCTCGGCGTCTGGCTGCCTCGCCTCGAGCCACTCGGCACTGGAGGCCACCCGCCCAGAACGCGGCCGCGCTGCCCGGCCTGCCCCGGCCGGCGGCCGCCGAGGATGCAGCCGCGCCGCCCGGCCTGGCCCCGACGCGCGGCCTCGAGCAGCTGTTCGGGCGGCGCTGTGGGGCGCCGCAGCCGCGGGTCCGCCGCCGCCGGGCACACAGGGTCGGGCGTCCGCGCTGGCCAGAAGAGAAGGCCGAGCGCGGGGCTCTCTTCTGTTGCGGGCCGATCCCACGGCCCGAAATGGCGCCCGCCACGTGGTGCGGCGCAAGGAGCGATCGGCAGGTCCTCTCCTGCCGAACGCTTGACGAAACAGGATGTGGGAGGGGGTTGGAGCCGGCCCTTTAACGGGGCGCTCCACCCCCTCCCTGCTGGACGCTCTAGGCGTCCTGCCTGTCTCTCCATCCGGGGAGGCAGGCAAGTACGCCCCGCGGACGGAGTCCCGTCCACGGAGCGGCAATTGTGTTGGCTCTACTGGTAAGGCCACATCCCTATGCAAGACTTTGGTGGTACCCACACATGTGCTAAAACTGGAGGGAGAGTCCCTGCTCATGGTAGTAAACTTCCCTGAATGCATAACTCTTCTAAAGTAATGTCTACGCAGGTGTGGGTCCACAGAGGGGCAAACCTCCAGGCAGGGTTGCTACTCAGTGGAAGTTTTGTTAGGCCCTTTCAGTTGAATGCATTTACAGGTCCCCTTCGGACCTTAGCTAACCCTGTAAACAGAACCAGAAAAGATATTGAGAAAGGGGCCTGTGTTATAATGACCGGATGGGGGGAACAGTTTCTATATCTACAAGAGTTCATTAGACGAGAAAGCTGGAGCAGGAACAGCTTTGAATACAAGCCACACCTGCAGAAATTTCCTCTTGCACACCACAGGAACCTGAACAAGATGGCTGCCTCTGCATGTCCCTGTCTTCTTTCCCAGCCCAGCCTTTGTAGAGCAATCTGAATGTCAACAGGAAGGTCGAGGTCCGCCTTCATGCAGAGTTGGGGTGTCACTGTCTACCGTGTAGTCCAATTAGTAAATAAGAAGGAGATCCCAATACTATTCTGCGGCTATCTTACGATCCACTGGCCAGGATCCAATATAGTTGCTCCCCTAGCGGAAACAGTTCCAACAGTGAAGTGAAATTAGAATTAAATGCTCCTCTCTCCCATGCAGCCCCAAAACGTGCTCTGGAGAAGCAGGAAACCTGCTGAAGACAGCAGAATTAGGCAGCGCCGAGAGCTACAAGGGAGAAAAAGTTCTCTCACATTAGCAACTTGTAGCATAAAATAAATTCTGTCCAAGAGGTATGGCTGAAGAGAAAGAGGGGCACCCACCTAATGGCTATATATGGATTTGTTTTATTTGGCAACCTGCAGTATGAAATTTTTGTTAGGGAACATACCATTTTAGTTCCAGAGGATATTGTTTATATTTAAATTTCTAGCAAAAGGGAAATAATTCCTATTCATACCTTCTTATTTCGGCTTCAGATTCATTCTCATATAAGGTATTAAATAGAAGCAAATTTCATGAAAAAGAAAATAATAGCCAACATTTCAAAAAATTTCATTAAATCTCCTTTTATAAGGCAAGGAAAGAATGCCTTTCATTTAGTTGTAAAATCAGCGTTTCACGAGTGTGGTGAATCCTCAGCACAACAAATAAATCGTGTTTGATCCTTACTCATCAGTGGGAGATCTGAAATGGAAATTTCTGAGTTCTGGTCTTAAAATATATGTTTCAGAAGATGAGTTCCTGTGTTTGAAATTAAGCAGCAGCAGCAGCAGCAACAGCAGCAACAACAGCAGCAACCAGATCAAGTCATGAATATAGTTGAAATTAATTTTGTTTTCTGTCTTCAGATTATCTTTGTGTGTGTTTTTGATTATTGGTTTGGCACCAAAGCATTTTGTTTTTGACATTGTTAGAAATGCTATTTGCAAGCAATAGCATATCTACAGGAATGAGGTCCAAAAATTATCCACATGGTGCCTAGAAAACAACTTGCATCTAAATATTACCAAGACAAAGGAGATGGTGCTGGACTTCCAGAGGAAGAGAGAGGAACCAGCCCCATTGTACATCCAGGGGGGCTGTGTGGGGAGAGTTTCTTCCTTTTAATTTCTGGGAGTTTACCTCAGTGAAGACCTCTCCTGGGGAAGCAATACAACCAAAGTAGTCAGGAAGGCCCAGCAGAGACTGCATTTCCTCAGGGTCTTGCGTAAGAACAAAGTGAAGCAACAACTGATGATCTCTTTTTACCAGTCCACAATTCATCCTCACATATTGCATTACCGTTTGGTATGCTGGATTGACAGCTGCTGGACAGGAAAACACTACAGAGGGTGGTAAGCACAGCTCAGTATATCACGGGCTGTCCCCTGAGTGCACTGGATGACATCGCTAGGGATCGTTCCCTCAGGAGGGTTGGAAAAATTCTTAAGGATGACTCACACCCTGGTCAGCACCTCTTTACCTTGTTACCATCAGGCAGAAGATATTGTAGTATAGCCTGCCATACTAACAGACTGAAGAACAGTTTTTATCCATGGGCTGTCAGACTGCTGAATGGGAAATAATCCCAGGACAAGTATAGAAGAACTTACCTGTGGGCTGGCACATTCTGTGTCAAGTACACAGGGTGCAATAAGACTGAGTGGTTGCCAGTGGGATGGGGGGTGGGATGGTGGTGGGGTGGGCAAGGGAGACTCAGCCAATTTCATTGTGCACACGTTGTCCATTGACAATAAATATTATTATTATTATTATTATTATTATTATTATTATTATTATTATTATTATTATTATTATTATTATTATTATTATTCCTGCAAGAAAAAAATCTTGTGGCGTAGTGGTTAAACAGCTGTACTACACCTAGAAATGGGCCTTTTGGCACAGCAGTTAAATGGCTGTACTGTAGCTAGAACTATATCTACCAGGAAAAAGGACCTAAGTACTCAAGTGTTAGTTTTGTCGTAAGCCTCATAATGCAGTGGTTAAACTATGGTATTAGTTTCTCACTATGACCTGGGGTTCAATCCCAGCTAGCTGGCTCAAGGTTCATTCAGCCTTCCAGCCTTCCAAGATTGGTAGAAAGAGTGTCCAGCTCACTGGAGGGAGCAATGTGCAGCCTGCATAATTGCTTCTAATCCGCCCAGAGGATTAAGCACTATGGGGCGGCATATAAAACAGCATGCTTTTCTTTTTGCTTTGCTTTAAGTAACACCAGCTCTTACTGCAGGAGGGCGTGTGCAATTGCTATCATGTAAAATTTGATACGGTTAAAGAAACAACTCATGTTAATTTGAACCAGAAGTCTGTAAGAAATTGGGGGGGGGGGGTTGTGGGATTCCTTGCGAAGCATCATAAACCCTTTAAAATATCAAGAAGGAGTTATGCATGGGTTCTAGTTACCATGGCTTTAAAAAAAACTTCACAAAGTTTCCCATACATGTCACTGAATGAAAAATGCATACTAAAGGACTATTTTCAATGTGAGCAAATTGTCCCACAATATAATTAAATTGCGTGTGAAACTTCCTCAGTGGAAGAGACCATCAAAGTGATAGCAATGCATGGCGCAGGGTTCCAACAGATGTCTGCATGTATTTATGCGTGTGGGTATGCGGCTATGTGTGTGCGATGTTTTTCCCCCACCGATAAATATCTGCTCAGAAAAGGTTGCAACTGGTAAGTGAAAATCAGAACCAGAGCTAATAGAGTATTTGCCAACAAATCCCAGATCATTAACTATTGTTTACTTTCTCCTCATGTTCAGACATCATACAAGAGTGATGGAAGATATAGTCATTAATTTGGGAGCTATTTCAAGATGTTCCCATAAACACTGAATCAGGATCCTGGCAAATTGCCTCGCAAGCATTTACTGCCAAAACTCATTTGCTTTTATTTTATTTTTCTTTCTCTCTCTCTCTCCCCCTCCCCCTTTTGGAGTAGTGATATACAATGGCTGGTGTTATTTCTGCTTTTTTAATCCCTCCAGTTGAACTAATGCAGAAGGATCACAAAGGAATTCCTGGTTCAACTTTTCAGCCTTTTTCCATTTAGAGCTGTATCTCCACAGAGAGAGAGAGAGAGAGAGAGAGAGAGAGAGAGAGAGAGAGAGAGAGAGAGAGAGAGAGAGAGAGGGAGAGAGCACTTTCTGAAATATTCCTCATAAAACATTAACCAATTTGTTCCTGACTTCTATCACAATGACAACAGAGGCTAAAATAGAAAAAAGTTGTGATTCACTTTACTCTTTTGCAGCCCTATTAATATGATGGGAGGATGTCAGAATGAATACGAGTCTTCATATAAGCAGTTATTCCCTTTTTTTTTGTCCAAGGGTTTATTTTTGTTTGTTTTTTTAATTTTAAGGAAATCTGGAAGTCGAGTCATGGCAGCTGGACTTCTTTTCTTATAAGATCGAAATGTTTCGCTATTCATCCAAGCAGCTTTGACTGACAAAGCTGCTTGGATGAGTAGCGAAATGTTTCGGTCTCACAAGAAAAGAAGTCCAGTTGCCATAAATTGACTTCCGGATAACCTTACCTGGATGACTGAGAATCTTCACAGACAACTTGAAGTAAAGCGGGGGAAAGCAACGGATATTTAGAAAGAAGGAGTTATACGGAACAATGCTTTTAGGAATGACCATGCATGGCCATTTCCGCACAGATCTTCTCCACAAAGATAGGAGTAGATGCTGATAAAAATCCAGTTACTTACTTTAGTACGTTGCATTAGAGTTAGGCCCATTGAATAAATGGGGATTTGGTGAGCCAACTCCTCCTCCAGTTCCATCAATTCAAATGGGCCTCCTCTAATGGCAACTTCCTTTTCCCTAGTAAACTTGCGGTTTCAGTAGACACATTTAAGTCATTGGAACCTTTGGAGGAATTGACTCTCAATTAGTAACCATTGATTCAGTGGGCCTGGTGTTTCAATGCCACTGACTGTATGCTAAGCAACTGGCTTTGGACCAATGACATGCATCAGTTTACCTCAGGGTTCTTTTGCTTCTCATTGGTCTACAGCTGTGTCATGAATAATACTTGAAAGGACAAGATGGGGAGGTAAGTCATGGAGAAGGATGCCAGCCAGGGTAAGGGAGAGTCAAGATGAGAGAGAGACAGTGGGGGCAAAGGACAGGGCACAGAAATAATACCAGCTCTTACGGCAGGAGTGTGTGTACTAATGGCTATTATGTAAAATTTGATACAGTTAAAGAAACAACTCAAGTTAATTTGAACCAGAAGTCTGTAAGAAATTGAAGTGTGTGGGAGATTCCTTGTGAAGCATCACAAACCCTTTGAAATATCAAGAAGGAGTTATGCACGGGCTCTAGTTGCCATGGCGTTGAAAACCTCCACAAATTTTCTCATACAGTTTATTGAATGAAAAAAGGTATACTAAAGGGCCATTTTCAATGTGAGCAAATTGTCCCACAATATAATTTCATTGTGTGTGAAACTTCCTCAGTGGAAGAGGCCATCAAAGTGATATCAATGCATGGCACAGGGTTCTTATTTCTTTCTCGAATGGTAGAATAAAACAAGGAACGAGAAAGAGAGGCAAGATAAGGGAGGTAAGCAATTGGGGGGCAAGGACCACAGCTTTTTCAAAGTTAATATTTCTGACTATCACTGTCTCTTGCTTGGACCTACGTACTTCATCAGGCTGTGAGTTTAAGGTGGGAAAGAGGAGGTCAGTGTCTGCCACCTGGAATTCACTGGTGGAAAGCCGAGGTAGACATGTAGCTAAGAAACATTACTGAGTGACATTTAGCCAGAGAGAGAGAGAGAGAATGTGTGTGAGAGAGCAAATGTTCCCAGTTCCATTTAAATATCATGAACAAACATGTTTCCAGAATAAAGGAGCCAAGCCATAGAAAAGCTGCTAAGGAGCAATTCAAAGCAATGGAAAATACAAGCATATCATTAAGAAACCTCTTGTTGTTTACTTTTAATCTCTTTCCTTCTAGTTCAGCATGAAACTGCATCTCTGAAGGTGGGTCTGAATGATTCCATTCATGTTGGGACAAGGGCAGCGAAAGCCAGACTTCCTACTTCTACAGAGGAAATCTCTAATCCTTTGTTTCCACACAAGACCTGTTTGGCAGATGAGTGTTGTAGTGGACGGTAGGAACCTTGTTTTAGAATTTCTGGGAATCATCTGAGAAAGCTTAAAAGATTAGTGTCTACTACAAAACAGAACCATAAGAGGTGTCAGCTTCCATGTTACTTAGAGTAGGACCCCTATATCCACTAATTCAGTTATCCACGGTTTGCAGAAAAAATTAATTAAATCATTCAGCAGCTGCAAAGCAAGCTACTGCCACAAACTGCTCTCATAAAACAGCAGTGTAAAGCAAGCTACAGTCTCAAAACTGCAGCCAGAAAGCAAGCTACTGTCACGAAACAGCAGGGTTTTTTTTGGGGGGGGTTCCCTTTTATCCATGGATTTCATTATCCACAGGTAGGCCTAGAACCAATCCCCAGCGGATACCGGGGTCCTACTGCACTTTAGTTACATGGAGTCAAGTCAGAAATGACTTCCAGAAACCATTAGAGGGCTTTCAAGGTAAGTGAGATATATAAGGGATGGTTTTACCAGTTGCATTCCTTCAATGAGTTTTCATGGTCAAGTGGGGATTTGAACCCCCAATCTCCATAGTCCTAGTCCATAACTCTATCCACTACACCAAGGGTCCTAAACCTTGGCCTGTGGACTGGTCCTCTGGTCTGTTAGGAACTGGCCGGCACAGCCAGCAATGCTTTTTGTAAGGTACACACCCAAGTGGTTGCACACACTCCTCTCCCCTTCCACATGGGGCTTTTCTAAATTGCAACTGTTGTTATCCAGTCCAAGCAGCGACAAAACCTGGAACAAAAAACGTTGGAGAGCACCGCACTGCACCACCCTGGATACCTTTCATGAGTTACATTTGGCAGCCGATGGTTGTTTGGTTTATTGTAATGGCATTTTTTGCCGGAGAGAAGGAAGGAGGACTTTGCAAAATTCCTATTTGCAGTGGCAAATTAAGCTGGTTGGTTGACAATTCAAGACACCTTGATGTTCATAGTGGAAATGTCATTTGTTTCTGTGCCTTATGTAGTAAAATGTCTTAGGCCAGCCGTAATGACAAAAAAAAGCCTATTCCCCAAAACTCTATGGTTTACAACCAAGATCTCTAATTGGCACTGTCCCCCCTTGTAAAGAAATTCAGGGCACAAATCATTCCCCCTTCACTGAAGACATGGGTGACTCCAAACACCCTTTTTAATTTTAACTTCTGCACAAGTAAATTTAAGAAGTGAGCTCCACTGTTTGAACCCCTACAAGAAGATAAATAAAAACAAAACCTATTTGTCTAGAATGTGTGACCCCATGTCCATGGAGTTTTCTTGCAGTAATACTGGAGTGGCTTGTCAGGTTCTACCCCAGGTGTCTACAGCACCTGGTATTTGCTGGTGGTCTCCCATCCAAGTACTAACCAGGGCCGATCCTGCTTAGCTTGCCAAATCAGGTGAGATCGAATGTGCCTAGAATAGAACTCATTAAACACAATGCGCAGACTCTTGTTGAATTTGTGCATCCTCACTTCTGCTTCTCAGTATCATGGCTCACTGAAAAGCGTCTTGGGATATTTTTCCTCTGATATGTTAACAATGGCTGAGACAAATCTACAAGAGGCAAACCATTTCCCCTCCCAGGCCTTTTTTGTGTGATTAAAAAATAAAACAAAACTCAACACAGGACCTTTATGCCCTCCTACCCCCAACCTTGGGCACCTCCCTTATGAGGAAAGGCTACAACATCTTTAGTTTAGAAAAAAGGCGCCTGAGGGGAAGGATATAATTGAGAAGTACAAAATAATGCAGGGCATGAGTAAAGTGGATAGTGGGATGTTATTTTCCCTCTCACAAAATACTAGAAGTAGGGGACATCCACTCAAATTGAGGGTTGGGACAGTGAGAATATACAAAAGAAAGTACTTCTTTATCTAGCACATTGTTAGTCTGTGGAACTCCCTGCCACAGGAGGTGGTGATGGCATTTGACCTGGATGCCTTCAAAAGGGGATTGGGCAGATTCCTGGAGGAAAAGTCCATTACAGGTTACAAACCATGATGGAGATATGTCATCTCCAGGCTTAAAACCAGGGTACTTCAAGGGCCAGATGCAGGGGAGTGGTATCAGGAGATAGGTCTCCAGTTTTCTCATGTGCTCCCAGAGGTGGGGCCACTGTGAGATACAAGAAGCTGGACTAGATGGGGCCTTGGCCTGATCCAGCATGGCTCTTCTTATGTTCTTATGAATAAGTCAATTTTGAGAACCCAATTAAACTATTCTATTTCCTCTTGGTGTTAGATAATTGCAGAGAAAAACATGTGTTGGTGTTCCTTTGGAGTTTCTCACCTCTTTGTGTGGCTTTATGCTCTGACCACCAAACTGAGGCACCGAGTATGAGGCCAATTCTCTTGGACTTCCTTTCAGGGAAATCAGATAAGAAGCAACCAAATATCTCAATTAAAGAAGTAACCGAGATAGTATTTATATGCTGGGCTGAGCTAGTTGTTGATTATTTATTATATAGTCCCAGACCCATTGTACTATGGCAGAATGGTTTCCTGCCTGTTTCTTAGCAGTAATTAATTCCCAGGCAAAAATCAGATAGCAGGACTAGGAATGACGTTTTTATTCATGCTACACCTGTGATGTTTTGCAGATGGTGAAGGCATCAGCATTTTATAATCATTTTTGTCTAAAATTGCAGATGTTGTAACATAGGCAAACCACTGAAAATGATTTTTTGGGAAAGATATGACAAAGCAAAAGGTTGGTTTAACTGGAATTCCTCAAGATATTCAGTCAATCAAAGAGGCTGGTTTGGGTAATTTGAGTTAAGTAAGGAAAATAATTACTTTCTATCCACTGCATAGATTGTGCTAAATGGCATTGACTGTCATTTAATTCTTAATAAAGAGATAAATATAACCCATCTATTTTTATTAATTTCTTCAACAGCACATTTATTAGTTTCGCAACTCGATGATTTTTTTCCAACCACACATTTTGCTTCCTACTGTAACCTTAAAAAAACAAAGTGTGTATAACTGTGTATATGGTAATACTTTGTTCTAAGAGTGTTTTGCAAGACAAGCAAACATTTCTTCTAAATGTTGCCTAGCTCAACAAGCAGTGTCTTGATATACAAGCACTGGAGCAGGTCACATGATCACAAGTGAGCCAGTGGTATATCTCTCTCCCTCCCTCCTCCTGTTGGATTGTGGGTGATTGTGTGGAATGTTTCCTCTTAGGCAGACTCTAAAGCAGAAGGAAGATAGAGGAATAGGGGTCTTTCTTACTCTAGCCAAGAATGTGCAGGTTAGGGTTTTATTTTGCTTTATATTTATATTTAATTTGTTTTCAATATTCTTTATTATTTTTTCAAATAATTTCTATTATTTATTTATTTATTTATTTATTATTAAATTTATATCCCGCCCATCTTCCCAGGGGGAACTCTGGGCGGCTAACATGGTTGAGCAAGTCAACAAAGGTACAACACAATACAAAAACGAGTAGGACAATAGACTAGCACTTACATAAAGATTAAAAGGAAAACTGCAGCAGGGAGCACCCTTGAACAAACCTTACTGCTGCTATAACAGAGCCCCGTGTGGGGGCGATGGCGGCAAAAATAAAAAAATAAAAAAATGGGAGATTAACTAAACTAAACTAAACTAGTCATGGGGCAGCTAGTCAAGTGTGTATAGGGCTACAAATTGCACTTTATTATTGTCACATTAAAAATACAGAGTAAAATCCAGTTGTTAGTCCCAAGCAGAGCAGATTCCACAGCCGGGTACCATGGTGTGGACATGAACTTCTAGCCAACTTCTTTTGTGAGTTTTGGCATTCTGTGTGTACAGTATGTGGTCTACGGGCCCCAGAATGAATCATCTGAGTTTCCATAGAATCATAGAGTTGGAAGAGAACTCAAACGCTATCCAGTCCAACCCCCTGACATGTAGGAACCCCCATCAAAGTACTCCCAACATATGACCACCCAGCCTTTGCTTTAAAAACTCCAAAGAAAGAGACTCCACCAACCTCAGTGGCAGCATATTCCACTGCTGAACAGCTCTAACCATCATGAAGTTTTTCCTAATGTTTAAATGGAATCTCTTTTCCTGTAGTTTGAAACCATTGTCCCAAGTCCTAGTCTTTGAAGCCATGGAAAACAAACCTGTCCCTCTGCAATGACATCCTTTCAAATATTTAAACAATGGCTATCATATCCCCTCTCAGTTTTCTTTTTGTAAGGCTAAACATTCCCAGCTTCCTAAGCTGGTCCTCATAAGACATTTCTTCCAGGCCTTTAGCCATCCTGGTCACCCTCCTCTGGACCAATTCCAGGTGGTCAACATCCTTTTTTAATTGAGATGGGCAGAACTGTGCACAGTACTCCAGGTGAGGTCTGACCAGAGCAGAATAGAGTGGTACTATCACTTCACATGATATAGACCAGAGGTCCTCAAAGTTTTCAAACAGTGGGCCTGTCCACCACCCCAGACACCACTGGGGGCTGGACCACAGCCCCCCCCAAAGGCTGACATGGAAAAAAGAGGGGGGGAGGGGCAGAGCCCCCCCATGATCACCCCTTGATTAGTGTGTCTCCAGGGCCCCAGCAATGCCTCCTGCTCCGGATTGCCGCCCTGAGGTGCCACCACTGGGATCCCTCTGCTGTGCCTCTTCCTCCTCCTCCTACAATGGCAGAGGCCAGAGTGGCTCTCCTTCCTTCCTTCCTTCCTTCCTTCCTTCCTTCCTTCCTTCCTTCCTTCCTTCCTTCCTTCCTTCCTTCCTTCCTTGCGTTGGGAAGGAGGCGGCAGCCCAGGCAAACTCAGGCCCCTCATCACCTTTTCGGCAGCCACTCATGATGAGGAGCAGCAGCCGTGGCAAGGCAGCAAGGCCATCATGCTCTTACTGCACCCTCCTCGGCCGGCCGCACTTGGTGTGCTGCAAGTGAGAGAGGGAGGGAGCAAGGGCTGGGAAGGAGGGAGGGGAGTCAGGAAGGCCTGCCCAAAGCATTCTCTGTTGAAACCCATTCCATTAGCTTTGGCCTAGTGCTCTAATCTGTTAAGGTCATTTTGGATTTTCAACCTATCCTAGGGAATAAGCAACCCCTCCCAATTTGGCATCATCTGTAAATTTAATCAGCATATTCTCTTTTCCTTCATCCAAGTAATTAACAAAGATACTGAATAGCACTGGACCCAGAACAGAACCCTAGTTGCATAAAGTTTTAAACTACTGGTGTGATAGATATTGGACTTTAGTTCATTTCCAGATCTTTCAATTAAGTGATTCATGGCACTAGGCTTCTTATTCACCAGTGCATCTCAAGACTTGGCTAATGGCTATATAGAAAGTCTTTCCCTGGCTATTAATCATTTTTTCTTGATTCGCTGATCTCTAATCTGCCCTTTTTCTTTTAGCCATTCCTCTGGGTTTTTTTTAGTGATTTTATGACTTTATTGTTGATTTAGTAATGTTCATTTTGTTTATTAGCTGTATTTTATATTGTACACTGTTCTTGTTTTGTTTGCTGAATTATTTGTACACCACCCAGAGTGGCCTTGTTGCTAAATGGTGTGTCGCAGTGGTTAAATGCCTGTACTGCAGATAAAACTGTGCTCACGACCTGGGGTTAAATCCCAGGTAGCAGGCTCCAGGTTCACTCAGCCTTCCATCTTTCCAAGGTCGGTAAAATGAGTACCCTGCTTGCTGTAGGGGGCAATGTGTAGCCTGCATACTGTAATTAAAAACTGTAAACTGCCCAGAGAATACTTGAAGTGGTATGGGGCGGTATATAAGCAGAACACGTTGCTAATAAATAAATAAATAAATACTGGACCTTCCGACTTAGTTTTTCAAAGCATAAAACAACACTAGTTTCCCCCACATTGAAACATGGCACTTTGCTTTTTGTATCCAGGCAAGTAGAGATGGGCATGACCAGAAAAAATTACTTTTCGAGTTGTCGTTTGTCGGGACGGGTCCGTTTCGGGTCGTTTCTGTTTGTCGAGGAAATTTTCAAAAAGTTGTCGTTTCCGTTTGTTGTTTGTTGTTTGTCGTTTCCACCGTGATTTAGCGCGATTTGACGTCCCAGGGAGCATGGGGGCGTCCCGCAATCAGGGCCAGCGCTAGGTGGGCAGGCAGGCTGGTAGCCTGGAGGAAGGGGGAGAACCCTTGCAGTCCCTGGATCTGGGACTCTAGCGCTTGGTCCTTTTTTAAGGAGCTCCGAGGTGGCGGGAGAAGCGCGCCTTCCTTCCTGGAGAGACGAAGGGAGGTGGCACCTTTTATTCCCGGAGCACTTCCTGATCCACAGACACATACAGTCCTTCGAGGTGGGGGGTGGGGAGAGTCGGGAGGAAAAACGGGCCTTTTTCTTCCTCTCTACCGCTTCCCACCACGGAACCCACTCTTTCTGCTTCCCACGCTCACCTTCTGTAAATGATCCCCGGCTGGGAGATTAAAAGAGCGATGGGGTTTTTACTTCTTTATTTCAACCCGCCGCTGCTCATTGCCTCCAATCCATTTCAAAATGTGCTCGCAGGAAGCCTCTTGAACTCGGCTGGCACTCATGCCGTGCCGCGCGCGTGTGTCCGCTGCGTGTGCATTTGGCGTCCCTCCTCCGAGTTCCACGCGGGTCTGTGCCTTCGGCGTTGTCCCTCCGCCAAGGGGCGTGTGTGTGTGTGTGTGTGTGTGTGTGTGTGTGTGTGTGTGTGTGTGTGTGTGTGTGTGTGTGTGAGAGAGAGAGAGAGAGAGAGAGAGAGAGAGAGAGATCAAGGCAACATAGTCCGGGCTCTGTGGGATGTAATCGTGGCACCTCTTCACCGCTGCCAGTGCTTACGAGGGGGAAATGTGACCCACAAGCATGTCATCCACCTGCTCCCCCAGCTGTGTAGTCCAGTCGGTGCGGAGCTGAACTGGGACTCTGTATGTGTCTGTGGATCAGGAAGTGTCCCGGGGACCCCTCTTTGCCGCACCGTCCCTCACACCCGCCCCTCCCCCTCCCCTGCATGCAGCCCAGTTTGGGGTCCTTCCTTTTCCAGGTTTCAGAATTCTGGGGGCTGAAGTCCCACAACAGGAACGCTCCCCAACTTCCTGTTGCATGCGCGGTTAGTTACTCCATATACCCAGGGCGGATAGTTCGTCCCTCTGGGCTTGGTTTACGTTTGGAGAGCAAGGCTTCCAAACCGTGGGAGGGGTGGGGGAGACAGATCCTTAACACAGACCTGGGCCGAGCTGATTTCCACAGTTTCAAGCATATCTTTGGGACTGGAGAGTAAGAGAAGACTCTCCCCGCTAAGAGACTAAAGACGAAATCACAATGCACACCCATTTTGCTCCCTAGGTGGCGGGCGGGGCGGGGAGGCGGCGGTGGGCGGGGAGGTGCGGGCGAGCGGCAGTGGCGGGGGCTTGGGTGGGCGGTGACAGCAGCAGGGGGAGGTGCGGGTGGGCGAGCGGGTGGCCGGTGGCCGCAGGTGGGCGAGTGGGCGGTTGGGCGGGCGACACCCAGAAGTGTCAGTCAAAACCTGGCCATGCCATTGGTGGAATGGTTCAAAAAAATTGCATGGTCCCATCCCATGCCCAGCCCACATGGGCAGGTCTAAAAAAATAAAAAATAAAATAAAATAAAATAAAATCAGTGCAACCTTTTACTGCTATAAAAAACCCACTGCTGCTACTATAAAAATTAGGCATTTAAAATACCTAATTTTCACATGTTTCTGTTGTGCTTTGGTGGGTTTTTGGACCACGATTTAAAAATAAATATTGCGGTCGCCATTTTGGATCCCCCCCACCGCATGGCATGGACTCGTCTGGAGACGATGAGGATGACCCCCCCCACCAGCCTGGTGCAAGCAGCCCAGGACGGGGGGGAGGCCAGGGACCCCCCCAAGAGACCACCCCTCAGGTAGGTGTCCTCAGGCAGGCATATGTTCGCCTGCTTTTTTGACTGGGAGTCGGGTGGTTTTTTTTTACTTTTAAAAACTTTTTTCTGTGCTGCTTGCTTGCCAATTGCATTGCACGATCGCCGCGATGCCATGAACGACACCGAAAAACCCGACCAAATTTTTCTTTTGTCGGTTCAAGTTCAAGTTCTGACGGCTTAATTATCGTTACCGTTTCCGTTACGTAACGGAAACGACAACCGAAAATGGAAACGACAATTTCGCCGAGTCGTGCCCATGTCTACAGGCAAGCTTTCAGTTGTGTTCCACATCTTCCAAGATTTCTGTAGCCACTTGTTGACTATTTCAGCATTTGCTGCAGCCAATTCACAAAGTGAGCCACAGGAATGGAGCTTTTAGCAACTTTTCCTCCCTTTATTTTTTTTTAAAAGGTGGGGAGGAACCTCCACAGCCTGCTGAATGACAGCTGTGGGAAAGGGAAGGGACAGGGTGGGAGAAGGAATGACATTAATCAAAAGTGGGACAAAAGTGGGTTGATTCAAAGGCAGTGATTCCCAAACTTGGATCTCCAGATGTCTGGTTCTTTCTCATAGGAGAAAAAAAGAGAGAAACCACCACCACCACCACCACTAGCCCTGTTTGTAGAAGCAGTATCCACTAACTGAAAACATTATTTTTTTAAAAAAAATCTGAGAAATTTATATTTGCAGTTACAGTGGTTCCTCGGCCTTTTGCGGTTCATACACTGTGGTCCCATTATATCGTGGGACCGCAGTATATGAAAAAAGACCCCCTGGGGTAAGGGGCAAAGGCTTGTTTCAGGCCTCCCATACTTACTTCAGGACTGGGGCTGCTCTGAAAGGGCCTGTGAGGGCCTTCCCAGGCCTTCTGGAGGCCCTTTTGGTGCCTCCAGAAGGTCTGGGAAGGCTCCCACAGGTCCGTTCAGAGCAGCACCAGGCTGGGGGCAAGTACAAGAGCCCCCAGTTAGGCCACCCAGGCCTGACCTGACCTGCATCCGCATATCGCGGATTTTCAATTAACGCGGGTCAAGTCAGGTCCCTAACCCCTGCGATAGGTGGGGGGGGTCACTGTATTTCCATTTACCAGAACTGACCAGTAGAAGGACCCAGACACCACTCAGATCTTACTGTAGATCACACTACAAATGTGTGCTTGTGTTGTGTCGTTACAGTCGTGACTGACTCTTCGTGACTCCATGTCCATGGAATTTTCTTGGCAGGAATACTGGAGTGGTTTGCCATTTCCTACTCCAGGCGCCTACAACACCTGGTATTCCCTGGTGCAAATAAGAACCTTTTAAACACAAACCAGACTGCTCCAACTTCCTCTGTCCGGACATGCTCTTTCCTTTGTTGTTATGTTTTATTTATATATTTATATATTTATATATTTACCGTATTTTATGGAAAGTATTTTAAAGCATTTAAATCAATTTTATTGCTCTGTGCACATGCATATTAGTGTGTACAATAAAAGCACCTTAAAAAACAAAGTACAGTGGTACCTTGAATAAAGGAATTAATTTGTTCCAATTGAAATTATGTTAAGCAAATTTTCCTTTATACAAATTTCCCATAGGAATGCATTGAAAACAGAGCAATCCCTAATTGTGACCATTTTTATGTTGTATGGATTCGCCCCATAGATGATTCTGTTAAGCAAATTTCCCCTATCTCTGGACTTTTTATGTTGTACAGATTTTATGTTATACAAGTCTTTTGTTATATGATGGACAACTGTACTGTATGCATTTGATGATCATAGCTCGATCATTTAATCTAATCTAATCCAATCCAATCCAATCCAGTCTAATCTAATCTCCTCTCTGAGTGTGTGCTTGTGCATGTGTCAAAACAATGGAGAGTCGGTAATACACAGGTTCTCTTTCTGCAGCCAGACAATGTAAGTCTGGAGACAAATTCAGAGAAGCATATTTTGGGAAACATCCAGAATAGACATATGTTCAGACTATACTTCCTTGAGTTACATGTGTCGTGGCTCTCATTCATCTTTCATTGTCATACATTCAAGGGACCGTGGGAAGACAGAGAATCCTGACCAGTAAAATTAAAAGGGGTTTGGGTCAAAGAATGCCAGCCCATCAAAAAGAAGAGCTCTGGTTATGGTTTTTCTTTAAACCGTGCCTTTTTAACAAGCAGAGCTGATTACTGCCTTTGGAAATACAGTTTGTTGCCCAAAGTACACATGTGAAACTCTAACACATTCCCAAGGCAGTAATGAACAAAGCAGCCCTTCCTTACAGGAAAATCCTGGACTCTCCTTCCCCAGGTCCCTGAGCAGTATAGAATTTAGAAGAAAAACAGGAAACACATGTGTAAACCAGATAGAACTGACCAAGATTAACTGTTTAAGAAGCCTGGCCAGAAGCTTTTAAAGGAGCAATCATAACTATCTCTTTTCTGTCTGGCAGTGCGGAGAAGAGAATAATATTTTACTTTAAAAAAAGTTAACTCACTCCAGCCTCAAACACTGACCAGGAAATGTCTAAGGTGCCTGGATCTAAAATATATGGAGACTTTGAATATATGGTAGCTTATAACACTACATATAATCTCAGGGAATATACTAAAAGATTCTGTACAACCAAGGACAATTTCCCCTTCAAGTCTTAGAAGAAAGAACAGAGAGATGTTAGAACAATGGTTCTCAAACTTAGGACTCCTGCAGTCCCAGAACACCTGGAAATCCACGTTTGGGAACCACTGTGTTAGGGAGATGGATAGGATAGGGAAACACTCAATTCAACATTCAGATTTCTTTGGATAGCTTCCAAATTGCAATAATAAATGCAGTAAAACCTTGGATTGTAAGTACCTTGTTCTGCAAAATGGGTAAACATTTCTTATACATTTTAACTTGATACATTTTACCTTGATAAAATTTTACCTTGATAAATAGTCTTGGAATACAAGCAGTACATGAGGCCATACAGCACATGGTCACAACTGAGCCAATGATGCCTCTCTTTCTCTCCTTGTGGAATTGTGGCCGACCATCTTCCATGTTCAGTCTCAGGCACTGGTGTTGGCAGAAATTAGTGATTTTTCAGAACATTGGAAGGTGCCCACTGAGGTGTTTACCTGTTGTGATAAATAATGCATCAGAGGTGTCTGTACCGATTGGTGGGTTTGTAAACCAATGAGAGAGTCTGGGGAGTGGCCTGAGACGATTTAAGGCACTGCTCAGCATTGGTTGAGGCAGATAGGGACCTAATCTTGCAGATAGGGAATCTGACAGAGGCTGAGAGAATTAGATAGGGTCTGGCACTGTCTAAGAGAATGACAGATAGGGCTAAAGAAGAGATAGTATTTTTAGATTGTCTGAAGAAAAATAAGTGTTTAGAGTTTGTAAACTTAGGAACTGGGTTTGCATGTATTCGGCTTTATTAGTGATCAAATCAAGCTATATTCTTCTTTTTCTTTACACTTTAACATGTTACCATTAATAATTTTGATTCTACTTTGTAATCAATAAACTTCTTTCATTTTAATTCAACTTAAAATCAGTCTGGAGGCTTTAATTTACTAGTGAAGCTAGTTGGTGGCAGCAATAGAGGAAAATCAGGAGTCAATAGCCTGTGAAAGGGCCGGGGGCAAGCACGTTAACGCTGCACCCACCACTGGTACTAGTGTAGTTTTTTGTTACTTCAAAGCAGCTACGGACAGTCTTTGCTTTTCCATACAAGAGTAAGTTTAGGAATGTTTTGCTTTATTCTTGGTCATGCTGCCTGCAGAAGAAGACCCTTTCCTGTGCTATCTTATTGTCAGTTATATTAAATACAGTATATGACAAGAGTAATTAATATAAATAAATGTTTTTATTTCTATTTTTTATTATTATTTTGCACTGTATTATATTAAAGTATTGTAATCATTTTTAGATGACTATTTTTGGATTGTACCATGAATCATCTGAGTTTACATTACTTCTTATGGTATGACCCAAGTGCCCACAGAAGGGACTGAGCTAGGCATTTTCCCTCTAACTTTGTTGATGAACTCAAGAAGTCTAATGACTGAATAGAGCTCTAAAGGAACCCATTGGATCAAGGGGAAATTGAGAAGTCAATAATGTTTTGAGTTCTCTTGGGTTTATTCTGTTTAGGGCTAACAACTGGATTTAGGCCATAGTTTTCTGCAAGTCTCTTCATCCATTGTCTTTGGATATGGAAATCAGGAATATTTATACATTCCTCTTCTTTATCACTACCTGACCAGAAATTGTCTCAGGTTTGAAAGGAGATTTGGGAACAGTAACTTCCAGTGAACCCCTTTAGTCAGTCATCTTCAGAAGAAGTGATATTTTGCAGCTAGAGGGCACCAGTGAGCAGAATGAACTTAGCCGTCTAGCATGTGTGTGTGTGTGTGTGTGTGTGTGTGTGTGTGTGTGTGTGTGTGTGTGTGTGTGTGTGTGTGTGTGTGTGTGTGTGTGTGTGTTGTGTCGTTAGAGTCGTGACCGACTCTTCGTGACTCCACGTCCATGGAGTTTTCTTGGCAGGAATACTGGAGTGGTTTGCCAGTTCCTACTCCAGGCACCTACAGCACCTGGTATTCCCTGGTGGTCTCCCATCCAAGTACTAACCAGGGCCGACCCTGCTTAGCTTCTGAAATCAGGTGAGATCGGATAAGATAGGAATCGGCAATTCATTTCGGAGCCAGTAGGTTCCGAAACGACCTGTGCAAGCCCAGGTGGCTAATTGTCTTACCTTTCTCTGGGCTCATGCGGGGTTAAACTCCAACCAGGTCATCTTTCCTTCTCCGTGGTGCTGGCCAATCAGGAGCTGTGCGGGGACAGGCATCATCCCATCTCCTTATCTGATTGGCCAGCACCACGGAGGAGCAAATATGACATCACAGCCTGATTCCTCATTAGAGCTCAGCTCCGGGCCAGCACAGAGAAAGGTAAGACATTGGCTGCATGTGTGTCAGAGGCTTCGGAACACCACCTGGACTCATGCGGGTTGAATTGCCCATTCCAAGTCTAGCAGAAGCCTTGTATTCATTTTGTATTCATGAGGCTCGTATTTCTGTGAACTGTTGGACAATGAAAAGATCATGACAGATGTGATACCCATTTAACTAAAAGGAAGGTGTCAGCTTAGAAGATTTGAGCAAAAGCAGCATCAGAGTATAAAGATCTCTTGAAAAATTGATTGGAAGCAGGGGTGCCTGAGAGAGGCATGTGAAGAGCTATAAATTCAGTGAGCACCAGCAGTGGGAGACAACTCATTAACAACTGCTTACTGGTGCATGTCTTTGCATTGCCTGCACCCCCTCAGAATAATTTATAACACAAACTATCTGTGGACCTGCTTCTGCCTGCCCCTGTGATTCAAGATGATAAATGACTGGCACTGAACGTCTCAGCTTAACCCATGGAGTTGACAATCCATTTTTATTGGACCGCCTTTGGAGATGCAGCCTGCTGTCTCCTGCCCATAAAAGCCAATCCTTTTGACAGTTGCCTGGGCACAGGAGAAGCACTCTATCTAGGTGACGGGATCTAGTTTCCTTTTAGGGAATCCCACAGTTGCTCAGCATGAGGCTAGGAAATCTAATAGAAGACTAGGGCCACTTCATTGGAGCCTACATAAGAGTGAGCAGGGGACGGCGGTAGATCCCATCCTGTTTTGGGCCTTATTCTCTGAGCAGGTGGCAAACACATCTTGGTCCTGCAAGGCACTCGTAGCCAAAAACAACATCACTTGGCCATGAGCTGTTGGCAACACTTCCAGGCACCACAGTGAGATCAGGGAAAGGTGGAGGAGAATGGGCGAGAGTTCTCTCTCCCACACATTTAAATTCTGTGCTGCCAAGCCCCAACTTTGTGGTTCTCATGGGACTCCTAAGGTGTTAAGCAGCATGTCTCATTAAGACGATGTGGTCACAGATATCCAAAATGGGTCAATCAGCAAACCCTGGAATGATGTCCATGTATGGATGAAAAGTGTATAGTCCTCCTCTCCAACATCCTGACCTCCTGGGCCATTCAGTCTTTTTTTTCTTTTCCATTCTTCAGGAGAACAATTCAAACAAGTGACTGGAAAATGGCAGTATTCAGATCATTGGGCAGTTGCAGCCAAGAGATCTTTCTGGGTTTCTTCCGACAAAATACCTGCCAGAGACGCAGTTGCAAGCAGATGTCCAGTAAGGTCAGGGTGAGTAACACGCTCAACGGACAGTAAGGGTGATAAGAGAAGAGGATGAATTTTAATTATGTGAGTAAATACAGCAGATGTAAATCTCCAGGAAAAAAACAATCCACCTTGGAATGGGGTCTTGCCAAATCTTTACATAAGGGATCTGGTGCATCCATTTAGCCATTATTTCATCTGGGTCAATTACCATAGGTACGTACAAGGTACACATACAGAGAAGCTTTGGGTAATGGCTGGCTTGGCAGACAGGAGCTGTTGGACGAATAAAAATTCCCAAGGCCTCTGTTTATTTATATAGTTCTTGGAATAACTTTGATTTCAAAGCAGCTGGCCAGCTGCTGAGACAGCGTTCCAGCTAATACATACCCAGTGCAATGACGGCGTTCTATGTTTTCCAATCATGATATCCCCAAAGCGGCCTTTGGTTAAACCTCATGACTGGGATATAGGAAAATTCACATTAAATCTTTTCAATGGAAATGTACCCGGGTTTTGTTGCTCTGTTTATTTTTATACAACTAGAAGGGAAATGGAGAGGGGGAGAGAGAGAATTACCTTCAAATATAATGTTCTCAGTCAACTGGATTAAGGGGAAAGTGGTGTTTTGGTTATTAGGATCGAGGTATCTTCATTGTCCTATGGTCAAGAGCCCTCATTAACAACAGGTCCCCATTAATTTCCCCACATCTCTCAGCAATTTATTGATCCTGGATATCAAGAAGTCTCCCTGGGCAAAAGTGGGAACATGATGGGTTGCGGTATAATAACCTTAGAATTCTAGAGCTGGATAGAACCCCAATGGATCATTGAGACCAAAGGAAGCAAAGATGGTAATTAAATTCCCAAACTCTGTAGCCAGATACCTAAACTGCTGCAATTTAACTGTGATCTTTAACCATCTGAATCTGTTCCTGCTCATTCATCAGGGAAATAAGTGAGATTTTTAGGCTGAGAAGTGCCAACCAATGGGGGAGGGACACTTTGAAATGAGCATGTCTGTAAGCAGTACTCCTTCTTACTCTAGATCAGGCATGTCCAAAGTCAGGCCTGGGGGCCAGATGAGGCCCGTTTTCAAATTTTAAGTGGCCCGCAGCCTCTTCTCCCCACTGGCTCAGCCTGTCATGCATCTCTGCCAGCTGGCCCCTCCCCATACTGGATGGAGGTGCCAGCTTGCAGTTTTACAGTTTGCCTGACATCCCTGCCTCTGTCCGTCCCCACAGCCACCTGCCCAGCCTACCCGCCCCCAGCTCCTCTGCTGCAGCATCCTCCCTGCCTCC
Organism: Phrynocephalus forsythii; assembly: GCA_029282475.1. Taxonomy (NCBI): domain Eukaryota; kingdom Metazoa; phylum Chordata; class Lepidosauria; order Squamata; family Agamidae; genus Phrynocephalus; species Phrynocephalus forsythii. The sequence continues at coordinate 120,795,769 of JAPFRF010000002.1, read as the reverse complement.
TTACATGTTATAGAGACGGGTCCAAAGTCCAGCCCAGGGGCCAAATGCAGCTGAATGGTCAGCCCCCTCACATTTTTACCTTGCCAAATCTGGCCCTCCTTGCAAAAAGTTTGGACACCCCTGCTCTAAGTCCTAGGGTACTGAATGCTCCTCTCCTCTGGGCCCTAAGCACATCTTCTGTGACTCATCTCTGGTAATGGGGCAAAGTAGGGGCATTTAGGGTGTTCTCCCATTGGACATTCTGGCATAAGGGTTTTTTGGTTTACTTCAGGCTGTAACCCCCTGTGTGTCTCTGTGTGTCATAATGGATCTTGACTTGGAGAGGCGGGGGTGGGAGGATCAGTTCCTTGTATCCTTAGGGAGAACTGCCCTATCCATTATCCATCGAATTTCTCCGGGATCTGAGATAATTTCCAGCCTCTTTGGTTTAAATATTCTTTTCTTACTGCCTGTTTTCTAACATTTAAAAACTTCTCTGAGAGACATAGAACAGCGTTGTATTCTCAAAGTGCAAAATTACTACAAATGTTTTTCCTTTTAAAAGGGGGACATGAATACCTTCCAGAGGTCCAGTGGCCATATGTGGGGGTGGGTGAGACCTACTTTGCATCTCACCCACACACCCCCACACACATGTCTTCTTCCTTTCCATTCCATTTTTTTACTGGAAAAGGCCTCCTGCTCCCTCCAGTGGTCATACAGAGCAAACTGACTTTAGCTGTCCTTAGCTGTTGTTTAATATTATTGAAAGGGGATGGAGAAGCTTCCTTCTGCCTAAAACAGTTCAGGGGGGCAACATGCAGTAAATGCCCATGTGTGTGTGTGTGTGGGGGCTTTTAAGAGCCCAGAAGGTAGATTTCTGAGCAACTGGCACAAAAAATAATAATTTGGGTGTGTATGGGAGGGTTGAGGGCAGGGATGCTGGGGCCACACTGGAGTACAAGGACCTCTGCCATATGCTTTACATATATTTTCAATGAGGACACTTCCTTATGAGGGAGGACAAGGAAGGAAGGAAGGAAGGAGCTTTGTTTGCAAACTCAAGGACTATCACACTCCTAGAGTTGGTGGTGCTGTGCATCGTACCCCCTCCATTTCAGTTTCTCAGAGTCTCTCCCTATCCCCAAAACCTGAAAGCATGCAAATACCTACAAATACTTTGAAAAACATGGGAACAAATAAGTCTGAGTCTTCTCTGAATCATACTGAGGTTGGATAGTACTGATATATATACCACATGTTTGGGTATAGATGGGATCATATGCTTTCTGCACCTCTAGCCCAAATTCTTCCAGAAAGAGGGCTTTCACATCCTTACTTAAAGATGTAACTGAGGATGAATTTGGGACAAGGAAAGCAAAATTGGATTGTCTTTATTTGGAAGGTGAGGAGCCAGGATATCATTCTTTTCACCTGCAAGGGGTTGATATATTTTGTTTTGGTATCAATACTAGGTCTGGCATTGGGAAGAATGATGTGTGTGCAAAGACACACATGAACGGCTCTATTATGCAAAATGATAGTGTGCCTTTTTGGCCTGGATTCTGCAACATTAGAAGTGTAGCACTTTAAAGTTCCATGGGGTTCTTTGCTTACTTAGATTTCTATCGAAGAACCTTTCAACCACCACAAAATATCTCTTCATATTCTGTTGTGTAACAGACAACATGAGCAATTAAAACAAAAACAAGGTGCTACAGTTTTGCACCCAATCCTAGGCAGCAATGCAATTCCAGAAGTTACTTATAGAATTGCAGGGTTCAAGTGACCTTTTAAATTCAGATTCAGACAAAAATCTAAGATGTGTTCCTCAACTGAATTGGGCATCCATAGCATAGAAGAATCAGCTCTGCATGCAGAGTCTTCAAACTCCTAGAATAAAATATCAGTTCAACAGCATATACAGTGGTACCTTGTATAAAGCAATTAATTCATTCCAAATGAAATTCTGTTAAGTAAATTTTCCTTTATACAAATTTCCCATAGGAATGCATTGAAAACAGAGTAATCTCTAATTGAGACCATTTTTGTTGTATGGATTCGCCCCATAGGCGGTTCTGTTAACCAAATTTCCCCTATCTCCAGAATTTTTTTATGTTATATAGATTTTATGTTATACAAACCATTTGTTATATAAGTGTCCACTGTACATGAATTCACTATGAGGATCCACCACTCCAGCACAAACATATAGCAATTATACCTAGACCAAGTTAACAAGGGCCTTAGTGGTAAATAGGGATGGGCACAAAATAGAAAAATTGAGATTTGTTTCATTTTGTTTGTTCCCCCGTGATACATTTGATTTCATTAGAAACATTTTTTAAAAAAGATTTTATAAAATGAACCAGTAACAAACCAATTTGTTACTTTATAAAATGGGTCCCCTGGGTCCTAGAGGCACCAAATTTGGTGGGTACGTTCCTTGGACTCGTTAAATGTTTTCTGGGGGTAACCCCTTTGAAGTTGAATACCCCAGCCCCCTGAACCCCAAATCTCTCCAAATTCGGAGGGCTTAAAGGGGAGTGTCCAAGGAAGGTTCAGACCAAATTTGGTGTCTCTTGGACCCAGGGGAGCTGTTTTAAAGAGAAACGAATCAGTTCATTTTAAACTAAAAAAAAAGTTGGTTCGTTTCGTTACTAACTAAACGCTGCTTCCCCAGTTCATTTAATTTCATTTCATTTTGTTACACAATGAACCAGCGAATCAGCATTTTTTGTTGGGTGCCGATCCCTAGTGGTAACAAGAGGAGCCCCAGCCAGTTCAGTTCTCCTCTTTTTAATTCAAATCTCCTGCTCATAGCCCTGTTGTTTTTTTAATCCTACCCTTTGGGCTGAATCAATATATCACATGGTTTGCAGAAGCAGCAGTGGTTAGGCTGTTTGTGTCTCTTTGCACAGCCAGCTCATCCTTCTGTTCTTGTTGTGTAGGCATGTGTGTTGCTTTTCAAAGAAAGGACAACAATTTTGTGTAGAGACAATTTACTCAAGTTTTGGAGACAAGAACGAAACAGTAACCACATCATTCGTGATCACCAGCTGGCCGTTCCCTTGGAGATGTGAAACTTTTCAGGGTTTGGAGGTTTCTTGTTATTATTGGAGCAACCTGAATTGGTGAGTGTGAGACATTTCACAAGCATTCATTTCTTTCTTCCTTCAAAACTGTTTTTTTTTTTAATGCAAAGCACATGATCTGAAGTCTAGTCCTTCCAGCAGATCACATGATCGTGTGGAAGAACCATAATGGGACAGTTCAGAAAACCATCCACTCAGGGAATAATTTCCATGAGAGCGCCTTGAAGGGCATTAGAACTGAATTTAACTCCCCCCCACCCAAAAAAACCCGCTGTTCTCAACACCAGCAAAGCTACAAGTTCATTCAAAGCTTCGCTGTGTCCTTGTTTAATATTAAGAAAATCCACACTTTATTGGTATTGAAAACAGGCACACAAGATGTTAGGTAACTCGCCCACATCCACAAGGGAGATGTGTGCCAAGGTTTGTGGGAAGACAGTGTCATTCTGCACTGCCCGTGTTATATGTTTTCTTTTATTAGATTGCAGGGCAAGGCATGTGACCGCAAGCACATAAAAACCCCTGGCAGTGCATTTTAATGAAAAATATGGGAAAAAATGAGATCTGAAACAAACAATGATTTGATCACTTGTGATGACTGATGGCAGTTACACGCACTATGAAAACTCAGAGGGCCTATGCATCTGGTAATAATAACAAGAGTATATCACACAGCCCTAAATGTAAAATGTCTCTTATACCACTACAGTATAATCTATCACAGAGCCAAGCCACACAGACACTGCCGGTAATTAATTATGCTTCGGCCAAGTTTAAGTCAACCCATATTTTGGAGAGTATGTGCTTTCTTCCACTATGAGAGCCACCCCTCACAATAACTTGGACCAAGGAGTATTGCTCTTTGCTTCACAGCACTTATTTAACTAACAGGTGGTGTAACGGAACATGGTATCAGACACACCAGGGATGAGCTCAGAGGCAATGATTCTGTGATGCTGGAAGCCAGATTAACAAACTCTGAAACAAACAAACAAACAAGTGATCAAAAACAAAAGCAACACACCAAGAATGATGAAGTTGCTTCTTTAAAAAAGTAAAGTAACAACTTCTTTTGTGATGGAAGCATTTTGTATAATGGTGTAGGGCAAAACTCTGCCACCAAATATTGGCTGAAATCGTATTACAAAGAGTAATAAGTCACTAGAATACACCCACTGAATTAGTGAGGATTTTAGTGAGTTATCTCTCTGAAGCGTGAAGCCAGGAGAAAAAGAGGGAGCCCTATTAGTGCTTTTTAACATTTTTACTAATGACCTGGAGGTGGTGCAGGGAATGTGAATCAAATTTGAAGATGACACCAAACATGATGGAATAGCTAACAGCAGGGAAGACAGAAATAATAGTGAAAGTGATCTAGAAAGGCTGGAGCAAAGTGATGAAAACAACAGAATGAAATTCAACAGGGATAAATGCAAAAGTACCACACCTAGGACAAAGAAACTTAAGACACAGTTACAAAATGGGGGGGGTACCTGGCTCAGCAATACTATGAGTGAGAAGGATCTTAGAATTGTCACAGATCACAAGCTGAAGATGAGCAAACAGTGTGAATAGCTATTTAAGGCTACATAATAGAAGAGTAGTTTCCAAATCCCGCAAGGTATTAGTTCCCTGCTGTTTGGAACTGGTTAGGTCTCACTTGAGTACTGTGTTCACTTCTGGACACCACATTTCAATAAGATAAGAGAAAGGCAAGAAGCATGGTTAGGGAGCTGGGAACCATGTCCTATGAGGAAAGACTGAAATAACTGGGCAAGTTTCGTCTTGAGGCTTTCATACAGAGGAGGGGCAGGATCTAGTCTTCATCAGCTCAGAATGCAGGACAACAATGAGCTCAATGTTAAACAAAGTCAGAGTTCTGTTTCATATCAAGGCAAACCTCTTAACTTTTAGAGCAGTACAACAATGGAACCAACTACTTCAAAAGCATTCAACACTGGAGGCATTCAAGATAAATGTAGATAACCACTTGGCAGATATATAATTTGTATTCCTGCCTTGCTGGACCTGTTGGCATTATAGGCCTCTTCTAATTTTATTATTCTATGATATGGATTGATTCATTTTTTGCATGTTAGAATAAGAATAGTACTATTGACGATAGGACCTCAATTCATAGAGTGGCAATAAACTGGAAGTCACACGATGGTGCATATGTCTGTGAAGATTCTCAGTCATTCAGGTGGGGTTATCTGGAAGTTGAGTCATGGCAACTCGACTTCTTTTGTTAAGAGATTGAAATGTTTCACTAATTATCTAAGCAGCTTTGTCAGTCTCAATGGTGAATAACAAGAAAAATCCCTATGTGACTCAAGAGATAAGCCAAGAGTGAGAAGAACAATATTTTGGCAACTCCTTTTAGCCACAGTTTATCTTGGAGTCTGGAATTTTGTGGCTTTCATGGAATGAAATTAATAGCTGGGATTTTCCCATTGTTCCAACCTTCCATTGCATATTTGCTATAGTTATCAATTCCTTTAGCAGTCTATATTTCCACTTCTAAACTAGTCTTACACCTGTGCATGGGCAAAACACTGTAAGAAGGCCAGCTTGATGCAGTATTTCTCGGAATGCAAAGAAATCTCCCTTGATTTCTCCTTCTCAGAAAAACAGACAACTGAGATTTCATGAGCCCTACCCCCACCCCCTGGAAGATTTCTCACCTCTGGCATAAAAATGAAGCAACAAGGGCTGTTTCTGAGTCAGAGTTTTCCTCCCAAATTCATGCAAAATGTCACTGTGCAGAATTAATATCTTTTCTGTTTGTGAATGTAAGCACATGAATACAAAATAAATATTGAAGGGCTAGCCGATGGACCAAAAAAACCAAAAGATCAAGCAACTCATCCAACTGTTTTGATTTTTAAAAGGCCAAGTAGAAAGGCAGTTATTGGTCATCGGCCCTTCAAATAGGCACATCGTTTAAGGCTTCCTGGGTTAAAATCTGCACTTTGAGTTGTACCCAGAAATTAACTGGTAACCATTGAAGCTGTTGGAACAAAGATGTTTCGGTTCTCCTTGTTACCAGTTGTGGTCAGGAATCTACAACACCTTGGACCCTATGACAGTTCCAAAACACATTCCCACATAGAGTGCGTTGAAGCAAATAAGATGTAACTAAAACATGTAGCACCATGGTCAGATCAGACACCTCAAAGAATGGTTGCAGCAAGCACACTAGTTTTAATTGTGCAAAGGTAACCCCTGACCTCCACTGAAATCCCAGCATCCAAGCTCAAGGATGGATCCAGGAGCACCCCCAAGTTGCACATCTGGGTTTTCAGGAGGCGTATAAATCCACCCATCAGGGATCCCTATTCCCTGATCTGCCTTTCGACTCTGCTACCTTTCCTGGTTTAAGCTTCAGCTTGTTCACTTTCATCCTGTCCACTGCTGACATCAGGCCAAATTTTATCTGGTTCAGCTTTCAGATTTCACACCTTATTTTGCATTATGCTGTTTGAAAATACGGTAATCCCCTGTCTATCACAGGGGTTAGGGACCCGACCCAATGCACAATGGAAAATCCTCCATATGCGGTTGCTGGGTAGGGTTTGGGGGCCTATCTGGGGCCTCCTACACTTACCCCAAGCCCGGCGCTGCCCCAAATGGGCCTCCGACGGGCTTCCCAGGTCTGTTGGAGCCCCCAGAAGTGGTTTTCGGTGAACCACTTCTGGGGCCTCCGACAGGCCCGGGAAGCCTGTCAGAGGCCCGTTTGGGGCAGCACCAGGCCTGGGGTAAATACAGAAGGCCTCAAACAGGCCCATGCAGCTTGTCCAAGTTGCCCTTTGTTTCATATACTGTGGTCCTGTGATATACCAAGACTGCAGGATATAAAACGCGAAATGGCGGGGGACGACTGTAATGCAAGTTGTTCTGGTGTACATTCATAGAAAAGTAAGATAGAAATTGGTTTATTCATCATTATTATCACGGCCACTACCACCCTAAGAGGAAAATAAAAGCAGACCTCTGGATATCTAAGAACACTAGGAGCAGCTAGATGCTGAACTGGAGAAAGCAAAAGAAATGAGCCAAGGAAGGGACAGATAGTTTAAAGCACTTTTTGCCTACCTACCATGTTCACAATTTTTCCCTTCTAGTTTAATCTTTGTAACGACAAAAGACAAAGAGCCTCCTCTTAAGAAAAAAAAGTAACTTTGGATAAACTTAGTCTTACCCCCAAATATACCGCCGGTATGAGGTATAGACTTTCAGGTCAGAAACCTTGACATATTACTTTCTTCTTGAGAGAAGGGGAAAAACCCACTAAATTAAACCACCAAGTTCAGCTCACAGCAGCTAGATCCATATTTAATAAGCCTTCAGACCTATAAAGTTTCCCAAGCTGTAGCCAAAGGCTCTGAACATTAAAAGATTCATCACGTCACCCTCCATGATTATGAGTCCTTTTGGCCAAGAAAGCCTTTTCCAGGGAGGGTGTGGTTACAAAATGATATTATACAGGAAGAAGCGGTTGCAAGATTATCATAATCACAGAGTATCAATAGTTGGATTTCTCAACAAGACTGGCATCCGTGTGGATGCTGAAACCAAAATGGGAGGCATGAACTTTCTACTGCATTGCTCTGAGAATCAAAACAAAACAAAACAAAAACATGCTGGCTTATGTCATAAAATTCCCTATCATCATACTCAAATGGGCAACCTTGGATGTCACAAACAAGAGCCTCCAGCTTCCTTCACAGTATCTTCCATCATTCACTTTCTATGTTTGTTTTGGCATCAAGAGCCTCTTGAGCATTCTCTGCCTTCTTGGAACTTACTCATCCTACTGTATATTTGCATGTAAGGGAATGGTCAGAGGTTTGAACCCAGGTAGCTGCTTGAGGTTCACTCAGTCCTTAATCCTTCCAAGGTTGGTTAGTTGAGGGGCCATGTGCAGTTTGCATTGTTAAACCGTAAACTGCCCAAAGAGTCCTTTAAATTCTATGGGCAGTATATAAGCAGCACTCATTGCCTTTTGCTTTTACACACCATTTTCCAGGCCTCCACCTTTCCCCCTGTTCTAACCCATTTTGTTGGTTTTGACACCATTCTGCAACATCTTAAAGATCACCTTGAATGCTGATACTTCTAAAGCACATGCTAACCCTCCAAATATAAGTCTTCCACACATCTGAGAAGCGTCTCCTGTATGTCTATGAAGATTCTCAGTCATCCAGGGGAGGTCATCTGGATGAAGCTGCTTGGATGTGAGTTTTGATGATCTCACAAGAAAAGAAGTCCAGTTGCCATGACTCAGCTTCCAGGCATCTCTGGTATGCTTTCATCGAAACCATTTATCAAGTTGTTGAACAGCAGCGGGCCCTCAGCAGAACACTACAGAACTTTGTCTCTTCTCTGTAGGATGATGATGCACAAGAGTGAACAGTCTTTATGTACTGCTCATCATCTGGCTGCAAGTCCACCTAACACTAGCATTATCAGGCTATCTGAGATTATTGAGCCAGATATATTGTAGTCTAGTATAGCCAGACTATGTGCTCATCTCACCCAGTGATATATCTTAGACTGGCAGTTGCTCTGAAAGAATTCAAGTCGGACCCGCACTCAGTTTCCAACAGAAAAATCTTAGTATCCATCTTCATTCAACAGAAACACAAATTATGTGTGCTGCTGCAGAGCATAGTTTACCCAGTAATTTAAAATGAACCCCACTATGTGCTCTTCATATATCAATGGAGGCAGCAAACTTCATATGTTCTGCAGGGTAAAAATGTCCCATGTGTACCAGTTGGTGCTTGTTATTCCTCTGCTAGTCATATTTTTTCCTAGCAGTGGCTCTCAGTTATTTACAGCATGATTACATTCAGCTTTCTAAAGATTTTAAGCATATGCAAGCCATTACATTACATGGTAGAACATTTGCTGCACTTCAGGCATGTCACAGTAAATGTCTCTGATTTGATGAAAGCTACCAATGCTAAGTTATATCTGTGGGTGCCTGAACATGGGGTTTCCCCCCACCCAGGACCAGTCCTAACCTTAGGCTTGGTGAGATGGCTACCTCAGATGGCAGAATGTTAGGAGTGGCAAATACAGCTACTTCCACTACCATATTATCCTTGTCCAGTGGTGGTGAACCTTTGGTACCCCAGATGTCTTTCACTGGCAGTAGATCATTAAGTGCTACATGGCCAGTTCTTGGAAGGGCGTTCCCAAGCTAGAGGCCACCAGGGCCCAGTAGCAGCTCGCAAAATCCTTTGAGGATTATAATGCCAGGAAATGGCCCCAGAAGACTAATGTTATTGGTAGATGATCTAAGTAAAATGTATGGTTAAAGCACAAAATACAGTGGGAGCCCATATCCGCTGATTCATTTATCCACGGCCTGAAAATACTATACATAGAATAGTATCTACCAAGTAGCCAGTCCAGGTAATGAATGTTAAAATATTTTTCTGGTTCCCCCACCCCTTTACTATACTATATATTTAGCATTTACTATTATCCAGGGATTTCAGTATCCATGGGATGGGTCTATGGAATCCTCCATGGATACAGGGGACCTAATGTGCCATCTCATAGTGGTACTTTCTGGTTCAGAGCATGTGCTTGACCAGCATGCAACAGCTTCTCTTTATGTGAAATCAGTGATCCTTGCTGCAAGACTGATGCCTCTGATGTGCCGAGACTGACTCTTCATGACATTGCTTCCTGATCATGTATATGTCATATGAAAAAAACTGGTGACAGAACATCACTTGTAATAGGAAGGAAAGCAGATATAAAGAGAAAGGAAATAGCAAAAGGTTCTGCTTCTCACAATTATTTGTTGTTAGCTCCCAATCTAGTGACTTATCACTAGATGGACAGGATCTAAATGTATCAAACATATCAACAGACAAATAAATATAACAGATAGTGTTGGATTAGGATTTAGGGGACTGGGCTCAAATCTCTGCTGAGCCATAGAAACTGACTGAGTGTGTATGGCAACAATAAACCATTTCATACAGAACTCACATATCTCAAAAACCTACAAATCAGAAGGAGCTTAATGGCACATAACAGCAGCAACAACAAACTAAAAATCTAAGGCAGTAGTGGTGAACCTTCGGCACTCCAGATGTTTTGGACCACAACTCCCAGAATTCCAAGCCTAGATTGCAAAGGACTGTGGGAGTTGTGGTCCAAAACATCTGGAGTGCCGAAGGTTCGCCACCACTGATCTAAGTATTCTGGAAGATGGTTCCATGGCAACTAAAGTGGTATCAAACTGACAGAACGGCCCAGTGCAGATATACCCTTGACAAGTTATACATTACAACTTGGATCTAGGCTATTTAAAGGATTGTATAACCCTATATGAACCTTCTCAGCTTTTAAGGTCTTCCAGACAGACCTTTGCACCACCTTCCCAAGCTCTTTTCAGAAGAACACGAGAGAGGGGCTTCTCAGTGGCTGCTCCCAGGCTTAGGAATATGCTGTTCTGAGAAACCAGGTTGGCCCTTTCCTCTTGTCCTTCCACCATCAAGCAAAGACCGTCCCTCTTCTGTAGGCTGGTTTAGAAGCAACAAGTGTCTCAGGAAGACTTCTTTATTGACTTACAGATTTTTAAATTTGTTTTTCATCTTGTGACAGTGTTTTTAATATGACATTTATATAGTATTTTTAAACAGTTGTTTGTATTATCAGTTGTTGTGTACTCAAGGTTCTGGATGGGAAATGTAAGGAGACAAAACCCAATGGAGCTGCCCTCTCTGGTGCCATGTTGTTTTCTGTTTTTGCACAGCAGTGGCTGGTTGAGTATCCCATTGTCACACCATCTGAAAAGAATAACACCTGCCACTTCCATATGCCGCTGAGTGTCACTTGGGAGCCCCTTAGTTTCCAGAATATACACATACAGTAGAACCTCCATAGCATCAGGGAATTGGTTCCAAGGCCCCACTCCCTATGGATACTGAAAACCATGGATAATAGTGAACCCTATAATCTCTTAGACCCAGACTTCTCCCTGTACCCATCAGGACAAGTACAGGAATATCAGTGTCCAAGAGGTGGAGTGAACCACCTCAAGCTGCTTACAGGCTAGCCAAAATGGTGGCCAATTGCCTATATAGCATAGACCAGTATTGGCGAACCTATGGCAGGGGTGCCAAAGGTGGCACTTGGAGCCCTTTCTGTGAACACCTGACATCACCCTTCACAACCACCTGTATTCAGGTTAAATTGCTGTATCGGCACTCTGAGAGAGAAAAAGTGGGTTTTGAATTGCAGGTTGGGCACTCGGTCTCTAAAAGGTTCGCCATCACTGGCATAGACTCTAGTTACCTCTAGTGGTCAGTTCTGGTAACTGCATCAAGTAAACTCATATTCCTGAGTTTTAAAATTTAAAGTTATTAATCTTTTCAGATAAGTGAAACTGTGTATACACATCCCATGGGTGGCGGCAGTTTATACTGTATATCCATGGTTTCTGGTTAATTCCTCTGATGGGTTCCCTATGGAAAGAAAGGAATCATACACAAACTAGAAACAAGGTAAATAAACAATACTTTTCAGAATATCTGTGATTAGACCTTCAGTCAAGTGTGAATGTGCAAAACTGTAGAAGATGAGACAAGCTCCTCTTATGACCAACCCTTCTTTCTACTACAATGTATAGTTGGGCCCTGTCTGTTGGTTGTTTTGTTCTGAAGCGATGAATGCTACAAATTAATGTATAATTTGGGGGCTGATCATCTTTACAGCTATCAGTGTCCATAAGAGCAACAGCCACACTCCAAATGATCAATGTATTTGGCAAGAAGGTAACAGCTGGCTTGTGGAGAACAGAGCGATCTGTAGACTCAGCATGGCCAGACGGTTTATGTCAAAATAAATGTAAAAAAAAAAAAATCTACATCTGAGGTTAGGATTTTTTCTTTCTTTCAACCATCTCCTCCCCACCCCCTTCTTCAATGAAATATTTGATTATCTGAGCTTCTTTCCCACAGTGCTTGAAGATAAACAGTGCCTGATGTCATTGCGGGGGATTCTATTTTCAGAACGCTGTATTTATTTCTAAGCGGTTTTAATGTGCATCTGTTGGCTTAAATATTTAGATACGCAAACACTCATCCTGCCCATGCTGTTCTGATAAGCAGGAATCAGCTGCGACTGCAGCTCCACAACTTAACTCTGTTTGGAAGAAGGCTGACTACTCCTGAACTCGGGTTCATAATGCACTCATTGTACTTACACCCAGGAGGTGTTTATAAAAAGAGACCTAAGGGGGAGAAATGCACTTAGGCTTGCCAGCAAAATATCCAAATGGCCCCTTTAATCATCCAAACTGTGCTGGAGTTGACAGGGTGCCACTATCCAAAGTCCACTTTTCTTAATAGAATCATAGGTTTGTTTAACAGTAAAAGGGGTCTGAAACAACATCGGGTCCCATTACCAGTTATTACGAGGCAAGGCCTGCAGAATGGGCCTGAACACACTTGAACATCACTGAAGGTAAGCAGAGCCATTCCTGCATGGGAGACAACTTAAATTTTGGAAGGGCATAAGAAAGCCAAGAAATCTGAAGAAGATGTAGAATTGGCATGGCAGCTGGGAAGGAACTGGACAAGATCCTTAAGAATAGTGATGTGTCACAGGAGGTGGAGGCCAAGATCATCAACACGATTGTATTTCCAATTATTATTTGTGGATAAATAGTTGGATGGTGAATAAAGCCAATGCAGGTGGGGGCATTCCTCTGAAATATGGTGCTAGAAGACAGTATTGTAGTTGTCATGGTCTAAGTAAGAGAAAGGCAATCAAGTGGGTTGCATATCAGATTGATTCAGAACTCTCTGTAGAAGCAAAAATTAAACTGAGACATTCCCACTTTGAGTACTAGAGATGGGCACAAACTGGAAAAAATGGCGGTTCGTTTCATTTTGTTTGTGTTTTTTTGCTTCGTTTCATTTTGTTTCATTTTTAATGATTTTTTTGGAAAAAATCATTTCATTGGTTTGTTAGATTCGTTATTCATTTCCTCCCACTTTACACTGTTTGATTGACTGTGTATTCCGTCTGTCTCTCTCGTCTATAAATATTTGAAAACATTTCAAATTTTTTTAAGAAAAACAAAAAATAGAACACAGAACGTTCTGTTAAGCTGGTGGTGACAACTGGACAAACTGGCAGCAGCACATCATCCACCTTACATCTATCAACATAGCTGTGGAATGGATCAGCCAAGTTTCTTTCATTTTTACGGTTTTGTTTTACCCCCAAGAAGAAATCCGCCCACAGGCAGCAGAGTGACTCCAACCCCACAAGACACCCACTCAGGCAGGCAGAGAGTAAAGGGCTCCAAGTCACCCATTGTCAGGCAGTTAAGTGACTCCAACCCCATAGAAGGCAGCACCCACTGAGGCAGGCAGGCAGAGAGTAAAGGGCTCCAAATCACCCATTGGCAGCAGAGTGGCTCCAACCCCATAAACAAAGCCCATAAAAGGCAGCACCCACTGAGGCAAGCAGTGTTTTTTGTTTCCCTGTTCAGCGGGCGAAGGCGGGTATCCACACCAGTCAACAGCCTTTCTGCCAAGGCAGTGCTCCTTGGGAGGAGAGAGGAACTCTCCTGGAGACAAGCCTCAAGGCCTTGGCAAAGGGCATGTATGAGGGGGAGTACATGCCCCAGACTGGCGTTGTGACCGCTGAGGACGTGGGTGGTGTCCTCAAACGGCTGCAGGATACCCACCATCTGGGCTAGGGCAAGCCACTCGGTGGCACCAATGTCCAACTCCCTTCCTCCTGGCAGAATGGGAGTCGTGGAGATATCGAGTCACTCCCAGAGGCATTTGTTGCGGCCACTGTAAGATACAGGAAACTACTAGATGGGCCCTTGACCTGATCTAGCATGGCTCTTCTTATGTTCTTATGTTCTTAAGGCCTATTTAAGGAGTGGTTATCCCTCCCAGACTTTGCCTCAGCAACCAAGTGTCTTCTGCTTTTGCCTGTGTGTCCAGCCTTGCCTTGTTCCAGCCATAAGTTCAGTGCAACAAAAATGTAAAAACAATATTCAGTTATGCTGAACTATTTAAAATAATTGTAGAAGACAATATTGAGTGTGCCTTTCCAAATGTAGACATTGGCTTTCTTATATCTTTAACATTAATGGTCACAAATTGTTCAGATGAGCATTCATTTTCTCAGTTGAAGTATATTAAAAATCCCATCAAAACAACTATGCAACAAGGCAGGCCGGATGCCTTATCTCTATTAAGAGACCACCTGGTAGTGGGGCAGCTAAAAAATCTTGTAAATAAATAAGTAAATAAGTAAATAAGTAAATAAGTAAAGAAAGAAAGAAAGAAAGAAAGAAAGAAAGAAAGAAAGAAAGAAAGAAAGAAAGAAAGAAGCAGATGTGTTACATAAGATTATTTTTCAGGATCTGATCATAGGCTTTGCAATTTAAAAAAGTAGGAGGAAACATTTCAAATATAAAGAAAGTGGAAGTATACAAAAATAAACATTATTTTTCATTTTACTGTAAGGTTTGTTTAATTTTAATAAATAAAATTAGATGTTATAGTTTATTATTGTTTATATTTTGAATTACATATATATATATATGAGGGGCACCAAAATCTTAAGTGCTTAGGGCGGCTGAGGGTCTTCTTAATCCACTCCTGATCCCAGCCATGCATATTGGTGAGCAGAAAATAAAGCTAAACAGAGTGTGTGGTGACTACAATCAAAGCCTAGCCCTTTACTAGTTAGATTGCCTTGGAAAGATCTTGGGCCTTTTGCTCGGGGCAGGTGTGTTCAGCTGTCAATTGCCTTCTCATTTGGTATCAGCAGATCAGTTTTTAGATTGCCACTTCTTCAGTTCTTCAGTTCAGATTGTGGGGCGCCTTGGTTTGAACGGGGTCCCAGGACGTCAGCCTATGGAATCGGGTTAATTTCCAGCCTCTACAGGGCCTCCTCTGCTGAATTATTGCAGGAGCCACAAGACTTTCAAAAAAACCTGTGATTTCAATTAAGTGAATGACTTCTCCAACCTTTCTATTGCTGAGAGCTTAGACTTACCAAAAATCACTTTCAAGGCACTGTCTTTATAATTAAAAATATGTTCATTAAAACTACTGGAAGTTACACAGAAATGCATGGCAGGGGGTTGGACTGGATGGCCCTTGAGGTCTCTTCCAACTCTATGATTCTATGATTCTATGTTTCTATGTTTCTATGAAACATAACAACTTTTTTTATTTTTCTACTAGCAGCCTATGAAGGTATTACCCATAGTCTAGTTTTGATTTTCTTTGTTTTAATGGCTGCACAGCTCCAAACCTCTTTTTACTGCAATGAAACAAGATACCATGAAAGAGACACCTTCACCATGAAGAAGGTGAAAGAAACATCTACAGGAACATGACATTAACACTAGGTACAGTGATATCTTAACTGGATCTACCTAGTGGGACATTTTTAAAATCCCCCAAAAAAACTTTCTTCCTCACCCCCTAGTGGACAGCATGTGTTTTTGCATTAACCTCCAACTTCAAACCCTTCTCTGGCCAACCAGGAGCCTTGTGCTTCGAAGAGCCAATAGAGAGATGATGCTTGTAAGCAAGAGGGAGGTGCCCATACCATGCAGCTCTTTGTTTGAATTGGCCTGTAAAGTCCAGCCCCATCAGACCATGCTGCTCTGTGCCTTCCCAGATGAAGCCTGGCATCCATCTTGCCAAGTGAACTTTTAAGACCTCTCTACTGGCAAATTGCATCCCCTGCCATGTTTGGACTTTTATACCTGCTTTGAAAAAGAGAGCTTGCTCTCGAAAGCTCAGCAACATTTTTTTGTTTTTCTACTAGCAGCCTATGAAGGTATCACCCATAGTCTACTTTTGATAACAATGAATGATTTCTACCCCAAACGTAGGTCCCTCTAAATCCCTATCACCTACATTATTAAGCTGGAATCTTGACTTCATGTGCAGACAAAAATCCTTCTTCCAAAAAGTCCTTTCTCTCTTCCTCTGTTCAGAATCATGGGAAAAGACAGTCGCATGCTGCTTTTAGACCAATCAGGTTTCACTTGCTTCTGGCAGGTATCCCCACTGGCTCTTATTTACACAGACATTGAGATAATGGCATGGCTACAAAAATGAAACTACACGTTAATATTCTCCATGTTTACATATGGCCTAATTAACAGGCTTCACTACTTCTAAGATCCATAATAGACATGGGCACAACTCGAAATTGTCGTTTCCTTTTTTGGTTATTGTTTCCATTATGTAACGGAAATGGTAACGATAATTAAGCCGTCAGAACTCGAACTCGAACTGAAAAAAGAAAAATTTGGTCAGGTTTTTCGTTTCTGTTTGTGGCATCGCGGCGATCACGCAATGCGAAGCACAGAAAAAGTTTTTTAAAAACCCCAACTCCCGGCCAAAAAAGCAGGTGAAAATATGCCTGCCTGAGGCTTTGCCACCTACCAGAGGGGTGGTTTCTGGGGGGTCCCCAGCCTTCCCCCCCTTCTCCTGTCCTGGGCTGCTTGCACCAGGCTGAGGGGGTCATCCTCATCATCTCGCCACATGCCATGCAGTGGGGGGGATCCAAAATGGCGACCACAAATTTTCTTTTGAAATTGTAGTCAAAAAACACACCAAATCGCCACAGAAACATGTGAAATTTATTTATTTTAAATGCCTGAATTTTAATAGTAGCAGCAGTGGTTTTTTTTTTAATAGCAATAAAACGTCGTATTGATTTTATTTTATTTTATTTTATTTTTTATTTTTTTTAGACCTGCCCATTTGGGCTGGGCATGGGATGGGACCATGCAAATTGTTTGAACCATTCCACCAATGGCATAGCCAGGTTTTTGACTGACACTTCTGGATGTCTCGGAGGGCATAAAAAGCCGAGGCACCTTCCAGAAATTGCAGTTGGGTGTATGTATGTGGTTGAGGGAGGAGGGCTGGCTGCTGGTGCTGGTGTGATCTGATCGAGATTGAGGAAGGAGGCTGGAGGCTTTAGGATTTAAGTTAGGCAGGCAGGGAGGGAATTGAACTTAGTAAATAATTTCTTTGATTCCCTGCAGCTTTGTCTGCTGAAGGGAATAGCAGTTTATTCTTTATTTCTTCTCTGGCAGTTTGTGAGGATTTTTTTTTTCTGATATTGGATAAAGGGGGAGGTTCTACTGGGAGTGGGAGGTGTGGATTTATTTTAAAAATATATTATATACTACCATTTATTTTCTATTTTCCCAAATTCAATTTGCTTGCACACACACACATTTGGGGTGCAAGCCAAGAACAGAACCTTTATCCTAAGTGATATCCTAACTGCCCACTCGCCCGTCTGCCCGCGCCACCACCCGCCTGCGGCCCGTGCCGCCTCCCGCCCACTCGCCCACCCGCGGCCGCCACCCACCCATGGCCCCCCGCCACCGCCGCCCACCCGCCCCTCCCCCTCCACCCGCCCCACCGCCCCACCCGCCGCCTAGGGTGCAAAAACACCTAGCGCCGGCCCTGATTGCGGGACACCCCTATGCTCTGGGAAGTCAAATCGCGCTAAATCGCGGTGGAAACGACAAATGACAAACGACAAACTGAAATGACAAATTTTTGAAAAATTTCATGACAAACGGAAACGACCCGAAACGGACCCGTTCTGACAAGCGAAAGCTCAAAACGTCATTTTTTCTGGTCGTGTCCATATCTAATCCATAACACAAAAGTCTTGTGATGGTCAGAAGAAATGTGGAGGATCTATGGGGTGATGCTCCATATCGTGGGCCACCAGAAAATCTATGTTTCACTCTCCGATGACAATGTGTATCCCTACTGGCAACGGAATGCAGTGCACAGAACAGTTACATTAAGGATGGAAATATGTTGAAATTTTAAGGAGTCCTAAGTGCCCTGAGCACATCCAATCTCCCTGATCTCAGAAGCTAAGCAGAGTCAGGCCTGGCTAGTGCTTGGATGGGCAACCACCAGGGAATACCAGGTGCTGTAGGTGCCTGGAGTAGGAACTGGCAAGCCACTCCAGTATTCCTGCCAAGAAAACTCCATGGACATGGGGGTCACAAAGAGTTGGTCACGACTTTAACAACACAACAACAACAAAGTGACATGCAACCCCCTTGTGGCACATTGAAATCAACGTTAAGCAATGCCAAACTGATTTGAAAGCCAGATCCAATCATCCATCCTCATAAATACATTATTAAAAATACTGACTTCATTCAGCACCATTTGAAATACACACTTACTTCTCTTTTTATAAAGGATGGCAAGTTCCCAGCATGTCTTAAAAGTCTGTATTAGAGATGGGCACGAATAAAAAAAAGGTGTTTTGTTTGTCGTTTGACATTTAGGGGGTCCGTTTCGGTTCATTTCCGTTTTTCATGAATTTTTGCAAAAAAAATGTTTTTGTTTTCGTTCATTTTGTTACCGTTTTGTTACCATTTATTTCATTTTTTTGTGATTTTTTTTAGTATTTAAAGCAGTTCAATATATTGCCGTAACAAAAACAAAACGGACGACAAAATTTCTGGTGTTTCTGTTCATTTCATTTCATTTTAGAGACAAAATTTGTTTGTCATTTCATTACGTAACGAAACAAAAAATGAAAACAGAAATGAAAAATTGTTCATTTTGTGCCCATCTCTAGTCTGTATAGCCCAATAACTACATGTGTAAAGCAGTTTTTATGCTCCTGTCTTTGCAAGTTCTAACTTGGTTAATTCCATTAATGTAGAAAAAGAGACACATACACACTTAAATTCATGGAATATCATGGCAGATTGTTTTAATGAACAAGTTTTGTTTTGCTGGTGTATCCATAGTAAAAGGCATATGCTTTTCACTTGCAAATGACCCTCTGCGGAACTTAAAAAAATGGAACTTAAATGAGATGCCTACCTACTAGCAAAAAGTCAAATGTCTGTTCTGATTTTCTAATCAGGACTTGTTCTTTTCTTCTTTGATGCTTTCTTTGGAACTGCAGGAGAAGAGATGACTTGTCCCTAATAACATACCTAAGTATTTGAGCTTCAGAAGATAATCCCATAACTTAACCTAGGGTTAAATATTGGCTGTTAAGAAAATCAACTGAAAAGGAAGTCACGTGAAATGTTCACAGATGGCTGTGGGCTTTGTTATTTTTTTAAAAAAGCTATTCATTGTTCTGTCAATCACAAAGTTGTATTCAATCTGGTAATTATTATGGTACACACAAAATCTTGTGCCACAAATTATGTAACATTGGATGGTTGCATATTAGGCAAGCAGCACAACACTCTGTGTTTTACGAACACAGTATTTGTTTCTTAATCTGTATTTATTTTCCGACCACGGGTGACAATATCAGAGGTATCCCTCCACAGATTTTGTGATGAGATTTCCTTCATGCTGACCAAAACTGTCCATACTTCCAGGATACTTAAATGAAAGGAGATTTTGTGTCAAATTCTGCCACTCAGTTTCCCTGTCCAAGAGACAGGGATGTACATTTGTGAGATTTCCTTGTACAAGATCACCGAAGAAAGAAATCTTAAGCAAAATGTTACCATTTAGACATTTTGGTAACCCCTGTACCTTTTCAACATTTTAGAGCATTGGTTTTACATGAGCCTAATTTCTTTTGCTCTGTACTTCTAGTAATTTATAGAATAATATTGGATATCTTGAAACTGTGTTTTCCCTATATTGTTTCAAACATCCATCATATCTTTCAATTTTTATTGCTGTAGATGATGATGATGATGATGATGATGATGATGATGATGATGATGATGATGATGATGATGATGATGATGATGATGATGATGATGATGATGATGATCTGGTCCTTCCGCCTCCCTAAACCAAAATGGGACCAGTGAAGGTTTACACCCCTACTCAAAGAGACCAGTTCAACTCTTTCAGTGTTATGAAAATCGCAGGTATTGACCATTCTTTTTATTTATTTTATTTATTTATTGGATTTATATACTGCCCATCTAGCAATAAAGGCCACTCTGGGCAGTTTACAAGGTTTATACAAATACAAAACATAACATCAACAGAATTCAATGAATAGCATTACAACAAAATAAAATGTAATAAACATAATAAACATAACTAAATCCAATTAAAACAAACAGAGGAGTAAGATAGGCCAAGGCAGAACAGACCAGGTGAATAACAGCAACCAAATAAGAGAAAACTAATATCTAGGGAAAGCCTTTCTAAATAGCCACGTCTGCAGATTTTTCTATAGACAGAGAGTGAGGGGCCCCCAAACATATCTCAGGAGGGCGTTGGTTCCAGAGCCGGGGAGCTGCCACCGAGAAAGCCTGGTTCCTTGTACATGATTTACGAGCCTCCTTCATTTATTCTTAAATGCATTTTTGAGATCGCTTTGCATTTTTTTTTTTAAAAAAAAAGTATGCTCCCTGTGTGCACCTCTGCAGATTTGCTAGGCTGAAGAAATCACTAGCTGTCAAGGAGAGCAGATGAAAAGTGGTTTATAACCCTGTCCTTCAGCCTGAATGCTGCCCAGGTGTAGTTCAGACATAAAGCTGATTCATACATACTGTACAGACAAATACTGTATCACTCCCATCATAAAGGGCCCTTCCTATGAGCTGATAACATTCTTCACATTTTACCCAATGCACACAAAAGTTAATGGGTAAGCCAAACATCGCTCTCTGATTGGTTATCACTAGCCCACAAAAGGGAGGCAGTCTTCAATGCTCAGTAGAACGTTTGCCAAGTATTGTGTCCTGGAACAGGATCAGCCAAAGTTCACAAATGCCCCACAGATATTTAACCTCACCAGAGGTTTAGAAAAACACAGTGCATGCCAAAAGTACATTTTCAAGGTACGTTGCATGATTTTTGACATCTGTCCTAGGTTTCATTTTGCCAGCATTTATCTACACAGCTGAGGCTGATCTTCATTGATGCCATCATGCTGCAATAATTGAGCAACTTGATCTTCTGCAATATAATTGGCTGATGGCTCATTCCACTGCTTCGGTTCAGGTCAGCCAGGGGACACAATTATTCCTGGCTGTAACCCGCCTTCAAGGCTCATCTTTAGTGTCTCCATGGTCAAGGCTACCCAGTATGACAGCACTGCAACCAGTGACTGGTGTCATCGGGGCGTTTTGCTAACCATCTCTAGGAATTCAACAGGAAGAAGCTGCCCAAAGGCAACATTCACTGTTTTCCTGTCATGACTCAGGGCTGATCAACACGGCTGCGAAATGTTGAGGAAGACAAGGAGAATCCTATCTACCATTACTCATGCACTCATTATTAACTTCCTGAAAAGCACCTTGTAGGTTGCACAGCACAGGTCCTCCCATAGTTTGCTTAGATCACTGTACAGAAATGATTCAAATCTCAGATGAAGACTGATGTAACATTTTTAAAACTAGATTATCAGTTTCTGTTACAGACAATGCAGCATTTCCGAGGTTAGCACCACCACCTCACCTGGTGAATATTTGCTAAATGCTTTATAGATGGAGACTTATTTTAATAAAGTCCTGTTGATATCTTCAGAGAGGGGAGATTGTCCCTGCATCTGTTTCAAATCAAGTTCCTTTTGAATAGTTAGATTCTCTCTCTCTCTCTCTCTCTCTCTCTCTCTCTCTCTCTCTCTCTCTCTCTCTCTCTCTCTCTCTCTCTCTCTCTCTCTCTTCAGGAGAGAAATCATCTAGCTCAAGTGATTGAAGAGGCCTTTGGGAAACACCAAATGAGTTTCAGATATCTGTATGGGGGTGCAGTAAGTGTTTTCACCATGGAAAAGCTTCCCAGGTGTTTGCAGTTTCATGCACTGATGCAAAATAAGGACTGCAAACTATTTTCCTAAAGGAAAAACAGCCTGAACAAAAGGAATGTGAACAAGAAGGGAAGGCATCCACAAAGGACGAAATATGTCAAAGTGATATCATTGTTTTGAAGACGTAAATGGCTTTTTAAGCAAGTACATCAAAGCATATGTACAAAATGAATGATGAAGCCCAGAAACAATTTTAGTATATGTAACGGTAAATATTTGAAGAGTTTGGGCCTATACACACAGATAAATGTTGCCTCCTTCCCCACATCAGCTACGAGGTCTGTGGTTTGCCAATACCACCGTCATAATATAGAACTACAGGCTACAATGCCTCATTCTCTCCTATCTTCGTCTATAGCAGTAATTCAGTTCTTCAGAAAACCCCTGGTTGCCAGCAGGAAAAAAGGATTCCAGGCTGTACATGGCAAAGGGCAGTCTGAATGTTGACAACACCAACGACAGCAATCAAAATGGTTTACAGGATATTCTCTTCTGCTTACTCTCATTCAAAAAATGATACCGCACAAGGGAAAATCCCCAAAGCCGACTCCTTTTTTCATCAGTTAACCACTTCTCACCCAAACACAAAGGTGTGTCAGCTTTGTTTTCATATAATGACTCATGTTGGCAAGAGGAAATGCTGTTGATGTGGCCTGGTATTGGGTGAATGTCAACTAGGTGTTTTTTAAAAAACAAGAACAGCGTATTTTTGTACATCTGTTTATATATCTGTATATTGTATAACTTATATATATTCTTAGCAGTGTATGTTTGTATGTCAGTATTAGAGATGGGCACGAAACGAGTGATTTTTTGTTTTTGTTTTTGTTTTTCATTTCGTTACACAACAAAAATGAAATGAAATTTTTTAAAAAACTAAACAAAACAAAAACAAAATGACCAAATTTGCCCTGTTTTTCTTTTTCGTTGCAGCAGATGCATTGAACTAAAAAGAATGCTAACGAAACAGCAATTTTTCATTTTTGTTTTCATTTTTTCATTTCGTTACTTAACAAAAGAAAAATGAATTTTTTTGCAAAAAACATCATGAAAACAAAAACGAACTGAAACGGACCCCTAAATGACCAAACGACAAATGAAACACCATTTTTTTGAGTCGTGCCCATATCTAGTCAGTATAATTTCTTAGCATTTTTGACACGAATAAAAATCAAAGACCCAAAATGAAAGCGATTTTCAGGACTGTTTTTGAAGACGTGTGAATGGTAAGGAGCAGAAGAGGATAATAACACCATCAGAACTACAAACCCCAGCAATATTAGAAACAGAAATAAATATTGTGTGGATATTTAGCAGATACTTAGTTTCTGTGTTAAAATTTGCATCTTTTATATAGTGTCAGTCGACAACAAAGCAACAACAACACAACAGCAGCAATAATAATATATTTGGGATTGCCATTTTTAATGGTCCCCAGGTCAGCGCTTGAAAAGTTCCTAGAACTTGTTTGTGAAACAGGCCTGCTTTTGTGAAATACTTTCAGACCATCCCTGACATTTTGTGAGAATGAAGCAAAGATTTCAAATAACGATTACAACAAAAAAAGAGAAAGAAAGAAAGAAACACCCTGAAACCATAGAAAGATGTCGAAACTGGATGCTTCAAGAAAACCTTGAAGCAATGTCTCCTTCAAGGACCCAAATGCCCCCTCGCCTGCTCCACCTGACTTCAAGTTGAGAAGCTGATGACACCCATATTGCACAGGTGTGAGCAGGGTCCAAAGTGGGAAAGTGTTAAGTTTCAGGCTGCTCTGTGGTTCCTGTAAATATTCGGTGGGAACAGTCATAGGTCACACATTCTTTTGTGCTGTAGGATTGGCGAGGTAGCATGTTAACGATTCAAGGGAACTATCATATGACACAACACGCTATTGCAGCTGTTGTTTTGCTTTGATCCATTTCCCTATTTCAGCTATCAAGCCAGCACTCTTTTGGTCTTAAAGCGATTATGTTTTCATTACTTTGTGCATCCCAACTCCCAGCCAGCCCCCTCCAAAAAAAAACACAACAAGAAGAGAAAGGGTAGTGGCTTGAGAAGTGTAAAGTTAGCAGCTGTTACGATGCTGGGGTCAAAGAAAATGCTAATCTTTAAGCTACCTTTTCAGAGGCAGGGTCCCTTTCTTAAGAGAAGTTCCAAATTCCATGAGGCTATCCCCATCACTTCTCTGAGAATGGAATGCAGTTGGTTCTGAAAAATGAAACGGTGATTATTGTGTGAGAAGTCCAGCCTGGTTTCTTTTGTGAAATTCAGTTTTTTTATAAATAGTTTTGAAGTAAACATTATTCTGCTCAGAATGAATCAGGTTATTAGGGGGCCTGGGCAAACAAAAAAGATTACACCTTTTTAGTTTAAATTAAATCATCTTTGTGGACAATTTTGTGGCCCGGTGGTTAAACCACAGTACTGCAGCCAAAACTCTGCCCATGAGCTGAATAAGGGATCTAAATCACAAAGAAATCCTTCTTTATTTTCCTGTTCACATCTTTTTTTTTTTTACTCTGATCCTGCCAATTATCCGAGGAAGGCACTATAAAATCTCAAGCTGTACCTACTCTCTTTTTTTAAAAAAAATCCCTTCGTTTCTGTGTTTTCATAGTGCACTGCTGATATTTTTTAAAAATTGTCAAGTTTTATGCCTCTTGCCTAGTAATTTTTTGTATTTTTCTATTGATGCCTTGGTTTTAATCTTTTTTTGTGTGAACCACCCAGAGTTCCCCTAGGGAAATGGGAGCAGTATATAAATGCAAAAATAATCAATCAATCAATCAATAAGATTCCAGGCTAGGGTAGCTAACCTGAGGTTGACTCAACCTTCCATCCTTCCATGGTCAGTAAACTGAGTACTAAGTTTGTTGGGGAGGGGCAGTGGCAATGTGTAGCGTCCACAATTAAAGTTTGTTCTGTCCCGAGAGACCTTTAAATGATCCAGGGTGGTATATAAGCAGCACACTTTGCTTTTTGACTTCGCTTCCTTGGTTGAGAAAACTCACAAAGGACAGATGCTAGATTTCCCTTAGAGGGAGCTGATCTTTGTTTTGTTTTGAGTCTCTTTTTTTAAAAAAAAAATCTCAGCTATTATTTTCTCTTTTAAAATTCAGATCAGTCTGTTTTCATTCTTTTTAATCAAAACCAGGCAAGAAGTGGGGGCTGGAAGGGAATGGATTATAGCAGAAAGTCTGGCTGTGATGAGGGCAATCAGCAGAAAATGGCTGATGTTACCAAAATCCTATACACAGGCAGGCTCTATAACAACAACAACAACAACAACAACAACAACAACAACAACAACAACAAGAAAATCATTTTAGAACTGCAGAGCTGGAAGGAACTCTGGCGCAGTGGTTAAATGCCTTCACTGCAGGTAAAACTGTGCTCACAACTTGGGGTTCAGTCCTCGGTAGCAGGCTCATGGATGACTCAGCCTTCCATCCTTCCGAGGTCGGTAAATTGAAGCTTACTGGGGGGAGGGGCAATATGTAGCTTGCATAATGTAATTAAAATCTGTAAACCACCCATCAACTACTTGAAGAGGTATGGGTGGTATATAAGCAGAACACTTTGCTTTATGGGTTACAGTAATACCTTGATTTACGTCATTAATCCATTTTCGCATAGAAAGTAATGGGATATTGGATTAATCCGTTCCAGACTATGAAAAAGACACTCTGACCCTAAAGAGGGTGGTGGCAGGAATGGTGGGGGCAATGTTGGTGGTGGGGTGGGGTCGGTGGGGTCGGGAGCCACTGTGAGATACAGGAACCTGGACTAGATGGCCTGATCCAGCAGGGCTCTTCTTAGGTTTTTATGTTATTTATTAAAATGTTTATTAAAAGAACCTTGGGTGATATAATAGCCCTTTTCAAATATTTGAAGAGCTGTCATACAGTGGAAGGGCAGGATCTGTTTTCGATCATTGCAGAGTGCAGGACACGGAACAATGGATTAAGAGAACCCAGCTTTTGGCTGAATATCAGGAAAAACTTCCTAACTGTTAGAGCAGTATGGCAGTGGTGAGGGTTCTAACACTGGAGGCATTCAAGAAAAATCTGGACCACCACCAGCCAGATATCCTTTCATTTGTATTTATGCCTGGAGCAGGGGGATGCACCTGATGGCCTTGTAGGACCCTTCCAACTTCATGATTTTATGATTCTATAATTCTATGAAAAATCTCCCCCTGTGTGTGTGTGTGTGTGTGTGTGTGTGTGTGTGTGTGTGTGTGTGTGTGTGTGTGTGTGTGTCTGTGTGTGTGTCTCTGTGTGTGTTTTCCCATTTTTAAATCTCCTCCTAAAATTCTGAAAATACACCCTTTCTTCTCCAGCACCTCACATCACTTCCTAAACTCTTGGGGGGGGATTCCTCCCGCCTCACAAGTAAAAGAGTGTAGATATAGATGAACAAGGAGATCGGCCAAACATGCCTCCCACCCTTATTTTATATTTATTTATTTAAAATATTTCTATTCTGCCTTTCTCCCCAGAAGGATCCAAGGCACCTTCACCAAATCCACTGCTGGATCAAATACTTTGTGTGAGTGGAAAGATAAAATAGGATACAGTTCTTTGCTTAACTTCACTGGCAGAGGTGTAGCTAGAGTTTTCAGTGGCCGGGGACAAAGTCAGTTTTCATGCTCGCCCTCCAAGGGACGAGGAGGGTCAAGGCACCACGGAGAAGGAGGAGGAGGCAGATGGGAAGCCCTCTGTGCTGGCCCTGGCAGGTCGGCCACAATGTACTTTCCCACAATTCCTGGGCAGGGAGCCGTTTGGTGTCCAATTTGCCCCCGCTCCCCGATGCTGCACCTGGGGACAGATGTACCCCCCCTTGCCTCCAGCTATTCCACTGTTTGCGTGTTAATCATTTGTGTGTGTGTGTGTGTGTGTGTGTGTGTGTGTGTGTGTGTGTGTGTGTGTGCAGGTGAGGCTCTGTGGTAACTGAGCCCCCATGGGAATGATGGGAATTGCTGCACTACATCACGTCTCCTGCCACATAAAAACAAAATCCTCTTGCTTGCCTACTGTTTCCCTTGTACCCTAGAGGTACAACTCTGGATTGGCATGTTGGATGGGCCACTGGACCTTATAATTGGCTGTCCCAGAGGCAGTTCCACCACCCTCCAAACCCAACCTCTCCTGGCCATGTGACCTCATGAGGCCCTTTCCCGGTGACATCACAAGGATTTGTTTCTGTGACATCAGAAAGGGAGGAATTCAGCACATTTCCCCCCATGATCTTTTCCTCCCTTTCTCTTTTCCAGTCACAGTCGAATCCTTAAATAAGCAGGAATTTCCTCTGCAGCCTCTTTGAGAAGGGTTGCAATCCTTTTCATTTTTGCTATTCTTCATAAAGAAATGCAGCAGCAGCAACCGCAGGAACAAAAGAGAGAGAGAGAGAGAGAGAGACTGAGATCTTATAATGATAAAAGAAGAAAACAACATGAAGACCTGCTACCAAAATAGTGCCTGCTGGGGAGATATAAAAAGTGGCTACATAAACATTTCCAAAATTAGTTGTCCCAAGGTCAAAGTTGGAAACCAGAGACATAATAGAACATTATGTGTTCTCTGGCTGTTCCAGTTTCAAATCCACAGAATGCACTCACTTTTTGCCCTCAGCATCAACCACCCTAATTTCCTTCATGTGGTCTAACCAAACCTGCAACAGACTCTCAAAAAGTTGCCACAATATGTGACATGGAGAAAAATGGTGGGAAAAATGAGAAGCTTGGCTCCTTCTCTCAGAAAGTATTAGAAGCTTTTCTCTTATTTTCTTTCTTGTTCTGTTCTCTTCGGTATACTGCTTCCAGCTTTTCTTTGTCTGTTTGTTTTCCCCTACCTGGTTATCAACCATTGCTGCCTCCCCCACTCTTGTGTTGTTTTTCTCTTCTTTAAGAGTAACACAACTAAATCTAAATGGTAGCTGTTGGCCTACCGCTAAGCCAGCTGTAGCCCCACCCCAAACAACACAAACACACAAACACCCCATAAGTACAGTTGAAAAGGGTAATTACAGCACCAGTTAACCTGTCAAGCATTGGGTGGTATCCTGCTTATCAAAGGAGCCCAAATACCATGCAATGCTCCCCACCATCTTCACAAGGCTCCTCCTATGAGACCCCTTGGAATGGCAAATTTTTCTGGAGCCATATGGACGTATACCAATCCATGGCTCCTCACCAACCAGGGGCAGGGGGCAACTCTCCCCCACCCTCAAGCTGGGACAGCCCATGCCCCCCCCCACAGTTCCCTTCTAGGGATTCCATACCTTCCATGAACTGCAGCTGCCTGGCTGCTGTCCTATTATCACTGTGATCCAACCTAATGCCCCCAATTGCTGCACCGAGTTGTGATGATAGAGCAGTTGTCACCAAACACCTAACAGTGCAGCCATAGCATGTGTGTATAAAAGTGCAGTTGTCACCAAACACCTAACAGTGCAGCCATAGAATGTGTGTATAAAAGTGCAAACAGTAAAGGAAAGAAGGTGGGCCAGGGGAGAGGATAGCTCTTCAAATGCCAATGGGGCTCAGCAAGCTCCCTGGCTTCTCCCTTGAATTCCACTCACAGGGTGGTGCAGAGGACCCGCCTCTTTCAGCCCACTGGCCAGCCCTCTCACTCCCAAGGAGAGACACCCCATCCTGGCTCTCCCAAGAAGTCCTTCTGCTGCCCCCAACCATGTAGCCCCCACCGTTATGTGGCCTTAGCACTCAGAGGAAGCTGGCTGTGTTCCTGTATTTTGTACACACATCAAGTTCATGGTTGACTAGTGAGTCAACACTTAGTTAAATCCCTTGGGTTCAACAGGTCTCCTTAAATTATCAGTTGGACTTAGATCATAGTCTGTTTATTATTATTTCATCAGCTTTGTAATGGACATGACAGAAGACACAAAGGAGCAGCACAATGCAGCACTCGAATCATATGATATACTTCCTTTTTTGGGGGGCTGTGGCTCCTTATTTATTAAAATAACAAAACATTGCAGTTATACCACCAAGAGGAACAATGTTACTCCTTCTTAATATGTAACTTATAGATGGCTTAATTACTGCAGAAAAAGCAATACATTCTAAGTTCATCATCAAGTAGTGAGTAGCATACTGGACGACATGACTCAGGAGATCTGGATTCAAATCTCTGCTTGGCCATGGAAACTTACTGGTAGTGGCAATAATAAATCACTCCATGGATTTCCTTCATATCTTAAAACTCCTACTAGGGACTCCGTAAATTGAATTTATGGCATGTGACAACAATATATAGTAAACCAGTGATTTGTAACGACTTAGTTCCATGTTCTGTAATCCAAGTGAGTCCTGGGATGGTTTTTTCCATCAAAAAATCATAGCAAGAGTCACCAGTTTCATCCACCTTTTTGGTGCTAAATATGAGGTTTCCTGGAGATGGAAGCAAATTCCAGTCACTTTGAGCCCATCCCAGAAATTATCTACAGTACACTTTGCAGGACTGTTACCTCAAATACGCCTTTTCTCAGAAATTTGCAACCCTTTTAGTCCCGAGATATGTTTTATGGATACAAATCAAGCCTCCAGTTTTAAACATGCAAAGAGCTAAAACGCTTTAATTGGTGGTGAAAGGATTAGAAAAATTCAAACCTAAGGAAAAATGCATACATAAATGTCTACGCTGTGGAAAACGCATTCCCAATATATGCTGAAAATGTCCACTCAGAAACAAACAGCAACAAAAATGAAATTTCAATGTACGTAGATGTCATAAAAACTGTGAATATCCATTCATCAGGTTATTTATTTGCAATAAATGTGTTTCTGGTAAGGCCTTGTGGCCTCAAGAAGGCTGAAGAAATATCTAGTGTGTCACAACTACCATTTTTACTTTGGAGAAAATAGGTACAATATGGGTTGCAACTTGCAAGGTTTTTAAAGATGGGTTGTTTTCCTGGCTGGGTGGACAAATGTGCTGATTTACAGAGGAAAAGCTTTCTGGGGGGCTTACAGTGAACAATACTCTCTTTGAAAGCATCTTCAACTGAAGGGTTGTCCTGTTCAACAGTCCACAGATGGGTGGCAAGGGTCTAGAAGTTGCCCATCAAATATTAGTGCATAGATAATAGAATGAAAATGCCCCCAAATCATCTGTTGTCAAGTATCCTACCATTAAGGTTAGGTGTTTTGTTCATTTTCATCTATATGTATGAATTAGTGGCTGGAATCCTATTGCCAATATTCACTGCCACAGTCAGGCGCCTTATATGGACACATACCAGTACCTCATTATTGAGTAGCACACCTGGGTTTTGATCCTGATCTTCTGAAGGTCCGGCTTTTCCTCTTCGTCCCATCACGTGATTTAAATGTGGGACAAGAGTTCCCGCATCAAAAGCTGTTTTTTTTTTTTAAATTTTAAAGTGCAGTTCAGCCCCCTTGGTCAGCATTTGAAAAAAATGGACCACTTGGCTGGGGGAAATTAAAACTTGTAGGACCGGATAGAGCTTCCTGTTTCTCCGAAACAATACAATACCTATAAAATACTATAAAAATACTATACAGTATAATACAATAAAAACAAGATTAAAACAACAGTAGCTGCAGCAGAGTTTAAAAAGCTCCCCAGCCAATGAAACTAAAAAGTAAGATGTTATAAAAGTTGGTGAAGGCTGGAGGCTCAAAAGGCCTGCCTAAATAAATAAGTCTTAAGGCCTCGCTTGAATACTTCAAGGGAGGAGGCGGTTCTCAACTCAAAGGGGAGGGAATTCCATAGTATCGGTGCCACTACTGAGAAGGCCCTATTTCTTGCTGTTGCCCCTCGCAATTCCTTGGGCGGCGGTACTCGTAGAAGGGCCTTAAGGGATCATTACTGGGTTTTCTTTTTTCTTTTTTTTCCCAAAAAGTCCGGTGGCCGTGGGGACAGCATTTTTAGACACAGGTTATCTGGTAATTTAAACTGCTTTTAAAGAGACGTGGGACCGGGGCCCAAGACAACTTCTCTTTGTTCTTGTTATTATGTGGCAACAAGTTGCATGTGACATGGTGACCCTGTGAGAGATCACCTGTCCTGCTCAGCTCTTAGAAACTCAAGAGTATGGGTTTTTCTTTAGATAGTCATTCCATTTCATATTTGGTCTTCTTTTCCTGCTCTTTTCAACCAGATTATTGTCTTTTCCAAGAATCTTGCCTTCTTTCGAAGTGTCCAATGTAGGAAACTAGTCTTCCTCTCCATTTTCTATCTTAGAAGCTATTCTATTCTAGCTTCTTGTTCACAGTACATGTGCAGAGGCACACACATTTCTTTCTTTCTTTCTTTCTTTCTTTCTTTCTTTCTTTCTTTTCTTTTCTTTTCTTTTCTTTTCTTTTCTTTTCTTTTGACAGAGAGAATACAGCTTCACACAAAATCATTTCATATCCATATTAACCATCTGACAATGTCCATGTGTGCAGTCATCAATTTGGTTGCTTGAAGCATGGTTTTGCAATAAGCAGACCCTATAAGTCATCCTCCTGCTTCGTTTCTGTTCCCTAGAACAAATTTTCAAACAATATTTGGTTCAGCTTTGTTTTCTACTTTTGCATTCACTAGGATTGGAAGCATGCCTTGTTTCTGTGAGAGCAATCTCCTCCTTGATGAGCTCCTTGATGCTCACACAGAAGCTTTCAATTTCCTCTTCTCCACCATTGCTAGTTAGAGCATAGATCTGAATGATGGTTATGTTTACAGATGGTCACAAAACACTGGTTTGGTGGTTTGAGTTCATTTCCTCAGCTTTACTGGCACACTCAAACCCCTACAAAGGCATTAGGGAGTGCATTCAAGAAGCAATGGTTTCTCTTCCACCATCAGAAGTTGGTGATCAGATTCTGGTCTGTAGAGGCACATTATATATGGAAATCCATCTCTATATTTCTTGACTTATTTTTATGAGAAAGTCAGGTTGCAGCTTGACTGAAAAAAATGTGGATGGATGAAAGTCAGGGCTTCATACATTCATAGAATCATAGAATCATAGAGTTGGAAGAGACCTTAAGGGGCATCCAGTCCAACCCCCTGCCATGCAGGAACCCCATCACATTATTTCCGACAGGTGGCCATCCAGCCTCTGCTTAAAATCCTCCAAAGAAGGAGACTCCACCACGTTCCATGGCAGCATATTCCACTGCCAAACAGCTATAACCATCATGAAGTTATTCCTAATGTTCAAATGGAATCTTTTTCCTATAGGTTGAAACCATTGCCCAGCGGTGGCAGGGGGCCATGGGCGGGCGGCGGCTGCGGGCGGGTGAGTGGGTGGGTGGGGGTGCGGGGCGCAGGCAGGTGGGGGCGCGGGCGGATGGGCGAGTGGGCAGTTAGGATATCACTTAGGATAGAGGTTTTGTTCTTGGCTTGCATCCCAAATGTGTGTGTGTGCAAGCAAAGTGAAGTTGGGAAAATAGAAAATAAATGGTAGCATATAATATATTTTTAAAATAAATCCACACCTCCCACTCCCAGTTGAACCTCCCCCTTTATCCAATATCAGAAAAAAATCCTCACAAACTGCCAGAGAAGAAATAAAGAATAAACTGCTATTCCCTTCAGCAGACAAAGCTGCAGGGAATCAAAAATTATTTTCTAAATTCATTTCCCTCCCTGCCTGCCTAACTTAAATCCTAAAGCCTCCAGCCTCCCTCCTCAATCTTGATCGGATCACACCAGCACCAGCAGCCAGCCCTCCTCTCTCAACCACATCCATACACCCGACTGCGATTTCCAGAAGGTGCCTCGGCTTTTTATGCCCTCCAAGACATCCAGAAGTGTCAGTCAAAAACCTGGCAATGCCATTGGTGGAATGGTTCAAACAATTTGCATGGTCCCATCCCATGCCCAGCCCAAATGGGCAGGTCTAAAAAAAAAAAAGAAAATAAAAGAAAATAAAAGAAAATCAATACGATGTTTTATTGCTATAAAAAACCCACTGCTGCTACTATTAAAATTCAGGCATTTAAAATAAATAAATTTCACATGTTTCTGTGGTGATTTGGTGTGTTTTTTGACCACGATTTTAAAAGAAAAATTGTGGTCGCCATTTTGGATCCCCCCCCCTGGCAGGGTGGTGAGACGACGAGGATGACCCCCCCCAGCCTGGTGCAAGCAGCCCAGGACAGGAGAAGAGGGGGGGAAAGGCCGGGGACCCCCCAGAAACCACCCCTCTGGTAGGTGACAAAGCCTCAGGCAGGCATATTTTCGCCTGCTTTTTTGGCCGGGAGTCGGGGTTTTTTAAAAAACCTTTTAAAAACTTTTTCTGTGCTTCGCATTGCGTGATCACCACGATGCCACAAACGGAAACAAAAAACCCGACCAAATTTTTCTTTTTTGGTTCAAGTTCGAGTTCTGACGGCTTAATTATCGTTACCATTTCCGTTACGTAATGGAAACGACAACTGAAAACGGAAACGACAATTTCACCGAGTCGTGCTCATGTCTACTTCTGAATGCACTTTAGGCCCTCAGAATGGATCCCAGTTTGGTTTGGTGTGATTATTGCTCTCCCCAGTTCAATTTGTGATTTTTTTAAACCTTTCCATTTATAGAAGTCCTCAAAATGGAAAAATAAAAATTAACCCCCTCCCCCCGCCAAAATAAAACCAAAAACCTCATAACCTCATGTAATGTGGTATTTTGGGAAAGTTTGTTCTCAGGTAGAAGAATAAAATAAGTAAAGATTAACATCCCTACTAAGAATCTTATAGCTCAGTGGCTTAATCATCTAAGTGTGGAGCCGGAGGTTGGGAGCTCAATTACCTGCTGTGCCTCCTTAGCAGCAGTGCGACTCAGTACAGTGGAACCTTGACTTACGTCCCACTTGACTTGCGTCATATTTGACTTGCGTCCACTCAGGGTCTGTTTGACCTGCGTCGTGGGCTCCGACTTACGTCTTGGAGCCCCGGCGCAAGGCCCCGGAATCGGGCAGCAGCCAGGAAGCCAGGCGTGCACAGAAGAAGCAGCGGCCGTTGCTGCAGCTGTTCTCTGGGTGAGAGAGAGGTGGGGGGAGGGAACGAGGGAAGGAGCGAGGTGGATGGGGTGGGGGGCAGAAAGAGTGCAAGGGGCACGCGCCTGCCTGCCTGCCTGGCAACGTGAGGGGAAGGAGGGAGGGGAAGGGGCGCTGGGCGCTGGATTGTGCTCCATGTCTCCGTGATTGCCGTAACATCCTGATGTTCCGCAGGGCCCCACAGACAGGCAGGCTGGCCGGTGGGCCGGCCGGCCGGAAGGCGAGCCAATGGGTGGGCGTGTGCATGCATGCGGGGCACGAGGACGAGGAGAGGATGCATCCCCTACAGAAGGGGGGGAAATGCGGGGCTGTCTTACCTCAGCCACTGCCATCCGACGCCTGGGCAAAGGTTCGGCGGAGCCGATGCTGAGGGGAATCTATGGTTTGTATGTGTGTTGTGTGGTGGGGGTGGGGGTGGGGTGGGGGAATGCCTGCCTGGGCTGCCTCTGAGGAAAGCTCGGGCTCCAGAATGCACGCGCGCGGGCATGCCACCTCAGAGGCTGTGGGCTTTTTTTTTTCTTTCTGTGCAGGCGCACCTCCACCCCACCAGGGCCAGTCGGGAGGTTTGGGATCAGCTTGGCAGGACTTATTTGGTGGGTAGTTGGGAGCAAAGAAGGGGCTCACTCACTTATTTTATTTTAACCCTTCTGTATGGGGTGTAAGGGATGATTCCCCCTTCCTTCCTTTTAAAGCGGACAAATCAGTCCCACCAGTGGTTTCCCCCACTGTGGCTGTGCAGACTTAGGCGCTCAGGCTTTTGTCGGGAGCGTGGGGACGGCGCGGGCACCCTTGCCTCCTCGCAGCAATCGTCGGGAGCACGCCCGTGAAGTTTTATTCTTGGATGAGCAGGCTGACCTGGCATGCATCACTGAGACCTGGGTGGGCAAGGAGGGAGGGGCTCAAACTCAATCCAGAGAAGACCAAGGTACTGTTTTTCGTGGCGTCCTTGTCAGGGTACAATGGCCCCATCCCTAGTCTGGGGGGAGTTTCCCTCCAGCCTTCGGACAGGGCCAGGAATCTGGTCCTGGTCCTGGACTCAGCCCTCTCCCTGGAAGCCCAGGTGACGGCCATTACCAGGGCCGCTTTTTTCCATCTCTGCAGGATCGCCCAGATCCATCTGTACCTCGACGAGTCCTCCCTGAGGACAGTCGTGCAGGCCCTCATGATCTCACGGATTGATTACTGCAACACACTCTATGTGGGGTTGCCCTTGACCCTTGTCCAGAGACTTCAATGGGTGCAAAATGCAGTGGCCAGACTGGTGGTGGGTACTCGTCGATACGACCACATCACCCCAGTTTTGGCTCGTCTGCATTGGATACCCGTGGCCCTCCGGATAAGGTTCAAGGTCCTGGTTTTGGTTTTCAAAACCCTCCACGGCTTGGGTCCTGAATACCTGTCGGAGCGTATCTCCCACAGGTCAACTGAGGCCAGACTCACACGGATGTAGCAGGCACGCTCGCTCAGGGTGCCCACTCTGAGGGAGGCGCGGAGGTCCGCCATGCACAGCCACGCCTTCTAAGTGGTGGGCCCATCATTATGGAACAATCTCCCGAGTGAGCTGCACATTGCACAGTCCCGCCCGCCTTCAAAAAGGATTTGAAAACTCTGCTTTTTGAGGAGGCATATGGTGACCTACTTTAATCTTTTTTTGTTGTTGTTGTTGTTCGCCGCCAATGTATCTTGCCTGGCATTTTGTCCTTAACTGTTTTGTAGTTCTGTTTACTTTTTAAACCTGTTAACCACCCAGAGTTCCGATTCGGAAGATGGTGTGGTATAGAAATGATACAAATAAATAAATAAATAAATAAATAAATAAATAAATAAATAAATAAATAAATAAATAAATAAATAAATAAAATATTAAGTATTTTAAAATAGTTAAAATACGTTTTTACTTTTTTTGGCAAATTGAAGCAAAAGGTTAAAACTACAGTAAAAGAATTAAGAAAAATGGGTTTAATGTGGTATGGAATAGCAACATGTAAAATTATGATATTAATTAAAATAAAAAATATTTATGATCTTGCCAATAAAGTCAGAGGAAGATTTGAAAGATTGACAAAATCAATAATTTTTGTAATGGTGATAAAAAAGGTAAGAAATGATAATAAGCATTGGTAAAAAAACTTAAAGGTTTAGGCCTACATAGCTAATTAAATAAGATATATGGTGGATATTCTAACACAACCTAACAAATTAATATGGCCTAACCTGGAAATTCAAGAGTTTGGTAATGGCCTGGGACATATTCTCTTTAAACAAAATAACAGTAGCATTGTAAAGAAGATTGAAAATTCTTTTCTTAAGAATATGGAACTAATATGGAATAGTTACAGAAAAATATTATTCCAACAATCTCTCCAGTACATCCAGTAACAGAATTAGAGAATTTCTTGGGACCCCTTTTTGAGAGATAGAAACATTTCACTGCTCATCCAAACAACTTCATCAGTCTGAATATAGCCAGTGCGAGTCCTCCATCTTATAGTCAGTCAGCTTTGACCTCTTGTCACCCTGGTCTGAATTAGGCTCATAAGATGAACAATGGCCTGAATAGGCTCGTTAGGGAGACAACAGTATCCATAGCCTTAAGGTGAACAATGTCCTAAGGTGCTGAAACCTATCAAGAATGGGTCGTTAGCTATGGCCTTGCTGGTGAAAGCTTTTTGATTTGTCTGGGTACTTTGGAAAGCACACCCTGATAAGTAGCAGATAGACTATGCCTGAGACACTAGCTGTATTCAGACTGATGAAGCTGTTTGGATGAGCAGTGAAACGTTTCTATCTCTCAAAAGAGAAGTCCAGTAGCCATGACTCAACTTCCAGATAAACTCACCTGGATGACTGAGAATCTTCACAGACAAATTTCTCAGGACATTTAAAAGCAGGTTTAAAGACGATATCAAGGAGGAAACATGTTGTTAGAATAAAAGATTGGAGGAAGAGGATGGGTAGCAAAGATCAAATAATAGAAATATTGGGAATGGAAAAATTACCAGGGTTTAATGTTATACATCTCTAACACTGTATTAGAGAATGGGTGAAAATAAGAGGTAAGTGTAGAGAGTTTACAAAGTTTGAAGAAATGGTATTACAGAAAGAAAAAGAAGATGGGAGTAAAAGATTGAAGGGAATGATAAGTAAAATACAAAATATTTTGATAGAAGTAGAGGACCATGAAGCAGTTTTTAAAAATGCTATGGAAAGCTAATTTGGGAGTGGCAATAAATATTGAGAAGTGGAAGAATATATGGAATGAAAGATTTTTTTTTTTAAAATTGTGAGAATAAAAGAAGATTTTTACATATTTGTTTGGAGATGGCAATTAGCACCAATGAAATTGAATTGTATGGACAAAAATATTCCAAGATATGTTGGAGATTTGAGCACGGAATAGAAATCTACCTCCATATGTGATGGGAATGTGAATATATGATGAAATTTTGGAAGTTGGTTTTTAAATAAATAACTGGTATACTAAAGCTAAATTTAGGAATATATCCTAAAATAGCACCTCTATCAATATTTTAAGAG
The DNA here is from genome assembly GCA_029282475.1 of Phrynocephalus forsythii. Classification (NCBI taxonomy): domain Eukaryota; kingdom Metazoa; phylum Chordata; class Lepidosauria; order Squamata; family Agamidae; genus Phrynocephalus; species Phrynocephalus forsythii. The sequence continues at coordinate 120,758,321 of JAPFRF010000002.1, read as the reverse complement.
TGAGCAATGGAACTGGACAACAAAGCAATTGATTACAAATTTAGTAACAGCAGCTAAATTAGTGATATAAAATAATAACAAAAATAATAAAATAATAAAATAAAAATAGCAAAGTTAAGGGCAATCACGATATAATGAGTGTCAGTGATAAATTGATGTAGTTTCAAAGTAAGATAAGGGCTGTCAAATAAGGACATATTTAGAGATATATGGGGATAATTTATTAATTTTGTACTAACAAAGGAGAAAGTTTGTGTACCTTCACAAGAGTCAATGTGCTTCTGTACATTGTACCATAAAAGGAAGGGAATGGATCTCCATGGGTCCTGGGAGAGATGGGAGAGCAAACTTAATGTATATACAATTCTTTATTTTTGTATGTTTATAATTTTAAAAATAAAATAAAATAAAATAAAATAAAAAATAAAGTGACCTTTTGATGATAATTCATCAACCACAGGCTGTCTACTATAAGTTCTCATGGATAGTTCCAAAATTATATCTTTTTATTAAAGTCCCAGAGTTTCATGGCCTATGCACAGGCCAGGTTCATTTCCCCCCCATAAGTTGCATGACTCAACGTGCTATGGATAATGTCTGTGGTAGTTTCTTAACTTGGGACAATTTGCCTCTGATCCTTATTGATACTGATCCTGTTACACAGGAGGATTGGGGGCATTAAATTAATACATAATAAGGTTCTGAATGGATTCCATAGTTAAGAAGCAAGGGTAAAGGGTATTTATGAGATGAACGTGGTTGTGCCATTAAAAAAAGATTCACACTGATTTTTCTTTTAATGGCACATCCAAACCATTGGGAGATCTGGTTACTTCAGGCACCGTCTAACTCTTAAGACTCTTAAGGGGAACTTGCTTTCATCTATTTATCTGCTTCCAATTCCTGCTTTCATATTTGTCTTGGGATTTTTCTCCCTCTTCAGAAGCATTGCTGTTTATCCAAGAGGGAGACTCCAAAGGGTTGTTTTTCTTGGGCCAGGCTCTAGTCAGGAAGTGGCTTTTGTTACAATGGAAAAGATGCAAAAGGTCTCCAGATAGCTTCCCTCCTCAAATTTCTTTTCAGCATAACAATAAGAGCAGTGATTGTCAAAAGACAGCAAATAGGCTTAAGAAATCAAACACGGACAAGACCATACAAGCGCCACATATTTTGCATGAGTTGAACTGAGGTCCTTTAAAAAAAAATTCCCAGTTTCTCCATTTTAATTTTTTGTGATTTACTATCTCTCTCAAGGTGGCACAGGGTTTTTAAAGACTGATGAAGCTGTTTGGATGAGCAGCGAAACATTTCTATCTCTCAAGAAAAAAGAAGTCCAGTAGCCATGACTCAACTTCCAGATCTCTCAAGGTTTTTTCTCCCTCTCCTTTTAGATTTTTTTTCCCAAACAGAATGCCTGGACTGATGAGGGAAATGTGACCATCACAACAAAAAGTGCAGCCTCTCCAGCAGGTCCACACAGAACACTGACTCATCAAATACCAAGACACCAAAAATGCCTTAGCAAAGAAGGCATGGCTGGATGTATGCTGCCTCCTCCACTTACCTGCCTATGAGAGGGAATTCAACAAGTTGCATTTTCACTTTTAAATCACCGAGGCATAGATTTAATGCGATGCTAATAGGCTGCGGTTTTTAAAAATAAGCTCTAGTTTTTTAAGAGTTGGCTTCACATCCAATGGTCTAAATATTCTTATAAGAATCACTTACAGGATGAGAAAATTTCTCTTTCTTTTGTGGTTTATTTGTTTTTATTTTAAAAAATCTTGAAAGTTGTGATCATACTGTGTTGTGAGTTTTGCAAGTTCTAGAAAATTCTTCAGCAAAGAGATTTGAATTACCTTTTCACCCATCTGTACTATCCAGGTTTAATAAACACAGCTATTCAGAGCACAGAGAGGATCATGTCATACTTTCCTGCCATATAAGTGTTAAAAATCAGAAGGAAAAATAAGCAGGCTCATTTAGCCATGGCAAGGTTAAATATAAAATATTTAAACCCCAGATTTGAAAGAGTTAAACACTCAAATCCCTTGGCCTAGATTAATGAATCTGCTTATTTCAGATTTCCCCCATTTTTTAAAAGAAGCTCTTGGCTTCTTTCCAATACAAAAGCAAAAAAATTTGAGATTTTTGGAAAATTCTTATAAAAACTAACTAAAAAGTTTCCCCATGTCTAGGTATGTAACATTTTGGGTGTATGACTTCTGGAAACAATTAGTGGGTGTAAAAAACTTAGCCCTGAAGTGGAACATGCTTTGAAAACTGAGGCTTGAATAATAGTTTATTATAATTGTTACCACAGATGGGCATGGCATTAAAAACAAATTGCAAAATGCATCTAAAAATGGTTAAATTGTGAATTTGTTTTTGTATTAATTGATACCCTCAATGAATACAATTTGATGATAATTTTAAATCAATTTTAATTCATCAATTTGTTGGGCTATAAAAGAGCCCCAAAGGTACCTAGAGGCATCAAAATTTCAGAAATTTGATTCTTCTCTACTATCCCTACAAATTGGTGAAAACTTGATTTATGATGTATGAGTTTTGCACCACCAAAGAGCCCCACCCCAGGAAAGTTCTCTTCAGGTACCTAGAGGCTCTAAACTTGCAGAGAAGCTTTTTTCTGATATTCCTCTCCAATTCATGTACAATGATGGGGTCAGGTGCTCTCCCTGAGCTCAAATTACAGAACTATTCATTTTAAAGTTTTTATCCCTCTGGGGTGGTACAGTATATAAGCAGAACACTTTTACTTTTGTGGGGAACTGACTGCCTTTGCCACTATACTACTTTAAATGGGGCATGAGGCCCTGTTGCAGAGTAGGGATTCCAGCATGCCCCCTGGAGCCTTGCAAAACTCCAGACCTTCTTTGTCTACTCAAGCACCATTTGTAACCTTCAAAATCACTACTTATACTATGCCAGATGGTTGGTGGGTTGGTTGCTCTGGAATTGATGTTCTTAAATTGCTTGTGGTTTTCAATTTGAAACAAAGGGGCAGCCAGGTTCCCCGGTAAAGATGGGCTTTCATTTTTCATTTTGTTTATCTTCATTTTGTTTCATTTCTTTTGAAACAATTTTTAAAAACCAATTAATTTCATTTTTGGGTTTTTTGTTTTCATTTTGTATGTATTTTATGTGTTTTATGTGTGTGTTTTATGTAACTACTGTGTGTGTTTTATGTGTTTTTATGTTTTATACCTTTGTTTTATGTGTTTCGGGGGTGGGGGGAAGCTTTTAAAACTTTATATTAGTCCCTGAAGCAAGCACCAATCAGCTGGTGTGCGGGACTTGCTTCAACACTAAAAAAAAAGTTTTAAAAGCTTGTGCTTTCCCCCACCAATTGGGCACATTGGGAGGAATGGCACAGGCTTTAAAAACTTTTCTTTTGCTGCTGGTGCACAGGGATTTGGCGGCAAAAAAAGTTTAAAAACCCCATGCCATTCCCTACCCAATTGGGTGCATTGGGGGGGATAGCACAGGTTTTTAAAAGCAGTTTCCCATAGGAATGCATTGCTTCAATGCATTCCTATTGGAAAAACAAAAACAAAATGGAATGAAACAAATGTTTTTGTTTTGTTCCATTTCATTTTTCTTTGAAGGGACAGTTCATTTTTCATTTAGTTAGGGAATGAAACAAAAAATGAAAAACAAAACAAAAAAAAAGTTTCATGCCCACATCTATTCCCCAGAACAAAGCCAGGAGTTCTGGCTTTCAGAAATATTATAAGGTGAGATGGTCATAGTCAACAGAACAACATTTGAGTGAATATTACCACTCTCATAACATCTTCTGGTTGACAATTCATGGGATTTGGCTTCATTCGGATCAGAGACCATGACTGTTTTTTGGTAAATAAAGTGGAAATAAAGTGGAAAGCATTGATTGTATGTCAGATGTTTTCCAATGGTTTTAGTACACATTTACCAAAAGTATGTATGTATGTATGTATGTATGGATGGATGGATGGATGGATGGATGGATGGATGGATGGATGGATGGATGGATGGATTGATTGATTGATTGATTGATTGATTGATTGATTGAACGAACTACAACCCTCACAATCTTTTGCCAGCTGCTGGCTGAGCATTCTGGGACCTGAAGTCCAAAATATCTAAAGTGCCAAAGGTTCTCCAGTGGAGTGGCCACCTGTCTTTTATGTAGGACAGTCAGCTATCTGAAGGGTTGCCAGAAAATGATCCTCCTTTTGAAGCTATCCTCTACTTGAAGGGCTACTCCACTTGAAGTCTGATCTAAAGAGCAATTTATTTATTTATTTATTTACAAAAAAATAGCTGACCCACTACCAAGTGGTCTCTGGACGGCATACAACAATGTACTAAAACTATAACATAATTATTATATTATATTATATTGCATATAATATAATATAATATAATATAATATAATATAATATAATATAATATAATATAATATAATATAACATTATTTATTTATATTATATTATAAAATGCAATACATCTTAAGACAATCAATATACAATACAAATTATAAAACCCTGCTGCTCATGAGCCCAGCTAAAAACGCTATCTAATTAAAATGCCGACTGAACAGGAAGTGTTGGCACCAAGCAGATCTCTGTAGGGAGGCCCTTCTAAAGCTGGGGGGCAATTGCCAAGAAGGACCTATTTCAACATGGCACCCCCCTCACCTCTTTGAGGGATGGCACCTTCATCACGGCCTCTTGGCCTGGTCATAGAATACGGGCAGGCTCATATGGAAGATCAGGGGATCCTCCTTCCTATAAGGAGGAACATCAGGGACACCTGGACAGCTAACTCCATGGGGACACAAGTCTTCTGTTTGAAGTCATCCATACTCAATTGTAATAATTTCAAATTTTGCATCTCTCTATATAAATTAGCATGTTCTTTGCAGCCCAGTGAACCTTTTTGGAGGTGGACATCCTCCTTTTGGGAGATGTGTGGATGACCCCCTCTAGTGGCCACACTGGTTTTAGAAAGATGGAGGCAGGGAATAAGCATAATCAGGCAAAGTCTTCAGAGAAGACATTGGTTTCAGACTGGGATTTTGAAGGGTAACGCTAATATTCATAAAGTTGGAAGGCATCATGCAGCTACAGCAGGTGTGGATGAGATGTTAGGAATCCTGTGAGATATGTTTTTAAGATACAACATCCTTCTTAATATGTCTGTTGAACCAGCTCACTTTCCTCCCAATCCTCAAATCTCCATTATCAAAAGAACCATTGCCCTTTGACATCACTAGAGTCTGCTTTCTGGACTCATATGTTAGACCTGACCTGGCAAGTCTAGTTAGTGCCTGTATACACTGATTGAGAAATTCTGGTGGAATAAAGAAGCCTATAAAATATGACATTAAGTAGGGAAGTATGACCTGCTTCATCCTTGCCCTACTTTTCTTCTTATGCACAAGATATGAGAAGCTTCTGTTTCACACAACTGCATAAAACTTAAAGCAACAACAACTACTGACATTTTGGGAGGGACTTTTAAAAAGTATTTGTATTAGATAGGTTTCTTGCATCTGTGGGAGGAATCAGCAAACAGCCCCCGTTGATGAAAAAAGAACAAAAAAAAAGCCCTTAGCATCTCACCCTCATGCTGAAGATAACAACCCTTGGGGCTATTGGCCATGATGGTTGTGATTTTTAAAAGCCACCTTAGGTCCTTTTGGGGAGAAAGGATAGAAATATTTTAAATAAATAAAAAAATAATTTTGTAATAATTATTTCACAGTAATCCCCGCCCATCATGAGGGTTAGGGACCAGATCCGTCCATTGATAATGGAAAATCTGCAATATGTGAATGCTGGGTCGGGTCAGGATTACGGGGCCTCTACAGTTACCTAAGGCCTGGCGCTGCCCCAAACAGGCCTCCGACGGGCTTCCCGGGCTTGTTGGAGGCCCCCGAAGTGGTTTCCGGTGATCTGGAAGCCACTTCCAGTTTTCCGGAATTGACTTCTGGTTTGCCAGAAACCACTCTTGGGGCCTTCGACAGGCCTGGGAAGCCTGACAGAAGCCCATTCAGGGCAGCACCAGGCCTGGGGTAAGTGCAGCAGGCCTCAAAAAGGCCCAAGCAGTTTGCCCCAGGGGACCACAGTATATGAACCACGAAATGGCGGGGGACCACTGTAATAACTGTAATTAGAGATGGGCACGAATCAAAAAAATGACATTTCGTTTGTCATTTGTCGTTTGGAGGGTCCGTTTTGGTTCGTTTCTGTTTTTCGCAAATTTTTGCAAAACATTCATTTTTGTTTTTGTTCATTTTGTTACCGTTTTGTTACCATTTGTTTCAAATTTTTGTGATATTTTTTAGCATTTAAAGCAGTTCACTGTATTGCAGTAACAAAAACGAAATGCACGACAAAATTTCCGGTGTTTCTGTTCATTTCGTTTCATTTTGGAGACAAAAGTCGTTTGTCATTTCATTGCATAACAAAACAAAAAACAAAAACAGAAGCGAAAAATTGTTCGTTTCGTGCCCATCTCTAATTGTAATAATCCACTCTCTTGTAATAATCCACTCATATTTTGATCAATGTTAAAAGAAACATTTTTTTTTTTTTGGAACAGAGATACGTCCTCTAACCAAGGTATGACAAGGTTTTGTTGCATGTAGACATTTCCTTCATGGCCTGTTGTGCTTTTGTTTTTGACAGTGGTGTAATTTAAGGACAGCCAGGTAGAGACCAGCTTGCTTTTCCTGTTTTTCCTTTGTGTCAAAACCTTTTCAAAAGCACCAACAAAACCCTAAAGGGATATTCCTTTGGCCTTATCTTGTATGTCAAGCAGCAACAGAAGGTTTGTCCAGATTACTTATCAAGTTATCATTGACCTTATTTTGATGAAATGCATGACAGACCTCACTGAGTTAACAAGGAGGAAAATGTGTAGACTTGCCAGCAAGAGCAGCCCTGTGACATGCATATGAGTCATGACTGCCCCAGATTGATCTCTAAGGGGTTTGTTTGCTTCGTTTCCAACTTCAGTTTAGGACTTCCTTGTGAGTCCAGGATGCCTGATGTATTCTCTAGTTGCCCTAGCTGTTTCTTTTCAGTGGATAATGCCAATTTACTGGACCTCCCTGTTCACATATGGTAAAAATAAGATGAAGTATTTGGTGGCATCTGAAGAAATCAACCCCGAATATTCACTGGAAGGACAGATTTTGAAGCTGAGGCTCCAGTACTTTGGCCACCTCATGAGAAGAGAGGACTCCCTGGAAAAGGCCCTGATGCTGGGAAAAATCGAAGGCAAAAGGAAAAGAGGACGACAGAGAATGAGATGGTTGGACGGTGTCATCGATGCAACCAAAATGAATTTGACAAAACTCCGGGAGGCAGTGGAGGATAGGAAGGCCTGGCGAGCTCTGGTCCATGGGGTCACGAAGAGTCGGACACGACTGAACGACTGAACTTAATTCTCATCAACTCTTGAGGCTACAGTCTTATACCCACGTGCCTATGGATAAGCTCTATTAAACGAGGGACTGGCTTCCTAGCAGATGACAAAAATACTTTCAAGGAGATGATTTTTAATTTTTATAAGTGAACTGAAGAAAAAGTTTCTTATTTTGGACCACACCTCCTAAAATCCTGGGGATTCTAAGATAATTGTCCAGAAGAGAAACAGTTCCAAACTTTTAGATTAAGGGGATTACATGAAGAATGGGGCTGCAGGGCCATAGGTCTGACCATCTCTCAGTGTTATCCCTCCTGGTCCCATCCCTAAGCCTATGCAATAGACATCTATATTGGTAAGCCTTTGTCTCAGTTCAAAGCAAAGGAGGAAAAGTTGACAGTGCTCTGGAAATCCTCCTAGCACACCAGAAACCTCTGTGTTTTGCTTCTTTGCCATGGTTCAATTTCTTCCTTTCCCCCTTCTTTATTTCCTCCAGAGGAAGGAAGGAAGGAAGGAAGGAAGGAAGGAAGGAAGGAAGGAAGGAAGGAAGGAAGGAAGGAAGGAAGGAAGGAAGAGTAGATATCTGGAAAAGCAACACCCAAAAATGCAATTACAAAATTAATATCACTCTAACCCTATTTGTAGGTTTTGCAGTCCTGCCATTTGGCAAAAATGAGGAAGCTGCCTCGTATGCAAGATGCTGAGAAGTGTAGAGGAATTGTGAAGTGCTGATCAGCAGAGCAGGTGTGTTCTTGCCTGCACCTTTAAGACACTCTGCTAGTCTTTGGTGCAATGAAGAGCAGTGCCCTATTATATAGGAAGCTATTGTTTACAATCAGTTAACGGGCACAGTTCAAAATGCTAACCTTACAGATGTGGCCAGGAGTGCATTTGCACAATTAAAGCGAGTATGCCAATTACCCCCATTTCTTGAGAAACCAGCTCTGGCCACATGACACATGCACTAGTGATGTCCCAGCTAGACTATTGTAATGCGTTCTACATGGGACTTCCGATGAAAAGCCTCAGGAAACTTCAATGAGTCCAAAATTCAGCAACCAGATTGCTGACTGGGGCAGGTTAGAGAGACCACATTACACCCCTATTAAAGCAACTCCACTGGCTGCCAATCAGATATCATGTATAATTCAGAGTGCTGACTCTAACCTACAAAGCACTGTACGACCTGAATCCAAACTACTTCAAAGATCGAATCTCAGAGTATGAATTGACTTGAGTGGAAGGTCATCAGGAGAGGCTTTTCTCTCCATCCCACCTCCCTCACAGGTATGCCTGTGAGGGCCTATGAAGGTACACATGAAAGGCTGCTGTGCCCAGACTTTGGAACTTCCTCCCAGTGGAGGCGAGGACTGCCCCATCTCTGCTGTCTTTCCAGAACCAGGCAAAGACCTTTCTCTTCAGACAAGCTTTCCCTGAATGATGGACTACCTACTGTGCCTTTTTATGAATCTACCACACATGGCTACATAGACTTTGTGTTTATAACCACTTATAACTTTGTCTTTATATCTCTCCCTATGTGATTGCATTGACACTGTTACCAATTGTTAGTTTTAATGTGGCCTTCTAATGCTGTAAGTTACCCCTCAGCTCCCTGTTTCTCAAACTGATTGTGTCTTAATTGTAATGGACTATATAGTCTCTCCTTACTGTAAGCCACCTTGGGTCCTTTTAAAGGAGAAAGGCAGGGTAAAAATACTCTAAATAAATAAATAAATAAATAAATAAATAAATAAATAAATAAATTTGTGTTTATATCTCTCCTTGTGTGACTGCATTGACACTATGTTATCAATTGTTAGTTTTAATGTTGCCTTCTAATGCTGTAAGATACCCCTCAGTTCCCTGTTTCTCAGACTGAATGTAATGTGTCTTAGTTGTAATGGACTGTATATTGTCTCTTCTTACTGTAAGCCGCCTTGGGTCCTTTTCCAAGGAGAAATGTGGGATATAAATACTCAAAAATAAATGAATTAAAATAAAATCCTGAGAATCATGATGGTGCACATGCCTCTCATTTTAAAATGTAACCAAGTTGTATGTTTATGCCACTTGGATCACTCCTTCTAGAAACTGATTTCTCAGAATGTACTGGTATGTCTTGGCCTTCCGTTTCTTTACACAAACTCTGCTTGAATGCCATCTAGAGATGGGCACAAAAGAAACTTTTAGTTCATTTTGTTATTCATTATTCGTTTTGTTATCTAACAGAATGAATAACGAACCCCAGAGTAAATTCAGAATGAACTGAACCGAACAAAATTGGTTCTGTTCTGTTCAGTTTCGTTAATGGTGGCAATGTCTCCTACCTGGTGCTGGTCTTAAGTCTTCCTGGGACCAGCCTGCACATGGCCACGTGGTCGGAATTAAAAAAATAAAATAAAATAAAATAAAATAAAATAAAATAAAATAAAGGAGCACAGACCCGGCCCCAGGGGTGGCCTGGTCTGTGCCTTAAAATAAAGGGGGAGAAACACCCACCTGGCCCCAGGGGCCGTGCAGTGGGTGTTTGGGGGGGAAAAGAGGTGCTGGCCCCCTACCAGTGCCTTTAAAAGCAGGCAAAAGATCCTATCCACACACGGAGATCATCGGGGCGCTGGGAATTTTTTAAAAAAATGTTTAAAAATGTTTAAAAATGTTTAAAAATGTTTAAAGAGACCCGCTCTTCCCCCCTCCCCAGCCTGCATGTCAGATGATGGGGAGGCAAACAAACAAACAAACAAAAACCTCCCGCCTTTTCCCTATCCGATCAGGCACAGGAAAAGGCGGGACTTGTTTCTCCTTTTTCTCCTTTGAAATGCATTGGCTCAATGCATTTCAGTGGAGAAATTTTCCCCTTTGGAATGCATTGTTTCAATGCATTCCAATGAGGAATCGCTGGGGCACTTTTTTTGCCGCCCCCCAGCCCACGAGACATCTGATGGGTGCTGGGGGAGGGGGAAAAACCAACACCTCCCTTTTCCCACCCACTGGCGTGCGGGAAAAGGCAGAACGTTTTCATTTTCATTCTTTGTTCTTTTTTTTTTTTTTTGCTTTCCCCACTGCCCATCAGCTGGTGCGCGGACTTGAGGAGGCAAAAAGAAAAAGGTTAAAACTCCCACCTTCCCCCATCGGCAGGAAAAGGTGGGAGTTTTAAACTTTTTTGCCACCCCAGCAGCTACCTGATCGGAGCTGGGGCCAGCAAAAAAAGTCATACACAAGCACCACACCACTCACACACCACACACATAATGAACCCGAATCAAAACAAAATACGAAATGATTTTTTTTAAAAAAAATTGTTTGGTACAAAATGGACACCCCCTCTCCCCAAACTAAAAATGAAACGGAACAGAATGGAATTTTTATTTTGGGCCCATCTCTAATGCCATCATCTCTGTAGACTGGATGCAGTCAAAGCTAAACCATGTCCTTTTCGACAGACCTCAACCTATGAGAGGCATGCCTTGCCTCCACAAAAGCAGGATAGTTGACCAGATTTGTAAAGGACATTGAGATCCCATCTAGGATTCCTACTGGTTCCATTTATGCTATCTAATTCTAATTCTAATGCAACAACTAAGAACCACAAGTTTTTAAGGAGACTCTGAAAGATCTTAAACTCAGGTTTCTAGCATGCCCAATGGTCAGGAATTAAAATATCTGGAGCTTCAAAAATTATGAGCTACTGATTTAGATCAAGTGTCATGACAGCATAAGAGTCAAGCTTCATAGATTGTATATTCAAAACAGCCTTCCCATGTTATGGCATGTCAAAAACAAAGAAAAAGCAAGCAAAAATCCAGCAGCCTTTAGAACCAGAGAAACAGATATATATAATGTTTACTTACAGTATCTTATAATTTATAAATATTAATTATCTACCTCGCAGTCATGTCTCCTACCATTCTGCATTGAAGGGAAGGGACTTTTGATTTTTTTTTTAAAAAAAGCATTAAGTTGTGCCAAAGAAAATGATGCTAATGAATCAAAATGTTACAAATTTAGCAGATGTTTTGTTTTTGACATCCAAGAACCCGTTGCAAGTGGATTCTGAGAGTTGTAGTGCTGGGAAATAATGTTTCCATTGCTCTGAAATGTAGGCCGTGTTATGTAAAAACATATCATGTTTTTATAATCAAGTACATTTGAACAGGATCCAGCTGTTCCAAAGAGAAGCCCAACAACTCTCATGGATTGGCTTAAACAAGCAGGGGCTTGCACTGTTGCTATGAAACTCAATTCGGTGTGTGGGAATTAAGGTGAATCTTGATCTACCTTCCACCCTTTCCAGGAATTCCCTCCTGTTTTCCTTTAGCATCAAAAGGACCTAAGGTGGCTTCATAATGATCTCCACAGCTCCCAGGCAAAGGAGCAAGGGTAGAAACCTGACTCCTCTCTTTTCTTACCCCCACTCCCCAGACCAAAACATCCTGTACCGGCTGCCAGGAAAAGTCCTAAATCAATCCTCAAATTACAGGGAGGTCAAAGCAGACTCAGCTGTTTACCTTCTGCAATACTTTCCTTTAGCTACTGTTTTTATAAATCACTGGGAATGATCCAATTGTCAGACTTCTTGCAATTGTCCATATCTTCTTCAGTGAACTTAAATCCTGGATCACATGCTTTGTATTGAGAACTGGGAGCAAATTCACAGCATGATCACTTAGGAAGTGATGGCGAATCTTTTAGAGACCAAGTGCCCGAACTGCCATTCAAAACCCACTTATTTTTCACAAAGTACCAATGTGGCAATTTAACCTCAATACAGTGGTACCCCAGGTTACAAATGTTTTGGGTGCTACCCTTCGGGAAAGTGAGGGTTGAAGAGCAGGGGTGCTACCCTTTGGGAAAGCGAGGATCTAAGAGCAGGCTTATTAATTTCCCACAGCCACAGCACCTGTTATGAGACCACCAAAATGGTTCCATGAAGACAGCGAAGCAAAGGGGAGGCAGTGGTTTGTGGCTTCCTCCGTAGCCCCACTTTACTCTCCAGCCACACTGCTTTTGGGATGCCCAGAGAGGCATGGCTGGAGAGTAAATTGGGGCTATGAAGAAGCCCACAAACCGTTGCTTCCCCTTCACCTGGGTGTGCAGAGCGCAGAACGGTGGCGTGCTTTGAGCAGAGGGAGACGTGCCATGGCTTTGAGGGGGGCGATGTCGCGTGCCCACAGAAAGGGCTTCACGTGCCACCTTTGGCATCCGTGCCATAGATTTGCCAACACTGACTTAGTAAAATGGCTACAAATGAGAAACTAATCCAGTTACATCGATTATAAAGTGGCTCCTGTATCCACCCCATCCCCAGTAAACTACAACCTAAATCAGTAATGGCGAACCTATGGCACGGGTGCCAAAGGTGGCACTCAGAGCCCTTTCTGTGGGCACCTGACATTGCCCCTTCATAGCTACCTGTATACAGGTTAAATTATTGTATTGGCACTTTGCAAAAAAATTAGTGGGTTTTGAATTGCAGTTTGGGCACTCGACCTCTAAAACAAACTGGGGCTGGAGATGTACCAGGACCACAGTATGTATGTGTGGATATTTTTTCACATATGCATACCTCTAAATCTAAGTGTGTCTTACGGTGCATCTTATGGAGTGAAAAATACAGTCTATACTTGCTGTTAGCTTTAATATTGTCATTTAATAATGTAAGCTGCCTAGGGTCTCTTTAAGGAGGAAGGCAATAATAAATATATTCCCACAATGTCCTGGAAAAATGAACTATTAGCTATTTAGTAGTGAGGGCACAGTAATGCAGAAGCTTTGATGTGGTTCCTGACATCAGGTACCTGTCCTGTTTATTGCAAGGAAATATACACAGGATTAAAGGCAGCATGAAATGTAATGAAAAAATAAATATTCAATAGAAGTAAAAAAACTGTGGCACTAATTAAAACTTCAGCTACCCACAAAACATTTATACAAAATGATTTAAAGGACATGCATTTTCTTGATTATAGACAGTGCCTGGCTATTACTCGTTTCTTGCATCAGCAGATAATGATGCCTTTCATGGGAGTGAAACCATAATGCATTAGGATCCTTTATGCAATCCACACAGAATATATGTAATTTAGTTGTCTTCCTTGTTGAGTGCCATACACTGTGTTCTTCGTGTTGACATGGAACCAGCCTTCCCAATGTCCTTGGCGGGTTTGCATACTTTCCAGAGCCAAACCAGGGGCATTCTTGGCTTCAGTTAAATTTATCTTAGGCCATGCTAGCACATCCTAGTTTGCCGTTTCCTTGAGCACTGAGTTTTCTTTGTGAAGTGGGAGGAAAAACAGGACAAAATGGGATATCTGCAAATATAAAAGTCAAAAGGTTGTATTGTGTGCCTGCAGGATGTATGGCATGTCTAGCAGTAGGTCTCTTACAGGATTTCTGCCTTCACAATGAGAAAGAAAGAAAAACTAGAGCAAAACAAACAGACAAGACAAAGCAATGTTCATCCATGACTAGACAGATGGATATTCAGCAGCATGCATTTATTATTTATTAATTTTTGGATTTATATACTGGCAGGCTTAATTCAAAGAACAACTCCAGGCAGTATATGGGTCAGTTCTACAGCAGATACACGTTGTTTGTCCTTTATGGCAGAAAGGTAATAAATATGTTCACTTGAAGAAAAGATTTTGAAGCTGAGGCTCCTGTACTTTGGCCACCTCATGAGGGGAGAGAGCAGTCCTTGGAAAAGTCCCTGATAGAGATGGGCACAAATAAAAAAATGGGTTTGTTGTTTGTCGTTTGGAGGGTCCATTTTGGTTCGTTTCCGTTTTTGTGAATTTTTGCAAAAAAATCGTTTTTGTTTTCATTCATTTCGTTACTATTTCATTACCATTTATTTCATTTTTTGTGATTTTTTTTTAGGATTGTAAGCAATTCACTCATATTGCAGTAACGGAAACGAAACGCATGACAAAATTTCTGGTGTTTCTGTTCGTTTCGTTTCATTTTAGAGACAAAATTTGTTTGTCATTTCATTACGTAACGAAATGAAAAAACAAAAACAGAAATGAAAAATTGTTCGTTTCGTGCCCATCTCTAGTCCCTGATGTTGGGAAAAGCTGAAGACAAAAGGAAAAGGGGACGGCAGAGAATGAGATGTTTGGACAGTGTCATCGATGCAACCAATATGGATTTGACCAAACTCCAGGAGGCAGTGGAAGACAGGAAGGCCTGGCGAGCTCTGGTCCATGGGGTCATGAAGAGTCGGACATGACTGAACGACTGAACAACAACAATATGTACTCAATCACATAAACAGAAAGAGAACATTACAGTATTCAGCGCAGAAGATTTCACTGCAAACCCATTTGGCAACAACCAACAAGTCAGAAGCATGTGGTAAATCACGACTGCACTTTATTAACAACTTACACGGCCTTTTAGGAAAAGACTTGCAACCAGCTCAAGATAACACTAAGCTGGGTCCTTGGGACCAACCTACTCCACCCTAGCCCTAGCCTCCTAGGTGGCTTATCACTGACTGGTCACTCCACATTAAGAAATTCATCACAGGTGAGGCCGCCTCCAAAGTTCCCATGACTGAAAAAGTTCAGTATAAGATAGGACAACCACTCATCTACTTGTGATAGAATGGAGGGCCAGGAGCATCTAAACAAACCAGGAATCACCTGTGCTGAACATTAAAGGAAAGAGTTGGGCCAAGATGCCAATATTCTGAAGCTATGGAGGCTCCATATCATTGGCTAGTTTGTTGCACCTGGAGCTCTTCCATCATATATATGGGATCATGATTGAAGTGCTCTCATCTTTCCTTCAAGAAGCACAAAGGACTATGCCACTCTAGGACTAGGAAGCCCACCCAGAACACCAAATTGTGTTGCAGTCCAATCAAACCAGAATTCTGATGCTTTGGAGCTGCACCAAATAAACCAAAGAGACTCCCCAGTAATGCTACAGGACTCTGGCCCTGCCATTGGGCAGGAGGCGGCAGTCACCTTAAGGGGGCAGTGTTAGAGAGTACCAAGGTGATGAAAGGGAGAGATGCTACCCTCTATCTCTATGCTAGCCAGTTCCTTTCAGAGTTGGTGGCGGATGTTGTCCTGTCAACAGTGGTGGTGCAGGAATCTCATGCCTGCTAAGCACAGTTCTTTTTATGGAACCAGACTCACCATCTCATCTTTTGCCTCATGTATTTGGACCTGACCTCTTAAGTTGTGTCTGCCGAAAGCCCATCCTACAACTGGAATCCAGATTTGCAAACGAAGCTCAAGCAACTTTTGCAAATGTCAGCAGTGATAAAAATGGGTGTTTATCTTAGCATCATAATCTGCGAGTCCAACTCTGTAAAATCCCATAGAGAATAGCTGAGTGACAAGTCTGTCAGGCTGCTTCCCCCACCATCACCAAGAGGGTTGTTTTCATGCCATTTCTGGCTGGTCAAATGGAGCAAAACATTGGAAAGCTACAACTGCACATACTTCAAACTTCATAAATCAAACAACGCACCACACAGGCTCAGATTCCTGGGCACATTTATCAGCTGATCTTTCCATAGCATCGAGGTACTTTATTTGCTTAACACCAGTTTAGCTGTAAAGCTAAGAGCTCAAGTTAAGTCTAACCACTTTGGGATAAGGCCTGTGCTTCACAATGGAAGAAAAATTCGAATGTTTTCCCTATTTTAACTTGGTTTCCCTTTTCCGTCCTTCTGATCTTTATCCAGTCAGCATACAAGAACACGCCAGTTCTGTTTTTAAAGGAATCGTGCTTGAAGATTGAGTGCCTGCTGTTCCAAAAAAATAAAGGAACTCCCAGCTTTCCCAGTACTGAATTACTCAACCAAGTATCCTGGACGAAACCACAGCCAAACCATATTGTAGCATGACGTGGCCATGGCTGGGGACATCTGTTTACACAAATCCCTCTGAGTAGGTCACTCCCTATTTGCATTGGAACATGCCACCTTTCTCTCAGTGGCTGAAATCCTGTAGTACAGTTACACAAATGGCGCAGCTTTTGGAATTGCTGTTTGTTAAGAAATCACCATCCACATTATCTGTGGTATAATAAGTTATGGGACATGACATGCAACAGATACTGTAATGTCAATGGATATTATACCTTTTGTGTAACTGCACAACAGGATTTCAGTTCAGAACTTGTAAATGCCTTGTTACAAGAAATATATTTACATACTTTTGTGTGTGTGTGTGTGTGTGTGTGTGTGTGTGTGTGTGTGTGTGTGTGTGTGTGTTTTAGATAGCAGTGGAATGTCAAAAAAGGAGGGGATAAATAAAATCAAGAAAATAGTCATCTTTTTGTATTCATTGGGCCTCCAGCCCCGATTATTATTAAGGGACGAATATTTAATGAATTGGTGATATTCATTCAGTATTGCATTTAAAAAAAATCATCCCCATTTCTAGTTTGCATGGATCCCCTGAGATCTGGCACTAGCTAGGAATGATTGGAAACAGATGACCAGGTTTTAAAGACACCCAAGGACTTTACCTCCCCAGGCTTGCCTAGATTCAACCGTGGCTTCCACAAACTGCTAGGCCAAGACCCTGTGCCACACTCCCAAAACACCACTCTTTTGCCCCAGGCTCCTTAAAACCCCTGGAGCATGTGTGTTTGAGTGCCAGTCAGACTCTTCTGACCCTAGCTTCAACCTGTCTTAATTTCCAAGACAGAAGTTAACCTTGGTTGCTTGGAGCTTGCATGCCAACCCTGAAAGGTGGGAAAAATACTAAAATTTCCAAAGTTACCAAAATTACTGCTCTGGTCAAGGCAGTGTCACATTCTCTTGTCTTCCCCAAGGATCACACCTTGGTCAAATATTTTTTAAAAAAAAACCCTAAAAATGGAAAATTGTAAAAAAAAAAAAAAGAGAGAGAGAGAGAGAAAAACATCAGTCATAGTAAAACAAGGCAAGGCAAGGCAAAAAAAAAAGGTTCAGCTTAATATCTATCTAAGTAGTATCAGAAAAAGCAACCTTAAAAAATTAATTAAAAGCTAACTAACACTATGGCTGCAGTCACACCAGTGTTCTCTGCGTATATAAATTCCTTGTGTATTTTTTTCAGGCAGTCATGTGGTTTTTAATGTGCAGTTAGTGTCCTCTCTTCTGCATCGTATTTTCCTATTCTGGTTCCGTCTCTACAATTTCTTGACAAGCATCTCTCACCCTGAGGTTGTCTCCCTTCCTAGATACTTGGGGAACCATAGCAGAGCAAGGCTCCACCTGCAGTCCTGACACTAGGCGATCCTGGTTTTAGACAAGCACAACAGAACTGAACTGAAGCGGTGCTTTGAACACATGGACCGAATGAATGTCTGAGCTATCCAGAACTCAGCAGATCTAGGGACACTTTCTCAAGGCACTCCATTCTCCCTTGAAGTTGAAGTGGAGTGGGATGGGGTGGGGGTGAGGAGGGAAATCATTTGCACTGGTGTCACAATGGCAGCAAGAAATTGGATTTAGGCTTTAAATATAAGAAAATATGTTAGACCAAATTTTCACATCTCCCACGGCTGGCTTTTCTTCTCCTCCATGGCCTGTTCTCAGCTACTACTATATAACCTCTTCAAGAGGACAGCCCCTTTTATCTTTGATCGGTGACTGTGTTGTAAGGAAGCATACACTCAAATGGCAAAGCCTTCACCATCCTCATAATAGAAAAATATGGAGTTGGAAGGGGGCTCTAAGGCCATCAGGTCCAACTAT
The DNA here is from genome assembly GCA_029282475.1 of Phrynocephalus forsythii. Taxonomy (NCBI): domain Eukaryota; kingdom Metazoa; phylum Chordata; class Lepidosauria; order Squamata; family Agamidae; genus Phrynocephalus; species Phrynocephalus forsythii. Next base: position 120,740,173 of record JAPFRF010000002.1, on the reverse strand, counting down.
TGCTTATTGCCGGGATCCAAATCAAAGCAAATCTGACCAGGAGTTGACCGATTTTCTCTTGCATGCCTCCAATGTTGGAGTGGTCACCATCTTTCAAGGTAGTTGGTTCCATTATTGTACTGTTCTAACAGTTTGGAAGTCTCCCCCCATCCTGATTTTTTTTATGAAATCTGGCTTCCTGTAATGAGACCATTAAATTATTATGTATCTTGCACTCTAAGATAACTGAGAACTGATCTTGCTCCTCCTCCGTATGACATTTCCCCCCAAGTATCTGAAAACAGCTATGATGTCTCCCCTCAGTCTTCTTTTCCCAGTCTTCTTATCACTGTCTTGGCTCTGTAATAATATCTGATTTTTACACATCGTAGCCATGTATTTGGGTCCAAATTTTAAAAACCACAACTTTAAAAATATACAAGTTGTCAGCTGGCCCGAATGACCTCTTTAAAAACAAAAGGAACGTTTCAGTCTACCTGCACGTGTGAAATCAAATCATTCCGTTGGGTCTGGACAGAAATGTTTAAAAGTCTCACCACAGATTCGTCTGGAGTATTTTCACAGCTTCAGATCTCTGAAACACAGCTCTCTTTATTAGCCTCAGCAAGTAGCTTTCCAATCGTGAATGCCCAGAAGACATAGAAAAATGAGCTTAGAGGTGATATTTTAACCAGATGCTCTGGTTCAGTTTGTGAGAAAAGCAGTATAAAACAAGCCTTGCCGTGATAAAACTAACCATGCTTTCTTTTGTTTTTCCAGACTGACAAGCTTTTGCAATCAATCCGCTACTTAAAGGTTCAATTCTGGATCTACCATTTCAAAATTTCAAAGGGATTTTGTTGTTATTTGAACTTTGCCAGCCAATAGGCTGGCCAAATACCGCTTCGCCTACCTCCTAATTTACAGAGATTAGATTTCAGAGCAGAAGCGCTGGAGAGATATTCCTTTACTCTTTTCCCTCTAACATTCCTGACTAAAGAATGTGGCTTAATTGCTGGAATATATTATACACAGGAGACAGAGAGGTGCGCATTTGTAAAAACAAAACAAAAAGAATGGGGCGGGTGTGAAAGCAGAAACGGCTTTACAGACAAAAAGAAATATTTTAAGTCATTGTTTTCCTCTTCCCGTGATTAAAATGGAAGGCAATGTCCATTCACTGCATAGAAGGCTAGGTATGTTCCTATTGCATCAGTTATAAGAACAAGAGCCAGACACCCATACTACAGCTATAGCATAACTGAGATTCTAACCCACTTTATCTCATCCCATAAAAACACCGGAAGCCTATTTTTTCTGAATTGAACAAGGGTAAGGGAAGGTAAACACTAGCTCAGTGGTTTAAGCATCTTGCTATGGAGCCAGAGGCAGTGGCGTAGCTATGGGGGGAACAAGGGGGACATCTGTCCCCGGGTGCAGCACCTTGGAGCACCAAATTGGGTACCAAATGGCCCAGGAGGCGCAGGAAGGCACATTGTGGGGGACCTGCCAGGGCTGGCATGGAGAGCTCCCTGGCCACTGCCACCGCCTTCTGCATGGCATCTTAGCCCCTCCCTGTCCCTTGGGGAGGGGGTGCAAAAACTGACTTTGTCCCCAGGTGTTGAAAACCCTTGCTACACCTCTGGCCAGAGGATGGAAGTTCAATTCTATAATCTTCATCTTTGAAAAAGAGCCTATCTGTGTAGCCTTGGACAAGCTGCATAATTTAAGAATGCCTCGCAGGAGAAGGGAATAGTAAACCATGTCTAAGTATCCACTGTGGCATTTGCCTGTTATGAGACCACTAGGTAGTGGGGTGGCTAAATGTTTTTGTAAATAAATAATGATGAACAATGTATTAGAGGTGTCTGTGCTAATTGGTGGGTCTGTAGACCAATGAGAGAGTCTGGGGACTGGCTGGAAAGGATTTAAAGCACTTCTCAGCATTGTTTTAGTCAGATAGGAGCTGACAGAAAGACCTACACAGTGAGATAGGAGACTAAAAGATGGGTCTGGACAGACTAAGAGAAAGACAGGTCTAAAGAAGGGATAGGATTTTTAGAGTGTCTGTGAAGAAAATTAAGTGTTTAGAGTTAGTAAACTTAGGAACTGGGTGTGCATTATTCAGATTTATTAGTGAGCAAACATAAATGGGTTTGGATTCTATTCTTTTTATTTCTTATTCTCCAACATGTTACTTTTAATTATTTTGATTCAACTTTGTAATCAATAAACTTCTTTTATTTTTATTCAACCTAAACTCAGTTTGAAGGCTTTAGTTTACTAGTGAAGCTAGTTGGTGGCAGCAATAGAGGGAAATCAGAAGCAGTGTTTGTCAATAGCCCATGAAATGGCTAGGGGCAAGCACGCTAATGCTACAGTTTGGTGGCACAGTGGAGGGATGATTAAACAAATCCAGTTGTACCTTTGAAGAATCAGACCCTGACTTAATTAAAGAAGAAAAGTGGAGTTTTACGTCTCGATTTAGTAGGCAACTATTAAGCTAGCATAGAGAGACACAGGATTGTATGGGGAATATGTATACCTGTGTGGAGAAAGTGTAGGTGAAGTCCTTATCTCATTAGGTGAAAACATACTGGTGGGTTTCTGTGAGAAGCCAATGTATAAAGAAGAGGCCAAATCTGTGAATTGAACAGAATACAAGCCATGGTGTTACTAATTGCTCACCCCGGCTTGACTTCTGAATCCAAATAGAAATATTTTTTCCTAGGGGCACCCCATTTGGACCTTAATAACCCAAACCTTTCCAAATTTGGGAGGCTTACAGGGATGAGCTTGAGGAAGCTCTCCTGCCGTATTGGTGCCTCTAGGAGCCAGGGGAATATAGCATAGCATTTTGTTTTATTTTGTTTTGTTTCCTAACAACACTACTTTAAAAATTCATTACAAATGAGACAAAAGGAAAGGAAAGGAAAATGAAACAAAACACTATATTTTTCCCATTTTGTGCCCATCTCCAGTTAGGACTACTGGGAGTTGCAACCCATCAACATCTGGAGGTATATAGTTGCCCACAGCTGAGACTGGTCTTTGTCCTGATGTAACAGAGCTATTAATGCACTAGTTAAAAATTCAGCTAATTGTTCTTTCCAGAACCACAGACATGAATCTTTCCCAGGCTTGTGATCTGTGCTGGAATGTATAGTTCCCCTCACTATAGCAGCTCCATATGACTCTGATTCAAGGAGAGGACAGCAACAAGAGAAGTATTCAGGTATTCAGATTATTTGCATGACAAATGAGAGCCGGAATGAGCATGCGGGTTCCAACCCGTTCCCGGCATGTGTCATTGTCATGCTAGGCCAATTAAGGGCAAGACCATCCGCAGTGAGGAGTCCTTCCTCTGGCCCCTTTTGCTTCCAAATGGCACTTCGAAAGATCCATGTTGCAAGTGGTTGCTTCCGGCCCATAGAGGTAGGTGAGGACCCTGATGGAAAGGGGTTGAAATAGTGTGTTTATTCTCAATTGACCATGCTGTGTAATTTGATTGCTTGGGTAGAGCTAAAGCCTTGCTAATTTTGTAATCCAAGAGGAAGTTACAGTAGAGGATAATAGGACCTTATCTTGTATCAATTTAGTCCATTGATCCATCCTGCTCATTTCCCCCATATTTGGTCCACAGACCATGCACAGCTCAGGGTCATATCTGTGGACTTCTATGGAGCCCAATGGTCTCCATGCTAAAGTAATTTTTCACCCCAGTTATTTGGACGTCTCCAAGAATGATTGTATTTACATTAGACAAATTGGAGTCTCAAAGCTGAGAAGACCCCTGAAAACCTCAAAACCAAAAGAGGGTCATTTGGTCCCTGCCCTTCACATTTTGGACATTTTCTGGAATCTCCCTGCTGGGTACAGCCTGTGAGGGAACAGCATAAAACATTTGGGCCTCAGTCTGTCCAAGTTTCTGACCTCACTCGGCATGAAGTGGCATCAGAGAAGGAGTCTGCCCAAGCTTGTTTGGAGAAAGTTGGGACTGAACCTGCAGTCATCTACACACAGGATGTTTACTTCATCATGGAATCTTTCCCCAGCAAATTATCTCCACTCAAATGGTGAAGACACTCTACTTGTTGATCCCCAGAACTTGAGAACATTACAGTGTTGTCTGTCTTAGAGATTCTGGGAGCTGGAGTCTACGAAAGTAACTTTTCTGAGTTGAAAAGTTTGACATATGCTAATTATGGAAAAGCTGACATATTGCCCTTTCTTGCCACTCTTTGTGAGCCTCCTGACTTCCATGTTAAGATTTCCAGTCCACCAGTGTAATGTATATTTCACCTTCTGCTCAATGGATTGGAGCAAATGGCAAAACTGATTCATAAATTTGGGCGGACGGAACAAGATCACCTGTCCTGTTCTAGCAATATTTCCAGGATTCATGGTCTATACACTTTTTCTAGCTGAAGTTGATACTGTGTTGAATCTTGAAGACTACTCTTTATGTACGCCATTGGAATGCTGTTGCTCTTTCTATACCAGCTTTTCCAGATTGGCTCTGCACACTCCAAATCCATTAAGAGTGGTCAGAGATGCGGTGACTTAATTTTTCAAGAGACACTTTAGCCCTTTTCACAACACAGTGGTGAGAAAACACATTTTGCTTTACATAAACAAAAACAAAAAAGAAAACAACAACAAAAGAACATTGGAATAACTGTAATGGAGAAATAAAATGTTCCCCTTGATGAGGGGAGGCAGTGGAGGGTAGCTGAATTTCCTTTAACTCAGAAATTTCTTGGTTTGGCACAATTCCTGTCCCAGCATTTGTGTTATTTTAAGACCTCTCATTCCCTCTTTCTGCATTTTCCACAGCTGACTAGGTGGCAAATAGACTTGCCACCTGGCTGTTCCTTTTTCTTTTTATTTCCTCTTTTTTTCTAATGGGCTTGGACATTCCTCTCTTCCCTGAAGCCAAGAAAAATGAAGATGCAAAAATATATGCTGTGTAGAGTTTAAACATGAAGGCACTCGTTGGATTCCACACCCCCTCAGAATTATCTGCTTAGGCTTGGCCAAAGCTAAAACTTCAACAAGAAAGCTTGTGAATTTTGGGTTCCATTAAACCCTGCTGCTGCTTCCTGGTCTTTAAACTACAGCATCTAGCTATCCCTACTAGAATGACTAACCATCATTTTTACAACTCAGTCATCTTGAAGATCACAGTTTCATTTTTTCGTTTGTCTTCTTTCATTCATTGCATCCAAAAGAGAAAACCCTCTACCTGCCTATCCCCCCAAAGCCCTATGCTCATCAATAGCGATGGGCACAAACTGAAAAAAATATTGATTCAGTTCGTTATCCATTCCTCCCAGTTCGTTTCATTAAATACAAAACTATTTTTTTAAAAAAATCGTATTTTGTTTGCTTCGTTTCATTTTTATTTTTATTTAATATTTTATTATTTTAAAAGGTCCCCCTTGTGGAGCTTTTTTATTTTATGTTTTATTTTTACAGCTGAGGTGCTAGTGCCTTGGGTTTTTAAAAATTACTTTCATTTCCCCTCCCCCTGCTGGCCCGCGGGCTGAACCGGCTGGCTGGAAGCGGGCTGGAAGGACATTTTAATTATTTTTTAAAATCAACCAGGCCGGCGCCAATTTTTTATTTTTATTTTGCAGTGCTGACCACCCACCCCAGGGGCCAGGTCGGTGCTTTTTTAATTTTTAATTTTTAATTTACAGCACCAACCATGCAGCTCCCGGGCAAGGTTGGTGCTTTTTATTTTTATTTTTATTTTTATTTTTATTTTTATTTTTATTTTTATTTTTTTAAGTCCCTGGATGCAGGCTTTTCCCCACCCTGGCTGCTGGAGTTCCAGGCAAGGAGGCCGGCACTACAGGACAAGGTAAATGATACCGGGGAACTGAAAATGAAACGGAACAAAACGGAAATGTCTGTTTTGTTTCATTTTGTTTTTCTTTGATCAGTTGGCTTGTTATTCATTTCGTTAGCTAACAAAACAAATAACGAATAATGAAACAAATTAAAAATTCATTTCGTGCCCATCTTTACTCATCAAGTCACTTACTCTAAAATAGCTCATTGATACTATAAGCCAAACTATTTGAATGCAGTCACTTAGGCTGACTTACTTGTCATGGGGCTTTTGAAATGAGTCTGAGTCCAGCTTCTCAGTTTCCAAATCATGAGCTCAAATAGAAAACTTCTAGAATATCAGTTCTGAGCTTTAGATTCTATGGAGGAGATGGTTAAGAGGAAGATATTGGCCAAACTGACATCCATTATGAACAATAACTCTCACCCACTGCAGCAGAGAGTGGAGGCTTTGTGTAGCTCCTTCAGCAGCAGACATCCCCAGTGTGGGAATCACACACACACACACACACAGAGAGAGAGAGAGAGAGAGAGAGAGAGAGAGAGAGTCTATTCTAGCTGTATTTCTAGCAGCTGAGGTTCAAACTCACATAAAAGTTACGAGCAGCTCAGCTGAGAGGAAATTTTTGCTGGAGATCCTTAAGATCATTTCACTCGCACAGGAATTTTCATTTTGTAAAACAAATAAATCATAAACACTTCACTTGGATTGGCCTTTGTAAATTAGGAAGCTCCTGTTTCCTCTGAATTTGCTTCTCTGATCCAAGTCATCTGCAGCTACCTATTTATTCTGAGGACTGTGAATATTCCAGGTCTTGCTACCTTGGAAGTTCATCATCATGTGTTGACATACCCTTTTCACTTTTGCTTTCCCTTTTTACTTGGACCATTCCCACCTCTAACCCCAGGTACACTCAACAGAAACCTGTAGCAAGGCTATAGTATGCCACATATTTGAAGAGGTGGGTTGCTGTCAATGAAAGCCCACTCTGAAATAAATGTATTAGTCTTAAAGCTTCCATGTCACTTTGTTTTTTCAAAAATGCAGCTGCCTCTTTGAAATCCCTAATCTCAGGTTTCTGATGGGCTTTTAACTGACTTAATCCTGGAGTCTTTTTATTAGGAGAAAGTTACAAATAAAACAAATGCATGCATGAATGGATGGATGAAAGAATGAATGGATGGATAGTTCCCATAGATTTTCTCATCATCTTGCAAGACAATGGGACATATCTTGTTAACATTTTGAAACCAACCAACAAACTTACTAACATCTGGATTCAGCAATACAAGCATCAACTTCTGAATATGCAATGGCCACAGGAAGAGGCCAGATGTCTGTCCCAGATGTGGTCCAGGCCAGATCTCTATATTCCAGTCAATCTGAAGGTGTTTATACATCCCATTCAGAATTCCCTGGTTCTGCTTGTGATGTAATATTGAGATGATGAACAATCATTATATATATTTTATATTGATAATGCATCAATATAATCAATACACCATTATTACAATAACTAATTCTTAAGTCTGGCTTTAGAGTTTTGCGAGTTTGAACATTTTGACCATGAATCTTGCCACATGGATTTCAAAGTCAACATAACCACCGTATAATCACTATAATCAATTTTATTTCTCTGCTCTTCTTCCAGTGTGTTCCTTTCAAAAACAAACAAACAAAAACAATAGAACTCATGATGGGTTATCAATCCTGTTTATGTGCAGAAAGCTGATATATTTCCATCTACGATTGGGGGAGGAAAAAGAAAACCCTGATGTTCTCAATTGAACTTTTCAATGCAATAATATCTGCAACACAGAAACTGTATACCAGCAAACAGCCCTTAAAAGCCGATTTCCTATTTACAATTTCCAGATCCTTTGTAATTATGTTAATTCCAGGTTATGACAAATCTCTGCAGTCTGTTTTCCCCAAAACATATCTGAAGCAATTTAAATGCTTCTTCTGCATATTAAGACGTCAGCGATTCTTGCCTATGGCATTTTGGTTTGAAAGCACATTCCCAGAGCCACAATGGGCCAAGTTAAAGACAGGCTGACAGATATGCCTAGAAATATCCAGCAAGTATCTGTATAAGCAGTGATTGAATTTTCATTCATTACCTGACAAAAATGGAGAAATAACAGTTTTATCCTTTGATGAGTGGTTTGAATAAAGAAGTCAATGCCCTGGTATTTCTAAAATTTGTCCTGGGATTTTATTCCCAAATTTCTAAACATTTTAAACAACATGACATATAGTATCTTAAAGTTAGATATGGAAGCTAGGAAAGACTGGCTAAATTCTAAAGTGAAAATACAGTATGATTGAAGCATTCAAGAACAGCCTTCATCAATAGCAAAATACCTCTATTTGAATCTCCATAGTAAGTGGGACCCATAGCGTGAAAACTTTCTCACCCTGTTGCACATAACATTGCAAGGTTTATCCCCAAGACAGCCACCATATTTAGTTTCTTTGTTAGAAAAGAGAATTTTTGCATTCATTATTTATTTATTTATTTCAAATGTTTTACCGTACCTTTCTCCTTAAAATGGACCCAAGGCAGATTACATCACTGAAAGGAAATTTACTACACATATTTGAATGGAGCCTTTTGAGAATATGGTATTAAGAAAGGGAGACTTTTTCGGAAGGTTAAAAACTGGGTTAAAGAATTAAGGAAAATTTAGGGTAAAGAAATTTGTCTCTGCATCTTTGGTAACAAAATAGATTTGGAAAAAGAAAGACGTGTCTCCATTGAAGAATCCAAGGGTATGCAGAATCAGTAGGGGTAAAACACTATCACAATCCATGAGTGCAGGACATGAAACAATGGGCTCAAGAAACAGGAAGCCAGATTTTGGTTGACAATCATGAAAAACTTCATAACTGTTAGAGTAGTACAGCAATAGAAGCCATGACTTCAAGAAGTGGTGGGTGCTCCAACACTGGAGGCATTCAAGAGAAATTTGGACAACCACCTGACAGATATCCTGTGATTTTAATTCCTGTGTGGAACATAGAGTGGGACTCATTTGCCTTATAGGCCCCTTCCAACTTCATTATTCTAGCATTCTGTGATTCTATGAGCCATGCAGATCAAAGGAACAATTGCCAATAATTGCCAATCACTAACAGAGGGATGGGAAATCTGTGGCCTCCATATGTTTTAGATTATAACTCCCAGAATCCAGAGCCTATATTGCCAATGGGAGTTGAAGTCCAAACATTGACAATGGGACAGGATCAGCCACTACACCTGAAGGCAGGGAATTACCTTAGTGGGTTCAGGGCAGTAATTCCCTCCCCCTAGATCTTGCTCTCCATTCAACAACGGCCATCCGAGGTGGCCATTTCTCTTCTGTGTGTAGATTGAGTGAGTAATAATGCTTTGGTGTTGCCAGATCAGAAAGAGATGCCTGTATTTCTAAAATATCTGTGAAGATTCTCAGTCATCCAGGTGAGTTTATCTGGAAGTTGAGTCATGGCAACTGGACTGCTTCCCCCCCCCCCCTTGAGAGACAGAAACGTTTCACTGCTCATCCAAACAGCTTCATCAGTCTGAATGCAGCTAGTGCGAGTCCTTCATCTTATAGTCCACTTTGACTTCTTGTTACCCTGGTCCAAAATAGGCTCTTAAGATGAACAATGGCCTGAATAGGCTTGTTGGTGTAAGGGTTCGAATCTCATTAAGGTTGGTTGGTTCATATATATATATATGAGTCCAGAGTCATTTTGTGGTGAAACTTCAAAAGGGTTTTTATTAACAGAAACTTTATAACAACTTGAAGGCATAACTTAGAAACATTAATTGGCTCAAACAACAGTTCTTCTAACTCTAATGGTATCGGGCTGAATTCTTGAGCAAGCCCCTTTAACGATATGGATGACCGGCTTTCCCCTGACCCAGACACTGTGTGCCGCAGCACGGGTGTCTTGCCCATTGAGCTACTGGGTTTTCTTGGTTGACCTTCCGCCATTCTGACTGAAACCTTTCACTCATCTTGGGCCACCTCAATGGTTTAACTTGTACAGACCACCTGAATTCCTCAGGCTCTCTTCTCTTCCACCTCTCCCCCCACCCCCCGGGACAAAGCAGCTATCGGTCTGACTTCCCCTGTCAGTTACTGGTCTCTCCCAAGTGCCACCTCTCGCGCCTCTCTCTCTCTCTCTCTACGCACTCGTCAATCACTTCCTCGTGCTTCCCTCCCATATCGCGCACATCCTTAGCAACCCACAATACTTCTTTATTAGCATCGTCTATTATTTTCTCCTCTTTCAGAACAACACTTTCAAAAGCTCCCGCCAATTCACCCTCTTTTGTCTCTTTCATCATCTTCAGCTCCATAGTTGTTTTCTCAGATGGCTCACTATCAATCAGACTCTCACAGTTAGGTAGAAAATAGTATCCATAGCCTTAAGGTTAACAATGGCCTAAGGTGCTGAAACCATGAAGACCAAGATAGTCTTGGAGCATAGCCACAATACATTCAGAAACTTAGTGGTAAAAACTTTCTACCTAAAAGTAACTTGCTTCCATACCTGAAATAGCCTGATCACTGCAACATATCATAAAGCAAAAAGGAGTGCAATGACTCCTGGGTAGCAATAATTGCTAGTATAGTAGCCCTGTTTGGGAATGTCAGTAGTTGTTCTGGTGGGACTTCAGCTCAGAGGATTTCAGAACAATTTCTGAATTTTTTAAAAAAGAAGTGTTCTCCTGGAGCTCACTGATATTTATTCTGAAAGCTATGACATGTAGCTGTTTGTCTGATAATCCTCAAATACCTAGGAAGCTAACTTACTGGGAAGCTGTTACCGCAGTAAGAATAAACTTTGTGTCTTGAAACTTGTTGAAATTCTTTAAGGAATAACATTTCCTTCAAGCGGTGCAATGGAATTCTTAAATAAAGGATGTTTATGTTTTCCTGTGATTATTTATGCAATAAATCTCATTCACTCTGTACTATGTACACATGAATGTTAGGAACCATATGAAATCCTCCATGAGAAACCCATATCAAAAACATGATGGATAATAATAAGCATTTAAATATAGAGGGTGTTGTTTAAAATCTATATTTTGAAACTGCTTGCCTTTTTCTGCATCTGAAAATATTTGATGTAAGATCCCTGTGTAACTTGTGTTAAATACCTTCAGTAACTTGTGTTGAGTAGTGCCTTGAATGGCACAGATTTACCAGTGGAACATCACTGCTTCTGAAGAAGCATGAGTCACAGTTCTCCTGCACTAATGGTGGGCACACACTGACGTTCAGAATAGGATACATATATATGCATTTTAACTTTCAATCTTCAGGTAAAAACTCATTGGTAGTTCAGTGTGTGTGTTGTTTGTTTGTCTTTGGATTTTCTGATTAGTGTTTGCAAGGTGTCTGCAAGTGAACCAGAGCTCCTAGAATGGACAGTGATGGTATTTGATCCAGAAGATCAAATGCATCTTCTAGATCAAATACCATCACTAGAGTTGGACACGACTAGCACGCATGTGCGGGGAAAACCTTTACCTTTTATGTTAGCTAGTTGCTCACGTGCTTAAGCTTTTGTTTCGTTGCATGTTCTGTTTTCTCTGTGTTTTATGAGTGTGAGGCTACAGTGACCCCAGGCATTATATTTTGCTTCCCCCTCCTTTCCTTGAAAGCTTTTGGCTCTTTTAATGCTTCAGGCAGAAATTACAGGTATTGCACTAGGTACATGGTGTCCATGAGGTCTCAGCATTTACAAACACAACCCCCTAGTCCTTATTGAGGCTGCCAGCCAGATGAATTGTTTTGGAAATCCACAAATGTTCTGAGTGCAATGAATTATTTCATTAGAGAAAAGAGCAGTGATCCATGTATGTGATGGGAAAAAATGCTCACAGCTAGAGGTTTACTGACTTGGAAAATGCATACAAATTGGAGGTGAAAATCTTGAGCACTGTGGCAGAGTAGTAAAATGCCTGTACTGCAAGTAAAACTGTGCTTGTGACCTGGGGTTCAATCCCAGGTAGCAGGCTCATGGTTGACTCGGCCTTCCATCCTTCCGAGGTTGGTAAAATGACTACCCAGCTTGCTGGGGTGGCGGGGGGCAATGTCTAGCCTGCATACTGAAATTAAAAACTAGAGATGGGCGCGACTCAAAAAAATGGTGTTTCATTTGTCGTTTGGTCGTTTAGGGGTCCATTTCGGTTCATTTTCATTTTCGTGACATTTTTTGCAAAAAAAATTGTTTTCGTTTCATTAGGTAACAAAATGAAAAAACGAAAACAAAAATGAAAAATTGCTGTTTCGTTAGCATTCTTTTTAGTTCAATGCATCTGCTGCAACGAAAATGAAAAACACGGCAAATTTGGTCATTTCATTTTCGTTTTGTTTTTTAAAAAATGTTCATTTCGTTTTTGTTGCGTAACGAAATGAAAAAAACGAAAACAAAAATGAAAAATCACTTGTTTCGTGCCCATCTCTACTAAAAACTGTAAACCACCAGAGACTACTTGAAGTGGTATGGGGTGCTATATACGCAGAAGCAGAACACTTTGTCCTCACACAGTTAATCAAGCAATGCAAAAAAAAAAAAAAAAAAACCCCTCCTTCCCATGTGATGGTGACAACCTCCCCCAAGGTCTTGACAAGATTTTGCACATTTCTGTGACTACTATTTCTGCAGTTCTGCAAATGAACAAAATTCAAAACCATGATCCATGGACTAATAAAAGCAGCAGTGCTGGGTGGGTTGTTTGTGTCAATGAATCAGTCATCAGCCAAAAACAGCTTTTTCAGCTGTGGTCCCATACCTTTGGATTAGACTCCCAGTGGAGTTGAGCTATGCCTGGCCTCCTCTCTCACAGCCTTCAAGAAAATGTTCAAAACAAGGCTGTTTACTGGAAGCTTTGAAGAGCCCTCTCTCTTAATGTAGCATTAGCTGGAAGGACAGATTTTGAAGCTGAGGCTCCTGTACTTTGGCCACCTCATGAGGAGAGAGTAGTCCTTTGAAAAGTCCCTGATGTTGGGAAAGATTGAAGGCAAAAGGAAAAGAGGACGGCAGAGAGTGAGATGGTTGGACGGTGTCATTGATGCAACCAATATGGATTTGACCAAACTCTGGGAGGCAGTGGAAGATGGGAAGGCCTAGCGTGTTCTGGTCCATGGGGTCATGAAGAGTTGGACACAACTGACCAACAACAGCAACAAAGCTATCTTTAAGATTGTTTGTTCACCATCATTTGGGATTTTTTAAAAAAACTGACTTATTTGACTTGATTTATTGATTACAGATGGTGTTTGTACCCTATTACATTCATGATTTGCTTTGTTTGTTTCATGCTTGTTTCACTCTGGATATAAGCCACTAACTGTAAAACCACTATAATGCAAACCACTGTTTATCACTAATTGATGCAGTATACAATCTAAGTAAATAAATAAATAAATAAATAAATAAATAAATAAATAAATAAATAAATAAATAAATAAATAAAAAGTTTTCCTTAGAATCTTCTTTTCATCCACCATTCCTTCTTTCCTTTCCTTATTTTTGCACAGATTGCAGAAAACAAAAAGGTAAAGGTTCCCCCCTGCACATACGTGCTAGTTGTGACTGACTCTAAGGGTGGTCCTAATTTCTGTATTCAAGCCGAAGAGCCAGTGTTGTCCAGGTCTATGGTCGTGGTCACAACACCCTAGTCCTTATTTAGACTGCAACAAAACACTGTTTTACCTTCATGCTTTTTACGGTGGTAGCTATTTATCTACTTGCATTTACATGCTTTGGAACTGCTAGGTTGGCATGAGCTGGAGTTAACAGTGGGAGTTCACTCCGCTGCGTGGCACCCAGGATTTGAACCACTGAGCTTCCGACTTTGCAGCCAACAGTTTTCAGAGCCTTAGTCGCTGAGCTACCACGCCCCTTGCAAAAGGTAAACATGTGCTTAATTAAATCAATCTTGCCTTGAAGTCTATATCTTGACAAGGGTTCAGAGAACCCTTGACAGGCTGACTTCTCATGTCAGCACAGCCTGGCTTGACTGTAACTGAGACAATCATGATACACTATTTTTTCACATCCAGCAAACATGTTTTGTTTAATGGGGGTGAGATGCACAATATGCATAAACTGATACAACATGTGCACACAAATGCATACATTTGGGAAGGAAATTATGCACACGTATCTACCCAAATTGCTAGCATGGAAGAATAGAGAAAAGTCTTTCAAGTCAAGGGACTTTCAGATTCCTCATTTAGGTGTTATATCCAGACATCCTAAATGAGGGAGAATGAGGAATTTAGCAAGTATTCTTTCTAGCCCAATATTTTCCCACATGCTCTTTGCCTGCTTCAGAATGTTTAACAAGATTCTTTCCCATGGCGGTCAATATTCAGCAGACCAAGGGCCCAAAGACAACTGTTGTTAGGCACCGGCACCCAAAGGTCTTTCATGTTAATCCATAACCCATAATGAAAAGCTTATTGGCTTGCTATGAAACTTCAGAACCACAAAGCCAGCTGCATTTGTACAGAAGTTTTTTAATGACCCCTAGCTCTCAAAATCTTTTGTAGACTGCTCTGAACTACGTGACCAGAACACCAAACCAAGAACCCTTTTGTTTGTCAAGGATTTTGTTGTTCTGGTTGTTTGGTGAATTTAGGACAATCAATTTTTCTTGATGGTTTCTTGTAAACAATCCACATTTTTCCCTCTTTGCTCCCAGATGTTTGCAGACTTGCTCTACATATACAGGAACAGTTAAGACATATTCAAGTTTGAGAATATGGAATTGAGGGCCATCTTGCAGCTTTAAAAGACAACATTAAAGCTATATCTTACAGTATTAAAAGACAAGATTACATTAAAGCTGCAAAAGAACATGAGCAGTTAAAAAGAGAGTAAAATTCCATGTAAAAGTTAGTGTCAATGCAATCACACAAGGTTATAAGTGGTTATAAGACTTGTTCTGCATATACAGGAACCAGGGAAACATACATCTTTTTATTTAGAGCATTTTACCCCACCTTTCTTCTTGGAAAAGGAGCCAAGGTGGCTTACAGTAATGAGGGACTATATACAGGTCAGCATAGCTGCCTAGATGCCCTAAGCACGGAGTCACGAAGAGTCGGTCATGACTGTAACGACACAACACACATACACACATACAGGTCAGCACAATTAAGACATACAGTGTTACCTTGTATAAAGGACTTAATTTGTTCCAAATGAAATTATGTTAAGCAAATTTTCCTTTATACAAATTTCCCATAGGAATGCATTGAAAACAGAGTAATCCCTAATTGCGACCATTTTTATGTTGTATGGATTCGCCCCATAGACGATTCTGTTAAGCAAATTTCCCCTATCTCTGGAATTTTTTATGTTGTACAGATTTTATGTTATACAAACCACTTGTTATACAAGGTCCACTGCATTCAAGTTTGAGAACAGGGAATTGAGAGACATCTTACAGCTTTAAAAGACAACATTAAAGCTACATCTTAAGTATTAAAAGGCAACATTACATTAAATCTACGAAAGAACACGAACGGTTAAAAAGAGAGTAAAAATCCACGTAAAAGTTATGAGTGATAAAACTAACATTGAAAACATAGTGTCAGTGCAATCACACAAGGTTATAAGTGGTTATAAACACAAAGTCTATGTGATCATGTATGGTAGATTCATATAAATGTCACATAATAGGTAGTCCATCATTCAGGGAAAGCTTGCCTGAAGAGAAAGGTCTTTGCCTGTTTCCTGAAAGAAACAAGGGCCGTGTTCATGTTTGAGAAAAGTCTCATGCCTTTTTTGTTTCCACACTCTGTGGTCATGTGGCATATATCCCATGATAGCAGTTCATACTGCACTCTTTAAAAACTCTTCCACCTTTTGGGGTATATAAAAAGCACTAAGGCTGCTTTTACACGACCCCTAAAATCCGATGCAAAGGGCTCCTGGATGCGGAACTTAAATTTTTTTCCCACCAGCTGTGGACTTTTAAAAAAATTAAGTACAACCACGCCCACCTAAGCGTGCCCCAGCGCATTTTACAAGTACCTGGTCTCCGGAGGTAAAAAAATTTCTGATGCGGATTGTAAAGCTGTGGATGCCGGGCTCTCCTTGCCTTCTGTTTGTTTGTTTTTTGTCCCCACTGCCCCTTTAACAGCCTGGAATCCCTACAGGACTGCTCCGACGGCAGGTGGAGGTGAGCGGAGGTGAGCCTGCATTATTTTCTCCCTTTTTTTCTCCCTCCCCTCACTGCAGACAGGAGCAATGGAGTGCAGAAGGGTGGGAACACAGGAAGCAGAACAAAACCCCATGATCTCTGGTCCGAATTTAAGTTGCCAGTGGATTTTAGAGGTTTTCTAAAAGCGCCCTAAGTTAGTCTACACTACACTAAACTACACTACACTGAAGCAGGACATGTCCCCTTCTCTTTCTTTGATTTTCACTCCCCGAATCACCCCTTTAAAAATAAGTATAGGTACATTGCTATGCCAGCAAGATACCCCACCCGCTTTTTACAATTTCCATGCTGTATGACCAGAAGCATGCTAGTGGTGGCAGGCTAACAATCCCCTCCTTGGGACACTCAAGTCAAATTTGACAGAGACACAGCAACACAGTGGCATTCACTTTTGAAGAAAATAAAAAGATAGCATTAGCAACCTTAACTCATAATGTGTGCCGCTTCTAAAGAGAAGGCTTTTATGTTGAAGCCAAGCCTACTTTCAGATAGCAGAAAATCCTCTCTGATACATTTCTTGTCTTAGCTGGCAATGTTGCGATGTGCCTAAAGTTGATGATATATTTTGGAAGGAAATGCAACTTCTGTTTTCTTTCAGAGTTTAATGTAAGAGGCTAAACGTGTCTTGCTCATTCTGGAATTTCCCACCTATGAAGGGAAAATAAAGGATCATGGATTGGACCCCATGGCTTAAGACTCCGATCCCTTGTGGCTTGGCATGGAAAGCATCAATTGGGGCCCAGTCTTACAGGTTAGAACATACCCACCCTCTCCCCTTTGGCTGCACAAAAGGGAAACAGAGGCTCCTGCCAGCTGCACCAGGCTTGGAAGACGGGGAAGCGCTTATTAGATGGAGCTACAAAAATACATTGCAGCACTTATTTCTGCTCAGCTGCCTTGAAGAAAGCCTGCATGAGCTCATCATGATTTGGGGGTGGGGGTGGAATGGAATGACATGCCCCATGAAGGGTTTTGCCATCATTTCTTGTTGGCTTCTTCCTGTACCATTTAGCAGAAAGCTGCCCACACAAACACAAGCCGATTGACTAGGAGGGGAAAGTGACAACACTGTCTTGGACAAGGAAGTCAGTTTCGCTCTCCAAAAGGAGAGTTCCAGACTGTGATCCTACTGCCTCATGATGATTTGTGAGGACCATCCAAATACATGAAGCATTCAACGCTAAACTGTAGGAGGTAAAAAACACCCTGTTGATTGAAATGAGAACAAATTAAACCCATTGGGAAATGTCCCATGGGAATCAGTGACTTGGATGTGAGTTAGCACTGCTCATGTACTTCATAAAGAGACATCCTGCATCATGAGATCTCTGGACTGGGCACAGCCAGAGCAACATAAAACAAATTAAAGAAAATAATCCAAACTAGTTAAACCCATTGGGAAATGTCCCATGGGAATCAGTGACTTGGATGTGAGTTAGCACTGCTCATGTACTTCATAAAGAGACATCCTGCATCATGAGATCTCTGGACTGGGCACAGCCAGAGCAACATAAAACAAATTAAAGAAAATAATCCAAACTAGTTAAACCCATTGGGGACTGTCCCATGGGAATCAGTGACTTGGATGTGAGTTAGCACTGCTCATGTACTTCATAAAGAGACATCCTGCATCATGAGATCTCTGGACTGGGCACAGCCAGAGCAACATAAAACAAATTAAATAAAATAATCTAAACTAGTTAAACATGCAAGACAATTGAATCAATATAACGCCAAAAGGCAATGCATACGACGAGGGCATTCATAACCTAACCAAGCCAAGATTTCTCTTATTTGTTTGAGATCTAGCACCCAAAAGTTTCATGGAGTGCCCCTTTGTTCTAGTGTTGTCCCCTAATCATTCTGGTTGCCCTCCTCTGCACTTTTCCCATTTCCATAGTATCCTTCTGAGGTTATGGTGATCAGAACTGTACACAATACTCCAGATGGGGCCTCACCATAGATTTATAAAGAGGCAAAAGGACCCTTGCTGACTTATTTTCTATAGCCTTCCTAATGATCCCTAGCATTGAGTTTGCTTTTTTCACTGCTGCGGCACACTGGGTTGACACCTTCATTGAGATGTCCACCAGGACACCAAGGTCCCTTTCCTGGTTTGTTGCAGAGAGTTCAGACCCCATCAGTTTATAAATGTAATTGGGGTTTTTTTTTGCCCCAACGTGCATCACTCTGTACTTGCTAATGTTGAAGCTCATTTGCCACTGGTTTGCCCACTCCCCCAGTGTCAAGAAATCCCTCTGGAGCTCCTCATAATCTCTCTCAGTTTTTATTACCCTGTATAATTAATAATCTTATATTTTCAATATTGATACTGCTATTGAGACCTGGAGGAGGCCCTCCCTAGGAGAAGTTAATGAGGATCAATGAGATAATTAGTTCCCTTGTTTACATGTACATAGCTTGCTGGATAGCTCAGTGAGGTAGGCATCTGGCTGTGGAGCTGAGATGAGGAGTTTGATCCCCCACTATGTCTCCTAGAGGGAAGGACCAGCCTTGGGAAAATTGGACGAGGTGAGCATCCCCAAAGTACCACCAAAGTAAGGGAATGGTAAACCACTTGTCAATTTCAATACCTATAAAATACACATCATTATCCTCATTCAAAAATATCAGACCCAGTCAATCAAAATTATAACATTGACTGGTATTATATAACAGAAATTTTAACCAAACACCTAATATATACTGTTCTTAATAATGCTGTTTTTTCTCTGATGGTGTTATTTCTGAGACCTACAAATACTTATGACTATGGCGGTTACGTCATGTCCTTCTTTGTTCAGCGACTAGTTTTGTACCGTGACAGCGTTGGTCACGATCATGTGGTTTTGTCCCTGTTTCAATGTTCCCATGGTCATGATAAATTATATCGTGACAAGTGTTACCTCACGGTCTTGTACCGTGACAAACACTGAATTTGTCTAGCTTCCTTTTCCTTTTGGGGGGGGGTATAAAATTTTTCTTTTTCGATATTTTGATTTACTGATATTCTGGTTTTATATGCCAATGCAGCAGCATTGATATTGTTTTCTTTCTTAAACATTTGAGGGTGTTTATACACGACCCCTAAGCTCCGCCGCAAATGGCTGCAAGCTCCGGACGATAAAAATGTTTACCCACCAGCTCCGGAGTTTGCAGACAATTAAGCCCACTTAGCGCGACCAAACTGCACTTTTCTTGTACCTGCTTTTTTATAGTGAAAATATTTGATGCGGAGAGTTCCTGAGCTCTCCTCGCTTCTTTCTGTTGTTTTTCTTTTGCCTCCACCCCTTAAAGAGGAACCAGGAAGTAAACGGAGGTCGGAACAACCGGAGGTAAGCCTTTTATTCTTTTGTCTCTGTCTAAGGCTTTTTTTCCCCCCCCTCACACAGACAGAACAAAGAAGTGCCCAGCGGGTGGGGAGGGAGGAACAGCAACGAACCCTCAAGATCTCTGGTCTGAATTTAAGGGACCAGCGGATCTTAGGGGTCGTGTAAAAAGGCCCTGAGTTGCATGGTTTTTCCCGTAGGGAAATTAATGACATATGTCGCTTCACCCACTAACCACTAGATGGACACAAGGAAAAAAACCAGGAAGCCAGGATTGTGCAGGCCAAATACCATTTGCACCAGTACAGTTGTTACTTCACATCCTATTAACTGGAACAGAAGAGGAACAAGAGAAAACCCAAACCCAGCGCTAGGTAAAGATTTGTCTCACTTAGCACCCATTCCAGGGGCGTGGTCGAGACAAATTTCAGTTGTTGCGAGACGGACGTGAAATAACACTTTTTGGTACGGCTCCTAAATGCAACAACTACAGAGACAAAAAGGAAATGAAGTAACCACCTATGTGAAATGTCTTGCTCTTGTTCTTGAAGCCCCAGTGACTAGGAGGACCATGTTCTTCATCCACAAGCAAGATATTCTGAATGCCAGGTCTCTGTGTTTTGATGGTTGTTATGGGTTTTCCAGGCTGTTTGGCCATGTTCTGGAGGTTTTTCTTCCTAACATTTCACCAGTCTCTGTGGTCAACATCTTCAGAGGGCAGGAGCACAGGGCACTAGAGTTCTCTCTGTGCTCTGGTGTAGAGTGTGTGTTTATTGGGTATTTATCACTGTGGGATATTGATTTTTGTCCAATTCAGGAGGTTAAGTATTTTCTGTGATCTGTTTGTTTCTTGTGATAATGGGGGATTAAGTGTTTCACTGTGTGGAGGGGGATGATTTGTATTTGTGGCTGATTGGGGTCTTAGCTGTTTGATTGTGTGAAGTGACCATCTATGCTAGTGGCTGGGAGCAGATTATTGACCTTTTGCAGGCTGTATTTTTCAGTATAGAGAGCCAAGATTTGTTGATTTTACACTTCATTTTTTTTCTTTTCACCAGAATCTACAAGCACCAGCACTGCTTCAACAAAAAAGAAGACAGTCTAACAATTAGTCTAAAGCAAAATTATCAAAACATTGACTTGCAATTGCATTACATAACAGATACAAGTTTTAACAAAGAACTTAAGTATCTCTTAAATATTGACATAGTATGCAAACTGTTCCCAATATTGCCATTTTTGTAGCTGTGTTGACATTATTTCTAGAATCTGCAACTGTTTATAATACTGTGTGAAATTTATTAATTGTGGTTAATGTGCCACCAAGTCAATTCTGATGTACGGCAAGCCTTTTCAGGGATTTCTAGGTCTTCCAAGTTGATAGTACTCAGAAGTAGTTTACCTTTCTTTTCCTCTGGAGGTGCCCTTGGACTCTGCAGCTCACCCAAGGTCACTCTGGCTGATACAAGTCAGAGGAGACACAGTGGGGAATCAAAATCCCAACCTCTGTCTCTGCATCACATACCTAAACCTAAACCTCCTGTCCTGCATGGCCAGGTTTTGCTGAGACTTGCTGGTACCAGGCTGGGAGGGGGCATCCTCGGCGTCTCCATTTGCCATGCGGTGCGGGGGGATCCAAAATGGCGACCGCAATTTTTTTTTGAAATCGTGGTCCAAAAACCCACCAAAGCACCAAAGAAACATGCGAAAATTAGCTATTTTAAATGCTTGAATTTTTACAGTAGCAGCAGTGGGTTTTTCTTGCGATAAAATGTCTCCATTGATTTTATTTTATTTTATTTTATTTTATTTTTTTACACCTGCGCACGCGAAATGATGGGCTGGCCATGGGATGGGACCATGCAAATTTTTGGAGCCATTCCACCAATCGCATGGCCAGGTTTTGCTGAGACTTGCTGGTAACAGGCTGGGAGGGGGCATCCTCGGCGTCTCCATTTGCCATGCGGTGCGGGGGGATCCAAAATGGTGACCGCAATTTTTTTTTTAAATCGTGGTCCAAAAACCCACCAAAGCACCACAGAAACATGCGAAAATTGGCTATTTTAAATGCTTGAATTTTTACAGTAGCAGCAGTGGGTTTTTCTTGCAACAAAACGTCTCCATTGATTTTATTTTATTTTATTTTATTTTATTTTTATTTTTTTACACCTGCGCACGCGCAATGATGGGCTGGCCATGGGAGTGGACCATGCAATTTTTTGTAGCCATTCCACCAATTGCATGGCCAGGTTTTGCTGAGACTTGCTGGTACCAGGCTGGGAGGGGGCATCCTCGGCGTCTCCATTTGCCATGCGGTGCGGGGGGATCCAAAATGTTATGTTGTATTGTGTTATACTATAGTATATAATTAATTCAAAATCCTTGGTGATGTGTGATCTGGATGCCATATATGGTGAGGAGGAGGAGAAAGGCTTTTGTCACACCAAAAGCAGAAGGACTATTGTTCCTGGTGTAGCACAGTCATGTTGATGCTCTTGCCTGCCTCTCCAGTAGACATGGGCACGACTTGGCGAAATTCTCATTTCCGTTTCCGTTACGCAACGGAAATTAGACAATTATTTCAAACCGACAAAAGAAAAAATGGGTCTGATTTGCGTTCCTGGCATCGCAGCGATCGCGCAATGCCAAGCGGCACAGAAAAAGTTTTAGAAATAACCCCCCCCGATGCCCGGACAAAAAAGCAGGCGAAAATATGCTTGCCTGAGGGCACCTACCAGAGGGGTGGTTTCTGGGGGGGGTCCCCACTCCAGCCACCCCCCTCCTGTCCTGGGCTGCTGGTACCGGGCTGGGAGGGGGCATCCTCGGCGTCTCCATTTGCCATGCGGTGCGGGGGGATCCAAAATGGTGACCGCAATTTTTTTGAAATTTTGCGAAAATTAGCTATTTTAAATGCTTGAATTTTTACAGTAGCAGCAGTGGGTTTTTCTTGCGATAAAACGTCTCCATTGATTTTATTTTATTTTATTTTTATTTTTTTACACCTGCGCACGCGCAATGATGGGCTGGCCATGGGATGGGACCATGCAAATTTTTGGAGCCATTCCACCAATCGCATGGCCAGGTTTTGCTGAGACTTCTGGATGTTCCAGAGATGGCATAAAAAGCCCACCAACCCTAATCCTAATCCTAACCCTAACCCTAACCCATACGCCAGTACACTTCATTCTTAGTGGGCCAGAGGCACCCAGAGATACAGCCCACTAACCCACCCTAACCTTAACCATTACCCTAAGCCTAGCCCTTACCCCCTAACCCCATGCTCTGGGAAGTCAAGTCGTGCTAAATCGCGGCTGTAACAGCAAACAACAAACGACACAATGAAACAACAAATTTTTGAAAAATTTCACAAAAAACGGAAATGACCTGAAACTGACCCATCCCAAAAAACGACAACTCATAAAAAAATTTCTGGTCATGCCCATCTCTACTCTCCAGCATTACATGAGGCCAGTCCAATAATGGTCTGGGGAGGGAACTGAAAAGGAAAGCTTACAAATGTGATATCTGGAAGTTGAGTCATGGCAACTGGATTTCTTTTCTTGAGAGATCGAAATGTTTTGCTACTCATCCAAGCAGCTTCGTCAGTCTGAGGAAAGTTAGTGACGAGTCCTCCATTTTATAGTTCATCTTGATTTCACACACACACTGGTCTGAATAGGCTCATAAGTTGGAGAAGGGCCTGAATAGGCTCATTAGATGGAGAATAGCCTGAATAGGTTGATAGGTGGACCATGAACTGAATAGGCTCATTAGGTGGATAAAGGCCTTGGGTGCATGAAAGTCCCACCTATACAACCTTTCCCAATACCCATTAAGTAGGCCTTTGTCCAACTTATGAGCCTATTCAGACCAGTGTGTGTATATGAAATCAAGGTGAACTATAAAATGGAGGACTTTTCTCAGACTGATGAAGATGCTTGGATGAGTAGCAAAATCTTTCAGTCTCTTGAGAAATTTCCACATTAACCCACCTGGATGACTGAGAATCTTCACAGACATACAAATGTGGTATTATCTCACACACACAACTGCTGTTTTGAACTTTATGATACATTCCCTAAGCCAACTCAGCTATCTCTTAAGCCAGGAATGGGCCACTCTGGTCCAAGTGGGACCTACTGTGTTGTTTTTACTAGAACTCAAGTACTAAGGGCCAGGTGTGTGTCTCTCCTTTTGTGAATTGGAGATGTGTGTGTCATGGCACAATGCCATCTTGGACATACTGATTTCAGATGCTAAGCAGAGCCAGACCTTATCAGTTCTTGAATGGGGGCCTATCAGAGTTGCCCAGAATAGGGTGGGAAAGAACATTGGCTGAGATTCTGGAGGACTGCTAAATGGCCTGACTCAGCATAAGGCTGCTTCCTATGTTCTATTCTCTATGTACTGTATTCCCTGAATCCTGCACTCTGTTTTCAAATATAAGCCTATATCTAGGCTACTTAGAAAATGGTCAACATAACTGGCCAAAGGAATGAAGTAAATGGGCAAGCAACACCAAAGAAAAGGGAAATAAAAGTGCAGTTAGCTTGAAGCCTTAAAAAAAGTTCAGATTTATTTGCAAGAGGGAAAAAATTGTGCCCCTTGTCAGTCAACCAGAAATGATACCTATCTGCCTTCTGCCTACCTCTGTCTTAGGTCATTTGAGCAACAGTGTATTAAACTAAATGTATTAAACAGATGTATTAAATGTATTAGATAGATGTATTAAAATAAATACATAAATACATAAATAAATACATAAGGAAAACACTCATTATTATGGCACAGCACGTTAAATTCCTTTGTAGAGAATATTAAAAATAAAATAATTACAGATAATTATCTTTGCCACAGGGGAAGATACCTCATATGTTTTGGGAGAACCCTGCCAGCAGAAACATGAGATGAAAATAAACATCTCCGTTTCCTGATACAAAATGCTAATAAGATTTCACCCCTTATGTTAAGAACCCCACACACATTAGTGAATTATAATGTTGTGATTACTGTACTGTGCCTGGAACAGCTGTCTTGACTCTTGAACAAAAATAAGGCAATATCTTTGTAACAAAGAAGCAGGCTGCTGGAAGCCATCTTGCAGTTGAGTTAAGAGGAGCAGTGGGAGGCTTC
The DNA here is from genome assembly GCA_029282475.1 of Phrynocephalus forsythii. Classification (NCBI taxonomy): domain Eukaryota; kingdom Metazoa; phylum Chordata; class Lepidosauria; order Squamata; family Agamidae; genus Phrynocephalus; species Phrynocephalus forsythii. The sequence goes on along the minus strand of JAPFRF010000002.1, from coordinate 120,715,632 downwards.
AGAAGCCAAGACAAAGCTACTTTGTTATTGGTTTTTAAAGATGTTCCCAGGCTTATTTTATTTATATAAATGTTATCTGTGTAACCCTCATGGTTCAAGGAGTCCAAGGTCTTTATAAGCAGCATTTGGGAAAAAAAAGATACACCTTTTTTCTGTGGTCAATATGTTTGCTATCAGAGAGCTTTCTCATGAAGGACATCTTATGAGGAAAAGATGGGGCTTGGCATTATAATGGCGGGGGCTGAATGGGAAGAATTTCATTGCAATCATCATATCATCAGTCATACCTGTGGTTTCTGTAGAGAAGATTACAATGCAGTGGTTCTCCTTGGGCAAAACGAGATTCATCGTTTCATGCTTGAGCCAAGATCATCATCTGAAATAACCTAAATGCAAAAGAAACAAATTATTTAGTTGGTGAGTATCCTTCCCATTCCAAAACCAGGGGTCTAAATCCTTGCCTCTTTTGTCCCTATAAGCAGAAATAAGCAAATGAAAGAATATCCATCCTGTTATGTAAATGAATGGAATATTTTCAGGTGATAGTAATTCACAATTTGTATACATATTATATAGGTTTCAAAAACCCTATATTTTGTGTTTTTGCTTAAGATATATTCAGCTACAATTACTGCTGCCTTGTTCCAATGCGTTTTAAAATCAGAAACACCAGGTTGGTGGGTTGTATCTTTTCAAACTGTTTTCTAGTCATTTTGCAGCTGTGCATTTGTGCTTTGCTTCTAAACTTAATTCCTTGCCATCAAGAATTCCTTATGCTAACCTATAATGATTTTTTTCTTTTTATTAAAAAGAATTGTAAATGTTAGGAATATAAAAAAAAAGATTAAGCAAAGGCATTATTATCTGAGTGAAGAAAATAGCAAATGAAAATTAATACAAAGGAAGTTAAATAGAAGCAAAGTTTTCCTTGAAAACAGGAAATAGCATGGACTGTTCTGTTATATTATATAATATTTTATCAATAAACTTTAATTTTTAAAAAGAGACTTTCTAAGCTGATGAAGAGGAAGTATTTATAAAGTATTCTTGGTTGTGGGTAGAGGAAGTATCTGCCATGCTGCACTCATAGACCCTGTGAATTTTCAAGCAAGAGCTTGTGAACAAGGTTTAATTGGAGCCATTCTGCTTGTGGATGTGGAAGACACTGTTTGGAGCGTTGTTGTTTTTATATGTCTGGGGCTCTTTGTTTGACTCCATCTATGTGTTCTCCTGCTAGCACTTAGTGGTGGAGAATAGCTTATTGCCTGCAAGAAGTGAATGCTAAGAGGAACTGAGTGAGTGACTGGGTTGGGGGTGGAGCTCATATCTACCACATCTATAGCTTCCCTCACAAACCCTGTGAGCCTATGAGTAGAAGCCTGAGGGCAGGGTGTGTAAACAAGGGAGTTTTTAAGGGGCATTTAGCAGGATAGTGGGAGGAAAGGCTTAGACTATATTTCAAAGCCTAAGGAAAGTATAGAGACACAGACAAGGAGTGACCGGCAACATCTGTGTCATGTTCATTTTTCTGCCTGAGTATGTACAAGGCTACATGTGGAGTTTTCCCTGACAATGTAGGCTCCTGCCGGGCTTGTCCCAGATTGGGGCCACTTTGTCTCCCCGGTAGCTGTAGTTTCAGCACGAAAGAGGAGAGCATGTGATCCCCGGGCTGTGCGGGAATCAAAGCCCTTAAAAGGGCAGCCCGCGCTCCAACCTGCACCCCGCCCTCCCGCCCTTAGAGGTCATGAGAATGAGATAATCTGGTTTCTTCAGGGCCGAATGGGAATTTTTGACTGCTACCAAGATTGGCTGCCAGGTATCAGTGTGTTTTTGCCCATTCCATTCTCATTGACCGTTAGGCAGGGCCACCTGAGTTTGCTTGGCGGGTAGTGCAACTAACATGGGGCCAAGACTGTGACGTCAAAACTGTAAATGCACCTTGGACAGGGAGCAGGGCAGCTGTACAATAGAGAATATCAAATATAATAACATCCTGTAGGTAAACCCCACAGAATGAAAGTAAATTAAAAGATCATAAAGTCACTGAGCTCGTACGGCTGCCCCAAGTAATATGCTGACCTAGTTTTGGCTGGGAGGGCTGCTTTCTTTGAACAACACCCCCGTACTGGGTCACAACAAGGCGTCACACTAAAACACCATCTGTAGGCTAATATATAAGTTGCACTATGGGAGGCCCATCCCTCGGCTACAACTATTTAATTACAGTTTCAGTACAGTTAATAATAAAGTTATTCATAAAGTTGTGGCCCGATTTAAAACCCAATTATCTGTGTGGACTCCTTATTTCAGGACTGGGGGGACAAAGTCGTTTGAGGCCCAGTTATCCATGCCTTTGCTCATCAGGGCAAGATGCCATATTTTTGGAAAAAGCATAGCAACACTCTTCTGGAAGAGCAACAGAGAGAGAGAGAGAGAGAGAGAGAGAGAGAGAGAGAGAGTTGCCTCCCTGGTGCACCCACCACCTATCAGCTGAGTGGTGGGAACTGGTCACAACCAGCAGGCCCAGCTCCCATGCAAGGATCCCGGCCTGCTGCCTCTTAGGATGGTGGCAGCAGTACAAGCTTCAAGACAAGATGGGGACATGATATGGGAAGGGTCAAGCATCCCTTTTTTGCAAAGCAAAACAAAGTGCTGAGGTGGGAAGCATTTGGTGGTGTTCCCCCACTCAGCCATGGCAACAGGAGATCCCAGAACCAAACCACGAACTGAACCACAAACCAGCCCAGTCCATGTTTTCTTCTGTTCCGTGGTTTGGTTCATACTCATATTTACCCAGAAGGCAAGCACATACAAGAATGTGATACAGCTGTCAGAAAGAATGCTATGTCTTTTGAGAAGCAGTCAGCATCTCCATCCTTGATTATCAACCAATAAAACAGAGAGAGTAGTTGCTTCCTTTAGAGAGCACAGAGGAGGTTATAGACTGTCCGTAGAAGATGGAAGGAATCCAGCAGTTTCTTGGAGGACAAAATATGCAGTGTTTGTGACTGACTACTAAGGGGAACAGAGAAAGTGTTAATAATATTGGAATTCCACGGGGGGGGGGATAATCTTAATTCAGACAGATCGTAGAGAGTGCAATGACCCCAACACCCTTGTTCACTCACAATGAGGCAGGATCTTCACATTACCACCAAAATCAGACAGGTAAGAGGTTGGCATAAGGGAAGTGGTGCCCCTTTTATTATTCCAGCAAATGAGTAACTTTTTTGGACATACTCTGTGAGGCTAATGATATGATTGTTTGATATGAATGTCATACTTACATGCTGCGGCGTTCCATATTTAGACAATGTACGTTTTTAAATCTTATAAGCGGAACCTATCTTGAACCTGTTATCTGAAATGCAGCTTCCAAGCTGTTTCAAGAACTGTTCTGCATTTCCCCCTCAGTGAATGGTCTTTGAAAACAGCACAGAGTACAGCACAACAAAGGGCGCTATCACACATCCCGGAAGAGCCGCTTTTTTAAAAAAGGCATATTTTCTCCTGCCGCGGTCACGTGGTTCAAAAAGCACTCCTAATGTCCTCATGTCTGCATCTGCTTTGCTATCTGTCATTCTGTCCCCATGGGTGGAAGCCTCTTTTTTACGTAATTTGTTAACTGCAATTTCTGGGTTTGCAAGCCATTTATACAAAACTTGGCTTTTTACTTCAAAATTCAAAGTCGACGGGGTGGGGCGCGGAAAGGAACAAACACACCTGCTCCTGGGCAAGTGGTGCATGCAGCAGGTGGCTTGCAAGGGCTTCCCATCCCTCCATCCCTCCTTCCCAGCCCCACCATCATGCACATACACAAACACAAACAAAGGGCTTCTCACGTGCTCGAACCATGGTGAATGAGCATGAGCAGTGATTTACAGCCTGACCTTTCGGTAGTTGCTCCAATTAATTGCCACCCACCCATCTGGATACCAATTTCCTGCTTTTGTATCATGGCTAATTGATTCCTGCATTCCATTCGGAGACCCTATGCTTTGCAGGATTTTACTGATGCATGGTGTTTTATCAATGTACCAAAATATAAAGTTTTTTAAATTTATTTTTTAAAAAACAAGACAGCACTGGAAAGCCCAGAAGTAAAGCGATTCGAAGCGGCTTTTCCAGTCCCCGCCATGTAACAGTCGTTTAAAAAGGTGGCTTCTAAGTGTAGCCAAAAAAAAAAAAAAAAAAAAGTAGAACCACCCCAGCAGTGGTTCCAGGAAGATGTGCTTCAGGGGGGCGTGGTGGAGGGTTCTTTAAAGAAAAGGACATTATTTTTATAGGCGGCTTTTCTCACAGCAAAAAGCGCATTTTGGCGGTCATGAGGTAGCGCCCAAAGACACAGCCATTGAGGGTGAGGGAGCAGACATATTTATTGCAGTGCGTATAGTTTGCTGTGGGGGGGGGATGCGTATCCTGCAGAATGACTTGTAAACTGCCCAGAAAGTGCTTTAAGCGCTACAGGGTGGTATATAAGCAGAACAATTTGCTTTTTTTCTTTTCTTTTAACTTATATGCCACCCACTACCCAAAGGTCCCTGGGCGGCTTACAATTTTGCTTTATAGCTTGGAAAAGTTGCTCTCTCTCTCTCTCTCTCTCTCTCTCTCTCTCTCTCTCTCTCTGTGTGTGTGTGTGTGTGTGTGTGTGTGTGTGTGTGTGTGTGTGTGTGTGTGTGTGTGTGTGTGTGTGTGTCCTCTGTGTGTGTCCTCTGTGTGTGTGTGTGTATGTGTGATTCCCCCAATGAGCAGGAGCATAGTAAAAAAGAATGCCTCCCACCTCTGGTTGGACAATGGGAACCCCTGCTGCAATATGTATATGAGCGTGTATACACTCATGTGTGTGTGTGTGTGTGTGTGTGTGTGTGTGTGTGTGTGTGTGTGTGTGTGTGTGTGTGTGTGTGTGTGTGTGTGTATGTATATGTATATGTATATGTATATGTATATGTATATGAATGCACAAGTATACACAGGAGAGAACAATTGGCTCCTTCCAATGAGTCTTGCCGTTTCATAAGAAGCCGAGATTGCCAAATTACACAAGAAACCTGATTATATAATCTTAATTTGCAATGAATGCTTGTAGCATTCCAATTCTGATATTTTAACTGGTACGTTTCCTTTCCTTTCCCCAGCTCAAGGTTCCAGTCATCTCATTTCCATGGCCTTAGAAGACCTTTTGGTTTTATCTATGGATGCTTTCCACATGAAGGCCCCAGTTGCCTTATTCTTCAACCAGCAAAAACAGAGCAAGATATGATTTTGGGGAAAAATATTCTTGTTTTTCCAGTGTGATCAATGGCATTGGTCAATATTTTCAAACAAGCAAGAACTTAGGTTACAGAAAAGAACCTATGGGATTTCAGCATTTTGATGACTTAGGATAGCATAAAATGTGAAATGGCCATAGGTTCAAAACACTGTCTTTTCATCTAATACAAAGGTAGGATATAATAAAGAAATTTTGCTGCTTCCTGCTTTTTCGCCATCTCGGAAAATGTATGTTCCTATGTTGATGATGGTAAATAAATGGAATCATGCCACAATGTGCTGCTAAAGAGATTGGCATAATCCTTCCTTCCTTCTTTCCTTCCGTACTGTTGTGTACCACCTTCTCTCTTGCAAGAACCAAGATGACAGAATATTAAAAGGTTTAGTTTAAAAAAACAACAATAAATCACATTACTTAACAGCACTCAACAAGTCATTGCATGAAAACTACACAGAATCGACATAATTTTAAAACACTTTTTAAAAACCCAGCTAAAAGCAATGTTATATTCACTTTCCATTAAAGCCCTTCTGCATCACAATTAGTAGCACAAGCACAGTATAAATTTTTAAAAAATCTTTAAAATTGTGCAGAAGTTGTGTAAACCACATCTACATCCACACACTCATTCTGCCCTCAATACATTACACTTTAACATGAAATAACCAATATTTTTAAAAGGCATTTACAGTAGACATCTTGTATTAGTCATCCAGTTAAAATCAAGTCAGTATTTTCCATTCACATTTATGCCCGACCCTGATTTTCTACTAATTTCTTTGGAGGCCTTCCAATTTCCACATATATCCACTTAGAAAAAAAAGCTAGTTTCGTTCAAAGATTAAAGCTGTTATACAGCTGCTAGATAAGAAGTGGATAAGGTCATTATATTTATGTTTTTTCAAAAATAAGCATACAAACCCCCAATTATTTAATGTTGCACTGTGCTTGTTAGTTTAACTTGAGTATAAGAAATTGCTGTCCTGTTGCCATCTAATGGACACAAAGCATTTATGACCATTAAAAGAACAGTCAAGTTTGAAATTCTATACCCATTAGACATGCATTTTTATGCTCCTATAAGGCTGATGATGTCATCAGCCATGACTGGTTTTTTTGGGGGGGGGGATTACATTTCAAACTCCTCCCATCCTGCTGGCAACAATGTTCCGACACTAAAGTCTTTCACCCATCCTGTGGCCCCAAAGACTCCCCCAAGACAAAAGGGATCCCAACAGGCACTTTCTTCAGAAATGTTTAATGCCTGAAAAATAACTGTGGTTGATGATGTCATCAGCCTTATACCCCATCAAGTTGTGCAACAGGATTTCAGCAGTGAGCTGTAGCTCTATGTAAACCAATACAAAATTGCACTGTAGAGCTGCCCTGCAGAATGAATGATGCATTGGTCTGCTTTGGTTCAGCTTTGGCTTCCCTGTGAACGTATGAGTACTTGCTACATCTGGGATAGGGAAGGTGCGACTCTCTAGATATTGTTGAAATGCAATTGTTATCTTGGTCACCCTCTTTGCCATCTAATGTTGACGTGATTTGCACTCTCATAACATCTAGAGAGTGATACAGACCCTGAGCCCTACACAACGTTCTACTACATGGTTGTATCATATTCCAGAGCCATGAAGGCGCTACTGCAGCATCAGCTCATAATGGACAGCTTGCTTTGAAGGCATACTGGACAGAGATGGGTCTTTCAACATCCCATTTTGCTTTTCTAGGAGGCATTCCACAGACCATATAAAGAGTGGATAAAAGCCAAGTCCAACCTGTGAGCTTGACTCCTGACAGCTGGGAAACGGTTTCCAGTTTTTCAAATATATTCTGAAATGTCGGATGCTTTTTTTGTAGAGAAGAGAAAGAAAGCTATCCTTTGGGCTGAGAGTTCAGCATGGCAAGTTGCATCCAAGAATGGCAGCCAAGTTATAAAGCCTGCAGAGAGAAAGGGGTGGAGGAGGGAGGGTTCCTAATGGAGGAGTTGGCATTAAACTGATCATTGGACTGCAAACATGGTGCTAGAACAATAATATCACATGAACAAGAAACTCTTTCTGCCTAATCTACAGTGATCTATTGGGCTTTTGCCCGTTGTTAGGACTTGTCTGTATCTATAAAAAGTATCTAAACAGAGAGGAAACAATGACTGTAAAAAGATCTTACAGCACCATCTTATATATGTCTGACTACAGAGAGACACGAGGTCAGCTTATGCAATATTTCTGGGTTTCCAAGGGTGGGGAATCGAGTTCCATTTTATCTTCCACGGACACAGGAATTAAGGACGTATAGAAATTTCACCATCACACTAAATTAAGTGTGCTGCTTTTAAACCACCCCATGGTGCTTTAATTATACAATATTGTGATGGGGGTTCCTGCATGTCAGGGGGTTGGACTAGATGGCCCTTGAGGTCTCTTCCAACTCTATGATTCTATGATTCTATGGCTACATGCAGTCCTTTCTGCATCAAGCTGGGTACTCCATTTACCCTCCTGGGGAGGATGGGAGGTTGAGTCAACATCAAGCCAGCTACTTGTATCCACCAGGATTGAACCCTGGCCATGAGCAGAGTCTTTATTGAAATACTGCAGTTTAACCTGTGAGGCTCTTCACTGCACCCCAATGCCCCTGTATTAACTCTGTATCAAACAATATTATGATGTCTGCCTCCACATGTTCAGATCAGCTGTCAGGAATTATCTAACTTTCACGAGATATTTCACCTGCACTGTGAGACATTGACTGTTATCTCTCTGCTTGTTTTTGGCTGTTTGCAGAAAATGCATCTAAGCAAAACTAGCTTCTTTGGCCTTTACTCATGCACAGCAAGCACAAAAGAACGAGGCCTATTCATCACAAACAACCTGCCCAAAGCCACTGCTTATAGCAGTCCATGCAAAAAGGCAAGAGTTATTAGAGTTTCCCATTTTGTACCTTTATGAAAATGTGCAAAATGTAGACCAGAAAACATACAGAATCTCTCCAAAATCACAACTGTCTTGTGAAGATGATGTAAGATGGTTACTTCATGTCCATTCTCGTCCCAGGAGGAAGTTTGTTGCGTGTTGATGTCGGTCACTGTCATGTGGTCTTCTTCTGGTTCCCGTGTACGCACGGGTGTGATGGATGATATTGGCATGACTGTTATTGCACGTCCTTGTTCCGTGATGAGATGTGAAATTCCATGCCTTTGTTCTCCTTTTTTCCCTTTGTCCCGACCTTCCTTTTTTCGATGTTTCAATTCTCTGAAGCCTTGCCTTCAATGCGTTATGGAGCTAAGTTTGAGGCATTTGTCTTTTAATCTCTCTGCACTGTGTTGCTGACTCCATGGGGAATGTACTGGCGAATGGCACTTCGCACACCTGCCACTAGATGGAGAATGGCACGTGGCGTGACGAGCCTTACCTCACGGGCACTCGTCTCGGAACAAGAAGCATGATAAGCAGATTCCCAAGGCCAGGGAAGAGAATTTCTCATCCCGTTTAAATCGCAGTTCAGGGGGCGTGGTCGGGACGAACTCCCCTCGTCCCCCAATGGACATGCAGTTAGATTACTTCATACTAGTCCCAGGCAGGATTGTGAACAGCGATGAGATGGATGTGAAGTATCAGCCTAAGTCAGGGTTTCCATTCCAAGTGGAAGTAGAATGGTCTGTGTCTCTAACAGAAACTGCTGTTTTTTTGAAAAATGTCTGGTTGCAAAGAAAACTTGCAATGGTACAAGAAGTACCTTTTGCTTGTGAGATATGCCAAGTTCAGCCCCTGGCATTGACAATCATAGGATTCCAGGCTTCAGGAGTATATACTAGAAACAGCAGACATTACTTATATAAATTTGTTGAATTGTTTATTCACCTAGATATACTCCAACCAAAGCTGGAATGCACCATGGACATTATGACTCTTTTTCACCTTTTAAAATTTCTTCTTCTTCTTCTTCATAGAATGAACAAATCCAGGAGGATGAAGCAACAGCAGAAAATTATACGATATAAATATTGCAATTGGGACATATATTGCAGTTAAACATTGAAAAGCATGGACAAGTCCATGTATTAGAAATATAATGCTCATTTAGCAGACTTATACCATGATTTGGCTTGAGTATACTGGCTTCGGATAACAGACATTCAGAGGATAACTGGTGAATCATTATGATTTAGCAGTTCTCCTTAATTATTTAGAAGATGACAGATACAAAGCAACTCAACTGTTAATTATGAACTTGTTAATTTCTGCAGCAAAAGAAATGGTTTTTGCTTGATGCTGGAAATTCCCCGGTGTTCTTCCCAACCAAATTGGAATGGCATGTGCCAAATTTATAAAAATAGTTACTATTAAAAATAGGTTAGCCTGTCCTGAGACAAATTTGGAAACCCTTTCTGGTTACCGGAACTGGAAATATGAAGAATTAGATTTTGATAGCAATTTTAAAAATTGTTTTGTTTTGATCAGGGGTCCTCAACCTAAGGCCCCGGGGCCGGATGCGGCCCCCCAAGGTCCTGAATCCGGCCCCTGGGACCAATTGCAACCCTCCCACCTACCCCCTTTTTTGTGAGCAAGCAAGCCTCCGCAGCTGCTTTTGGACTGTGATCCGGCCCCCAGTGGTGTCTGGGTGGTGGTGGACCAGCCTGCTGTTTGAAAACTTTGAGGACCCCTGGTTTTGATATATATTGTAAAACCCTATTCCTTTCTCTTCTTTTGTCTCTTTGGGTTTTCAAGATTTTTTCCCCTTGTTGTTTTGATTCAACTGTACTTCAAGAAAGTAGAAAGTACATGCAGTTAAATAGTGGGTCCACTAGATTGCATAGCGATTGCTACAGGTTGTGTTGATGTTTAATTATAACTTTGTTAGAAGTTTAGGGCATTGGAATGGACCTCAGTGTTGTAGGGGCAGCATTAGGGGACCTGTGGATTTCAAAAGGACACAATTGCCTCCATGCTGGCCTTGGCCTAGCATGGAGGCAAGTGGACCTGCCCAGTTCCCAGGTGAGAGGAGCCAGTGTGAGTGATGTCCTCCAATAGGGAGTTCAAAGAACTATTCCTCCTATTGGAACCTTCAGAGGAATGCTGAAGAGAGGGAGGAGTAGCATCAGGGGTTACTTGGTTCTCCCAATGTCCTAGGTGTCCCAATGCTGGGCCATGACATTGCTACAGTACCCAATAACGTTGCACCCTTCTCCAAAGATTTGTGCTTTTTTCCTGTGTCTAGTTTTGTTCCAAAAGTCTTGGCTTTTGGCCAGCAATGCATTGTCTACTAGCATGGTTGTACTAAAGTTACAGCAAATCTTCAACTGTGTAAATCATGAACTGCTTTAAAAGAAATTCAGTTCTTCAACAGTTTATGAATGTGGTATTTTTGTGCTTCTGTATCCAGAATTAAAAACCAATGTTGGTGCAAAATGCCATGACCACACTGCCAGCAGGAAAGGGGGTTGCCAAGCTTTGTTATGTAAAGGGCAGTTTCAGTATTGATGACATCAAAAGTGCCTTTTTAGGCCAGATGGGCAGGAAATAAATAAATAAATAAATAAATAAATAAATAAATAAATAAATAAATAAAACATCAAGGACAGCAGTCAATATGGTCTGTATTAGAGATGGGCATGAATAAAAAAATGGCATTTCGGTTTTTTATTTTTGTTGAGGGGTCCGTTTTGGTTCATTTTCATTTTTCATGAATTTTTGAAAAAAATTGTTTTCATTTATTTGTTTTTCATTTTTCATTTTTACCCGCTTTTTGCGCAATTTTTAAAGCATTTCTGTGTACGGATGTCCCCCAATGCCCCAGACCAGAGGGAAAACACTAAAATAAATGGATGCTGGCAGAGACACAGTATAGACTAGGTATGCAGGGAGGCTACAAAGGCAGCATCGGGCATTGCCCAGGGTGCAAGGCAGGCACAGAGTGAATGCACTGCGGGGCAGGGGAGGGTACTCACCGAGAGATACGCATGCGCACACGCAGGAAGGCTGCAGGACTGAAGCTAGAAAGAAATCTCTTCTTTCTCTCCCCTAAGAGCCAGGCTGCAGCCGGCAGGAACACAGAGACACACACCTGCCTGGCCGGCCTAAAGTGAAAATAATGATTTGCAGAGACAGCAATCCCACCCTAACTCCCACCAGAGACTTCAAGGAGGACGGGAGCTGCCAGAGCTTTTTATGCCCTCTGTGGCTGCCAGACCTGCCCAGTCTGCAACCTGGGCATGCTATTGGTTGAAGTTGTCCAAGAATTTACTTGATCCCATCACATGGCTTGCCTCCATTTTGTGGCTAGCGACACCCATTTTGTCATCCTTAAAGGAAAAAGAAAAATACATCATCAAAAATACATCAAAATACATCAAAAATACATGGGAGAAGACAAAAACAAATGTTTTAAGGACCCCCCCCCCGGTAGGTATTATCAGACAGTATAAATAAATATCACTGCGTTTTTATGGATGTCCAGGGCGTTTTTTAACATTTAAAACAGCTCATTTCATGGTGCGTCGCCATTAACAAAGAACGAAACATAACGAACCTAATTTTCGTGGTTCTGTTCGGTTCATTCCAATTCCATCACAATGTTCGTTATTTGTTTCGTTACATAATGAAATGAATAACGAATAACAGAAACGAAAAAAGTTCATTACGTGCCCATCTCTAGTCTATATGGTCTCTCGTACTCCCTAGCATTGATACTTTTCAAAAAAATCACTTGTGGTTGGATGAGAAGTACTTAAGTGATGAAAAAAAAAGGAGTCAGCTTCTGGGATTTTCCCTCACTTGAAGTCACTTTGTGAATAGTAGTCACCTTTTTCAGTTTCAAAGTCATACTTATGGGGGGAGGACTGTTCCCATTTTTAGAATTGCCTTGAAGATTGTTGATTTGCTCTGCTACACCATAGTATGACTGCACTCTTATGTCGTGATAATGTGCTTGGTGTGTAAGATATATTCTGGAAAATAGGCTCCTAGATTAATAGAGAAAGGAAAAGTGTCAGACAGATACACTACATTTCCCTACTTGGTCAAATTAATATGCAGATCATATCCTAAGGGAAGTTAGATTAAAAGGAGTAAAATAATGTGAAAGAAACATTAGTACCTTAAGACATTGCAGCTGATACCCTATTCCTGGCAGAAGGCAGCAATAACTTGAAACATATTCTGATAAAAGTGAAATAAATAAGTGTAAAAGCAGAGCCAATGTTGAACATTAAGAAGAAAAAAATGACAAGATCACTTTCATGTTGACAGCAAAGAAACGGAAATGGCTGAAATTTTTTGATGTCTTGGTTTAAGTTAGCAAAATAAATAGAGACCGCAGCAAAGAAATCATAAGACCTGAGACCATCAGGAGCAGTGTGAAGAAACTGGAGAAGAACCTCAAATGGAAGGATTCCTCACGAGAGACCAAGACCAGGATTGTTCAAATGATGGTATTCCCACTTAATATGTGTGTTTGTGAAACTGGATAGTGAAGAAAACAGACGGTATTAAAACACACTCATATGAAACACAGTGTTAGAAGAGAGCTTTGCAAATGCCATGGAGTATTTGATTATCTAATAATCTAGACCAGATCAAGCCTAAATTCTTCCTAGATCCTAAAATGACTGAGTTGAAGCAATTATAACTTGGCCATAAGAAGACAAGACTCAGTGGAAAAGACAATAACGCTAGAATATGTGAAAGGCAGTAGGAAACAAGACTGCATGTGAAATAGATTGATTAAGTAAGAGGACTTGCAATTTTAGGCTGTGGGACCTTTTAATTGACATGAATTTCATAGGGTTGCCATACAGCGGAAGTCATGTGTTGGCACATAATGACAAAATTACTACCATTAGCTTCACCCATGAGTGACAATGATTTAACGTATATAACCAGTCTATCTGGAAGTTGAGTCATGGCAACTGGACTTTTTTTCCCAAAAGAAGTCCAGTTGGCATGACTCAACGTCCAGATAAATTCATCTGGATGACTGAGAATCTTCACAGACAATCAGTATATGTGCGTCTATGTCTTTTGTTTATTACCGGAGTGACTGAGAGAGAGTTGTGCAGGCAATTTAGCTGAAACCTGAATGGAATCCGGGTTACTTGAACCAATTTAAATAGGTTGAAAGCATATTGGATTGGCCTCAGCTGGATACTAATTAGATCCATATGGGACCAAATCACTTCAGACTGATTCCAACACTTAAAAAGAAAGCCAGACAGGGTGTCTGCAGAAGGTTGCAAAAACAGCATTGTAGAATAAAAATGCCAGCAGGGTATTATGGTGTGTGTAGTTGTTTGTGCAGAAGGAACCTGGACTTTTATTATCAACAACAATTTTACCTTGCAGTTTGAGAAACAAATTTCACCAACACTTTTTAATCATGATAATCACAGGGAAGGATTATGTGGTGTCCCTTACATTATATATTCACTTTTTTTTTTTAGCTCTGTGACTTGTTTCCTTGTCCTTGTTCTGAAACACAATGTCAAGAATCCTGAAATAATTTTGTCCTTGGCCATAAGAAACCTAAACTGAGATTGGCATCCCTCTCAGTTCTCTTACCTCTTCAGTTTGTTCCTTGGCTTTAACTTTTACAAACATATAATTGAAAATGTGGTGGTGACTAGTGTTTTCCTGGTTGCTGATCATCCCTTGTGCTATGTTAAGCTTGCAATATTTGTCTTTTTGCATTCATAGTTCAACTGTTAATTTGTTTACTGCATAATATGACTCTTTCAAAAAAGTTTCGGTACATAAGGGAATAACTCAAGGGAACAGGTAATGGGTAGGGGTACCAAAGGCTTACAAAAAGTGAGAGCTCAAGTGGCATGTTTAAAATATTCCCATTATTTTGACAATAACAGCTACATACTGATTATACTGTCAGAGCAGTTTAGTTACAAACTTCTTTTTCAGTTAACATCTATGAGGGATTACAGCTATCTCTTGTCTTCTATGAGTCTTTATCTTTCAGCAGCTCCTATAATATATCCATCTCTGCTGTTTTGAGGAGTTTTCCCAAAAGTTTCTTGTTTCTTTTGATATTTTTGCTGATTTCCAACATTGTGTATGAAATATAATTGGTGGATAAATGGGGAACCCATTGAACAAGTACCTTCCTTTAACTACCTTGGAGTGGTTTTTACCAACACAGGCACATGGTCTAACCATTATAAAAGAAGTTCGAAAAAGGCTAGGTTAGGTACTAAAAGATTGTACAAGTTATTAAGTTACAACCACCCAGGTTCTTTGATCCCCATACTGAAGGTGTTTAAGGCTAAAATAGTCCCAATGTTGACCTACGGAGCTGAACTGTGGGGTCTAAACAAAGCCACCATTCTTGAACAAAATCAGACCAGTTTTCTAAGAAGTATATTGGGAACTGATAAGAACACATCAGCTCCTGCTGTTAGAGCAGAGCTAGGCATGCATTCCCTACAAAGTAACCTAATCATCAAAGTTTTCAATTACTGGCTGAAAATCCTTTTTATGGATACTAATAGTCTACCCAAAATTTGTTTAATGGAACAAACAAACATGGCACTAACTAATTCGTGGATTAGCCATCTTCATGAAACTATTACACACCATGGGTTTTCTATTCAGTATTTGCTTTCAATAGCTCCACAGGCAAGAGATATTTTCAAACAGCGAGTCCTAGATATTAGTGCACAATCAGACCTGGAATTATTATCTAAAAAATAGATCTCTAAGCTGGTTGGCTAAGAATAAAATTACCTTTTTGCCTGAAAAATACATTTCAATGCCCTTACCTCAAGTATTAAGAAGGGCCTTTACTAGAGCCAGATTTGAACTGCTGGATTCCATGGTCAAATATGGGCGTTTTCACCACCTCCCTTATCAGGAGAGAACCTGTATTTGTGGATCCCCTTCTGTTGAAAACATTTCTCATATTCTCTTTGACTGCCAATTATATGCACCCATCAGGCTTGAATATCTATCCCCCTTTTTAGAAAGAACAGTCCATAGGGACCCAATTCACAGATTGTCTTATCTTCTTTCGGGCTCTAATGTGTACATTGTTCGCAAAGTTGCCAAGTTTGTAACTAAAGCTGCAGCTTTAAGAACGCAATACGTCGATAAAATTGGAGTATCCTGCAAAGGAGATCTACATATATGACCACTGAATATTCTGAATCTGTATTGTAGGGTACCCTATTGGATGGTGTTGCATGTACTTCGATGTATTTTATATTCTGTGTTGTTATGGGTTGATATGGTCATAGGACTAATCAATAAATTTATTTGTCTTGTCTTGTCTTGTCTTCTATGAGTCTTTATCTTTCAGCAGCTCCTATAATATATCCATCTCTGCTGTTTTGAGGAGTTTTCCCAAAAGTTTCTTGTTTCTTTTGATATTTTTGCTGATTTCCAACATTGTGTATGAAATGAATCATAAAATGTGTTACCCAGTCACACTTCTGCTCCTCCCACCCTCTAGCTTTGATTGTGTGTTAAACAAGAATCATACCAGCACTCTGAGTGCAGTTTTTTAAAGACTTTACAGTGTTGTGCTCTCATAGCACTTTCATATAGACCAGTGATGGCGAACCTATGGCACGGGTGCCAAAGGTGGCACTCGGAGCCCTTTCTGTGGGCACTCAACATTGCCCCTTCATAGCCACCTGTATACAAGTTTGCAAAAAAAATTAGTGGGTTTTGAATTGCAGTTTGGGCACTCAGTCTCTAAAACGTTCGCCATCACTGATATAGACTATAGTCCTCTTTCCTTCATTAGGCCTTTCTGTCACTTTTCCCAGTTCTTCCACCATTCAGTCCCTTGGACTTTGTCACTCTTGATATCTGTGCTTCTTTTTGAGAGTATCTGTATATCTCATCAAGCTTGGCCATTCCAAAGCTGCCCACTGTAGCTTACTTTCTGCTCCTAATGCAGCTGACTCCAAGTGCCATAAGCCTTACAAAAGCCCTGATGTCAATTCATTGATATGGACCAAGCTGGCTTCTTGCATTTTGTATGAGAGGCAGGCTATGAGGATTAATATAAGCACTGACATTTTCACCATTGCATCTCTGTTCAATGTGTGCCAGGACCTGCCTCCAAAGATAATTGTGGTAACACATATAAAGTGGTCACTCATTCTTTTTGCCCCAGCTGCAACATCCTTGAGCGCCATGCTTCACTGATGTTAGGATGTATCTTGTGCCAAAAATGTGTCATCCCAAATGGATTTGGACAGCTTTTCAAAATACCCTCATACCAACTTGTTGGTCTTTGCTTGCTTATCATGGCTGATTGACTGGTCATGACATCTGAAGGGCCAAATGGAGTGCTCGGTTAATTGTGCCTAACAGATTAGTTGATAATCCTACATTACAACATGTGGAATAAGAACAGCATGCTTCATTTAATCTGCTTTGCAAAAATGACTTTCACAATATGTTTGTATTGAGGCCTAGAGGAACCAACAGCCTTCCTAGAGAAAGGAGTCAGGGGAATGTTTTTAGCAAGGTCATTGATGAATCAAATGCACACCCATACCTGTAAAAGTAATCTGTGGTCATTTGCAGTCTGGAATGTAGAATCAACAAGGAGACCTTTAACTACTCCAGGGAAAGAATGTGAAGACAAGTGTCTGGTATGGCAATCCTTTTAATTTTGAAAAGGAAAAAAAATAAGTTCTAATCATTGATCCAAGATATCCTCAAGCTGATAGACTCATTTAAGGAAGTCAATTGTACAACATTCAGTATCTTCTGTGAATTCTGATGCTGAAACATTTAATGTATTTTATGTTCCTGATGTTTACCATGAAATGCAATCAATATTATAGACAAATATTTTAAATCTTCAACTTCATTGTTATTTAGCCTGTTCAATTGGTTTTCTGATTTTAATTGCAGGTTGAGAGATTGATTCCCTTGTTGAAAAAAGATTTATCGGTAGGCCAGCCACCATTTTACCTTTCACTTGACAGGATGAAGGTTGAGGTGGGTGAGAAGTGGAAAACCCCTGTGCAGAGGGTGCCAGGGATGTGTGCAGCTGCCACATACCTTAGAGGGAACCTTGGGAGAGGGGGTATGAATTCATATAAATATGCATTGACAAATTTGTAATTGTTGATGAATTTTGCAATTCATTTTTTAAAATTTGTGCCCATCTCTACTTATTACTGATGGCAGCCATGCTTCTTCCTCCACCTTGATGCCTCAGCCTAAAGCAAAGTGAGTACATGTATGAGTGATACCTCAGTGGAGCATTTTGCAACATTACATGTGATGCTAAATATTTCCGAAGCAATGCAACCTATGGCCATATTGTTTCAACACTTTTCTGCCTACAAGCCCAGAGGATGGTGTTAGCAGCAAATGTTCTCACAAATGCAAACTGACTCCCAGCGATCAGAATAGTCCTTGAAGGCAACTGTCAATCGCAGTTCCTGATGCCTTGGGGTTTTGGATGGGTGTGATGGCAGTTCAAAGCCAATTCTCAACACCCCTTTCAGAATTTTGCTAAGACCTCTTCAAACACAGCAGAGCTGAACCTGGCGACTGCTGACACAGCTACAGGTAAGCCCTAAAGTATCTCAATCTAAATATAAACAGTGGGGTTTCATTTGTTTACACATGACTATCACCTTGGCATGGTTGATCCCAGCAACACACCCCATGTGAATCAAGAAGCAATGTTTATGGGAGATGATCAGGCTTGAACTTGTAGAGATAAAAGGCTCCTGAAGCAAAATTCTCCCATGACAGATTAAATACTACTGTCATAAGCATGATTTGTTCTTAAAATGTGCAGAAAACCCTAGAGGACAACCCAGGAAGTCAGTTACATCACCATGAAAATAGCAGCCATAGACAAGGCCAAGAAGTCTTTAACTCCCCTCCTTTTATTTCACACTTGGCTAAATCCTCTGTGAAGGTTTCCAAAAGCATCTATGGCCTTCATTTCCCCTCAGAGTCCCTCAGGAAATGAAAAATGCAATTCAGTTCATTTCCTTTTGCATGAGTTATAATAAAAAGATGTGCAAGTGGATGGATCCGATTAAACAAAGTCCAGATAACAGAGATCTGGATCTGCAGTCTTTTCATGGATGAAACAGGTATAGAATAGCTTAAAAAACACTTAAGAGCTTTCAGAACAGTACCCCACAACAATATAGTTCAAGTGGACTGGATAGCTCAGTGGATTAGGTATCTGCCTGTGGTGCCAGAGGTTGAGAGATCGATTCCCTACTGTGTCTTCTGTGAGTAAAGCCAACCTGTGTGCCCTTGGGTACCCTGAACAGTCCCACGTAGAGATGGGCTAACGTGGATTTAGAACAAACCAAACCAGAGTGGATTTAGAACGAACCAAACCAAACAAAAAAAATGGTTCAGTTCGGTTTGGTTCGTTAATGGTGGCTCCAAAGATGTCTCCTACCTGGTGCGGGTCCTTCCTGGTCAGAGGTCCAGTCTTCCTGGCTGCAGGAGGGTCGACCAGAAAAAAAAGCTGACCAGCCTGCACTACAGCTGTAGCACTGGCCACATGGTCGGCAGTAAAAACAACAATAAAAATAAAATAAAATAAATTTTATTTTATTTTATTTTTAAAAAGCACCAGGGATGGCCAGGTTGGTGCCCTAAAATAAAGAAAAAATATAAAAAATAAAACCAGCGCCGACCCGGCAAATCCAGCACCAACCCGGACCCAGGGGCTGCCTAGTCGGCGCTTGAGGGGGGAGAGGTGCTGGCCCCAAGCCAGCCTCAAAAGCCCCTGCCACAGGGGCCAGGATCACCACGCCACTGCTGCTGCAGCCGCCCGGTACAGCCATGCCGTCCACATGGCCACGGACTTGCACAACACTGGCTCAATGGCTTGAAAACAAGCACCGCCCCTAGAGTCGGACACAACTATCACACATGTGCAGGGGGAACCTTTACCTTTACCTTTATAACCAAGCAGCATAGCCAGACTTTTAAACAGTCTTCCTCCCTCCATAACACAATCTGATTTCTCACTGTGCAAATTTGGTCTTGATAATTATGAAAATGCATTAAGGTGTTCATTTGGCTGGTGTTATGTATTATTTTCCTATACATTCAAGATTTGTTCCTGCCTCCCAAGAATTCCCTCTGGGAGGGGTTTCACAAACAATTCAAGCAGTTAAGGAGTCACTACTGCTCAATAAATTAGCATAGTGGTCTACTCTTATATTACTCCCAAAACAGCCATCGGCCACTTGATTTCCAGCTAAGTAAACTGCCTCCAGACATTTTCTCATATGGAAACTCTTTAACACCACAATGCTTTCCTATAAACCTGCATCTCATCTTCTCCTCCCTCCATGCTCATATATGTATCACTCGTTGCCACTAGTTTTTCACTCTTCGTGACTCTTATAGTCTCAAGCAATATGAAACTGTAAAAAGAGATGCTTTATAGGCCTCACATTCCACACGCAAGATTGGTCATTAAGACAAAGCTGCTGATTGAAAGTGACACCGTTTATATCAGACAAACTGTCTGGGAAATCATGATGGTCCTTCTACTGCTGCTCAGTTAGGGAGAACATCAACATGCCACTCCTTCTTAATTTCTATGTCTATCATTTGACAAAATTCCTCACCAAAGACCTGAGAGTATGATTTGCAGATGATCTTATGCATCAGTAACTGGTCAGAAAGCTGAGTAAAAATGAATGGCTATTTCTTAACATTGGAGAGATATAGCATGGATGGTCCACCAAGGACCTGTGTTGGGCCCGTTTTTGCAGAGAAGTATATAAATCTTCACTTGACATGAGTGTGGTAGCTCAGTGGTGCGCGTGGTACATGGTGTACATGGTGGCACAGTGTTCCATGTGCAGAAATGTGTTCAGCCGTGCCAGCCACATGGCCATGGACTTGTACAACACTGGCTCTTTGGCTTGAAAATGGAGATGAGCACCGCCCCTAGAGTCGGACACGACTAGCATGCATGTGCGGGGGGAACATTTACCTTTACCTACCTTAAATTTTCACTTATTTTGGAGTCACAGAACAGAATGATCTCTCTGCAATGCATGGAGTCCCAACCACAGAGATAATTTGCCTGCCCACCAAGAAGAGGTAGGCACGGGCACTTGACATCAGTGCTGAGGGCAGGGTGAGGCAGAGCAAGCCTGCAAAAGACTGTCTCCCAGCCTCAGCCTCTTTCTGTCATGATTACATGACCCTTCCACCCATCCTGGAGTGAGATTAACTGGTTGCATTGGAACTGGATGTGAATGTTTACCTATTCTCCTGTGGGAGTTGAGTCATGGCAATGGATCAAAACATTTCTCTACTCATCCCAGTAGCTTTTTCAGTCTGAGAACACTTAGTGGGAGGCTTCCAATTTATAGTTCACCTGGGTTTCACCCCACCCTGGTCTGAATAGGCTCATTAGGTGGACAATGGCCTGAGTAGGATTGTTAAATGGACAATGGCCTGGAGTGTGTGAAAATCACACATATGCAACCCTTCTCAGCACCCATTAATCCAGCCGGGATATAACTAAAACATTACTAAATCAGACTAGGAATGGATGCAAATGACACACTAATTTTAATTTTCAAATGCATATTGTTCTTGAACCCTTGTTTTGGTCATCCCTTGCCTTCTGTTTTCATTGATTTGGATTCTGCCAGTGGAAGCCATTCTACCCAAACTGTAGTTAGTGAAATGAGAAGCATTAACTTTCCAAAAAAATGGGGGGGGGAGTGTGGGGATGCAACTGTAGGAAGTTTGGAATTGCCTGATGATCTTCCATCTTTATACACAACATTCTTACAGGATATGGGCTGATGGAGCATAGCAGGTTTGGAAGGATATTTGGATGGATCACAGCTTGAGAATCCTCCATATGCCTTGGAAGAAAGGTGGAACAGAAAATCTGGTAATCGGTTGCTAAGAGCAGAATAGAAAACTAAAGCCATTGCAACTCCAGCCCTGCAATAAAGAGACAACACAAAATTGTTGGAGTTTAAATTGGGCCACAACTTGATTAACTTTTAAAGTATTAATAACTAAAATGGGGGGGGGCATCCATAGTGCAAGTGAAGCTGGGATATAACCCCATTGATAAAAATTCCATGGCAATTAATGGTGAGTTCATACTTTATATTAAGCTGTTGTACCTACACAGCCAATTTTCCTTCTCAGGGACTATTTTCCCTGGGGCATCCATAAGCCAATTTATAACCACCTATTCACTTATTACAACTAACCTAATGCTCACTTAAACTATTAACCTTAACTTAACCGGCTGACCCCTTATTGTTATTGGGGCCATTACCATGAACTCACCTACAACCAAAAATCTTGCACTACCTGCAGTTGCGGCCAGATTTAGATTGATAAGCCTTATTTACTTTAGTAGGAGAATGGGATGGGCAAAAACACACTATCCACCAAAGCCTAATAAAGTGAATAGTCAAAAAGTCCCATCCGGCCCCAAGGTGGGCAGCTGCGCTCATTCTCCTTAAGCTCGTCCAACCTCACCAAGAGGATGAGGGCAACATGGCTCCATGCCTTAAAGGTAGGCTGAGCCAGGGCAGTTAAGCCCCATCACATGGGCGCATTTTCATGCTTTTTGTGCAGGATGGGGTTGCAATGGAACTTCCTTTCAGACAAGCCTCTGTAAGTAAAGATATTGAGAAAATGAGAATCAAGCAATAAAGTTGAGTATAAACCAAATGAGGCTTAGCTGTTCAGATTTGTCAGGTGAATGAACTGTCTGATGTCAAGCCCCTATATCCAAAAGGTTTTGAGAAGTGGTTCAAGACTGTAGGTTAAGGTGTTTGGGGTTCAATTGGAACCATGCTGATTAGAGATGGGCACGAACCAAAAAAATGGCAATGCATTTCGGTTTAGTTCGTTTTCCGGTCAGTTTAGGTTTGTTAATTAGAAAACAAATTTTTAGAAAAAAAATCATTTTCTAATTTGTTTTAGTTTGGGTTTCTTTTTCGTTTCTTTTGGAACCCCACCGGTGGGGTTTTTTATTATTTATTTTATTTTATTAATCCTGCCGGATTATTTTTATTTTATTTATATTTTTTACTGCCAACCATGTGGCCCGCCTACCAGCTGTAGCGCGGGCTGGTCAACTTTTTTAAAAAAACTTTTTAATTTTTGCCATCCTGCGGGCTAGTTCGGCAACCCACGGGTTGGGTCCAGTGCTCGTGGGCTGGTAACAGGGCCCGCAAGCTGGGTCTTTTTGTTTTGCTGGCCCACATGCCAGTTCCGCAGCCCGCAAGTTGGGTCCGGTGCTCACGGGCTGGTACCGGGCCCGCAAGCTGGATTCTTTTTTTTTTAACTTTTGCTGGCCCGCGGGGGCAGGTCCAGTGCTCACGGATCAGTACCAGGGGCTGCGCACCAGATTTCTTTGTGTTTTTTATTTTTATTGTATTGTATTTTTATCGTAGCATGGCTGGTTTGCTTGCCCCCCCCAGATGCCCGCTCCCTGCAGCCAGGAAGACTGACCGGACCAGGAAGGACCAGCAGCAGCACCAGGTAGGAGACACCGGAAAACAAAACGAAACAAAATGGAAATTTCCATTTTCTTTCATTTCATTTCTCTTAGAGGGGGCAGTTTGTGATTCATTTCATTACATAAAATGAATAACAAATAATGAAATGAACCAAAAGTTCATTTCATGCCCATCTTTAATGCTGATATAGTAGATTGGGGTGGACATAGTTCAGTTCTTTAGCTGTTTTTTTGTTGACATTTCCATGACACACAGCCAGCACATCCAGTGGTGAGAAATGACGGGAACTATTGTCCAACAGAGATTCTTGGTGCAGAGTAGTGGATAGAGTGACAGACTGTGGTTCTGAGGAACAGTGTTCAAATCCCCAGCTGGCAACTCACTGGGCAAGTAGAACTGGTAAAACCACCCCTTGAATATCTCACTTATCTTGAAAGTCCTATTAAGATAGCTATAAAGTGGTTCTGATTCGGTGGCACAGTGCACACATAGACACATTGTCCAATGACATCTGGAGGACTTTGTTCACCCCAATTTAATTTACTAAACATCAGCAGGAAAATACAAGTAGCAATGGTAAACATAGAAAATGTCTAATAATTAACATTGATGCCTCTGTTTGTTTTTTCCTATGCCATATTTATATGTAATGTTGGAGGGAAATCAGGGATCACATCCTAGGTCAGATGAAGGTTAGGGTATAATTCAAAGGTATTTTTCTCCATGGCTTTCTGTTCAATTTCCATATGCCAATTTTAGAAAATATAGCCGTCCACACCAAAATCTTGGCAGTGCCTTTTTAAAACTAACACATTAATCATTGGATTTTTTTGGGGGAAGTGGGTGGGGGGATTATTAGAGTTTCTCATTGTTGTTAGGTGCTGTTAAGTTGCCTCCAGCTTGCAGCAACCCTAACAGCGTTTCAAAGTATGTGAAATATTAAGAACTGGTTTTACGAGTGTTTAGTTGCATCTACATTGCTTTAAACACACACACACACACACACACACACACACACACACACACACACACACACACACACACACACACACAGAGAGAGAGAGAGAGAGAGAGAGAGAGAGAGAGAGAGAGAGAGAGAGAGAGAGAGAGAGAGGAAAGTTTCCTATTTTGGATTATAACCCTCAGAATCTCCCATTGGTTGGGAGATTCCAGGAGTCACAGTACATGAACTTTCCAACCTCTGGATATGAGAAGTTTCATTACTTCATTGGAACAAATGGAAATGGAATGGGAAAATGGCGGTACCCAAGCTACACAAATTACCAGACAGCAGAGGAACCTTCCAGCATGCAATGAAATCTGCAAGTGCTCTTAACAAAACCCATTGTTTATGAACAAAACTGGATTGCATTTGTCTTGCAAATCCTAAATTGTGCAGGCCTGACCTAAACCGATTTCTTGCAGGTACAGTCATGCATTTTTGTAGGGCCTGTCTGTCTAAAGTGATGCATGTTGTGTTTCTGCTTTCCTTGCAACTTGATACACTTCCTAAACAAAAGAAGCAGAGTGTCAACGTAACTTGAAATGCTGAAACAATAATCTTTTATGAACTAGATCATTTCCTTTCCTGCGTAGATCAATTAGAGAAGTAAACTCCCTGCTAGTTGGTGCTTGGCAACAATAAACCTGGGCTGAAGTAAGAGCAAAACAAAGAACCTTGTGACTCTTGTAAATATTTAATAACCCAGGAACCAGACCAAAATATCTGCGAATGATCAAAGTAACTATAAATGTAATTATTAACTGCACTCGGTGACATTAGGAGGTGTCTGAGTCTGTGATTATTTCTAAGAGGGACCAGTGCCAAAAGCCACATAAAACAAGCAAGATCCTCATGAGTCCAGGCTACATTTCTTGAGTTCAAAAATATGCTTTGTTGTATTGTGAGTTTGTTATTGCTTTTGTTATTGTTTTATTTATTGTTTTGTTTACTGTTGTGTTAACTACCTGGAGTTCTTTTGGGAAGACAGGCAGTATAAAAATTCATATATATATTGAACGGGATACTGCCCAAGGGTTTCCTTGCTTGCTTGCTTGTTTTTGCAAACTAGTGGCTGTCCTACAAAATGCAAGGTCTTTGTACACAAACAATTCCACACATCATCCTGGGAGGAGGGGCTATCCTGAAAATTGAAGATTTATATCCATATTCTCAGCATCCTTTACTATTGGATTCCCACACCAATACATGCACAGGCACACACTTTGCAGCCTTTCTCACCATTGACTGCGCTGGCCAGAGCATTCTCTCAATAGGGTTGGTAAAATGGATACCTCATTTGATGGTGAATCAACATGGCTGGATAGGCAGCTGGTTCATAGCTGACAGTGAACCTAGGAAACGTGTTGCCTGTATCTGAACGAGGTTGTATTTCTATGGGATTTAACCAAGGAGGATTAAGAAAGTAACCAGACAATTATGCACAGAAGACTCAAGCGGAAAGCATTTGTCTCCTTTCTTCTGCATAACCAAATCTGTTTCCTTGGCTGTCACAGAGTGATGCGGAAATGCTGTTTCTGAGGAAGGGAACCCCCCCCACACACACACGTACACACACACAATCATATATAATACAAAGAGATTAAATGAGAGGGAGAAGCCAATGTTTTCAGTTGGATTATTGGCAGCTCTGTAGAAAATGGAACAGAGGTGCTAAGCATGTCAAGAAGAGATGGCACAATGAACAGAGGCTTTAATTCAAGTGGGTGAGCCGACACCTGACCAAACAAAGGTAGAGCCAGACAGAGGTTACCTTAACATGCTGAAACAGATGCTTTTAAAAATGTTGGGATATAGAATTTCAGTGTATTGAACCACAGAATGAAAAGAAACATGAAAGTCCAAGGCTAAGCCTTAAATAAGCAGAAAATCCAGCATGGTTCTTGAAATTCATCCTGCTGTGTCTATAGAACACAACCCTTATGGGAACAAGGTAGATGTCTATGCCCTCATTATTACTGTTTGCAACATGCAAGATATAAATGTTTTCCCCCTTGGCCTAAATCATATTAGACAGAAGTGATGCCTATAATTATTTGCGTCATGTCACAAATTTCTCCATAGTTTCTAAGGTAGGATCCGTGCTGCAGGCAGATTGATTGTATATCTGCTGCAGGCAGTGGAAACTTCCAGCCATACCATACGAAGCTGAATTGGCAATTGGGCCATCTACCCCATACTTTACCAGTAGAGATGGGTATGAAATGAATTTTTAATTCGTTTTGTTATTCGTTATTCATTTTGTTACCTAATGAAACGAATAACGAACTGACCCATCAAAGAGAAACGAAACAAAACAAAATGGAAATTTCTGCTTTGTTTGTTTCGTTTTTCGTTTTCCCATAGGAAAGGTTTCCCTTGCAATTGGTGTGGGGAAACTGCAGGCTTTTTCCACCGGAAGCCAGCATGGCCAATCAGCTGTAGCTCTGGCTTTGGCGGGAAAAGGGTTTTAAAAGGCCGCCCTTTCCTCCACCATTTTCTGAGGGCTCCTGCCTAGCTGTCAATGGATGGACCCCTTTAAACCTGGCCCAGTCAGTACCAGGGGTTCTCCCCAGTGCTGACTGGGACATTTTTAAAGGGGTCCAGCTGATGACAGCTCGGCAGGATCCCTCTGAAAATGGCCCCATTGGTAACTCAGGAGCTCTGCGCTGGCTACAGGGCCATATTCAGAGAGCACCTGCCGAGCTGTCATCAGCTCGGTCCCTTTAAAAATGGCCCAGACACCACCAGGGGCTCTCCCCAGTGCTGACTGGGCTATTTTTAAAGGGGTCCAGCCAATGGCAGCTCAGCAGGATCCCTCTGAAAATGGCCATGTCGGTAATGCAGGATAGGCTCTGGCTGGGGGAGCTCTTTTCCCCACTCCATAGTGGCTGGGGGGAAGATTAAGCACCTCTTTCCCCCCAGCCAGAGTTGCACAAGCACCACACACACACACACACACACACACACACACACACACACACACTACACACAAAACGAATAATGAATCAATGAATCAACAAAATGATTTTTTTCAAAAAAAAATTCCTTTAAAACGAAACAAAATGAACTGAACCCTAAAATGAAATGAACCAAAACAAATCGCCATTTTTTTGGTTCATGCCCATCTCTAATTTACCACTTCTCCATTTCCAGGGGCCATTGTGCTTTAACTCCCACAATCCCCAGTGCACACACACCCAGTGGTTAGCAAAGAAGCAAGTTGTAATTCTGAGCCCAAGGGTTGGAAACTAGCAATGGGTTTGATGAATTTGAGCTTGCCTATTATTGACTTGCCAAGGTTTTGAGCAGCGGTCTTCTCCTTCTAAACATAGAATCCTTTAAATACTAAAATTGGGATCACCATCAGGCAAGGCCAAGGGCCCACGACTGAGCTACAAGAACTGAGTCGCAAGGCCTCTCACAGTAATCTCACTAGGTACAGTAACCCCCCGCCAATCGCAGGGGTTAGGGACCCACCCCACCCGCGATCCATGAAAATCCGTGATATGCGGAAGCGGGTGGGGGACCTATCTCCAAAGCCTTGGAGGAGCATGGGGGTGGCATGGAGTGTCCCGATTGCTCCCCGCTGCCCCCCACATGGCTCCAAGGCCTTTTGGAGGCACCCGGGGGGGCAATGAGCCCCTCCATAGGCGCCCGGGGGCTGCGGAGAGGGACACTGTTCATCCCTGCAGCCGTCCCGAGTGGCTATGAGGCCCTCCGTAGGCACCCGGGGGGCTGTGGAGAGGGACGCCATCCTTCCCCACAGCCCTCCCATGCGGCTACGAGGCCCTCCGTAGGCGCCCAGGGCGGCAGCGGAGAGGGATGCCATCCATCCCCGCAGCCCTCCCGCGTGGCTACGAGGCCCTCTGTAGGTGCCCAGGGGTGGCGGAGAGGGATGCCATCCATCCCTGCAGCCCTCCCGCGCGGCTACTAGGCCCTCCATAGGCATCCGGGGGGCTGCGGAGAGGGACGCTGTCCAGCCCTGCAGCCCTCCCGTGCAGCTATGAGGCCCTCTGTAGGCGCCCGGGAGGGCTGCAGAGAGGGGCGCCATCTGTCCCTGCAGCCCTCCCGCACGGCTACGAGGCCCTCCAGAGGCTTCTCAGAAGTGCGGGGGGGGAGAGAAATGGAGCGACCCGATGGCCCCCGCCCCCACGGTGCAGGTACTGCGATCCTGCAATATCGCGGGACCGCGGGACCAGAACCGTGAAATGGCTGGGGGTGACTGTAGTCACTTCAATGGTCTTTGAATATATATTGCCATGCCATTATTAGAAACAACCCCTATGGATATCAGTAAGAGCACAAGAAAGTGAGCTTGGAAGGTCTAATCCCATGGAACACCATTAGTGAAGAAGGAGGAAGTGGTAGTGGAAGAAAAGGAGGAGGAGAACTTTTCAATATCTTGCACGCTATAGAAATGCACAAAACCTCAAGAAAATGCACCTGTTTTTTTCCTGAGCCATGTACAGTTTTTCTGAATCACAAACCCGCCATCTTGTGACAGCTCATGTGAAGGAGAACTTTTTCAAAAATGCCTTATTTACTACACAAGGACAAATCCTACCAAGCGTTTAATCCAGGCATGTCCAAACTTTGGCCCTGCTGATTTATGGACCACAACTCCCAGAATTCTAAGCTTAGATTGCCAATGACAAAGGACTGTGGGAGTTGTGGTCCAAAACTTCTGGAGGGACAAGGTTTGGACATGCCAGTGCAAGACACGTCATTTACTGTTTGGGACAGTTCAGCAATTGGTGGAAAGGAACCCATGTTATTGCTACACACCTTGGTGGTGGGGAAGGGAAAGATGCAACACACGCATCTTCTAGTCACCCTGTCTTTGGGAAATGGAGTTGTGAGTGATGGGCTGGAAATGTTTGAGAGGAGGGGAAACTGTCACAATATCCATTATGAAGAATGCATTGTTGACACTCAAAGATCTACAACAGACAGGATTGCAAGGCGATGTGCTCCTGTTGGCAAACCCTGCCAAAAATGCCTTATACAATGGTTTGCCCAAAAGCCATTTTCATTGTGCTGCTTGAGTAAACATCCATGCAATAGGCCTGTTTTTCACGCTTCCTGGATGGTAAACAGAACCCCAGCTTTGTGTAATAAACATTTACAAGAAACTGGTACAAACAGTCCTCTCCTTCCTGCTGTAAGCAAAACATTGGTGCCCTAAACATTTCAATATGTCAGCCCTGGCTTTTCAAAATATTCTTTTAAAATCCAGCATAGTGAAGTAACCCCAGAAGACAACAAGTTTATAATTATTAACAGGCTAATCAGCCCATTCTTTGCTCGGATGAATAAAAAGATGATGACAACCTGTGTCTATGAGTCATCTTTCTTGAAATTCTTTAATGCTGCAAAGGATGAAAAGATATATAATTACTCCAAAAAGAGAAAGAGAGAGACCTTTTCTCTCCATAAATGCTAATCTCTACAACTTGTCTTTCCTCCAATACTTTCCACTCCCATTATTGTTTCAGACTCCTGTTGGAAGCAGTTGAGAAGTGATTTGTACCAGCAGATATACTGGTTGACTCTCCAATAAAGAAAACTGGAAATGGAGCCTTTGGTATTGAATATTCAACAGGTTCGCAATACCAGGATCCCCAGCAGAGTGTCCTAACACATAGACTATGGCAATAAACGTATTTCAACACTTGTCTAGACTCTAGCAACCTCTGGCAAGACTGATATAAAGTATAATGTATTCTTTCATGTTGCAGACTTATTTATTTCAGTTCAGCAAATTTCCTTTATGGTACTTGGCTCGCCTATGAATAGGTAGGTAATCATAATCTATCTCTTTCTGTCTGTCTAATAATCTACATAGTTAAACATTCTCACTGATGTTATCAAGCCAGCAAGCGCAATAACTGCTAACACAATAACAGGTATTGTGCTCGGGCAAAACACATCCTGCTGTGACCTTCCAGGCACAGACATGTTCGTTAGAGGCATTGCCGTGACCCATATCACAAACATTCAAAGAGGAAAGAAATGCTTTTCTCTCTCTCTCTTTCAAAGGAAAACAATAAGGTGATCTTATTGCCCAGTCATATTTTCCAAACCAGTAGAGAGACAGGATAAAGAAAGTAAACAACTGCACAACGACATGGCTTTGGTTGGTTAGCACCAGCTTTGGCTTTGAACTTGACTGCTATGGAAAATTCCTGTCTCAGATTTAACTCACAGCCTTACACAACCCTTTGTCTACACTTGTATTGCTAGTACGCACTCAATGGGCCCAGCAACAAACATCCATGATTCTGCATACTGCTGCAACCACATTTTTCTTTCAAATACAAAAGTGGAACAGGTGATACCTTCAGGCTACTAGAAAATTAACAAATACATTGCTAATATTTTGGGGGCAAAACCCCCCTCCTCAGAGCAGTACCAATTATGCCATGGCAAAAGATGGATTTTCCAGGAGTTATTACTTAGGCCGTTACTTCACGAAGTACTTCGCTTCGCAGCGGGATTGCCTTCGCTTTGAATGCGAAGGCGGTCACGTGGTCTCCCTTCGCCCCCACCCCTCTTTCTCTGTCCTCACCAAGCAAAATTTTCGGTTCGAATCCATTGCCACCTCACGTGCTCCCTTCGCATTCGGGTGCTTTCTTTCAACGTCCGGTTTTGGCGTAACGATGCATCGATACCCGGCTGTCATTTGCGGCAAAGCTGAATTACTGTATGATCCTTCTTTCCACTCCCGAATCGTCCATTGGCGGCCATAAAAAAATGCTGTTCCCGTCAGGGCCACAAGGTGGACCAGCACACAACATTTGTTGTTTATGATCCATCGGTCCTCCAAGGGCATTCGAGTAATCCCTTCCTAAATCCCTAGAGCAGTGACCAAGCAACTTCCGCCTCAAACTACCATTACAAAGCTATCATGCCTCCCTCGCGTTCATCAGTATTTCGGAGAAAAAGTAACTGAAAAAAATAAAAAAGGAAAATTAGTGGCCACACGTGACTTTGGATGCAGCGAAAAGATTCCCGGCCTCCGGCAGGGGAATCTCGCCCGCTTGGAGCACGGTTTAGGGGCGTGGTTGGGGTGGCGCCGAATCCAAAGAGGAGGAGCGTGCGGACAAAAGCGGTTTCGATTCGCACGGAAATTACGGCTACTTAGATGTAGAGGTTCGTGAAGTAACGGCCTTAGATGTAAGGTCCTTGGCAAGATGGAAAAAAAGCCAGGCAGTTTCTTAGTTGAGGCTGTTCTCTCTACAGTTATGGTTTTCCTTTCTGATCTATAGCTCACTTATTTGGAAGTAAAATTGAAGGCAAAAAAGCAAATGTTTATATACACTACCCCATCATGTTTAAAGCACTCTCTAGCCAATTTACATTTAATGATGCAGACTACATATTGCTCGCACACACCCCACCAAGCTGGCTATTCAAAAGGATGGAAGGCTGACTCAGCCTCAAGCTGGCTAACTGAATTTCTTGGGATCAAATGCAGGCTGTGTGCAGAGTTTTTGACTGCAGTACTGCAATTTGACCTTTTTGCCATGAGGCTCTTTCATAAGATCTTTTACATGGCTGATGTAGAAGTTCTTAACCAGTGGAAAGGATACAAAAGTAGTCTAGGCGTGATACAGAGGCTTTAGAGTGACTAAGAATGAAGTGAAGAACCTTGTGGTGCAGTGGTTAAACTGATGTACTGCAGGCGGTTACTTCATGTCCGTTTTGTTTCTGTTACTTTGTGCAAAGGAAGGTACAAAAATGTTACTTCACATCCGTCATGCAACTACTGAAATTTGTCTTGACCACGCCCCTGGAACAGGTGCTAAGTACGACAATACTGTACCTGGTGCTGAGGTAGGGTTTTCCCTAGTCACTCTTTGTTCCCGCTTTCTGTTCTGAGACAAGACAGCATGTAGTAATGACTATCATGCATAAAATATTTATTTCTGTCAGAAAACTGTCTGGGTTTTTTTTTAATTTTGACTTTTCATAAGCGAAATATTGAAAAGGAATTTTTTTAACCACCCCCCAAAAAAAAGGAAAAAGGAAACTAGACAAATTCAGTGTTTGCCATGGTACAAGACTGTGAGGTAACACTTGTCATGAGACAAGTTATCATGACCATGGAAACACTGAAACAGGGACAAAACCATGGGATTGAGACCAATGTTGTCATGGTAAAAAAGTAGTTGCAGAACAATGAAGGACATGAAGTAACCACCTAAACGGTCCTCATGCCCTGGGGTTCAAATCCCAGGTAGTTGGCATATGGTTAACTCAGCATTCTATCCTTCCCAAATCAGTAAAATGAGTACCCAGCTCTTGAGGAGGGGACAGTGTGTACGCTGCATAAATAATTTGTACACTGCCCAGAGAGTGCTTTAAGCATGATCGGGTGGTATATAAACAGAACAATTTTTGCTTTAAGACGCCATGCTGTCCCGAGAAAAGTTTACCACCTGATTAATGCCAACCCTCTCTATCAAAAATGTGTGATATTCTTTTCTTTATTTATTTGTATCATAGTGCTTCACAATCCAAAACTGAAATCATATAATTTGTGATATAATACTAACTCTGACCATTTACTGTTTCCTCACAGCTCTTCTCTTCCCCTGCTAACCATCTTATCATAAATGGTCACCAACCTACTATAAATGATAATGCAGTAACAGAATGTCTAGTTTTAGGAAAAACTGACAATTTGTTATTGTCCTTCTAGGCTGCAAGTTCTTTCACAGATTAATTGATGATACTGTATAAGATAGCAGAAGTTGAGAAGGTGAAACTACACTACAATAGAAATCCAGACTGAAATGAAACTGTGTCTGAAACTGACATTTCCCAGGTTCCATATGATAACCAAATCAGAAGGTATGCATCTTCAGATCTTATAAAACCTGTTAGAAAATGGATTATAGAGTCTCAGCAAATCAATAGACTGCAAGGCAGTGATGGTGAACTTTTTAGAGACCAAGTGCCCAAACTGTGATTCAAAACCCACTTATTTTTCACAAAGTGCCAATATGGCAACTTAACCTCAATACAGTGGTACCTTGGATTACAAATGCTTTGGGTGGTACCCTTTAGGAAAGTGAGGATCGAAGAGCAGGCTTTTAAATTTCCTATGGCCACAGCACCGTCACTGTGACTGTGGGAAATTCAAAAACCTGTGTTTTGATCCTCACTTTCTCAAAGGGTGCTACCCTTCGGGAAAGTGAGGCTAGAAGAGCAGGGGTGCTACCATTCAGGAAAGCGAGGATCGAAGAGAAGGCTTTTGAATTTCCTATGGCCACAGCACTGTCACTGTGGCTGTGGGAAATTCAAAAACCTGCATTTTGATCCCCACTTTCTCAAAGGGTGCTACCTTTCGGGAAAGTGAGGATAGAAGAGCAGGGGTGCTACCATTCAGGAAAGTGAGGATCGAAGAGCAGGCTTTTGAATTTTCTATGGCCACAGCACCATCACTGTGGCTGTGGGAAATTCAAAAACCTGCGTTTTGATCCTCACTTTCTCAAAGGGTGCTACCCTTCCGGAAAGTGAGGATAGAAGAACAGGGGTGCTACCATTCAGGAAAGCGAGGATCAAAGAGCAGGCTTTTGAATTTCCTGTAGCCACAGCAAAGGTGTGGCTGGAGAATAAATTGGGTCTAGGAATGAGCCTGCAAGCAACTGCCTCCCCTTTGCCCGTCTTCTATATAACAAGAGCTATCTCACTAGCTACATGAAACAGGTCTGAGGTAGTTCTCCTCTAGCCTGTTAGCCTTATCTCTGAAAGGATTTCCCACACCTTCTAAAGTGAGGGTTTATGAGGGTGTTGAAAGAGCCTCCACTGAAGTACAGGAGGCTCATTCTCATAAGGGACAGGATGAAGGCTCTCCACTCGGAGAAAAAAACCTACCTCATAACTCTCTGCTTCCCGAGGATGAATTCTCTTGAAAAGCCTCTTCTCTTCTGTTGCAATTAATCTTTTTTAAAGGGCTCCTTTGGTGTCAGTCAAACTAGTAATAGCTCCAATCAATGTGCTGTCCCTCAAGAGCCTTGTGGCACAGTGGTAGAACTGCAGTACTGCAGCCAAAACTCTGCTCATAAATGGGGCTCCATCCCAGGTAGCTGGCTCGAGATTCACCTCCATTATTCCAAGGTCAGTAAATTGAGTGCCCAGCTTGCTGGGCATGGGGGCAATGCATAGCCTGCATGATTAAAATGTAAACCACACTAAAAAAATGCTTTAGGCCAGTGATAGAGAACCTTTTAGATACCAAGTGCCCAAACTGTGATTCAAAACCCGCTAATTTTTTTTCCACAAAGTGCCAACACAGCAATTTGGCCTGAATTCAGGTGGCTGGGAAGGGGCGATGTCAGGTGCCCCCAGAAAGGTCTCCGAGTGCCACCTTTGGCACCCATGTCATAGGTTTGCCAACACTGCTTTAGGCACTAAGGAGCAGTATATAAGGAGCACATTTTGGTGGGTTGGGTTTTTTTGGCCCTCTGATAGAGAAACCCACTGTAATTCTCAGCAAATAAAATCCACAGTAACTCTCTAAGGGAATAGATTTATGTTCTATTTAAAGCAAAGAACATTGGACTGTCATGCTGTTGAGTCTATGACTGGAGGAAATCTATTCTCAAAACAAGATGCTCTGGGAGAAATGAATGGCCCAAGGCTATTTATAAATGCTCTGACCTACTCAGGACCAAGCCACAGTGATTTCTTGAATTTCTCAGCCATATGATCGTTTGTGGTTTGGTCACATTGCAGACATGGAGGGGAAATGATATTATACCAACCTAGAATCTATGTTCAGTTCTAAGCAAGGCAGAAGATTCTTACAATAGCTAGGAGTCGACTGTTTGCTTGCTTGTTGATAGATATAATTGGTTGGTTGAATGAGCAATATAATGGGAAACCGGGATCAGTGAATGAAATGGCAGAGTAGAAGATCTTGGCTAATCCTTAGGTGAAACATCATGGCAAGACTAGTTGTTCAACAATAGCACAGATTGCTTCAGGAGAGGAGAAGCCTGTGGTTATTTGGAGATATATAAGCAGGGAATGGGCAGGCAAATGTCACGGATCATGAATCGTACAGCATGTACTGAATAAGCATTGATATCAGACTCTTCACAACTGTCCTGCATTGTGATTCTATGGTTATTATTATTATTATTTAATCAACAGGGCGCATAATGAAACAATATCCATTGGTATCACCATACAGTACATTTCATAGGCCTAGGTGAATCCATGCAATGGGCCAGGTGACTCACGTTGGATCTTGATAGCCGCCATCACACTTCTTGTTCTACCAAGGTTGATTAATTTATTTAAATGATATTTTGTTTTGCATTTCATATAAATGAAAAGTGTTCCCTTTGAAATGATTCACTGCTGCCCATTATTGTTCTTTGTGGAGGTCTCAAGAGAGCTTTCCTCTGATACAAGAGATAACAAACATCCTGGACTAACTCTCTATTGTGAGCCCTGGTCTTTCTTTGTCCCTTAATGAAATGATTTCATCCCAGTTTCGTCATCAAACATTTCATTGTGCACTGAAGACATGTTTTTGTTTGATGATGTTCCTGAAAAGTCCCTACAGGTTTCTATTTTAGATGCTCTGCTATTGACTGTTCTAAAATTAACGTCTTGGATTATATATTTGCTTTCCATGAGGGCCGGCTTTCTCGCTGCATGCTGAACAGAAAACTTGTTTTTAAGCCTTCATTCTTCCATGATGGATTGCTTCATTTTATAAAACACACACACACACACACACACACACACACACACACACACACACACACACACACAGGGGGACGGAGAGAGAGAAAGAGAGAGAGAGAGAGAGAGAGAGACGGACACCCCCCCAACAACAGAGAGTACCTGAAATGTCCATAGATGGAACACTGTCTTACACCAAATCAAACCCCTTGTTTATCTAGCCCATTGTTGTCTGTTCTTACCATAACTTCAAGAATCTCATGGTGATGTGGTTAAATGCCTGTACTGCAGCTAAAACTGTGCTCAAAACCTGGAGTTCAATCCCAGGTAGCCAGCTCATGGTTGACTCAGTCTTCCATCCTTCCGAGGTCGCTAAAATGAGTACCCAGCTTGCTTGGGGAACAGGGTGCAATGTGCAGCCTGCATAAATAAATTGTAAACTGCCCAGAGAGTGCTTTAACCATTATGGGGTGGTGGTATATAAGCAGAACACTTTGGTTTTTTTTTTTTTATAACTTGCTTTCAAATTCACTGGATATATTAGGGACTAACATAAGATCTACTGTGTGCAATGTCCATGTGGCTTCCCCTTCCATTAGTTAGGGTAAAATCTTCAGGCAGCAAATCACACACACACACACACACACACACACACACACACACACACACACACAGAGAGAGAGAGAGAGAGAGAGAGAGAGAGAGAGAGAGAGAGAGAGAGAGAGAGAGATGGGTAGTATGAGTAAATAGTACTGAAAAGAATACAATTAATAAATATATTAAACAATACTTTAATACAGTAAATTAACACTTTTAATGCATTAAAGGATCCATGTAGATATTATATAAAAATCTTACATAGGGAGTTATCTCTATATGGTTGAGAATCCTGAAAAATCAGGTTTCTGACAGGTGTGTGAAGAATGCTTACATGCAACAGACACATCTTTTTTAAAGTCTCAACAAACTGACAAACTAAATTTGGGGTTACTTGCTTGTTGGCATCAATATTTGTGATTTGTGATTCACCACTTTTGACCAACCACAAATGGGGATGTTCTCTAGTCCTCATCTCAAGTCAGCTACTCTGCATGCAAGTAGAGGTCTTGCAGTTGATAAAACCTTTTCATGCTCCGGAACTCCATGTGAGCAGGGAATAAGCTAGTGTGGAATGGAACAGGATTCACATTTGACTAAGCAGGGGTGTCACCAAAGGAAAAGCATGTTTCTGACTTCCAGGTGGGGACTAGGTCTTGTATGCATAGAGACCACCCCTTGAAACAGGAACTGCCTTAGGTACCCCAAGGCAAAGTGAAAAACATTTATTTCAGGAGAAACGTGAAATATTGTTCCTTAATGTTTGTCTTTCTTTGAGAACAGTGCAGTAAGTAGCAAGGAGGAGCTACTGCATATCTACTATCATGATTGTCATTAGCACAAGTATTCTTAACTACTTCCCAGGGATGTTGCCCAAGTCTTTGGTTTCAAGTCTCAAGTGCAAGTCCAAGTCGTTGGTACTCAGCCCTGAGTCCCAAGCCTAAGTCCCTATTACAAACAAGCTTTTTTTCACCCCATAAAAAGGGAGGGTGGATGGATTCTGAGTTGTGAGTCAATACTGAAAGATTGGGTGGGGCATGGATGGGATGCCCACAAACCTGACTTGAGTCACCAGTGCAACTTAAGTCCAACCTGGCAGCGAGTCCCTGAATTCAAGACCCCATACTGCTACTTCCCATGGTTTATAAGAGTTTCAAAATTGCAAAGCATGGAAGCTATCATGCAGCAGAAAGAGCAAGAACAGCTTGAAAATTATACTAAAACAATGTTTTCAATAAAGCCAAAAAGGTTTTTACAAGTTCTTGATGACTCACAGACTCTTTTAATAAGAGAGGAATTGTAGCAGATCTGTTTCTGAGTCTTTGCCATCATGATTATAAGTGTATTTTAATAAGTGCACTACAGGTTGCTTATAACATGCAAAAAAGGAGAAATAGCATAAGAATAGCTGACTTCTCCATATGCAGATATTACATTTAATCCAGCTTTACAGGAAGAACAATCCAAAGTAAGGTTTGGATTGCATTGTACAAGAATTCCCAGAGCTTAAGAAGAATCACACTGGATACTATACATCCAGGGTCCTTTCTAATTCAGCATTCTGCTCCCACTACGGCTTATGGGAAGCTTTCCAGTAGGATAGCAATCACAGCTGTCCAGTTGCTATTGACCTTGGATTGGACCTTCATTTAAACCAATGGTTTCCAATATTGCATCCCATTGTAATAATAGTGTTGTAACTGCATACTTTGGAGGGTCCCTATAGATCATCAAGCCCAGTCCCTGTCAAGAAGACACAGTGGGGAATTGAACTTCCAACCTCTGGCTCTGCAACCAGATGTCAAATGTTCTTAGAATGCAACTCCTAGAATCCTGACCACTAGCACAGCTAACGGTGAAAGCTTCTGGGAGATTTAACCCAAGAACATCTGGGGACCTAAGATGTTCTTGAGCTAAGAACGGATCTAAAGCAGTAGACAAATATCTAACAGTGGCATCCTGGGCAGGCATCCATTTCTGCTCAGGATCAAACCACACATTACAGTTGCAAACTCCACTTCTCACGAAGTTGCTGTCTACTAGTGCTCTAGGGATGTGATTCAGGCACTTGTGGGAGACTGAGAAATCTTACTTCCAAATAAAGCCCCTGCTTACTCTGAAGTCCAACTTCAAAACAACAGAAGAAAATCTGCAAACTTCTGGAGATATTAAATGCTACTTCTGTGTCAGGTGTTTTCAAGGCTTAAGAAATTGCCTCCTCTAATTGTGTGGTCTCTATAATGTATTGTTCTGTCCTCAGAAATAAGTCCACAATGTTCTTTGGGGCTTATCTCATGGTAGGTATGTATCTCACAGTTAGGCTGTTTGTGTTTGAGGCTTAAGTGAGTTTTCTGTAAACAGCAGGCACAAAGGGTAAAAGGATGAGTGAATAATATGGGCTGTTTTATTTCATCTTGGGTGGTGGGTCTTTTCAGTGGCTCTCCCTTTTCATTGGAGGGAGAGCCAACCTGGAAATAAAGAGAACTTTCCGGATGGTGAGAGCCATTAACCAGTGGAACAGCTTGCCTCCTGATCTTGTGGGTGCCCCATCGCTGGAGGTTTTCAAGAAAAGATTGGACAGCCATCTGGCTTGGATGGTATGAAGTCTCCTGTCTTGGGCAGGGGGTTGGACTAGAAGACCTCCAAGATCCCTTCCAACCCAACAATGATTCTGTGATCCTATGATCCTATGATTCAGGGATCAAATGGTTTATTAACCTGTGTAGCAGTTGTTAACTTGTTATTTAGTGAATAAGCTGAACATTTTTGTGTAGTGGACCAGCTGTCAGGGCCTTCTCCTTTTTCACCACTGCTCTGACAATTTTCAAAGTCAATTCCCTTCCCACTATTTTATTCATTCATCATATTCCCAAAGACATTGACATCTCTTCTTTCTTTTAAAAGGTGAAGAGAAAGACAACATATAGTGCAGCAAAATATTGGTATCAAAATTATGGAGAAAAGCAAGAGATTTCTTGGAAAAGGAAAAAAAATACTGGGATATTAAAAACATCAAATGAGATCAAACTAGGGATGGACACCGTACAAAAAAATGACATGTCATTTTTTTAAAGCTTACGAATACCTTACAAAACAAAATGAAACAGCAAACAGCATGTCATCAAGAAATGAAATGAAACACCATTTTTGTTTTGGAAATGAAATGATTTGTTTTAGCCTCTTGATCCAGCCAGCTGTCTTGAGAACAAGAGGTTTATTTTTTTAACTGATTGGTTTGTTTCCCTTTCTTCTTGTCCCTCAGCTATTGAGATAGCTCATCTCCTATCTTGATCTGCCTAAAGCTAGCCAGCCCAGGAACTGAGATATTCCCTTTGCTGGCTGTGTCTGCAAGTTGATTTAA
The DNA here is from genome assembly GCA_029282475.1 of Phrynocephalus forsythii. Taxonomy (NCBI): domain Eukaryota; kingdom Metazoa; phylum Chordata; class Lepidosauria; order Squamata; family Agamidae; genus Phrynocephalus; species Phrynocephalus forsythii. The sequence goes on along the minus strand of JAPFRF010000002.1, from coordinate 120,676,217 downwards.
ACCTATTGTTTTCCTTTCTTTTTTAAGTAGGACCATGGAGGTTATTTTTTTCTTTCCTTCCCTCACCACATTGATCAGATGTTGAGTTTATCACCCAAATCTCTCTATGGAGCAGCTAGCTAATAGGTTTTCAGCTTGTTTACAGAGGGTTCTTTGCTTGAAAGCAAATTGATTGGAAGGTTTGGGGGTCTTTGATTTAGGGCAGTGGGCTCCCTATTAAATAAAAAAAGGAAAGCTCCCCATTATTTATAGCCTTATGAAGTGTTTGGTTTCATAAACGGCTTAGGACCTGGGTACCTAAAGGACCACCTTCTTCTATGTGAGCTTGCCCATGCTCTAAGATCAGGCCAGGAGTCCCTGCTGAAGGTGCCATCCCTCAAAGAGATGAGGAGGATACCATGTAGAAACAGGGCCTTCTCAGTGGTTGCCCCCCAACTTAGGAAACTGGACCTCTTTTCTTGTGAGATCGAAATGGTTTGCTACTCATCCAAGCAGCTGCGAGGCCTCCAATTCATAGTTCACCTTGCTTTCACATTACCCTGGTCTGAAAAGGCTAATTAGGTGGACAATGGCCTGGGATGCATGAAAGTCCCAACTAAGCAACCCTTCCCAATGCCCATTAAGTGTGGGTCGTTAGCTGTGGCATTGCTGGTGGAGTTGTGAAGTGGCCGTTTTAAACAGGGATCTGGCCAACCTTCCTTCGCATCCATATGAGAAAGTATTATCAAATCAACTATGTGTTTATTATTGGGATCTCTGTGGGGCTAGCTCATCAAATAACTCCAAGCTGCCACAGCTCAGCTGCATGCAGAGCATTTAACTCACTAAATATTTATCTAGAAAATATTGCCAAAGGATAAATATTATTGCTCTCCCCTTCAACTGTCATTTTCGTGATGCATGCAAACACTAATAGACTGTACTAATAAGGGTTTGGGAGCCACCAAAAAGAAACAGAAGAAGAAAGGAAGGGAGCATTTAACTACTGGCTAGCCACTTCTCTTGGTACAATATTGTCTTTTTTGCTTAGGGGGAAAAGGGGCCATCTGTTATTTCTGGTAGGAAATTGTTGCCCTGAGCAAAAACATTTCATTCTTTTCAAACATCTTATTTTATTTTATTTTTCTTCAGGAAGAATGATTTCTTCTGGTTCAAATCTGGCCTTTTGAAAATACTGCCAGAGAGAGACAAATGAGGGTGCATTCAGGAAGCAAATAGCAATGCAGTCTTAAGACAACACATGTGGTTCTAATGCCTACCATTAAAGTTTTTCCTCTTGTCACACCTGTGTCAGTAGGCAGCTGTAGTAACTGTACAACCAAAGTCTTGATGTCATGTGGCAGAACATAACAATAGCCACACTGCAAAAGGACAAACATGCTCCTTTAAATGCAACATATATAGTCATTGATGCCACTATTTTGCTGCCCCTTCCATATTTTTGTCTTATGCAAGCTGGTGAAAAGTTGATGGCAACTAGAGATGGGCACGACTAGGGAAAATGACGTTTTTGAGTTGTCGTGTGTCGGAGGCAGTCCATTTCGGCTCGTTACCATTTTTCGCGAAATTTTGCAAAAATTAGTCGGTTCATTTTTTTGTTTTTTCGTTGTCATTAGTACTGGTTTGGGGGGTAGCGGGCTCCTGGAGGGAGCTGCAGGAGTCAGCCAGAGCCACAAGTGATGGACTGGCAGACTCTTTGCACCCGCTGTGTCTCACATACTTGCATGTAGTGCAATGCAAGTAGATCTGGCTTAGGGTTAAGACAGGTTAGCGCAAGGGCTAGGATTAGGCTAGTTACGGGTGAGGTTAGGGTGAGTATTGGGGTGCACCTCTGGGTGCCTCTCTGACCCACTTAGAAGGACAGTGTACTGGCGTATGGGTTAGGCTTAGGCTTAGGTTTCGGGTTTGGGCTACGATTAGTGGGCTGTTTATGCCCGATTGGCACATCCCAGAAGTCTCTGTGGTCAACCTGGCCAAGTGGCCATGCGATTGGTGGAAAATTTGCATGGTCCACTCCCATGGGCGAGCCCATCATTGCAAATGAGCAGGTGTAAAAAAATAAAATAAAATAAAATAAAATAAAATAAAATCAACGGAGACTTTTTTTTTGCAAGAAAAACCCACTGCTGCTACTGTAAAAATTCAAGCATTTAAAATAGCTAATTTTTGCATGTTTCTGTGGTGCTTTGGTGGGGTTTTGGGCAACGATTTCAAAAAAAATATTGCGGTTGCCATTTTGGATCCCCCACACTGCATGGCAAATGGATGCGCCCTCCCAGCCTGGTACAGTCAGCAAAACCTGGCCATGTGATTGGTGGAATGGCTCCAAAACTTTGCATGGTCCACTCCCATGGGCAGGCCCATCATTGCGAATGCGCAGGTGTAATAAAATAAAATAAAATAAAATAAAATAAAATAAAATAAAATAAAATAAAATCAACGGAGACTTTTTTTTGCAAGAAAAACCCACTGCTGCTACTGTAAAAATTCAAGCATTTAAAATAGCTAATTTTCGCATGTTTCTGTGGTGCTTTGGTGGGGTTTTGGGCAACGATTTCAAAAAAAATATTGCGGTTGCCATTTTGGATCCCCCACACTGCATGGCAAATGGATGTGCCCCCCCAGCCTGGTACCAGCAGCGCAGCAGTAGCAATAGCCAAGGAGAGGGGGCAGTGAACCCCCCCCAAATAAAACACCCTTCTGGCCTGGTAGGTGCCCTCAGACAGTTTTCGCCTACTTTTAGGGCCGGGAATCGGGTTTTTTTTTTAACTTTTAAAAACTTTTTTTCTGTGCCGCTTGGCATTGCGCGATCGCCGCGATACAAGTAACGAGCATGACAAATCAGACCAAATTGTTTGTTCGTCGGATCGAGCTCGAATTCTGGCGGAGTAATTCCCGTTACCGTTTCCGTAGAGTAACGGATACGAGTAGCGGAAACGGAAACGGGAATACCGCTAAGTCGTGCCCATCTCTAATGGCAACATAACATGGGTGGTAAAGGTTCAGCAGCAAATGTCCTGTTTAGTAAAGGAAAATATTGGGAACCTTTCCAGTTCTGAGCCTAATGTGTAATCCTGTTCATATTTATTGACTTCTCATTGAGTTGTCATTCCCATTGTGGTGTGTTATACAGTGTCCTTTTTCTTTTATGCTCTGTTCTGCTCTGTTATACTATATTATTATGTTTGAGTCTATTTTAATTTACTATTTTCCTGGTACCCTACATCTAAGGATCTCAGGGGCATAAGCAATAAAACACTATATAATTTAAAATAATTGGAGATGGGCATGCAGGTAATGAAATGAATAACGAAGCCCATAGTGATTTTTGAATGAACCGAACCCAACCGAAAAAAATGTTTCAGTTAGGTTCGTTTCATTCTTCCCCACTGGCGATGACAGCCTGGCTGTCATCACCCGTGGTGGAGGACTGTGACAGAGCCCTATTCTCGCCTCTGCATGCAGAGGCGGGACCGGGGCTCTCTCCCAAGGGGTCTCCGCCGCGGGTGGATGACAGCCGACCCGGCTATCATCCCCCCACAGCAGAGGGCATTCGAGAGAGGGCCACGGTCTCGCCACCGCAAGCAGAGGCGGGACCATGTCTCTCTCCCGACTCAAGGAATCTCCACCACCAGGGGATGACAGCCGGCTTGGCTATCGCCTCCCTGTGGCGGAAGGCAGTCAAGAGAGGACCGCGGGCCTGGCTCTTCAAGCGGAGCCGAGCCGCACCCCTCTCTCAAGGGATCTCTGCCGTGAGGAGGGCAATCGAGAGAGGACCACGGGCTCGGCTCTTCAAGTGGAGCCGAGCCTGCACTCCTCTCTCAAGGGATTTCTGCCACAGGGGAAGACAGTTGGGCGGCTGTCATTCTCCCGCAGCGGAGGGCGGTTGGGAGAGGGCCCCGTTCTAGTTTCTGCATGCAGAGGTGGGACCGGGGGAGTCTCTCTAGAGGATCTTCCCCATAGCAGATGACAGCGCGCCCGGCTGTCATCCACTGCAGGGCAGAAGAAGAGACCCCGTTTGCACCTTCAGAGACTGGGGTCTCCCTAAAGGGATCTTACAATATTATAAGAGATATACAAACAAAACCAAAATCAAGTATCAATTATAAATAAAGTCAACCAGATTAGACACAAAAAGAAAAGATTAAAAAAGATATTAGAGGCTGCTAAGATGGAACACAATTAAGAGTCTTCAATGACCACATACTAGGGGAAGGCCAATCTATAAAGCCAGATTTTAGTTGACATTTAAATATATGCATATATTATTAGGCATGAATTGACAGCACACATAACAAGTTGTATACAATAAACAGAGATCTATAAGCCAGTCAGTCTATGAACCTGTGGCAATAAAATGTTGTTAAAAGAACAATGGATAGGCCTGGTGCTAAAGTGAGGCAAACATCAGCACCAAGAAGGAAAGGTGTTCCACAGTCATGATGCTGCAGAAGAAATGGCTCCTTGATATGAAGAGGCCACATCAAATGAAAATAACTAAAACTGTGGCCTGGAGACTCTGAAATGTGGAGTCGAACAAGTGACTCTTCAATGCACCAGATCATCTTACATGAGTGTGAAGGGACCATTGGCATAGAAATCTACAGGCCTCAGTAATTTTCACAAAGACCACATCATGACCTAGCACGGTGGTGGCGAACCTTCAGCACTCCAGATGTTTTCGTCCACAACTCCCACAGTCCTTTGTCATTGGCAATCTAGGCTCTCAGAATTCTGGCAGTTGTGGTCCAAAAAATCTGGAGTGCTGAAGGTTCACCATCACTGACCTACCATTATGGCCGGAAGGTGACTATAGATCCTACCTTCCTGCTAAGAACAATCAGTGCTAAGTTAAATACCCATCCATCTTGAAAGCCTTTAGTAATTCATGTGTTACCTTTATATCCCATCTTTCTCCCAATATGCTCAAGGCAAAATTCATGGCTCTCCTCCTCCCTACTTCATTGCTGTGAGTTAGGTCAGGTGGAGAAAGAATATGAGTCACTCAAGACCACTCACTGAATTTCATGGCCCAGTTGGAATTTTTGAACCCATGGTCTCTTATGTCTTAGCTCAGCACTCTAATGTTTCTTGAAAATTCTGTGGATGTAAATGATAACAGAGAATATTTATTTGTTTATTTATTTATTTACACACAAAAATTAACTACCCCACTACCAAGTGGTCTCTGGGCGGCATATTTCATCTCTAGAGGGCAGGTCTAGACCATAACATTTCACAACCTGAGTTTGTAGGTGGGGCCTACAAACTAAAGGATATTTGATTTTCCCTTTGTCCTGGCATTCTCTATCTACCACATATGTGAGAAGAAGGCTTGTCTAAGAGGTGAAATACAGGCTGCTTGAAAAACAGTACCCTGTCTTTCAATCCAAGAAAATGGTCAGGGCCATGACCTGCCTCCCACTCTACACTCCTTGCTCTCTCTACTGAGGTGGTTGACTTAGGATGGCCACATGAAATGGGAGATAGGGCTTCTGTTATTTTGATACAGGACTTCCAGCTGTTTTGGACCATAACTCCCACAGTCCTTTATCATTGGCCATATAGCTCAGAATTCTGGAAGATGCAGTTCAAATCAGTTGGTAGGTCAATTGCTCCCCACCCCTGCATTAATAGATACATAGAAGAGGGTGTCTAGTAGGAATAGCTGGTACAGCATGTAGAGCTTGGTGAAATTGTTTTTTCCTGTTAAAGGCACAGGAAGTTTGTAGCCACCCTAGACTTTCACTCTGCATGATGTAAGGTTAGCCCTTATAGCAGTGGTGGCAAACCTTCAGCACTCCAGATGTTTTGGACTACAACTGCCAGAATTCCGAGCCTAGATTGCCAATGACAAAGGACTGTGGGGGTTATAGTCCAAAACATCTGAAGTGCCAAAGGTTCACCACCACTGCCCTGTAGGATGGGGGTAGGGGAGTATCCCAAGTTCAAGATCTCTACCACTGGATATCACAGCAGCTCCTTAAAAGCAATTTACAACCAAGTGCCATAATTTCTATTTGGAATCCTAGGTGAGAAAGAGAATAGCTGTTCTCAGGATGAGAATGGCAGCCGGAAGAACCATGTGCAACTCAGTGCAGAAAGGCTGAGCAGCCATCCATGAAGGAGCTTAGCTACCGTGCCTTAATTCTAGGCCAATCCTCTTCTGGATCTGAACCTGCTTGACTAACTCAACTTCCCACAGTGTGAGAACTGTCAGAAGCAGAGGCAGGAGCAAAACAAACCCTAATTGTTAATCGCCTAGTAACTTCCAAAATTGCCAATCACCAGCTGTGCGCAATGAGGCTTCATGATTATTACTTGGTTATTTTTGGAGAAAAAATAATGAGGAGGGAGCAAAATGAAGTTTACTGCTTCTAAAAGTATCTGGTATGATGCTGCCATTTTTACAAAAAGACACCTGTCTGATTATTTTTAAGAGGACATTTCTGAGGTACTTTATGTTCTATGATTTGATAATACTATATACTGCACCAGTGGTGGCAAACTTTTGGCACTCCAGTTTTGTGGTTCCAGTTTTGAACCACAACTCTCAGAATTCCAAGCCTAGATTTCCAGTGACAAAGGACTGTGGGAGTTATGGTTTAAAACATCTGGAGTGCTGAAGGTTCACCACCAGTGCGTACTGTGATGGTTCCAATATGGCAGGGCTGTCCAAATTTGAATACCCCGACACCTACCTGGCACTTCTGTAGGTCCGCTGTGGTTGACAGCAGCAGAGGGTTGGCTGTGGGGGTTGGCAGGGGTTGGGGCAGAAGCGGGGCCTGGGGCCTGGGGCAATGGCGGTGGCGGGGGTGATTGTGGTGGCATCGGGGGTGGCAATGGGGGCGGCGGGGGGTGGCAGGGTCAGTGGGTGGCCCCAGGAGTGATGGCGGTGGGGGTGGCGGGGGCGGTGGGGGTGATGGCAGTGAGCAGGGTCAGTGGTGATTGTGGTGGGAGTGGCGGGGGCGGGGTCAGTGGGCGTGATTGCGGTGGGGGCAGGGGCAGTGGGTGGTGGCGGTGGGTGGCAGCAGTGGGTGGCGGGGTCAGCAGGTGGGGCCTGGGGTGGTGATGGCGGCAGCAGGGGGCAATGGCAGCGGAATGGGGGTGGGGGTGATTGCAGCAGTGGCGGCATGGGCAGCAATGACAACAGGGGAGGGGTCAGTGGGCAGAGCCTGGGGTGGGGGCAGGGGTGAGGGTTATGGGGCAGGGGTGATGGCAATGGTGGTGGGGGTGATGGAGGCGGCGGGGGTGGGGGCGCAGTGGCAGCTCCAGCAGTGGGTGGTGGCCACAGAGGTGAGCCTGGGCGGGTTGCTGGGCCCACCGCCGCCACTGGAGCTGCTGCTGCCACCACTGGAGAGGGTGAGTGAGTGGGGGGGAGTTCCCCCTGCACAAGGGACATGGCGAGTGAACCCTGAAGGCACCGGGGGCGACTGGTCACCCGCGGTCAACATCTTGGACAGCCCTGCAATATGATGCTGCATTACCACAGCAGGAGTAACACTGGGTGAGGGGCAGATGGAGATCTTGCCATTCCCCCCCCCCCATTCAACAGCCTTCAGGCCTGCAAATCAGGAGCAAGCCTCAGTACAGCAGCATCTTTAGCTGCAGGATGCCATGTGGCTTGGTTTTAAGCACCATCTTTCAAACCTGCACACCAGAGTTCCTCTTCAATGTAAAAGCTTTTCAAGTTGCAAACCAATCCATACCCCAAATGCAAAATCTTCCAGGGATTTAAATAGTCCTCATAGGGTGGGAAATCTGGCAGTTGAGTCATGGCAACTAGACTTCTTTTTGTTGAGATATTGAAACATTTTGCTGCTCAACAGCTTTGTCAGTCTGAAGAAAGCTAGTTGTGACTCCTCCATTTTATAGAAGTTTCAGAGAGGGTAGCCATGTTAGTCTTTTCAAGAATTTCAGGCAAAAATCAAAGAAAAACAAAACAAAACAAAAGACACAAACATCTGGCACCTTAAAGACTAACTTTCATATTTTAATGTGATGTTTGGTGTACATGTGTACTTCTTCAGACATAGCAGCAGAATGAGGTGTGAGATACTGTATAATATGAGATATATATTTCATACCAGATATTGATTGGCTGTAGTCCAGACAGCCATTGGCTGTAGTATATGAGATATACAGTATATTTCTACTAGTTAACTCTCCGTCCTCTTCTTGCCCCCCTTCTCCCTCCCCTTCCCTATCCACCCCCCAACTCTATATACTATAGCCAATGGCTGTCTGGACTACAGCCAATCAATATCTGGTATGAAATATATATCTCATATTATACAGTATCTCACACCTCATTCTGCTGCTATATGTCTAAAGAAGTGCACATGTGCACAAAACGTCACATTAAAATATGAAAGTTAGTCTTTAAGGTCCCACATGTTTGTGTCTTTTGTTTTGTTTTGTTTTTCTTTGATTTTTGCGTGAAACTCCATTTTGTAGCTCACTTTGACCTCTTTGTCACCCTGTCTGAAATAGGCTCATAAAATGAACAGTGGCCTGAATAGGCTCATTAGGTAGACAACAGTCTCAGTCACCTTATGGTGAACAATGGTCTAAGGTTCTGAAACCTATAAAGTATGGGTTGTTAATTATGGCCTTGGTGGTGAAGGCGTGAGGTTTTTTTTATTTATCTGGGTATCGTTGAAATCACAGCCTGATAAGTGGCAGATAGACTGTGCCTCAGCCCCCCCACCTCTGTTGAGAGAGGGGTTTTCATTGCCCACATGGATGGCTTCCCTGTCTCCACTCTCATAACACCTATCTTCTCTGTCTAATATGTGTACATCCTCATCTTTGAATGAATGGCCTTTGCCCTTCAAGTGGAGGTGTACTGCTGATTCTGGTCCTGAGCTGTTACCCCTCCTATGTTGGGTCATTTTTCTGTTTAATGGCTGTCTCATTTCTCCAATGTGGAGGTCTGCACACTTCTCACTGCATTGGACCACATATATACTATATTGCTCATCTTATGCTTTGGTGTCAGGTCTTTTGGGCGAATAAGTCTCTGTCTTAGTGTGTTTGTGATTTTGAAGTATACAGGTATGTGGTGTTTGCCAAAAATCCTTTTAAGCTTTTCAGACACTCCAACCATGTAAGGAATGATGAGTTTCTTCCATCGGGTCTGGGTCCCAGGCTGATCCCTTGTTCTTCTGGATTGGCATACTGCTTTGTTGAAGGCCCCCTTTGGATATCCACAGGCCTTAAGTGCTGTCTTCAGGTGCCTGTCTTCCTTCTTCTTGGCTTCTGTGGAGGTTGGGATGCTCTCTGCTCTGTGGTTTAGGGTCCTGGTGACTCCTAATTTGTGTTGTAATGGATGGTGAAAGTCAAACAGTAAGTGCTAATCTGTGTGGGTGGGTTTCCTGTAAATTTTTTCTCCCAGGCCACAGTCAGTTCTGATGTTTTGGTAGGCCAGGAGAGGCAACTGATTGTAGGTTCTCCTCCTCAGAAGACTTCCAGGATCTGATGTCAGACCTGGCTACTTGCCTTCATTAATCATTATGGATACAGCTTATTTGAAAATATTTCACAAATTTCTTTTAGTTTAGATTAGAGGCTAAAATAAATGATGTGCAGATTGTTTAAACCCAGATTTTTGTTTTGTTTTGAAGACTGTTTCAGGATTAAATTCCTTCAATTCAAGAAAGCTTCCTGCCCATAGAGGTTTAAGATACCAGGGAAGTGGGGGAGATTAGACTAGACACCTTGAGCTTCATTAAGGCCAGTTTGCAATTTTTTAAAAAAACACGTGTTTCTCATCATTCAAAAATACCAAAAGTTCCCTATTAGTTTCATGTATAATGACATCAGAGTACTGAAAGACAATCATGTGTAGTAAAAAAAGAAAAAACGAAAACACCAGTAGCAAGGCAACAAAACCAATTAAAAGTAACATGAAACAATTTTCAGTTACACAACAAAGGGAGTGAAGTCATCCCTCAATGTATTATGATTGCAAATATTTGTTTCTTTTCATTTAACTTAGTTAATCAGATGAGAAGGGAAAACAGATAACACTTTAGACTGACTTTGCAAGTTACAGTATTTTCTCTGTATAAGACTATATTTGTGTCTAAAATGGTTAGATTAAAAATTGAGGGTCATTTTATGCACAGGAGTAAGCCAGAAAAAGAACCACATGGTTTGTGAAACTATAATTTTGGTTGGAAAAGTGGGGGTCATCTTATACAAGGGGGTGTCTTATAAATGGGAAAATACGGCATTTCCTAGCAATTAGAGATGGGCACGAAATGGAAAAATAAAGTGTCATTTCATTTCATTTCATGCTCACCCCTCTTTTGTTTTATTTCATTTCTTAAGATTTTTTTAAAAAAAATGTATGAAACAAAATGAAATGAAATGAATCTGCTCCCCCTGCATCCTACAGGCACCAGATTTGGTGCCCAGGAACCATTTTTAAAGGGCTCCTGCTGAACTGTTATTGGCTGGACAATTTTAAAACTGGCCCAGTCAGCACCAGTGGGGGTCCCCTAGTGCCAACTGGGCCAGGTTTAAAGGGATCCAGCCATAGACAGCTTGGCAGGAGCCCTCTGAAAATGATGGAATGAAACAGTTTGCTTCAATGCAAAAGTAACCGTTTCATCAAAAACAAAATGCTCCTTCCTTGCCTCTTTTTGTTTCATTTTGTTTCATTATGTAACAAAACAATGAAACAGCATTTCATTTTTCGTTTCCTGCCCATCCCTACTAGCAATCACATGACAGATGGGGAATTACACTTCAGTCCAAATAAACGCAGCCCAAATGCAGGGTCCCTGCATTTTGTGGCAATTCTCCAGCAACTGGAAGAGTCACTTGAGGAACTCTTTAATTTTCCCCGCTATGATTTTATTTTATTTTATGTGTTATAGGTTATGATAATTGATTTTAGATGTTTAGATAGCTGTTCATGGATTAATAGGTTGCTTACTTTATTGGTTATATGTTATGGGGCTTTTATGATGCACCTATTTTATTGTTGTCTCTTTTTCTTTCATTTTGTTTCATTACGTAACAAAACAAAATGAAACAGCATTTCATTTTTTGTTTCCTGCCCATCCCTACTAGCAACAACCCAAAGTGACCATATGGCCAGATGACGGTGTAATAATAATAATAATAATAATAATAATAATAATAATAATAATAATAATAATAATAATAATAATAATAATAATAATAATAATAATAATAATAGAGGGGAGATTGCTTCGTGCAAGACACTTTTTTCTAGGATGATCAAACACAAACCTTTCCCACTGTCTACCTGCACTCCTAGTTATACAGAAATAAATGAATTTCAAGTATCGTATATACTTGAGTATAAGTCAACCCGAGTATAAGTCAAGGCCCCTAATTTAACCCCCCCAAACTGGGAAAACTTATTAACTCTAGTATAAGTCTAGGATGGGAAATGCAGCAGGGTCTGGCAGCTCCTCCTTTGTGAGCTGGGGGAGAAGCGCAATGTTTAAAGTGACTTTTAGCTGCCGCCTCAAGCACTTGCCTCATTGGCTAAAAGTACTGACCCGAATATAAGTCAAGGGCCCCTTTTCCAGCCCCAAATTAGGGATGAAAAACTAGACTTGTATTTGAGTATATACAATACAGTAATTCTCACTATTCTGAGTTTTTGCTAATAAGAAGTCATTTCCTGTTACTTCTGACTTTAATCCTTCAGTAAGCCCAATCATACATGACACAGTTACATTGCCTCAAATGTAGGAACAACTTAAACATCAGGACATGCAACTGGAAGACACACATTTCATTTATGCAACCCTCTTGTGGGAACATCCGTAATACTTAGAAAACCCCCATTCAAACCACAGGCCCAAATTTCACCAGTATTCCCAAGAAGGCCCTCAAGGATATGGAGATGAATCAGGGAAACTCTTATGAGATTATGAGCCACACAAATATGGACAGCTCTTGCCTCCAGAAATTGGGGCAAACAGACAAATGAAGCTCAGTTCAGCCAGACGCTCAAGAATTACATGCCTGTTCACACTGGAAATTTGCCTTTGTATAATAGCTAGGCTCATAAATGAGGACATCTTCATTCATATCACAGAATATCTCATTATATCTGCAACATGTTTGGTTGCATTTCAAACTCATTATCTCCAGGCAGGTGGCAGATTGTTATATCCCTATGTAAGAGAGTTGGTCAGGACAGAGGAGGGGAAAAACAGACATACCCACATTAGAAACAAGAATTAGAGTTCTTTATGCATACTCTATCACAGACGTGTGTGGATTATCTCAAAGGAAGCAATATGGAAGCAACTTTAAGTAGCTAAGAAGACCCCTAATTCACTGGTTCCTATACACATTCACTTGGAATTGTAACCCATTGAATTACTCCCAGCCAGGGGACAAAGTCATCAGCCTTCATAACCTTGCTCATTTGATTCCATCAAAGCAGACCTTGCAGCACAGGATGATCCTAAACTGGTCCACCTGCATCTACCATTCAGTCCATATGAGTTCCCCACTTACTCTTCTCCCAATGTGAAGCCCTGATTGTTTACAAGGGAATCTGGGAGGGAGGGAGGTAACTAGGGTAGGAGTTGGAGGATCTCTGATGATGGGGAACAATATTTCCCTCCCTCTTGTTTTCCTTGTATGGGGAGGCAAACAGAAGCTTCCAACAGGTGGAAAAACTCCTGGCATTGTTTCCACTGGGCAACCAGTGACATTGGGCACGGTGGTTACACTTCAGCTAGGAGTGGTTATGGTCAAGCCCCTGACATCCTCCAGCCATGTCCATTTAGAGCTCAGTTGCAACTCCATCACTTAGTTAATAACCCTATGAACTTCCTACATAGTGCATGAGTATGCTAAATAATGAGTAAATAAATCAGATTTTATAAGGCAGGTCTTGCAACCAGCATCTAGATTTATCCAGAGAAGGCCAATTATGAGAATGCATCCTATTAGGCAAATTGCACAATTGCCTGTAAGTAGTAATACTCATCCTCTGCTAGCTTGTATGTTTTCCCCTTTATATCTTTTAAGCATCCTTTTGTGCTCATAATTAGTATGGTTAAAGACAAGGCTAGCTGCATCACGAGACAAAGGGAGGGAGCCACCTCAGGTGGAAAAATATTTGAGGAAAAGAGGTATTGGCAAGATGCTGGAATACTGAAATACGTGTGCCACACCGTCTACTGCAAACCCCAGAAGGATGGGCCCATCACTATTCAGGTAAGATTCAAGCATTGATCTGATCAACTGTGTACAATAGTTCCCCATTTATTGCAGGTTATTAGGTTTCCAAACCACGTGCAATAAATGAAAATCTGCAATACACAGACACTGTCGCAGTGATGGCACACACATATCGGGTCGAGTTCAGAGACCACCACAGTGGCCACAGCTGGGTCCAGAGACCCCCCCTTCCCAAGTCCTTTCTTTTTTCATCTCTGCTGGCTGAGGGAAAGGGGTCCGTTCCCAGCCATGTCACCATGCCGGAAAGCTGGCTTAACAAGCGGGCGGGTGAAGGGAAATGCAGGTGGTAGTGCTGTGGCCGGGAATGGATTCCAGACCTGGGTGTGGAAACCTTCCTTGTTCAATGTATTTTAAAAAGCTGAGACCCAGAGAAAGCCAGGGTGAGAGTAAATGGGCAAACAAGAGGGTGGAAAGAGAGAGGAAACAAGAGTGGGAGAGAGAAGGAGGGAGAGAGGAGTATGAGGTGTGTGTGTGTGTGTGTGTGTGTGTGTGTGTGTGTGTGTGTGAGAGAGAGAGAGAGAGAGAGAGAGAGAGAGAGAGAGTCTCTGTGCTAGAGACACAGAGAAAGGGGGAGCATGGGAGAGGGAGAGGGAGAGGGAGAGAGTATCCAAGGAAGGAAGGGTGGGGGAGGAAAAAGATGTTTTTGTCTGAGTTTGCCTCCCATACCATACTTTTCTTCCCTCTTGCTGCTGCTGCGGCGGTTGCAGCGGCTTTTCTTTCCATGTTCGTGGGACAATGGGTGCGCTTCTTCGACCATGTGATTGTGGCAGGGACCAAGGCGCGTTTTTTAAAAAAGCGTCTCCACTGGGACATGAGCTACAGCTCAAAAAAAGCATAAGAAAAGGATTCAGTACAACTAGAGGTGGGCACAAAACAGAAAACCCATGGTTCGGGTTCGTCTGTTTCGGGCCCACCCTTGGTTCGGTTTGGGTTCAGGTTCGTACGAATTTTTAAAATATTTTGTACGAACCCAAACCGATCCAAACCGGTTTGGGTCCTTACCGGGTGGCGGCAGCACTGGCAGAGGTGACAGCGGCCGATCCTGGTCCCTGTGACAGGGGTTTTGTTGAGGTGCTGGCTTGGGGCCAGTGCTTCTCAGCTGAGAGGGGCTGGCTTGGGGCCAGCGCCTCTTTTTATTTTTCTTCAAGCATCGACCGCAGCCCCTGGAGCCAGGCCAGGACTTCTTTTATTTATTTTTTCTTTATTTTAGAGCACCGACCCGGCCACCCCTGGGGCCGGGTCAGCGCTCTTTAAAAATTATTTTATTATTATTTTTTCAAGAACCGACTGCGCGCTCCTGGGGCCGTGTTGGCACTGTTTTTATTTTTATTTTTTGTTTATTTTATTTATTTTGGAGCACAGACCCAGCCACCCCTGGGGATGGGTCAGTGCTCCTTTTTTATCTTTACTGCCGACTACGTGGCTCGCCTACCAGCTGTAGTGCGGGCCGGTCGGCTTTTTTTTTTTTTTTTTGTTTGGCCAGCCTGCAGGCCTGTTCCACTGCCCGCGGACCAGTTTGGTGACCCACAGGCTGGGTCCGGTGCTTGCGGGCCACTACCGGGGCCCGCGGACCGGATCTTTTTAAAAGTTTTTTATTAGATTTTTTATTTTTTATTTTTTTACTGCTGACTACATGGCTGCCTAACACCTATAGCATGGCCGGTCGGCTCCCCCCTCCCTCCCTCCCCCGGAGGCTCCTGGGCACTCCCTGTAGCCAAGACGGAGGACCCCAGGAGCAGCACCAGGTAGGAGACACCGCCGGCGAACAAAATGAACCGAATCAAAATGAAAATTTCCGTTTCATTTCATTTTGTTTCTCTTAAAGGGGGCAGTTCTTAATTCATTTCATTATGTAACAAAATGAATAACAAATAACGAAATGAACCAAAAGTTCGTTTCATGCCCATCCCTAAGTACAACCTTAAGAGTACAATGTGGTACTATAATTAATATTACTGCCATTTTATTGGTAATTGTGCAGGGAAATGTTTCTTGTTTGGTGTTAATTTATGGCCTGCTACTGAGCCAGCTGCTCATCATTCCAATAACCAACACACAGAACAAAGGTGAAAAGAGGCCATGACTTTATTGAACACACCAGCACTTATCCTGGCCAAGAACTGGGTTGGAGCCATCTTATTGAGGAGCCCAAGTGCCCCTCAGTGTCCAAATCCATCTCCCTATGAGACCGCTGGAGTGCCTGTTCCAGACACCATGTGGACATATGCCACTGCATGGCCTCTCTGTTTTCCAGGACCAGGGTGCAAATGTCCAACCTCTACGCTGGGGCAAAATAAGGCCCCCACCCATGGCATCCAACAGAGATTTCTCCCCTACCAGGCCATGCAAGTCCCCACCTGCTTCCTGAATACCATTGGATCTATGCCAATGCCTGAAAAACACCTATGAGTTGTGACTAGAGATGGGCACGAAATGAGCGATTTTTCGTTTTCATTTTTGTTTTTTCGTTTTGTTACACAATGAAAACAAAATGAAATTTTTTTAAAAACAAAACAAAACAAAAACGAAACGACCCAATTTGCCGTGTTTTTGTTTTCATTGCAGCAGATGCATCGAACTAAAAAGAATGCTAACGAAACAGCAATTTTTTGTTTTCATTTTCGTTTTTTAGTTTCATTACCTAACAAAACGAAAACAATTTTTTTGCAAAAAAAGTCACGAAAATGAAAACGAACCGAAACGGACCCCTAAATGACCAAACGACAAACGAAACACCATTTTTTGAGTCGTGCCCATCTCTAGTTATGACAACAATATTAATTCAGTTTTCTCCCATTTTCCCAACGCACTTGTAAACTGTGTTCAGAAGGTTGGGTGACCCTCCAGCAAAATTAAGGTTCCTGGCCCCAACTTGCCCTGCATTATACTGTGCCAGTGGAGCTGAGTGGAGCCTCTACCTTCCAGGTCCACCAGCACCATGTCCCATCCTCTGTCTCCTAGCTGGACAATCAGGGCCTGCCACCACCACAGGGGCCCAACCCTTGCTTCTCTGTACCCATCACATGGCTGCCACCATTACCCTACAACAGTTGTGGCAAATCTTTGGCACTCCAGATGTTTTGGACCATAACTCCCAGAATTCTGAGCCTAGATTGCCAATGACAAAGGACTGTGGGAGTTGTGGACCAAAACATCTGGAGTGCCAAAGGTTTGCCACCACTTCAGCCTACATGCTTTGACCTGCCTTCAATGGCCATGTCGGCCTCAATGTGACCCTACTTTAATATGGAATATAATGGAGTGAACTGGATTAGGTAGAGAAAATTCATTGACTAGGATAGCTAAATTGTGAGCCATATTTCCTCTCCTGAATTTTGGAAAAGAGTCTATGAAAATCAGTGTGAGATATTTTCACAGAACAGCAATATGACTGTATTAAATAGCTTTTATGGGGGCTTTGCAACACTAAAATGGTGAGTCAAGGTTCACTGGAAAGAGATAAAATCTCCCCGTGAAAAACCTGTAAAATCTCGCTTTATGAAACATCGGGCTGGAAATTCCCTGTAGTGGAAACTAGTTTGGAACACAGCTCTTGTTAACACAAATTTAATCCTGGGTTAAATTTGACTGGTGGGAAATTACAGTCATTTGATAGTGTCATGAAACCATTACGATAAGTGGTGATGGAGGTTAATAATGATGATGATGCACAACTGTGCTGTTAATATTATTAACATTCATATTAATTTTGAAGTTGCCTCAGCCAAAGCCTATCACAGAAGCCAATAATCTTTCAGTGAAAACAGAATACCTAAAATGTAACATGATAAAACAGGTCTCCCAATCTAGCCAGAGGCCATCCACACATGAAAGAGAGTCTCCATGGGTGTGACGCGAGCTGGATGTAGAACTCTGTTGTAACATGTACTGTGTTTGGATGTAATTCCACAACTCCATCCTACAGGCAGGACTGCTGATGCAGACATGTAGGAAGCTTAAAACCCACTATAACGGTTGCTTAGCTGGCATCATGCAACCCTCTGCTTCCTCCTCACCAAAATGCAGTCTGTTGACACTGGTTGTCTTAAGTTACTTTTTCTCTGGGCTGGCTTTTTATGAATGGAGATGCAACCAGGATAGAGCACTGCTACGTACTTTGATTTGGTGTTAACAGATTGCTGGTTGGATAGGTCAATGGGTTGGAACACCTGGTCTGATTCCCTAGTGTGTTTCCCAATAAAAGAGACAATCTTAGGCAAGCTTCACATTGCCAGAACACCACCAGTAGGATAACTGGTAAACCAAACCTGCACTGAATTCAGAAGTATATTACACCTAGAAATACAGAGAATATCTGTCAAAGCACTTTTTTCCAATGAGAAGTTCCCATGTTAATCACTCTTCCCAGGCAGTGTGATTAAGGACTCAGACCTTGACAGAGGCCTGGAAAGAGAAAACTAAGAATTGGGCCTTCTCAGAGGTAGTCCCTTGCAGGCTTTTCCATGGTACTCTAGGACAAAACAGCCAGCCTTCAAAAAAGCTCTTAAGACCCTGCTTTTTAGAGAAGCATTTGGCAACCATTAGGTTTTTTTATAATAATAATAAAATTGCTGAATTATATATTTGTTATTTGTTTTGTTTTTTTGATATGAATATGTTTATATGAATAAGTTCCACTGTGGAAGACGGGCAGTATAGAAATAAATAAATAAATAAACAAAGCTTCCAGCAGTATACCTTACATTTAGTTTTTTCCACTACTGCCTCTTCTACTAATTGACAATTTTATTATGTCATCTATTTTTGTTTGTATTTGTTTTATTGTTATTATTGTAAGCTGCTAAGACTGGCCTTGTAGCTAGGTGGGTGGTGAATGAATGAATGACTAATCTCATTTGAACAATCCTTCTGTCCACATGGGAGAATATGCTCTAGGTCAGTGATGGCAAACCTTTTAGAGACAGAGTGCCCAAACTGCAATTAAAAACCCACTATTTTTTTCAAAGTGCCAATACAGCGATTTAACCTGTATACAGGTGGCTATGAAGGGGCGACGTCGGGTGCCCACAGAAAGGGCTCTGAGTGCCACCTTTGGCACCCATGCCATAGGTTCGCCAACACTGCTCTATGTCCTCTTCTCCTGTGTACTGATCCATACAAAACAAGGTTGCCATGGATTACCTGTGAGTAAGAAGGCAAGAAGAAAACAACCAGCCAGGACAGATGCAGTGTGAGTGGGAAACATGAGGTGAATGATGGGGAAATGAAACGAAAGTAACACACACCCCCAGGCTTTCCCAGGCTTTTCCCCCAGTTAGGGCTCTCTCTGGGGGACGGGGAGCAGAGTCCAAGGTAAACCTTTCCCTACCTTTTCTTTCAGACCTCATTCAGGAGACTAGGGTGACTTTACTTTTTATTTGTCTGCTAAAAGAGTAAGTGATATCCCAAAACCTGCCATGGTTTCAGAATTTGGTGGAAGTAACCATCTGTGAAGGCTAAAAAAAGAGCTATTCTGCAACTCAGTGAATCATGCCCAAAAGATTGCATGCTCTAGTCCTATGCCTCTTTGATGTGGGATAGCTCACAAATGGAAAGGATGGATTATTTTAAGTAGGAAAAATGTTTCTACTTAACTCTTGGGGTGGGGGGAAGAGAGCCTTTGGGTTTCCATATATGATACCTACATGCCAATGTGGATAGATACCACTTTAATTGCCATCCCAGGAAATGGCAAATTGTTGTCCAGTGAATGATGTGGTATACTATTTGCTAAATAGTATACCACCTACCTAGATGAGCACAGCCTCATGACAGTTATGCATGCACTGGTAACATCCCGTATTGATTACTGCAATGTGCTTTACGTGGGGCTGCCTTTGAAGACGGTCCAGCGATTGCAACTGGTCCAGAATCGTGCGGCGCGGCTGGATAAGTGGTGGTGCCGCCAGAGATCACATCATGCTGATTCTGCGTAACCTGCATTGGTTACCAGTTGCTGTCCGAACTGAATTCAAAGTGCTTGTTTTGATATATAAAGCCCTAAACGACTTAGGACCTAGATACCTGAAGGACCGCCTCCTTCCATACGAACCTACCTGGCAATTAAGATCGAGCCAAGGGGCCCTTTTGAAAGAGCCATCCCTCAAGGACGTTAGAGGGATGGCTTGTAGACATAGGGCCTTCTCGGCAGCTGCTCCCAAGCTATGGAATGCCCTCCCGATCGAGATCCGCCTGGCGCCAACACTGATTACATTCCGGCGCCAGGTAAAAACCTTCCTGTTCCAGAAGGTTTTTAATTGATATAATATAGACTGTGGGTCCACTGATGACAATTTTAGGATAATGGTTTTAGTGTAAGGTTTTTATTGATGATTTATTGATATTTTACTTTTAATTATTTTAAATTGTTTTATTCTTTGGACTGTAAGCCGCCCAGAGACCTTTGGGTAGTGGGTGGCATATAAGTAAATAAATAAATAAATAAATAAATAAAATAAAGAGCTCTGATGCCCACTTACAGACAATAACCTCACAAATTCCTTCCAAATATTCAGAAATTTAAATGGCAGGGTGTATGTGCTCAGATAGTCAGTAGTTTTAGAAGTACATCAGATCTCCAAAGAATATATGCCACGTTATCCATTGAGTCTGGATTTTTCAGTTGAGCAATAAATAAGGCTCTGGGAAGGACTCTAAAAACAAAACAGCAGTAAAGTTTTTATAAGAGAAAACAGGTAAGGAGACTCTGGAATAGGACCATACCCTAGGGATCAGTGCATACAATTAATGTACACTATGTAAATGAGGCATGTTTCAGTACCAAAAATGAGAGTTCAGACATTAGTTTGTCCCATTCTTTTCCATAACATTTACTACAATTCACCACATGTTTTGCCTTATGCTGAGTCCTTTGTTCACACCACACCATTGGCTTTTACTGACAGTAATTTAAGATGGGCACAAACTGTGGTCTGGTGGCTCAGCCCAGTCCAAAGCAGCTCAGCACCTAGATTGGTATTCTGTGATTGCTGCACAATTTCCTCCTCTGCCTGCTCCACACAATCATCCACTCACTGGCTGTGGTGCACTTCCCTTCATCTGGGTGGGCGGCCACTGGAGGAGGCAGGAAGTGCATGTTGCTTCTGGTGGGTGTGTGATTGCCCAGAGGAGGTGGGGGAGCGTGTAGAACCCACAGAACTCCTGTGCAGATACCGCAACATAAGAACATAAGAAGAGCCATGCTGGATCAGGCCAAAGGCCCATCTAGTCCAGCTTCCTGTATCTCACAGCGGCCCCACCAGATGTGTTTGGGAGCGCATGAGACTAGATATCTGTCTCCTGATACCACTCTCCTGCATCTGGCCCTTGAAGTACCCTGGTTTAAACCCTGGAGGTTACACATCTCCATCATGGTTTGTAACCTGTGATGGACTTTTCCTCCAGGAATCTGTCCAATCCCCTTTTGAAGGCATCCAGGTCAGATGCCATCACCACATCCTGTGGCAGGGAGTTCCACAGACTAACAACGGGCTGGGTGAAAAAATATTTTCTTTTGTCAGTTCTTACTCTCCCAGCCCTCAATTTGAGTGTATGTCCCCTAGTTCTGATATTTTGGGAGAGGGAGAAGAGCTTCCCTCTATCCACTTTACTCATACCCTGCATTATTTTGTATGTCTCAATCATATCCCCCTCAATCGCCTTTTTCCAGACTAAAGAGGCCCCCTTTCTTCAATCAGCCCAGTAATCATAATGCACCTTTTCCAGTTCCACTATGTCTTTCTTGAGATGCGGTGCAGAATTGTACACAATACTCCAGGTGGGGCCTTGCTATTGTTTTGTATATGGCATTATAATGTTGGCTGTTTTATTTTCAATCCCCTTTTTGATAATCCCTAGCATGGAATTGGCCTTCTTCACCACTGCCTCACATTGGGGAGACACCTTCATGGAGCTGTCCACCAACACACCAAGATCTCTTTCCTGATCCGTCACGGATAACTCAGAGCCCATGAGTTGATAGATGAAGTTTGAATTTTTTGCCCCAATATGCATTACTTTACATTTGGTTACATTAAAACGCATTTGCCATTTCTCAGCCCAGTCCCCCAGTTTGGAGAGATCCTTCTGGAGCTCTTCACAATCTTCTCTGGTTTTTACCACATGGAAAAGTTTTGTGTCATCGGCAAACTTGGCCACCTCACTGTTTATCCCTGTCTCCAGGTCATTTATGAACAGATTGAAAAGCACCGGTCCCAGGACAGAGCCCTGGGGCACACCGCTTTTCACTTCTCTCCATTGTGAAAATTTCCCATTGACACCTACTCTTTGTTTCTGGGATCTCAACCAGTTCTCAATCCATAAGAGGACCTGCCCTCTTATCCCCTGGCTGTGCAATTTTCTCAGCAGCCTTTGGTGAGGGACTGTGTCAAAAGCCTTTTGAAAATCCAGATAGACTATATCAACCGGTTCACCCAAATCCACGTGCCTGTTGACCTTTTCAAAAAATTCTAAGAGGTTTGTCAGACAAGATTTACCCTTACAGAAGCCATGCTGATTTTCTCTCAGCAAGGTTTGTTCTTTTATGTGTTTTAAGATTTTCTCTTGGATGAGGCTTTCCACCATCTTTCCTGGGACAGATGTAAGGCTAACCGGCCTGTAGTTTCCTGGGTCCCCCCTCCTTCCTTTTTTAAAAATTGGTGTGACATCTGCTATCCTCCAGTCCTCCGGCACTGTGGTCGTTTTAAGAGACAAGTTGCATATAACCGTTAAGAGATCTGCAATTTCATTTCTCAGTTCCCTAATAACCCTTGGGTGGATGCCATCTGGGCCAGGTGACTTGTTAATCCTCAATTTATCAATTAGTCCTAAAACCTCCTCTCTTTTAACCTGTATTTGATTTAATTCTTTAGTCAAGGTGAAACTATGGTACTTGCCCATCTCTACCAGTAATGGATAAATCATGGTTATATGGCATACTGACAGTGGGATGAGGTATAAGTTACATATTACACGCTAAATAATAGAACCTAGCAACCAAAGGGATCAGCTGTCTTGGGCAGCAACCCTATATTATTGTATTCTTTTAAGTGTCTACTCCAGTGCTCAGGCTCTAAGGCAGGCATGTCCAAACTTTGCCCTCCTGATGTTTTGGACCACAACTCCCAGAATTCCAAACCTGTATTTCAAGTGGAAAAGGACTGTGGGAGTTGTGGTCCAAAACATCTGGAGGCTGAAGTTTGGACATGCCTGCTCTAAGGATTATTTCAACACTAGCCTGCAGGATGGTGAGCAGCTGAGAGGGCTGTTTACTCTCATGTAGAATTTCTTGACACGCTCTGATCCGATCCACTGTAGCATTGCTTTGTAAGCGCCCACCTTCCCATAATATCCTAATGTTTAATTCATGATCTCTAGTGTTTCCACAAACTTTCCTCAGAAGCAGCCATACATTCTTATAAATAAGGCCACCATCTCAATTAAACTATTCTGTGTCTCTGTTTGCACTTACCCTCCATCTCTTGGCTCAGCCATACACTGTGGCATTTTTATGAGCTCGGGCAATGGTACACGCAGAAACGCAGGCATTTCCATGCACTCTGCCCTCATTTCTAAGATCAGACTGAATCAGAGAAGAGTATTTAACTTGTATAACAAAACCGGGCTGGAATAAAATGAAGGTTATGGAGAAAGGACGTCAGCACTGCTGCACTGTTTTTCATAATGAATGTTAATGATGTGCATGGGAAACATGGAGCATAGCAGCCACATAAGTTGGCAAATTGTCAAGGCATAGCCTTGTTTGCAATTATAAATCCATGAGCATGCATAAACATATGGCTTCTAGGGATTCATAACTGGAATATCTCATTCCAAGAGCATGGGTGTTGCAGCAATATTTGAGGCTTTTAATTATTAGACTTGGTGGGAAACTAGTTTGGTACATTAATCATAAATCATGTTTTGGAATCATTTGTATGCATTAGTCCCGAAACGTCTTCATGGCACATGATAAAATGCCCTCCAGTGTAACACAATCAATAGAAACACCTTTTGTTGGTAGTGCATTCAGTAAGATCAAACAAAAGTATCGCAAGAAAAAAAAGTAAGCTTTCAAGTACTGTATGTTAGTTTTTTATTTAATATATTTTTAACCCACCTTTCTCCCTAAAAGGATCGCAGGCTTTCTCCAGGACCCATCATGGCAATCTCAAGAGCTCATACTCTTTAGTGGCATCTTGATTGGTCCCAATAAAGTTGTTATCTAACTCTGGATTATGTTTTTACTAATGGACTGCCACAGTGACATCTAGTTTTTATTTATTTGTTGTTCTATGCCATCAAGTCACCTCCAATGTATGGCAGGCAGCCCTAAGAAATAGTGGCTTCCATTTATTAACAGCCTTGATGCTAATTCTTGCAAACTCAACCCTCTTGCTTCCTTTATGAAGTCAATCTAACCTCAGACATAGTCTTGTCTTCCTGCTCTCTCTATCTTTTCCTACTACTGCTTTCATTATTGCTTATCATTCACTCCACAATTGGCTATTCTTTCAAATAGGTAACCAAATATTTAGGGAAATGGTAATCCTACGTGGAAGAGGATGACCTGATTTTGCTTCTGTATTCTTTAAACCCTTGCTTTGATGTTTCATGTGTTGCCATTGTTGCACTTTTAAGGTAGCTTGTTGATAGAACTCTAACTTCTACAAGGGAGTTGTTTTTTTCTTGTCGTTCAGCCAGCAGTATAATATCCTGATTATTATTAAAATCTGTTTTTATCAAGGATGACTTGCTGGTCCCAGTACAGTCTTGTGGTTTCATTAGATGATGATGGTGGTGATGATATTGTAACAGGAATATGACAGCACATGACTATTCGTACATATATATAATGGAACTAATGTGTACAAATGTCAAACTGAAAGAACAGCAGTCAGGAAGCAGATTGATCCTCCTATCTCAATAAGAGCAAGAAATAATAAAATCTATATTTCTTATGGGTTCACTTTCTTTTTTATTGAAGTATTTAGAGCAAAATCCTTTGAATGTGTACATGGAACAAACATTTACCTCATGGAACACTAATGACAAGAGATAAACACAAACCACCATTCCATGATCCAGTGCTGTTCAGCTGCACAGCTTCCCAACCTGTCTCTTCTGACAGGTGCCTACTTAGCAGCAGCACCCAGAGGAGGCAAGGCTGGGAATGACAGCTTCTGCCTATTTCTATCAATGACACTTCTTCATAGGTCTTACTTCCAGATAAACATGTTCTTTTACTTCACATATATCCTTGTTGATTGCTGTTGCTGTTGCTGTTGCTGTTGCTGTTGTTGTTCTTCAGTCACTCAGTCGTGCCCAACTCTTCATGACATGGACCAGAGCACGCCAGGCCCTCCTGTCTTCCACTGCCTCCCAAAGTTTGGTCAAATTCATGTTGGTTGCATCATGTTGGTCCAACCATCTCATTCTCTGCCACCCCCTTTTCCTTTTGCCTTCAATCTTTCCCAACATGAGGGATTCTCCAAGAGGTCCTCTCTCCTCATGAGGTGGCCAAAGTATTGGAGCCTCAGCTTCAAAATCTGTCCTTCCAGTGAACATTCAGGGTTGATTTCATTCAGGATAGATAGGTTTGATCTCCTTGCAGTCCAGGGGACTCTCAAGAATCTCCTCCAGCACCACAGGTTTAAACTGTCAATTCTGCGGCAATCAGCCTTCTTTATGGTCTAGCTCTCATTTCCATACATCTCTACTGGAAAAACCATAGCTTTGACTATCTGGACCTTTATCTGATGCCTAGGTTTGCTATCACTTTCTTCCCAAGAAGCAGGCATCTTTTAATTCCATTGCTGCAGTCACCATTTGCAGTGATCAAGGAGCCCAAGAAAATAAACTCTGTCATTGCGTCCATTTCTTCACCTTCTGTTTGCCAGGAGTTGATGAGACCGGTGGCCATGATCATAGCTTTTTTGATGTTGAGTTTCACCCCATTTTTTCACTCTCCTCTTTCACTCTCATTAAGAGGTTCTTTAGTTCCTCCTCACTTTCTGCTATCATAGTAGTATCATCTGTGTATCTGAGGTTGTTGATATTTCTTCCAGCAATCTTAATTCTGGCTTGTGATTCATCCAGACCTGCCTTTCGCATGATGTACTCTGCATATAAGTTAAAAAGGCAAGGTGACATTATACAGCCTTGTCACACTCCTTTCCCAATTTTAAACCAGTCAGTTGCTTCATATCCAGTTCTGATGGTTGCTGCTTGTCCCACATATGGATTTCTTAGGAGACAGATAAGGTGGTCAGGCACTCCCATTTCCTTTAAGAACTTGCCATAGTTTGTTGTGGTCCACACAGTCAAAGGCTTTCGCATACTGTCCATGGAGTTTTCTTGGCAGGGATACTGGAGTGGCTTGCCAGTTTCCACCTTGTCTCAAACACATGCATAAAGACAAGGTAGAACCTTGTGGATCTTGATGTTAAAAGCTCTTGAAACAAAGCCTTATGAGGAACGGTTGATGGAGTTGGGTATGTCGAGTAGGAAGAATACAAAATTGAGAGGAGAAATGGCAGCCATCTTCAGCTGTTCGAAGGGTTGTCCAATGGGACAGGTAATGATCTTGTGTAGAGATGGGCACGACTTGAAAAAATTTTTTTCAAGTTGTCGTTAGTCGGGCCGGTTCCATTTCGGGTCGTTTCTGTTTTTCGTGAAAATTCGCAAAAATTAGTCGGTTTGTTTTTTCATTTTTTCGTTTTCATTAGTACTGTTTTTTTTGGGGGGGAGCGAGCTCCTGGAGGCACCTCTGTGGGGTGGGTGCCTCCTCTGGCCCGCTATAATGGGAAAGCGGGCTCCTGGAGGCACCAGTGGGTGCCTCCTATCCTCACCCACTAGGAAAGGGAAGCAGGCTCCAAGAGGCCCCTCTACATGGGGGTCTCCCCTCCTTACCTGCTGTTGCTGCAAAATGGTATGCAATAGCCATATGGATATGCATACCAGTTGCAGACAGTGAGACTAGTGATGGCAGTGAACCCAGAGCCTTAGGTGATGCCTAAGGCTCTCGCACCGCCATGTCTCACAAAGAAGGGAATCGTACTTGCATGTAGTGCAATGCAAGTAGATCTGGCTTAGGGTTAAGGTGGGTTAGTGCAAGGGCTAGGGTTAGGCTACTGACGGGTAAGGTTACGGTGGGCTAGTGGGTTGCACCTCTGGGTGCCTCTCTGACCCACTAAGAAGACAGTCTGTGATGTATGGGTAAGGAGTCAAGGATTAGGGTTAGGGTTAGGGGGCTAGGGCAGGTTTTAGGGGGCTTTTTGGCACACCCCAGAAGTCTCCAGGGCCAAGTGGCCATGCGATTGGTGGGATGGCTCCAAAAATTTGCATGGTCGTCCACTCCCACATGGCTGGCCACTCGGCCAGCCCATCATTGCGCAGGTGTAAAAAATAAAATAAAATAAAATCAATGGAGGACAGAGGAGGAGAGGAGAGACATTTTGTTGCAAGAAAAAACCCACTGCTACTGTGAAAAATCTGGCAGTTTATAAATTTTCGTGTGTTTCTGTTCGATTTCAAAAACAATATTGTGTTCGCCGCCCCATTTTGGATCCCCCGCCCGCACCGCATGGCATGGCGAGTCTGGCTGCCCAGGACGGAGGGGAGGCGGGACCCCCCCTCCAGAAACCACCCCTCCGGTAGGTGCCCTGCGCCCTTAGTCAAGCAGGCATTTTTCCGCCTGCTTTTTTGGCCCGGGAATGGGTGGGGGGAGAGTTTAAAAGTTTTTTCCTGTGCCATCCGTGCCACTTGCTTGCGCTTTAATTGCGGCGGGCGGCGGCGAGACTGGGCTTTTTGCTGGCTGCGAGCCTGCGGCGAGTCCCACCAGAGCAGCCCAGGATGGGGGATGGGGGGGAGGCCGGGGACCTCCAGAAACAACCCCTCTGGTAGGTGCCCTGAGGCACGGCAGGCATTTTTCCGCCTGCTTTTTGGCCGGGAACCGGGTTTTTTTAACTTTAAAAAACTTTTTTTCTGTGCCGCGTGGCATCGCGTGATCGCACGATGCAAGGAACGAGCACAACAAATCAGACCAAAATTGTTCGTTCGTCGGTTCGAGCTCAAAGTCTGGCGGAGTAATTCCCGTTACCGTTTCCGTAGAGTAACGGAACCGAGTAACAGAAACAGAAACGGGAATACCGCTAAGTCGTGCCCATCTCTAATCTTGTGTTCTGTGTCTCCAGAAAGCAAAACAGTAAATTCAAATTACAGGAAATGAGATCCCAACAAATGTAAAGAATAACATCCTGGTGGTAAAAGTTGTTTGGCATCAGAATGGACTAGTTTGGAAGGTGGAAGTCTCTTTGTTAGTTATGGTCTTAAATATGGGTTGGATGGGCATCTGTCAGAAATGCTTTTACTGTAGATTCTGCACTGGCTAAGGTTGTGCCTATCCAACATTCACAGTACCTTCCAAATCCATGGATCTGTGATTATAGGATTCTGAGAAGCCAACATCTCTAGGCTTCTAGAAATGCTAAATAGAGCTGTTTACACCAGATAGGTGGATGCATAAGTGAGGCATTCTTCTGTACACCTATGCAGAGGTAATGAACCTCAGAACACCTTGTAGAGTTATGAGGCATCTACCTTGTTTGATCAGAGCCATGTGGGAGTTTTGCAGTAACTTACAGCATTAGCTCATATGTAAAACATTTACCTGTAAGTTGGTTGTTTTGATCTTTTCAATTTCCAATAATACTGTTTTCCTTGCTGAACAGTATCAGGAGGTTGTTTAAACATTGCTGCACAATTTTTATGGCAGTAGTGGCATTGTAAAATGTTGAGTAATGGACATATAAGATCCTATCTTTGCTTTTTTCTGGTTCCAAATGCACTATATTCTTGCCTCTTAAAATCTATGTTTCCTTTAATTAAACCTTACACAAACAAACCAAAAGAATACATAACTAAACAAATCCATCAGAACCATTGCTATCACACTTCAGGCCTCTACAATAGTTGTGATGTGGGTGACAAGATCCATATCTCATCATAGGAGGCAAAAGGCTCATTTGAGGAGGCTTTAGGCTATATAGGATCATAGAATAATTGATCTAAAAGGGTGTCATAAGGCCATCAAGTCCAACCTTCTGCTCAATGCTGGAATCCAAGTCACAGCATATCAGACAGATGGTGTTGTCCATTATTCTCTTAAATGTCTCCCCCCCCCCCACTGGTGCACTTGCTACCTCCTGGGGTTATTTTTCCATTGTTGTACTGCACTAAAAGCTATATAAAATACTCAAATCACAGAGTACAGGACACATAACAATGGTCTCGAGTCACAGAAAGCCAGATTTAGACTAAATATCAGGAAAAGCTTCATAGCTTCATAGGTCGCCAGTGCCAGGGCCGGCACGTCCATTAAGGCGAACTAGGCAGTTGCCTAAGGCGCCAAAATGGAGAGGGGGTGCTGGCCAGCATGCTGCCCCCTTCTGCCCCTCCACCACTGGCCACCACTGTCTGTCCCCCCACTGCCCGCCCCCATCCCCCTGACGCCCCCCGCGCCCATCGCCGCCCACCCCTGTGCCCGTCGCCATCCGCCCCCCATGCCCGTCGACGTCCCCCATCATCTGCTGCCCCCTGCCGCCCGCCGCCACCGCCACTGCTGCCATCCACCCACCCACCACCACCCACCCCTCGCCTAGGGTGCAAAAAAATCTAGCCCCGGCCCTGGCCAGTGCACCAGTGAGGGAGACTGGAGTGGCTTCCCAGTTTCCACCTTGTTTCAAACACATGCATGTAAAGACAGTGCACCAGTGTGGGAGACCACTCCCCACTTTTCCCCTTGGACAAGGACCCAAGGCAGCTTACAGTAATGAGGGACAATATACAGTCCAGTACAATTAAGACGATGCTTTGTATCTTTAGATATTCTTCTCCAGTACATCTAACAAAGATGACGCCTTAACAGGATTGCGATACATGCAATGACATCTCCTTGGTCTGATGACTGAGAACATATCCTGCCCTTCCTCTGTATGATTACCTTTCAAGTACTGTATTTGCAAACTGTTATCCTATCTCCCCTGAGCTGTTCCTCTTCCTTTTTTGCTTGCTTAACCCACCTGTTCTACTTATAATTTAGTCTTCCAAGATAGTGTGTTTGGTTTTCTAATCTTACAAAGATTGAAGAGTCTTTGTCACTAAAGGGTCTATTGGTGTGCATCAAATATTCCTTACTGTGTAGGGGTGAAGTTCTTGATATTAAGCCAATAAAATGTTACCCTTTCTGCATCCCCAGCAACCCTTTCCCACTAATACATGTTTCCTATACTGCAATTTGTAGCTCCATCATTTAAGGAACTGGATATTCTGACATTGTTTATAATTTATTTTTCTTTGCACTCTGTTCTTCTGCCAGTGTAAGATCCAAAATGGCCCTCAACATACATAAAAAAACCAGGCACAACTGCAAAGTTATAATATTAATAATTTATAATATTAAATAATTTATAATATTAAAGATAGGAATGAGCACTGGATAGCTAGAAAATCCTGGCAAGGGTTGCTACAAGTCAGAATTGACTTGACAGCATGTAATTATTGCTATAAAATGTTTAAAAGCACAAGAGGAAAAATATATTTAGAACAACACCCCCATGAGAAGATAGTTTCTTAGTAGTCTCTCAGTGGTCAAAGACCTGCTTCAATAAAAGACATTTGCTTCCTTGTGGAAGAACAACAGGAAGGGTGCCTGTGAGCAGCTACGGTCTCATGTCCTTACCAAACATACCATTTTTCGTTTTTAAAATGTTTATTATTTATTTTGACAAGTGCCAATCTCTGCATTTGTCACAATAAATAATAAAAATAAGCACTGATCAGCTGGCGTGGGGGGCGCACACCAGCTGATTGACGCTTGTAAAAAAAGTGCCAATCGGCCGGCAGTGCCCTGCACACCAGCTGATCAGAGCTTATAAAAAGAAAAAGTGCTGGTTGCCAGCAGGGCCCTGCACCCCAGCTGATTGGGACTTGTTTTTTAAAAGTGCCGATTGCTGGCAGGGTCCTGTGCACCAGCTGATGGCGCTTGTAAAAAAAAGGTGCTAATCAATTTGCCGAATTATGCTGTTGCACAGATCACCTCAAACCAGGATGACAACTGCTTCATTTAAGAATCTGAAGCACTAAATGGGTGGTTGGCACATTTTTTTCACCATTGGTGGATCCTTTTGTGCTCAGTCTGAGCTTTCCTTCTCAATAGGTAAAGAAATCTGTAGTTATTCTACACCACTCTTACCTAGAGATGAAGAGACTACGGCCTGGCCTCAACATTTCTTATTGAGGTATCCTGACATGTCATAACCACCTAAACTGGGGAGAATGAGGAATGTGGTGATTTTTTTTCCATTCCGACTTTTAGCTGGGACCATAAGCAATGGCTTGTATGTTTAAAGAAATTCTGCTTCTTTTTTATTTTATTTATTTTCTTTTTTGTTAATTGTTATGGTTCGGCTGGACTTTCCAAACACTGCACCTGACCTGGTTGACAAGTGCCAGTGATTCATTGCAATCATGATGAAGCCAACATTTCTAATAAGGACTGAAATCTTACCTTTCTTTAACACTGAAAAAAATGCAGGCATATAAAAACCGTTTAACGTTGACTGTCTCTCACACTTGATTTGTAAGGCAAGCACAAGCAAATCAAAGTTCCAGCAGCAGATTGCAACACCTTTCCCTCAGTTTAGGAGCAATTTCTAGTTTTCTTTGAGTCAGCCTGGAGCATATTTTGAAACATAGCTTGGTAAAAAGCCCTATTACTTCATCCACAAAAAATCCAAATTGATTTCATACATGGTTATGTTTTAAACAGCGAAAGGAAACAGGAGCAAACCCCTACCATTAGGTCCCTTGCAAAAATAAATCTGCAGCTAAGCAAACAACTCTGCCTATAAATCTGAAGAAAACCATGGGGGGTCATAGTGTCTAATGTGAACTATTACTCTGGCTTTGGCTGCTGCTGCTACTAGGAGTAGTAATATTAGAACTATTCATTATGTGAAAGCCACCAAACTTCACAAACAGCCTGCTGGACAACTTCGCCAGCTCTTATTAGATTTCTCCATCCAAAACCATGTAAGCAGATCAGAGGCAGGACAGTCATGTGTCCTGTTCTGCAGATAAGACTCCTCTACTTGAAGGGCTGTGAGAAGACATTCCTTTATTTCAAGGTGTTCTTTCTCTTAAGGGCTGCCTGCCCAGTCTGAGTTGAGTTTACAGAGGAATAACCATAAGGTGGAAAAGTCAGGGACACGTCACGACTCAGCACTTGAATAACATATCAACAAACAAGCCCATAGCCCACTTGCCCGTAGGATTGTACACAATGGCGAGGTATAGGTAAAAGTTCTCCCCCGCACATGCGTGCTAGTCGTGTCCTACTCTAGGGGAGGTGCTCATCTCCCTATTCAAGCCGAAGAGCCTGTGTTGCACAAGTCCATGATATCTTGCTTTAAATTCCAGTTACTGCTTGTTAATTTGCACATATAATTATCAGATGAAAATATTATGCACACATATGTCCCATTTTGTATTTTTTGAGTGAACCATTTCCTCTTGTTTGTAGGAAAGAACTACCTCACTCCAGTTACCCATTATTCCAGATACAGTATATATATTGGATCCATCCCATTTATGTGAAGGAGGGGTTGAAGATCCATGAATATGTATACACATGAGCATAAGCTTTCTAAAATATGCATATCTGTACACATACATTTCCCAATATTTTTGCACTCAAATACAATTAGATCTTTGTAAATTATTTCTGAAACTTGTGTATGAAACTTTTATTGTGTATGAACCTTTTATTGCATCCACTTTGTGTGTGTGTTCTTTAAGCTAACAAAGGGCAACACAAAAATGTACTTCAAATTTATTGCAGAACACAACAAATTTCTTGGGTTGAGCAGGCAATCGTTTAAGAAGTACAAAGGTGAATGAATTAAGATCAAGAAATCCTGAAATATCTAAGGTCCAGAAAAGTAGAATGTCTTGATCATATAACAAGAAATGAAAAGTGTAAATTGTTACAGCTGATGAATGAAGGAAAAGAAAAGGGGAAAGAAGTACAGAAAGGGAAAGAACTTATTGGCTGAAGAACTTATTGTCCAAAATAATCATGAACTCTTGCTGAACCCAAAGTCAAAACAGACATGATGATGTTCAGTGCCTAATAGGAGAGGAACGAGATGAAGAAGTACAGATATGGGTTTCCTCTGTCAATGGCATAAACCACTAGTTTGGTGGTTTGTACCAGTTTTTAGTAGCTGAATAGGTGTTTGATGCTCCTGAGCTGTCCCTTCGCCAGTAAGGGTCAACACAGAAGCTGCAGCTGGAGATGGCAGAATAGGGAAACCAGACCACTGCCTCACCTTGGGTGGTGAGGCTCAGAAGCACTGAACACCTTTTCAGCCACTACATGAACGATCATGTCCTGCTGAACCAGGGGTTTGTGCCCATTTCTATTGTCCTCTCAACTGGGCCCTTTTTACCCCTTGCAGGGCATGAAGTCAATTAGTTAGGGACACTAGGTCAAATCCAGTTTTCGTGTAAGTGGGGCACATGCACTCCCCCATTTAAGGGTTTCTCTTTAAGGAATTTGGGAGGAGGGAGGATTCCAGAAATAAGGCAAGCTTAAGGGCGGTTGAGCTTGCTTCACTTTCTTGTGGTAGACCAGTGATGGTGAACCTTCAGCACTCTAGATTAGACATGGGCACGACTTGGCGAAATTCTCGTTTCCGTTTCCGTTCCTCGTTTCCGTTACGCAACGGAAACGGTAACGACAATTACTCCGCCAGAACTCGAACTCGAACCGAAAAAAGAAAAATTGGGTCTGATTTGTCGTTGTCGTTCCTGGCATCGTGCGGTGATCGCGCGATGCCAAGCGCAAGTGGCACAGAAAAAAAAGTTTTAAAAATAAAAAAAACGATTCCCAGCCAAAAATATGCCTGCCTGAGTGAGGGCACCTACCAGAAGGGTGGTTTCTGGGGGGGGGTCCCCGGCCTCCCCCCCTCTCCTGTCCTGGGCTGCTCTGGTGGGGGGCATCCTCGTCGTCTCGCCAACTCGCCATGCCGTGCGGTGCGGGCAGGGGATCCAAAATGGGGCGACCACAATATTTATTTTGAAATCGTGGTCCAAAAACACACCAAAGCACCACAGAAACATGCGAAAATAGCTATTTTAAAACTGCCTGAATTTTTACAGTAGCAGCAGTGGGTTTTTCTTGCAACAAAACGTCTCCATTGATTTTATTTTATTTTTATTTTTATTTTTATTTTTATTTTTATTTTTATTTTTACACCTGAGCAATGATGGGCTGGCCATGGGAGTGGACCATGCAAATTTTTGGAGCCATTCCACCAATTGCATGGCCACTTTGCCAGGTTTTGACTGAGACTTCTGGGATGTGCCAGTCGGGCATAAAAATCCCACTAACCCTAGCCCGAACCCGAACCCGAACCCGAACCCGAACCCTAACCCATACACCAGTACACTGTCCTTCTTAGTGGGTCAGAGAGGCACCCAGAGGTGCACCCCAGTAACTCACCCTAACCTTACCCGTAACCCTAAGCCTAGCCCTTGCGCTAACCCTAACCCTAAGCCAGATCTGTGTACTCGCATTGCACTACACGCAAGTACACTTCCCTTCTTAGTGAGTCACAGGGCGCCCATAGGGGTCCTCTCTCACTTCGTTCCCCAGTGCAAGTGCACCGTATGCCAGGCAGTGAGTCACAGAGGCACCCGAAAGAGAGGTGCCTCTTCCTGCCACTGCAACTTGGTATGCATATCCAATTGGCTATGCATACCCTTTTGTAGCGGGCCAGAGGAGGCACCCACCCCAGAGAGGCGCCTCCAGGAGCCCGCTTTCCCTTCAGGGTGGGCTAGAGGAGGCACCCACCCCAGAGAGGTGCCTCCAGGAGCCCGCTTTCCCTTCATAGCGGGCCAGAAGAGGCACCCATCCCAGAGAGGTGCCTCCAGGAGCCCACTTTCCCTTCATAGCGGGCCAGAGGAGGCACCCACCCCAGAGAGGTGCCTCCAGGAGCCCGCTACCACCCCAAAACCAGTACTAACAACAGACAAAACAACAACAAACGAAACGAAAATTTTTGAAAAATTTCGCGACAAACGGAAACGAGCCGAAATGGGCCGGCTCCGACACACGACAACTCGAAACGTAATTTTTCCTGGTCATGCCCATCTCTACTCTAGATGTTTTGGACCACAACTCCCACAGTCCTTTGTCATTGGCAATCTAGGCTCAGCATTCTGGGAGTTGTGGTCCAAAATATCTGGAATGCCGAAGGTTCACCACCACTGTGGTAGACCAATCGTAGAGAGGCTGATATCCTTGTGGAATTCCATCACCTGTCCTCCCTCAGTGTAACCAGTGGATGAGTGGAATTACCTCAGTTGTTCAATCTACTAGCAAAACATGAATTCATTAATTTAATCTACTTCCTTTCTATCCGAATTAGGATTGAGGAGGTTTACAGTTCAAAAGCAATGCAAAATATAAATTGAAGCATTTCTCCCCTCTGTCTGATTTATTTTTTCCTACTCCACCTGTCAGCTACACAGCTACACAGTACACTTGCCATGATTTGGACTGTGCCTATTATTATATGTGAGGGGGGGGGCATTTTGCCTGCTATGAACTGGACTCTTTGGAAAACTGTCTCTTGGACTAAAGTTACCATGACATATTTGGGACTACCCCCCCCCACACACACACACTTTCCTCTTGATCTTTCTGGTTGTTGTGAAGAAGGAGATAAATCAGGACTAAAATTTGTGATCACCACAACCAACACTACTTGTGAAATCTGCTTATGGATCTATGGCTCTCTTTCAGCCTGTTGTCAGCCAGTGAGTAACTACAATGGTTCATGCCTAGATGTTAAGTCCCTTTGATATTACGATTCTTTATACTACTGATATCAAGCAGCCAGAAATGATAACCCATCTTCCTCAAACTGGATTATACATTTCCCCCATTGTTACTGTTTTTATGCAGTTTAAACTATTTACAGGAGTGAACATGGGTAGTGCTGTGAGGCTGAGCTGCTGGGCTTGTTGACCCAATGAGACCAGGATATTGACAATTTGTGCCCAATTTGAAGTCACAAAGAGGAAAAAAAACACAACCTTCTTTGCCCCCTCCTCTCTCCTCCCGATTCTGTGAGGAAGTACTCATTATTTATAAGTGATGCAGCACATCAGCACTCTTCTAATACAGTATAAAAATACTTTACTTTCTCAGCCCCTCCATGGAGATGAGGAAGTATTTAATATACCTACTACTGTATATATCATGAATTTGTTGCTTACTTAAGCCACTTCGCAATATGGGAAACTGTAAGAGGAAAGCCCCAATTAAGGTAGCTTGACATGTGCATGCCTTTTGAACGCAAGGTAAAGGTAAAGGTCCCTCCTGCACATGCATGCTAGCCGTGTCCGACTCTAGGGGCAGTGCTTATCCCCATTTTTAAGCCAATGAGCCAGTGTTGTACAAGTCCATGGCCGTGTGGCCAGCATGGCTCAATGCACTTCTGCGCATGGAACACTGTTTACTTTCCCGCTTTTTATGGCAGTGCCTATTTATCTACTTGCATTTGCATGCTTTCAAACTGCTAGGTTGGCAGGAGCTGGAGTTAACAGAGGGAGTTTGCTCCACTGCATGGAACCCAGGATTCGAACTGCTGAGCTGCTGACTTTGCAGCTGACAGTTTCAGCGCTCTAGCCCACTGAGCCACCATGCCCCTTTGGTGTGAATGCAAAGATCACACCAAATAGCATATCAGACCTCTACCTGACCTTAAGCAAACCTATTTAGCCTCCTGCTCAAATGAGTCCGTGTACACAAGCTCACAGTTTCTTATTGTTACTTGAAGTCTTATTCTGTGAGTTCCATTTGTATTAAATAGCATTCACCATTGTATATTTTTAAAAAGGCCGTTTGAAAGAGCTGCAGGAAAGAACATTTGAAGTGCAAATTTCAGCAATAGCTATCATCTGCTAAGTCC
Organism: Phrynocephalus forsythii; assembly: GCA_029282475.1. Classification (NCBI taxonomy): domain Eukaryota; kingdom Metazoa; phylum Chordata; class Lepidosauria; order Squamata; family Agamidae; genus Phrynocephalus; species Phrynocephalus forsythii. The sequence continues at coordinate 120,639,933 of JAPFRF010000002.1, read as the reverse complement.
CACATCCTGGTAGAAAGCCATTCCAGACCCAAAAACCCACATGGCCAATTAGTTGCAAACATAGGTGTGTAACTGGTATTCCTATAAATGGGGATGTTATGGAATGGGCACATGTTGTGTCATTCTGGTTTTGTGGTCGTTGCTATGAGATCCTGCTGTCCTGTTATTTCACTAAATGGAGTGGTGGTGTAAGGGAGATAGTGGAACATTCCCATGGTTGGATAATTGGATTTCAGACTTTGCTGGGAGTTGCACAAACTTTCTGACTCATAATAGCCCATTCAGGTCTGGTTAAATGATAACAGGCTTCTGGGACTGGCCCTCTGAAATGGATCTACTGAGGTGTTGACCCACTCTTGGGAAGTTCCTATACCCAAGTAGAAAGAAACTAAAGGAACTTTAGTCAGGAGGGACTTACCCATTTCCATGTGACCATCAATCAACGCCAACAAAGATTAAGTGAATAAGTCTCCCATGTACTGAGGAGAGAAGACATCTCTAAATTTAGAGCACTACTACACTGGAAGTGGAAACACCTTTCACAACACCCACTGCTGACATTACAAAAGGACCATTGACTGCAAATTTATTTTAAGTGTGCTAATGTTCTGCAGCTTTCTTCTTCTTCTTTTGAGATCATTTGTAATTCTTTTGCCACTTTATTGCTCTTTCATAGAATTAGAAGAGGGAGTTTCCAGGGCTGGAAACCCAAGGAAAGAAGATCATAAGCAGCTAAGCTTGCTGTGCAATCTTTCACTCGGCCAACCCAACTGCATAAACAAGGGATGCAACTTCTTGGCTGCCTGGCCCTTGTGTGTGAGGACCAGGCATACCAATTCTTTTTGTTGCTCTGTTCACAAGAGGGTGGTGAATTCTCCTACACAACAGACAAGAATCTGCATGCCACCAAGGGTTTGTTTTCTGTAAAAATGGGCATGTTTTACACAACATTCCCCTCGACAGGGAAAAGACCAGCAGGTTATGATCTGACCATGACATGGGCTGGGCAACAATGCATCCAACCCTCAGACTATGAGCTGCAGATGTGGAGGAAAAAACCAAGTCCAGCGAGTGCCCGGCCCTATTAGTGAGATAGGTGACGTGTTGGGACAAGTTCATGGAGGACATGGACTCCATGAACACCAGGGACTCCAGAGCCACTCCCAACAGTCCAGACCCAGCATGCATGTTGAAATCCCTGAACACAAGGAGTCAAGGAGAACTCAACAGTGCCTCCAAGAAGAACTTGGAGAACTCTGGAAGGGACAGTGCAGGGGCATGGGGAGCAAAATACGGGAGCACATTACATGGTTGATTAATGTGGGGTATTGTGCTTCTTTACCTTCAATTCAAATATTTCCTCCATTGCCAACAGGAAAAGGGATGCCAAACTTTATATAGCAAAGGGAAGCCAGAATGGGGATGACAACTATGTCAGCAGTTAAGATGGCTTTTATGATGTCCTCTTGTGCTCACTACTAGAAATGGAAATGTAGCCTCCTCAGATCAGCCTGTCTGAAGAGGAGGTGGGACAGGGGAGAAGCCCCACACAGCCGATAACTGGCCAGTGCCAACAAACTGCTCTGGGCCTCTCTCCTGCAGCCTGTTCATCCACATGCACCTCATCAACTATATTAAGGAAAAGGTCTTTAGTTTGTTCCTGTTGTTTGTCTTCTTGTATCTCATCAAGTGTGATGAAGGAAAGATCCTCAGGTGGAACCAGTTGTTCCTCTGTGGAACAACTGGTTTCCCTCATCATGAGGTGTGATGAGGGAAACAGCCTCAAATTGATTCTGCAATTTCAGACTCTCAGAGTGATCCCTTGCCCTTCTACTTCTTTGAGTCACATTCCTCCATGCATCTACCTCCTGAGTTAGTGAAGTGACTTCTTCCTCAGAACAGTGCCTGTCTCTTCTTTGTCCAGGATAGTCTGCTCCGCTCTGTCCAAGAACAGCTCAAGCTCCTTGATTTGTTGGTGGTTAGATATACGGGCTTCCAGCTGCTGGACCTTCTCTTCTAGTAGTGCAACCAGCTTGCACGTGCTGCAAGTGCAGTTCTCCACACGCTTTGGCAAGATAACAAACATGGCAAAAGTGTTGCAGGTAACTACAGCTGCTCTCTCAGACTCCATTTTAACGAGTGCAGTATTCTGGACCTCAAAATTTTACACTTTTACTATCTTTATATCTAGTAAGAATATTTTCTCTTGTTGTTTATATGAAATCAGCACGTGGGCCTCTAAAGCAGCTCTACTCCAACTTCAAGCACCCCAGAAACTTATCAGTGCTCACTTCCTTCTGTTTGTTTGGCTCTCCTCAGCAGCAGCTCTGCTTGGGAACACACCCAGACTCAAAAAAAGAAAGAAAGAAAGAAAGAAAGAAAGAAAGAAAAAGAAAGAAAGAAAAAAGAAAAAAGAAGAAAAGAAAAGAAAAAAGAAAAGGCACCAAGCAAGGTGAAAATCCCATAACTTGACTCATTTTTTATCAGTTAACCTCTTCTTCTCCTCCAGACACAAAAAAGTGACTGGAGCCAAAAGTCAAGAGTTTGAACCACATCCCTTTTGGCCTCCGGGCAGGAGGGCCAGTCCAAATCTTTGGACTTGCCCTCCTTGCAGCTAACTTTGGCAAGCTGCAAGTTCCCAGAATACCAATAGAAAGAGGAAGTGGTCATCTAAATCTGAGTATTATATACTGGGTTGCCAAGTCAGAATTGGTTTGACATCACATAATAATTATTATTCTAATGATGCTTTATGTATTCCATGAACCAGATGGAGAGGGGTATTTTATCCTACAGGTATTTTAAAATTAAATCTAAGCACGGTACATTGGATTAGATTAGATTAGATTAGATTAGATTAGATTAGATTAGATTAGATTAGATTAGATTAGATTAGATTAGATTAGATTAGATTAGATTAGATTATAAAAAGCTTCTAGGTATTCATATACTGTATATATATTTTGAGACTAAGCTTCTTTTAGAAAAATGTAAAGCAAAAGTTCTAAAAATAAGACAGCAAGAAAAATTTGCTCCTGTTTCAATGTTCAAATCTGTCTCACCAAATTATGAGTATCCTGGTTTATTTATTTATTTTGTATGAGAAAAGGAAACATCTTTCCTTTTCTATGCCTCTGATATTTTGCATATCTTGGGAAATATTCCACTTTAAATATTCCTTCATGTTTTGACTTTTATCCTGCACAAGATCTTCCCTTTGAAGACATTTCCCCTGAACTTTAGAATGTGTCCTGATTCTTGCTGTCCACAGTCAAACAATACATTTTTTACGATGGCCTGCTTTTTTAAAAAAACAAACAAACATGGGAACCACGTTCAACAAACAGATATGTGAGTGCTGGGCCCATAAAGACTATGTCTTTTACAACCTCCATCTCTTCCAGATTCCACTATTTGTGCACATCAACATGACAGTTTATGAGAATCACACCATAAAGAATCAATTTATATAGACCATGTTCAAGTCCTAATCCTTCGCATCTTTAATTGCTTTCTACTAAAAACTGTAAGGACTGGCATTTTAATTCACCCACTAGTCAGCACTTTCTATAGTGCTAGGAAGGAAAGAAGACAAAAGCATTAATGAAGGCTCCGTCCTCATTAGTTCTCTCTAGGAGGCATTTAATGATCTCAGCAAAAATGTTTATATGGCCCAGTTTGGGCTGTCATACTCAGGCACCCAGCCGGGTGCAGATATGAACGTTGTGACCCTTCTCAAACTTCCAAGGATACTTTGTGATGGACATAAATTTTAAACATAATTAGGCTTGCAAATTAAACAATATCTTTGGCTACACTGCTATATATGGCCATAAAAGAAAAAGTGCAGTGTCAGGAATTGCTTAAAGTTGTCTGGAAGAAGAAAAACATATACAGAAGATAATGGGTGGTGGGGACAGACACAGAATTTCTCTCTATAGATAGATAGATAGATAGATAGATAGATAGATAGATAGATAGATAGATAGATAGATAGATAGATAGATAGATAGATAGATAGATAGATAGATATTTCAAATTGTTAGCTTTGTACACCAGGGCAGTTGCTGTGGAGGCTGCTCCGATGCAGAACGAATGGGTGTCAGACCTGACCGTATCCATCCTGATCTTGCCCCGTGTCATGCTGGTGACCTTCCAAAATTGGTACCTCATCAGTGGGATACCGTCTCTGTGTTGAAAAAGAGATCCCTTGGCCTCCCCATGCAGCTGTAAGTACTGGCGTAAAGCCACCACCAGGCAGATGTCATCCTCAGAACAGTGGCCCAAGATGACACATGCACCCTTGCTCACCTGATGTATCTTCAACCTCCAAATGTGTAGTACCATTCCCTGCTGCTCAAAGTTCACATCCATCACCCAGAGGGCCAAGCCGGTTGTGTCGCCCTTAATTGCTGCCGTTAACTCACTAACCCAGAGTGCTGAAAAGATTAAGCTTGACCTCTGTGTTAAGGAGGGAGAACATATCCACATATTTATTCTTAAGAATGTGCTCTTTGGTGGCCTGAGTGAGGTGGTCTCCGAGAGGGGTGGCTGGGTCACCATATGGAATGGTATGTGGGTGGGTGCTCCCCATCATGGTGGATGGCGCTGGCTGGTCTTTGCTCAATGCGTCAGTGACTGGTGTACCCTGGGCCACGCCCAACCCTGCTGAAGCCGGTGGATGTGATGGCACATTAGTGCCCACCACTATGTGGACCACACCTTCCCCCTGGAGTGGGCAACTGTGGTGCCCCCCCTAGCGCTCCCCACCATATGGGCAGGTGGCATCATGTCCAGGCTGTACCTCATTGGAGGCCACACTGGTCTGAGGGGGCTGCCTGGCATTTGTGCAACGGTTGCCTGCAGCAGTCCTGGGTGCAGCCCGCCCGCTCATGGAAACATCACCATGTGGTAGGGCGGGGGTGGTGGTCCCTGTCACCAGGTCTCTTGGGCCCACTAAAGGTCCAGGAGGGGATCCGGCCTTCAAGAGCAGAGGTCCCTGGAGCTGTGCCCAATGCCAAACAGTCTGGCCCGCTGCTGTGCCTGATGCAAACAGCAACTCACAGCGGGTTGTAAGGTTGTTGTGAGGCCCCTCCAAGGCCTGGCTGTTGGACTTGTCCATGCCTCCCTAACTCTTTATCAGTTGGTGATTGCTGTTCTCTTTGATCACGGCCTCCACTGCCTCCATTGGGTGTTTCCTGGTATCATTGCCCCCCCCCGGTTCATCTTCTCCTCCCACTGTAAAAAGTGTGCAATTAGTTCCTCGACCGAATCTCTGAGTCAGGCACACTTGTGTGACCTAGAGGGCCATAGGAGTGCACGGGAGGGTTCTGCTGTGCTCCTGGCAGTGGGCAGTGGTGGCCCACCCGCTCGCTGCTCCATTGAATCAATTCTGACTCATAGCTACTCTACCAAGGCGTCTGTCTCCTCCTCCAACCCAGAGTCGGATGAGGAAATTTGTGGTGGCATGCTTTGGGTGGCGTCTTAGACATGGCCTGGGTGGGTTGCTTCCTAGGTACCATGCTGTGGGCCCTAAGGTGATGTACTCATGTTGCGGCTACCCTCTGTGTTGGATGGGGCCTTCCCAGAGCAGGTGTCGTCCACTACATTGGGGGTATTCCAATGTAACCCACACACTGCACAATCCCCAGCCAGTTCCTGGTCTGCCCTTAAGCAGGGCGAACACAGAAGGGGGCACCTGGGCCCTAGTGGGCTAGCCCAGGGAGGCCTGATCAGACTCTGCCAGGTCTGTGGATGGAGTGGAGTTGAACTCCCAGCCTCTGGCTCTGTAGCCTGGCACCCAAGCCACTGGGTAAGCAGGCCCAGTAAGGGGGGTTGCACTAGCTGCTGCTGCTCACCACTAAACCCATAGGATGGGGAGAGATGGCGTGAAGCCACACAGTAGCTCTAGGCTGGCCTTGAGCATAGCGAGCCAGGGGTGAACCAAAGGGGTGGTGCTGCGCTGCAGGATGAGCAGCCTCGTGATGGACCACCCAGCCGGAGGACCCCATGAAGACACATGGGGGGCTGTGCTGCACTAGGCCCATTTCAGAGGTAGGCCCAGGGGAGCACACAGGGCATGTGTTGGCTGGGGCTGCTATGTAAAGCAGGTGCTGCAGAGGCAGGCTCTGTAGTGGAGGGAGGCGAGGGTAGGCCGGGGCTCAAAGGAAAGTGCGAGGGGGCAGCAGGAGGCCAAATGGACTGTCACACAAGCCACCAGGAGAGGGGCATGTGGCAGCTCACAATGTGCACTGGACCGGGGCAACTTTAGTGGCACCTTGGTTGGGGGAGTTGGGCACGTGTTCCTCCAACCCACCCAAACTTGCTCTTCACTGGCCTCTCCCCCAACGGACTCAGGACCCCAACTGCTTCCCCCTCCCAAGGATCCAGGCCCTTCTTTCCTGACACCACCTCCTGACCCACTAGGCTGAAGCCCTCACTGGGGCAGGAGGCCCTTCCCCTATCGCCGGGCTCGAAGGCCCTCTCCTGCCATCCACTCTGGCCATCCTCCGGCTGCCTGCTTGCTGCAATTCCCCAGTGCGGCTGGCCCTCCACCCATCCAGGCCGTGCAACCACGCTTCCACTGATGCATCCCACTATTTTCGCTGACTGCCTTCTTAGAGTGCAGCAGAGGTTCCGCAGCCAATGGTCGGGCCATGTGGCTTTCTGCAGCCTACATGCTGGGAGGCTGAGCAGCGATCCGCCCTTGTTGGCTGCAAGGTGTGGAGAGACCACGTGGGCTGGAGGGCCAGTGCTTTAAGGCAGGACCTTGCTCCGCCACTCACGTGACTTGCAATGGTCACATAGTCTTGCGCTGCTTCATTCGAGAGGGGGGTAAGGCCATCCTGGGGCTGGACAAGCTGGCACAAGACGAACCCAAAAAGTGCTCAGTTGCTTGCAGCAATGACCTGTCTCGGCACAGGACAGCTATAGAGTTCATGTGAATAACCAAGCAAAGGAAAAAAATAGATCTCAGTTTTCTATAGGGTTGGCCAGCAACACAAGCACTCCTATAAAAATCAATGTAAATACAATATAAGCCAAGTTACAATGTGATACCATGAGCTATCAAAATAAGCTTAAATGACTTCCAAACATTGGTAATCATTAAAATAGTTACCAATATAGTTAATATTTTTTTTAAAAAACTACTTCTTACTTTTGAGGTACAATGAACTGAAAAAATATGGAATTATAATGATGCTATTAATCAATTATTTTAACGATCATGACTTTTTAAAGTCATTTACCCCATATTACATTTCCAGACCAATGTGTAATGAAATTCTATCTTTATACATTTAAAAAAACTGGAAAAGGTCTGAAAAGTGAGGTGATATTGTTCCTCATGAAGATATAATTTTAAAATACTTGTATATATATTATTTGGAAAAGATTATAATTAATCACTTGTATGTAATCAGTTACCATCAGGCTCTGAAATGCAAGCATTCTGTCAGGCTTTGTGGCTTAAATGTGATGATAACAGATTCAATAATTGACAAGGCAAAGACACATATACAGTGTTCTAGATTCATTTTTAGGTTTTACATTCGGTTTGGGAGGCTTAGTGTTTCAAAAGACTACTTAATAAAACAGATGCCTCAGCATCAGTCCCACATGGATGCCGATGTGTCCCTTCAATGCACTATTTGGGGAAAATAAAAAGCACGCAAGAAAATAGATGCCAAATCAATCTCTACTTAATGCTTGTCTCTCTTAATAGTGTCAGACACATCTTTGAGTGTGTGTTTTCCTAAACAAATTTAGCACATCCAGACGGAACAGCTTTAACTCAGGATGGTCAAAATGTCCACGTGGGGAATAGCAGAGTGAAGTAGGTCATGTAAAACAGGTCGGTTGTGACTGGCAGAAGAAAATAGGGATGGGCACCATACGAAAAATGACATGGTGTTTCATCGCAAAATGAAACAAAATTGGGAAGCAGAAAGGAGCAGGGTTTTCCCCTTGCTGCCTCTTTCTGTGTTTTGCCCCTCCCCCTGCTTCCCAGCTGAGGCTTTTTGACAGGTTGGGGTGTGGGAGAGGAGTGCAGGTAGGCAGAGGAGGGACGAAAGGCAGAACGGAGCATGGAGGGGGGAAACCCTGCTCTGTTCAGCCTTTCGCCCCTCCCCTGCCTCCCAACTGGGATTTTTTGACAGGTCAGAGTGGGGGGGGAGTACCCCCTCTCCAAACCCCGACCTGTCAAAAAGCCCCAGCTGGGAGGTGGGATCACAAGAAAAAAAGAAGGAAGCAGTGGTAAATTGAAGCTCTGTTTGAATTTACCTCTGCCTCCTTCCTTCTCCCATGCTCAACCTCCTCCCTGGGGGAGGTCCTGAACAGGGAGGACTGGCCCCACTGCCCATAGCACTTCCTGACCAAAACACACACACTGGGAGGAGGAGGTGGCAGGGGAGAAAGGAGCAGTCAAGCAGGGAATTTACTTCTGCCTGGCTGCTCCTTTCCTCCTACCCCCTGCCTCCCATCTGGGATCGAGCTGTTAAAATCATCTGGGAGGTGGTAGGGAGGAGGCTTTTGAAATGGCTGGTGCCATTTCATTTCATTTCATTTCGTAACAATATTTTTTGAAAAAATTACTTATACAAAACAAAACGCAGGGGGTGAAATGGAATAAAACGAAACACAGTTCTTCTATTTTGTGTCCATCCCTAGAAGAAAATCAAAAGAGCAACAACCCTGGTTTTCAGAAACTTGAGGGGTGGACATTTTACTGCCTCAAGGCCCTCCAAAACACCCTGCTTTCCAGGGGTTCAATCCCTGGTAGCTGGCTCATGGTTGACTCAGCCTTCCATCTCTCTGAGGTCGGTAAAATGAGTACCCAGCTTGCTGAAGGGGCAGTGCATAGCCTGCGTACTGTACTTAAAAACTGTAAACCACCCAGAGACTACTTGAAGTGTTATGGGGCGGTATATAAGCAGAACACTTTTTGGAGTACAACTGCTGAAACAGGCTGCTTCAGCAAATCTGCTGGTTCTGTTCTCTTTGCTTTGAATTGCAGTAACAGTGGGTTTCCTTTTCATTATTGAGGCTCAACTAAAATAGAGGAAGGCCATGCCATTTATGATGGCGCCTGCACTTTTATCTTGCATTGCTGTTCTTAGGTACCATCAAGTCGGAACTGACTTACAGTGACCCTAACACAGATTTTAAGGTTTAAAAAAGCCTCAAAATGTCAATAAACTAACAGCCAAAATAATTAGGACAGCCAGTCTCAACATTAGAATGTTAAAATATTTACACATTTTAAAGCCTACAATAACATTTATAATAAACATAACAAACTGAAGATTAAATGCCTGCTGAAAGAAGGATGTCTTAATCTGGCATCTAATTGAATTTCCCCCAATTTGCCCTTCCTTCCATATTGCTCTGGATGATTTGACAAGTTTCTGGAGCAAATTTTTAAAAGGTTGAAGAAGATACAGGGGAATTTGCCTCTTTCCCTCTTCTACTAGCAGAGATGTCCATTTTACACAAGGCAGTTACTGAATGGAAAGGCACCACTGGAATCAACCAGTGTTCTGACAACACAGCACATGCTGTGCATTTTATAGAATATGTAGTTTGATCAGAACTTAAGGGACACTTGAGCTCCCTAGGAATTTATGAGTAAACAGACTTTGAGTTATACTATTAAGTTATGTTGATAATTACTCAGTATTTTTTTAGTGCCATGTTTCAGGGTATTTATCTGAGCACCATCTCCTTTTTCCAGTGTCAGTAGATCTACAACAGAGCTTAGACATTATATATCTGTAATTGCCTTTTCTTTTTCTTAATGAAAGCTTTTGGAAGGTTTTACATTGCTTGGAGAGTAATGTAAAACTGGAAACAAATTTACTATAAATCCTCTACTTACCTTATTATTGAAGGATATTTTAAGGAATTTGGTAGAGGCATGTAACTGGATTTTTAGTTTAACTGTTGACTGCAAAGTTGGCAGCTCGGAGGTTCAAATCCCGGGTGCCACGCAGTGGAGCGAGCTCCCGCTGATAACCCCAGCTCCTGCCAACTTAGCAGTTTGAAAGCATGTAAATGCAAGTGGATAAATAGGTACCACCGTAAAAAGCATGATGGTAAAACAGTGTTTCCTTGCAGCCATGCCGGCCACGTGGCCATGGACTTGCACAACACTGGGTCTTCAGCTTGAATACGGAGATGAGCACTGCTCTTAGAGTCAGACACAACTAGCATGCATGCGTGGAGGGAACCTTTACCTTTTTAATTCTCTTCCTAATCCTATTTTACAAATAGAAAATAATGAAATATAACAAGGAAGACAGCAGGGAATGCAATGAGTTATTAATTCATCTCTGTAGCAAATGGAAATTAATTAATTTTTAAAGGCAACTTTCAGGGCGTTAAAGTTATCTTTTTAAAATCCTTGTGGCTATCTCCTTTTCAACTGGAAATGCCAATGAACGGAACATGGAATCTTCTGAACACATGATAGATGTGTAGCTACTCAGCAATGGGACCTTCCCTTTGGCTTAATCCAGGCTTTACTTCCCAAAGCCACACATGGCCTCTCTGTTTCATGAGACAAGAGAAAGGGGGTAGGCATATATCAACCTGAGAGAGAGGAATTGTAGCACCCACCGAGTACACATTGGCTTAGTCCTGTCGCCAGGGTGTTTATATTAAGTGCTTTCCCCTGCTAAGCCTTTCACAGAGGCCAAGGGTTTAACATTGAGGGTGGCAATAACAAACATCCACTCATTCACACATACAAGCCCTGAAGAGGTCAAGAGTCATGGGTGTTTTGAGAGAAAACATGTTCACAGTGGAATCCATAGCTCTTGAGCTCTTCATGAAGACAAAAGTTCAGCCCTAATACCCCATCCTTTGATGTTTCATTGAAGCCTTACTAGCCTCAAAGAGAGGAGGACAAGAGGGGGAACCTATTGTAGCCTTTATAATATAACAGGCAATGTTCTGGCTTGTATGAGGAGATTTATTTGAGAAAGATGAAATGTTGATCTGCAGAACCTAAATCCCAACTTTACTGTTGCTTGTCATCACTTAACCCAGCGTTTGGGTAAAGCTTTGTGCTCATATAAAATGATCTATGTGAGAGAGGCGAGGGGGAATTTTCAGTCTCTTCGGGACCTCGGGTTCACCCAGCAAGGCTAATTTCTGAACAATTGAAAGTTCTCTTTTATTCAGTTCATTTGTAACTTTGACATCGTTTGATGACGACTAACTTTGCTGTCCTTAAAAAAAACCTATTCTTACCTCATGCCCTTCAGATGGTTTTAGAGAATGTCTATGATCCTGAAGCAGCATGGGTAAGGTTTGCCTTGGCTAAGAATGATGGGAGTTATTGTCCAACACAGCCATTGTGTACGTTACCTTTTTGGATTACCTGCCCCCCAAGCTCAAAATGGATGCTAACATGCTAAGAAAAGAGAGAGAGTAATTTTTCTAAGCTACATTTCAAAGTATTTGGAGGGTACCAGGTTGGGGAAAGCTGGACAAGACAGATTCATAGAAGTTATGTCTAAAAAGCATAAGAGCTACAAAATGCATCCCCACATGTAAAAGGAGTACTATTCAGAAAACGTGATTGTAAAGCTAAACAATATGGGAGCCATGTTAGAGAAGGATAATGTCCTCTACTAAACCCCCTTCTCTTAGTATACCCCTGATGGTATCTGTATGTGATCTCCCAAGGAAAGAAAATGATGTAGCTTCTACCTCAATAAGGGGAAGAAAAATCCCAAGTTCGGTATCACTTCAAATATCATTATCTCCTTCTGAATGTGTATGGGCAAGAATCTGTTTTGGTTTGGGCTACCACTATTGCTCATAACCTGGCCCTGGAGGGATATGGCAAATAACTTAGAATTCAAGCTCACCCCCAATAATTTTTGCTACTGGAAGAGGAAACGATGCCACCTCACCATTCATCACCTTCACAGTACCTGATATCCATGGCTGGCAGTAAGAATCCTACAGCCAGCATGATCCCCTGGATGGAAGACTGTGAAAGTTGTGGTCCACAGTTGTGTAACCTGCACAAGTTCTCTGGTGGACTATTCTAAGTGTTCTCTGAACATTTCTTAATATTATCAAGTAGAGATGGGCACAAATAAAAAAATGGCATTTCAGTTTTTCATTTTTTGTTGAGAGGTCCGTTTTGGTTCGTTTCCATTTTTCGTGAATTTTTGGAAAAATTTCATTTTCGTTTTTCATTTTTTCATTTTTGGTTTCTACCCGCTTTTTGCGTGATTTTTAAAGCATTTCCATGCGCAGGCATCCCCCAACGCCCCAAACCAGAGGGAAAACACTAAAAAAAATTAATGCTGGCAGAGACACAGTATAGACTAGGTACGCAGGGAGGCTGCAAAGGCAGCGGCAGGCGTTGCCTGGGGTGCAAGGCAGCCACAGAGTGACTGCACTGTGGGGCAGGGGAGGGTACTCACTGAGAGGTATGCATGCACACACAAACAAGGAGGCTGCAGGACTGAAGCTAGAGTTGCAGAGACAGCAATCCCACCCTAACTCCCACCAGAGACTGCAAGGAGGACGGGGGCTGCCAGAGCTTTTTATGCCCTCAGTGGCTGCCAGACCTGCCCAGTCTGCAACCTGGGCATGCTATTGGTTGAACATGATCCCATCACATGGCTTGCCTTCCATTTTGTGGCTGGAGACATCCATTTTGTCATCCTTAAAGGGAAAACAAAAATACATCATGATGGGAGAAGACAAAAACAAATGTTTTAAGGAACCTAACCCCTGGTAGGTAATAATTTCAAATAATTATCGCATTATTGCTGCATTTTTACGGATGTCCAGGGTGTTTTAATACCCAAGAAATCAATATTAGGCATCTGGGAGCTATTTTGTGTCGATGTGCCCTAACTCCACTTAAAGAAAAAAATACAGCAATCTGAGAAAAGACATAAATGCACATTTTAAGGACCCCAACTCCCCCTGGTAGGTATTATCAGACAGTATAAATAATTATCGCTGCATTTTTATGGATGTCCAGGGCGTTTTTTAACATTTAAAACAGCTAATTTCATTGCGCATCGCCATTAATGAAAACAAAACATAATGAACCCAATTTTCGTGGTTCTGTTCGTTTCGTTCCATTTTCATCACAATTTTCGTTAGTTGTTTCGTTATGTAACAGAACCAATAACGAATAATGGAAATGGGAAAAAAAAAACGTTTCGTGCCCATCTCTATTATCAAGTCATGTAATTGGCCCTCAGCTTCTGGTGGAGACAAAGGGCTCTTGCCTCAGCTGTCCTCTTCTTCAGAGCTATGCTCCAAACGTAAGAACATAAGAAGAGCCAAGCTGGATCAGGCCAAAGGCCCATCTAGTCCAGTTTCCTGAATGTCACAGTGGCCCCACCAAATGTGTCTGGGAGCTTTCAAGACTAGATACAGGTAAAACTCAAACAATTAGAATATCATAGAAATACTCATTTATTTCAGTAAGTCATCTCAAAAGGTGAAACTAATATATGAGATAGACTCATTGACTTACTGAAATAAATGAATATTTGCATGATATTCTAATTTTTTAAGGTTCACATTTCCCTGCATCTGTCCTTTGAAGCACCCTGGGTTTTTTAAAGACTGGAGATTACACATCTCCATCATGGTTTGTAACCTGTGATGGACTTTTCCTCCAGAAATCTGTCCAATCCCCTTTTGAAGGCATCCAGGTCAGATGCCATCACCACCACCTGTGATAGGCAGTTCCACAGACTAACAACACACTGGGAAGAAATATTTTCTTCTCACTCTCCTAACCCTCAGTTTTAGTGGATGTCCCCTATTTCTGGTATTTGTGTGAGAGAGAAGAGTGTTGCTCTACCCACTTGACTCATGCACTGCATAATTTTGTACACATCAATCATATCCCTCCTCAGGACCCTTTTTCCAGACTAAGGAGCCCCAAATGCTGTAACCTTTCCTCATAAGGGATGTATCCAGCCCAGTAATCATTTTAGTTGCTCTCTTATTCATCTTTTCCCATTTCACCATAGTTCTGGTTATTTTGGGGGATCCAATGACCAGAACTATATGAATACTCCAGGTGTGGCATTACTATCGTTTTGTATAATGGCATTATTATGCTGGCTGTTTTATTTTCAAATAAATAATTCCCTAGCATGGAATTGGCCTTCTTCATCAGTGCCACACACTGGCTAGACACTTTCATTGAGCTGTCCACCAGCACATCAAGATCTTGTTACTGAACCATCACAGATAGGTCAGAACCCATGAGTTGATAGGTAAACTTTTGATTATTATTTTTTGCCCCAATGTGCATTACTTTACATTTTTACATTGAAAAGCATTTGCCATTTTGCAGCCCATTCTTCCAGTTTGGAGAGATCCTTCTGTGGTCTTCACCACCTGGTAAAGTTTTGTGTCATCTGCAAACTCGGTCACTTCACTGCTTATCCATGTATGAACAGATTGAAAAGCACCTGTCCCAGGACAAATCTTTGGGGCACACTGCTTTTCACCTCTCTCCATTGTGAAAATTGCCCTTTGACACCTATTCTCTGCTTCCTAGAGCTTGACCAGTTCTCAATCCATAAGAGGAACTGCCCTGCTATCCCCTGACTGTGCAATTTTCTCAGCAGCCTTTGGTGAGGGACTGTGTCAAAAGCCTTCTGAACCCTGGACTTCATGAGCAACCACCATGAGAACTGAGATGGTCAGACAGTGTTTATTTCTCAGGTGATTCAGGCTGCAGCCAGTCTAGAGGACCTGGGAATTTATGTACTTGACGAAACAAGCTGTCTCCCTCTTGACTTTGTTGAGCTTTCAAAAATGTATTTACTCTTTAGCTAATAGCTTGGAAAAGCCAGCCTGTAATCTACTGAAAAGCAATCAAGCTCAAATTACCACCTCTTCATTTAAAGATTTCTTGCCTGGAAGAGAGGCACCCCTATACACATCATTTTAGGGTTTTGTACATATGGGGATAGGCATATTCCAATCTCACTTTTGGGCATCTGTGATATACACACCCACACATGTATTATTTCTTCTGCCACCATCAGTTTCCTGGATATCTTTATATACTTTAATAAGTGAGTCTGACACCAAGATATATATTTTCAAAATAAAATATATAATGTTTATTGATTTACAATTAGATCTTCAATAGCATTTATATAGCACTGACCAATTAACTTCTATATGCTTTAATAAGATGTAGTCCACAGTACTTCTTGGTTATTCACATAGTTACTTTTGTTTATCTTTCTATATATCGATATTTATATCAGACCCTAACCAAGATCTCACTCTGACTGACTGTAAAAAGACTGTCTTAGATCTTAACTGCTTTATTTCTCTCTGGCTTTTTCTCTTTTACCACAGGGTTCTACGCATTTATAGTCTTTAGCCACACCCACCGGTCACTGATTGGCTATTCTAAAGGCTCACTTCAATATTCATAAATAATAATACATATGTATAACCAACCCTGTTTGTCACAGCATCTCAGTTAAATTTATGTGGCTTAACCATGACAATCACCCTCAAACTGAGGAATGTAACTAGATTTAATGGGAACAATTCCGGTCCTCTTCCCACTCTGGGCAAAGAGCCTGGGCTTCCCTCCTCTGGTAGCTGACCACTCAGACAAGGAAGCAAGACAGGGATTCTTGCAGCACATCCAGTGAGTGGTCAGCTGCTGGAGAAGACAGGGAAGGGAAGCCTGGGATCCTGCCCACATTGGGCAGATGGTGATAGAGGGGGACCTGGGTGGAGTACCAAGGCTTGTGAGTGGGGCAGCTGGCCAGTGCACTACTGAATGACCACCAACTGCTTTGTGCCCATATCTAATACAGATATAGATATAGGTAGTATACAATGATCAATGGTTCCTAACCTTGGCCTTAAACTAAAACATCAGAAGCCTTCACCGCTAACTGCACTAGTCTAGATTTCTAAGAGTTCTAGACCAAGAACACCTGAGGGACCCAAAAGCTGGGAACTATCGACATAGATAATAAAAAATATAACTGGCTTATGTCAATGTCTGGAACAGCATAGTCAAAATATCGGAGAGTGAGAGTGGCTTCCATAGTATTCCCTTTAACTACAGGTACGTGGCACATTTCCATACAACTGGAAGAAGGAACATGAGGTACCCGTGCACAGTTTGGGGAGAGAAAGAAGCATTCATATAAACTTGAGAGAGAGAGAGAGAGAGAGAGAGAGAGAGAGAGAGAGAGAGAGAGAGAGAGAGAGAGAGAGAGAGAGAGAGAGAGAGAGAGAGAGAGAGAGAGAGAGAGAGAGAGAGAGACTCTGCTAGCAATTACTAGTCATCATGAATAGAGATGGGCACGACTAGGGAAAATGACGTTTTCGAGTTGTCGTGTGTCGGAGGCAGTCCGTTTCGGCTCGTTTCCGTTTTTTGTGAAATTTCGCAAAAATTAGTCGGTTCGTTTTTTTGTTTTTTCGTTGTCATTAGTACTGGTTTGGGGGGGTAGCGGGCTCCTGGAGGGAGCTGCAGGAGTCAGCCAGAACCACAAGTGACGGACTGGCAGACTCTTTGCACCCGCTGTGTCTCACGTACTTGCATGTAGTGCAATGCAAGTACATCTGGCTTAGGGTTAAGACGGGTTAGCGCAAGGGCTAGGGTTAGGCTAGTTACGGGTGAGGTTAGGGTGAGTATTGGGGTGCACCTCTGGGTGCCTCTCTGACCCACTTAGAAGGACAGTGTACTGGCATATGGGTTAGGCTTAGGCTTAGGGTTCGGGTTTGGGCTACGATTAGTGGGCTGTTTATGCCCGATTGGCACATCCCAGAAGTCTCTGTGGTCAACCTGGCCAAGTGGCCATGCGATTGGTGGAAAATTTGCATGGTCCACTCCCATGGGCGAGCCCATCATTGCAAATGTGCAGGTGCAAAAAATATAAAATAAAATAAAATAAAATAAAATAAAATAAAATAAAATAAAATAAAATCAACGGAGACTTTTTTTTTTTGCAAGAAAAACCCACTGCTGCTACTGTAAAAATTCAAGCATTTAAAATAGCTAATTTTCGCATGTTTCTGTGGTGCTTTGGTGGGGTTTTGGGCAACGATTTCAAAAAAAATATTGCGGTCGCCATTTTGGATCCCCCGCACTGCATGGCGAATGGATGCGCCCTCCCAGCCTGGTACAGTCAGCAAAACCTGGCCATGCGATTGGTGGAATGGCTCCAAAACTTTGCATGGTCCACTCCCATGGGCGAGCCCATCATTGCGAATGCGCAGGTGTAAAAACATAAAATAAAATAAAATAAAATCAACCGAGCCTTTTTTTTTTGCAAGAAAAACCCACTGCTGCTACTGTAAAAATTCAAGCATTTAAAATAGCTAATTTTCGCATGTTTCTGTGGTGCTTTGGTGGGGTTTTGGGCAACGATTTCAAAAAAAAATTGCGGTCGCCATTTTGGATCCCCAGCACTGCATGGCAAATGGATGCGCCCTCCCAGCCTGGTACCAGCAGTGTAGCAGTAGCAATAGCCAAGGAGAGGGGGGCGGGAAACCCCCCCCCAAATAAAACACCCTTCTGGCCTGGTAGGTGCCCTCAGACAGTTTTCGCCTACTTTTAGGGCTGGGAATCGGTTTTTTTTTTAACTTTTAAAAACTTTTTTTCTGTGCCGCTTGGCATTGCGTGATCGCCGCAAGAGCACGACAAATCAGACCAAATTGTTCGCTCGCTCGGTTCGAGCTCAATTCTGGCGGAGTAATTCCTGTTACCGTTTCCGTAGAGTAATGGATACGAGTAACGGAAACGGAAACGGGAATACCGCTAAGTCGTGCCCATCTCTAATCATGAACCATCAAGGCTTATTTAACCAAATGCCCTCCAACCATCAGTACCCATGAAAAATGTCTACATTTATTTTGCCGTACAAAAATCTAGTGTCCTCTCTTAAAATGTACAGGAATGAAGCCTTCCCAAGAAATATAAGGAGAGACCTAGAAAGAATAATAATGTCTAAATATATTTCTGTTCCTAATTTTTCTTGGAAGGAGTTTGTTTAGCCCCACACATATTAAGGAAGGGTGCTGTTCTCTGTTTTTTGTTTGTTTTTGCACAGCTAAAAGCTATAAATACTTATCTAACAAGTACTGATAGCTAAAAGATGTATGGTTAAATGTGTCCATGACAGCTGCTAGCTAAGTAGAGTGTTTCGCTCTGTGTATTTAGAAGTGTGTATATTACTCTTTCAAAAAGCAAGCCTATAACTGTTCTGATTGAGAAATGTCTTTCATCTTTAAAAAAAAAAAAAGGCTGTTTTTCTGAAAGAAAGAGGGAGGGAGGGAGAGATTGTTCCTATTTATTCCTGGCAGAGGTAAAGAAAAAGGTAACTTTTGAAAAATTATAGAGGGGTGGCAGCACAATGTCAGCAACAGAAAACCAGGGATTTTAAATTTTCCTTCACTAACCTTCTAAACACTTTATATCCTTGGAAGCCTGTGCTCAAATACAGCTCTGAACATGGCCTGTTTCAGAATGCTGTTTCATCAAAGCTAAATATAGCCTTCTGAGACCACTTAGTCTTTTGCCTTATGTTTATAGCCAGGGCTGGAATGCATTTTTGACTACGGGAATGGAAAGTACAATTTAAGAGATTTCCTGTTATTTTGCAGGTATTTAAACCACACTGGAACATTTCCCCCTCAAATCACAACAGAGACGTACCAAAATGCTGAGTGCATTTCACACTTTCTCCAAGCTACAACTCTTAACATTATTACTTACTTGCTGTCTTCAGGACAGCTTGCAAACTGCAGCCATGGAGAAAAAGGGGTGAGAAGTTTTTTTGGGTTTTTTTGCCAGGGCAGAACGGGGATGGGGGAGAGCTTTAGTAAATGGAATTTAACAGAACATTGGAATAAATATTTAAAGGAATTTAAAGCACTATTTAGGATGGTCCGATGATGAGTTCACTTTTAAAAATTATTTTGACCTCCACGCTTGTTAGTACAGATGTGCGCTGTCGTTGGACAAATGTGTGACACTTCCACTGAATTTGTACAAACCTCCAGTTACGGCAAGGGCAGAGCACATTCTTTGTTTTCTAGCAAGCATTCACGGGGTTTTAAAAAGAGCTCAGCAATTTGAAATGTGGAAGGAGGGAATTGCATGAAATCAAACCTGCTCACACAAGCACCAGCAGTCCAGCACCACTGCGGTCTCTGGGTCAGCCTCAAGGGCACTCCCATATATAGGGCACTGAAATAGTCAGTAGTACGGGAGATGGCCAATGCATGAAACAAAGTCCTGAGGGAGATTTCATCTAGGAAAAGTTGATGTTTGGTGATGCCCCTCAATTGGATAACGGTGACTCTGGACACGGCTGCAATCTGGGAATCCCAAGACAGAGCTGGGTCTAGAAGCACACCCAGATTCCAAACTTGCTCCCTGATCAGAATCACCCCAAACCTCCCTTAGCCCCACTGCCCCCCAGAAACAGACTGTAGAATGCTGTAGAAAGCCACTCTGTTTCCCCCAGTGAGATCAGGAGGATTTCTCCTAGCAACTATAAAAAAGACGGTGGGAAAATGCAACAAAGCATCTGTCTTTCCTGCTTTCAAGAATAGTTTTTTTTTTTGGGGGGTTGTTATTCTGCTTTGTTTTCCAAAGAAGAGTTGGAAATGCAGAAATACCATCATGGACATAAGGATTGCGTCACAGTGTCCCCAGAAAGACAGAGAGCATGTTGGGTATTGCTCTGTGTACTCTGGACCCAGTGTATAAAGCAAAGTTCACTTTGGTTTGTGATCAGCCAGTGGGAGGCTTCATTTTGCAAGCCTTATTGCTCAGGTCCAGAGCTTTGACTAAAAGTTGGCATTTTGCCTAGTTTGTCCATTTGCCTGACAGTGGAAAGACCACCATGATGGACCAGGACAACCATCTTTATTAGGGAATTCTAGGGCCTGAATACGGCCACCAAGAAATCCATCTCTTTTCTTTCCATCAGGCATGGATATCAGGGTGGTGTAACTGAGGAAAAAAAAAACTCTCCCTGGAGATTTCAAAGTTCATCTAGACCAGTGGTGGTGAACCTTCAGCACTCCAGATGCTTTGGACCACAACTCCCAGAATTCTGATCCTAGATTGCCAATGACAGTGGGCTCCAAGGTAAGATAGGTAGTCCCCAACAGATGTGCTAGAGCAGGGGTCCTCAACCTAAGGCCCGGGGGCCGGATGTGGCCCCACAAGGTCCTAAATCCGGCCCCTGGGACCAATTGCAGACCCCCCCCATCTAGCCCCTGCTTCAAGAGCAAGCAAGCCACCGCAGCTGCTTCTATTGTTGAGGCAGTTCAAAGCGGTGGGCTATGTCGCTTCCCCCACTCCCTCCACCTACCACCCAGATGATTGGCACGTTGGCTAGTGGGGCAGTTCAAAGTGGGAGGGCCACGGCAAGGTCCCCCGCTCCCCCCCACCTGCCCCCCTTTTCCATGGGCTGTGGTCCGGCCCCAGTGGTGTTGGGGTGGTGGTGGATCGGGCCCGCTGTTTGTAAACGTTGAGGACCCCTGTGCTAGAGCCTCCAGGCAGGGTTGATCCCCTTGCACATCTGGGTGCTCATAGGAGCATATTAATTCTATTACTGAATTACTTATATTTACATCTCACTTCTCAAGTCAAGGCAATTACTATTATGGAGCTTGACAGCTCAGGGGAAAAACTGAATTGTGAATGTTGGAGTAACTCTAAACTTTATATGGTGAAGTAAAATTCTAGTCCCAGACCACCATTTCTCATTATCAAGTACTTTGCCTGGAACAGAGCTCAGTCGTACCTCATTCAGATTACTTTATAAATTAAATTGATAGCTATCAGGTATCAATTCAGTTTTAGGCCACCCAGACTGCATGTGAACAAGGTGAAACCAAACGCTGTTTGACTTTTGTTGTACTCATGAACCACCTGGACTGAAGTGTTTGGTTTTACAGTGCAGTATTTGACTTTGCAGACAGCCCATATGACCCAATTGTTCTGAATTTAATGTTTTCTTCTATTTTACGCAGAAAATATGGAGAACTACAAGACTTCAATTAAAGAAAGCATGCTGAAAGCATGCTGAAATGAAATCCCACTGAAATCCATTTCCAACTGGAGATCTGTTCAGTGTTAATATAACTCTGTGGGTGGCAGCACCTGGTTGTGGAGCCAGAGGGCGGCAGGTTGAATATACCTAGGGTGCCTCCCAAGAAAGAGGTCAACGAAGATCACTCAAAACACTCATGGCTCTGCCAGAATGCTCTGCCACCTGTATAGTCTTGGGTGACTTTAATGGCTCCACGGCAAAATTAGAAGCTGAAGATGTTAAATCACTTTATGCCCTAGGAGGGCCACCGTAATTCATAACCAACTTGGTGGCACATATTTATGATTAGCTGCATCAGTCATTTGGCGTTTAAGAGAAAACTTCTGTCAGACCTCCTTTGATTTGGATTCCTGCGTTGAGCAGGGGGTTAGATTGGATGGCCTTACAGGCTCCTTCCAATGCAATTATTCTAGGACGCTCTGCTTTAGAGGTGGGCATGGAACGAATATTTTTTCATTTCCATTACCATTTGTCATTTCCATTACGTAACAAAACGACAAACAAAAATTGTGATGAAAATGCAACGAAACGAACAGAACCACGAAAATTGTGGTTGTTACGTTTCGTTTCCATTAATGGCGACGCGCAATGAAATGAGCTGTTTTAAATGTTAAAAAACACCCTGGATATCCGTAAAAACACAGCGATAATCATTTATATTGTCTGATAATACCTACCAGGGGGGTTGGGGTCCTTAAAACGTTTGTTTTTGTCTTCTCCCATCGCGATGTATTTTTCTTTTCCCTTTAAAATGGATGTCACCACCAGCCACAAAATGGAGGCAAGCCATGTGATGGGATCATGTCCAACCAATAGCATGACCAGGTTGCAGACTGGGCGGGCAGGTCTGGCAGCCACAGAGGGCATAAAAAGCTCTGGCAGCCCCCGTCCTCCTTGCAGTCTCTGGTGGGGGTTAGGGTGGGATTGCTGCCTCTGCGACTCTAGCTTCAGTCCTGCAGCCACCCTGTGTGTGTGCGTGCTGCATACCTCTTGGTGAGTACCCTCCCCTGCCCCACAGTGCAGTCACTCTGCGGCTGCCTTGCACCCTGGGCAACACCCGCCGCTGCCTTTGCAGCCTCCCTGCATACCTAGTCTATACTGTGTCTCTGCCAGCATCCATTTTTTTTTTTGTGTTTTCCCTCTGGTCTGGGGTGTTGGAGGATGCCTGTGCACGGAAATGCTTTAAAAATCGCGCAAAAAGCAGGTAGAAACAACAAACGAAAAAACAAAAAATGGTAACAACATTTTTCAAAAAAATTCCCAACAAACAGAAATGAACCGAAACAGACCTCTCAATGACAAACGAAAAACCGAAACACCATTTTTCTGTTTCGTGCCCATCTCTACTCTGCTTCTAGTCTGCTGCAACAAAAACAACAAGGAATGTTGTGACACCTTCAAGACCACCATAGTTTATTTGGTATATGTTTTGTGGCTTGTCGCTCACATATATATATATATTTAGATGCATCAGAAAAAGGGGCCACACAAGCTTAAATAATTTCAAACATATTTGTCTTTAAGGACCAGCAGGACTCATTATTGTTGCTGCTGAAGGCATGCAAGAAAGTTAACATGCCTCGTATGGAGGCCATATTTTTATAAGTTCTGTCTCAATCTTAAACAATCTTAGCTAATTCTGGAGTAGTCTGATTGAGTTTAGGGATGCTGAGCGGAAGTGGAATTTTGAATGTTGAGCTGTATTTTGAATCCCTGGTGAAAGCAATGTTAAAGGCCTCCCTGTATCATCTGGTCTTTTGTAGCTAAGCTAACATGATCCTTTGGTTCTGCTACACTGGCAGTCAGTTGGACTACAACCACACACCTCGTCTGGGGTACAATTATTGTGTTAAGCAAAAACCGGACAGATATTGTTATCTGCCTTTTGGCTGTTTGCAGCTGTCCATTAATGTGAAGGGACTTCTTCTTGGCCTCATCACTTTCTTTTATTACAGGTGAGAACCTGGAACGCTTCAGATGTTGTTGGGCTGTAGCTTGCGTTGGCCGGCGTTGAACGAGGCTGATGGGAGCTGAAGCCCACTGACCTCTGGAAGTCCATAAACTCTGTTTAACATCATGGTGCTCTTGCCCCAAGTGAAAACCAAACTATCCTGACTCCTGTTCTCTATCCTGTCCTTCTGACACACTGATACTTCTGGCTTAGAAGGCCTGTTCTCTCTGCATTTCGCACAAGGAGCTCTCTCCATCAGATCTGCCATAACAATGCCTTGGCTGTCAGCCAAAGTCCAGTTTTGAGCAGCTGTGCTCTGTCTTTAACCTTCCTGCCTTCTTCTCTTCCTTCCTTATTATATCCTCCACATCTGCATTCAGAGCTGCCTGGATTGTTTTATTTAGTCATTTTTTTCTTTAGATGCAGAATCTCTCCCATCAAGAGAGCACAGTGTGGTCGAAAAAGGTCAAAGAACGTTTCAAAAAAAAAGAAAGAAAGAAAGAAAGAAAGAAAGAAAGAAAGAAAGAAAGAAAGAAAGAAAGAAAGAAAGAAAGAAAGAAAGATCAGCAAAACAGAATGAGATCCCATCTGATTCCAAGAAAGCACTCTACCCTTTCATGGCCAGGTGCCAAACCAGATGTGAAGTCAAATCCATGTCTGCATTTTACATGCGGATTTTAAAAAGTGGCGAGAAGAAAATGAAATAGCACCTAAGGAGCTAGTGCCATTTATTGGATAAAGTGATGGACGAGGACTAAGGAGAGCTGAGTTCAAGTCCCTGTTTGACCATGAAAACTCATTGTCCTATCCTAATGGAGGAAGACAATGAAAAGACCTGATTTGACAGCACATAACATAAAAGGGCAAGAAAGGTTGATGATGACCCTTAGGATTGTAGCAAGGGGTTGGGCACATGCTGGTGGTGGACTTACCCCCCCCTCCCCTCTGGTGCTGCTGAGGAAAATCCTTCTTAAAGGAGAGCTTGAGCTGAAGGAGTTTCATAGCCTCATAGCAGGGGAGGAAAGGGTTCAATTGGCCTGGCCTGGCTGCTAGAGTTTTATGAACCTCTCTCTCCATAGCTGGGTGGCATTCTTAAATGTTAAAGAACAGGCATAGAAAGACACCCATTCCCACAAATCTAGCTGCATGTTCTGAGTTCTTCTTCAAGTGCCGTGTCCTCGTAGAACATTGGCGATCAGTAAGCCTGACTTGGTTTCTATCTAAAACTATTCTAAATAGAGCTGCTGTGCTCACTGTGGACCATTGGCTTAAAAGTTCTTAAGCCAGAATGTTCTTCTAAGCAGGGCCGGCGTGTCCATTAAGGCGAACTAGGCAGTTGCCTAGGGTGCCAAAATGGAGAGGGGGCGCTGGCCAGCCTGCTGCCCCCCGCTGCCCCCCTGCCACTGGCCATCGCCGCCTGCCGCCATCTGCCTGCCGCCCCCTGCGCCCATCGCCACCCACCCCCGTGCCCGTCGCCATCTGCCCCCATGTCTGTCGTTATGTGTCAGAAATATTGCAATTTTCTTCTCTTTATAGTATTGAGGATTTCTAGCTTTTAATTCATATGCTGTAATACAGCCACATTAGTGACTCTGGCTGTCCAAAGTATGTTCAGAATTTGTAATGCTCTGAGTTGGAAAACCAAAAGAACCAAGAAACCTCTAAGGCTCCAGAAAAACATTGTGACATGGATGCTCAGTTTATTTTAATTAGGTGTGAGAACTTTCCACCTCCCAGATGTTTTAAACTTTAGCTGCCACCCTCCCCATAGCCAATAGCTGGGGATTATGGGAGCTGTAGTGTAAGACATCTGGAGGGCTCTTTATTCTAGACCTATAGGATCTATCCCATCTCCTGATATTTATAGGACAATTTGCAAGATGGCTATGTATCCACAAATGGCTTGCCTGTACTAGTAGGCTTTTTACAGTAGCTAGCAATCTGACAGACATCACACAAAAGGAGGGGAAAATACTGGAAGAGGAAGAGAAGCAACCACAGGGACTGTTTTTTATATAACAATTGCATAAGGACTAGATGGAAGGGCCAGTACAGAGATTATGCTAGGAGGTAAGGGTGGAAAAGCTAAGGATACAATGGGCAATTAATCCCAGACAAATCCATGGGGAAGATCTTGCAGGCTCCTCCCATGTTTTGTAAGGGGAAAATGCTGAGGCAATGCTGTGGTTTGGGCCTGGCCATGTCTCCCCACTGTTGCTTTCTTAGCATAATGGTTAAACCAACCGTGCAATATGAAAAGTGAATGAACGGCTGATTGCCTCCAAGGTATGATTTGTGATTCCAATAGTGGGGAAAGAGCAAGGGAATATGTTTAAGGAGGCATTGGCACTTTCTCTGTGCTTGCTTAAATTCGGAAGCTGGATATATGCAAAATTAAATTAAAACGTGGAGAAAGCTGTTTAATGTAAGAACACTGAGTCATGTGCTAATTGCAGCATTATCAACGTACATCAGTCACCTTTGACCTCCTCTCTTCTGGAGCTCACAAAAGTTACTTTTGGCACTTCTTTTCCAAATTTCCAGTGGCCATTGTGACATTTTAGGTGGTCTAGTTGGGAAACTAACCATCCCAGCACTCCCATTTTCATAAATAAAGGGATATGTTTGTGAAGATTCTCAGTCATCTAGGTGAGTTTATCTGGAAGTTGAGTCATAGCAACTGGACTTTGTTCAACAAAAGAAGTCCAGTTGCCATGACTCAACTTCCCAATAATAAAGAGGTATCTGTCTTAGACATACAGGAACAGGCCCATTTGATAGTTTTGCATCAAGCTCTTCCATTCTACAGCAAAATTAGGTGCAGAATAATTGCATGTAGTTCGAAATACAGAGAGGAAAGTGCATTCTAATCAGATCACCACATTATGGGGAATAGAGTTGTTCCATCAGCTGCAAGCCATTCCCTGATAGTTCAAGGCCAAAATATGAGACCAGACAGGTGGGCTTCTGTGTAGTCCCCAGGCAGTTCTTCATGTTGTCCTGGGGACATGTACAAGGGGCAAGCAAGATTTGGGCAGATGTTTTTTCTGGGGTGGCTAATTGTTGAAAGGATTATGATGGTAAAATAGATAAAGGGCCCCAGAACCGAAGCAAACTGATCACTGTCATGCTTCAGACGGATGGAAGGCTGAAGCTGGTTCAGCTGGTTGTGAAGAGCATATGCCCACTTGCTTCTGACATCTTGTGCACCAGCGTTTCACATGCACAATCACATCCACAGACCTGTTCACCCTTGGGGCCAGCTGGGAAATCATGGATATGGAATGATCAAACATTTTTCATTGCCCACTGTTACTCGATCTGGGAACTGTCTTCCTGATTGGAGATTCAGAAGAACCCCAATATCCTGAGACCTAACCACACAAGTTGGGATGGTGTTCAGGCAGTCAGCTCTACATCATCCTGGCTGAAGTCCTTTTGCTAAGTGTGATAAGTCACAACTACAGTAGGCCCATTAAAAGCAAAATGTGTTGCTTATATACCGTCCCATAGCACTTAAAACTGTCAGGATCAGAGCCATGCCTGCTCCTTGCAAACCCTAGTCCATGCAGGATTGGCCCCACTCCTGTTGAGAAGGTTGTTCTGGAATCTTGCAGGACCAGGACCTCCCCCTGAAGGTCTGGATAGCCCTTCAAGAGCAACACCTGTGCTGGCTCAGATTGGGGCTATTTCAGGAGCAGCCTTTTCCCATGAATCTTGTCTCAGCAACAATCTTCTCTGGACCTGTTGTAGTTTCTCTCTTTTCTGCCAGCTTGCTGTTCTTGCTTTGCTTTGCTTTGCTTTGCTTTGCTTTCTGGACCTGCCTCTCCAGACCCCCTTGGATCCAGCTTCCAGGTCCTGCTCCCTCTGGCCTTGACTGCTTGACTCTTCTTTGCCTTAGCCTCTGACTTTCTGTTTGCTTGGACTTGCTGCAGGCCCCTTCCAGGGCCCTTTCCTAGTCTGGATCCTGGTATTTATCCTGCTGGATGCTGACAAAAACACCCTCTGGGCAGTTTGCAAGTTATGCAGGCTACCCATTGTGCCCCTAGCAAGTTCATTTTACCAACACCATAAGGATGAAAGGCAGAGTGAACCTTGAGCTGGCTACCTGGGGTTGAACCTAGAGTCATGAGCAGAAGACATTTGGTGAATGTTTCCATAAGATCCATTGATTCAATTGATTAATCTAATTTTAGAACTGCAGAGCTGGGTTCTCTATGGATTATCAAGTTCAGCCTTTGTCAAGGAGGCACAGTGGGGAACTGAACACCTAACTGCTGGCTCTGCAACCATGTACATAAAAGCACTGAGTTGTCCAGCACTAGTCACAACTTACTACAATAAGCAAGAAGATTTCAACCATGGAAAAGTTTCCTTAGAGCATTATGATAATAACTTTAGGGAGAAGGTCACATGTTCAGGTGTAGAGATGGGCACGAAAAAAAAGTGTTTCGTTTTTGTTTGTCGTTGAGAAGGTCCGTTTCATTTCGTTTGTCATTTGTTGCGAACTTTGAAAAAATTTCGTTTCCATTTTTTGTTTATTCGTTTGTTGTTTCTACCCGCTTTTGCGTGATTTTTAAAGCATTTCCCTAACTCCCACTGGAGACTGCAAGGAGGATGGGGGCTGCCAGAGCTTTTTATGCCCTCTGTGGCTGCCAGACCTGCCCAGTCTGCCACCTGGGCATGCTATTGGTTGAAGTTGTCCAAGAATTTACATGATCCCATCACATGGCTTGCCTCCATGTTGTAGCTGGAGTGTGGTGACATCCATTTTGTCATCCTTAAAGGGAAAAGAAAAATACATCGCGATGGGAGAAAACAAAAACAAACGTTTTAAGGACCCCAACCCCCTGGTAGGTAATAATTTCAAATAATTATTGCATTATTGCTGCATTTTTATGGATGTCCAGGGCGTTTTAATACCCAAGAAATCAATATTAGGCATCTGGGAGCCATTTTGGGTCAATGTCCCCTAACTCCCCTTAAAGGAAAAAAATACAGCGATCTGAGAAAAGACATAAATGCATGTTTTAAGGACCCCAACCCCCGGTTGGTATTATCAGACAGTATAAATAATTATCGCAGTGTTTTTATGGATGTCCAGGGCATTTTTTAACATTTAAAACAGCTCATTTCATTTTGTGTCGCCAGTAACGGAAACGAAACGTAACGAACACAATTTTCGTGGTTCTTTTCGTTTCATTTCATTTTCATCACATTTTTCGTTTGTTGTTTCATTACATAACGGTAACAGAAAATTGTTCGTTCCGTGCCCATCTCTATTCAGGTGTACTGCCTCATCAGAACATATACCTGTAAGTAGAAAATGAACCATGTTAGGCAGATGGCTGCCAGGGAGTTCTATATACAGGAAGCAAATGTTTTTTCTACTGAAGGAGTATGGTTATTGACTCTGACTCTTGTCAGCACCAGTTTCAGGTGCTAGCTGGGGTCTCAGGGAATTTCTGTGCCTCCTTCATTGCCCAAGCAGAGAAACAAAGCAAACAGCACTAGAAGAGAGGGGGAAATATGGTTCTGGGCTATAATTTTGAGGTTTGGTTTTAGGGCCTGGCTTGGGTGTCCAACCTTACTCATTCTCAGCTGGCAAGAATGCCCATTTGACTCCACATACAAAGGTGATATTGGACCAGCAGCATCTTAACTCCCAAGCCTTGTTACACACCAGCCCCGAAACCAGCAGTGGAAAAGGGAGGGGGGTCATTCGTATGGATGTCGGAGGTCAAGCAGCATGGAATGCAAATCCTGGTGGCGATGGTGGAAACCACTCCACTTGGTAGGCATGTGTTCCACCTGGCCAGCCACTGAAAACAAGTGGATTTTTTTTTCTGCCTGAGGCTCTATTTTGCTAGATTTCCCCAAGGCTCTGGACCCATTTAACTAGATTCTGCTCAGACCCATTTTCAAAATCAACTGGCCTGAGGCAATTCTAGCCCCATCCCAAAGCCTAACCTGTCCTAAGGTAAAGTTTCCCCCTGCACTTGCATGCTAGTCATGTCTGACTCTAGGGGCGGTGCTCATCTCTGTTTCCAAGCCAAAGAGCCAGTGTTGTGCAAATTAATGGCCATGTGGCCAGCATGGCTGAATGCATTTCTGTGAACAGAACACTGTTTACCTTCCCACTTTTAATGGTGGTACCTATTTCTCTCCTTGCATTTACATGCTTTCGAACTGCTAGGTTGGAAGGAGCTGGGGTTAACAACAGGAGCTCACTCTGCTATGTGGCACCTGGGATTCGAACCACCAAGGTGCTGACTTTGCAGCCAACATTTCAGCATTCTAGCCCACTGAGCCAACATGCTCCACTGTTACCTGTCCTCATAAAGGTCCACTTCTAGTGTCCCTGGGGAGCTTTTTGCCACAAAACATGGAATGGGAAGAACCCCATCTGTTCTTCAAACCTTTAGTCCAAAAAAAACCAGAAACAAATGGATTCTGACCTTGCTTCCCCAGATTTTTTTTTACTAAAATTCCCAGAAGCCTTCACCACTTCCTGTGCTGGTTGGGATTTCTGGAAGTTGCAGCTGAAAAACATCTGTGGACTCAGGGTTTTTAATCACTGGAAAATGGCATTCTTCAGTTTAATTATCTGATGTGGCTAAATCTACCAATTGGCCAAACTGTAGACATACTTTAGAAGGTGTCAGTTCTAAGCAGGGAAGAGGAGTGTTCCTGCCATCTTATACCAAGCAGTCCTCGTTGGCTTTAGCCTGGATAAGTTCCTTGAGTGACCTACAGTCCCAGAATCCCCTGGCTAGCATAGGTATGCTGATTTGTGGATTCTAGGGCCTGCACTCCAAACAAGAGAACTTTTCCAAGTTCCTCTCTGGAGTACATGGTTTGCAATCAACTTGAAGGCTCTTTGGTTCCCACTGTAGGTAAAAGCCATAAAATCCAGTTGAGGAAGTGAGTTGCAGTTTTTCCCATATGTTCTTTATTTTGCATGTTCAAATCTTTTTTAAAAAAGTAGAGAAGGGGGAAAGGTTAACACATTGCAGATGAGAGCACTCTATCTAAATCTGCTATCTGCTATAGTTTCCTGTGCTCAGAGCAATTTTTTAAACAATTACACAGGCACACAACTTTGTTTCCAATTTAGCTCCAAGGCTTCGATGGGAAGATGGTTTTAATGCCCCAAATGATAAATTTCCAAGAATGACAACTGGAGTCTCCCCTCCCCAAAGACACAATTAGCATAATCTGCTAAAATCTGTTTTGTACAACATTTTCCAAGAGTGCTTGGATAGTTATTTTTTGACAGCCTGTTGCTTTTAGAGAAACCAGAGATGACTTAAAAGAAGACTGGTTGGGTCTGTGCAAGAAAGAAGTGACTGGGAGATGTTTCAGAGTGCAATACTGCCATCTATTGGGCAATTGCTTTTTTCCCCTAGCAGAGTTGAATTGCCAACTTTTTAACACATCTCTCAAACAAACTTCTGATGACAATGCATGACTGTTGCTATTCCTTGTCACCTCTTTGGTATTCCCTAATAAAAGCAGTGAGTGACATCATGTCATTGCATTTGCTACTTTACCACTTCTAGCAAGAAACAGCCAATGACTTGCAGCAATCTTGAGAAGACATAGGATTATGCATTCCCACCCCCTCCGCACCCCTGGCAGCTGGCTGCATGAGGGGAGGGAGAAAAAAAGGAAGAAAAGAATGCCACTCACCTCCGTTCTGCTGTCCCGGCACTGCATTCAGATCTCTTAAAGGGGCGGGGGGCAAAAAAAGAACAAACAGAAGCAAGGAGAGCCGGGCAGTCACTAAGTTATGTCTGCATCAGGAATTTTCACCTCCAGAGAGCAGGTACCTGAAAAGTGTGCTGGGACACGCTTAGGTGGGCGTGGTCGCACTTAATTATCTGTAAACTCCGGAGCTGGTGGGGAAACAATTTTACGCTCCGGAGCTGGGAGCCATTTGTGGCGGAGTTTAGGGGTCGTGTACAAAGGGCCATAGAAAATAAAGAAGCCGTCTCTCACCTTTGTTTTGCTAGATGTAACCAAAATGTGTTTGGGTTAGGACAATCTCATATAATCTTTTCTACCACCTAGTTAAGCCCTCTAATGTTTTCCCTTGTTGATGTTGCTGCTGCTGCTTTGATTAGTAATGAAAGATGGCTTTGTGGCTTCATTAACATAAGAACATAAGAAGAGCCATCTAGTCCAGCTTCCTGTATCTCACAGTGGCCCCACCAAATTCGTCTGGCAGTGCATGAGACTAGATATCTGTCTCCTGATACCACTCCCCTGCATCTGTCCCTTGAAGAACCATAGTTTTAAGACTGGAGAGTACACATCTCCATCATGGTTTGTAGCCTGTGATGGACTTTTCGTCCAGGAATCTGTCCAATACCCTTTTGAAGGCATCCAGGTCGGATGCCATCACTATATGCTGTAACAGGGAGTCCCACAGACTAACAACACGCTGGATAAAAAAAATTATTTTGTCTGTTCTCACTCTCCCAGCCCTCAATTTGAGTGGATGTCCCCTAGTTCTGTTATTTTCTGAGAGGGAGAAGAGCGTCCCTCTATCCACTTTATTCATGACCTGCATTTTTTTGTCCATCCAGTTCTTCCAATGGCATAAGGATGAGATCTAATGTTGTTGTTCTTGTTGATGTCCATGTAAGAATTCAGTGCAATTTTCCATCTTGCCAAGGACCTTACATCTAAGAAATAACTCCTGGCAAATCCATCTTTTGCCATGTTAT
Source organism: Phrynocephalus forsythii (assembly GCA_029282475.1). Taxonomy (NCBI): domain Eukaryota; kingdom Metazoa; phylum Chordata; class Lepidosauria; order Squamata; family Agamidae; genus Phrynocephalus; species Phrynocephalus forsythii. The sequence continues at coordinate 120,608,140 of JAPFRF010000002.1, read as the reverse complement.
AACTTATTGGTACTACTCTGAGCAAGAAAGTTTTGCCCTTGAAATATTAGCAATGTTTTTGTTATTTTTCTGGTAGAACTAGATCTTTTGTATTTTGATAAAACAGAGAGCAATGACAACTGTTACCATATTTTGCACAAACTTTGTAAAAAGTGGTGTTTGTATCTTTGGCAGCAATCACACTGTCCTTTTTACCTGTGGGAGAGCACAGCTTCAGAAAGTCAAAAGATGCTGACATTTTGCACAAACTCCACAAATGATGATGGAAAGTGTGTACTTAATGTCTTGCTCCCATACTACAGGCTCTTACAGCAGCTAGCTAAATCCCCAGTAGGCTGTTCAACCATGTGAAAACAGTTTGTCTCAGCTATAATTAAGGTATTGTCAAGATTAGAGGTGGGCATGAATCAGAAAAGTGATGATTCATTTTGATTCATTAAAGTCAATGAACCAAAAAAACAAATTTAAGAATTTTTTTCTGATGAATTTATGAATTGATTTGTAAAATTTTACTTTTAAAAACTATAAAAATGGCTACAAAGGCACCTAAAGACATGGAGGTATGCTTCCTATGACTCTTCTCTACAGGTCCTGAAAGTCTGGTGAAATTTGGTGAAGACTGGTTTCTGATATCCCACAAACTGCCTCCCTAGGAATATGTCCTTCAGCAACTGTCCTGGGGTAACACAATATTCGCCAAACTTGGAGGGATAGTAGAAGAGAGTCAGAGGAAGCTTCCTAGCAAATATGGTGTCCTAGGTGCCTTGTGGCCATTTTATATCCCAGTGAATCAATAAATGAAAGATCACTAAAATTCATTGGTTCATATTTGTTGTGGGTATCAATCCATACAAATACAAACTGACAAATTAGCAATTTTCAATTAATTTTGCAATTTGTTTTTAACTGATGCCCATCTCCAGTCAGGATTTCTTCACACACTGAAGGTATGCACCATGATGGGGGTCCACCAGCAGGGTAGTGCAGTTTGCACTAAGAGGTCGGTACAGAAATATAGATAAATAAATAAATGAGAGAGTTGGAAGAGGAAGATCTGGACACAGAGTTTATTCTTGACTTAATGGGAACCTCAACTGGAAATGGCAAGAATGTTCTGAGAAATCAAGACAAGAACACGGAGATTGATGTGTTCAGGCTACAGCTTGTAAAATCTGCCCCCCTTTTTTTAACTACAGAGACCATAATCCTCAAGCCAGCATGGTCAGTTCTTGGAACTGTAGTTTGAAAAAGTAATATTTTAAGGCTGCAGCTCTGGCATACCACATACACATAGATTTTGGATGCCCAACTGGAACAAAGTGTTTGGAGTGGGTGGGTGGAATTTCCTAAGCCCTCACCCCTCACATTGTCCTTAACTACGCTGAAAAAAGATGTCTCAAATTACATGAAAGGTATAATGGATTGTAAATATATGAACTAGATGGATCAAGATTCTGAAAATATAGCCTGGGAGTCCTATATTTCTTGGGGAGGGGAAACATAAAACATGAGCATAAAAACCTAAAAACATCTTAAGAACATAAAGTAACAAAAACAATTGATGAAATCGTCTTTTCCCCCATTATGCCCAGGGTCTTGATTTACTCTTTTTTCCTCCCTTCAGCTGGGAAGGCAAGATTTTGGAACACTGCTCTACTCCAATGGTTTGCAAAGACAATTTGGATCAAAACTTGAAGGACAAAAATATTGTCTACACATCAAAGTGTAAAGTTACCACCAGAAATAATATACAGTAGGACCCCTGTATCCACTGATTCATTATCCACTGATTCAGTTATCCATGGGTGTCAGAGAAAAAAATTAACTAAACAATTTAGCAGCCGCAAAGTAAGCTACTGTGACAAACTGCAGCTGTAAAACAAGCTGCTGTTGCAAAACAGCAACCAAAAGCAAGCTACTGTCACAAACAGCTGCTGTAAAGCAAGCTACTGTCGCAAAACAGCAGCTGTAAAGCAAGCTACTATCACAAAACAGCAGTTTGGGGATTTGGGGGTGTTCCCTCTTATCCACGGTTTTCATTATCCATGGGAAGGCCTGGAACCAATCACCAGCAGATACCTGGGTCCTACTGTACTTAGAAAAGAGGATCACAGTGCACTCCCACAAACAGAAAGAATAATGGCTTTGTCCATAGCAGAACATGCTGGTGTCCTATGGTGCGAATCATCATATGCCAAACAAGTGGATGTACCTCTTAAAGGATCGTGCAGAATGATTATTGGCTGCCTGAAACATACCCCCAATGAAAAAGTCTGATCCTGCTCCTCCAGAAGTATGTGGGGAGGTGTTGCCAAATAATAAGGTACCAAAACTTTCCATTTCATGGAGATCCGTACTCGAGATGAAAACTAAAATTGGGGAAAAGCTTTCTGCACACATCTCACAAGCTCTAAAAATTAAAGCAGAATTAAGCCGATTAGAACACTAAGAGCTCTTGCCAAATGGCTAAATGTGGTCTCCCTCCCAGAACTAGACTCTGCTTGGACATCTGCAAGTCCCTTAACAGACTTCAAAGTGAAGTAGGAAGATCAAAGAATAATCAAGAAAAATGGGGCTACTTGGATGCCGGGCAAATGTTCTGTGGCTGTGGAGAAATAAATTCAATGCAGCATTTACAAGCATATAATTTTGTACACCATGTTGTACGAAAATCTAACAAATGGCCCTGATGTAGCCCTACTGAAGTAGCCCACTGCTGGTCAGAAACAATCTAATTATCATTATATTTTAGCTAATTTTAATTTTGCCTATATTTCATATGCATCCATATTTTTTAATCACGCAATAAATAACTCTGATAAAAACAACGAACAAAAGAATCATCCCCCCCTCAAATTTCAGTACAAATATCCTTCTTTCACAACCCCTTGTTTAATTCAATATTACCCATTGGCTTATCATTAATTGTTATTAATAATACAGTAGATACTAGACATGGGCACGACCAGAAAAAAAGACGTTTCGAGTTTTCGTTTGTCGGAATGGGTCCATTTCGGGTTGTTTCCTTTTGTCGCGAAATTTTTCAAAAATTTGTCATTTCGTTTGTTGTTTGTCATTTGTCATTTCCACTGCGATTTAGCATGATTTGACTTCCCAGAGCATAGGGGCATCCCGCAATCAGGGCCAGTGCTAGGTGTTTTTGCGCCCTAGGCGGCGGGCAGGGTGGGGGGCGGTGACAGGGGGCCATGGGTGGGCGGCGGCCGCGGGCAGGCAAGTGGGCGGATGGTGGCGCGGGCCGCAGGCAGGTGGTGGCACGGGCGGACGGGCGAGTGGGCAGTTAGGATATCACTTAGGATAGAGGTTCTGTTCTTGGCTTGCACCCCAAATGTGTGTGTGTGCAAGCAAATTGAAGTTGGGAAAACAGAAAATAAATGGTAGTATATAATATATATTTAAAATAAATCCACACCTCCCACTCCCAGTCGAACCTCCCCCTTTATCCAATATCAGAAAAAAATCCTCAAACTGCCAGAGAAGAAATAAAGAATAAACTGCTATTCCCTTCAGCAGACAAAGCTGCAGGGAATCAAAGAAATTATTTTCTAAATTCAATTCCCTCCCTGCCTGCCTAACTTAAATCCTAAAGCCTCCAGCCTCCTTCCTCAATCTCAATCGGATCACACCAGCACCAGCAGCCAGCCCTCCTCCCTCAACCACATCCATACACCTGACTGCGATTTCTGGAAGGTGCCTCGGCTTTTTATGCCCTCCGAGATATCCAGAAGTGTCAGTCAAAAACCTGGCGATGCCATTGGTGGAATGGTTCAAACAATTTGCATGGTCCTATCACATGCCCAGCCCAAATGGGCAGGTCTAAAAAATAAAAAATAAAAAAAAATAAAATCAATACAACATTTTATTGCTATAAAAAAACCCACTGCTGCTACTATAAAAATTCAGGCATTTAAAATAAATGAATTTCACATGTTTCTGTGGTAATTTGGTGTGTTTTTTGACCACGATTTCAAAAGAAAAATTGTGGTCGCCATTTTGGATCCCCCCACCGCATGGCATGGCAAGATGACTAGGATGACCCCCCCAGCCTGGTGCAAGCAGCCCAGGACAGGAGAAGAGGGGGGAAAGGCCAGGGACCCCCAGAAACCACCCCTCTGGTAGGTGGCAAAGCCTCAGGCAGGCATATTTTTGCCTGCCTTTTTGGCCAGGAGTCGGGTTTTTAAAAAAAAAAACTTTTAAAAACTTTTTCTGTGCTTCGCATTGCGCGAAAGCCGCGATGCCACAAATGGAAACGGAAAACCCGACCAAATTTTTCTTATTTCGGTTCGAGTTTGAGTTCTGACAGCTTAATTATCGTTACCATTTCCGTTACGTAACAGAAATGATAACCGAAAATGGAAACAACAATTTTGCCGAGTCGTGCCCATGTCTAGTAGATACATCTTTGGGGCAAAGGTAGAACTGTTCCATAAGGGGTTCCTCAGTTTGCAATTGTTTCAGCTGTCGAGGGCTGCGTGATAGCCATGGGTATCTCAGAGACATGCAGCACGACAAATAAATGTGGGAAATGGGTAGTGAGCCTCCCTAATCCACAGAAAATACTTTATTATTTGAAATAAATACCCAGGAGACTAGAGAAGAAAGGAAGTGGATAGAGGGATGCTCTTCTCCCTCTCACAAAATACCAGAACTAGAGGACATCCACTCAAATTGAGGGTTAGGAGAGTGAGAACAGACAAAAGAAAATATTTTTTTTTTACCCAGCGCATTGTTAATCAGAGGAACTCCCTGCCACAGAATGTGGTGATGGCATCTGGCCTGGATGCCTTCAAAAGGCGATTGGACAGATTCCTGGAGGAAAAGTCCATCACAGGTTACAAATCATGATGGAAATGTGTAATCTCCAGGCTTAAAACCAGGGTACTTCAAGGGCCAGATGCAGGGGAGTGGTATCAGGAGATAGATATCTAGTCCCATGCACTCCCAGGCAATTTTGGTGGGGCCACTGTGAGATACAGGAAGCTGGACTAAATGGGCCTTTGGCCTGCTCCAGTATGGCTCCTCTTATGTTCTTATGAAGTAATTTGATCCGAGCCCAGAGCATGACAATGGAAACCATTTTACTTTTCATTGCTGCACATGATGCTCAAGGATTATGCCAAGCCCTCCTGTGCCAGGCTGACTCACTTAGCTATGGGAGGAAAGGAGAAGCAGCATAGAATTATAACAAACCCATAGCCCCAACCTACCATTTAAGCCCCAGAAACACAGAATTTTTTTTTCCAAACGTCACGATCATTCCCGAAAGGTCGCAGCCAGCCTCTTTCTGGCCCAAGTACATTTTAGGAAATCGTAAATGCTGGGGATGGAGCACACAGTTAGATCATCTATATTAAATTAGCTTTAAGGTTGGCCTGTGAGTATTCCAGGCCAGCGTTGGCAACTGAGTTTGGTCTCTTGTAGAGATCAGGGCTGCCAAAAGAGAAAAATAGGGTAGGGAAAGAAACTGTGAAAGGCATCCAAATTAACATTTTTTAAATCCAATAAGGTAGAGCTCTGTTCTTTTTGCTGGAACAGTTTTGTGCCACATTTGGTGGGGGAGTAATGCAGTGTAACTCAATCAGTCAGTCAATCAATCATATTTGAATCCCTTCCTTCTCTATAAGGTGGCCCTGGGTCTTGCCAGACAAGAAGACTCAAGTTGTGGGACTCGCTTTCAAGACAGACATAAGTCCCACCAGCAATTTGACTTGGACTCTACTTGTTATTTTTCAGTGACTCACATTCAACTCACAACTCAGAGCCTACCCACCCCTCCCTTTTGGGAAAGGACTTATTTTTAATTGGGACTCAGACTTAGGACTTGGACCGAAAGATTTGCCAACATCTCTGGGCCTTGCTTTACAGAGGATGCTTCTGTGTAACAAGAGGGCTTCCCTCTGTTTCAGGGCTGGGCAACCTGTGGTTGTTGAAATGTTGCTGAATTAGGATTCCTCTCACCATCACCCTGTCAACACAGCTTATACATTGTCCATAACTTATCTCCATCCGCCTCTGCCCCCCACCCCAGTGCTACAGAAAGCACTGAAGATAGGAGGTAAATATACATTACTCGGAAATAAAAGAAGCTAAGAAGAAGAAAACAACTAAAAGTTACAAACAGCTGGCTTGTGTTAGAGACAAAAAAGGGGCGTGGGCAGGTAATGGCCAGTAAACTAGCTGAATTTCAAATAGCATAATAATTAGGCACCTTTAAATATTGTTGGGGTTCTGCTCACCAGAAGAAGAAGAAGAAGAAGAAGAAGAAGAAGAAGAAGAAGAAGAAGAAGAAGAAGAAGAAGAACAACAACAACAACAACAACAACAACAACAACAACAAATTTGTGCCACTACTTGGTATGATTTGGGCTTTTTTGTTTGCAAAAGTGGTTTATTTCACTCTAGAACTGAATCTGTCATTTTGCTTTGATCTGAACCTCATGCACAAATCAGTCCAAATCAGCCTCATTCATTTTGGAATTCAGGATTTGTCTGAATCCAGTGCACACAACATGCACGTGTATCCTTGAAAATGAAAAAGGCCATTTCCAATGCAAAGATTTGCTGCCACTCATATTACCCAAGCAGCTTCTTGGGAACGGCTGGATTGCTCAGTGGTTGAGGTCTCTAGCTGTGAGCCAGAGGCTGGGAATTTGTTCTCCCCACTGTGCCTCATTGACTTGGGATAGACTTGACAATTCATAAGACCCCATACAATTCAGCAGTTCTAAGAAGATGATGGTTAGAAAATATGGAACAACCACTGAAGATCGTGGTAGGTTCTCCTAGGTGTTTATTTATAAGGAAGGAAATGTCATTGAATGGCATCACGCCAGCCATCAACTCCATTTTTGTCTCTGGTAAACAAAACACAGATAGGGTGGGTAGAGCTATGAGACAAAAGGGGTTACACGTGCCAACTCATCTCCCTTCAGGCTGTGTTCAACCAGCCTCTTCTTTCTCCTTGCAATATGGGGACAGTAGAACCCCGAACTAAAGGACTTCTGTATGGACTCCTAGTATTTTTGTCTGTTTCCCTATATAGGTGATGGATTTGGACTCCACAAATTAAAAGCAGTGGGACTTCAGTTAGTTGTGACTAATTCAAATCTCATTTGTTTTCTATTAGAGATGGGCACGAACTGGAAAAGCAAGAGATTCGGCTAGTTCATGGTTAATCCCAAACCACAAACTCCTCCTGGGTGCAAAGAGGCAGCAGCTCAACTCCAGGAAGGAAGGACAGGCCTGTTGCCTCTCAGATTAGCAGCAATTCATTTTGGACTTGCAAAACAGGACCACCAAACAGGTTTGCAAAAGAAACCAAGGGCGAGCCCAATTTGCCATCCCCCATGCCCATATCTAGTTCCATGCTAAAAAATTCTGGGATTTATTTTTTCCTAATTGTGACCTAGACAGCTCTGAACAACCTCCCAAGCTGCAGAAGAAAAATGATGGCACTCTTCCAAGCTACAGATCGCCGGATGCCATGGGACGGAACGGGGACAGTTGACAGTACTGAACTGAATTGTAACTGAGTCGTGTACATCATGTACAAAAGCCTCATGGCACAGTCGTTAAAGGCCTGTACTGCAGCTAAAACTGTGCTCACGACCTGGGGTTCAGTCCCAGGTAGCCAGCTCATGGGTGACTCAGCCTTCCTAAAACGAGTAGCCAGCTTGCTGGGGGGGGGGATTGTATGGCCTTCATAAATAAATTATAAACAGCCCAGAGAGTGCTTGAAGTGCTGTGGGTGAGTATATATGAACACTTTGCTTTTACAAGGTTCAATTTGTGGCTAGATCTGGAGCTCACTCATCTATGAAGAGGGAGGAGCATGCACACACAGGTGTGGGTGTGTACATCTAAGACTGATTTTTCATATCACGTAAAGACAGCTGGTGATGTGCAGTACTGTATGTGCGTCTATGTAGATATGTGTTGCAATAGTTTAATTATTTGTCTGCTATCTTAGTTTATCGTATTATAGGTCTGTTATGTTTTTGATACGTGTTCTGTTCAGCCCTGTTGTAAGCCACCCAGGGCGCTTTTACATGACCCCTATGATCCGCTGGCCACTTAAATTCGGACCAGAGATCTTGGGGGTTTGTCGCTCTTCCTGTGTTCCCACCCCCTCCACACTTCCTTGCTCCTGTCTGCGTGAGGGGAGGGAGAAAAAAAGGGAGAAAAAATGCAGGCTCACCTCCGTCTGCCGGTGGAAGCTGCCCCGAGCCCCGTCGTCATCATGATTCCTGTCTCTTAAAGGGGCGGCAGGGACAAAAAAACAAACACAAGGCGAGGAGAGCCCGGCACTCACTACTTTACATCCGCATCAGAAATTTTTCAGCCCTGGAGACCAGGTACTTGAAAAGTGCGCTGGGACGTGCTTAGGTGGGCGTGGTCGCACTTAATTTTTTGTAAACTCCGGAGCTGGTGGGGAAACAATTTTAAGCTCCAGATCTGGGAGCCATTTGCCGCGGATTTTAGGGGTCGTGTGAAAAGGCCCCAAGATGGACAGCTAATAAATAAATAATAAAATAAATAAAAATATGTGTTGAAAACATGCATGGTCTTTGGCAAAACGCAAAAATACAAAGCAAATAAGGGTAGTCCGGGGAAACTAAGTATTATCGAGGCATGAACAGACCAGTGTGGTACTCTTGTGAGTCCCTCGCATCAAAGCCGGCATTCATGTATCCCTAGTCAAAGTTGGGAAAGGGAGGAGAAACAAATGAATCTTCCTTGCCTTTCCTGCTCCAAAGTCATTGGTTAAATCATTAGCATTTTGTGGCTAAAGCATCCTTCATTTTGCTTCCAGGGAGCAGAAAGGACGGGGAGAGAAAGAGGGAATGTAAAATGTCGAAAAGCAGCCTCCCTGCCATTGCCCTTTTAAGAAAGAAGATGGCTACAGCCATTGCCCTTTTCAAGTCCCAGACTTGTTCCTCCTACTGTGATTGGCTCCAGCTTTCTCGGGGAACCTGTTAAAAATGGAGGTAGTTGAGTAAACATAAAAACAAAGACCCATCTATCCAGACTACTGCTGGCGCCCCTCTGTCCTACCTGCAAAGTTCAAGCTACAAAGCTGCCTCATCACTTATGTGTCTCTTTTTCCAAGAATGGCATCTTCCTGGAGCTGTGCCACCCACCACAGCCACCAGTCATGCTTGCCATGAATTCTGGGTAATGTAGTCTAAAAAAAGCCATTTCTCCAAATTCTGGGACAATGATCATCTGAGATGAACTATCAATAGCAGAGAGTTCAGCTTTCTCCAAAAGACCAACCAAATGCTTCTCTCCCCCCTTTACTTTCTGTTTGCCTGTTGTTGATTTTCTGATCCCCACCTGCTTTATCTTTGGAGAGGAGATCAACAAATAGTACAATAAACCCATATTTTAAACCTCAGCCTAGCCTTGTGCTATCTGGTGAGTTTTGGAAAAGCCACTGTCTCTTTCACATATATAGAAAGCTTCTCTGTCCTCGGAACCTCCCTGTCTTTCTCTTAACAAGTCATGGGGATGATCAAGTAGAAGAGTGGCTTTTGCAACTAGCATAATAGGCGTAGGTCTTGCATTCAACTCAACTGAAGTGCCGGCTGCCTTCGGGCATGTGTCAAAATGCTCTTAGCCCTGAGTTCTGTGCCTGATGATTGGGTCATTTGAAGAATGCAATATTACAGTGAATTCTGAGTGAGAAGGTGGGTTTGCACACACCTAAATGTGTTTTTATGTGAGGAGTATTTTACAATATGTGGGAGCCAAAGATGAATGTGACAGGTGCTCGTTTTAGCAGAAGTGGTGGAATCCAGTGATGCACACCATTTGGATTTTGGACTAGGTGGTGTGTGTGTGATCTGCCCATATACCTCTGACAGATTATCCCCAGTTAATAAAATATTTGAGTTTCTTAACGAGAGTCCCTTACTCAAAGCATGTCCTTCAGAACTCAATCTAACTTCTTCCCCAGGAAGAAAGTGTTGCATCCATAGAGATGCCCAATCCCCCAGTGTTTAGTAAGAAAATAAGAAAGTTGTTGTGAGTTTTTTGGGCTGTTTGACCGTGTTCTGGAAGTCTTTTTCTTTTTAGGAAGTAAGAAAAACTTTCAAAACATGCCCAAACCACCCAAAACCTCACAACTCAGATCCCAGCCATGAAAGCCTTTGAGAATACATTAAGTTATTTCCATGCATCCTGGGGAGAGGGGGGGGCTTTATGCACAGATAAACTACCGCTACTAATACAACCACCACTGTTGATATACAGAGTGCAGAGACATGGGGTCTTGCCAAGGGTTAGTTGCATATGTGTTCATCACATCACTGGAAATGGCTTCTGCTCTGGTTCCAGTGTTTAATCTTTTGCAATTCAGTACAGTCTGTTGACTCTTGCCTAGATGCCCTAAGCACATCCGATCTCACCTGATTTCGGAAGCTAAGCAGGGTCAGCCCTGGTTAGTACTTGGATAGGAGACCACCAGGGAACATGAAGAGTCGGTCACAACTATAACGACACAACACACACACACACACACACACACACACACACACACACACACACACACACACACACACACACACACACACACACACACACACACACACAGTCTGTTGGTGTCTGCTTTTGAATTGCAAGCCCTGTTCCATAGCCTAACACTGTCAAGAGAGCATCTAGTAAGAACACACTCTAGAGATGTAGGTCATATCTGATCTGAAACTTTTATTAAAGTCCCTCTCATCCTCATCCTCCTTCTCTTCCTCCCAGCAGAATTGCTCAAACTTCTCAGCCTCAGTAAGCAAAGAAGCATCTGCAGCAGGTCGTTGGCATTACAAAACAGAGGCCAGTTTAATTATTGTTCCACTGGTGGAAGCCCAAATTGCACACAGAGGGATTTTGTTACCAAGGCCTCGTTTGTGCCGGCTTGTTGACGAACGCTAAATTCACACAAAAAGAAATAAATATGCCACTTGAAATTACATAGTTTCCATTCATTTCTGTCCTTTTGTATGGCACCCAGCATTTCATTTCCTCCCACAGTCTTGGTTTTTGTGGATATCACAGAGAGAGAGAGAGATCTATACAAACACGCCACCCGATCCCTCCCAGTATTGCTCTGGCTTTTTCTCTGACCACTGGAATGCAGGCCTATTGTTTCTTGCTGCAAGGAACAAACATTGTGAAGACTTGGCCAGCAGCCTGTATTATTTTTAGAACTTTTGGAATGGCTTTTTCATCTGTGTTTTGCTGGGGAGGGAGAGAGAGAGAGAGAGAGAGAGAGACTTCCCAGGCATCCCTGTGGACACAGCGCCATCTGTTGTCTAATTTTTAGATAGCAAGTAAGAACATTGGAATGGAAAGGGTTCACTGATGGAAAGGTGGAGGCCTTAAACCAGGGTTAGGAAAAAGATGATCCTTCAGTTGTGTTCAGCCTTAACCAGGAGGTTAACGTGGAGGGTCAGTCCAAAAACACCTGGATGAACACAGCAGTCCTGTCTTCCACAACTTATGTAAAATATAAGAGACCCATAGCATTTAACCCCTTTAAAAGTGTATCACAGGCTAGATAGATCGGTTTGGGTGCCTGGCTGCTGACCCAGAGGTTAGGAGTTCAATCTCCCCCAGTATGTGTCCTGCAAGTACAGCCAACCAGAGTGGCCTTGGGCAAGCTGCACAGTCCAAGCATAGCCCCCAGAAGAAAAGAATGGTAAACCATATCTATGTTTTCTCTACCTGAAAAACTCTGGAAAGGATAGCCATAAGTCTGAATCGGGTGTATAAAACATTGACATTAGGGATGGGCATGAAAGGCCAAAAATGGCATTTCATTTCATTTTTGTTTCTCCCCCCTCCCATTTCATTTAGTTTATTACAAAATATTTTTAACAATATTGTTTTGTGTTTTGTTTTGTTTCATTTTGCATTTTTAAAAATCATTTCTTTATTTTTTTCTCACGCTGACCATCTGGCCCATGGGCCAGGTTGTCACATTTTTTATTTTATTATTTATTTTTCTTATCTTGTGCCAACCAGCTGGCCCATGGGCCATTGGCATTTTCTTTTTTACCCATAGCAGCGATTTACAGAAGGGGGAAATGGTTCATTTTAACAAAACAAAAAAAAAGACTGTTTCATATAGAGATGGGCAGGAAACAAACTTTTGGTATGTTTCGTTATTTGTCATTCATTTCGGTACGTGAATTTTCATTTCATTTCATTTTATTTCTTTTGCCAGTGTCTCATACCTGGTTCTGCTGCTGGTCCTGGATGGTCCTCCTAACTGCAGGGAGGGGGTATCCAGGAAAAAAAAAGCCGACTGGCCGTGCTACAGCTGGTAGGCGGCCGTGGTCGGCAGTAAAATAAAATAAAATAAAAGATCCACGCACAGGCCCCAGTACTAGCCCATGATCACTGGCCACGGCCCATGGGCCACCGAAACAGCCCACAGCCCCCCCCCAAACCCCTGATCTGGCGTGCAGGCCAGGTACCAGCCCGTGGGCCAGCAAAAGTTCAAAGAAAAAAAAACCAACTGGCCCGTGCTACAGCTGGTAGGCGGGCCACGTGGTCAGTAGTTAAAAAAATTAAATTAAAATTAAATTAAATTAAATTAAATTAAATTAAATTAAATTAAATTAAATTAAAGGCTGGGACATAAAAAAAAAAGAAAAGAAAAAAAAGGCCACACAATCAGCACTTTAAAAACAACCCAGCCACAGGGGTGGCTAGGTCACTGCTCTAAAATGAAGGGGGAAAAAAAAAAAAAACCAGTGCTGACCCAGCCCCAGGGGCTGAGCCGTCAGCACTTGAAGAGAAAAAAGAGGTGCTGGCTTGGGGCCAGCACCTCACAAAGCCCCCGCTGGGGACTTTAAACCCCCAAAAAAAACACCAAATAAAATAAAAAGGAACACCGACCCAGTCCCAGGGGTTGCTGGTTCAGCGCTCTAAAATAAAAAAATAAAAAATAAAAAAAAGTGTTCATCCAGCCCCAGGGACTGTGTGCTCAGCGCTTGAGAATAAAAAATGAATAACAAATCAAAACAAACCAATGAAACAGATATTTCAAAAAAAAAATCATTAAAAATGAAACAAAATGAACTGAACCTTGAAATGAACCAAACCAAAACGAATTGCCTTTTTTAGGTTCATGCCCATCTCTAGTTTCATTTCATCTGTAACAAAATGCTGCTTCGTTTCATTTAATATTGTTCTGTTATGTAACGAAATGACAAAACAACATTTTGTTTTTTGTTTTGTGGCCATCTCTAATGGACATAGGTATGTGTGTATATATGTATGTATATAGCTGCCTAGATGACCTGAGCATGTCCTATCCCACCTGATTTCAGAAGCTAAGCAGGGTAAAGCCCGGTTAGTACTTGGATGGGTGGCCACCAGCGATTACCAGGTGCTGTAGGTGCCTGGAATAGGAACTGGCAACCACTCCAGTATTTCTACCAAGAAAACTCCATGGACATGGGGTCACAAAGAGTTGGTCACGACTGTAATGACACAAGAACAACAATGTATGTATTTAAAGTCTGTGGAGGTGGGGTTGAACATGTCCTCGGCATCTATTTTCTGCCCCAAGGAGAGTTGTCTCCACAGAAGGCTAGGATGATTGCATCTTTGCTATTATTCCTGTGCCATTCCCCTGATGGACCAAAAGAAAGCCCTTTCCACTTATGAAGTAACCTTCACTTCATATTTTCCTTCCTTCTAAACTAGAGAAACAAAAAAGGATGAGGTGAAAGCACACTGTGCCAGAGTTTCTTCTCAAATTGCTAATGCATGGTCAACTTTTATCTACATTCAAAAGCAGGTAGGTCAGCAAATCTGGCCCATCAGGCCATTTTGATTGGCCCTTGACTGGCTAGTCTGTCCCTCCCTTCCCCCTCCCTCCTTCACAATGTTCGCCTGAAGGCCGTGCTTCTCAACCTTCCTAAAGCCGCAGCCCTGCTGCCCCCTGTCTCACCTGCTAGTTTTTTTTTTTAAAAAAGCAACAATCATTGTGAGCAGTTGAAATGCTGTGGTGGCCCCGCTGCACACCATGGCCCTCTTGGCTCTCCAGATTCAGCTGCCTAACAGAGGCCTGCCCTCTCTGCCTGGCGTGCTGCCCTGCTTCTCCACATGTCCTCCGGTAGCCCCCAGGGCTGCCCTCCATGCTGCCCAAGCAGCCCGGGACAGACCAGTTGCCTGCAGCTGGGCTAGGTGAGAGGTGACCGCTCCGCCATGTGGGCAGCCTTGGTGAGGGTCACCATGACTGGGTTCACTTGCAGTGGGTTCACCCCCCATGCCATCTGGGCCTTGCAAGGGGTTGGTGGGTGGGACTTGCAAGGAGTCACTGGGTGGGGCTTAGGGTCAATGGGTGCTGCTTTCAAGGGATTAGTGGGGGGGCTGGCAGTGGGGGGCAAGGCCAGGGGGGGGAGGCCCACATACATTCTCAGCTACCAAATCTGGCCCTCCTTACAAAAAGTTTGGACACCCCTGAGGTAGGTAGGTAAATTGAGAAAGAAGTGCATGGCCACTAGATGAAATCTTCCAGTTATGGAGAAAAACACTCATAGTTTCAAAGGAAGGAACTAACCTGATCTTATTTTGCTGCTCTCCCCACACCACCCCAATATTTGATTTGAGCTGTTCTTTTTGGAGAAAGACTGGGTGGATGCTACCACTTTCTATGGGGAAACGGGTGTGTGGGGATGCCAGGAGTCTTTTTTCCCCAATGTTTTCCTCTGAGTTCCAAGAATCAAGAGTTGTACCGGTTTTCCTTCCTTTTGTATTGAAACAACCCATATTGTGTGTGCTGTGCAGATATAAAGACATAGAATGACTAAAATCCTGTTACACTCACAAGCATGACTAACTAAAACAGTGATGTTTCTAAGAATGAAAGCAACCTGTGTGAATTCCACTCTAGAAAGAGACAGGGCAAAGATCATTTGATTATTCTGAGCCTCAGCTTATCATTGGTCAGTATTTAGACTCAGTGCTGAGCAAGTAGGAAAGGCTGGTGGAATACCTGACTCTCAGAATGCAATTCAGCATTGCATAACAGATATGAGACCTACCAGTCCAAAACAAACAGACTGAAAGCCCAGGGGGTAAAGAGTGTAACTTTACAGACTGTAATATTTTAATAGAATAATAATTGGTGTCTATTAGAGATGGGCACGACTTAGCGGAATTCCCGTTTCCGTTTCCATTACTCGTTTCTGTTACGCAATGGAAACGGTAACGGGAATAACTCCGCCAGAACTCGAACTCGAACCGACTAAAGAATAATTGGGCCTGATTTGTCGTGGTCATTCCTGGCATCACGGCGATCCCGCGATGCCAAGCGGCACAGAAAAAAATTTTAAAAGTTAAAAAAAAACCGATTCTTGGCCCTAAAAGCAGGCGAAAACTGTCTGAGGGCACCTACCAGGCCAGAAGGGTGTTTTATTTGGGGGGGTTCCCCACCCCCCTCTCCTTGGCTAGTGCTACTGCTGCGCTGCTGGTACCAGGTGGGGGGCATCGTCTCATCTGCCTTTGCCATGCGGTGTGCAGGCGGGGGATCCAAAATGGTGACCGCAATATTTTTTTTGAAATCGTGGTCCAAAGACCCACCAAAGCACCACAGAAACATGCGAAAATTAGCTATTTTAAATGCTTGAATTTTTACAGTAGCAGCAGTGGGTTTTTCTTGCAAAAAATGTCTCCGTTGATTTTATTTTATTTTATTTTATTTTATTTTATTTTATTTTTTTACAACTGCACATTCGCAATGATGGGCTCGCCCATGGGAGTGGACCATGCAAAATTTCCACCAATCGCATGGCCACTTGGCCAGGTTGACCACAGAGACTTCTGGGATGTGCCAATCAGGCATAAACAGCCCACTAACCGTAGCCCGAACCCGAACCCGAACCTAAGCCTAACCCATACACCAGTACACTGTCCTTCTAAGTGGGTCAGAGAGGCACCCAGAGGTGCACCCCAATACTCACCCTAACCTCACCCGTAACTAGCCTAACCCTAGCCCTTGCGCTAACCCGTCTTAACCCTAAGCCAGATCTACTTGCATTGCACTACATGCAAGTACATTTCCCTTGGAGCGGGTGCGAAGAGTCTGCCAGTCCGTCACTTGTGGCTCTGGCTGACTCCTGCAGCAGCATTTGTGTGCCATGCAAACCATGCCTGCAAGTGCTGCCTGACTGTGTCTCACCGACTGTTGCAGGGAAGGCACCCCAAAGAGGGGTGCCTTTGCCAGTCTGTTGCGTCTGCAATATGCATATCCATAGCATATGGCTATGCATGCCCTTTTGTAGCAGCGCTGGCGGGTGAGGATAGGAGGCACCCACCACAGAGAGGTGCCTCCAGGAGCCCGCTACCCCCCCAAAACCAGTACTAATGACAAACGAAAAAATGAAAAACGAAAGGACAAATTTTTGCGAAATTTCACGAAAAACGGAAACGAGCCGAAACGGGCTGCCTCCGACACACGACAACTCGAAAACATCATTTTCCCTAGTCGTGGCCATCTCTAGTGTCTATGAAGATTCTCAGTCATTCAGGTGAGTTTTCTGGAAGTTGAGTCATGGCAACTGGACTTCTTTTCTTGAGATATTGAAATGTTCCACTTTGTTGCTTTAGAAAGTGCTCTGAGCTGTTGTTCTTAAATTTGTTCCCCCATGTCCGTCGTCGCGCTTTAAGCAAAATAAAGTGTGACCACGCCCCCCCAAAGCATGACTCAGCGCATCTTTCTTGTACCTGGCCTCGGGGTGGTGGAATCCTTGTCACTGTTTCATTGCAGTTTTTAAATCTCAAATGGAGCAGAGTCCAACACCTTCTAAGGCAGTCCATTGCTTTACCTAATAGTTCATTCAGGCAGAAACATAATATTTCAGCAGATGTTCTTTTTAAACTTTCATTTGAATCCATTAGCCCAGTGGTTCTCAACCTTCCTAGTGCCACGACCCTTTAATACAGTTCTTCATGTTGTGGTGACCCCTTGCCCTGCTTGGAAGAGGCCACAATCCCCCTTGGGCAGTCCACTGCCACAGGTGCCATAGAGAACTGCCCTCTACAGGCACCCTCAGCCAATCGCAGCCTTGGGTGCCATTGAGTGACATCCCCTCCAACCTATCAAGCTCCAACTCACTCTTTTCCCCCTTCCTCCCCCTCCTCCTCCAGACCCAAGCCGTTTGTGCCTTATTCATCACTGGCTCATGGCGACTCCTATGAAATGGTTGTTCGACCCCCAAAGGGGTCCTGACCCCCAGGCTGGGAACCACTGCACTAGTCCCTTGCTCTGGCTGTTGGTCAGCAATACATGCATATTCCAGGTCCATCTTTGCCTGTTTATCCAAAGTTAGCACCGGCCAAATCTAAACATAGCAATGGCAACCAAAGCCGCTTGGGGCTCAGAAAAAAAGCATTTTGTATAGTTACAAACTGACCAAATTCTCATTATCTCCTGTAGTCTGTAACTGCCTTGAATCCTCTTATCGGGAGAAAGTTTACTGATAAATAAGACAATAAAATAAAATATGTAGAGAATGGAAAAGAATCATGAGGGTCCAGGAAAAGGGTACAGTTGGCTGAGCTGAAACAGTTCTGGACCCAGAGCTGTGAAAGCTTGTGGAAGGGAGCAGTCTTTGGCATGATCTTTTCCCCTTTCCATTCAGAAGTTGATCATTGTCTAAATTGTTGAGACACCTCTTTGTGAACGAAATAACCTTTGGAAGATCGAACGCAGCAAGGCTGTCAGCAAGGTCTACTGAGAAGAGTGCATTGCTATAAGCCAATCGCTTGGAGTCTGTGGAGGGTGGAACTTGCCATCTTGTGTTGATTCAGTTAATGTGGGTAATATATCAAGTGGTGCAAACTGTGTGTGTGTGTGTGTGTGTGTGAATCACTTTGCCATCAAGAGTCATGGAGGAGACGCTTGTGAACGTAAAGAAATGGGTGGAAGAAAACCGGGGTGCTTTTTTGCCTCCAGTGTGCAATAAGCTTATGTAAGTTCATGAAATGTTTTTTTCTTCTTCTTCTTCTGTGCAGGGCCTTTTCTAGCAAACTTGAGTTCTTCATTCCTGAGTATACAAATGCAAGAGAGAGTTATATGCCTGTTGAAATCTCTCAGTGTCTAGCCATGGACATATTTTACAGGAATGAAACAAGGGAGCCTAAAAGGTTCCTAGTAGATGTGAGTGCACACAGTTGTCGGTGAGCACATGGTAATCCTTTTATGCTAAAACAAACAACCATGTAGACATTTACCCTGGAGTGCAATAAAAAAAATCGTGCAAGCCTTTGTATTACAATACACAAAACTAGATGATGTTCGCAAAGATGATGGGGTTTTCAGCCTATTAATTGCCTTTCAATCTCATACCTCAAAAATAACCTCCAGGTTTGCAAGAAGCAGGTGCCATAACATAAGAAGGTACACTTGACTTTTTCAGGCAATTATAAAGGGGGGCATCAAATGGAATCACAGTTAGGGGAAGAGACTGTGCTTTGGAGTAGTCTTAAAAGAACCATGAGTTGTGGAGCAACCCAAGGCAGTGATGGACTTTTCCTGGAGGAAAAGTCCATCACAGGTTACAAACCATGGTGAAGATGTGTAATCTCCAGGGTACAACCAGGGTACTTCAAGGGCCAGATGCAGGGGAGTGGTATCAGGAGACAGATATCTAGTCTCATGCACTCCCAGAGGCATTTGGTGGGGGCAATGTGAGATACAGGAAGCTGGACTAAATGGGCCTTTTGCCTGATCCAGCATGGCTCTTCTTATGTTCTTATGTGCCATTCTCCACCTTCCACCCCCATATCAATTCAGGATCTTGCTATGGCTGCCTATCAATGAGTCCTTTCTTAGGACATTTGCTAGAATAGTCCAGAATTGTTGGCATGTGCCTCAACTGTAAAGAAAGTGATGACCCTGAGATGGAGAGGAAGACAGAGACAGAGAGAGCACTGACTGAAGTGACTAGAGGCAAGGAAACCTGGACTACGGGCCTTTTCTGCTCATTTTTCAATACGGAATTAAACAGTCTTCAAATGAACCTTTTTTAAAATTGAACCAAACCAGGGTATTTGTGCACTTCTGGGATGACTATACAATGGCACAGAGACCCCAAACACATTAGCTGGTACCACATGCATGGATCCTTTGTGTTAAATCTGACATGTATGGGTTGTGACCACAAGAGTGGAAGGAGAAAGGAAAACTAAGGAAGATGCTGAGCTGGTGGTAATGGAGAAGTGTATGCTCTTTATCTTAGAAATGAGTCTTTCTCACCTTTCCAACTGCAGAGCTATTCATTTAACCATCCAAGTCTGCACGGGAGCCATTCCAATGTTTTCATATCCAGGAAAGAGGAAGTATGGGGTTGGGGGAGAGTGAAAATACAGCAAGTATAGAGAAGGGTAGATTCCCTTCATTGTCCTATTAAGAAGGAGTCAAAGACTACCAAGCTACCTAGATGCCCTAAGCACATCCGATCTTGCCTGATTTCAGAAGCTAAACAGGGTCGGCCCTGGTTAGTACTTGGATGGGAGACCACCAAGGAATACCAGGTACTTGTAGCTGCCTGGAGTAGGAAATGGCAAACCACTCCAGTATTCCTGCCAAGAAAACTCCATGCACATTGGATCACGAAGAGTCAGTCACAACTGTAATGACACACACACACACACACACACACACACACACACACAGAGAGAGAGAGAGAGAGAGAGAGAGAGAGACTACCATGTACATTTCCCTTTTAAAATCCCACTCAGTTCTTTCCCTTGGCTGCCTTAAGAAATGAGCTGGGGCTTTTTCCTGACAATGGGGAAAGGGGGAAATAAATAAAAGAGAATTAATTTGAGCTCTTAGCTCTGCAGACCACTGCTGATAGCCTTCTATCCCTCCCTGGGATAGAAGGGATGGCCTTACCATTTTCATTTGCCCATTTTGTGGAGACCCTTGAGCCTATCAACATCTTTTTGAACATTGTGTCTGTTATTGAGGGTACAGTAAGACCCCATCTCTGTGTGGTCTGCATCCACTGATTCACATATACATGGTCTAAAATTATTATTCTTCAGTTCATCCATCCATTCTTTCATTTTGCTTCTAGGCCACCCCACTCAATACAATACTACTCAGGGTGGCCTTCATAATTTAGCACAACGTACAAAATAAGATAATAAAAGAACACAGAGACCACAGACAATGAAAACAAAAACAGGAAGGCAAACAAGGATTGCCATCTGGTAGCTTAATTAGGTGAACCAAATTAGATAAACCATAACATACTAAAACAAAATGGCCAGTAAAATAATGAAATAATCAAAAACTACAATAAAAATATTAAAAATAATAAAAGGAAAAAAATCTCAGAAATGTTTCTAAAATGAAGTTATTAGAACTGAGCACTAGAGGGAGCCAGAGACAATGCTATATATAGTGTTTACCCTTTAATAGCATTCACTATAATCCACATTTTTCTGCATCCATGAGGTGACTTGGAGCTGATTCCCCCCCCCCACAGGTATGGGGGTCCTGCTGTATTAATTATTTCACCCAATGTTATGTCATCTGCAAACTTGCTTAATATTCTCTAAACACCTTAATTTCAGTCATTAATAAAAAATCTTGAAGAGCACTGTGTTTATCCCAATTTCAAAGGACGACAATTCAGGCAGGGAAAAGATTTATATCTTATTTAAAAATACAGAAAAGTAAAAACTTCATTAGAAGATTAAAAAATAAAAAAGGGGAATGTAAATATAAAGAAGAGGGGGAAAAAGAATTATGACTGAATATTTTAAGGAAGTTCCAAAAGAAAAGACAATGTGAAGAAGATTTACAAGTCAGAAGTAAAATTTCTGAAATACAAAAGAAGAGGCTAAATGATAAGATTACAGTAGATGAAATTAAGGAGGTAATTGGAACATTAAAAATGGGGAAGGCTCCAGGCTTAGATGGTTTTATGACTCTCTTTTACCGGCAGTTTCAAGAGGGGTTAGGGAAAGAATGGAGAAATTATTTAATGATATAATGCAAGGGAAAGGAATCCCAGAAACATGGAAGGAGACAGAAATTATCCCTATCAAAAAGCAAGGTAAAGCAGAAGAACAAGTAGCTTCATATAGACCAATCACATTGGCTAATCAAGATTACAAAATTTTTACAAAAATATTAGCTAAAAGATTAGAGGTTGCAATTCCAGATCTAACACAGGAGGATCAATATGGGTTTGTCAAGGGAAGATATATAGGTGATCCAATAAGAATAGTAATGAATATAATGGCAGATGCCAAGAGGAAACAAAGTAAAGTAACAATGGTAAAATTGGATATTAAACAAGCTTTTGACTCGGTAGGAAGAGAGTATTTACTAAAGTTATTAAAACAGATGGATATTATAGGTCCCTATGCAAATGCAGTAAAGGAAATTTATAAAGAAAACTTTGCAAGGGTAAGAATAAATGGATCATTAACAGAAAAGTTTAAAGTGGAAAGAGGTACAAAGCAGGGATGCCCTTTATCCCCCCCATTATTTGCATTAGCGATGGAACCATTGGCCCAAAATTTGAGAGAATGTGCTCAAATAAAAGGATATAAAACAGGAAAAGAGGAAATAAAGTTAAACATGTTTGCGGATGACTTAATTTTAATATTGACTAACCCATTAGAAGCGGCAGGTCCCCTGTTTAATATATTAAAGAAATTTGAAAAAATATCAGGACTAGAAGTAAATTTACAAAATCAGAAATTATGTTTCTAAACATTCCTAGGAAGGAGCAAGATCAATTAAGATTACAAATGAAAATGGGAAATGGTGTTTAAAAATGATTTATTTAGGAGTGGTATTAACAAAAAATTGGGAAAAACTGGGGAAGGAAAATTATAACAAAACTTGGAGAAAGATCCAGAAAATAATAAAGGGCTGGGAAGATTAAAAAATGGGAATACTGTCAAAAATTAGGACTTTGAAAATCTTTATAGTTTCAAAACCGTTATATTTATTTCAGGTTCTCCCAATATTACTTTCAGAAAAGATATTAAAGAAATGGGATACATCATTAAGGAAATGGGCTTTTGGCAAGAAAAATCAAAGAATTAAACATAAAATCCTATATGCAATAAAAGAAGAAGGAGGATGGAGTATGCCCTCTTTGGAAAAGTATTATATAGCCTTCCAATTAAAATGGGCAATGAAGGTAGAGGAATACCCCACACCCAAATGGAAAAGAGTAGAAGATGCAATAAATAACTCAGCAGGTTACTTGGGGATATTTGATAGAGATAAAAGAATACTGAAAGAAGTTAAGGGACCAAGGCAAGTAACAATGGAAATTTTAATAAAAAGGACGAAAATAGGTGGAGTATCGAATTGGGGCCCTTTAGAACAGTTTAATAAAGAGGGGAAGATTTTGTCACAAAAAGATATAAAGAATCTAAAAGAGAAAGGATATTACAAAATCAAAGATATGCATGAATTAATGTCAACAGGAGGGCGATAAATAAATTAAAAGGGATATTAGGGAATCAAAATGGATGGTGGCAGAAAGTATGAAAAGGAGATATGATCAATGGTTCCTTTCTCTTAAGGGAAAAGAAGATAGACAATGGGAAGTGGTGTATAAGAAATAAGAAGGAAAAAAAAGGTTGGAGCAGGAGAGATCTATAGATATTTGGTCAGATTGGGAAATCAGAATGAAAATTTAATTAAATATAATTGGGAAGGAGATATGGATTTAAATACAGAAAAGATTCAGGCTATATTACGGGGGATAGGAGAGGTAAAATTGGAAAAAATTAAGGATATGCAATTGAAGATATTGCATAAATGGTATTATACCCCACAGAAATTAAATAGAATAAATAATAACGTATCACAAAATTGTTGGCATTGTAAAAAAGAAAAAGGTACTTTTGTACATATGATATGGAACTGCGAGAAAATACAAACATATTGGAGGAAAGTAGAAAATTGGTTATCAGAAATTACAAAGAAAAGGATTGAGCTAAAAATAGACTATATTTTCTTAGGGCTAGTAGATAGAGAAAAACAATGGAGAAGCGTACAAAAGATTGTCTACTATGGAATAGCAGCAGCTATAATGGTACTAATGGGTGGATGGAAGGACCAAAATAAATGGAAATATGATAAATGGAAAGATTATATACATGAATTTTTTCAAAATAATTGGATACAAAGTATGCAAGAAGAAAACATAGAAGGGAAACATAGAATTCTAAAGGAGTGGGAGAAATATATAAATTGGATAAAAGGGAAGCCTGAGAACGAGAAATGGGCTAGACTATTCCATCATGCCTTAATAATGTTCAACATGAAAGGATAGTGATCTCTGCTTGCTGGGGGGAGGGGGGGTTAATGAGGAAGAGACTAAAGGATGATGTAATGTTCTGGAAACTTGTAAAGACTGGAATATATGTTGTTGTTACTTCCTCAAAAAAAAAAAAAAAACCTAGTTAGCTTGCTGACTAGAATATCATGGGATGCTTTGTCGGAAGCTTTAATGAAATCAAGATATTATATCCACAGCATTTTCACTGTATACCAGGGGAAGTTACCCAATCAAAAATGAGATAAGATTGGTGAAGCAGGGTTTGTTCTCAAGAAATCCATTTTGGCTTCTAGTTAGTACTACATTGTTTTCAATGTACTTGCAGAGCGAGCACTTTGGGATAAGATTGGGATAAAGTTAGACCTTCTCCAGACATTCAGCACTTTGCCCATTTTCTGTGAGGTCAAGAAACTAATAGCCAGTGGTTCTGAGAGTTCTTCAGCAAGTTCCTTCCATGCTCTTGGATGCAGTTCATCCTGACCTGGAGAGTTGAACTCCTCTTAGAGTTGTCATTAAGTTGGAAGCAGTTTGACAGCCAATAATGACTATTACAAGACAATTACAGTTTCTCTGGGTTTGTTCAACATAGCAGTCCATTAATCAAAAGCAGAAATGAATACTTCACAGTTGGTCCACGGGAATGTGGTGGAGACACGGGAAGTTTCATGAAAAATGGTTTAATGGACATTTGAAGAGTCAAGAAGTTCCATGGATTCAAATGGGCCTGTTGTAGTATCCTACTATTCTAAGCAATGGGATATGAAACATAGCTTAGTATTACATCTGAACCAGTCTTATGTAGGAAATTGTTGTAGGGTAAAATTGACAGCCTGGCGGGGATGCCTCTATTTCCTCCACTTATAATTTGTTTTTGTCTTTTATCCATTTCAGCCTTAATTTAACATTTTTGTTTTATGTCATTTCTTGCCGCTTTGTTTTGTTTTTTTCTTTACCTGTTCCTTTGTTGCACTGATGAAGGATGTCTGTGAAGATTCTCAGTCATCCAGGGCAGCTTATCTGGAAGCTGAGTCATGGCAACTAGACTTCTTTTCTTGTGAGATTGAAACATTTGGCTACTCATCCAAGCAGCTTCATCAGTCTGACGAAGCTGCTTGGGTCAGTAGTGAAACATTTCGATCTCTCAAGAAAAGAAGTCCAGCTGCCGTGACTCAGCTTTCAGAAAACCCCTGAAGGATGTTTGAAAACAAAAACAAATAAAGTTTTAATCTACCCTGTGAACAATGAAAATAAATGTTTTTTAAAAAATAAATGAATGGATGAATGAACAGTTAAAACAAATCTTCTGCAGGCACCGCCATCAACTCAACGTAATGTTTGTTGGTGGACCCAACCAAAGGAAGGATTATCATATTGAAGAAGGAGAAGAGGTAAATATACTTTTCTGTATTGCTTGGGGGGTGTTGACATATAAATGCATTCTTCAAACAAATAATACCATGCTTTAGACAATTAGAATAACAGCATTCTTGCCAAGATGATGTCTTTGCTTCAATTGCAATAGTAGTGGCAGTACTCCACAACTTGGCACACTCCAGTGTGTTCAGCTACAGCTCATGATCCCCAACCACATTACACATCCATCAGGTTAAAGATGGCTGATTTAGGATAAGGAATTAATTGCACCTGCCTACATTCCATTCCACATCAACATTCATCTGAAGAAGTGAGCTGCAGCCCACAAATTCCTAGACCACTGAAAATGCAGAACATGGAATTAAGTAGATACAAATCAAAGAGTTCCATATAAGTAGTTACTGAGAAAAACATTTCAAGTAATTACCAAGTTACTTTTAAGAACGTTGAGTAACATTTTCTAGTTACTTTTAAATGTGGGTTTATTGGGGAGGTGAGAGAGGTGGAATACTTTTCTAATTGCTTATCAATCCTAAAAGTCAAGGCAATCATTATTTGGGTTTTTTTCTAATGTATCTGGAATGTGCATTAGTACAATGGTGTGTTAATAATGCACAACACCATCTCCCTCTTTGAACTACCACTCCCATAGCATTGAGTTACACAAGCTTAGGATTTAAATCAATGAGTTAATGAGTAACCCAATAAGTTCCTTTTGAAATATCATGTCCTGCTCTCTGAGAAAACATGTGAGTCTTTAAAGTACCACAAAAAAACTTTGTTGTTTTTATAGAATCCCTGTGAACTGATATGTATGCTCTTTCTTTGGGCACATCAGAGACTCTGGGGGGAATCTATGCAACCCTAGTTTAAGCCTCCCTGTCACTCTCTGTGAGATGTGCATGTGAAGGGAGTGTTTGATATTTTTTCTTGGATGTGTGAGACTCTGACCCCTAGCCAGCACCAGAGGGAGCCCTATAGCCACAATTATTGTGCACCCAGAATTTCCTCACACTATAAAAGGCCACAGCTTTATGTTCAAGACAGGGTTTTAAGCTGGCATGTTTGATTTTATTTTAATTGTTCAAGCATCCCCTTAGACTTTATCTTCCACTTCTATGTTCCAATGGCATGGGGTGGGGTGGGGGATGAATTGTCCAGATTTAATTACATTTGTGGCCCTAACAACAAGTCCAGTGGCAACTTACACCCTAACATATTCACTAGAGAGCCGGCTTTTGGGGCTGGGGAGGCGGCTTTGTTAGATAATATTTTCCTTTCTTTGTGTGGATTTGTAATCATCAGTACAATAGCTTTTGCACTGGGTACCACACATATCTGCAGCTTAGAGATGTGCTGAGCTGATGCCCACATAAACTGCCCTGCAATCATTCATGCAAATGAGCAAATTGGAAGCAAGGCTTCTTGGTTCCTAGGTTTCCTTGACCTCCAATGACAATGAAAAGGGCCAAGCAGAGATAGGAGTGGAGGTCACCCACACTGACAGCATCATACAGAGACATGGCTGCTGCCAGGAAATCTATACAAGTTCAAGGCTGCAGCTCATCGCTATGCTGTCATCTTCCAAACATCACTACTAGTTTTTTTCCAACAGGTTCCTTAAAATAGATCTGAAAACCAATTTTAATCAAGCAGCTTTAAAAGCCAACATCAATTAAATAGCAACATATGTGCCTCTCTCATTTGAGGCAGCTTCTTTGGGCAGTAGAGATGGGCACGAAATGAACAATTCTTCGTTTCTGTTTTTGTTTTTTCATTTCGTTACACAACAAAACAACAAACGAATTTTGTCTCCAAAATGAAACGAAACAAACAGAAACACCGGAAATTTTGTCATGCATTTCGTTTCCGTTACTGCAATACAGTGAACTGCTTTAAATGCTAAAAAAATCACAAAAAATTGAAATTAATGGTAATGAAACGGTAACAAAACAAATGAAAATGAAAATATATTTTTTTGCAAAAATTCACAAAAAACAGAAACGAACCGAAACGGACCCCCCAAACGACAAACGACAAACGAAATGTCATTTTTTTATTTGTGCCCATCTCTAGTAGGCAGTTTTGCACAGCTAGCTTGAAGTGGGGAGAGAGCTGAGTGAAGGGAACTAAGCTACCATTTAGGAGGCTGTTGATCAGGAAACCCAGTTGGAACCAGCTGTGAACCACCCACTCCTTGAAGGTTGGGGAGAAAAGTATACTGTGTTTGTATTTTAAGAAGCAGTCCTGAAGCCTTGAAGCATCATATATGGCCTGTGATTACAATACGGAATTTTCTAAGTGATGATGACGTCCAATGACCATAGTGGGGATTTTTCTACACCCCCTCCCAATAGTTTGCAAATTCGCTTTTGTCCCCCTGTTGTGATTGGTCAAGAGGGTGGCATAAGCAGAGGCTTCATTTACAAGGATGATTCTGCCTGAATTATAGTGTTTTTCCATCTATAAGATGCTGTCCCCCAAGGTTTGTTAGCCTAAAATTGAAAGAGATATTATAGACAGAAGTAAGCCTTCCCCTGCTGAAAAGACATCTCCAAATTCTGCAAAAACAAACAAAACAAAACAAAAAACAAAGTGGAGAGGCATTTTGGAAAGTCAGGAAAGGAAAGGAAACAGTGGGGGGAATGGGGGAGTTGAAGCCAAACTGACACCAGTGAATGAGCTGAGCAGCATCCCTGCCCCCACTGATGTTTCCCTTTCTCTCCAGCTCTTTCACTGCCCTCTGGCTTTCCAAACTGCCTCTCTGGTTTGTTTGTTTTTGCAGAAATTGGAGGCGTCTTTTCAGTGGGGAAAGGCATTTCTTAATGGGTTGCTCGACTCTTGCGCATTTCCCTGCTTATAAGACAGCTCCGATTTCTGCAAAAACAAAGTGGAGGGATGTTTTGGAAAGGTGGAGGCAGTGAAAGAGCTTCCAGAAAGGAAGGGAAATTGTGTGTGTGTGTGTGTGTGTGTGTGTGTGTGTGTGTGTGTGTGTGTGTGTGTGTGTGCGTGCGTGCGTGCGTGCGTTGCTGCGTGCGTGCGTGCATGTAGGGGAACACATACTGACCACAGTTAATGAGCTGCCAGAATGGAAGGGAAACCTCAGCAGGGCAGGGAATCTGCTCAGCTCATTTACTGCCATCAGTTTGGGTTCTCCTCCCCACTCCCCCACTAATTTCTGGCCAGAAATGGCCAACGGATGGGATACTTCTAAATCTGGCCCTCAATCAGAGGTTACTATTATTCTCCCCACATACACACACACTTCCCATGTTTACCACCCAGGAGAGTCAAAGGGATGGTATGAAGCAAACCTTCAAAAACTGGAGGCAGAAACCAGGAAGCCTTATTTAAAAGTTCCACATTCCTGGTCAAGATGACCAGACTGAGCAAGTGAATGTGGTTTTGTTCTTAACTCCTATTTAGTCCAATGTACATTTATTCTGAAAATCTTCTTTACATGCAGAGATGGTTGGCTATAACTGCCAGGTTGCTAAATAATCTATGTTGTTGTGCCATGCATTATTAATTACTATAAACTCATAATTACAGTTACATGTTCCTGAAATAACTGAGGCCCAGGCAAATATTTGCTAAGTGAAAATCTCTAACTCAGTTTGTCATCCTGACTGTTCATAGGGTGATCGTTTTTTTTAAAAAAAACTATTAATTGGGGGGGGGGGATTCCAAGAATTCAGACATCTAATGCAAGATGCCTATGTGAAAACAACAGGAGCAACTCAAAATCTGAAGGCAATTTTCATCTTTTTTTTTTTTTTGCTGGCTTTATTTTAGAGGTGATTTAACGATTTTATTAAAAAGTGGTCCTCACATGACCACCTAGGTTCCATGACTTTACCAAAATGGCCACAGCAATCTGTAAATACAGTGGTACCTTGTATAAAGGAATTAATGTGTTCCAAATGAAATTATGTTAAGCAAATTTTCCTTTGTACAAATTTCCCATGGGAATGCATTGAAAACAGTAATCCCTAATCACGACCATTTTTATGTTGTACGGATTTGCCCCATAGATGATTCTGTTAAGCAAATTACCCCTATCTCTGGAATTTTTATGTTGTACAGATTTTATGTTATACAAACTGTTTGTTATAGGAGGGTCCACTGTATCTAGCTAACATATAAGGTCTATCAGTATAAGGTCTATCTAGCTAACTTTCCCCCCCTCTGAGGTTGCATTATTATGTATTTATGCTATAATTAATTGTGTTTTATATTATTTATTTATTTGATTTATATACCACACCATCTGACCAACTGTCACTCTGTATTATACCTGTTTACATTGTTTTCTTGCTTTTTATAAATGCTGTAAGCTGCCCACAGTGGTCTTTGGCCAGATGAATGGGATATAAATGCAATAATAAGTGAACAAATAGATAAATAAATAAATAATATGCCTGCAGTTTTCCATATATCCAGAAGGTGTCATTACATTTCCTTTACTAGAGTTTTAAAATCAGTTTCATGCATGAAAGTTAAATGTCCAATTAACATAAATGTTGAATTACAGACATCTGTTTATAACAAATGTGAAAAGATACACAGGGATTTAAGAGGTACACAGGAAATTACAACCCATATGTTAGGAATTTCATGGCAAATAGGACAATATTCTTATGAAATCTTTATCAGCAGTAGTGTTTAGCCCAATTTTAGCAAAAGAATGGGGAAATTGTTATTTCTTGTTTCATTAAGTTTCTTAGAATGTCACTGCATTCTTATGATGGCTAGAATCCCTATAAATAGTATTCTATGTCTTATACATAATTGTATTTATTGTAGCAGTCTGATTACCTAATCACATTACATATTTTTTTTCTAAATGTGTTACTTAATGCACATTTTTCTTCAACGGATGGGCTTGTGTTCGTTCTTCAAATATATGCATTCTTTACATAAATTTTGTTCAGTCATGCAAAAGAAAAAGTTAAAAAAAACTGAGACATTTGTTAATAGTGTCACATGCCACAAACTGTATAAATTAAATTTATGTCAGTTCCTTTTCAACTGCTATGTTAAAGTCAAAGTGCATGCAGGAGGAAAGGAGGTCTTTAGCCAATATTTTAGTTGGAGGTGACAAATCTCATGATCTCAAGAAGAGATGGGCATGAATTAAAATGGATTGCAAAATCCATCAGAAAATGCTAATTCATTTATTTGTATGCATATTAATCTATGACTCCTGACAAATACAAATCAATGAATTTTTAGTCACTTTTGATTTATCAAGTCATAAAAGGTATAAAAGGCATGCCCAAGACATGTATAGACACCAATATTGCTGGAGGCTACAACCCTTCCAAATATGATTAAAGTTGGGTTTCTTTTCTTTTATTTTTATTTTTAAATATATTTTATTAATTAAACATTTAAACAACACATAAATCCCCCACAACACATTGTGCTTAATTATACTCCACCCTCAGGGTTTTTTTAACAATATACTCTATAACATTATATATATATAATTTCACTCACAACAATTACATGTTTTATCTTAAACAACCTGTCTCCTTCCAAAACTGAATTGATTCTTCAGATGGAAAATAAC
The DNA here is from genome assembly GCA_029282475.1 of Phrynocephalus forsythii. NCBI lineage: Eukaryota > Metazoa > Chordata > Lepidosauria > Squamata > Agamidae > Phrynocephalus > Phrynocephalus forsythii. Next base: position 120,577,840 of record JAPFRF010000002.1, on the reverse strand, counting down.
CCTTATGTTTTAGAAATACATGATCCTGAAATTTATATCAAATTTGATTAAAAACATTCTCTTTTAACATCCATTTATAATTTTATTTCATAGGTTCGTTTATCATTACTGGCAAAACTCCACAATTCATCATACCATTCCTCTAGACTCAATATCTTATTATCTTTCTATTTTTTTGCCATTATTAATCTTGCAGATATTACCATAATTATAATCAAATCCTTTACCTATTTTTCTATTTGACAATTTTAACTATGTTTAGCAATGCTATCTTTGGACATCTTTCTATATTAATCCCTATAATTTCTTTCATTTAATCAAAAACTATTATCCATTCTTTTTGTTTTTCTTCACAAGACCACCACATATGACAATAGGTTCCTTTTTCCTTCTTACACCTCCAACACAAGGGTGTTACCTCCTTATTTATTGCATGCATTTTTACTGGTGTTGAATACCATCTCCAAATAACTTTAAAGCAATTTTCCTTAATTCTTACTGACATACTTTTCATTATTCTTTCCCTCCTTATCACATTCCAAATTTCTTCCTTTATCTGTTCATTTAAATCTCCTTGCCAAGCCAGTTTTAGTGCTGTTGTTTTATATTCCTCCTCAACTAACATCCTATATATTACACTTATTATACCTTTTCTTTGATACTGATATTCAAACTTTTCCTTTTTTCAATAATTTCTTCAAACTCAGTCATTGCCCTACATTTCCCTTCTTTTTTAATCCAAACCTTAGTCCAGTTATCTAACTGCCCTTTGCTTAGCCAATTAAGATTTTCTTTCCTTAATACTTCTTTTATTCTCACTGTAACAAAGGTGTTTACCAAATCTTTAATTTTTATTGCCATCTGTTCTGTCAAAATCTTACTTACTTTTATCTTTAAGTTTTCTTGGAAATTTGGTAAGTCCACTACTCTAGTCAATGGGGAAATCTTTGGGCTTAGTATTCTTTTATACTTGGTCCAACATAATAACATATTATTCAGGTAGGGATTATCAATACTTTTTAACATTTCTTTTAAATTTACACTAAAAACATATTTAATACATTATCCCGAATCCTATAAAATTCTAGATTACTCATTAATCCCTCACTATTTATTATAATTTCAGGAACATGTATCAATCGATTAGCTATATAATATAGCTTAACATTAGGAATACCCAATCCTCCATTCTTTTGTGGAAGATACCACAATTTTTTATTTATTCTTACCCTTTTGTTTTCATTACAGTATCTATTAATCAAATTCTGTGGTTCTTTTAATTCTTTATCATCTATCCTTAAGGGTAACATCCAAAAAAGAAAGTTTAATTTAGGGATAATCTTCATTTTTACAATTGCCACTATTCAAAACCATGATATTTTCAATCTACTATATTCTTGAATTTGCTCCTTAAATTGTTTCTTCACATTATCTAGTTTTGACAATTTCTTGCATTTCCCAAGTAATACTTATTCCCAAATATTTAATCCCGTTTTTAATCTTCCTATCAAATTTTTGCTTCATTTTACTTCTATCTCTGTTACTGTAATTTAATAACATACATTCTGATTTATTCCAATTTATCTTCAACCCTGTGACCTCCTCAAATTCCTTTAAATGTACCTCAATATTATCTAGAGCTTTTATTGGTTCCTCAATTGTTAACATTGTATCATCTGCAAATAGATTAACCTTAAACTCTTTAGTATTTCCTATTCCTTTTATTTTGGTATCCTTTCTAATTTCATTTGATAATAATTCTATTACCCAAATAAACAATATGGGGATAATGGGCATCCCTGTCTTGTTCCTCGAACAAGAATTATATTTTCAGTCATTTCATCATTTACTAAAACTGTAGCTGTATTTTCAGAATATTGTTGCTGTATAATGTTTCTAAAACATATTCCAAACCCTAATTCTCTTATTAATTTCTTTAAAGCTGTCCAACTCACCAAATCAAAGGCTTTAAAAATGTCCAATGATTATATGCCTGCTTTTATCTTTCTCTTTTTAACTATATCAATTATATTAAGTACTCTACACATTAAATCTCCCATTTGTCTGCCTTTTATAAAACCATTTTGGTCCTTACTTATATACTTATCTATGAATCCTTTCAACCCATTACCTATAATTGCTGTAAAAAATTTTGTCTTGGTTAATTAGTGAAATTGGTCTACAGGATTCCATATTTGTAGGATCTTTATTTGGTTTCAGAATTAATCTATCATTGAGTGTTTCCATGACTTTGGAATTTTGTCCCCCTTTAATATTTTATTAAATAAATTCTTTAATTTTTGGCAAGAGTAAATTCTTAAACATCTTATAAAATTCTGGGCCTAATCCATCTGAACCTGGTGTTTTAGCTTTTTTAGTTCATTTATAAGCTCTACTATTTCTTCATTAGATATTTCTTGTTCCATTTTTTCCCATATCTTCTCTTTGTATCTTCTTACCTATTTTATTTTGTATGCAAGTCGTCATTTTTTCTATGAGAGCCTTACCCATAGTATATAGTTTCTTACAAAATTCTTGAAACACTTTTATTTTTCCCCTCATTTTGTTACATCTGATACCTTTTTCATTTTCAATAGTTCTTACTGTGTTTTTAACATTTTTACCTGAGTAAGTCTTGCTAAAAGCTTAGAATTTTTATTACTTAATTCAAAATACTCCCTTTTCAGGTATATTAAATTCCTTTGAACACTTTCTAAATGTATTCCTTCTAGTTCCCTTTTTTAAGCTTGTAACTCATTCATTATTCTATTGTCCCTTGATAAAATGAATAGCTTTTCTAATAACCCTAATAACCCTGGTGATATTAGTCTGAGAGGTCTCTGGCCTCTAGCAGGAAAACTCTGGGGCTGTCACTTGCCTTCACCTTTAGTAGCAGCTCAGTCTTTCTGGAAACTGTGTATAGTAGGCAGTGGCACAGCTAGAATTTGGAGCACCTGGGGACAAGGACAGTTTTTGCACCCTCTCCTCCCCTCCAACTGTGTCTCACCCACCCAGCAAGGGGGGCAGATTCTGGGGGAACAGTGGGAGGAGGAGGAGGAGAAGGATCTCTCCTTCTCATGCCCTCTTTTTGTGTCTCCTTTCCAGTTAAGGCTCTCCTGTACAAACTGCACAGTGTGTGGATATCACCAAGCAGGCGAATTTTTTTCCCAAGTGACTTTTTTTTTCCCCAGGTAAGGCTTGGCAATCACTAGGCTGGGGAAAGGAGGAGAGGGAAACAGGCGATGGGATTTTTTTCCCAAGCAGCACCTCCGTCACACACTTCCCTCTCCTTTCCCTGGGTTAATGATCACCAAGCCTTAGAGGAGGGGGGAGAAGGAGGGGGAGCAATTGACGGAGGTGCTGCTTGGAAAAAAACAACATCACCTGCTTCCCTTTCCTCCTTTCCCCCAACTAAGGATCACAAAGCCTTAGAGGATGAAAGGAGGACTTCTGGCAGGATGGCACATGGCTTTCTCCTCCTGCTCCACCTCCAGGTGCCCCAAGATTGCTGAATGCCCTGGAGCAAATGTACTCTTCTGCCTCTCCCTAGTTACGCCAGTGACAGTAGGACCTCTGCATCCACAGGGGAGCATTTACAAGCCCCCACTCCATGGATACTAAAAAGAGTGGATAATAAGGAACACCTGATATAGCATGGTGAATGACTTCCTCTAGTGGCCAGTTATGGTAACAGCATTATGAAAACATGTATTTCTAGGATTTCTCTTTTAATATTTTTAGAGTGCAAAACTGCATGTCTGACAGATCCAATCCCATGGATTTGAGAGTCCTACTGCATTGTTTTATTTTTTTCCCCAACTTGGAATTGAAGGACTTTTTAAAAAAAAAAATTAACCCTGTAAGGGCCAAATTTAACTCAAAGGGGAGAGGCTGCTTTGTCTTATTGGCACCTAGCAGCTACTTGCTTCTCCCTGCAGCTGTTCCAAAATCACCCAACTCACAGAATGAAGCCTGGGATCTGCATATCCCAAGTTATCGCTCTTATACATGAGTATGTGCATTTCCACATACTTGTACAGGATAGCCATCACACAAGTAACTATTTGCATTACACATTTTAATGTGCTGTGTTGTTACCGTCAGCAAGGCAGAAAAATACACAAAAACTATTTCTGCTTCTCTCTAGGTCCCAGACCTGATATTCCACCTAGCTAATATCTACCAAAAAGGGTAGAAACCAAGAAATACTTCCCTCACAATTTAGAGTCTATGTGTTGGCGAACCTATGGCACGGGTGCCAAAGGTGGCACTTGGAGCCCTTTCTGTGGGCACCTGACATTGCCCCTTCACAGCCACCTGTATTCGGGTTAAATTCCTGTATTGGCACTTTGCAAAAAAATTAGTGGGTTTTGAATTGCAGTTTGGGCACTCGGTCTCTAAAAGGTTCGCCATTATGGGTCTATAAGAACATAGCATTAAAACATCAACAGTTTATGTCAAAAGGCTTCTATATGCATTAAAAATGACCTTAAAGGGAATTCTTTGAGCGTAACTGGAAAAATATGATCCTTATTTATTTTGTACCTGTCTGTTACATTACTTTGACTTTGACTTTGCATCTATTTTTATTACTCCTCATCATGAATTAATTAGTTACAAGAAACTGCATTATTTCCACATACTTATCTCCAAGCTCTGCTACCCAGTATGCACAAGGGTAAGGCATGATCAGAGCTTAGAAGCAACTTGTTACCTATAGCTATTCATCATGCAATTATTTCTCTCTCTTTTTGAAATATAAGAGTAAATCAGACCAAAGGGCTTTAGAAATCTTTTAAGGGAAACATTTAGTCCCTACCAAGAACAGCACCTTACCTCTTACGGCCCACTAACTGTGGAACAACCTGTTCACATAGGTGTTGGTGACCCCAACATAGTATTATATCATTACAATATAATTATGAATAATTATATTATTTCAGTTACCAGATCAAATTCTGTTTGTTTGTAAGTATTTCTATTTTAGCTTTTGCATTTCTAATGCTGTGTTGTCAAAAATAAAGGATGGCATGTGAGGGTTTTAAATAAATAATAAATTATGTCTGTATTTGTTTTCCATTCTACAAATGGTTCTTTCCTGCTATAGTCATTCTTCAATCAAAATAATTAGAGAAACAAATATGATTACTGAGTGACTGTTTTTGTTTTTGTTTTTGTTTTTGTTTTTTTGTTTTTTTGTTTTTGTTAAGTGCCAATTCACCCTGAATTTATGACAACCTATGAATGAGAGATTTCCAGAATGTTCTGTTCTTGGCAGCTCTGCTCAGCTCTTGGCAAGTCTTCAGGGAGTCAGTTCAGCTAATATTTGGTCTCCTCCTTTTTCTTCCTTTTCCAACTTTCCCAGGATTGCTTTTTCCCCCATCTTGCCTTCTTGTGATATGCCCAAATTACGACAGCCTCAATTTCAACATAATATTTTCTAATATCTTCATTGCATCTCAGTATTCCTCTGATTTCTTTCCTGCAGTCACTATTGTGATTGATGTTTGAAACAAAATATACATAATCTCTAATTATTTCAATTTCTTCATTGTCAGTGTTAAAGAGCTCTACTCTTTCTGTGGTTGTAAATTTAGTCTCCTTAATGTTCAATTGCACTCCTGCTTTGGCATTTTCTTTTTTCACTTTCCCTAAAAAGTAGTTTCAAGTCATATGCTTTATCATCAGTAGTCATTTCAAGGCATTGCTACTTTCTGCCAAGAAGATGGTTCCATTTGCATATCTTAAATTATTAAATTTCTTCCACTAATTTTCTCTCCTCCTTCATCTGAATCTAGCCTGGCTTTCTGTATGATATGGTCTTCATACATATTGAACTGATAAGGAGATAAAACATACCCTTGTCTGAAAACCTTGTCTGAAACCTTTGGGAAATAATTCTGCCTTTCCATATTCTGTCTTAACAGTAGCTTCTTGTCCACAGTACTGGTTCTGCATGAGGACAATTATGTGCTGAGGAACACCAATTTACTATATTTCAAAACAATACACAATTTTAATGCTATATGTGTAGATATACTCTTGAGATTCAACTATGGAGTAGCATCACAATGCTCTCACTTTGTCCTTTCAGTCAGGAAACAAAATTGCTTGATAGAGAACTGCTAGGAAAAATAATCAATTGCTGAATGAAATGGTTACTGCATCATACCGTACTATTCCAGCCACTGAGTGAAATTTCAAAATAGGTTTATTGGGATATTACATAATAGCCTGAATTCTACTAGTATTCCCAAGTTGAGTAGATACATGGAAATTAAATAAGCAAAAACTCTTGCTAACTTGATTTAGTTCACAGACTCTAAGCAGTGATACAGGTTCATACTGCAGGTAACAAGTTCACATTTGAGAACTAAGAATATCACCATTGACCATTCTCACAGGACCTGCTGTGTAGGGAACCACAGGATGTCTGAACACAGGCTACCGCTTGCGATGAGGTGTGTGTATATAGACATATTTTAACAACTTTCGCCTCTCAGTTTTTCTGTCTTTCTCCCTCTCCTTTTACAGTTGTTTTACCAGCTGGAGGGAGATATGTGCCTGAAGATAATAGAAAATGGAAAACACAAGGATATTCACATAAAAGAAGGAGAGGTAAGCACTGCCAAAAGACAGACAGACAGACAGACAGACAGACAGACAGACAGACAGATAGATAGATAGATAGATAGATAGATAGATAGATAGATAGATAGATAGATAGAATGTTAGGTGCCATCTTGTAGGAATGCAGATGATTTTAAACCATGTACGCAGGTTACAAAGCAACAACCAACCTATGCACATGCACACACAAAAATCACAAATCTACAGTTTTGACAAAAAAAAATTGAACAACCAGTGGTTAGGCACTCTGAATCTGAACATTACATCCTATGTGACTTGTCAGATTGATTAGAACAGAAACACCATCAAATCCAAATGGAGAAACTCTGTAGTTATAGACCGGCTACCTTAGCACTCATGGGCTGAATAGCAGCTGATATATCCTCTGGGTTATATAGCTGTCATCTTGAAAACAAAACAAAGCAAAAACTTATTTTCAGAGGAACTAAAGAAGGTGAAAGCCAAAACATTCTGCTATATTTCTTTCTTGCCCCCTGCTAATAAATATATGTGTGCACATACTGTATATGGAAGATGGATGGATGAGAGATTTACATAAACTGAGATTTGTTTCTTGCTTGAGAACAATCAGAGGTCTTAAATATGAACTTGTGGTTTGCCTGTTCAGCTGTTGCATCTTGAGCAGCAAACAAACTAAAATAGCTACATTACAAGCATATGCATAATCCCTCCCCCTCCCATCAAGTGCATAATAACCCCTGTACAATGCTGCTGCATTCACAGAATCAGCCTCCATGTCTGTAACTGAAGGTGTTATCTCCCCTTGCCCTAAGAAATCCTTAAAAACATCCCATGTAATGCTGTCGCTTTCTGAAGCAGATTTTCCAGGCTGGTGAAAGGTGGTGGATTTTAGATTCTGGGAAGACAGCAGCAACAACATCAACATTGTTTTGAGCATTAAAGAGAGAGACCACACTTGCTGAGGAACACATGTAGCCAATAGGAAGTCAAGAGGGAAAATAAGAGACCACATGCCCCAAACAGAGCTTATCTTCTCCGGGAGGGAAACCGAAGAATTAAGCCTGATAGAAATAACCAGGGAGGAGGACCTTGCATGTCTTGTTAAACTAAATGCTAACAAATCACCAGGACCAAACACCATCAATCCACGAGTTCTAAAGGAACTTAAAGATGAAATTGCTGAGGGCATAGCCAAAATATATAATCTTCCCCTCAAATCAGGTGTTGTGCCTAATGACTAGAAGGTAGCAAATATAATACCAATCTTCAAAAAAGGATCCAGAGGTGATCTAGGAAATTACCGACTGGTCAGTTTGACATGTGTCCCGGGAAAAGTGATGGAAACCATCCTAAAAGATAAAATTAATAGGCACATAAAAGAGAAGGCACTGCTGAAAGAGAGCCAACATGGCTTCTGCAAAGGCAAATCATGCCTCATTAATCTGTTGGAATCCTTTGAGAGTGTCAAGAAGCATGTGGATAAGGGAGAGCCAGTTGACATTATTTATCTGGACTTTCAGAAGGCTTTTGACAAGGTCCCGCACCAAAGGCTCTTGAATAAACTTCCCAGTCATGGAATCAAGGGACAGGTCTTGTCTTGAATCAGCAACTGGCTAAGGGGCAGAAAACAGAGGGTAGCACTAAATGGGCACTTCTCCAATTGGAGGGAGGTAAAGAGTGGGGTCCCCCAAGGTTCAGTACCAGAACCCTGCTTTTCTACCTCTTCATAAATGATATAGAAGTAGGTAGCCAAATTTGCCGACAATGCTAAATTATTGTTGTTGTTCAGTCATTCAGTTGTGTCGAACTCTTTGTGACCCCATGCACCAGAGCACACCAGGTCCTTCTGTCTTCCACTGCCACCTAGAATTTGGTCAAATCCATGTTGGTTGCATCAATAACACCATCCAACCATCTCATTCTCTGCCACACCCTTTCCTTTTACCTTCAATCTTTCCCAACATCAGGGACTTTTCCAAGGACTCCTCTCTCCTCATGAGGTGGCCAAAGTATTGGAGCCTCAGCTTCAAAATCTGTCCTTCCAATGAACATCCAGGCTTTATTTCTTTCAGGGTGGATAGGTTGATCTCCTTACGGTCTAGGGGACTCTCAAGACTCTCCTCCAGCACCACAGCTCAAAAGCATCAATTCTGCGGTGATCAGCCTTTGCTCTTTACAATGCTGCCTAAATTATACAGGGTAGTAAAAAATGAGAGAGATTGTTAGGATCTCCAGAGGGATCTCTTGACACTGGGGGAGTGGGCAAACCAGTGGAAAATGAGTTTCTACATTAATAAGTGCAGAGTGATGCACGCTGGGGCAAAAAAACCCAATTACATTTATAAACTGATGGGGTCTGAACTCTCTGCAACAAACTAGGAAACGGACACTGTTGTTCTGGTGAAAATGAAGGTGAAAAAAAGCAAACTCAACACTAGGGATTATTAGGAAGGGTATAGAAAATAAGTCAGCAAGTTTCATTTTGCCTCTTTATAAATCTATGGCGAGGCCCCATCTGGAGTATTGTGTACATTTCAGGTCACCATACTTCCAGAAGGATATTATGGAAATGAAAAAAGTGCAGAGGAGGGCAACCAGAATGATTCGGGGACTGGAACACCTTCCTTACCATCTGAGGCTGCAATGGCTGGGCCTTTTTACTCTTGAACAACGGCACCTAAGAGGTGACCTGATTGAAGTTTATAAAGTCATACACGGCATGGACAAAGTAGATAAGGAAAATATGTTTTCCCTATTGCACCGTACTAGAACTAGGGGGCACACTTTTGGATGCTAGATCTGAAACAAAAAAGGGAAAGTACTTTTTACCCAGAGGATCACTGGTCTGTGGAACTCCCTGCCAGAAGAAGGGGTGACAGCTGTCAGCCTTGACAGCTTTAAAAAAGGATTAGACAAGTTCATAGAGAACAAGGCTATCAGTATGGATACCTAAGGACAACCCCTGGGTTGGAGAGATAGTCAGGATATCTCTCAATGCCATTTGCAGGAAATTGTAAGCAGGTGAAGAAATCTGCTTGGGAACACCCTGAAGCAAATGGTGAGCCACTGTGAGAGACAGAATGCTGGACTAGATGGGCTGTGGCCTGTTTCAGCAGGGCTGTTCTTATGTTCTTACGTTCTTATGTCATTACAGTATTTCAAAGGCTGGGGGCAGAAGGATGGACCAAACAATGCCTAGTGCTACTGCTTTGTTATTTCCAGTTTGTTTTTCTTCAAATCCCTTATCTTATCTTCTGGACAGATGTTCCTCTTACCAGCCAGGATACCTCATTCCCCTCAACGATACGCAAATACTGTGGGATTGGTTATAGAGCGGAAAAGATTAACAACAGAAACTGATGGCCTGAGGTGAAATGTTTTCCATCTACTTTGGGCATTATTGTGGTGGGAAGCAATACACTGTACCAATAGTTTTATTTTCAAGTTAGTGTACTTTTATTTTATTGCTGATTTCACCACTTCTGTCATTCATCCTACTCCAATTAAAAGCATAAATACAAATAGCTATATATATATATATATAGTGTCAGTTTAGCAAACACAGTGAAAGTAGATTAAAAATTATGAATACAAATACGCACATTTGCCAAATGCTGTGTTAAAAATATCGTACAAACAGACTAAATACATAATAAATTAACACAGAAAATAAGTTCATTCAATTAGCAATCTGTGTTTTCAGATTATTTCTCCTCAGCGTCTGGACAGAGATTCTGTGAATCTCTATCGGTAACAGCCTTGGTAACATCAGATAACAGATAGATAATTTTATTTCTGTGACTTTTATCTGGTCAATCCTGTAGCAAATTTCATATAAACTTTGTTCTATATTCAGTATATAGGGAGTAGAGATGGGCACGACTAGGGAAAATGACGTTTTCGAGTTGTCGTGTGTCGGAGGCAGTCCGTTTCGGCTCGTTTCCGTTTTTCACGAAATTTCGCAAAAATTAGTCGGTTCGTTTCTTCGTTGTCATTAGTACTGGTTTGGGGGGGTAGCGGGCTCCTGGAGGGAGCTGCAGGAGTCTGCCAGAGCCACAAGTGACGGACTGGCAGACTCTTTGCACCCGCTGTGTCTCACGTACTTGCATGTAGTGCAATGCAAGTAGATCTGGTTTAGGGTTAAGACGGGTTAGCACAAGGGCTAGGGTTAGGCTAGTTACGGGTGAGGTTAGGGTGAGTATTGGGGTGCACCTTTGGGTGCCTCTCTGACCCACTTAGAAAGACAGTGTACTGGCGTATGGGTTAGGCTTAGGCTTAGGGTTCGGGTTTGGGCTACGATTAGTGGGCTGTTTATGCCCGATTGGCACATCCCAGAAGTCTCTGTGGTCAACCTGGCCAAGTGGCCATGCGATTGGTGGAAAATTTGCATGGTCCACTCCCATGGGCGAGCCCATCATTGCAAATGTGCAGGTGTAAAAAAAATAAAATAAAATAAAATAAAATAAAATAAAATAAAATAAAATAAAATCAACGGAGACTTTTTTTTTTGCAAGAAAAACCCACTGCTGCTACTGTAAAAATTCAAGCATTTAAAATAGCTAATTTTCGCATGTTTCTGTGGTGCTTTGGTGGGGTTTTGGGCAACGATTTCAAAAAAAAATATTGTGGTCGCCATTTTGGATCCCCCGCACTGCATGGCAAATGGATGCGCCCTCCCAGCCTGGTACCAGCAGCGCAGCAGTGGCAATAGCCAAGGAGAGGGGGTGGGGAACCCCCCCAAATAAAACACCCTTCTGGCCTGGTAGGTGCCCTCAGACAGTTTTCGCCTACTTTTAGGGCCGGGAATCGGTTTTTTTTTTTTAACTTTTAAAAACTTTTTTCTGTGCCGCTTGGCATTGCGCGATCGCCGCGATGCAAGTAACGAGCACGACAAATCAGACCAAATTGTTCGTTCGTCGGTTCGCGCTCGAATTCTGGCGGAGTAATTCCCGTTACCATTTCCGTAGAGTAACGGATACGAGTAACGGAAACGGAAACGGGAATACCGCTAAGTCGTGCCCATCTCTAATAGGGAGCAATGTAGTAAATAACATTGTATGTCCTAAACTGCTGATTAGAGATGGGCACGACTCAAAAAAAGGTGTTTCGTTTGTCGTTTGTCGTTTCGGTTCGTTTTCATTTTTCGTGAATTTTTTGCAAAAAAAATTCATTTTTGTTTCGTTACGTAACGAAATGAAAAAATGAAAACGAAAATGAAAAATTGCTGTTTCGTTAGCATTCATTACAGTTCATTATATTTGCCGCAACGAAAATGAAACACACGACAAAATTTCTGTTGTTTCGTTTCATTTTGTTTCATTTGGAGACAAAATTTGTTTTTCATTTCGTTACATAATGAAACAAAAAAATGAAAATGAAAACGAAAAATTGCTCGTTTCGTGCCCATCTCTACTGCTGATAGCTTATTAATAAATAAATAAATGTGACAAGCAGAGAGAAGATGAAGCGGGGCAGGAAATTCTTTTGCCACCAGTGAACGCATGTAAGATCTGTGTGTCTTCTTTGAGTTGTTGAGTCCATTTGGGGAAGGTGCACCTTCCTACTGAAGTTAATGGCTCAGTGTCTGTATAGGGATGTCTAGTGTTAACCATGGCACCCAACTCAATGCCGAGGAAAGCACCAAGTGCTTTTCTTTCACCATGTACTGCTAAATTCAGTGGAACAATCTCTAATGGCACACTGTGTGACATAATGAAATTATGTACATGTCGGTAGAATTAGGCTGTGTTTACACCCACCACCATAAGGTGGATTCACATTCCCTTCAACACATGGTTTAACATGGCTTGGATTAAATTTTGGTGATACGCATGTGGATATGTGAATGTAGGTTGCTTATGCATGTTTAGTATGTAGAGATGGGCACGAAACACCAAAATGGCATTTTGTTTTTCATTTCTTTCCCCTGTTTCATTTTGTTTATTATGAAACAATGTTTTTTTTTTAAAAAAATTATTTCATATTGTGTTTTGTTTTGGTTTTCATTTTCGTTTTCCACTCTTGGGGCCCAGCTGGCTGGTCAGTTTTTCAAAAAAATATTTTTTCTTCCACCAAACAGCTGGCACGTAGGAAGCCTCAGGGAGGCTGGGCAGCATTTTTTTGTTTTTCCCACTGACCAACTGGTGTACGGGAGGCCCCAGGGAGGCCAGTTTTATTTTATTTTATTTTATTTTTCTCCTACCAACCAGGTGATGCACAGGAGGCTGGTCAGCAGAGGAGTTTTTTGTTTTTTGTTTTCCCTCCCATCAACCAGCTGGTGGGTGAGGTTTTTTTAAAAAAATTCTCCCACCATCCAGCTGGCACACAGGAGGTTGCAGGGAGGCTGGTCAACAGTTTTTCCCCTCCCACTGACCAGCTGGTCCACGAGAGGCTGGTTGGCAGGGTTTTTTTCTTCTGCTGACCAGCTGGCATGCGGAGGCCAATTGGCAGGGTTCTTTTATTATTTTTTCTCCTGCTGACCAGCTAGCATGCAGGAGGCCCCGGGGAGGCTGGTCGGTGGTTTTTATTTTTATTTTATTTTTTACCCACCAACCAGTTGGCATGTGGGAGGCTGGTGGGTGGGTGGGGGTTTGGGGGTTTTTTCCTCCTGCCAACCAGCTGGCATGCAAGGAGTCCAAATGGCATTTTAAAAAGAACTAGCACCAACCAGCTGGCTTGCAGGGCCCAGCTGGTCTGGTGGTTTGTTTGTTTGTTTTTTGCCACCCCAAGCACCGATCAGCTGGCGCATGGGGCTTAGGCGGCAAAAAATGTTTTAAAATTATGTGCTTTTCCCCACCCAATTGGGCATATTGGGGGGACTGCAGGCTTTTCCCCATAGGAATGCACTGTTTCAATACTTTCCTATGGGAAAATGAAAAACAAAACAAAATGAAATGAAATGAAAATTTCTGTTTCATTTTGTTTTGTTTTTCCTTGATGGGTCATATTGTTTTTCATTTCATTAGGGAACAAAACAAAAATGAAAACCAAAATGAAAAAATTGTTTCGTGCCCATCTCCATTAGTATGCATAGCTCCTAAATTTATATTTATACCTTGTATAGGTGCTTGTTCTTAGGACAAGACTATAAGTGATGTCAGCTTTGCAGTGAGGAGTGGCGTAATCCTAGATATTATTTGAAGGCATAGCAGCTTCTAAGGGCTGCAATTCTGGACAGTTTTACCACCTTCTAATTATGAAGATGCCATTTTTACAAGGATTGTCCCTTAACACTCATACAAACACACATGTGCTACTCTGGTTCTTATTGACATGAATGTCTTTTATAAGCCCTTGCATGTTGCCCTGTTTCATATGGTAAAATTAATTAGAAAGACTTTCATCCTTTCTTTTGTCAGGTACTACATCGGAGAAACCACCAATGTCCTTTTTGAGAGGTGGTTTTACTGTGATGATCTTGGCACACAACTTATCCCAATAATCCAAGAGTAAGTCTCCTTTATTTTGTTTCTTAAGCATACTATGTAGACATATTAAATAATATATACTTTTTACAGTGGTTAAAACTAACCATGGCATTTTCCAAATTAAAAGGCAACAGGCAACAGAGGTCTTCAAGAATTTGTCTAGTCGGACCTGCCAAATTCTGACAGTCTCTTGAAGTTCTTACTGTTAATAAGTTCAGATTCCATTAGCCATTTTCATCTTCTAGAGAAGACAGGGAACATAGATAGGCAGGTCAGGGTTCCATAGGTGTTGTGAGGGATTATGGGTAAGGTGGTCTCTGTCTATTAGGCCATTAACTCCCAACCTTGAGAATCCCAGGTGGTCTTGAACTGTAATTCCCAGATGCCTTCACCACCAGCTGTACTGCCCAGGGTTTCTGGGAGTTGCAGTGTAAGAAATCCTGGACGACCCAAGGTTGGGAACCACTGCATTAGCCTTTGCACAAGAAGCCTCTCCATAAATAAATAAATAAATAAATAAATAAATAAATAAATAAATAAATAAATAAATAAAAATTACCAGACCCATACTTGCTTGTGGGTTCCACAGTCTTGCCCATCCATTCTTCCGTCTTCCCCTCAGAATAAAAAATAGCTGCCAGAATATGGGTTCATTAGCTGTAAGAATATGAAAAATCCTGTCGGGACTTTGATTGCTTGATGAAAGCCCTCAGGAATCTGACTGAGAGAATTCCTGAACATTTGTGAACTGTAGCCTGCAAATTCTGAAAATCTACAATTCCATGGTCTTTAGATATGCCCATATACTAATGGAAGGTACTGCGTTTTATTGTCTATAAGATGCCCCCACGTATAAGATGACGATCCACTTTTCCAGCACAAAATTACAGTTTTGCAACCACGCGATTCTCTCCTCAGCTTACATCTGTGTATAAAATGACCCTAATTTTTTAGTCTAACAACTTTAGACAAAAATATAGTCGAATACTAGGGGGAAATACAACATTTCCCCTTCTTAGAACATTATCCCTCCAGACCCATGAATCTTTCAGAGCAACTACCTGGAACTTCAAACACGCTCCCCAAGCTTTGATCTCTCCCAGCTGGCCAATTACAAAAAGAAAACAAGCTAATACTGTATTCTAAATAAGGTTTCAGGGATGCTCATTCACATTCCAATAAACAGGCAGTATTTCTATTCTAAGGATGCCTTTCTCTTAGAGATGAAATCAGTGTTTCATCTAGGGAGGAAGATTTCCCCTGAGCCAGGGAGTGACAATAGCATGGAAGAGGGGTTAGCAACTTGTAGTCTCTTAGATATTGCAGGCTTGCATCATCAGCCAGAGTTACTAATGCAGTTGCCGTATCTCAGAAAACTGACTGAAAGCTCAGGGAATTACTTGTTTTTCTTTGATTTCCACATGAAAAGGCAAATCTCAGGGCAGAAAGTTTGTTTCCTCTGTGTTATTTGATATGGAATCCTTGATCTCTGATCTGTTTCTACTCCTAGCTGGTTTGGGGACTCACTGGCTAAACACAAAGGTCTTTGTACATATGGCTTATGGAGAGTGCTGGAGAGTGCATGGATTGGGGCCCCATCTTATTCTTTGGAGTAAGGCAGAAAGGGGATCCTTGTAACTATGATATCTGAGCCTTCTTGTTGAGCATGGCCAGGCAACAGTGGATCACAGCCTAACCTTGGGTTGATGGGAGGTTTTCCATAACCTCCAGCAAAAGCACAAGGCTTATTAAAATCTTCACATGTCCTGCATACTGTAGATTAGGCAGCACCAGATGCAAGTCATTGCAGGAATGCCAGGTACCATATGTTTCCTGAGCACATTTGGGCACCTGTCTCACCAATGAATACTGGTGACCTGGCACTGCTTAAAAATGGTGGGCATTGTAGTTCACAAACAACTACAAGTTGCTCTCTCTGGAACTGGGAGGTGAGTGATCTTTCTAGGACAGGGATGGCAAACCTTTTTGCCACCAAGTGCCCAAACTCAGCGGTGGTGGTCGAGATCGGCGGCAGCAGGGGGAAGGGGGAAGGCAGCAGGGGTGACAGAGGGGTCGGGGTCAGGGTCATTGTCGTCAGCAGTGGGAGGGGAAGGGATGGCAGCAGTAATGGCGGTGGAGGCAGGGTTGGGTCGGCGGCAGCAAGGGCAGCAAGGGCGATGGGGTTGGGGCAGTGGGGGTTGGGATTGGTGGCAGCGGGGTGGTGGTGGTCAGGGGTGGGATGACATCAAGGGCAGCAAGGGCAATGGGGTCAGGGTTAGCAGCGGCAGCGGCGGTGGTGGGAGGGGCAGGGATGGGGTTGGTCTTGGTGGCAGGGTTGGCAGAGGCAGGGTCAGGGGCATCAGGGGGCAGCGGCAAGGGCGGCGATGGCAAGGGTGACTGTAGGGTTGGCCTGGCACCTGACATGCTCCCTGCCCCCCCACTTCCCCCTCCTCAAATTCCTCATGGGTGGTCCAGTGGACGGGGAAGTGGGGGGCAAGGAGCATGTCGTGTGCCAGGCAAAAGCTCTTTCCGTGCCACCTTTGGCACACATGCCATAGGTTCACCATCCCTGTTCTAGGAGATCCAGGCATGTTGACAAGTTCACAAATGTCCAGGTCTGAGTCCAAGTGTTTGTTTCCTAGTTTCAAGTCCCTATTAAAAATCAGCTCCTCCCGAAAAAAATGTGAGTCCAGTCTGTGCAACCAGCAGAAAAGTTAAGTCTCCACTGGACATAATATCTACAGCTGGATTTTCTTGTGGCAGTAGACCCCAGCACTGAGTAGACTACATGTACTTGGGTAGAACTTTGCTGTACATCAATGGGAAAGGCATGTGCCCTCTAAACTTGGCACCCTGTGGTAAAGCCCTGATTGCCTTGCAGTGGTGTAGCAATGGGAGGCAAGGGGGGACATCTGTCCCCGTGCGCAGCATCTGGGGGCACCAAATTAGGTGCCAAACAACTTCCCACCCATGAGCCCCAAGAAGGCGTGTTGTGGGTAACCTGCCAGGGCCAGTGTGGAGGGCTCCCTGGCCACCACTGCTGCCTTCTACATGGAACCTTAGCCCCTCCCCATCCCTTGGGGCTCACAAAAAACCTAGCTACACCTCTGCTGCCTTGCCCTAATTATAAAACTGGGGCTACAAGATTTTATAAAGGAGCAAAGGGGACCGGATGGAATCCAAAAGCAGAACACCTTGCATTGCAAGTCTTGTTTGTCATGCTTAATTATCAACAATTGTATCCTATGAAAGAGTTAGCGCTGTTGTCCTCTTCTCATTAAGTCTGGGAGTGAAGAGTGAAGAGAGCTGTTAGAAGTTTTTAATTTTTGTTATTCCAGATTTTTCAGCTCAAGTCAATACCGTACAGGAAAACCCAATCCAGGTAATATAACCATCAATGATTCAGCAAGCAGTAATGATGTTTCTAGCATAATTCCAAATATTTAATTGGAACGCCTGTCACTTTCTTGCTTTTAACACTGCTGCAAATGAAATTACTAATGCATGAGAAATGTTTGCTTTCTTTTCTTTGCGCCAGCAAGTAACTAAGTGTGTGCCAGAGCAAGGTTGGATGATTTGTTATTTGAGAAGCTCAACTACATTGGGAAATGGGTATTTTAAGATTTAGCAAAGAACAATCAGCATCCTGTCTGAGTTCCCAGTTAGACAAGGACCCTTCAGAGTTTCTGACTGAGTTTCTGAGTGGGAAATTGCTAGTTTACAAGTACAGGCTGAATGGGTGCCAACTTTATGGGGACACCATAGCTTTGGGTTTCCTGTATCAAGCAAACAGACAGATTAGAAAATAAAAAAGCAGGTCTGTATTGCTATTGTCAGTCTTTTGGGCTCTTTGGGCGTGTTCTGGAAGTTTCAGAACACGGCCAAACAGCCCAAAAACCTCAGTCACAAAAGCTATCAGATCTGGGTTTTCTAATAGCTCTTTGGGTGAGCAGAATAAGATTACGAAGGATTGCTGCCTTACGACATTTTAATAATGAGAAGGGGAAAAATAGACACACCCATTAAACAGCAGGCTCCCTGTACCCATGGATACTGAATCACCTATCTGCAGCCTGAAAATATTATACATCTAACCCTAACCGAGTTCACCCAACTCTGGTTAATCTCTTGAGGATTAAACATAGCTTGTGTGGAGAACACTTGATTCACTTTGGAGAGGATCTGTTTGCTGTTGTTGTTATGTATTTTAAAGTTACCTATGACTTTTGGTGACCCTATGAATATGTGATCTCCAAAAGTCCTTGTAATCAGCAGGGGTGGGGCGTGGGGAGGGCAAGGGGGTGGGGTGCCATGGGCACAGAAATTAGGGGGTGCCAAATCACCTACCCCCTGCCACCACCCCACCTCTGATTACTCCTGAGTAAAGGTGTGGATGCACCTGGCATACCTGGGCTGCCCCTCGCTGCCACTGCTGTGTTCACCCTTGCCTCCTTGAACCTTGCTGCCATCTTGGCCATGGGGGTGGCCTGGCTCGGGGCTGCATCCACCCGGGTGGAGGCAGGCTGGCACCGCAGGAGGAGGGGACGCCCTCCGGGTGGCTCGGGTGGGCGAGGGGAGTGGCAGTGGGGGGCTTGCTCTCCTGTGTGTTGACTTCGGGGGTGCAAAAACTGACTTTTGCCCCATGTTTTGGAAACCCTAGCTATGCCTGTGGTAATCAGCAGCCCTCCTCAGCTCATTCAGACAGAATCCTGTAGCTTCCTTTAGGGGATGTGACCATCTCATATTTGATCTTTTTTTCCTCCTGCCTTCCAACTTTTCCTGGGTTATTGATTTTCCCAGAGAATCCTGCCTTCTCATAATGTGTCCAAAGTAGGACACACTCAGCTTCAACACGCTTTGCCTACAGAGATAGTTGGGGCATGTTTTGAATTAGGACCCACTTTTTTGTTTTCCCGGCAATTCAGGGCATCTCTCCCCCTCTCTTCAGCCAGTAGCATGAGACTTTGTCTTATTTTAAAGACAATGTCTTCTGTTTTTATTGATCTTGATTGACTTAGTGTTGTTAATTTGTTTATTACACTGCATTGTAAATTTTTATATACTATTATGTTAATGGATATATCTGTTTGTTTAACCCTGTAAGCTGCCCAGAGTGCCCTTTGTTGCCAAATGATGCTATACAAAAGACATGCTGTACTGTAAGGTGTTTACTTCCCATCCCTTCCACAAGAAGTTGCTTCCATTTCTTACTCACACTGTTGTTCTCTCTGCACTCTTTCTTTAAGTCCCCTTAAGTGAGGTATAACATCCTGATTAGGAATGGCACTAGATAAATCAACAAGAACCTAGAATTATAGGATAATGGAAGAGGCCTATAAGGCCATTGAGTCCTATCGTGGCTCAATCCAAATCAAAGCAGATCAGAGAGAGAGTTGCCCAGTTTTCTTTTGAACGCCACTCACCTTCTGAGGTAATTGGTTCCATTGTCATTCTGCTTTAACAGTCAGGAAGGTGTTTTTCTCTCTCCTGATATTCAAGTGATATCTGGCTTCTGATATCTTGATCCCGCTATTACGTGTCATGTAGTCTGGAATAACTGAAACAGACACTGCCTCTCCTCAGTATGACTGCTTTTAATTATTTGTAGAGTTCTGTCCTCAGTCTTCTTTTTTCAAGGCTGAACATACCAAGTTCCTCATAAGGCTTGATTTTCATCCCCCTTATCATCCTTGTTACCATCCTTTGTATCTATTCTATTTTGTCTACACCTCTCTTCTGCTTCCTTCATCTAAAATGTTTTTATATGTAGTATTGCTTAGTCAAGTACTAAGCAGTACATCTTACAAATGTATATTTGGTTTCGTTTTCTTAGGTGTAGAATTTTGCACTTATCCCTGTTAAATTCCATTCCATTGTTTTCATCCAAGACCTCAAGTCTCTCAAGATATCTTAGAAATTTTGTTTCTTACACTGAGGGTACTGGCTATTACGCCCAATTATTTTTAGCATCAGCAAATTTGATAATTTTGCTGCACTTTTTCATCCATGTCATTGAAAAAATGTTGAACTCTAGCACAAGTTTGATCCCTGTAGTACCCCACTTGCTACCTCCTCCCAGTTTGAGAAGGAATCATTGATAAGAATTCAACCTACATTTAGTGAGGTCGCTAATCAGCATATCATGGGGCATTTTGTCCAAAGGCTTTGCAAGATATGTCCATGGGATTCCCACCGACTACCAGAGGGGTTACCAACTCAAAAATGAGTTAAGATTAATCTGGCAACAAGTTCTTACAACTTTTTGTTATTTTCAAGGCACTTGCAGTCTGGCTGTTTTGTAATCTGCTCCACAATTTTCCCTGGGATTGTTATCAGGTGGAGTGCTCTGTAGTTCCCAGATTCCTCCTTTTTTCCTCTGTTTGAAAAAATAGCAGCATTAGCCCTCCTCCAATTGTCTGGCACATCACCTGTCCTCCACGATTTCCAGAAAAATAATAAAGTTTCTGAAAGTTATTCAGGCAGTTCTTTCAATACTATTGGATGCATCGCCTTTCTTAAATGTCTTAATAAGGCATCTTGTGTTGGCATTTCCAAGTGGAAGAGTACTAATTTCTGGCTATATTGTAGCTTAAAAACTAAATTAAATGTCATCAGGTCAGTTCTGACTTTCCAAGCTTGAGGAATGAGACTCACAGGCAAAACCCCTGTGTGCCTTTGAGTGGCGAAGTGTCAAACAAGGCAAACTATTTTCCAAGACTAGGAGGGAAGAAAGCTTGTGCTATGAAACAATGGCATGCTTTATGCATTTAAGAAATTCACACTTCTAATGGCATGGTGTTTATAAAGTCAGTGGCCAGCCCACGACTTATTCCATGCTTGCCCTCTCCTGTTTGGTGGCATGTAAAAATGACATAAGCATGTGAAATATGTTGTGTCTGTCTGTCTGTCTGTCTGTCTGTCTGTCTGTCTGTCTGTCTGTCTGTCTGTCTGTCTGTCTGTCTGTCTTTTGGCAGTGCTTACCTCTCCTTCTTTTATGTGAATATCCTTGTGTTTTTCATTTTCTATTATCTTCAGGCACATATCTCCCTCCAGCTGGTAAAACAACTGTAACAGGAGAGGGAGAAAGACAGAAAAACTGAGAGGCGAAAGTTGTTAAAATATGTCTATATACACACCTCATCAGCAAGCGGTAGCCTGTGTTCAGACATCCTGTTGTTCCCTACACAGCAGGTCCTGTGAGAATGGTCAATGGTGATATTCTTGGTTCAAATGTGAACTTGTTATCTGCAGTATGAACCTGTATCACTACTTAGAGTCTGTGAAGTGTGAAAATCTCTCTCTCTCTCTCTCTCTCTCTCTCTCTCTCTCTCTCTCTCTCTCTCTCTCTCTCTCTCTGTGTGTGTGTGTCTGTGTGTGTGTGTGTGTGTGTGTGTGTGTGTGTGTGTGGTCAACTCCAATTGCAACCTGTAGTGACCCTTTCCAGGGTTTTCTAAGTGCAAAACACACAGAGATGGTTCGCCATTCCTTACTGCTGGGGTCTGCCTGGGACTGTACAGCGTGCCCAAGGCAACATAGGCTGATCCTTCCTTCTGGAGGCACAGTGGGAAATCAAACTGCCAACACTTGGTTCTGCAGCCAGATACCTAAACTGTGATGAGTTATTAAGCTAGTAATAAAATATTTAACACGATGCTAAAGATCATTTTCTTTTCATTAGAAGATCAACTAAGCACACAGCCCTCCTTAATGTTGTGAGAAGGTTGGAAGGAGCACCTCAAGAAAGCTGAGAGCAAAGCCATCGTGAAGACAGACTTCATTATCAGTCTAGACTCTTAGAAAGGTCAGCCAAGGCCGAATGGTCAAAGTTTAGACACCAGACGAAGACCCATCCACCCTAGGCAGGAATTAATGGTCACCTAAGCAGAAAAGTGCTTGCTGGATCCTCATGCAACCAAAAGTTCAGCATGAAGTTGTTAATTGGCAGTGAGAAGCTGCAGCCCATTAATCTTGTTAACTACTGCAGCAATAACTAAGGGCAGATTTTTTTGGCCAAGTTTGTGAGAAGTGACTTGACAGTCCATAACAAATCCAGATTTCTGTCTACTTTCTTTGTTTTATTCTGTCATATAACCATGTGCTGTCCAATGCATATGTTAAAAAAATTCCTTTGGTGATTATACATTATGACTAGAGATGGGCACGAATAAAAAAAATGGTGTTTCGTTTGTTGTTTGTCGTTTGGGGTCCGTTTTGGTTCGTTTCCATTTTTCGTGAATTTTTGCAAAAAAATTGTTTTCATTTTTGTTCATTTCGTTACCATTTCGTTACCATTAATTTCATTTTTTGTGATTTTTTTAGCATTTAAAGCAGTTCAATGTATTGCCGTAACGAAAACGAAACGGACGACAAAATTTCTGGTGTTTCTGTTCATTTCGTTTCATTTTAGAGACAAGGCAAACTATTTGTCGAAGACATAATGAGGGAAGAAAAACGAAAATGGAAACAAAAAATTGTTCGTTTCATGCCCATCTCTAATTATGACACAAATTTTAAACCAGCAAAGGCAGAAAAATGCTATTATCAGTAAGGTAAAGGTAAAGGTTCCCCACACACATGCATGCTAGTCATGTCCAACTCTTTTTTTATATATATATTTTTTATTAGAAAATTTTAATATACAAAAGAAAAACAAATTCAAAACATTAACCATACAGAGTCAGTCTATCACTAAAGTTCGGCTTCCCTCTGTTCTTGTCTGCGGTTTTAACGTTATTCATCTCCCAGCCTTCCTTTCAAACAACCCCTTTTATATACTTATAAAAAGGTTCTAAAAGTGGATAGTAGTCCTTGAGTTCTACCCTAATTAAGAGTCTTTAATTCCTTACAATTAGTCTCCATATAGTTCTTAAATTTTTGCCAATCTTTTTGGAACCTCTGGTTGTCTTGATCCCTCAGTCTGCATGTCAGTCTGGCCATCTCTGCAAAGTCCAGTAATTTCGCCCTCCATTCATCCAAAGACGGTATAGCGTTGTCTTCCAATTCTGTGCCAGGAGTGCCGCTGCTGTTGCATATAAAAATAGCGTCCTGTCTGCTCCTTTAATTTCATTATCCACCAACCCTAACAAAAAAAGTTCAGGTCGTTTTGGGAATGTACACTTTAACATCTTTTTGAGTTCATCATATATCAATGCCCAATATTCTTTCACTTTCTCACAGGTCCACCACATATGATAAAAATCACCTTGTTTCTCTTTACATTTCCAACAATAATCATCTTTCATCCTATACATCTTTGCTAATTTCGTTGGAGTAATATACCATCTATACATCATTTTCAACAGATTTTCTTTTATCAAAGTACATGCGGTAAACTTCATGTTCCTTTTCCACAATCTTTCCCACACATCTAACTCAATATTGTGACCCAGTTCCATAGCCCATTTTATCATACATTCTTTGACTTGTTCATCTTTTAGGTTCAACTCCAACAAGAAATTATATAATCTAGTCAACAATTTCTTTTTTGGTCCCATGATTATGGTTTGAAACTTAGATTCCTTCTCTCCAAACCCAAACATCCTTCTGTCTTTCTGAAAAATGTCATGTAACTGATGGTACTGAAACCAACCTGTTAACCTCTCTTTTAACAGTTCATAAGACTTCAGTCTGGGACCTTTTTCTGAGAAGAATAACACATCCCCATATGTGATCCCCACTCCTTCTGTATCTTTCCTCTTGATCGTCGATGCTTCAATCGGGGATAACCACCTCGGGGTGTGTCTCTCTAATAAGGGTTTCAACTGTTCCCAGACCTGAAGTAGTGACTTTCTAATTACATGATTCATAAAACTTTTATGTACTTTCACTTTATCATACCAAAGATAAGCGTGCCAACCAAATCTATTATCATGACCTTCTAAATCCAAAAGATCCCCATCAACTAGAGTAATCCATTCTTTTATCCAACCGAGACAGGCCACTTCATAATACAATCTCAGGTCTGGCATGGCAAATCCTCCCCTTTCCTTAGCATCTGTTAGTAGTTTAAACCTTATTCTCGGTCTTTTGCCTTGCCAGACAAATTTAGACAATATCTTCTGCCATTCCTTAAAGTGGCCTGTCCCTTTGACTATAGGGATCATTTGAAATAAGAATAACAACCTTGGTAACACGTTCATCTTTATCACCGAAATTCTTCCCATCAGTGACAGATTCAATCTATTCCATGTTTCCAAATCTCTCTTAATCGAATTCCAGACCATAATATAGTTATCCTCAAAGAGATTCAAGTTCGTAAGAGATAAATTAATTCCCAAATATTTAACTTTAGTCATGTCCAACTCTAAGGGTGGTGATAATCTCTGTATTCAAGCCAAAGAGCCAAATCCAAGCTGACTTTGCAGCCAACAGATGCTCCTGACAAGGCTAAAATGGTAGGAAAAAGCAAAAGCAAAACAAAAGTCTGCAACTTATATACTGTCTCATAGCACACACAGGTAGAGATGGGCATGAAATGAACTTTTACTTTATTTTGTTATTCTTTATTCTTTAACTTTGTTACCTAACAAAATGAATAATGAACCTCATAGTGAATTTAGAATGAAATGAACAAAAAAAAATGGTTCGGTTCAGTTCAGGTCATTAATAGTGGTGATGTCTCCTACCTGGTGCTGGTCTTCTGTTTTCCTGGCTGCAGGGAAAAGCCTGGTCAGTGCTGGAAGAAAAACAAAAACAAAAAAGCCCTGCGCTACAGCTGTAGCGCGGGCAGGAACCCAGAAGTAAAATAAATAAAATAAAATAAAATAAAATAAAATAAAATAAAGGAGCACCGACCTGGCCCCAGGGGTGGACGGTTTGGCACCCTAAAATCAATAAAATAAAAATAAAAATAAAACCAGCACTGACCAGGCCCCAGGGGCCACGCGGTCGGCACTTGAAGGAAAAAAAAACCCAAAAGCCCCGCACTACAGCTGTAGCACAGGAAGGAGCCACAAAGCTCTCTAAATAGGGCAGAAAGCTGTGTGAAAAGGATGGAGAATGTAGAGGCCTTTAAATGCTAATGGACTGCAACTTCTGTCATCTCTCAGTACTGCAGAGCTGATGGGAACTACAGTCCAATTCTACCCAAAGGGCTACATTTTCTCCAGTTCTGATTTAACCCACCTAAAGAATCATGGGAGGGGATAAGCAAATTAATTACATTTGCAAAATAATTTAAATAAAAATATTTTAAGTAGGTTGCTTAATATGCTATAAGCATGCCGGTTGTTCACTGAAGACAGTGCGACGATTTCCATGTGCTGAGAAATGGTTAATTATGTTCAGTCACTAGAAACAGATAAGTTTCTATCTGAAATTACTGGAGCAAAATATAAGAAGATCTTAAACCAGGCTGAAAGTATATGGTATCACTGCCATCCCAGTTTAATTACAGTGCTGATAGGCCTGTGGTTAACTAGAAATTTAATATATATAAGAAACCCTACTGAGAAAACTGCGTTGTTTTGCTGCATCTCACTGACAACCACAAGGCTTACTGTAGAAGCACCCCCGTGGCTTCAGGATAATAAAATCTGGCTTTTATTTATTTAATTATTTATAGCTAAAGGCTGAAGTTAATTTCACAGGGCACAAACCTTAAAAACAACCACCTTGGAACTGAATTTGAAATGGCAGCCAATCTTTTAGACATCCTGAACACATTTGGGAAGGGCAGTGCCTTCAATGTAGGAGTATAAGAACCAGTTTTGTTGCCTATTGGGTGATAAAGCTTTCACAATACCTCTGAACACACAGTGGGGAAGTAATGTACTGTGTTATTCTGAATACCAGCTAAAATTCAGCCTAGTCTTTCACTTGTAGAATCTCTTAGCATGGGTAAAAGGTATACAGTAGTTGGTAGCTTATAGAACTTGAACTGGCATTAAGCTGATGGGATTTAGAAGGAGTCCTGGTTCACTTTGACCATGAACCTTTTAGATCAGTGGTGGCCAAACTTTGGCCCTCCAGATGTTTTAGACCACAACTCCCAGAATTCTAAGCCTATACTGCCAATGACAAAGGACTGTGGGAGTTGTGGTCCAAAAGATCTGGAGGGCCGAAGTTTGGCCACCACTGTTTTAGATTATCTTAGTCTTCCTATCATAAGTTGCACTGAGCTGCTTGTCTCCAGCACCAAACTGGGAAGGTGGCAGGATGATGGTGCCTTGCTCTGATCGATTTCCTTTTGTTGCCCTAGAAAAAGCACAGAGAACATCAACAAGGATGAAAGGGGAATGGAGACTAAATCATACGAAGAACAACTAAAAGAACTAGGCATGTTTAGCCTGATGAAGAGAAGACCAAGGGGAGACATGATAGCTGCAACCAATGCCACACACCCTTTAGCAACAATTATTTATTTATTATTTATTTATTTATTTATTTAAATACTTATATCCCGCTCCATCTTCCCAACGGGAACTCTGGGCGGCTAACAGCACAAGAACCTAAAAAGCTAAAAAGGCTAAAAAGCTAAAATAACAAGGCCACCAAGCAAGGGCAGCGGAAGGCAAGATGGCGGCAGACGGTAAGAGCAAAGAAAAGAAAGAGAAACTAATTAATGAGGACACCAAATGCTTCTTTGAAGAGGAAGGTCTTCAAAGCCCTCTTAAAGGCGGGCAGGGACTCCAGCAGGCGCAGCTCAGGAGGGAGATGGTTCCAGAGCGTGGCCCCACCACAGAGAAGGCGCGGTTTTTATTTATTTCCGCGCCTCTCTGGGTGTATACTCTAAAGCGCCTGCGGCGATCTCGTGGGTCTGGATCCGGATGCCCTCAGGGAGATGCGCTCCGCCAGGTATCCTGGTCCCAAGCCGTGGAGGGCCTTGAAAACCAAGACCAGATCTTGAACCTGATCCGGGAAGACAACGGGGAGCCAATGCAGGCGGACCAGGACCAGTGATGTGCTCGAATCTATGAGCACCCACCACCAGCCTGGCCGCCGCATTTTGCACCCGCTGTAACCTCCGGACCAGGGCCAAGGGCATTCCCAATAGAGGGCATTGCAATAGTCGATCCTCGAGATCACCAGGGCCTGTAGACTGTCCTCAGGGAGGACTGGGTCAAGGTACTGACGGATCTGGGCGATCCTGCGGAGATGGAAAAAAGTGGCCCTGGAGAACGGCCATCACCTGGGCTTCCAGGGGGAACCTTTTAATCCAGGACCACGCCCAGATTCCTGGCCCTGTCTGTAGGCTGGAGGAAGTACCCCCAGACTAGGGAGGGGGCCACTGTACCGAGCCAGGCGCCCGAAGAACAGAACCTCCGTCTTCTCCGGATTAAGCTTGAGCCGGTTATCTCTGGTCCATTCCCACGGCCTCCAGGCACAGATCGAGGAGCGAACTGCCTCCTCTGCATAGAAAAGGAGATATAGAGCTGCGTGTCATCAGCGTACTGATGACAACGAACTCCATATCTCCTGATGACCTCCCCCAGCGGCCTCATGTAAACATTGAACAGCACGGGGGAGATTGCCGACCCCTGGGGCACCCCACTAGGGAGAGTCCAAGGAGCTGACAAGACATCCCCCAGCTGTACCCTCTGAGTCCGGCCGCCAAGGAAGGAACGGAGCCAGGCCAAGGCCTGACCACCAATTCCCGCCTCAGCGAGCCGGGCCAGAAGGTTACCGTGGTCGACGGTATCAAAGGCTGCTGAGAGATCAAGGAGGACGAGCAGGGAGGAACTCCCCCTGTCGGCCTCCCTGAGGAGGTCATCCTGCAGAGCGACCAGGGCGGTCTCGGTTCCGCGAATTATCCATGGCAAGTCATCTACACCACATGCAAACATCAGTATGGTTCTAGCCACCAGTTAGTAAAAGCTTTGTGGAACACAGGATAAGTGGTGGCACAGTGCCAGGTGGCAAAATGTTTGCAGCACTTCTCCTCCTCTCTGTAAGCAAACATAAATTAATAAAAACCACAATACTTTCATGCAAAAAACCCTCTGCAATTATATCTAAATAACCAAAAATAACATCCATTTCCTATACCCCAAATATGCTGCCTGAAGCAACTAGCTCACACTTCCCAGTGATATGGCCAACCCTAGGATGGGCAACCACCAGGGAATACCAAGTGCTGTAGGTGCCTGGAGTAGGAACTGGCAAACCACTCCAGGATTCCTGCCAAGAAAACTCCATGGACATGGGGTCACGGTGAGTCGGTCATGACTGTAACGGCACAACAGAGAGAGAGAGAGAGAGAGAGAGAGAGAGAGAGAGAGAGAGAGAGATGTTATCAGACATCCCATGGCCTAAATTCAAGTGCTAGTCCCACTTAGAGTAGACTCACTGAATCAATCAACACATATTTATAAATCTGACTAATTGGGTAGGTCGTCTCTAGCCAGGGTTTCCTAATTTGATGTAGTTCCATACTTTTCTACACTTAAGCACTTTCTCTATTTTTCCTGCATTATGTTGCAATTTATTGGGCTTAGTTTGACATCAAAGGGCACTTTTTGTTCTTTCGATCTCAAATCAACTGTGTGAGCAAATTAGACTTCTTTTTCCTCCTGCCATTAATAATCTGAACCTTCTAAAATGCCAATAAATAATCTGAATATTATGCTTAGAAACAAATGTAGATGTTCACGTGTGAGATAATCCTAGATAAATGGATGGAAAGTTGTTCATAGAATCATAGAATTGTGAAGATGGAAGGGGCCTACAAGGCCATCAACTCCAACCCCTTGCTCCATACAGGAATACAAATCAAAGGATATCCGCCAGGTGGTTGTCCAGATTTCTCTTGAATGCCTCCAGTGTTGGAGCACTCACCATCTCTTGAGGTAATTACAGATAGATGTGTATATTTCCCTCTGTTCTCCTCCTTTCTTTTATTTATTTGACTGTAGATGAAATTGTAAGAGAAACGCCTTTCCCACTAAACAACACAACAGTCATGGTTCCATTTTCCTTGCAAGTCTGGCTGAATGATCACAGGGAAGATTTAATTCGGAAGAAATCATTGAGACCTTTTGGAGACAACTTTGAAACTGAGGTAAAATAATTTCAATACTGTTCTTGATTTAAACAGGAGGGGGTCAGAAGGGGTTCTCCTTCCTATGTGAACTGTCTCTAAAGCCCAAACAAGTCCACTAACACCTTATATTGGCCTGGGGGAAGTTCATCCACTTCTGTGACCAAAATTCTACTGGGGAAATCACAGTTGCTCTGCAGTTCTCCCTTAGTCACACACACCATCCATCATGTCACCAGACATTCATACAAGTCTTCATACCTGACCTGAGGAAGCTGAAGACCATAACAGCTGGCCAGCATCCAAAGTAGTCTTGCTCGTTTGATTATCTGCTTATACTATATGTCTGTGAAGATTCTCAGTCATCCAGGTGAGCTTATCTGGAAGTTGAGTCATGGCAACTGGACAAAGCTGTTTGGATGAGCAGCGAAACATTTCAATCTCTCAAGAAAAAGAAGTCCCATTGCCATGACTCAATTTCCAGATATTTGCTTATGCTGTACATGGGCCATAGGACTGTGACTTCCATACAGGCTTGCACATAATCATTATGTGACTAAATCAGCTTCCTTACCACCACTGTTGTACAGTGAGCTAATCACAGAACCATAGACCAGTGAAGTTGGAAAAGGCTCACAAGGCTATCAAGTCCAACCCCTTGTTCCATGCAGGAATACATATCAAATTATATCTGCCAGGTGGTTCTCCAGATTTCTCTTGAATGCCTCCATTGTTGGAGTCCTCACTGCCTCTTGAGGTCATGGATTCCATCACCACCAATTCTCATTTAGCATGAAGCCTAGGTTAAAACTGGAACAAGAAGCTTTTAGAGACTATTGACATAGGGCATTTTGGTATAATGGAGCTATCAGGAGAAAATAAATTCAAGGAACAAAACGTAACGGGAAGAATGTTATTAAACAATTGACTTCAAGTAGCATCATTATCCCACCAATGGTTTGAAGGAACTGACTTGGTTTCTTCTTAGGAAAGGGTATGTTAGGATTAAGAGTTAGGTCATTTGACAATAAATTATCACATTCACATTATAGATGATTCTGATTTTCCCTTTTGCACTTACATTTAGTCCAACTTGACTTGCTGTTCATCAAAGCCCAGGGCAAGAGTTGTTTCTGTGTTACAGACTGAAATCCTCTTAGCTAGAAATGCCAAGATGATTGAAGGGGAACTTTCTACCTGACCACATGCATTCTACCATTGAGATGTGACCTAATCCACCTCACTCACACAGACTACAATGTTAATCTGGGGACCGTATGTATAACATTCCATCAAGAGGGGAAATGGCCAATGCACTTGCAAAGATCAGTCCTAGAAAGGTTAAGTATTGCAGTCTACCTTCTGGAATGCAATAGATTCTGTGAAAAAGGTGGAAGAGAAATAACAAAATAAGTTTCCATTATTCTCTGGTAGGCAGAAAAATACTTACACTTAAGAATTCAAAGTGCAGACATCTGGCTAAGAGTAACCTGTCCAACAAGTGTTGTACCACATGAATAAAAGGCCCACAACTATGGGGGTGGATGGAATTATCCAAAGTACAAATTCTATTTTGCCCTTTTGGGGGAACGTGCTCATGCACACACAGAGAGTGAGTGTGTGTGTGTTGCAGCCCTGCGTTGATAAAGGCAGAAAGTGAGAATATCAGAAATATAGGGAAAAGAACACCAGGGTTAAAAAAGAGAACTGTGTGATTTGTAGTAGAATATTTTTTGCAGTCTTGCATACACTCTGTTAAACACATGCTCTCTCACTGTATGCAAAAATTTTTTCCGTGGCAGCAAACTGTTTCTCTTTGTAACTTAGAATGGAAAACACTGGAATTAAAATTCATATTTGCTTCATTTCCCCACCAGGTTGTAATTTTTGGACCAGGCATAACCAAAGAAGGAGGAAAGAATGCAGATATATGGATATGGCAGATGGTACCCAATCTTTGTTCTGATTATTTGGCAAGCTATGCACAGCTCTGTACTTAGGTTAAGTATGAAAGAACTTAGACTATAAGCACAGAAAGAAGATCCATTCCACAATGATTTTGTTGATTCTTCTTGGAGCACTCAGCCTAAAGAAATAAAGGAGGTGACAGCTAAAGATAGATATTTTCTTGTAATGGCCCTTTGATTATGAAATGTTCTCTCCACCTGGCACTCATTATATCCTTCCAATCCCAGGGGTTGATTCCTTTTTAATTTTGTTAAAATCACATTATGACATGTTCCTCGGCCCTTTGTTTGGAAATGGTCCATTGCTGTTGTTCCAAATTTTATTTTCCTCTGTTCTTAGTGAATGTGATGTCGTGATTAAGTGGAGCATTGACTACAACTCATGATCAGGGCTTAACAGGTGGTACAATTAATCTGCTCCTCAGAGCAAACATGTCTTTGAAGGAAGCTGCCAAGCTAAACCAGACCTAATGAATGTTTAATCCACCTCTCTGCTCTTTCCCCCCACATCTCACAAAAAGGTGCAAACTTAAAATGTGTATAACTCTACATTTGTCAGTGGGAGAAAATGTGTACATTTTTAAATATGTGTACAAAAATGTGCATAGAAGTATATAAGGGGGAGACGATTTAATCCTATGTTTAAACTGATGAGTCTACAAGGCTTTCCTCATGATTGAGAATAGTTTCTCATTGAAGATTGGCACAAAGCAATTTGTCCCACTTTGTCAAAATTCGTATATGGGGGCACCACAGGTGTCACACATTCCTTCCCCCCAACACCCTCACTTTCTGCCCATTTCTATTGCCATTTCTAAGATGATGGTAGGGTTAAACAATAGGCACCTCTACTAAAAGGTTGGCATATCTATAAAGTTCATTTCTGTCAACTTTCTCCTTGTTCCACTTCTAAGACTTTTCTGTTCTGTGCAAATACCAAGTTAGTAATTTCTCACTGGAAGATGTCTGCACTTTCGGCTACATTTTTCAAGCAGTGATTAAAAACTTAGCCCCATTGATTGAACCACATTCTTATGCAATTTTGAAATCCCTGTAGTAATATTTTGCAAATCTGCATATGCCACCAAATATAGGTACTACGCTCCTTAAGAATCTCTTTTCTGCACTCCTAATGTACTTTCAACTTTAATGCTGTGAGCTAGATCTCATTCCTCCTGGTTTTTGACTCTTACTTTGACAGGTTTTGCTGGTGGAGGATATGTTTACATACTTACCCAATGCCTCCTGCCTCCATCTGGCCACATGGATGTTCATTGTGGCCAGAGATTCTTTAAAAGTAGCATGCCGTCACAAAATAAAAACTAGGTAGTTATGTTCCAAAGACATTATTCTAGCAGAATTCATGTCTTAATAATCATACTTGAAAAATCAATCCCATGCTTACCTCTCAATGAGCAATCATAAAACAAGGAACTTGTTTTGGATGTTTTAACTGCATAAGTCTGATTTTATTGCAAATCACCTTGGAGCTCTCTATTGGGCATAAGAGGGATGAAAGCTAATATGCTTTAAAATCTCTGATTCCCTGTAAATCCCTGAGCCTACAAAATGACAGTGCTGCCCTCTGCTTGTGTCTAATATAATTCTTTGTTCAGGAAAAACCTCTGTTCATCCTTGCAGGTCTTACAGTACCCTTCTCTAACATGATAAAGACAAACCCTTCCAGTATTAATGGCTTGCTTTTATCAAAATCAGTCTGTTCACTGATGGCTCAGTGAATCACCTTCAAGTATTGGAAAGCTTTTCAAGAATCTAACAACAAAAGGCTGACAAATACTTCCCAAACCAACCAAGGCCGGTATTTTCAGGCAAGCAGTTCCATCAATGAACTGCTGGCTTCAGTGATAGCAGGCCACAGATGTGTGTCGGGTTGGGACAACTTTATTACATGGAGCTGTGGGTTGCAAAACATGGTTGGATTACTTCAGCTCACACTTCCTCTAGTCTATACAGATTAGTTAAGGTGTTTTGCCTTGGAAGTGGAGTTAGTCCAACGCTTCCCACCCATATATTTTAGTTGCTTGTTTTGAAGAGCAGCACAAAAGGCGAAGAAGGGATTTCACGTGAGAGTAGATTGAGTTTAAATGTGGTGAGGTGGGGCACGGAAGTTGTATTGTGTTTTTTTTTTATATCTTCGTTGAAATACAAGATTCAAGCTTCTTAGTTAAAGGTGCAACATTGTTTACAACAAAGTAGTAGAGATGGGCACCTTACGAAAAACAACACATTATTTCATCATATTGTAAGCTTTTGAAATGTTACAAAATAAAACAAAATGGGAAACAGCATTTCATTACGAAATGAAATGAAATGAAACGAAATGAAATGCTTCTTTTTCCCTTTGAAAACAAAAGGTTACATTACTCTGCAAAATGGCTCCCTTGTAAAAAGCTACCCACCAAAACTGGTGTCTCTAGGACCCAGGAGAGCCATTTTATAGAGTAGTGAATTGTTTTGTTATTGTTTCATTTCCTTATGACTTTTTTTTTTACAAAAATTCATTTAAAAACACACCAAACCACTAGTAGAAATGAAATGAAATGAAACTCTATTTTTCTGTTTCATGCCCATCCCTCCAAGGAGGACACAGGAGCACATCCACATCACTAAAGCTCATCGCCTAGCTTTAATCGTCCATAGTCTGGTCTTCTTCAGTTTGGCAACCCATTGTGTTGTTGTTTTCTGCATTGGGATCAGGAGAAATATAAACCAGTAGTGAGGAATTATCTCCAGATTAGTAGTAGTAGTAGTAGTAGTAGTAGTAGTAGTAGTAGTAGTAGTAGTAGTAGTAGTAGTAGTAGTAGTAGTAGTAGTGGGTGTTATTTTTCACTTCTAGTTTTGCCAGTGGAGTAAGTGGAAAAGGGGGGAGGGGAGAGAAAGAAAGTCAGCCCACAGTTTTACCAGAAACAAGCATAAATTTAGCATCTAAATTATACCTTACTTTTCTGTTCTGTTACTGAACTATTTCAAAACAGTTTTCTTTGAAACCATCTCCCAGGGCCTTACTAGATGAGATATTAGACCTGCATGTTATCTCTCTCAGCTGTGTGTGTGTGTGTGTGTGTGTGTGTGTGTGTGTGTGTGTGTGTGTGTGTGTGTGTTGTGTCATTACAGTCGTGACTGACTCTTCATGACTCCATGTCCATGGAGTTTTCTTGGCAGGAATCCTGGAGTGGCTTGCCAGTTCCTACTCCAGGCACCTACAGCACCTGGTATTCACTGGTGGTCACCCATCCAAGTCCTAACCACGCCCGACTCTGATTAGCTTCCAAAATTAGTCAAGATCAGATGTGCTTAGGGCATCTAGGCAGTTCTCTCAACTGGTAAAAAGGTATAAATGTAAAAACTCATTTAAATTCAGAAGTGTGTGTATCATTGGAAGTATAAATGGAATGTGAAGACCAGCTTTCTTTGCATCTCTAATCATATAGATACACATAACAAAGAAGTTACATGGCAGGGGAGAAATATTTGTCACAGGGAAGACCACAAATTTGTATTTTTGCCCTAGTTGTCAACCCAGCTGCTAAGCCAAATAATAAATCACATCTTAAGTTCTTGATAACCCTTCTATACTTTTTGTCCTCCAAAAGCGACAGCCTAGCACATTTGAAATGCTGCAATTGTTAATTACTGAGAACATATGTGTGGCTGAATGGTTCACAAGTAGAGATGGACAGAAACTGCCCATTTTCAGCAGTTTGTGCCAGTTTGTTTTTTAGTTGAATATCTGTTTGGTGCTTTTTTGCCCCGCCTCCTCCAGCAGGGAGCCTCTCAGAAGCAGTGTCCGAGCTTCCTTGACCCGCTCACTCTGGACCCTACTTTGGAGTAGGCACCTGCTGGAGAAGGCAGGGCTAGTAAGTGCTGGACACCAGTTCAGTCAAATACACACGTATGCATGCACGCACGCATGCACACACAAAACTTGCAGAACCCAGCACAACCTGCCGAACCAGTGGTTCGTGCCCAGGTCTACTATATACAGTATCATTCAGAATTCTGTTTGCAAACACATTAGGCTTC
Organism: Phrynocephalus forsythii; assembly: GCA_029282475.1. Lineage (NCBI taxonomy): Eukaryota > Metazoa > Chordata > Lepidosauria > Squamata > Agamidae > Phrynocephalus > Phrynocephalus forsythii. Next base: position 120,542,813 of record JAPFRF010000002.1, on the reverse strand, counting down.
TGATGAATTCTATGATTGATAGTTTACAAAGATTTGTATCCTACTTTGTCCTGCTCTTTCTTTCCTTCTGATGAAAGTTCTAGGAAATAAAGCTTACCCCTTTGCCCTCTTCCATTTCAGGAAGGCACATCTATTTTTATGACTGAGGGCAAAACCCTGACTTTGGAGAGTGGAGACAGTCTTTTCATCCCGGCAAAGATGACGTAAGTCCAAAATGTCCTTGATACATGTTGTATCTTATTCTCCTGCAGATATTAGTGTCTCATTGCCATTTCTGTGTTTTTCTGTGTAGTAATGAAGAGTTGTACCCAGTGTGGTTGTCCTGTGAAGTATTGGGCAAGGCTCACCAGATGTGGCTTTAATTCTCCAACTGTGCCTTGGAAACTCATGGGGTGATGGTGGAACCAATAGAATCACTTTACTTACCTTGAAAACCTTCTTGGCAGTTACTCCTTCTCTCTGGAACACCGTCCCACCCCAAAACCACCTGGGAGATTTTAAGCAGTTGTTAAAAACCACAGGTCTATAGACAGGCCTTCCTGGAGCTCATAACGTCATAGTGCAGTGAATGTTCAGTTTCAAACACCACTTCCAGCACCTCATGTTTATAAAATTTGGACAATTTCATAATTTTATGTACATCTTTCAGACCATGTTATTTAATTTGAAATGTATTGTTTCTTGTTTACTTGTGGCTTTTGCTTCAAATGTTATTATTTGTTTAACATTGAAAACCACCCAGAGTAGCCCTTGATGCCAGATGGGCAGTACAAAAATCAAATAAATAAATAAATCCCCATTAGGATGGCTGCAAGTCTCTTCTGACTTTATGGCATAGAAGAAGAAGAAGAAGAAGAAGAAGAAGAAGAAGAAGAAGAAGAAGAAGAAGAAGAAGAAGAAGAAGAAGAAGAAGAAGAAGAAGAAGAAGAAGTTTATCATGACATAAACCTTGATTGATGAGAGTCAACACTATTATTTATTTATTTATTTTAAAGTATTTTTACCCTGTCTTTCTCCTTGGAAAAGGGCCCAAGGCAGCTTACAGTAATGAGGGATAATATACAGTCCAGTACAATTAAGACATGTTCAAGTATTGAGAACAGGGAATTGAGGAACATCTTACAGCACTAAAGTACATTACATTAAAGCTACAAGAGAGCACGAGCAGTTAAAAGGAGAGTAAATCCTATGTAAAGTTATGAGTGATGGAAACTAACATTGAAAACATAGTGTCAATGTAATCACACAAAGTTAGAAGTGGTTATAAACAGAAAGTCTATGTGATCCTATAGATTCATATGAAAAACACATACAGTAATAGGTAGTCCATTATTCAGGGAAAGCTTGCCTGATGAGAAAGGACTTTGCCAGTTTCTGGAAAGACATCAGAGATGGGGAAGTCCTGGCCTCTAGTGGAAGGGAGTTCCAGAATCTGGGTGCCACAGCCAAGAAGGCCCTTTCATGTATTCCCACGTGACGTAACTGTGAGCGTGGCAAGATGGAGAGAGAAAGACTTCTCCTGACGACCTTAACACCTGAGCCAGTTCATACTGCAAGATTCAATCTTTGAGGTAGCTAGAACCCAGGTCGTACAGTGCTTTGTAGATCAAGGTCAGCCCCTTGAATTGTGCCTGATAGCTAATTGGCAGCCAGTGAAGCTGCTTTAATAGGGGTGTAATGTGATCTCTGTATCCTGCCCCAGGCAGAAATCTGACTGCTGCATTTTGGACCCGTTGAAGTTAGGTAAAGCTACCATCAAGCAAGAATTGGAAGAGTGACTCTGAGGACTTACAACTTTCAGGATTCCCCAGCCTGAATTGGGGTGGCTGACAGATTTTGGGAAATATTGCACACACACACACACACACACACACACACACACACACACACACACACACACACACACACACACACACACACACACACACACACACACACACACACACACACACACACTTTCAAAGTTCTGACATTACGTAGGATGAGACTGGTAGAGGAACTGGGGGGATACATTCTATTGCTGCATTGTATCTTGGGCCTCAAGCTTAGGCAGCAAAATGTCTTGGCCTGACCGAGCCAGGGGATAGATCACAAAAAGTGCCATAGCCTACTTCAGGGATTGACAGATGCCTGAATTTTTACTTACTCTATATTAACAATTCAAAATCAAGTCACGTATTTAATCCATCTAACAAGATGCCCACCATCCTTAACTGTGGCACTTTAACAAATGTTTCTCCATATTTTGACTGTTTTCTGTGTAGAGGATTGCAACAATATTTTAGCTTAACTCCCACATTATGAGTTTGTTTTGGCAGATCCTAATAATTAAGAGGTGTGTGTGTGAGGGGGGGATGAGATGGGAATCATTTAGTTATCATGAAAGAGCATTAAGCCTCCTTGAATACATTTTTCACATTTTTATAGGCATCAAATATCCAAAAGGGAGAACTTCTGATCAGCTAGCAATGAATGTTTGGGATCAAACTGGAAAGATTAACAGGATTGGTTTTAAAGGTGCAAGACACATCCATCTGTTTATGCTGATGATTTATATTTTATATTTGTTGTACATGACTGCAGCTTCTAGTACGAGTCAGGTTATTTTAAGTGAAGGTTAAATCAGTTTCTCTTTTCTGTTCTTCAGGTTTCAGTGGAAGCGAACAGAAGGATGCATTGCTCTGTGTATTGCTCAGGACCCAATGCGGAAAAGGCCCTACGCATGAACCCTGCTGCACCCAAGCTCGGCTGAGAACTGATTAAGTAGCTTCTCAAGAAAATAGCTGTGCTAGCTTTGCAATTTCACAAAATAAGAGGAAGTAAGCTTCCGAAAGTTAGATAGATGCAGAACTGTAGCCTGCATGTAGACATATCATGCACACGTGTGGGGAAAATAATGAGAAATCAGAGCTGTGTGCCATCAAAGAAATGACCTTAGTACAAATCGGTGACTCTTCAGTTCATCAAGCTCATAGGATTGTCGTGGGGACAATAGTTTAGAGAGGAAAGCTATGGTTAAACAGCATCTTTAACTCTCTGAAGAAACAGAAATATTATCTGAAAAGAAGTGTGCCTATGTAAACAATTTGCTTATGTCAGCTATAGAGAATGTGTATATGTTGTTGACGGCAGATCCCTTTAGCTACTCAGTAGAGATGGGCATGAAATGGAAATATAGCATTTCATTTCATTTCATTTCAGTCTTTATTTTGTTTCATTTCATTGATAAAATTTTTAAAAGAATTTTTGTCATGAAACAAAATGATTTATAACGCTATAAATAATGGGGAGCTTTCCTTTTTTTACTTAACATGGAGCCCACTGCCCTAAATCAAAGACCCTCCTTAAAACTTCAAATCAATTTGCTTTCAAACAAAAAACCCTCTGTAAACAAGCAGGAAACCTAAGGGCTAGCTGCTGCATGGAGAGATCGGAGAGGTAAGCTCAACAGCTGATTGGCAGGGGGAGGAAGGAAAATATACAAAACACCTCTCCACATCCACAGTCCTACTTAATCAGGAAAGTTAGGAAAACAATCAGTTTAAACCTTAAATCAACTTTTAGATACAGGGACAGCCAGCGCAGGGAAGGGAAGAGCTCAGCTGCTGGCTAGCTGCAGGCAGGCAGATCAAGATAGGAGATACGTAACAGCTGCAGTGGGGGAGGGGAGGAAGGAAAACAAATCAATCAGTTTAAAAATAAACCTCTGTTCTCAAGACAGCTGGATCAAGAGGCTTCTCGCCACTAGGATGAATCATTTCATTTCCAAAACAAAAAATGGTGTTTCGTTTCATTTCTTGATGACATGCTGTTTGCTGTTTCATTTCATTTCATAATGTTTCATAAGCTTATGAAATAACTAAACAGTGTTTCATTTTTCATACGGTGCCCATCCCTAACAGCCAGCACAGCCAAGGGGAATTGGCAGGAGTTGCAGCCAAATGTCTGGAGAGCTGTGTATTATCTAGCCCGTTCATACATCAAAATACCCATATAATATGTAAAGTCAGAAGGTCACGTATCTCAGTGTTTCACTAGATGCCAGCTCTTGTGATATGAGTCTTCAGCTTTTTAAAGCACATTAGAATGTTTTAGGGAGAAGGAACTTAGCATTACCAGGAATACTAGATTTAATTTTAAAAGTTGGCAGCTTCAGTGTAGTTCAAAAGTTTTAGTGATGCAGAGTCCTGTGTCAGTGGCTGATAGACCCCTCATGATTCCTCCTGGGAGAAAAAAAAATCCAAATCTGTTTGCATCTTAATAAATGGAATGGATGACCGAGAGAATAAAGTTTGGTCAAGAAGGATGATGTTGGTCATGGTTTTGAAAGCAGGGACATTCGTGATAAATCTACTGGATTAATTGCATGCAGCTGGTCAATGTGAGAAAATTCTGCTATCAACATTTCCCAATCTGGGCACAAAACAGATGGTGGTTTTGCTCACATGATCCTGCCAGAGATTGGAAATGCTTGGAAATACAATGGCAGTTTTGGCCAGGTTGGGGGTGAGAAGGATTCTGGAAGTTGTAGTCTCTTACAAACACAGTAATATTCCCAGGCTAAGTCAAGGACATAGCCATGAACAATATGTCCCTGGGTTGAATCCATTTGTTACTGAATCCACACAGTCACACGGCTCACCTCTCCCCTTTTTTACTTCTACGGATTGATGGAGATATCAAGAAAAGACCCGCCATCCTCACATACCAAGAAGGAGGCATATTGTCAACACCATAGGCCTTGACTTGCAACCACTTGGTAAAATTTCTTCTTTTTAATCTGGCCCCAATTGACTACACCTAGTGAGTTTTACTAAATTTTGCCTAATCTCCAAATGGAATACATGGTTCTTTGCTTCTACCTTTCCCCACTCTCTCTGGCTGACAGGGACTATGGCAGTGGTTCTCAAACTGTTGGTCCCCAGATGTTCTTGGGCTGCAACTCCCAGAAACCCCTTCCAGCACAGGAAGTGGTGGAGGCTTCTGGGAGTTGCAGTCCAGGAACATCTGGGGACCCACAGATTGAGAACCACTGGATTATGGTCTCAAAAGTGCCAAATGGAGAGAAGGGGGGTTGTGTAGGTATGGGTTATGTCCCTTTATTTGAGGAGCTGGCGTTTGAAACCCAATCCTGAACTTTGATGCAGTTTTTACACTAGCCCTGCTTCCTGCCCTATCAGAAGAGTGCCTGGCAAACCACATCTCTTTGGCACGACTGGACTTTTGACAATGCTTTGAAGAAGCTTGCAATGGTTTTTGTTTTGTTTTGTTTTTAGTGACCTATAAAGGCATCACCTAGCCTAGTTTTGCATTGGTTTTCTGATCATAAGGATCACCCCCCCCTTTTACTTCTATGAATCCAATGCAGTAGACCCACTGAATCAATTAACTTCCTTAATTAACAAGATAATGTTCTCAGTGGGCAGTGCATCACTTTTATCTCCTTTGAGAGGTAAGGAAGTGGTGGAGAAGTATGTGTGCTTGCAAGGGCGACATGAACTAATAATTTAATTAACATTTCAACATCCTTTGTAGGCAAGTAAGAGGAAGGTGGTGGGGGGGGAGGGAAATTGCTAAGAAAGGAACCTTCCCATGCTGCAACTAACTAAAAATGACTTAGGTTCCATCCTACTGACAACCCACACACACACTGTTGTACCAGATGTTCTATTAAAATACCCAGTTTAAATGCAAGCGTACATATGAAGTATGTGCACTTGTGGAGCACTGTGCCAAGGGAGTGAGTATTTCTGCTCCCATATCAAAGCTTCCTTTATTTGGGGGCAGATGTCGAATTGATTTGTTGGAATTGATTCTGGATGTGTGAAGGCACCATCTGGTATTTGAAGGCACAATCCACATTTTAGAAAACGTCATGCAACCAGATAACATGATTATTATTTTTTAAGCAGCTGGCCTGCTGAAAAAACTGATGCCCGCCCAGCCACTCCTTCACCCAGCTGCATTGGTTAATAATTTATTGATTTCCCACATGTTGCTTGTATTGTTCGTTTCACTGGAAATCCAATGTGTTCTTCTCTTCGCTATCTTAATAGAAATGTCAGTCTCTTTGGTTTTTCTTCTTCCTATGTGAAGACTGGGTTTGGGAGAGAAGAGCTAGCCTTAGGAGAGTGCTTTCAAGAATTTGGATTTTTATCCCAAACATATTCCATTTAAAAATCTGAATGGATATGTAAAGAATAGAACTGTGCTTTGTGTCCCTGAACCTGAGTGAACTGGAAATTATACATGAATAAGTATTCATTGAATTGAGCTGCCCTTTGTCTGCCTCAATTCCTTTAAAGGAATAATTATTGGGTCGGGTGTCCATTTTCTCATCCAAGTGCACCTCATATAGAAACCTGTGTACCACATATGTTTACACTGTTAAGTACTTAAAACTAAAAGCAGACTTGCAAACTTGATTACTCACTAGTAAATATATTATCAAGATTATGGCTGGGAGAGAGAGGCCACCACAAACCACTCCAAACTTTTCCTAGTGTGAACAAATTCTAGGAGAGTCAGACATGGTGATGGCTGTGGAAAATTCATTCCACATATTATTCCCTCACCCTGGGTCCCTCCAACTCCTTATTGCTCCAGGGAGTTATTAAAATTCTCAAGGTTGAATCTTCTAACTAGCACATCATGTAGGAGCACCAAAAATACCCATAACATGTATGGAATCCAGTAGATGGTCAAGGTGAGGCCTTTATTATCCTAACTCTTCAATTTCAAAATAACCTAACTGCTGTAAATATCATTAACTTTGTCAAAAGTGTGGCAGAAAGAAGTAAAAAAGAATAAAGTTCAGACCTTTCAGAATTAGTCCCAGAATTTCCAAAAACAGTTTTAAAAAGTTGTGAAGCAAAAAAAAGTTCCAAAGATATCTAAGCAAAGACAGTTTCAGGACAGTTCCCATAGAAAATAAGAAACTTACCCTAAGATACTACTTACAATAAAGCAGAACTCCAGCATGATTCCAGAACATGTCCAGATTACAAATCAGGTAACAAAATAGCAGGTAAGCATAGTGCTGTCCTAAGAGAAACTAAGCTAAACTACTAAATGATCTATTTCATTTATATACCCATCATCCACCCTTCCAGACCTTTACCAATCAGTCTCTAAGTTGTCCTGAACTTTCTCAGTGGTTGATCCCAAAGTAAGGTTTCTTTTTCACTCTCACTTCATTTAATCTGAAATCATTTTTCTTAATTAGCTAGTACCTGGAGTGTTCATAGGCCTTGTTATGTCTTCACACACTCATAAAATGGAACTGCTAAAACTTCCCAATTAACAGGCAATTTCTCCTCTTTTCTGGTCTACCCACTGCAGCACAAGCTAAGAAGCCAGCATTAAAAAGACAATCAAAACCATCATTCCCTCATTTTCCAGTTTCTTGAAATATATGAATTAAAAGAGAAAATAAGATATCTTAAAAATGTCACAAAAACTAGGTAGATCAGGAAGTTGAGTCAGGGCAAGTGGACTTGTTTTCTTGAGAGATTGAAACATTTCACTACTCATCCAAGCAGCTTCATCAGTCTCAACATGACTCAAATTAGAGATAACCTCAACTGGATGACGGATAATCTCCATGGACATATAGCTAGGACAGAAAACTGTTCAGGGTTTATAAAAGAAGAAGAAGATATCTGGATTATTTTCATTTTTGATTTGCAATAACTAAAACAACGTATTAAAACACCATCTGGATGATGCAGAACAAAAACTGAATCCTCTGATGTCAGAGATTTATGATCACAATTAATTGTTTGGGGATTAGAGAGAACTCAAAAGATGATTTTCAGTGTTTTATCTGTGTATTTTGCTATAAAAGAATGATTCTATCCTTTTTGTTACTTTACTTTTTACTCCTCCTCCCCATCTAATATCTATTTACAAGAGCACAGCATATAACAGAATCTACTTATACATAGAGATGGGCACGAAGTGCCAAAATGGTGTTTCATTGCATTTTTGTTTCTTTTTGTTTCTTTTTGTTTCATTTAAAATGGTTTTTTATCATTGTGTGCAGTGTGTGCAGTGGTTAAATGCCTGTACTGCAAGTAAAACTGTGCTCACGACCTGGGTTCAATCCCCAGTAGCAGGCTCAAGGTTCACTCAGCCTTCCATCCTTCCGAGGTCGGGAAAATGAGTACCCATCTTGCTGGGGGGGCAATGTGTAGCCTGCACTCTGTAATTAAAATTGTAAACCGCCCAGAGACTACTTGTAGTAGTATGGGACGGTATATAAGCAGAACACTTTGCATTTCATTTTTCATTTATTTTTGCTTTTCATTGCGTTTTAAAACCCCGCACCATTCCCCCCACTGTGCTCAATTGGGGGGAAATGTAGGGTCTTAATTTTTTTTTAAGCCATCAAAGCAAGCGGTGATGTCCACAGCTGCTGCTTGCTTCGGTGGCTAAAAAAAAGTTTTAAAGCCCCATGCTTCCCCACAATCGGTTTCATTGGGGGGAAATAGTGCAGGGTTTTAAAACTTTATTTAGCCACCAAAACAAGCAGTGGCCACAGCTTGCCGAGGTGGCTAAAGACATTTTAAAGGACTCGCGCTTCTCCCTAAACATGGAGGTGGGAAGCGACAGGTCCTTTAAAATGTTGTTGAGCCCATAGCACTTACAACACCCTCTGGATGGTTTACAATTTAAGCACGGACACACTGTTGCATGAACGATTTAATTATGCTACGCACTGCTTCAATAACAGAAATGTCGTTTGAGCACTGAAAGATGTATCCAGGTAGTTTCCAATGAGGCAGAGACACATGATCTCAGAACCATTCTGTCATATAACAGACATATAGAAAGAGAACCAGAATTTGTGTGTTTTTAAAATGGTTTTTCATTTTTAATCTTTCATATGATTGATCTCTGTCTACCTGTTATTCTTATGGTGAACTTCTCAGAACAAAAAAAATTGTATGCAGTTATACAAATGAGTCACTAACTGTAATATGTCTGTAGTTCAGATACATGAGCACTGTGTACCTTCTTGGGTTGTAGAATGACCTGTTTTATTGGGAACTGAGTGTTTCATCCTCTGCTATGTAAATAAATAAATATGCTGCTACAAGAACAGCTGTGATGGTATTTAAAGGCATAAGCGTTCTGGCCAGAATAAGAAAGTTGTAACATCTGATATGAGAACTCTCTGACAGTGTATCTCATTTTTTTAAAGAAGGATGCAAATATGTGCATAGATATTTCCCAGTTGTTGTTTTGTATTCATTGAAGATTATTATTATTAGAGAATGAGAGAATGGTGTACTATGTTTTTAAAATTGGATGACTACTATAACACATTTTAAAGTATTGGATGGCTACTATATTACACAATATACAATAATTTATTGCAGGCAAAAATCAAAGAAAAACAAAACAAAACAAAAGACACAAAGCATGTGGCATCTTAAATACTAATTTTCATATTTTAATGTAACGTTTTGTGGATAAGTCCACTTCATGTCTATGAAACATTACTTACATTAAAACATGAGCCATCAAGTCCAACCCCCTACCATACAGGAATCCCCGAACACAGTAGTCCCAAAAAAATGGTTATCCAGCTTCTGCTTTAAAAACCTCCAAAGAAGGAGACTCTACCAACTTCAGTGACAGCATATTTTACTGTCCAACAGCTCTAACTATCATGAAGTTCTTCCTAATGTTTAATCAGAAGCTTGTCCTTGCACCCTCTTGCCATGACGAACACAGAAGCATCTGTCTCCTTAAGTAACATAAAGAGTGGTTGTCGAACGACTCTGCTGGCCACATCCCTTCCCACTGTATACCAAATTCCAGCAAAGCATGGTCACATCTCCCTAAAGATCCCACCACTTCAACCCCATTTGCAAGGTCTTCCCTATTGATTAAGATCCGATCTAAAATAGCTGCTCTTGTTGTCTCCTCCACTTCTGGAACATGAAATTATTTGCAAGGGCACTAAAGCATTTATTAGACCTTAGGTTTTTAGCTGAGTTAGACCACCAACATATACAGTAATGCCTCACATAACAAATGTCTTGAATAATGAATGATTTGGATAGAGAATGGAAATTTTCGAGTATAAGGCTGCCTCAGATAATGAGTGTTCCCTATGGGCTGCCTCAGATAATGAATGTTTCACAATGCCTTGCAAAAAATGTACCCAGGATGCATTGCTTCCCCTGTAGTTTGTGGAGGGGTGGGAGGAGTTACAGCATTTTTGAAATGGTGTTATGGAGCAATTCTGGACTTTTTTGCTGACAGATTTGGACCTTTCAAATTTGGAAATGTAGAGAGCTAGTTTTTACTAATCTTTGCATTGCTTTTCTTTACATTTTTGGTGAAAACAGCCTGGGGTACTCTTGCTGGTTTTATTTCTCCATGTTTGCAATATTTATCCATTGTTCTGCAGGCAAAACAGGCTGATTTTTTTTCTTACTGCTTATGTTTGTTTGTATGCATTCCCCCCCCCCCATTCTATTTTGGCAGGAACAGGTTGGGGTAGTCTTGCTGCTTTCATTTCTCCATGTTTGCAATCTTTTTCATTGATCTTTAGGCAAAAATGGGCTGCATTTCTCGTGCTGCTTATGACTGTCTGTTTACATTTTCCCCATGTTGGGGGACTGAGACAGTCTTGGTTGCACTGCAAGATGACCTCCTCCGGGGGGCCAACAGGGGTAGCTCTACCTTGTTGGTCCTTCTGGATTTGTCAGCAGCCTTTGATACCGTTGACCACGGTATCTTGCTGGACCGGCTCTCCAAGATAGGTATCAGAGGAACTGTTCTCAGTTGGTTCCGATCCTTCTTGGAGGACCGTCCCCAGGGTGTGCAGCATGGGGGGGGGAGCTGTCGGCCCTGTGGACACTCCCTTGTGGGGTTCCACAGGGGTCGTCTCTCTCTCCCATGCTGTTCAACATCTATGTGAGGCCGCTGGCAGAGGTCATAAGGAGATTTGGAGTCTGCTGCCACTAGTACGCTGATGACACGCAGCTCTATCTCTCCTTTTCCACCTCTGCAGTTGAGGCTGTCTGGACCCTCGACCAGTGCCTGGATGCAATCATGGCATGGACCAGGACCAACAGACTCAAACTCAACCCCGAGAAGACCGAGGTTATGTTCTTAGGGACTTCCCCTTACAGATATGGAGGCCCTCTCCCCAGTCTGGAGGGCGTTTCCCTCTAGCTGGCGGACAGTGTCTGGAATCTGGGTGTGGTCCTGGACCCGGCTCTCACCATGGAGGACCAGGTGGCCGCTGTGTCCAGGACTGATTTTTACCACCCCCTGCACACAAGCTGGCTCCCTGCTTGTGTGCTGGGAGCCAGCAGGACACGTTACAGAAGGGCGGCAAAGGGGGCGAAGGGGCGGGGAGGCAGCACCACCCAAGCCAGGAAGTCCCTTTCCAGTGGGGAGGGGAGGATTTGGAGGAGTGTTTTCATGCAGCCCGACCATGCAGGTCTGTTCCGTGAGGTCCTGCATGGTGTAGAAAGGTGTTTGCAAGCAGCCCGACCTGGCAGGACAGTCTTTGAAGGTGCGTGCATGAGCGTGTGTATGTGTGAAGGTGCTTGTGTGCAGGGAGCCAGCAGGACACATTACAGAGGGGCGGCGAAGGGGGCGAAGGGGTAGAGAGACAGCACCACCCGAGCCAGGAAGTCCCTTTCCAGTGGGGAGGGGAGGATTTGGAGGAGCATTTTCAAGTAGCCCAACCTTGCAGGTCTCTTCTGTGAGATCCTGCATGGTGTACAAAAGTATTTGCAAGCAGCCAACCCAGCAGGACACTTTTTTGGAGGTGTGTGTATGTGCGAATGTGTTTTCTGAAGGCACGTGTGCCGAGGGGTGGGAAAGGGAGGGCAGGGAGTCAGCACCAGCAGAGCTGGGAGGATTCAGAGCTGGGAGGATTCAGAAAGGCATGAGGGAGCATCAGGACCCGGCAGATTAATTTCTGGAGTGGGCAGGAGCCCCACCCACTGAGACGTCCCCACATCGCGGAATTTCCTATATTGCGGTAGTCTAAGACCCCTAACCACCACGATAGTTGGGGGACTACTGTACCATACAAATGTGTGCCATCCCAAACTTAAGTAATGACCTTCTAGTTTCAAGATTCTTTGATTCTCTAGTGTAATCAACTCCCTTACCCACATAAGTATACAAGCTTTATAATATAATTCCCAATCTGGCAGACTACAAGCTGCTTTAGAGGTATCATCTTGTAGAGCTTTTTTCCTGATCCTTCTTTTTTTCCCCTTGCCATATAAATTTCATTATTACTTTTTCTATCTCCTTGAAAAAAAATTTTTTTAATAGTAATGGAATCATCTGGAATAAAAATAATACTTTGGGGAGTATCATTATTTTAATTGTGGCTAATCATCCCAATAATTATAAATGCAGTTCATTCCATTTTCCAGATCCATTTGTATGTCCTTTAGAACTTTAAGATAATTATTTTGCCATAACATACTTGCCTTTTTTAGTTATCTTTATTCCCTTTACTTAAGTTCCTCTTTAAAATTTGTTTGCTTTCTCTAATTTCTTTTGCTGTCATATTCTTTGTTAAAACTTTTAGTCTTTTCTTGATTTATCTTCAAACCTGCCATTTCTCTGAAGTTCTATATAGTTTCCAACAGGTATTCTACTGACTCATTGGGATCTTCTAATATAAAAACTTCATAATCAGCATAGGACTGCAATTTATATTCTTTTAATTTTAACTCTTTTATCACCTTCTGATCTTGGACCTTTTGATTTAACACTTCCAGTGTCAAGCTGAATAACACTGGAGAGAGTGGACAGCTCTGATGCGTTCCCTTCTCTATCTCTATCTTTTCCATCAAGTCCATATTAATTTTCACCTTAGCTTCTTGTTTTGTATATATAGCTTCGATACCGTTCCTGAATCTTTGGGCTGCTCCTAAATATTTTAAATAACTCAGCATGAAATTCCAGTTGATGTTATTAAATGCTTTCACTGTGTCAAGAAATATCAAGGCCATTTTCTTTTCTGGATGTGCCTCGTAAAACTCTAAGGTGTTGAGAATTATACTCATGTGGTTCCTCATCTGTCACTTTGGTAGGAATCCCATCTGATCTTGGTGTATCACTTTCACTAAAAGTTTTTTAATCTTGTGGCCAGAATTGATGCATAAATTGTATAATCTGCATTTAACAAAGAGATAGGTCTGTAGTTTTTTTAATCTCTTTAGGTTTGTATTATTCTTATGTATCAGTGATATTGTTGCTTGATCCATGTTTTAGGTATTTCTTTTCTTTCAGTGATATCTTCAAGTAATTTTTTGTATGGTAACAATACAACCTCTTTCAATTGTTTGTAAAATTTAGCAGGCAATCCATCTGGTTCCTAATCACTTCTACAATCTCATTGCAAGTTATTGGTTCCTCTAATTCCTTCCTTTGTTCTTCTGCTAATTTTATCTTACTATATTTTCCTAAGTATTCTTTCTTTGGGTACTTCTTTCTATGAGTAGAATTTTGGATAGAAATCCTTCACTATCTTCTTCAGTTCCACATGGTCAAACTTTTCAAGCTTTGTATCTATGTTTTCTCTTCTTCTTCTCTGAGGCTATATGCCAACCATCTTCCTGGTTTATTTTCTGTTTCAAGAAATTTGCTCTTGCGAATTTTATATTTTTTGCTATTTCTTCCACCCATAATGTATTCAGATAATGTTGTTTTATTTTCAGCCTTGCCTTAAGTTTTCCCTTTTAGGATCTTGTTTTAATCCTTTTTCACATTTTTCTATAATCCTTACTGCTGATTTCCCCCCTTTCACTTTCTGTTTTCTGCTGTGTTGCAAATCTAATTCTTTGGCCTCTTACAAAAGCTTTGCCCACGTCCCATACTATAGCCATAGGGATACATATATTTTCTGGACATATATTTTCTTTAAAATAAAACTTTGTTTCCTCTTTGATTTGTTTCAGAAATATTTCATTTTTCAGGAGATATGTGTTTAGCTTCCATTGCAAGATATTTCTTCTATTTCCCAGACATACAGTATAAGAATAGGGTTGTGGTTAGCTAATGTATTAGATAGAATTTCAATTTCCTTTACTTCTCTCATAATATCTGATGTAAGCCAACACATATCTATTCTTGACCATGATTTGTGTCTGTCTGAGTAAAAAGTATAATCATGCCCTTGTTTTGTTAAAAAAATATTTTTTCTGGGTAAGGGACATTATAAGGAACAAATTAGGAAAGAAATATGCTTGGAGTAAGGTTATAAAGGATTGTTGTTGATTGGGGAGGGGCATCTCATGCTTTCTGTACTTAAATGTGTACCCTGCCTCTGTTAGTTGGGAATTTTTTCCTTCTGCTTCAGGGGGAAATATCAAACCCTTCCTTTATCCAGCTGAATAAATGAATGGTGATTTGAATCTCTGCTTGTCTCAGACGTTTTTGGCTAAATTATTCTGGTACAAGAAAAGTTTGGGATTAGCCTGAACTCAACAGTATATAACTTAACTACAAAGATCCATCAAGATTTCTCCACTGTGATAGCTTTAGAGTTGCGTTGCTGTTCATTTTTTCCTATCAAAATAAGCTAATAGAATTTTTTGCAAATAAAAATAGCAAAATAAGCTGATAGCAGTATTTTTTTGAATGTGTAAAAAGTATGGCATGTGTAAAAAGTGTGTTCTGGTGCAGGTCTACAGGTTGGAACTGACAATGCACTGCTATAAACATGAATAGACATGGGCACGACACGACAAAATTCTCGTTTCCATTTCCATTCCTCGTTTCCATTACGCAACGAAATGAAGAACGACAATTACTCTGCCAGAACTCGAACTCGAACCAAAAAAAGAAAAATTGGGTCTGATTTGTTGATCGCGCGATGCCAACAGCACAGAAAAAAGTTTTAAAAAGTAAAAAAAAACCCAATTCCCGGCCAACAAACCAGGTGAAAATATGTCTGCCTGAGTGAGGGCACCTACCAGAGGGGTGGTTTCTGGGGGGGGTCCCCGGCCTCCCCCCCTCTCCTCCTGTCCCTCCTGGGCTGCTCTGGCAGAGTGGTGGCCAGCGGGCATCCTCGTCGTCCCACCAACATCGCCGCCTTGCCGGATCGCCGCCGCCATTCAAGCGGCACAGAAAAAAGTTTTAAAAACCTGATTCCTGGCCAAAAAAGCAGGTGGAAATATGCCTGCCTAAGTGAGGGCACCTAGAGGGGTGATTTGGGGGGGGTCCCCGGCCTTCCCCCCCCTCCTGTCCTGGGCTGCTCTGGAGGGGCATCCTCGTCGACACCATGTGGTGCGGGCGGGGGATCCAAAATGGGGCGGGCGACTGCAATCTTTTTTTTGAAATCGTATCATCATGGTCCAAAAACACACCAAAGCACCACAGAAACATGCGAAAATTGCTATTTTAAAACTGCCAGATTTTTTACAGTAGCAGTGTGTTTTTCTTGCAACAAAATGTCTCCTCTGTCCTCCTCTCCATTGATTTTATTTTATTTTATTTTATTTTTATTTTTTACACCTGCGCAATGATGGGCTGGCCATGGGAGTGACCATGCAAATTTTTGGAGCCATTCCACCAATCGCATGGCCACTTGGCCAGGTTGACCACAGAGACTTCTGGGATGTGCCAATCGGGCACAAAAAGCCCATAACCGTAGCCCGAAGCCTAACCCTAAACCTAAGCCTAACCCATACGCCAGTACACTGTCCTTCTAAGTGGGTCAGAGAGGCACCCAGAGGTGCACCCCAATACTCACCCTAACCTTACCTGTAACCCTAAGCCTAGCCCCTGCGTTAACCCTAACCCTAAGCCAAACCTGTGTACTCGCATTGCACTATACACGCAAGTACACTTCCCTTCTTAGTGAACCACAGAGTGGCCAGATCAGCAGTGGGCCTGTGGTCTACAGAGGTGCCTCTCTGCCACTCAACTTGGTATGCATATCCAATTGGCTATGCATGCCATTTTGTAGCAGGTGAGGAGAGGAGGCACCCACGAGGTGCCTCCAGGAGCCCGCTTTCCCTTCATAGCAGGCCAGAGGAGGCACCCACCCCACAGAGGTGCCTCCAGGAGCCCGCTACCCCCCAAACCAGTACTAACGACAGACGAAAAAACAACACAACAAAATGACAAATTTTTGAAAAATGTCGCAAAAAACGGAAACAAGCTGAAACGGACCCATCCCAAAAAACGACAACTCGGAAAAAAAATTTCCTGGTCATGCCCATCTCTAAACATGAATTTTGGCATGTGTCAAAATGTGTAAAATGTCTCTGAGGTATACTCTTACTGTACTGTGCTGTACTGTAACACGATTGAAACTTTATTTTGTGATGTTTGAAATGAATAATGTCTTGTTACTGTACTTGTACTTTCAAAGTACACTTTATAAAGAGTTTTGAGCTTTTGAGTGAGTTTTGAGTTTGTTGACCATAAAGTATACACAGGCCTTCAAATGTATTGCCTGGAAGCAATAACTGTCTCTATTGTCAGTACTAAGTAATTCCTCCACTACCACCAACTCATTCTCCCAAGGTTGCTTTCTCAGCCATTTTAAAGTGCTATGCCTTTGCTTCGGAAGTAGCAAAGAACATTTGCAATCTGCTGTGACAATCAAATTCTAGCCTACTACCACTTCTTTAAAAAAAGAGGAAGGTGATGTATTAATGTTAGTTTCTCCAGCTTCTTCAGGGAAATAATTAATAGGGCATAAGAAAAACTGCAGGAAAACATTAATTATCAACAATTCAATTATCCAACTGAGCTGAGCTGTCCTGTCTGCATCTGGAAGCAGGTGTAAAGGGGCTTGGGAGAAACCTATTGTGACTGCATTACATTTGGGGGGGATTAGGGGAAAAGGGACCAATAGTGTATCAGGGCTCTGCAAAACTGAATCGCAGATATTATTATTATTATTATTATTATTATTATTATTATTAGTAGTAGTAGTAGTAGTAGTAGTAGTAGTAGTAGTTAATGTTGCATTCTTTTTCCTGCTTTTGTGTGCTACAGATAACATACGTGCAGTGTGCATAGGAATTTATTCATATTTTTTCAAACTATAGTCTGGCCCCCAATAGTGTCTGAGGGACAGTGAACTGGCCCCCTGTTTAAAAAGTTTGAGGACCCCTGAGAGATAAGTTTTTTGTAAATCCAGCAAATGTTCTTTTAATGTCCCTCTATGGAAGTCATTAATTACTGCTCAATAATTATTTTGTACTCCATCAGTTTGTCTCTTCCAGCTTTCACCAAGATCTATTTAGTTTCACTCTTCAAAAAAAGAAAAAAGTTATTTGTAATCCATCAGTACTAAAGATGGGCACGAAATGAACATTTTTTCGTTTCCATTATTCGTTATTCATTTTGTTACATAACAAAACGACAAACAAAAATTGTTATGAAAATGGAACAAAATGAACAAAACCACGAAAATTGTGGTTGTTACATTTCGTTTCCGTTAATGGTGACGCACAATGAAATGAGCTGTTTTAAATGTTAAAAAACACCCTGGACATCCATAAAAACGCAGCAATAATTATTTATACTGTCTGATAATACCTACCAGGGGGGTTGGGGTCCTTAAAATGTGCATTTATGTCTTTTCTCACATTGCTGTATTTTTTTCCTTTAAGGGGAGTTAGGGGACATTGACCCAAAATGGCTCCCAGATGCCTATTATTGATTTCTTGAGTATTAAAACGCTCTGGACATCCATAAAAATGCAGCGATAATGCGATAATTATTTGAAATTATTACCTACCGGGGTTGGGGTCCTTAAAACGTTTGTTTTTGTCTTCTCCCATCGCGATGTATTTTTCTTTTCCCTTTAAGGATGACAAAATGGATGTCACCACTCCAGCCACAACATGGAGGCAAGCCATGTGATGGGCTCATGTAAATTCTTGGACAACTTGAACCAACAGCATGCCCAGGTTGCAGACTGGGCTCTGGCAGCCCCCGTCCTCCTTGCAGTCTCCGGTGGGAGTTAGGGTGGGATTGCTGTCTCTGTGACCCTAGCTTCAGTCCTGCAGCCTCCCTGTGTGCGTGTGTGTGTACCTCTCAGTGAGTACCTTCCCCTGCCCCGCAGTGCAGTCACTCTGCGGCTGCCTTGCACCCTGGGCAATGCCCGCCGCTGCCTTTGCAGCCTCCCTGCGTACCTAGTCTATACTGTGTCTCTGCCAGCATCAATTTTTTAGTGTTTTCCCTCTGGTCTGGGGCATTGGGGGAGGCCCCCGCACGGAAATGCTTTTAAAATCACTCAAAAAGCGGGTAGAAACAAAAAACGAAAAAACGAAAAATGAAAATGAAATTTTTCCAAAAATTCGCAAAAAACTGAAATGAAATGAAACGGACCTCTCAACGACAAACGAAAAACCAAAACACCATTTTTTATTTGTGCCCATCTCTAATCAGTACATCTCTTCCAGCTTTCATCAGATCTCTTTAGTTTCACTCTTCCAAGAGAAAAAAAATTCCAAGGTCAGCCATACAGCTACAAGTATAAACATTTTAGATAAAGGATTGCCCAGGTGAAACTTGCATTTCAAGTACTCAGAATGGAGATTGTACAGTACTCAGAATGGAGATTGTGATAGAACTAAAAGGCTATGAAGGAGGGGGCCATACGCAAAGTCTTTTTTACTTTTATAATTTTTCTCCCCCTATAAAAACACTCCCCCTTACCCTCTTTAGGCTTTTGTGCTTCTCAGTTCCTCACTTAATAGCTGCTTAGTAGTCCAGTTAAGTATATTGTCCTCAGTTTGCAGCAAACAGTCCTCAGCTAATTGATAATTCAAAAACCTCACTGCCATTTGTCTTTAGCATTTTTAACTCTTTTTCCTTCTGCAGTCTTCTAATCAATAATTCCACTCCTCCAGCTTAAACAAAAGTTCTCATAGCAGATATACATACTCTGTAAAATCTTGCAGTCACTGTTTACCACAAGAAATCTAGGTGAAATCCCAAGCAGAGAGAGCCTGGGTGTGATCCCAAGCAGAGCTGGTGCTGAGAGAGCAAAACAATCAGAAAGAAGTGGCCACAAACAGAAAGAAGTGAGCATTGGTAAATTTCTGGGGAGGTTGCAGTTGGAGTAGAGCTGCTTCAGAGGCTGGCGTGTGAGAGATTTCATATAAACAACAAAGGAAGGAAATATTCTTAGTAGATAGAAAGGTAGTAAAAGTGTACATTTTTCAGGCTCTGAATACTGCACTTGTTTTAAAAAAATCAAAACTTTATCTATCAACTCATGGGCTCTGAGCTATCCGTGATGGATCAGGAAAAAGATCTTGGTGTGCTGGTGGACAGCTCAGTGAAGGTGTCTACTCAGTGTGTGGCAGCGGTGAAGAAGGCCAATTCCATGCTAGGGAAGGGATTATCAAAAAGGGGATTGAAAATAAAACAGCCAAAATTATAATGCCATTGTACAAAACGATAGGAAGGCCATACCTGGAGTATTGTACACAATTCTGGTCACCGCATCTCAAAAAAGACATAGTAGAACTGGAAAAGGTGCAGAAGAGAGCAACTAAAATGATTACTGGGCTGGGGAACATCCCTTATGAGGAAATTTGGGGCTCTTTGTCTGGAAAAAAATGAAGATATCTAGAAAGTCTCTACTGTACCATTATTTCCCATACAGAGAACACTGTTGTAAACAACTCAGATAAAATAAACTTTTTTTAAAGAAAATATTTCTATTTTCTTGTCTATACACTATTCTTTTTCATCTGTGTTATTTATTTATTTATTTATTTATTTATTTATTTATTTATTTATTTATTTATTTGACTTTTATACCACCCATCTAGCCCTAGGCAGTTTACAACATGCATGACAAGATAACAAAAAACCAGAATACAAGCAGCATAATAAAACAAAATATACATAAATCAACAGCAATAAACAAAAATTAAGCTAAATATGCTGTCAACTTGCTTACAGCTACAATACAGTGGTACCCCAACTTAAGAGCAGCTCGACTTAAGAGCAATTTGACTTAAGAGCTGAAAACTGTTGGCGTTTTAACATTCGCCTTACAAATTTTAGATATGGTCTGCTCGACTTACAAATATTTTTTCTTTTTTTTCTTTTTTAACTTATTTTTTCTATTTTTATATAGGTACCCCTACTTAAGAGTAGTTTAACTTAAGAGCATGCATTCAGAACGGATTAAATTTGTAAGTTGAGTTACCACTGTATTTGACTTCTAAAAGTCCTGTCACTGAATTCTCTACTCAGGTCTTGTGAACTAAATGTGCTCCTTTCCTTTCTGAGTAAACCGTCTCACATTCATCCTTTTTTCCTGCTGTTCTCACGTTTTCCAGCATTTCCAGTAAGTCTTATCCTCTCGAGACATGTTGAACTCTGAAGTAGACTTCTGGCAGTGTGTCCATTGAGCCAGTTATGTGGCCAGTTTAAATGGTAAAGGCAAGACATTCATTTGTGAAAGGAGTATATGGTCACAAGTGTCATAAAGTTAGATTCACTGCGTATCCGAAAATTCTCTCCTTTTCTTCCTTTTTATTGATTAGGCATATACAAGCAGATACAATTGTGTCAGTCTGTTGTCTATTGAATATCGCCAAACTAATAATTACAAAAAAACTAAAGCAATGTTGTAATAACATGTTTCTCAACATGAAAACTTAATGAGCCAGATGAAAATAAAACTACTCTAGCAAAAACTTTAAAATGCTCTAACAAAAATCCATATGGTGCTTCAACATGAAATAAGTCTATATCTAAGGTGTTGCACAAAGATTACAAAAAAATAGTTACAAAAGCATATTTTTTCAAAGTGTAGTTCATACCTAGGAAAAGCATCTGAACAAATTCTATAATTAAAGGACGAGAGGGTATGTAAGTTCAAAATCACATCGGCATATCTGGAAAAAAAATCCGATATACACTCCACCCCAGCAGAGTTCTCTTCCCTTTTAAAAGTGTTCGCCCAACATGATTGCTCCTTGCCTAAGTTATATTTTTCGCCCATTAATAGAAATGCTATAGACCTCAGGTCTGGTCAGCAGAATGTATCCTTTGCCTGGCATAGGTGACACAGAGTTGTTGCTCATCTCACCTTGTTTCCAAGAACAAGAAAGAAATTGGTCAAGCCCAACATCCAGACATTTTCCCCAACTTGAAACAGAGTCCTTTCTAGTTAAAAAAGCAAGCAAACAAAAAACAATAAGATGCCAATCCATTGCCTCCAGGCACCTCTTTGTCCATTTAGCTTTTGTCTGGGATTTTGGGGAGAGGAGAAAGAATATCTACAGCACTGCCTGTCTCCTGTTCTTTTAAGCATAGGGACAAACCTGGCATATGTTCAGGAATCAGCAATGTCAAGATTGCAAAGCTTAAGCAACTTGACTTTAAGATATTGTTTGTGAGGAGGGGTGTATCTAGGGGGTGCAGAAGGGCACATCTGCTCTGGGTGCAGCAATCTGGGGGCACCTGGGAGGGGGAGCAGGAGGAGGAAGCCGTGCACCCTCCCGCTGCCCAGCAGTCCTCCTTTTTCCTAAAGCTTGGCGATGGCACCCCCCTCCGCTGCCTCCGCCATCGCATGGCAGGTGAGCAGCGCAGCAGGCAGGCAGGCAGGAGCACAGTGGCCGCAGCGCCCTACCGTCCACGCGCATGCACCCACCCCACGCCCACAGGGTTCACCCCCATTGCTGCGTGGGTGCGATGTGGTGGGGCGGCAGGAAGGGCGCAAAAATGAACTTTCTCCCCAGTCGCTCCAAATCCTGGCTATGCCTCTATTGTGAGGGCATATCCTAGGAAACAAGCATACAGTTCTAACCATCATCCCAAGAACATTGGCGAAGTAACTAGGGTTGCTACTCCTTGCTTGTTGCAAGTTCATTGTGAAGGATAAGTAAAAACAGAATTCTTCTTGCAGATCTAGATGGCAAGCAGCTTCGTGGTGAGGTGCCACAGAGTTCTCTCAGTGAAGAGTGATTGACTGTGCCAAAGATGTCCCATCGCTGCACAAAATTGCTTGGTTTGGGGCAAAACAATGCAAATTACACAAATGGTACCCACTGCTCTCAATTAAAACATTTGCTGTTTTGCTGAAGAATTTGAAGCATTAGATGTATTGTTGGAGTCTTTTTAAACCACCACATTCTATGCCAGCTGTGCGTGTCTTTGTTTTGCTTCTCAAAGGGAAAGATGTCTATAACCATTTTACACAAATCACAAAGACTGCAACTGAGGACACAGCCTGGCACTGTTCCCTCTGGGACTCACAACTCACGAGTCTCCTTTACAACACACACATGACACAGGAGGAGGTTTTCTACACCTCTACTACATCCGGGGCTCATGGGACATTAAGCAGCAGCCCCTGGACAGAGTGTACACATACATACATACATACATACACTCACTCACTCGCACTCTCTCTCACACACACAAACACACACAGAGAGGGGGGAGGGGCTCTGCTCTTGCTGTCCAGGGCAGTGCAACAAGAAGTTTCCTTGCCTTGCTCCAAATCAAGAATGAATGGATGCTCACAAACGTTCTTGTGTAGATGAAAAGGATGTTTCGACTCACTAGCTATGCGTTTAGCAATGTTTTGATGCAAGATTTATTTTCATTTTCATTTTATTTTCTCAGCAGCTGTATTTTCCCCTTCAGGGCTGCTTGCTTCAAGATTCATCAGGAGAAACATAGTTATTCCTTGAGATCTGCCATTGATCCGACATCCCAGCCTTGAGCGTGGTCCTTGCTTTGAATCCAGCTGTGGAATGAAAGGAATTAAAATATGGTGCCCTTTGGTGGTTTTTGATTTGCAGTAAAGAGAGAGGATGGTATTTTGAGAAGTCAGACAGAGTATCAGGCTCCTTTTTCCAGCTTGATGGAATGAATATTTGGATTTTATTTTTACTTTACTTTATTTTATTTTATTTCAATTTTATTATATTACTGTATTTTATTTATTTTATTGTATGAATTCATTTATTTGCAGTGTACTGTATTCCTTTAACAGTTGTAAACCACCCAGAGTTACCTCGCTGCCAGATGGGTGGTATAGAACTCCAATAAATAAATAAATATTAAAATTTGAAAAAAAAATAAGGGTAGATAGAAATTAATTGTATTCTTTGTACTGATAAATACATTGCTGAATATGGGATCTCATTGATTATAGAGCTATAAAATAATATTTGTTTTAAAAGGCAGGAGACACAGATGGAAAGGAGCAGGATGTGACACAGAAACCACTTGTTGTCTGAAGGAGTTTGTGTGACACAGCACAGTATGCCCCCAGGAAATAACCAGCTTCTTCCAGTAAGATGGCCATATTTTGTCTCTTTTACTCTCATGCATACAGAAGCATGGCCAGTGGGTTGTGAATTAATAAGCTGATCACACATGGACTAATTAAGAAGTCCTGTCTTAAAAGCCCCAGTTAAACAAGTCAGATCTTTGGCAGAGAATAAGGGGGGAATCCAGTCAATCACCCCATCTTTTAAAAAGGCTAATATTAATTTAGTTCCTTAGTGCTTCCTTGGTTCAGGTCTTTCTGTCCTCAATGGAGACAGAAACTAGAGAGGGCATGAATCGGGGGGGGGGGAATGAAGATTCATTTAAATTCTGATAGTGATGAATCACAAATAAGACTGATGAATCAAAAATAATGAATTTAAGATTTCCCCCCACACACACTCCTGAAAAATAGAGGAATCAATATTTTGCTTCATTTTTGCCTTTAAATCCCCATAAAAGAGGCCACCATGCACCTAGCAACACCAAAATTGCAGAGAAGCTTCTCCCAACTCCCATATACAATTTCATCAATTTTGGTGAAGACTGGGTATCAGACATCTGAGTTATACCATCACAAAGGGGAAAGCCAATCTTCACCAAATTTGGAGGGATTGTAGAAGAGAGTTAAAGGACACTTCTTTGCAAGTTTGGTGTCTCTGGGTGCCTAGAGGTGGAAGCCTTTCATGTGGGGTCCCTCTTTGGTGGTGTACAATTTGGACATCAAAATTCCAGTCTTCACCAAACTTGGAAAGATTGTCCAGGAGGGTCAGGGGAAAAATCCTAGCGTATTTGGTGTCTCTAGGTGATTTGAAAACCATTTTAAAGCCCAACAAATTGACAAATTAGAAATTCCTAAAATGACATTGATTTGTATTTGCCAGAGATATTGATTTGTGCAAACTCAGTTTTGCAATTTTGTTTTTTTAAATCCATGCCCATCTCTAATGGAAGCCAAACAAGCATCCAATACTTCTCTCTGTGTACTAAAAATATGTATAAAGACAAGAGACACACATGTATAACTCCTTCACCTAGTTGAAGTCATACTCACTTTTCAGGTACTTCTGAGACTTAGAACAATTCTAAGTAATGTTGTGCTTATGAAGCATAGAAGCACTGCAGATAAATAGCATTTGATAGATGGACAGGCTGAAGTTGCCTGGAATTATTGCAATTAGAGATGGGCACGAATAAAAAAAAAGGCGTTTCGTTTGTCGTTTGTCGTTTAGGGGTCCGTTTCGGTTGTTTCCTTTTTTGTGAATTTTTGCAAAAAATTCATTTTCATTTTCGTTCATTTCGTTACCGTTTTGTTACCATTTATTTCATTTTTTGTGATTTTTTTTAGCATTTAAAGCAGTTCAATGTACAGCCATAACAAAAACGAAACGGACAACAAAATTTCTGGTGTTTCTGTTTGTTTCGTTTCATTTTAGAGACAAAATTTGTTTGTCGTTTCGTTACTTAATGAAATGAAAAAATGAAAACGGAAACGAAAAATTGTTCGTTTCATGCCCATCTCTAATTGCAATAATGATACTCAGATGAATATTGATATGATTGTTTTTATTCTGGAATTTACCCTTAATTTGTATAAATGTTAGTTGTGATGAACAACAGGCTTCTGATCTTTTCCATAAGTCCCACAGAGATACCTTTGTAGGACTTATGGGAGAATCAAGCACCCTGAATAGGGGTCTGAGAATTTTTTACACTTTTAAGTAATTGAAACATAGAATTGTGTGTAAGCACAGATTTTTTATTTACAATAACCTTTAGTTATAAACATGAAATTTCACAGACAGCAATTGCAATTCTAAAGTAGCATGTAAGAAGAAAATAAATAAATGCCTTCCAAAAGAAAGAAGATCAATAGATGTATGTTTTTTTTTAAATTGGCTCCAGGTTTTACCTACACTCCCATAATGGAACTTAAGACAGTTCAAAGTAAAATTGTTTTTCAAATATATATGCATTATATACTGTAATACATGATGTATTAGATGGATTTGGTAAGACTCAGTGTTTTAATGCATTTCAGGTTGTGTTCAGCCTTTCCTATAGATACTGATTGCAAAAATCATTGTCTTCACAACATTTGGTTTCGGTTGACATTCCTTTCACATAATGGGCTGTTATACCACAAAGAGCAGAGGACTTTCGCCTGCAGTCTTGGTCTATCCACTGTAGCTCTCCATCTAAGGAGATGTCAAAAGAGAAGAGAATCTTGTGTCATTTTAGACCCATCCTTAAATGATTCACATGACATGTTTAAAGCATACTGTGGTCCACTTCATTTGTTCACATCACACGCTCCTTAAATGCAATACTCTTGCTACCATTATGCAGGTAAAATGAGTATAGGCAATGTTTGAGAAAGGATTTTAACCCATGATTCTATGGCTTAAGACTTCTGGTTGATCTCTCTCTCTCTCTCTCTCTCTCTCTCTCTCTCTCTCTCTCTCTCTCTCTCTCTCTCTCTCTCTCTCTCTCTCTCTCTCTCTCTCTCTCTCTCTGTTTGTTTGTCTGTCTAGCTATCTAGCTACATGTACCCAGCCGTCCTCCTTAAAAAGATTGAATATGGCTTGCATCATTAAAAGGACAATATTTAAAAGTGAAAAACAATTATACAAATATTTTAAGAGAAAACAGGCATTATAGTAAACACGGTATATAAAATCAATACTAAAAATAAAATTAAAAGCAACAGATCACAATTGATGCAATATGAAAAAACTCTTCTTGGCTAGCTACTAAGTAAAACCCTGTCGAAAGAGAAAGGTCTTTGCCTGCTTGCAGGAGGACATCAAAGATGAGTCCAGGCTGCCTCCCCATGGGAAGGCATTCCAGAGTATGGGAGCAGCAACAGAGAAGGTCTTTTCTTGTGATCTTAACGCCCAGGGAAGTTAATAGAGGGAAATGAGGTGTTTTGGATAGCTTGGATCCAAACCATTTAGGTTAATTTAAAACCAGCTCTTTGAACCGTGCCCAGAAGCAGATCGGCAACCATTGGAGACACAGGTCATACAATGCTTTTCAAATTTAAGTTTAACTTTGTTTGTTTGTTTGTTTGTTTATATAGCTTATACCACCCAGTACCCAAAGGTCTATGGGTGGCTTACTATAAAAAATTAAAACAGTTAAAAATGTGATGACGACATTTATGCAATGTCAAATGTATGTCCTGCCTTCCAGTTTAAACTAATTACAATATTTGGCCTAGCATTTCGGAGACAGTTCAGCTGAACTTACCCTGATAGCCTCTGATGGAAATACAGGTTCCTGATTCAGGGTTTATGTCACAGGAAAGAGTTGACTTGCAATCCTTCTGTTCCTTTGTTGGGCTTTTAGTATAGCAAAATCTACATCTCAGAGCACCTGCTCCAGAAAAGAAATGTCACAATTACTACCCTTTCTGAAGAGAGCCTCAGTTAAGGAGCCATGCATCCCAATGAATCACATATGCCTTGCGACCATTCTCCTTAAAAATGTGGTAAGGAGAACTTTCTGCAAGAGAAAATCCAAATGGAATATTTTCTGGGTGCTTCTTCACCAGAACGGAGCAAATTGGGAGGATCGCTGTGGACTTTTGCAGAGGTCAAACTGTATTGGATTGAGAAGTTAGTATGGACACTGGCACCAAACAATTTGCAGTCTCAAAGTGATTAATAAATCTGAGTAAGGCGCTTAAAATAGGGTGTGAATCAAGCTGCACCAAAGCTAGATTGCTCTGAATCCATTTGCCAGTGAAACTGCACTCTGAGCCTGCCAGTATAGCAGTAGGGTTGAACAATGATGACAGAGCCTAGACATACAATAAATTCCCATTCTAATCTTGGTGTTCAAAATTTAACTGAGACACCCCCCAACAAGATAGAAAAGAAAAACGGAAGGCATTTTGGTGGTGAATAGCACTAGATTAAGAATACAGTGGTACCCCTGTATCAAGGTGGTGGTGGCTTGGTTCCGGGCTTTCCAGCGGATACCAAAATCTGTGGATAAGAGAGAGCACCCTGTCAGTAGCCCCCAAAGCACCTATTTGTGACAGTAACTTGCTTTGCAGCAGCAAATTATTTAAATATGTTTTTGCAGCCAACCACAGATAATTGAATCGGTGGATGATGAATGAGCGGATACAGGGGTACTATTGTATGTTTATTCCACAGTGGAGAATATAAGTGAAGGCAAAACTAATCCCCCCTCACTCTGTTTACCTATCTACTACTTATCATGTTTCTATTATGCTTTGCTCCATTCGAATTAGCACATCCTTTGTGATGTTGGTTCAGCTACAAGACAATTGATGGCCCATCATCACCCAGTGAGTTTCATGGCTCAACTCAGTCTTCCACGCTGAAGTGTCACTTTCTCATTAGTACACCAGTTACTACTGGCTCACTAATTATAATTGGACCCAACATTACTTTAAGGTACAGTTTGTGAGGGTTTACACTGGGGGATTTTTGATTTCTTAGCCAAAATCCCACAAAAAGAACATAGTGAAGCTACACCTCTCAGTCTCAGCTTTGAAGTTACACATATCTGAGCTTGGGAAATAAAAGCGAGAGATCTTCAGATAAAAGAGAATATTCTTGACTTTGCCTTCAGGGTTGAAAATGCAATTGCATAAGGGCTTATAGATCTATAATGAAAAGGCATCTAACAAGCATAAAAATGCCCTGAAGAAAGCATGCATAAGCCATTGTTCCACTCTAGATAACCACAGATGCAGACAAAACTTACAATTAAAACTTACAATTTTTAAAAAA
Source organism: Phrynocephalus forsythii (assembly GCA_029282475.1). NCBI lineage: Eukaryota > Metazoa > Chordata > Lepidosauria > Squamata > Agamidae > Phrynocephalus > Phrynocephalus forsythii. The sequence continues at coordinate 120,514,782 of JAPFRF010000002.1, read as the reverse complement.
AGTCATATATCTACCACCAAGAAACATATCTTAGAAGAGCCAATCCCTCTTCCTATGCCAGTGTTGGCGAATCTATGGCATGGGTGCCGGGGTGGCACATGACGCCCTTACTGTGGGCACGTGACATTGCGCCCTCACAGTCACGACACTTCCCCCTCCACTTGGAGCATGCCACTGTGCTCCGTGCAGAGAGCCAGGCGAAGAGGAGGCAGTGGCTTATGGGCTCGTTCGTAGCCCCAGTTTATTCTCCAGCCATACCACTTTTGGGAAGCCCAGAGCGGCATGGCTGGAGAGTAAATCGGGGCTCCAAATAAGCCCACAAGACACGGCCACTCCCCCTGGGTTTCCTGATGGTGTAGCACCCTCTCTGTCTCTCTGCCGAGGGTGTATGAGGTGCTACTCTGTGGGAAGGTAAAAAGGTAAAGGTCCCACCCCCAGCACATGTGTGCTAGTCGTGTCTGACTCTGGGGTGGTGCTCATCTCCGTATTCAAGCCGAAGAGCCAGTGTTGTGCAATTCCGTGGCCACGTGGCCAGAATGGCTGGAAGGAAACACTGTTTTACCTTCCCACTTTTTACGGCGGTCCCTATTTATCTACTTGCATTGACATGCTTTCAAACTGGTAGGTTGGCAGGAGCTGGGGTTAACAGCGGGAGCTCACTCCACTGCGTGGCACCCGGGATTAGAACCACCAAGCTTCCGACTTTGCAGCCAACAGTTTTCGGAAGCCTTAGTCCACTGAGCCACCACGCCCCCTTTTTCTGTGGGAAAGCAAAGATCAAAGAGCAAGTTCTTTAACTTCCTGTGGCCACACCAAGGGTGCTGTGGCCATGGGAAAGTTAAAAGTCTACTCTTTGATTCTCACTTTCCCAAAGGTACTACTCTTCAGGAAAATGAGGATCGAAGAGCGGGCTTTTGAATTTCCCACGGCCACAGCACCCTCACTGCGACCGTGAGACCGTGAGAAATTCAAAAACCTGTCTTCAATTCTCACGTTCCGAAGGGTGCTACACTTCAGGAAAGTGAGGATTGAAGAGCAGGGGTGCTGTGCAGGGGAATGCATCATCCTGCCTCCCTGTCTTATTGGCCAGTGCCAAGGAGAAGGAAAGATGACGCTGGAGGCTTCTTCCTCATTGGAGTTTAGCCCGGTGTGACCCCAGAGCAAGGTAAGGGATTAGATGATTTTGTTCGAGGTGGGTTGGTCTGGTTCTGAATGTCAGCTGGACTCCCACGTTTCATTTCAGAACCAGACTACTTCCAAAACGAAACACCCATCTCTAAAAGCTAGATATTCTCAATACCATGAAGAGAAGAAAATTATAGTATTTCATACACATAATGCAGAGTAACAAATACCATCTACTGCAGGTTATCCATCATGGAAAAATAGACGGGAAGCATAGAAGAATTTAAGCCAATGGTTAGCAGCAGTGAGCACAGCTTCTCTATTAGAATAGCTTTGGATAAAAGCCAGATCATGCTACTGATCGCCAATGTTCAACAAGAACATGGCACTTGAAGAAGAAGAAGGACTCCAGGAAAAGAAAACTCTCTGTTTTCCTCTAGACACCTTGTTCCTTTTGGCCATCTCCATGGTCATTTTCAGCTGGCCCTAATCACAGACCATACCAGTGAATGCTCACCCTCTATCCCAGTTCACCCGGCTTCTATGAAGCTTAACAGTATTGGACTCCAGAATATGTTTTAAATATAAGGGAACACTGTAAGCAGCAGAGCCCCCGTACCTGGGAACAATGAGTACCCATTTAGTACCCTTTCATTATTAGAGATGTATAAAGAAAAAGTTCAACAGTTTGGCACTTGACACAGGGTTGTCGCAACAGCATTATCAGCCCCAGGGCAAAATAGTGCATTGCACCCTGCCTACACCACCCACCCTCAGGAATAAAAAAACAAATGATTGATAAAATAAACTTAAATTTAGAAGTACCTAATCTGTGCATATACCCAGCCTGTACATGCATTAAGATGGCGCTGACTTGACACTTTAAGACACTGATAAAAGAAACACTGACATCAACATCTGATTATACATTTTTCAACATATGATTAAACATTTTGCACTTCATTCCACAATCCAATAGCAAGCAATGCAAACACTCAGAAAAAAGCAGGGAAATGGCAACAATCAGCTCCCTACCTTTCCACCGCTTGATAAATGCACTGAAAAATATCCAGAGTCCCAAAACCCATTGTAAACACTTTCCACTTTTTTGTATCTCAATTTCTTTGTATCTTAAGAAATTTGTATCTCAAACTACCGCTGTATGTCTTTTCATTCCATGCAACAGCAGTGGTAAACATCCAATACTATGTTCTGAATCTAGAACATTACTTGCTGGTATCAGACCTGCAATTTATGGGCTGGAGTCCACATTTGGATAGGTACTTGAATGCTTTTTTGGCAACAGCATACTGAAACATGTACTTTTCCATGTTTCTTTTGGAGCTACTATGATCCTTTGTGTTTTTCAGATGTCACTTCCTTGATGACCATATCAAGCTTTTGTCAGAGAAGCTGTTGAGAAAATAGTTTGCTCCTGTCACTCTGTGGAATAAATCTTCACTTCACCCCTTGTCAGTAGGACATACCTGCAGGTATCAGATGGAGGAAAACACAGATGGCAAGGAGAAGGACTTGATCCATGAAGAGCATCTTGGAATCAGTAGGGTTACAGTGCATCATAAGAGAACTAAGTCACAAAGAAAGATACATTCACCTGCTCTCCCTTCATACAATGTCCAGAAACTGTTTCTTTTTAACTCTCAGCAATCTGCTCCTACAAAGCTTCTAGAGAACAGCCTGTTTGCTTATTTATTTATTGCATTTATATTCCACCCATCTGTTCCAATATGAGGAACAAAGAAGAAGGCCAATGGGTCATGAAATCATAACTGGCTTCACATTATTCCTCCCATTTAGTAGTTTTTTATGGTTCTGTGCCTTTCATTTTAATGGTTTCATGTTTGAATCTTCTTCTATTGTTTTTAATATATTTTAAAATGATAAGATGCCTTAAGCATAATCCAGTAGTGAAAAGGCAGGATGTAAACATTTTAAGAGCAATGATGACGATGACAATGACAACAACATCAACAACATCAACTGAAAGCAGCATTCCTGATACAATAGTAAAATTATGACATGGCCAATGGGGAGACAGTCTTAAAAGCACCCAACGGCTTAACATGTCATAAGAACTACCCAAGACTTATCCATTTCCATTTCAAATGAATGTGAGGAAATGAACATGAGGACTCACCTAATCAAGAACTCAATGTTTCATAAAAACAATATCACCTTCCAAAACCTATTTAGATGAAATTTAAAATAAATGTTTTCACATGTCCTATAGCAGGCCTGCCCAACAGGTACACTGCGGGCTACCTGTAGCCCGCGAAGGGTTCAAAAGTAGCCCTCTGGCCACCAATAAAAAAAGTTAGGGGGTAAGTTCTCCACCCCTCCCTCCCCCATCCCAAGAACCACCACTGCCCTAAGCAAAGTCCTGGGTCTGCCATCTCACTGTCTCAGCCAAGCAGGGTAGTTCAAGGGCCATGCTACGGTCCCCTACTCCCTGCACCGGCCACACATGCACTCCTATAAGTAGACCCAGGGGCCCTCGGGGAGATCAAAGTAGACCGCAGGGCCATTTGGGAGGAAAAAGTAGACCACGGGCTGCTCAAAGTTGGACAGCCCTGTCCTATAGAACTTCAATAAAACAATGTAGATGTGCAGCAGCCAAAGATGAGCCAGCTATTTGCTTAATGTTTTCTTATTGTTATTAGCTTGCGACAATAGGTTTTTAACTGGTGCCTGAAAGACAGGTGTGCCAGTCCTAGTTCTAGCACTCTGTTAACACTGGAGTTTTGAGCTGCTTAGGGGCCTTTTTAGCAAATATTAATTCATTGAATTATGCCCAGCGGATCATTCACAGTCAACACCTGAATTATTGTGTGTTGGAAGGTCCTTGAAGGGTATGGCATCCTCCTTGCCTTCCAGCCACATGGATCATCCTATCCAGGGAATGTGGCTACACTGCCCACTTCAAAGACAACAACCCCACTGGAATCTTCAGTGGAAATGAAGGAGGAGAAGACAGTCCAGAGAGGTTGCCCCCAGGAGTGTAGAAGATAGGAAGTTGGGGAGAAAGACTGAGAGCCAGAAGAAGGGCAGTGTCCATAGTTTCTAGAAGGGAAATGGGAGGTCTGAACTACTCAACACCTTCTTTGCCTCAACTTTCTCCAAAAAGGAAAAAAGAGATCTGCTGGGACAAAGAGTAGATGAGGTAGGATAGGAATTGCCACATAGAATAGCTAGAGAGGTAGTACAGAAACACCTGGAAACATTAAATGAATTTAAGTCTCCTGGGCCCAATGAATTACACCCAAGGATGTTAAAAGAACTGGTGGAAGTAATTTCAGAACCATTGGCAATAATATTTGAGAAATCCTGGAGAACAGGGGAAGTCCCCATTGATTGGAGGAGGGCGAATGTTGTCCCTATCTTCAAAAGGGTGGGAGAGGACCCAAACAATTACCACCCAGTCAGCTTGACTTCAATTCCTGGCAAGATCCTAGAACAAATTATTAAGCAGACAGCCTGTAATTATTTAACCAGAAATGCTATCATTATGAGAAGTCAACATAGATATATTAAAAACAAGTCATGCCAGACCAATTTGATCTCTTTCTTTGATAGAATTACAGGCCTGGTGGATGAGGGGAATGCTGTGGATATTGCTTATCTAGATTTCAGTAAGGCCTTCAATAAGGCTCCCCATAGTATACTTGCAAAGAGTAGAATGTGGGATAGATAGTGCCACCGTTAGATGGATTTGTAATTGGTTGACTGATCGCACCCAAAGGGTGATCATTACTGACTTCTCTTCAGCTTGGAGAGACGTGACCAGTGGGGTGCCCCAGGATTCCGTTCTGGGTCTAGTGTTATACAATATCTTTATAAATGACTTGGAGAAAGGAATAGAGAGTACGCTGATCAAATTTGCAGATGATACCAAATTGGGAGGGATTGCTAATTCGCTAGAGATTAGGTTGAAAATCCAAAAATATCTTGACAGATTAGACTGCTGGGCCAAAGCTAGTGGAATGGGCTTCAACAGAGTGAAATGTAGGGTGTGCATCTAGGTAAAAAGAATGAATTGCACAGATATAGGATGGGGAACACCTGGCTGGAAAACAGTACCTGTGAAAGGGATCTGGGAGTCTTGGTGGACCACAAATTGAACATGAGTCAGCAGTGTGATGCGGCGGCCAAGAAACCCAATGCAATTCTTGGTTGCATCAACAGAAGCATAGTGTCTAGATCAAGGAAAGTTATAGTACCACTCTATTCTGCTCTGGGCAGACCCCATCTGGAGGGTTGTGTCCAGTTCTGTGCACCTCAATTTAAAAAGGATGTTGACAATCTTGAATGGGACCAGAGGAGGGCAAGCAAGGTGACTGAGTGTCTAGAAGAAATGTCTTACGAGGAGCGACTTAGGGAGCTGGGAATTTTTAGTCTTATAAAAAGAAGGCTGAGAGGGGATATGGTAGCTATGTGTAAATATCTGAAAGGATGTCACATTGAAGAAGGGACTGATTTTTCCCCATGGCTTCACAGACTAGGACGCGGGGCAATGGTCTCAAACTACAGGAAAAGAGATTCAATTTAAACATTTGGAAGAACTTCATGATGGTTAGAGCTGTTCAGCAATGGAATATGCTGCCACTGAAGTTGGTTGAGTCTCCTTCTTTGGAGGATTTTAAGCAGAGGCTGGATGGCTATATATTGGGAGCACTGTGATGGGGGTTCCTGCATGGCAGGGGGTTGGGCTGGATGGCCCTCAGCATCCCTTAAATCTTCTGCATACCTCCTGATACCTCCCAATATTTTCCCATGCCTCCTAGAGGGTATTGAGGCACTAATGGAAGACTGTGGCTTCCTTTATTGAGTCCATTCCTCTTCTCTTACTACCCTTTCCTTTACTGAGTCAATCGAGGGATTGACTCAGTAAATGTTGCTGTTGTTTTAACCTCTCATCTTCAGGTTTTCACAGCATTATAGCCTTTCCCATGATTCCTAGCTTCTCATAAAAGTCTCATTCAACAATAGCATAAGTTTGGGCATTTTAGCTCCTAGTTAAAAGTCCAGGCCTGTTTTGAAGTCAAACCCTTTCATTTGTCTTTTTGGTGCCCCTAAAGTTCCCTCTGAGCACTGTATTTCAAATATGTTGGCATTCATAGAATCATAGAATCATAGAGTTGGAAGAGACCTCAAGGGCCATCTAGTCCAACCCCCTGCCATGCAGGAACCCCCATCACAATATTTCCGACAGATGGCCATCCAGCCTCTGTTTAAAAACCTCCAAAGAAGGAGACTCAACCACCCTCCACGGCAGCATATTCCACTGCCGAATAGCTCTAACTGTCATGAAGTTCTTCTTACTGTTCAAATGGAATCTCTTTTCCTGTAGTTTGAAACCATTAAAAGTCCTAGTCTCTGAAGCCATTGAAAACAAACCTGTTCCCTCTTCAATATGACATCCTTTCAAATATTTAAACATAGCTACCATATCCCCTCTCAGTCTTCTTTTTGAAAGGCTAAACATTCCCAGTTTCGTAAGCCATTCCTCATAAGACATTTCCTCCAGACCCTCAACCATCCTGGTAGCCCTCCTCTGCACCCGCTCGAGGTTGTCAACATCCTTTTTAAATTGAGGCACACAGAACTGGACACAGTACTCCAGGTGGGGTCTGACAAGAGCAGAATAGAGTGGTACTATCACTTCCCTTGATCTAGACACTATGGTTCTGTTGATACAACCAAGAATCGCATTGGCTTTCCTGGCCGCCACATCACACTGCTGACTCATGTTCAATTTGTGGTCCACCAAGACTCCCAGATCCCTTTCACAGGTCCTATCCTCCAGCCAGGTATCCCCCATCTTATATTTGTGCAATTCAATTTTTTTTTACCTAAATGTAGTATCCTACATTTCCCTCTGTTGAAATCCATTATGTTAACTTTGGCCCAGCACTCTAGTCTATCAAGGTCTTTTTGGATTTCAATCCTATCCTCTAGGGAATTAGCAGCCCCTCCCAATTTGGTATCATCTGCAAATTTAATTAGCATACTCTCTATTCCTTCCTCCAAGTCATTAATAAAGATATTGAACAGCACTGGACCCAGAACAGAACCCTGGGTCACCCCACTGGCCACGTCTCTCCAAGCTGAAGAGAGGCCATTTATGGTCACCCTTTGGGTGCGATTAGTCAACCAATTACAAATCCACCTAACAGTAGCACTATCTATCCCACTTTCTACTAACTTTTTAGCAAGAATACCATGGGGAACCTTATCAAAGGCCTTACTAAAGTCCAGATAAACAATATCCACAGTAGACATGGGCACGGAGTGGCGAAATTCTCATTTCCATTATCGGTTGTCATTTCAGTTAGGTAATGGAAACGGCAATGAGAATTACTCTGCTCCAGCTCGAACCCGACCCGATAAAAGATAAATTGGGTCTGATTTGTCGTTGTCATTCACAGCATTGCGCAGCAATCGCGCGATGCCAAACAGCACAGAAAAAAAAGTTTTAAAAATAAAAAACCCGATTCCCGGTCAAAAAAGCAGGCGAAAATATGCCTGCCTGAGGACACCTACCAGAGGGGTGGTTTCGGGGGGGGTCCCTGGCCTCCCCCCCTCTCCTGTCCTGGGCTGCTGGTACCAGGCTGGGGGGGGCATCCTCGTTGTCTCTGTTTGCCATGTGGTGGGGGGGATCCAAAATGGCGACCGCAATATTTATTTTTAAATCGTGGCCCAAAAACCCACTAAAGCACAACAGTAACATGTGAAAATTAGGTATTTTAACTGCCTGAATTTTTATAGTAGCAGCAGTGGGTTTTTCTTGCAATAAAACATCTCCATTGATTTTATTTTATTTTATATTTATATTTATATTTTTACACCTGTGCATGCGCAATGATGGGCTGGCCATGGGATAGAACCATGCAAATTTTTGACCCATTCCACCAATCGCATGGCCAGGTTTTGATAGAGACTTCTGGATGTGCCAGAGGGCATAAAAAGCCCACTAGCCCTAGCCCTAGCCCTAACCCTAGCCCTAACCCTAACCCTAACCCTAACCCATATGCCAGTACACTGTCCTTCTTAGTGGGTCAGACACACCCAGAGGCGCAGCCCACTAACCCACCCTAACCTTAACTGTAACCCTAAGCCTAACCCTTACCCTAACCCCAACCCTAACCCAGATCCATACGCAAGTACGCTTCCCTTCTTAGTGAGTCAGAGGCACCCAGAGAGGTGCCTCTGCCACTTACCCCCACCCCTAGAATACATTATTGTAGTACGCGGCGCTAAACACTTCCCTTCTTAATGGGTCAGAGGCACCCAGAGAGGTGCCTCCCAGAGCCCACCAACCCTAACCCTAGCCCTAACCCTAAACCACTGTACAAATGACAGACGACAAATGAAAACGACAAATTTTTAAAAAAATTCACGACAAACCGAAATGACCCGAAACGGGACGGTTCCAATAAATGACAACTTGAAATGTCATTTTTTCTGGTCGTGCCCATCTCTAATCGACAGTATTCCCCTCATCCACTAGGCCTGTAATTCTATCAAAGAAAGAGATCAAATTAGTCTGGCATGACTTGTTTTTAACAAACCTGTGTTGATTTCTTGTAATGACAGCATTGTTTGTTAAATATTTGCAGAATGCAGACTGCCTGTTTAATAATCAGCTCTAGGATCTTTCCAGGAATTGAAGTCAAGCTGACTGGGCGGTAATTATTTGGGTCGTCTTTTTTTCCCTTTTTGAAGATGGGGACAACATTAGCACTCCCCCAGTCGATGGGGACTTCCCCTGTTCTCCAGGATTTCTCAAATATTATTGCCAATGGTTCTGAAATTACTTCCACCAGTTCTTTTAATATCCTTGGGTGTAATTCATCTGGCCCAGGAGACTTAAATTAATTTAATGTTTCCCAGTGTTCCTGTACCAGCTCTCTACCTATTCTATGTTGCAATTCCCATCCTACCTCATCTACTCTTTGTCCCAGTGGATCTCTTTCTTCCATTTTGGAGAAAACAGAGGCAAAGAAGGTGTTGAGTAGTTCTGCCTTTTCTTTGTCTACTGTTGGTAACTGGTTATTATCGACACGCAGAGAGCCTATCATTTCCTTATTTTTCCTTTTGCTGTGGACATAACTAAAGAAACCCTTTTTATTATCTTTAATGTCTCTGGCAAGTCTAAGTTCGTTTTGCATTTTAGCTTTTTTTACCACCCCCCTGCATATATTAGCTGTTTGCTTATATTCCTCTTTGGTGCATTTCCCATTTTTCCATTCCTTGTACTTGTTTTTCTTTATAGTTAGCTGAGTTGAAAGTTCTTTAGTAAACCATTGCGGTTTCTTTAGACCACAATGGTTTTACAGATCAATATGAGAAGACCAATTTGCTGAAGAAAATGTTCAACCAATATTCCTTGATCTATGACCACTGTGTTCCTTCAGTGCTTTGTGATATCTAGTATATCCATCTAGCTTTTTTAATGAGGAACTCCATTCCATTGGCAAATTAATCCCTCTCTCTTCCTCCCCCCTTCTCCTCTGTGTCTTTTGGGCAATAATCATCCATAACAGCATTAAACTTCCTCACAAATATGTCTGCTTGAAGCATATGCATTGTTACTACAGCCATTCAAGTAATGATGATAAAGAACGATGGTGAAAACTTTCAACATTCTATAGTTTAGCTCAGAACACAAGGTTTTCTCACAGACAGAACAGTGAAGAGCAAAAGAGTGGCAAAATAAGACAGTGTTTTGCTGCTCATTAAGAATTTGAATAATTACAATGTAGTTTTTTGGATGAGTCAGTTTGCATTATTATCAGCAGTACACATCCTTTAATGCTTTGAAGGTGTGTGAACAAGGTGACAACTGCCACATTGGCCCTGAAGCTTTTTCCTCCCTGACCCAAAGGAGTCAGAAACATGTCCTTGAAAGAATGACTGAAGCAAACAGCTTCTACCATAGTTATGGCTCTAATAAATACAAGCTTTCTTGTTTTCTTTAAAAAGCTTTATTTCATGCATCATAAGACTATATGTAGCAAGGCATGGTTTGAAATCATCAGCTTGAGAGGGCTCAAATTTTCCCTCTTTTTATGATAAGGATCTTCAGGTGGGTTTCAGCCATATTTACCAGTATTTATTACAAAAATCTTGATTGTGACAACAGGTGGTATTTTCATAGAAGTGATTGCTGTTGGCAAATCTAGCTCGTTTACCACAAAAAAATTGTCTACATAAGTTTAAGCATTGCTTTTAGCTCTCCGTCTAAGGTAAATGGAGAAATTCAGAGAGGAAAAATCAACTTCACTGAATATTTCACATTAAATATCGAAACTACATTACAGACCAGCTTCTTTCCTTTATAATCTTAGAATTTGAGAGCTGGAAGAGATCTTGGGGATCATTGAGGTACAGTGGAGAATCAAACTTCCAACCTCTGGCTCTGAATTTTTTTCAATTTTTCTGTTGTTGTTTTAAATTCACCCCCCCCACCCCATGACTTCAAAATTTCTGGAAATCTTACATCCCTAATCCAGACATGCCATTATTTGTCCTGTCTCAGCTAATAACACAATTCCGAAACACTGATTTTCCTCATGATTCCTGATAAATTGGGCTATAAATGAGCAAAATCTCCTTTACTTGGTTGGAAATGACTCAGTGCCAATTTCCGTTTTAATGTTCTGCTAGTGCCGAGTGGGCGGCCTGCCCCATGCACACAGGGTTCTCTCAGAGACTGGAAGCAAATGGACAGCAACACTCACTCAGCTGTGTGGCACAGATTTAACACTGCACATCCACATGCCAATGCGACTTACAGAGAATATCAAGCACAATCTTATCTCTGTTTGTTGTTTGCCCTCTGGGTATCTGAATTTCATTGTATGCATATACTGTGTATATACACACAATGACAATAAATTATTGTTGTTGTTTCATGGAATAGTGTCATAGGAAACTATTCAAGACTTGTGCTGATCCCCCCACCAAAGGTTTTATATTTAATTAAAATTAAAGTTGGCTACTCTGGCAATAAGCTACCTAGATGCCCTAAGCACATCTGATCTCACCTGATTTCGGAAGCTAGGCAGGGTCAGCCCTGGATAGTATTTGGATGGGAGACCACCAGGGTCTGTAAACGCCTGGAGTAGGAACTGGCAAACCACTCCAGTATTCCTGCCAAGAAAACTCCATGGACATGGAGTCACAAAGAGTTGGTCACAACTGGAAGGACACACATGCTTAGTAAATAAGTAATAGTGTGTAGTTATGCAGATGTAACTCCATTGTCCTATTATGTAGTCCCATCTGTCAACGCCATGCTATACAACTCACAGCAGTTCCTTCTTCGGGAGTAATTATATAGCAGGATTTGGTCCACTGTTATTGGGGAAAGAACCATTGGCTAAAATACTGAAAGAGAAGGGAGCAAACAATACTGGCTATCTGCAATACCCTTTCCTTCATTCCTTCCCTGTATTCCTCCCCAACAAGATTCAATCATATGACCAGAACAAATTCAGACTGGAAATAACTGATACTAACACAAGGCACACATTTCCAATGCTTTTCTACATGCTGATCCTTCGATGAATTTGAAGAAACCTTAGCTATTTTTATTTCAACTCACATATAGAAATCGACAAGAAACTATTTTTTGTTTTGTTTTTCATTTTTCATTTTGTTCCCTAACGAAATGAAAAATGAAGTGACCAATCAAAGAAAAACAAAACGAAATGAAACAGAAATTTTTGTTTCGTTCTGTTTCGTTTTTCATTTCCCCATAGGAATGCATTGAAGCAATGCATTCCTATGGGGAAATGATCGGGTGTGGGAAACAGCGGGCTTCTCATACTTTTTTTCTGCCCAAAGCCCCATGCACCAGCTGATCGGCGCTCAGGTGGGAAAAAAGCTTGCAAAGCCCACGGTTTCCCCCACCTGGCTTTTAAAACATTTTTCCCTCCCACAAGCCCCATGTGCCAGCTGATCGGCGCTGGGGTGGGGAGAACACCTTTCTCCCCCCTCCACAGTGCTGATCACCTGGAGCGTGTGGCTGGGGAGAGGGTGAAAAAGTTGCAGCAGTACTACACACACACACACACACACACACACACACACACACACACACACACACACACACACACACACACACACACACACACACACACACATGTTTAAAAAATGAAAAAAACAAAACAAAAAACAAAATTATTTTTTTAAAAAAAGAATTGTTCAAAACGAAACCAAGTGGAAGGGAATGGAACAAAATGAAAAACTAACCCACCCTAACCTTAATGGTAACCCTAAGCCTAACCCTTACCCTAACCCCAACCCTAACCCAGATCGCAAGTACACAAGTACACTTCCCTTCTTAGTAAGTCAGAGGCACCCAGAGAGGTGCCTCTCTCACTCCAGAGCCCTCCCCTCCCCTCACCTAACCTGTACGCCAGTACGCAAGTACGCTTCCCTTCTTAGTGATTCAGAGGCACCCAGAAGAGAGGTGCCTCTGACATTTCCCCCCCTAACATAATGTAATGGTACGCGGCGGCTACGTGTTATGCTTCCCTTCCCTTCTTAGTGGGTCAGAGGAGGCACCCACCCAGAGAGGTGCCTCCCAGAGCCCACTAACCCTAACCCTAACCCTAAACCACTGTACAAACGACAGATGACAAACGGAAATGACAAATTTTTGAAAATTATCGCAACAAACGGAAACAAGCTGAAACGAACCCGTCCCAACAAACGACAACTTGAAATGTCATTTTTCCTGGTCATAAACTGCAGAACCAGCTGTTCATGCCTATTACTGAGCATAAGTATATTTGCCATCACTAGGCATAGGAGTGAAGAATTTGTCAACATGAGTTTCTCTCTTTTTCTCCCCATTTTATAAAGTTGTAGATATTTAGAACCTTTTCCTGTGAGGGATGCATGCACACACCCAGAAAGAACAGAAACTGATTGTAAGAAACATACAAAGAACCCCATTGAACGCTTTACCTTGTTAAGGCACATAAACCTATGGAGCAGCCCTGCTAGTTTTTTTTTTTAACAGGACATTTAAAGGGCATTTATACACGACCCCTAAACTCCGGGGCAAATGGCTCCCAGCTCCGGAGCTTAAAAAAGTTTCTCCACCAGCTGCGGAGTTTACAGGAAATTAAGTGTGCCCCCCCCCACCTAAGCGTGTCCCAGCACACTTTTCAGGTACCTGCTCTTGGAGGGTGAAAAATACCAGATCCAGATGTAAAGGGGTGAGTGCCGGGCTCTCCTCGCTTCTGTTTGTTGTTGTTTTTGCCTCCTGCCCCTTTAAGAGAAGGAATCAGGACGACGACAGGGCGGGGAGGCTTGGACCAGCAAACGGAGGTGAGCCTGCATTCTTTTGTCCCCTTTTTTCTCCCTCCCCTCACACAGACAGGATCAAGGAAGTGCGGAGGAGTGGGGATGCAGAAACAGCAATGAACCCCCAGGATCTCTGGTCCGAATTTAAGGGGCCAGCGGATCTTAGGGGTCGTGTGAAAAGGCCCAAAGGGACAGCCTTGAGGATGTCAGTGGCCATGCTATTACACCAGTTCTCCTCAAATGAATGTTTGTTGTCTCCATTCCTCCAATCCTCCCCTTTTTAAAATTATGCTTGCCAAAAAAAAAAAATGGGGCTGTACCAGATGAGCACCATGTCACTTCAAAAAAATAAAATTGAAATAATCTCAGATGAACAAGGGAGATTTGTGGGGGTAGAGGTAGAATTCAATGGAGTTAAAACACTCGTACTGGGGTTATATGTACCAAATGAAGGGAAAGCGTGCTTCTTTAAGTACTTGTTGGATACATTATTGGATTTTTCTTATTCTAGTTTGCTTTTAGTGGGTGATTGGAATAGTGTAGTGAACCCCACATTAGACAGGCAGTCAGATAAAGGGGTTAAAGACACACAAGGGAAATTACCAAATGCATGTTTTGATTTAATTGAGGAACTAGGACTGGTTGATATTTGGAGACAAAAAAATGGGAATTCCAGAGAATACACATTTTTCTCAGAAAGACATAAATCCTTCTCCAGATTAGATATGTTTTGGGTAACAGGAGATCTGGTTACTAAAGTGGTGAAGGCAGAGATACTGCCAAGATCCTTCTCTGACCATAACCCAATATCAGTTAATATAAAAGGAAAAACACACATGTTCAGATGGAGATTAAACGAGGGGCTTTTACAAGATGAAAGTACTCTCAAGGAATGTAAAAATAAAATAAGAGAGTTTTTTAATTTAAACTTGGGTAAAGATACAGATACAAGAGTTGTTTGGGATGCAGGAAAGGCATTTATAAGGGGAGAATTCATCAGGGCGGGGTCAATATTGAAAAAAAAGAGACTAGAAAAGACTTATCAGTTAGAGTGCAAAATCAGAAGTAAAGAGGAGGAACTAAAGAATTCAGGTGCTGATAAAAAATATTACATGAATTAAAAATACTACAACAACAGCTTTCAATGCTGACAGTTTCAGAAATGGTTAAGAAGCTTAAATATGCGAAACAGAGGTACTTTGAACACGCAAATAAACCAGGTAGATGGCTGGCCCACAAACTGAGAAAAGAGAGGGAAAAGAGATGGTTTTCCCAATTACAGGCACAAGATCGAATGATTACCGATAAAAGAGGAATCCAAAATGTAATACATAGCTACTATTCTCATCTCTATAAGAAATTGGATACCCCCCTAGGGGCGATAGATGATTATATCAGGAGACAAGAGCTACCCATGCTTACTGAAGAGCAAAGGTCCACATTGAATGGACCAATCACAGTAAGAGAAGTTGTAGAAGCAATTAAGATGGCTAAAACAGGTAAAGCCCCTGGCCCTGATGGTCTGCCTATTATCTTCTATAAATTGTTTGAAACAGAATTGCTAATACCACTGCAAACAACAATGAATTCAATCTTAAAAGAAGGAAAATTACCAGAATCCTGGAAGGAAGCAAATATAACATTAATTCCAAAAGAGGATAAGAACCCTAATCTAATTGAAAATTATAGGCCAATCTCGCTATTAAATAATGATTATAAAATATTTGCAAATATCTTGGCTCAAAGATTGAAATTGGTTCTTAAAGATCTTATCCACGAAGATCAATGCGGCTTCCTACCTAAAAGGCAATTAAAAGATAATGTTAGAAATGTGCTGAACATCATTGAGTATTTTGAGAAACATAATGAAAAACAGATGGCCATGATCTTCTTAGACGCAGAGAAGGCTTTCGATAATTTGAACTGGTCCTTTATGACAAAGACATTACAAGAAATGAGGTTTGGAGATAATTTTATAAAATGGGTGAGTTCAATGTATAATTCCCAAAAGGCTTACATTATAGTCAATGATAATTTGACCAAACCCTGCAATATCCAAAAGGGGGTAAGGCAAGGCTGCCCGTTGTCACCTCTGTTATTCATCTTAATACTGGAAGTACTAAATAGAGATATAAGAAAAGACGAACAAATAGGAGGAGTAAGAATTAAGAAAGAAAGATATAAATTAAGAGCATTCGCAGATGATCTAGTCTTGACTTTGGAAGACCCTTTAAAAGATATAGAAGTGTTAATGTCTAAAATAAAAGAATTTGGGTCCTTAGCAGGTTTCAAAATAAACAGGGGGAAAACTAAAATGATAGTAAAGAATATACCTGCAGAAATTCAATCACAGCTCATTGAGAAAACAGGATTTAAAATAGAGAAAAAAGTGAAATATTTAGGGATCACTCTAACCAATAAAAACTCTATGCTTTTTGAAAATAATTATTTAAAGGCCTGGAATGGAATTAAAAAAGACTTAGAAAAGTGGGAAAACCTTCAACTTTCCTTACTAGGAAGAATCTCCGCAATAAAGATGAATATCCTTCCAAGAATGCTTTTTTTATTCCAGACAATCCCAATATTGAAGTCAGAAACTCCTTTTAAACACTGGCAAAAATACATAGTAAACTTTATATGGCAAAGGAAGAGACCTTGGATAAAACATAAATGTTTGATAGATGCTAAAGAGAGAGGAGGATTGGGACTTCCAAATTTAAAAACGTATTATGCTGCTAGTTGTTTAATCTGGCTCAAAGACTGGATAATGCTGGGGAATAAAAGATTGTTAAACCTAGAAGGACATGATTTGAGATTTGTTTGGCACGGGTATCTTTGGTATAACAAAGCCAAAGCAAATGCAGAATTCAACAACCATTATATTCGGCAATCCATTTTAAGAATCTGGAATACTTACAAACCAAGACTGGCATCCAAAATGCCGCTCTGGGTATCACCTCAGGAGGCTTTGTTTAAGTCAGAAACATCGCAGAGAGATAGTTGGTTAACATACAAAGATATTTTAAAACGGAGCCAAGGGGAATATAAGATGAAATCCAGAGAGGAATTGAACCAGGAAGGTTTTGTTTGTCAATGGTTTTCATACTTGCAATTATCAGAAAGATTCAAAATAGATAAACAAGTATTTGAATTTGAACAGGGAAAATCTATTTTTGAGATGGAACTCTGTGCCAATAAGGACCATTTGATCTCAAGAATATATAAAATGTTATTGAAATTCGATACTGAAGATGAACAGGTTAAAGAGTGTATGATCAAATGGGCCAAAAATTTTGGGCATAATATTCAAATAGAACAGTGGGAGGGAATGTGGAAGTATGGACTGAAATTCACAAGGAGTTACAATTTGAAAGAAAATTTTTACAAAATGATGTATAGGTGGTATTTAACGCCAGACAAATTGTCCAAGATGTATAAGGGGATCTCCAATAGGTGTTGGAAATGCCAAGAGAAGGAAGGTACTTTTTACCACATGTGGTGGACATGTGGACTGGCAGTTAAATTTTGGAAACAAATTTATTCTGTAATGCATGAGATACTGAATTCCAATCTCCACTTTAAACCAGAGCTGTTTTTACTAGGCTTGATAGACAATCGGGTAGAAAAGAACATAGTGATCCTTATTAGATATCTTACGACAGCTGCCAGGCTTCTCTATGCACAACATTGGAAGACGGATAAATTACCCTCAGTAGAAGACTGGTTAATTAAGGTATTGGAACTGGCAGAAATGGCAAAACTGACAGCTTTAATTGAAGATGGATCATTGAACAAGTTTAAGAGTGTCTGGAAACCTCTATTAGATTTTGTGCTAAAAAAAGGAAATGATAATCTGTTGGTTTGTGGTTTTGATTTTTAGGATATATTTAAAAGATCCGAAATATGATCTGCTATTAATTTTTTGTTTTGATCACTAAGGACAACCTGATGAATTACTGTAATGGTGGGTTAGACAAAGAGAGGATGGTAAGCTTCAACCTATGTATTAACTTGTATTTAACCCAATTGCTTCCACTCAACCACCCCTTATGCCCCCCTTGTATATAAGAAAACAAAATAAAAATAATAAAAAATAAAAATAAAATTGAAATGGAAGGCAAAGGGAAAGGAGGGTTCCCAGCGGATCTTTTCAAAAGAAGACACACACTTCTTTCCCAAGATCTTTCCTGACTTGAGGAGAGATGAATTCAATTGCTTGTCTCCAAAAGCATGACTTTTTCCACAGCTTTGTGCCTTTGCTCCTGTGGACTCCTGCAATGTGGTAATTGATTGCCTTGGCCTGGATGACTGCACTGATTTCTCTCATGGGACACAGCAGGGACTCCACATTTGATGCAAGCAAGGGTTTCCTTGCCGTGCAATTTCATCCTAAGTGGAGACTTTAAAAGGGCAACAGGCATCCTCCTCATTGATTCGTTATTGAAAGGGCAATGTGGGGAGCCTGCTCCTCTCTTGATTATTTTTGTCCATTCGGTTTGTCTCTGCCTGATCTGTTCCCTGGACCTGAAATTAGTAGTGCTGCAGCCACAGGACTTTGGGGAATTAATCAATGACTTTGCAGCAATAAAGTTACCAGGGGTTTGTTTCAGATTCTTCCTAGACTTGCTGAGTTCCTCTTTCTTTTTATCTCCTCCAGATGATGGTGTATGGATGTTATGAGGTAAATGTACTACTTCACCCATTAGTGTCTCCGGCGCTTTTGCTCTGCCCTATGTTTCATAATATAGAAGTACCCTGATTAATTGTCCGTCTGGAGATAGTGCTCACTCTATTGATAGTGCATTGTAAAGGGCCTATAAGAGTAGTAGGTGATCATAATATCCAAACAATCAATATTTTAAAATGTCATCAGAAAATCCCTCAGGCCTGAGATATTTCCTTAAGCTTTTTTCCACATAGGGAGGATGAACCTGATTTAAATGACCCAGAGATGTTACACCTCTGCAGGGAACAATTAAACATTCTGTTGCTGATCACCTAAATGAAATCCTCTGTGCTTATAGTTTTTCCCAACATCATAACAAACATTTCAGATGTCACAAATGAAGCTATGTGAGATGCAGGTCATTCCCCAGCAACATATTTAATGTCTGTTTATTACAAAAGGAACAACTTTGTACTTCAGTCAGGTATCTGCTGAGAAAATATTTTGAGTTGACTGCTACTGCAGGATTGGAATAGATGTACAGATGAGAAACATATCAAGTAACGTGTGAGCAGTGTTCTAAGTTTAAAAGTATGAGAACTGAAGAAAGAAGCACTTGACAGCCCTTCCTTGCCTATAGAGTGACAAGAAAAATCTTACCCCAGATTTCTTGTTAGAGCTGCCAAAGAGCAAAATCCAGCCCCATGCTGCAGACACTGCAAACTGAAAGTGGCTGAATTCTCACCTCTGGTTGCACAATGGAGCTGTCCATCAGCAAAACCCAACCCTCCTGCTCACATTGCCTTCTCCACCGAACATAGTTCTTCCCCAATATTCCATCTTGGTCCTGTTCAACAAAACACCAGTTCTGTCCAAATTCCTTCAGATGGCTTTGCTTCACCCAACTGTCAAATCTGACCATCCCACTTTGATCCAAAAGTGATACAAGTGGGACTAATTTGTTTGTAGCCCCCAAAGGTGAACACGTTAAAGTCTTCTTCACTGTGCATCAAATGTGAACTAAATGTGGGATCCCTTCATGGCAAATAATTTGCTCCAGGGAGCTTATAGAGACTGGCCATTTGGCTGGAACCACACACACCCATCCAACAATGTGTGAATACAAAGTTTATTGTGGAGGGAAATTGACAAAAGGTTTAGAAGTCATGAATATTAAAACAATAAGTTCTAAGGCAAACTAGCTAAACTAAGGCTTAGCTCTCCTCTTATTCCTTTTTAGATTAGAGAAATATAAAAGATATTTCAATAAATTGTATATATTAACTTATGTATTTTGTGTCACAAAGAAATTTTAAAAAATGAAATCATTCCAAGATCTTCTTTGGCCCGGCCCACTAGATCATCCCAGGTCCTTATGGCTAGAGTCGCTACCCCACGGGAATCTCATAGGACATCTACCTGGAACCATGCCTTTTCTCTGATGGGTCCCATTTGGTGGAACCAGCTTCCCAGCGATATTAGGACCATGCAGCCCCTCTTGGCCTTTAGGAAGTGATTAAAAACTTGGCTCTTCCAGGCTGCTTTTGGTGACTAATGGTGGTTTATCCTTTTTTCCCCCTTCCATATTGCGGCCATCATACATCCCATTTTTTATTGATTTTAATGTTCTTATCGATTGGGTTTGTTTTACATTTGTTTGTATATCTGAACTGTATGGATTCTCTTGCTGTGAACAGCCCAGAGGTCTTTTGGAAAGTTGGGTGGTATATAAATATAAATGAAAATAAATAAATAAATAGAGCCAGAGGTTGGGAGTTCAATGCCTTCATTTTATATTAATTTTAGTTTATTGGTGTTGATTTGTGTATATTATGTTTTATTATGCTCCTTGCATTTTGGTTTTTTTAAATGTATTCCTTTGTTAACTTGTCATGTGATTCCATGTTGCAAACTGCCCAGAGTAGTCCTAGGGGCAGTATAAAGGTCAAATAAATAAATAAATAAATAAATAAATAAATAAATAAATAAATAAATAAATAAATAAATAAATGCCCCACTGTGCCTTGTGTACACACAAAGCATATTCTAGGCTTAGAACTGCCAGTGTTTGGAAAGTCTCCACAACATATCTGCTTGGATGCACTCCAGAGTTGCTCTACCTCTGCCTTGCCATTATTATCACTGGAATCTTCCTTTTTGTTTCAACAGGCAGGCAGTTTATGGTTTCATGGCCTTCTTCTTTGTTCCTCTTCTTTGAATAACATGTTCTGTTGTATGGCTTGGTGGGCGTGCCATTAAGTGTATAAGAGGAAGAGCCTTGTTCACTGCTCAAAGAGACTGGAGTCCAGCGTTCCTCTACTGTGCCTCTGAGATCTTTTTGTCTCAAAATGTTCCTCATGGGTCACCTCCTGCTCCTTGCAATTGGTGTTTCCATCCACATACATCCTTCAGGTGAGTTTCCTTCACAAAGGTGAGTAAGACATTTTTTTAAAGAACACGGACAATTTTTAACAGGCTGTGCTTCAACCACTTTGATAGGAGACTGAGTTAGCTGAGAACAGAAAATAAAAAGAGAGGGGGACATGTGATTTTGGCAGGTAAATAAGCAGTTAAAATGCATAAGGATTGGTCCCTAGCAGTCCTCAGTGTACCCGGTCAAGTGTTAGAAACTCCCTGGAAGAAATTCCAGGAACTGATGAGAGCAAAGGCTATTTCAGATATAAAATGCTGTGTGAAATGTAGGAAAAGAATCATTCTGAAAGAGAACACACCAGTGGAAGCTGCAGTGAAATGCCAGAGTGATGTTTGCTCCTCTCTCTTTCATAACTGTAATCAGCATAACATGGTTGCCACTGAAATAGTCATTCTATCTCAGTCACCCTGATGTATCATTTCTGCCCCTAAGTCAATAGTTGATGTTATGTAAGGTTTTCAAGGCTATCTCAACACATAATTTTCAAGTCGCTTGTCATCCCCATCTTTCTGTGCAGTACTAACCAGAGTCAGCTTGAATGTCACTGCAGTTATTTATGAAAGAGCCTCCATCAATGCCACCTGCAATTATCATCTGCTGCTAACTGCTGCTTTCCAGGGGTTTCTGTATCCCCATCAATACTACAACTATCCATTCTCTTCTGCTGATGAGACCTTTAACCCTGAAGAGGGTGGATACATCTTAGTCTGGTGTTCCACATCTTTGACCATTCTGCCTTGGGTTACCTTGCTAAGAGTCCAGGCTTGCAGTGGAGTTTAACCTCCCAATGGTGTTGCTCTTGACATCTCTCACACACCACATTGTAGTGCACATCCAAGAAGGGCCACATGTCATTAATGTAAAAGTGAGGTATATTGAGCTACAAATTCCCCTAATTATGAAAAATTTGACTTACGAAGAGAAATCTGTGGTAATGGAGATGAATCAAGATTAGAAAATTTAGCCCTGTTTTTTTCCAGTTACAAAAGGGAAACAAAAAGTACAAGGTTCCTTTTCAAAAGGGCTCCTGCTTGTTTGCAATGGCAATATTGCCATCTTGTGGCCAATTCTACCACAGTGCTGCAATTAGAAAAAGGAGCCATTTTGAAAAGAAAAGCTGAGAACAGAGGTGTCAAGCCCCGCACACAGAACACACACACAAGCAGAGTTCAGTTCTTTGCCAAGATCTTTAGTGGAAAGCTAGGCAAGTTCAAGTCCTTTGCTAACAATGAAGTGCCAGATAAATAACAGAATCCAACTCCCAGCAATTATCAGTCCAAGTCAAAACCAGAATATCTCACGGAAACCAGATGCTAAACCCAAGGGAACAGATCAAGCCATTGTCCAGGAAGCTGGTCTGAAATCAGGAAACAGAGCCAAAGTCACAGACAGGAACGTGGTTGCAAGTTCAAATGATGTGTTACTCCCACAGAGAGCTCGAGGTAAACTTGCCAGCTTTATCCCATAACAGGGAACACACCCTTACTTCTAGAAAGGCTTCTACTAGTACTCAGGGCTTCCCGACCTGATTCCCCGTCTAGCATCAAATACCCTTTCCCTAGCTCTCCTGGTAGCACGTCTTTGCAGAATCCTGCTCATGGCCCTTCTAAGAGGAGGAGATATGTTTTCAGCTGAGTCATCAGACCCAGCTGCCTGCTGAGCTGAGCTGCAAGGCTCCTCCAGCAGCTCTTCACCATTTAACCCCTCGGAGTCAGGTTCTGTGACTGGCAGGGTCCTGGCAAGTGGCTTCTGTTTTTCAATGACCTGCACAAGGTGCCTGTTTTGCAGTCATTCTTTAAGTATTTGACACTGTCTTGTGGACTTTTAAATGTAGGGAGGTGAACATCTGTCGTTTGCATGCCTGTCATTGTGCTTTTTGAATTTTTTTTGGGGGGGAGGTGTGATTTCCCACTTGGAACAAATTAATCTGTTTCCAATGCATTTCTATGGGAAACCTGTTTCAAGATACAAAATTTTTGAATTAAGAGAATGCCATTGGAATGTCTTAATTTCGTAATTGGAGATACCACTGTATTGAAAAAAGCTGACAATAAAATGTGATTCGTTTAAAATGTGGTTATCTGGAAGTTGAGTCATGTCATCTAAATTTCATTTCTTGTGAGACTAAAATATTTTGATATTCATCTTTAGATTGACAAAGCTGCTTGGTTGAGTAATGAAACATTTCGCTCTCAAAACAAAAAAAAGCATAATTGTGTTTCACATAATTTTACAGATACCATAGGCTCCTAGAAAAAGTGGATTCAAGAACTCTTAAATTCATCCTATCATATATAAACTAATATTGTACAAGACTGTAGCCATATTGTTGTCCTTTTGTGTCATCTCTTAATCTAAACTTATTGTGTAAAATAACTACATAGTTACTGTTGTAACTGCAGAAAAACTGTGAACAAAAAAATGAATAATCCATGCCTAGTAGTTGTTCTGGTCTGAAATACATATAATCATGTGATTTTGCATTTTGGGTAGATGGTCTTCTGTGTCGGCAGTGCACGATACATCACCCGGACAAAGAATGTATATCAGCTATCCGTGAATGTGATGCTTCCCACGAAATACTCACCTGTGCCGTTTCTAGAACCTATATAGGTAAGGTATCTTTTCTGAGCACATTTTCTGGTTCTTAAATCAACAACTACTGACTAACACCCTTCTCCACTTACTTTGTTTTAATGGTGTATGTGTTTGGGTGTACGGTCAAGTTTATGCCAACTTATGGCAACCCTTCCCAAGGTTTTCTAGGTAAAGAATATTCACATGTAGTTCTCCATCACCTTTTTTTTGGGGGGGGGACAGCAGCTTGTCCATGGCTACACATAGATTCATAGAATCATAGATTTGGAAGAGACCTCAA
Organism: Phrynocephalus forsythii; assembly: GCA_029282475.1. Lineage (NCBI taxonomy): Eukaryota > Metazoa > Chordata > Lepidosauria > Squamata > Agamidae > Phrynocephalus > Phrynocephalus forsythii. The sequence continues at coordinate 120,491,340 of JAPFRF010000002.1, read as the reverse complement.
CGGCCATCCACTCCAACCCCCTGCCTTGCAGGAACTGCCAGGAAAGTACTTCTGACAGATAGCCATCCAGACTCCACCACCCTTCATGGCAGCTTATTCCACTGCTGAACAGCTCTATCATGAAGTTCTTCTTGCTGTTCAAATGGAATCTCTTTTTCCTGTACTTTGAAAGCATTGCTCTAAAAGTCCTAGTCTCTGAAGCCATGGAAAACAAACCTGTCCACTCTTCAGTATGACATCCATTCAAATATTTAAACGTAGCTATTGTATCCCCTTTCAACCTTCATTTTGTAAGGCTAAACATTCCCACTTCCCTAAGTTGCTCCTCGTAAGACATTTCTTCCAGATCTTTAACCATCCTAGTCACCCTCTTCTAGACCCATTCAAGGTTGTCAACATCCTTTTTAAATTGAAGTCTGCAGAACTGTACACAGACTGGTTCTATAATATGCTAGCAGGGATATGTAAGCAGGGAAAAGATGCAAAATTATAATACAGTTTGGACATTTTATATGGAATATTCATGGAATATGTGAAGACTGACTTTTCCCTTCCCTCTTCTCAATTTTTGTTAGGGGGCAGGCCGAGGAGAACATCTTATGGATGTTATGATATATATGCATGTGGCGACAAAAGAATATTCCCCAATTCAGGAAGAAGAGAAATTGTCTGTTGTGATAGTCATGACTTCTGCAATGAAGACATATAGAGAAGCATCTGAGAAACATTATCAAGCCTTCAATATGCAGAGCTATAACCTTATCTTCTTCCTTGGTTTTTCCTTTCCTGGAACTGAAGAACCCTGGCCATTGCCCATCTGACAGACTAATTCTTAAGAATTAAAGTGTAGAAATGTGCACAGGTTTCAGCTGTGAGTGTTTTTAAAGGGGTGATTTTATCTAGTTTAGAACAAAAAATGAGAATATTAGACCTCATGTAGACAATTGCTGTGAAAAGAAAGGAACAGAGCACCATGGAATTTTGTAGGGAGTTTGGACAACAACTCCCAGAATTCCCCAGGCAGCCTGTTCCCTTGAACATTCTGGGGGTTGTAGTCTGTGGGAGGATCCTGATGAAAGAAGACTCGGGTCCAGTTGTCCGACCAGCAGAGCGATATCGCCTCTTGCCATTGGCATGTTTTATTACATATCATTTACATCCCGGAGTATGCACAGCATCAGTGATTGGTTACAGGGATATAGGTGGCATATGCTGGTTGGATACTCCATAGGGATTGCCTTGTGAACAGAGCATGCTTTTGCATAGTTATTGATTACATTAACACATGTCCTTGCTGTTTACAGACAAGAGGTGAGTTAATGAGAAGTAGACAAGAATAGGTAAACAGAAATTAAAAGCAAGCAGGATTAGAAGGGTAGTTATCCCAGTAACCAAGAGTAAATAACTGAGAGATGAGCAGAGCAGAGTCAGAGTGAGTACACAAGCTGAGTAAATGAAAAGTAACTAATGCTTTAGCTAAATAGTAAATAATAGGGGAACAAAATTTACCCAAGCTGGCTTAAAGGCATTCCAAGGTCTGGAACATGTGGATTGAAGCAGAGTCCCATCAGGAGGGTGTTCCCTCTCATGAAATGAAGACTCTAGGCCCCATCCCAGCTATCTGAATTGGACTCTGTCAGTAATCCATACAAATAGGACTGCTAGTGGCCACTCACATCCAGTCCCTCTCCTCCAGCTCTACGGGCAGAGTGTGGTACTCCAGAAGAGGCATGTTCACCTTGAGGAGAAACAGTTCTTGCGCCTTCTTGCACAAAGCTGGGGATAATGTGGCCCCACGACACCTCCAAAAATGGAGGAGACATGTTTGCTTTTCATACCAGGGCAGGGTGGGAGCAGGACAGCAGCTTGATGTCAGTGTTGGCTACAAGTGGCCACATTACCCTTTATCCAAATACTCTGCCACCATTTGTCCCACTCTACTCTGCCTACTAAGCCTCAGTGACATATTTGAATGGCTTCATGATCTACGTGGCCTGAGCCCAAGTGTCCTACCAGATAGCACTCAGTGGGGACAAGATCCCTACCACTTTTTCTTCAGTCACCTGGTGAAGCATGGGGCACGTCTGCATCAAGCACTTGGCATTTTGTAAGTTTCACCTGGTACCCACATCAAAGGCAAGGATATGATCCAGGGCACCTATCTTCTCCTGCTTCTGATGTGTAGGTTGCCACTTTTCACACAATCAGGCAAGTCTATGGGTCTGAGTCCAAAGTCCAAGTCAGAGTCTTTGCTACCAAGTATCAAGTCCTATTAAAATGGAGGCTTCACGAGGCTTGCCCTGGGTGGGAAGGCTTTGCAGCCTCAATCCACAAACGCCATGAAAAATAGTGCCTACATGATCCCTGGCAAGCTCAGGATCAACAGCCTTTAAAAAGGATCACTGCAGAGCACCCATTCTCTTTGCTCTTTTTGCAAGCATCCCTCCCTCCCACCCTAGAAGCAATGAGAATGAGAGCAACTGGTCGCTTAGGGGCCAGATGGGAATTTTTTTACTGTCATCCTGATTGGCTTTGGTTGATGGTGTGTTTTCGCCCATCCCATTCTCTTGCCTGGGTTAGGCAGGGTCTTTGTTATGCATCTTGGTCACAACGGCAGGTAGTGCAAGAATGTTGGTCCTACATGAGTTCATAGTATTGGTCCCATTAAGGAAAATGGGGCAGTCTTTTCATGATAAGGTCAACAGTTCAGGTTACCATGAGTAGAGTTGTAAAAAGCTAAAAGGTTGTGATTAAGTTGGTTTCTGGCTCCCCCAGGGGGAGTTAGTCCCTGAACATGGAAATATGCTGAGTGAGTGCAACAGTATGTTCCCAGGGAGGAACTCACCAAAATTACACAGAGCCTGAAGAATCAAGGTGATACAGGCCATGTCTACTTATTTAGGAATAGGGATCTTTATTGTCATTGCCCCCTTGCAGGAACCACGAAATTTCATGGTTAATTTATAACATGCAAAACATGTTATAAATTAACCTGTCTGTTTCCAAAACAAAGAGCACAAATAAGATTGCATTATCATTTTTATATGTACAGTACACTCTGTTTGGACTGGAAGAAATCTGATTCTGTTCCAAATGAGAAAATCTATGATAATTTGAATGAATACATTCTTTGATCCAAGTCATTAATTCAAAGAGTTCTCATTTCATTGTAAGCTAGTCTATTCTCAGACACAACACCAGACTGGAAGGGCAAAAAGTTGATTAAGGAAAGGAAATATGTCTCAATGTCAATGTGGATGTTTTTCTTTGCTTCATTGATTATGAAAAAACATTTGACTCAGTTAAACATGATAAAAAAATTAATATCCCTAAAGAACTGGGCTTTGACACTTATGATATCAGATAGATTGGGAATTTGTATTGGAATCAGTTTGCTGGTATCGGGATAGATTGTCAGATATCAGAAGAGGTGTCAATTATGAAAGGTGTTCATCAAGGTCGTATTCTCTCAGCTCTACATTTTAATATCTATTCAGAAATAACCAAGGTGTGAAAGTGAATGGAGTTCTTGTTAACAACATAAAATACACTGACGACACTGTCCTGCTTATTTGCAAGACAGTGGCATATTTGCAAGGATAATTGGATTCTGTTGCTTCAGAAAGCAGTGCGATGGGATTGCAACTTAATATGAAGAAGACAAAATGGATGGCTATCAGCAAAAAAAAAAAAAATGATTCCCAGAACCTTCTCAAGATTGGCAGTGATGTAATTAAAAGAGTATCATATAATAAATACTTGGGATGCTTTGTCAAAGATAACTGGGATCCTTCATGTGAAAATTGCTGCAGAATTGAACAAGCTGGAAATTCCTTCCAGAAAATGACCAATAGGACTTATCTACCAGATTTCGAATACTTTGATCCTATGTATTCAGCATACTTCTCTATGGTGTTGAAACTTGGATCTTTACAGACACATTATGCAGGAAGCTGGAAGCATTTGAAATGTGGATGTACAGATGAATTCTGAAGATACCTTGGACAGCCAGAGTCACTAATGTGGCTGTATTACAGTGCATGAATAAAAGGTTAGAAATCCTCAATACTGTAAATAGAAGAAAAGTGCCATTATTTCAGACACATAGTGTGCAGTAAGAAATACCATCTGCTGCAAGTTATCCTTCAAGGAAAGCTAGATGGGAAGTGTGGCTGGGGCATAGAAGAACATTCTGGTTTAAAAACTTAATCCAGTGATCCACAGTGAGCACAGCAGCTCTGTTTAGAATAGCTTTAGAGAGTAACTAGTCAAGGCTAATGATCACCAACGTTCTATGAGGACATGGCACTTCAAGAAGAAGAAGAGGAGGAAGAGAGGTGGGCACAAACCAATCATTCAGGTATTTGTGCCGGTCCATTCCTCTTCAACCGAAGAATGAACTGTCATAAACTGCAGAACCAGCTGTTCATGCCTATTACTGAGCATAAGTATATTTGCCATCACTAGGCATAGGAGTGAAGAATTTGTCAACATGAGTTTGTCACTTTTTCTCCACATTTTATAAAGTTGTAGATATTTTGTGTAGGACCTTTTCCTATGAGGGATGCATGCACACACCCAGAAAGAACACAAACACTGATTGTAAGAAACATACAAAGAACCCCATTGAAAGCTTTACCTTGTTAAGGCACATAAACCTATGGAGCAGCCCTGCTAGTTTTTTTTTTTTTTAACAGGAGGGCATCATCAGGAAAATTGGGCCAATCTCGAAAGGTGTCAAGAACAGCTTCCAGTTAGGAAAGAAAGGTCTCCGCTGCCACTCGGGCGAGCATAGGAATCTTTGAAGGAACTAGGCCTAGCTCACTGGCACCCCCCCCAATTTAGGCCCTCCAGACGAGCCCCATTTAGGCAACTATAAAGTGTACATGTCAGATCGAATTCCAAGAATAGGGAGTTAAGGGATTTGTAACCCAATATATTTTTTTAAAAAATCACTACCCTTTGCCGTCATCATTTCCCTAGGTTTTGGCTGGAGAGATACAGACATGTGAGCAAGCCTATATTAGCTACACTTTTATGAGTTATTTAGCCTGCACATTGTGTCAGAATTCATGCTGCTAAAATCAAAGGAATGGTGGTGGATAAACTTTAAAGATGAAAACAGGATGTGACAAAATGCAAAGCTAAGGATGGAGAAGACTTGTGTTTTTAATTGGGGAAATTGTCCCTTTTTGTCCAGTTGGCAGTGGGCGGTTTATTTTGCTTTGATTCGTCTGGCATTGCTGTCCCCTGATTTCTGGCATGTGCGATCACCTAATCAGAGACAAAGGGACAGCCTTGAGGATGTCAGTGGCCATGCTATTGCACCAGTTCTCCTCAAATGAATGTTTGTTGTCTCCATTCCTCCAATCCCCCCTTTTTAAAATTATGCTTGCCAAATGAAAAAAAAAATGGGGCTGTACCAGATGAGCACCATGTCACTTCAAAAAAATAAAATTGAAATGGAAGGCAAAGGGAAAGGAGGGTTCCCAGCAGATCTTTTCAAAAGAAGACACACACTTCTTTCCCAAGATCTTTCCTGACTTGAGGAGAGATGAACTCAATTGCTGGTCTCCAAAAGCATGACTTTTTCCACAGCTTTGTGCCTTTGCTCCTGTGGACTCCTGCAATGTGGTAATTGATTGCCTTGGCCTGGATCACTGCACTGATTTCTCTCATGGGACACAGCAGGGACTCCACATTTGATGCAAGCAAGGGTTTCCTTGCCGTGCAATTTCATCCTAAGTGGAGACTTTAAAAGGGCAACAGGCGTCCTCCTCATTGATTCGTTATTGAAAGGGCAATGTGGGGAGCCTGCTCCTCTCTTGATTATTTTTGTCCATTCGGTTTGTCTCTGCCTGATCTGTTCCCTGGACCTGAAATTAGTAGTGCTGCAGCCACAGGACTTTGAGGAATTAATCAATGATTTTGCAGCAATAAAGGTACCAGGGGTTTGTTTCAGATTCTTCCTAGACCTGCTGAGTTCCTCTTTATTTTTGTCTCCTCCAAATCATGGCGTATGGATGTTATGAGGTAGATATACTACTTCACCCATTAATGTCTCTGACGCTTTTGCTCTGCCCTATGTTTCATAATATAGAAGTACCCTGATTAATTTTATTTTTATATGTCCGTCTGGAGATAGTGCTCACTCTATTGATAGTGCATTGTAAAGGGCCTATAAGAGTAGTAGGTGATCATAATATCCAAACAATCAATATTTTAAAATGTCATCAGAAAATCCCTCAGGCCTGGGATATTTCCTTATTCTTTTTTCCACATAGGGAGGATGAACCTGATTTAAATGACCCAGAGATGTTACACCTCTGCAGGGAACAATTAAACATTCTGTTGCTGGTCACCTAAATGAGATCCTCTGTGCTTATGGTTTTTATCATAACAAACATTTCAGATGTCACAAATGAAACTATGTGAGATGCAGGTCATTCCCCAGCAACATATTTAATGTCTGTTTATTACAAAAGGAACAACTTTGTACTTCGGTCAGGTATCTGCTGAGAAAATATTTTGAGTTGACTGCTACTGCAGGATTGGAATGGATGTACAGATGAGAAACATATCAAGTAACGTGTGAGCAGAGTTCTAAGTTTAAAAGTATGAGCACTGAAGAAAGAAGCACTTGACAGCCCTTCCTTGCCTATAGAGTGACAAGAAAAATCTTACCCCAATCAAAACCCAACCCTCCTGCTCACATTGCCTTCTCCACTGAATATAGTTCTTCCCCAATATTCCATCTTGGTCCTGTTCAACAAAACACAGGTTCTGTCCAAATTCCTTCAGATGGCTTTGCTTCACTCAACTGTCAAATCTGACCATCCCACTTTGATCCAAAAGTGATACAAGTGGGACTAAATTATACTGATTTGTCTGAAGCCCCCAAAGGTGAACCCATTAAAGTCATCTTCAGTGTACATCAAATGTTAACTAAAAGTAGGATCCCTTCATGGCAAATAATTTGCTCCAGGGAGCTTATAGAGACTGGCCATTTGGTTGGAAACCAAACAGACGCAGACGCACACGCACACGCGCACGCGCGCGCGCGCACGCACGCACACACACACACACACACACACACACAAACACACAAATATACGAGTACAAAGTTTATTGTGGAGGAAAATTGACAAAATGGTGAGAAGTCATAAATATTAAAACAAGGCAAATTAGCTAAACTAAGGCTTAGCCCTCCTCTTATTCCTTTTTAGATTAGAGAAATATAAAAGATATTTCAATAAATTGTATATATTTATTGAAATTGTAAGAGCCTTGTGGCTCAGTGGTTAAATGCCTGTACTGCAGGTAAAACTGTGTTCACGACCTGGGGTTCAATCCCAGGTAGCAGGCTCAAGGTTCACTCAGTCTTTCCTCCTTCCGAGGTCGGTAAAATGAGTACCCAGCTTGCTGGGGGGGGGGGCAATGTGTAGCCTGCACACTGTAATTTTAAAAAAAAATGTAAACCGACCAGAGACTACTTAAAGTGGTATGGGAAGGTATGTAAGCAGAACACTTTGCTTTTGCTTTGCTTTATATTAACTTATGTATTTTGTGTCATAAAAATTTTAAAATATTATATTGTTCCAAGATCTTCTTTGGCCTGGCCCACTACACCATCCCAGGTCCTTATGCTTAGAGTCACTACCCCGCAGGAAGCTCATAAAACCTTTACCCGGAACCGTGCCTTTTCTGTCGCAGATTCCATTTGGTGGAATCAGCTTCCCAGCGATATTAGGACCGTGGAGCCCCTGTCAGCCTTTAGGAAGTGATTAAAAACTTGGCTCTTCCAGGCTGCTTTTGGTGACTAATGGTGGTTTATCCTCCCCCCCTTTCTTTTTGCCGCCATCATATATCCCATGGTTTTTAAAATTGATTTTAATGTTCTGATCAATTGGGTTTGTTTTACATTTGTTTGTATAGCTGAACTGTATGGATTCTCTTGTTGTGAACTGCCTAGAGTTCTTTCGGAAAGTTGGGCGGTATATAAATATAAATAAAAATACAGTGGAACCTTGTATAAAGGAATTAATTCGTTCCAAATGAAATTATGTTAACCAAATTTTCCTTTATACAAATTCCCATAGGAATGCATTGAAAATGGAGTAATCCCATTTTTATGTTGTACGGATTCTCCCCATAGGCGATTATGTTAAGCAAATTTCCCCTATCTTCAGAATTTTTTATGTTGTACAGATTTTATGTTATACAAACTGTTTGTTCTACAAGCGTCCACTGTAAATAAATAGAGCCAGAGGTTGAGAGTTCAATGCCTTCATTTTAGCTTAATTTTAGTTTATTGTTGCTGATTTATGCATATTTTAGAACATAAGAACATAAGAAAATAAGAAGAGCCATGCTGGATCAGGCCAAAGGCCCATCTAGTCCAGCTTCCTGTATCTCACAGTGGCCCCACCAGATGCGTTTGGGAGCGCATGAGACTAGATATGTCTCCTGATACCACTCCCCTGCATCTGGCCCTTGAAGTACCCTGGTTTTAAGCCTGGAGATTACACATCTCCATCATGGTTTGTAACCTGTGATGGACTTTTCCTCCAGGAATCTGTCCAATCCCCCTTTGAAGGCATCCAGGCCAGATGCCATCACCACATCCTGTGGCAGGGAGTTCCATAGACTAACAAAACGCTGGGTGAAAATATATTTTCTTTTGTCTGTTCTTACTCTCCCAGCCCTCAATTTGAGTGGATGTCCCCTAGTTCTGGTATTTTGTGAGAGGGAGAAGAGATTCCCTCTATCCACTTGACTCATGCCCTGCATTATTTTGTATGTTTCAATCATATCCCCCCCCCCTCAGGCGCCTTTTTTCCAGACTAAAGAGCCCCAAATGTTTTAGCCTTTCCTCATAAGGGAGGTGCCCCAGCCCAGTAATCATTTTAGTCGCTCTTTTCTGCACCTTTTCCAGTTCCACTATGTCTTTCTTGAGATGCAGTGACCAGAATTGTACACAATACTCCAGGTGCGGCCTTACTATTGTTTTGTATAATGGCATTATTATGTTGGCTGTTTTATTTTCAATCCCCTTTTTGATAATCCCTATCATGGAATTGACCTTCTTCACTGCTGCCACACATTGGGGAGACACCTTCATGGAGCTGTCCACCAACACACCAAGATCTCTTTCCTGATCTGTCACGGATAACTCAGAGCCCATGAGTTGATAGATAAAGTGTTGATTTTTTGCCCCAATATGCATTACTTTACATTTGGCAACATTAAAACACATTTGCCTTTTTGTAGCCCATTCCCCTAGTTTGGAGAGATCCTTCTGGAAATCTTCACAATCTTCTCTGTTTTTTACCACACTGAAAAGTTTTGTGTCATCTGCAAACTTGGCCACCTCACTGCTTATCCCTGTCTCCAGGTCATTTATGAACAGATTGAAAAGCACCGGTCCCAGGACAGATCCCTAGGGCTTTATTATGCTCCTTGTATTTTTGTTTTTTAAATGTATTCCCTTTGTTAACTTGACATGTGATTCCATGTTGTAAACCGCCCAGAGTAGCCCTAGGGCTAGATGGGCAGTATATAAGTCAAATAAATAAATAAATGTCCCACTGTGCCTTGTGTACACACACAGCAGCTTTTAGGCTTGGAAATGCCAGTGCTTGGAAACTCTCCACAACATATCTGCGTGGATGCACTCAAGAGCTGTTCTCCCTCTGCCTTGCCATTATATCTCTGGAGTCTTCCTTATTGTTTCAACCGGCAGTCAGTTTATGGTTTCATGGCCTTCTTCTTTGTTCCTCTTCTCTAAATAACATGTTCTGGTGGATGGCTTGGTGAGCGTGTCCTTAAGTATATAAGAGGAAGAGCCTTGTTCACTGTTCAAAGAGACTAGAGTCCAGCGTTCCTCTATTGTGCCTCTGAGACCTTTTTGTCCCAAAATGTTCCTCATGGGTCACCTCCTGCTCCTTGCAATTCATGTTTCCACCCACACAGCAACTTCAGGTGAGTTCCCTTAACAAAGGTGAGTAAAACATTTTTTAAGAACTTGGACGAATATTTAACAGTTTGTGCTTCGAGTGCTTTGATAGGAGACTGAGTTAGCTCAGAATAGACAATAAAAAGAGTGGAGTGCTTGTGATTTTGGCAGGTAAATAAGCAGTTAAAATGCATAAGGATTGGTCCCTAACAGTCCTCAGTGCACCCGGTCAAGTGTTAGAAACTCCCTGGAAGAAATTCCAGGAACTGATGAGAGCAAAGGCTATTTCAGATATAAAATGCTACTTGAAATGTAGGAGAAAAATCATTCTGAAAGAGAACACACCAGTGGAAGCTGCAGTGAAATGCCAGAGTGATGTTTGCTCCTCTCCCTTTCATAATTGGAATCAGCATACCATGGTTTCCACTGAAATAGTCATTCCGTTTCAGTCACCATGATGTTCCTAAGCCAATAGTTGACATTATGTAAGGATTTCAGGGCTATCTCAACATAGAATTTTCAAGTCGTTTGTCATCACCATCTTTCTGTGCAGTACTAATCGGAGGTAGCTTGAATGTCACTGCAGGTATCTATGAAAGAGCCTCCTTCAGTGCCACCTGCAATTATCATCTGCTGCTAACTGCTGCCTTCCACGAGTTTCTGTATCCCCATCAATACTACAACTATCCATTCTCTTCTACTGATGAGACCATTAATCCTGAAGAGGGTGGATACATCTTAGTCTGGTGTTCCACATCTTTGACCATTCTGCATTAGGTTACCTTGCTAAGAGTCCAGGCTTGCGGTGGAGTTTAACCTCCCAATGGTGTCGCTCTTGACATCTCTCACACACTCACCACATTGTAGTGCACATCCAAGAAGGACCACATGTCATGAATGTAAAAGTGAGGTACATCGAGTTACAAATGCCCCTACTTATGAAAAAATTGACTTATGAAGAGAAATCTGTGGGAATGGAGATGAATAAAGATAAGAAAATTTAGCCCTGGTTTTTTTTTCAGTTACAAAAGGGAAACAAAAAGTACAAGGTTCCTTTTCAAAATGGCTCCTGCTTGTTTGCAATGGAATACTGCCATCTTGTGGCCACCTCTACTACAGTGCTGCAATTGGAAAGAATGAGCCATTTTGAAAAGGAAAACTGAGAACAGAGGCTTCTGTATTTCAATGACCCGCACAAGGTGCCTGTTTTGGAGTCATTCTTTAACTATTTGGCACTGTTTTGTGGACTTTTAAAGGTAGGGAGGTGAGCATCTGTCATTTGCATGCCTGCCATTGTGCTTTTTGAATTCGGGGGGGGGGGGAGAGATTGCCCACTTGGAACAAGTGTTTCACATACTTCTGAAGGCTCCAACACATTTCTATGGGAAACCCTGTTTCAAGATATGAATTTTTGATTTAAGAGAATGCCATTGGAATGTCTTAATTTCATAATTGGAGCTACCACTCTATTGGAAAAAAACTGCCAATAAAATGTGATTCATTTAAAATGTGGTTATCTGGAAGTTGAGTCATGTCATCTGAAGTTTAGTTCTTGTGAGATTGAAATGTTTTGCTATTCATATTCAGACTGACAAAGCTGCTTGGATGAGTAGCAAAACATTTCATTCTCACAAGAAAAGAAGTATAATGGTGTTTCACATACTTCTGTAGGCTCCTAGAAAAAGTGGATTCAAGAACAAATTACGCTGAACTTTTAAATTCACCCTATCGTACTCTAAGCTAATATTGTACAAGACTGTAGCCATATTGTTGTCCTTTTGTGTCATCTCTTAATCTAAACATTGTTTTTAAAAAAACTACATAATTACTGTTGTAACTGCAGAAAAACTGTGAACAAAAAAAAAGAATAATCCATGCCTAGTAGTTGTTCTGGCCTGAAATAGATATAATCATGTGATTTTACATTTTGGGTAGATGCCCTTCGGTGTCGGCAGTGCACGATATATCACCCGGACCAAAAATGTAAACCAGCTCTGGGTGAATGTCATCCTGATCCCAAAACACACACCTGTGCTGTTTCTATACTCTATGAAGGTAAGGTATCTTTTCTGAGCACATTTTCTGATTCTTAAATCAACAACTATTGACTAACACCGTTCCCCACTTAATTTGTTTTAATGGTGTATGTGTTTGGGTGTGCGGTCAAGTTTATGCCAACTTATGGCAACCCTTTCCAAGGTTTTCTAGGTAAAGAATATTCACATGTAGTTCTCCATCACCTTTTGGGGGGGGTGGAACTGCAGCTTGCCCATGGCTACACATAGAATCAAAGCATCACAGAGTTGGAAGAGACCTCAAAGGCCATCCACTCCAACCCCCTGCCATGCAGGAACCACCATCAAAGTACTCCTGACAGGTAGCCATCCAGATTCCACCACCCTTCATGGCAGCTTATTCCACTGCTGAACAGTTCTATCATGAAGTTGTCCACTGTCCACTCTTCAGTATGACATCCATTCAAATATTTAAACATAGCTATCATATTCCTTCTCAGCCTTCTTTTTGTAAGGCTAAACATTCCCAATTCCCTAAGCTGCTCTTCGTAAGACATTTCTTCCAGATCTTTAAACATCCTAGTCCAGGGGTAATGGAAGCTGTAGTCCAGCAGTGCCAGAGGCTCTTATATTCTAGTCACCATCTTCTAGACCCTTTCAAGGTTGTCAACATCCTTTTTAAATTGAGGTCTGCAGAACTGTACACAGACTGGATATATAATATGCTAGCAGGGATATGTAAGCAAGGAAAATACATTAAATTATACTACAGTTTGGACATTTTATATGGAATATTCATGGAAGATATGAAGACTGACTATTCCCCTTCCCTCTTTTCAATATTTCTTAGGGGATGTGCTGAGGAGTACATATTATGGATGTCATGGAAAGTCTGGATGCGGTAGCAAAAAAACATTCCCCCCTTCAAGAAGGAGTGAAGTTCTCTGTTGTGATAATCATGACTTCTGCAATGAAAAGTTATAGAGAAGCATCTGAGAAACATTATCAAGCCTTCAATATGCAGAGCTATAACCTTATCTTCTTCCTTGGTTTTTCCTTTCCTGGAACTGAAGAAACCTGGCAATTGCCCATCTGACGGACTAATTCTTAAGAATTAAAGTGTAGAAATGTGCACAGGTTTCAGCTGTGAGTGTTTTTAAAGGGGTGATTTTATCTAGTTTAGAACAAAAAATTGAGAACATTAGACCTCATGTAGACAATTGCTGTGAAAAGAAAGGAACAGAGCACCATGGAATTTTGTAGGGAGTTTGGACAACAACTTCCAGAATTCCCCAGGCAGCCTGTTCCCTCGAACATTCTGGGGGTTGTAGTCTGTGGGAGGATCCTGATGAAAGAAGACTCGAGTCCAGTTGTCCGACCAGCGGAGCGATATCGCCCCTTGCCATTGGCATGTTTTATTACATATCATTTACATCCCAGAGTATGCACAGAATCAGTGATTGGTTACAGGGGTATAGGTGGCATATGCTGGTTGGATACTCCATAGGGATTGCCTTGTGAACAGAGCATGCTTTTGCATAGTTATTGATTACATTAACACATGTCCTTGCTGTTTACAGACGAGACGTGAGTTAATGAGAAGTAGACAAGAATAGGTAAACGGAAATGAAAAGCAAGCAGGTTTAGAATCATAGTTCTCCCAGTAACCAAGAGTAAATAACTGAGAGATGAGCAGAGCAGAGTCAGAGTACACAATCTGAGTAAATGAAAAGTAACTAATGCTTTAGCTAAATAGTAAGTAAGAGGGGAACAAAATTTATCCAAGCTGGCTTAAAGGCATTCCAAGGTCTGGAACATGTGGATTGAAGCAGAGTCCCATCAGGAGGGTGTTCCCTCTCATGAAATGAAGACTCTAGGCCCCATCCCAGCTGTCTGAATTGGACTCCATCAGTAGTCCATACAAATAGGACTGCTAGTGGCCACTCACATCTAGTCCCTCTCCTCCAGCTCTACGGGCAGAGTGCGGTACTCCAGAAGAGGCATGTTCACCTTGAGGAGAATCAGTTCTTGTGCCTTCTTGCACAAAGCTGGGGATAATGTGTTTTCTTTATGTTTATGTGCAGGTTATTTATTCTGCACCACTTGGTCAACCTCTCCACTTCATCTCTGTAAGCCATCTCACTCTCCTTGCCAGAGATGAGCCAAATCACAGTTGTGTCATCTGCAAACTTAAGGATAGGATAGGCGGAGACACTATCAAACATGTAAAGAATATAAAGGAGTGGGCTAAGCAGACATCCCTGAGGTGTTCCAATGTTGGTGCTAAGAGTATTAGAGGTGTAAGGGCCCAGCTGGACCCTCTGAGAACATTCTGACAGAAAATCCAAAATCCATCCATAAAGTGATGGTGGAAGCCCTAGACCTTCCAGTTTAGAAATCAAACGTCGTGGAAGAATGGTGTTAAAAGCCAAGCTAAAATCCACAAAGAGCAATCTAGCATAGCCCCCCCTCTGCTCCAGATGTTCAAAAACAGCATGAAGAGCACATGCCACAGCATCCTCTGTTGATCTCTTTTTATAGGCAAATTGGAATGTATCCAGTCCCTCTGGTAAACAGGCAATAACATAGTTCCTTACCAACTTTTCAAAGCACTTCATGATTACAGGTGTAAGTGCTACTGGACGAAAGTCATTCAAATTTTCCGGATTTTGTTTTTTTGGTATCGGAACAATAATGGCAGGCTTTAGGCATGATGGCACAATAGCTTGGGATAGGGATCGATTCAAAATCCCAGTGAAAACTCCTGCTAATTGATCTGCACAATCCTTCAATACCCTTCCGGCAACTACATCTAGCCCCGTAGCCTTCCTTGGATTGATCCCCTTCAACACCTTCCTCATTTCTCCCTCCTCCACACTAAAAACTACATTCCCTTGTGCCGATGGTGTTAACAATAGTGAAGGTGGCAGTTTTGTTACTATCTGAAACGAAACGGGGTCTCCCATTTCGTCAGCTTACAAAACGATTTGTAAGCTACCAAAACGATGAAGCAGCATTTTGTTTCTGTTAGGGTGCCCATCCCTACTTGTCAACATAGATAAGATGAATAAAACAAGCCTTCTGGGAGGAACACAGCAGTTTTGTGCCTGCTTATCTTCTCAGCTGGCTGAGAAAGGCATTTGTCTGTCTATTCTTCATTCTGCAACCAAGGTCAACCTGACCTAAAACTCCTCCAGTGAACTCCCAACACATTCTATTTCTTGCCTGGTGGTTCCCATTTTACCTTGATTCATACTTCTCACATTCCACGTCCCAATTCTATGTGCTGTGTCTTTTCACTTTCTGTGCACCTCACCCTTAGACGTCCTTTCAGCTTTCATCTAATTATTATCTTTTGTTCTTCTTTCTGACCCAGGAGTCTCATCTTCTGGCACTAGCAACTCATAAATTCTCCTGAAGTTTATCTGAATGAGCTTCCTTGCCGTTTCCACCCATGGGTTCTAATCCTGTCCTCTAGTGCAACAAAGAACAAATCTTCCCCATCTTCTATACTATGCCTTTTATAAGATAGGAACATCTTGCAACAAAGAATTGAGGGGTCATTCAGCTCCTTCTTTTTTTTGCCTATTAAGAAGAGATTTTACGAGATTACCCTCTGCAAACTGTCTTTTCTCCCCCAAAGGGGCTTGTTTCTGAACACACATTTCCAAAAGAGACTTCAGCAGCTTTCCTTCTGGCAGACTGCAGACTTTGAATTAGGCACACAACGGTCTCCTTGACATTTACATTAATAAAATTTAAACAGGCTTGTCAGTCAAGTTGTGTTTTGGCCCCGTATGGTTCTGTAATCTGCCACCCAGGACATGTAGTTGTTGATGCCTGCTTTGGATTGTGCATAAACAGCTGTACATACAGATGGTCCTTGGGTCTTTTGCCCAATTTATTTTCCATTCTGACATTGCAGTGACTGCCTCTTTGTTCAAGACTTGAAAAGTGTTGTGAATGGGGGGGAAATGGGTTTTACTGGTACATGAGTTGACAGACAATGTCAGATATTGAAGTTTAAGATCTATTGAAATACATAATTGCTTTTCTTCAATAATACTAATTTTAAAAAGTGTGCTAATTATATACCACCCCATAGCACTTAAAGCACTCTCTGGGCGGTTTACAAGTAATGGTGCAGGCTACACATTGGAAACTCAGTGGTGGAGCTACTCCTTAAGTTTCTGACTTACCTTGAAAGCCCTGCTAGGATCACTATAAGTTGACAGCACAGAATACACACACAAGAAACTCAAAAATTTCACCCACACTGAGGGCAGGGACTTGAGATCGGTGGAGGTGCTGGACTCTGATTTCACAGTGGCAGTGAATCTATCTTTGGATTTAATCTGAATATGGTGCTGAATCCTGTATTTGAAGCTGGTTCTGCATCCTGGTTGCTCTGTTAAAATTCAGACTATAAATTGGAGTGAATTTCCTCCCATAATAAAATCATTGTTTGAGATAGAAAGCATTTTTATACTGGAGAAAGTGGGTCCCTTTGGGGAGAAGAGAGGGCTAGACAGACAGACAGACAGACAGACAGACAGACAGACAGATAGATAGATAGATAGATAGATAGATAGATAGATAGATAGATAGATAGATAGATAGATAGATAGATAGAAACTGAGATTCATCTGTTCCTAAATTATATATGTCTCACTGATGAGACATAAATGAGACCCAGTCCTTAAACTGGCTTTAATATAATCTAGTTCAGTGGTGACGAACCTTCGGCACGCCAGATGTTTTGGACCACAACTCCCACAGTCCTCTGTCATTGGCAATCTAGACTTGGAATTCTGGGAGTTGCGGTCCAAAACATCTGTAGTGCTGAAGGTTCGCCACCACTGATCTAGTTGTTCAAAATGAAGATAGAAAATATCAAGGAATTTCATGTTCCCTCCCAAACTAACATTACCTTTTGACCTGTTAAAAGGAGTTTCGTTGTTTTGGATTAAAGTTATAAGCCTTGGGTAGTGCGAGGGTTTGTCTTTTTTTAATCACATGAACCCATGGCAAAAATGAATTCCCAGTTTGCACAATTAATTGACTTTCTACCTCCTCCCCACCTTGGTGCTCTTATTCTAAATAAATAAGGCATCCTAATTTGGAATCCAACTCTCCTATTGTTTTAACTCCTCTGGTAAATATTTAACATGCCATACCCCTTAGAGTTAGGCATGGACCTGAACCAATGTGTTTTGTGATGGTTCATGGGTAATGAACGGAAAAACAAATTGGTTCATGATTTGGTTTTTGGTCCCTGCCTAATTTGGGTGTGGGTGTGGGTGTGGGTGCTACCTTCTGTTGTGCGGCTACTGTCGTGCTGTCACCGCCGCCTTCTCCTCACTGATCTGAGGCAGCATCCCGCTTCCCTGCAAGAAGCATGGCACTCAGATACCTAAGGAAGAAGAGGCAGCAGTGGTGCCGGCAGCAGAAATAGAGTGGCTATGGCACAGCAACAGCAACAGATAGACCAGGCAATGTGGGCTTCCGGAAGAGTGGGTTGGTCATCCCTGTTTGCTGAAACCAATGAAGATCCAAGGGGGAAAGGTTTTTTGCGTTTCATTTTGCTTTGGCAAAATGGTCTCCCTGAACTGGCTCACGTACCAAACCGCAAACCAGTCCAGTTGGTTGGTTTTTCTGGTTCACAGAGTAGTTTGTGCCCATCTCTACCCTGACACATAACAGGAAAATGGTTAAAGCTCTTTGAACGACAATTTATTAGAGATCACATGTGTAGCATTTTACAAGTTGAATGCTCTTGGTTAGCTTCCTACAGGGGGCTGATAACCCAACATACCTAGTGAAGCTACATTTCACCATCTATTTAGCTGTCTTTTATTTATGGAATGGGATAGTAGTTGTTATATGCCATCAAATTACTTATAGTGTCTCTAATAGAGTTTTTATGGCAAGGAGTAGAGTTAAGGAGCAATTTTACCTGCAATACTTTTCTCTATCAGTTTCCATGGAAGAGTAGGGATTTGAACTCTGGACTCTCATGTCTTATGCCATCACCCTATTTACTACAACACACTGAGTACAGTAATGTCTTGAATTACGAATGCCTTGAGTTAAGAAAAACTTATATTACGAAAGGAAATCCATAGGTATAGGAAAATTTTAAATTACAAAAATTTAACCATGGGGGGCTTTTTTTAGTTATGAAAAGTTTCCAGTTGCAATACTGCCATCTAATGGTCACTCTCCACTACAGTACTGCAAGTGCAAAATAGGAAGCATTTTACAGTCTGACACAGAGATCAGGAACTGCCTGTTTTAGAAGCATTCTGGAATTATTTGGCACCGTTTTGGGGACTTTTGGAACTTTGGGGTGCATTTCTCAAGCAGCTGAAAGGTAGGGAGCTGAGCTGTCGTTTGCATGACTGTTAATGTGGTTTTTTTCATTCTGGGGGCAGGGTGAATGAATTAATCCATTCCCAACGCATTCCTATGGGAAATTGTGTTTTGAGATAAGAAAATGTTAAGAAAATCCCATTGGAACAGATTAACTTCGTAATTCAAGGCATTACTGTACCTTAATGGAATGGGGAGAGAGAGAGATTTTGTTTTTTCCACAGGCAGAACAATATCTTGGGCCAAACCTGAATATGTTATAAACAATAAACTTAGTGATAATAAATACAGTAATAACAATGTGCCATCAAGTCAGTTTTGATGTTTAATTGCCAAAAATAGGGAAATAGCCAGGCCCAGACAGTCTTCCGGTTGAATTTTACAAATAATTTCAAGAAATACTATTAGAGCCACTGAAGAGAATATGTAATGAAATTTTACTGAGAGCGATTATAGCCAAAATATGGTCAGAAACGATTATTACACTAATACTGAAGGAAGCATCAGATTTAATGGAGATAAGCAATTGTAGACCAATATCTTTGTTAAATGCAGATTATAAAATATGGGGAATCTGACAATCTGGAGTGGGATTTCATGAAGAAACAACTAGAGATAATGGATTTTGGAGACAGCTTTGTAAAAATGATAACAGCAATATATAAAGATCAAATGGCAAGGATTCAGGTCAATGGAGAACTGATGCGAAGCGTAGAAATTAAAAAAGGGATAAGACAGGGATGCCCTCTCTCTCTTCTACTTTTTATATTAAGATTGGAGGCCGTGAACAAACAGATAAGAGAAAATAAGGATATTCAAGGGACCAAGGTTAAGGATGAGATATATAAGTTACAAGTGTATGCTGATGACCTGGTTTTCATTATAGAAGACCCTTTAAAATCAGTGCCTATATTACTGGAGGAAATTGAAAGATATGGGGATATGGCAGGGTTAAAAATGAATAGATCTAAAACTATTTTTTTTGTTTAAAACCTAACAGAAAAATAGAAAAGCAAATTGACATCCAACACTGGGAACAAGTAGAAAAAAAGTGAAATACCTGTGGATACAACTGACAAGATGTTCCACTTTAAAAGAAGACAATTATCTTAAATTGTTATCACAAATAAAACAAGATGTTGAGAGGTGGGGAAAATGCGGATCTCATTATTGGGAAGAATCACCACTGTTAAAATGAGCATTCTACCCAAACTCCTATTTTTGTTTCAGAACCTCCCAATTTACCTAGATGGGAAGTTTTTTCAAGATTTAGTTAGAATAATATCTAAATTTATTTGACAAAATAGGAAAGCAAGAATTAGAATGAAATTGTTACAGGAAGTAAAGGAGAGAGGGGTTGTGGTCTCCCAAATTGGTGCCTCTATTATCAGGCTAGTGCACTGACATGGGTTAAAGAATGGATGAACTTGAGAAACTAAAGAATACTTTGCTTGGAAGGACATGACTTACAAGCCACGTGGCATGCGTTCTTATGGTATGATAAAAGTAAAAAAACATAAATATTTTCAAAGACATGAGAACATAAGAACATAAGAAGAGCCATGCTGGATCAGGCCAACGGCCCATCTAGTCCAGCTTCCTGTATCTCACAGTGGCCCCACCAGATGCGTCTACTCAAAGTTTTGGAAATAATTAAAAGCAAAAATTATAGGAAAACACCTAGATGGGTTTCACCCACAGAAGCTTTTACACATCCTAATCTCACCAATTACCAGAAGATAATTAAATATTAGTTGCTTCTTAATGAAGAAGGAATGCTTAAAACTAAAGATCAACTGGAAGGTCAAAGGTTAATTCAGTCATGGTGGCCACTACTACAAATAAACTCTCTCTATATACAAGACCTGAAAAGGCAAGGATTCGAGAAACAATACTCGCCATTGGACAAATTACTATTTGTAACCAAAGAAAAACAAGTACATCAACTTTATAAATATTTGCTGGCTTGGGAAATGAAATATGAAGTTAAAGATACGATGGTCCAATGGGCAAAGAATTTTGGCTATACAAATAGATTTAGAACAATGGGAGAAATTGTGGACTTAATTACAAATTAAAAGTAGCAGTAACATATAAAGAAAATTTACTTAAAATGTTCTACAGATGGTATAGGACACCAGCTATGTTTGCTAAAATGTATCCCAATCTTTCAAGCAAATGCTGGAAATGTAAAAGTTGGGAGGGTGCATTCTATCACTGTTGGTGGACCTGTGCAATAGCTAAGAATTATTGGGTCATGGTTATATCTGGTTAAGACAAATGATAAAGCAAAACTTTAAATTTAAGCCTGAAATATGCCTACTGGATATCCTGCCAAAAATTGGAAATAAAGAAAATAAATATCTAGTACTACACATCTTAACGGCGGCAAGATTGGCGTGGGCACAGTTATGGAAAACAGATAAGATTCCAACAGAGGAGTTGGTTATAGGAAAAATTTTGGACTGTGCAATTATAGAAATATTGACCTATAAACTAAAAGAGAAGGAGGAAAGTAAATTTGCACATATGTGGAATTTATTCTATAATTGGTTAGTGTCAGGCCCCTGCCAGAACCTATTCCAGATACTAAAGAGTTAATGCCTGAAGAAGCCCCAGATGGGGTTTCAGGGCTGTCAGTTCCTCCAGAAGCTGCACAGGAGAGTGACTCAGCATCTTCAGGGGATTCTCCACCCCCACAGAGGGCTGCTTGTCGAAGGCAGTGAAGACTTACAACCAGAAGAGGCAGGGACAAGCTTTATCTGAGCCACCGAGGTCTACATTTAGGGACTCCTGAGTTTTGACAGGGTTATTTTCTGGGGAAGTTATGTTGCTCTCTGGAGACATAAATTAAGCATTCAGGACTGGGGCAAACTGTGGGAGCAACGCGTTCATATGACAACTTGCTACTTCTTTCCTGTTTGATACTTGTTCCTGCTTGGCGTGACCCTGGACCTTGTCTCTCTTGGCTCTGGACTTTCTCAGTGGACCTGGTGTAAACTACCATTGGCATTCTGACTTTGACCTCTGGACTATTTTGGACCTGGACTCTGAATGGTTGACTTTGTGATTTTCTGACTCTGATTTACTTGTGATTTTCTGAGGTTTGGCTCTGAGTTTGCGGTAAAAGCCTGAACTTACCTGTGTGAGTGAGTGACAGTTAGACTATAGAAAAGAATAAAGTGATGAAGTAGTAGTTGTCCGATATATCTCAATTTCTTAATGTAAATAAGATATTGATTAACTCAATAATAAGTGACATGACCAAAAAAATATTATGATAATGTATTATCTACAACAATAATAAAATATGGGGGAGGGAGTCAGGTTTGATGAACTGTGACCCTCTTCAAGGCTTTGAAGGTATAGAATACTCAAGTGTTTCACCATCGCCTTCTTGGGGGGCATCCTAGAACTGTGTAGTTTACCTAAAAGGCCTCACCAGATGGCTCTCCTCACAGAAGGCTCAGCGGAGAATCACACTCTACAACCAGAGACAGCTGTGCATACCATTTTTACTTAGAGCATACAGGGTTAACTTTTGAACAACCAGGGTAGTAAGAAAAAAACCCAAAATTGATGGTCGTTTTCAAGGGACTGCTCCCAAGAAGACATGTGTATGAGCTGTCGGAAAGCACCCCAGTTCAGACCATTGAAAAGGCAATATATTTTTCTTTTGTGGGCTCTGAGAATGTTGCTAGCAGTCCTGGAGTTGGGCCTCACCATAAAGCGGATCATAAAAATTGATAAATGTAATAAAGTGAAATGAAATGGGGTAAAAAATGAAAAATGGTGTTCCTACATCTGTACACAATGCTTCGGGGACTCCTAATAATTGGAAAGATTTTTCCATCCGTGATTATATTGTTTAGTTAATTTGAGATCACTAGCACCCAAATAGCTAAGAGCCTGAAATAGATCTTACCAGTTTTACTTTTGTTAGGAGAAAGGGTTTTTTTTTTTTTAAAAATGTATCCATCCTGCTCATTATATCAGAGAACAGGATGTGTATATCATACAGAAGCTATAATGGTATCTTCTTTTTATATTTACAAGAAGTACTAGCATTTGTGTGCCATTTTTAATCTACAGGAAATATCTCAACATTTAAAAACCCAATAAAATAACCTCATGAGTTTTTTTTAAATACACTGTGGGGTTTTTGAGACGCTCTAGATGTAACCACACTTTAAAATCTTCCTAGCTGCAGATGGCCAGGTAGAATCTTCTAAATGCTCAGCCATACCTGCAGAAAGCCTAGAAGAACACAAATCTTAATGAAAGTGCACAGAGATCTCTCAGTTGGAATACATGTCGACTTGCATCTGTATCCTTTTAAAACATAGGGAAAGAGTCACAGAGAAATTATTTACAGTTGGACTCCATATCCGAGGTTTCGCTTATCCACGGTACAAAAATATTATACATAGCATGATATCTGGTCCTTCTGGTGGCCAGTTCTGGTAATTCATGTGAAAATATTTTTCTGCCCCCCCCAGCCCCGCTTTTTTATACTATATTAGTGGTGGCGAACCTTTGGCACTCCAAATGCTTTGGACCAGAGCTCCCACAGTCCTTTGTCATTGGTAAAACAGGATCGAAATTCTGGGAGTTGTGGTCCAAAACATCTGGAGTGCCTATGGTTTGCCACCACTGTACTATATTTATTTAGCATTCACTTTTACCTGCAGATTTCAGTATCTGCACGGGGCAGAAGCAATCCCCCTGGATACAGGGGTCCTACTATAATTCCATTTCCGAGTATTTGCAAGAGATGTGTTACAGACTTCTCTGTATACACCCCTTTCCTAAATGACATTTAATGTGATTGCCTTTCTTACCAAATATGGCTTCATGAATTTTATAGCAGGTGAATCTTCAGGGGATTGTCATTTTAACCTGCATGTCATGCCACCTCATACTTCACGTGCTAGTTTTTTTTTTTAGATCAAGTTAGGCCATCCTTGTTCTTCTCACTTGGGCATCATATTCTCTTTTCCCTTCTTTTGTGCTGCCATCGTATATCCCATTTTTAAAATTAATTTTAATGTTTTGGTCAATTGGGTTTGTTTTACATTTGTTTGTGTAGCTGAATTGTATGGATTTTCTTGTGAACTGCCCAGAGTGCCTTTGGAAAGTTGGGTGGTATATAAATATAAATAAATAAAATAAATAATAAATAAATTAACAAGGGGCTATGGTGTTTTTCGAAGGTTAGTTGTCACTATCCACAGAAGACGAACGTCTATTGAAGAACAGTACACATTTTCATTCCACCTTCTTCTGAACCTGTTTACATCTCAGAAGCAAGGCAGGAAAGTCTGGGTAGAGAGGCAGAGAGTGAATTGTGGAGTGGGAAAGTCAAAGGAGCAAACACAAAAACTGAGGCAATGTTTCCTGGTGCCAGTAGGAATTGGAAACCACCTTTTAAAGTCACTTCACATCCCTAAATCATACCACCACCACCTCCAAAGCTGTTTGCCTCATGGCACAGAGGTTAAAGTGCTGTACTGCAGCTGGAACTGTGTTCACGACCTGCAGCACCAGGTTCACTCAGCCTTCCATCCTTCTGAGTTTGATAAAATGAGTACCCAGATTGTTGGGTTGGGGGACAACGTAAAGACTTGCATAGTGCTTTAAGAACTATGGGGGTATTTCCCCCTCAGACTTATCTCCCACCAGGCAAATCAAAGCAGCATAACAATTCCCTGAGACTCCAGCCATCTCCTCAAGTCCTGGCAACAGCCCTGAGAGCCCTGGCGGCAGAACATCCCTGTACCTATCGTACACCAGGGTCAATTTACCTCAATGTGACAGGAAATGATTTACCTCAGTGTGACAGGGAGGAGAAGCAATATCTCAGCAAACTATGGTGCTGTTTCTGAGCTCCCTCTTATTAAGGTGGTAGGGTCTTTCTGGAACAGATTGTCTAACATGTCTGCAGTACTTGAGGCAGAACACTGGCAGCTGGCTTGAACTAGACAGTAGACATGGGCACGACTTGGCGAAATTGTCGTTTCCGTTTTCTGTTATCATTTCCGTTACGTAACGGAAATGGTAACGATAATTAAGCCGTCAGAACTCGAACTCGAACCGAAAAAAGAAAAATTTGGTCGGGTTTTTCATTTTCGTTTGTGGCATCGCGGCGATCGCGCAATGCAAAGCACAGAAAAAGTTTTTAAAAGTTTTTTTTTAAAAAAACCGACTCCCGGCCAAAAAAGCAGGCAAAAATATGCCTGCCTGAGGCTTTGCCACCTATCAGAGGGGTGGTTTCTGGGGGGTCCCCGGCCTTCCCCCCCTCTTCTCCTGTCCTGGGCTGCTTGCACCAGGCTGGGGGGGGGTCATCCTCATCGTCTCGCCATGCCATGTGGTGGGGGGGATCCAAAATGGTGACCGCAATTTTTCTTTTGAAATAGTGGTCAAAAAACACACCAAATCACCACAGAAACATGTGAAATTTATTTATTTTAAATGCCTGAATTTTAATAGTAGCAGCAGTGAGTTTTTTATAGCAATAAAACGTTGTATTGATTTTATTTTATTTTATTTTATTTTTTATTTATTTAGACCTGCCCATTTGGGCTGGGCATGGGATAGGACCATGCAAATTGTTTGAACCATTCCACCAATGGCATCGCCAGGTTTTTGACTGACACTTCTGGATGTCTTGGAGGGCATAAAAAGCTGAGGCACCTTCCAGAAATCGCAGTCGGGTTGTATGGATGTGGTTGAGGGAGGAGGGCTGGCTGCTGGTGCTGGTGTGATCCGATCGAGATTGAGGAGGGAGGCTGGAGGCTTTAGGATTTAAGTTAGGCAGGCAGGCAGGGAATTGAATTTAGAAAATAATTTCTTTGATTCCCTGCAGCTTTGTCTGCTGAAGGGAATAGCAGTTTATTCTTTATTTCTTCTCTGGCAGTTTGTGAGGATTTTTTTCTGATATTGGATAAAGGGGGAGGTTCGACTGGGAGTGGGAGGTGTGGATTTATTTTAAAAATATATTATATACTACCATTTATTTTCTATTTTCCCAACTTCAATTTGCTTGCACACACACACATTTGGGGTGAAAGCCAAGAACAGAACCTCTATCCTAAGTGATATCCTAACTGCCCACTCACCCACCCACCCACACCGCCACCCGCCTGCGGCCCGCCCCGTGGCCCGCCCGCCCCGCCGTCCTGCCCGCTGCCTACGGCAGAAAAACACCTAGCGCTGGCCCTGATTGCGGGACGCCCCTATGCTCTGGGAAGTCAAATCGCGCTAAATTCTGGTGGAAATGACAAATGACAAACGGAAATGACAGATTTTTGAAACATTTCGCGAAAAACGGAAATGACCCAAAACGGACCCGTTCCAACAAACGAAAACTCGAAACGTCATTTTTTCTGGTCATGCCCATGTCTACTAGGCAGCCACACTGAGAAGAATACAAATCTCTCCCCAAAGGAACACACAGTCGTCTTTCACATGTTTGTGGCTGAAACAGCCTAACCATTTCTGGCAGCCATTTGAATTGTTGCCTGATGGGTTGATTACACAGAGAGGGATTCCTCTTCTGTGCCTGACTGTAATTTTAACAAGAGTACAATCCGTTCTGGCCATTTTCCTGCTCCACTGAGCCTTTGCCATGCCAGTCAGCTGTGGAGTCTTCACAATTCCTGCACTGTTCTGTGTTTTTCAGAGAACCTTTGAAACAGCTCCTTCAGAGATCACCAGGGCTTCATCAGCTTTTTGCCTTCCCAACCACCCTAGGCCAATGTAGGCTGTACTGAGAAGGGATGGTAAGAATTGTAACATTAGGCTGATGTTTCCTCTACTTAGCACCTTCCAAGTTACTGTATGCTGGACACATTTCCCATTATCACCAGCCAGGATGGGCCAATGGGCATAGTTATGGATTCCACTGATCTCAGCAGCATTGCTTTTGTTCTCTATGTCTGCTTACCTCTCAGGAAACCTACCTCTTTTTGTCTGTGTGAAAACTGAAATAGACCTTCCCAAGAGTTGTGTGATCTACCTTTTGTATCGCTTTAGCAAAGCAACTGTGTTGCTGGGAAAATCTAGACCACAGCCCATCTCAGCATATTTTAAGAGCATATTTTAAGTGGAAACAATAGCTGTACCCCCCACAGATAAGGCTGGGAGAGGTTTTCTATGGGAGAATCCAAGCTCATTGGGAAATGCAGTGAATCCTGTATTTGATCCAGAACTAGTAAAATCTCATAGCTGCTGGATCAGGTGAGTCTGCTGATTTTTGAGCCACAAAGAAAAGTATATGACAAATATAATGTACTGCAATACATATAATATACTGCAAGAAAATATCAAGGGTAAACACAGAAGATGAATTTTTGGATGGGAAACATGAGAGACTTCTGGACCTATTAATGGCTGGCCCTTACTAGAGAACAACTGCACTACACAGCAAGAAAGATATGTCATGATGGTAGCTAACCTCAGCAACTGAGACAGTTCCCTAAGAAAGAAAGAGAAGAAGGTACAGTATATTTATTACATCATATGAGGGAGAAAGCAAGAATGCATGCATCACGGAGGTTCTTGGGATGGATAAGGACAATGAACAATGAATGAGGAGCTGAGCTGAAGTCCTTAAAACACTGGTGGCCAAACTTCAGCCCTCCAGATGTTTTGGACCAGAACTCCCACAATCCTTTGTCATTGAGAATACAGGCTTGGAATTCTGGGAGTTGTGGTCCAAAACATCTGGAGGGCCGAAGTTTGGCCACCACTGCCTTAAAACAATGCGCAGGCAATGGTATCCAGGTCAAGATTTGGAAATTACAATCCTTGATAATGTCATCTTTTTAGCTAGCCTAGAGAAGGACTTCAGTTTTCTCTAATAATCAGCAAAGATTTGTGACCTGCACACTGCAGGTGACAAAGGAGAAGCTCTAAAGGAAAACATAAGCCCCTTTATAGGGCGATTCATTGCTTTTCCAATGCAAATGACTTCGTTCTTTACAATTGTTTGTGAAAGAGTGTCAAGGTTGCTAGGAAGTAAGTGCTAATTAACACCCAACTTGTGGGTAAACTGCAAATGAAGGACAAGGTAGGTTCTCCCATGAGGACAAGTGACATTAATTGCTTTAGCACCATGTGGTCTGCTCAAGGTTTATTTCAGAAAACATCTAGAAAAAATGGTTGGGCTTTTCTCTCCTTCTTAAATGTTGCCATTTCCTGGTTTGTCAACAAAATATGCCAGTTCTGTTTTCCCTCGACCCTCATCCAAACCAACATAACATACTGTGGCTCTCCCTTTCATCATTGTTTTCAAAATAACTTGATCCCATGTAATGGGCATGTTACAACAAAACCTATATAAGTCTTCTGGCAGAAAATCAAAGAAGTAACTAAGAGCCTAAAAAATTCATTTCAGTGGCATGGACACTAAGTAATCAGCATGGGTGAAACCCTGTATCCATGCACACTAAAGAGATTAGGTAAAAAGGTAAAGGTTCCCCCCGCACATGCGTGCTAGTCATGTCCGAAACTAGGGGTGGTGCTCATCTCCGTATTCAAGCCGATGAGCCAGTGTTGTGCAAGTCCATGACCACGTGGCCGGCATGGCTGCAAGGAAACACTGTTTTACCTTCCCGCTTTTAATGGTGGTACCTATTTATCTACTTTCATTTACATGCTTTCAAACTGCTAGGTTGGCGGGAGCTGGGGTTATCAGCGGGAGCTCGCTCTGCTGTGTAGCACCCAGGATTAAAACCGCTGAGCTGCTAACTTTGCAGTCAACAGTTTCAGAGCTTTAGTTCGCTGAGCCACCACGCAAAGAGATTAGACACCCTTTAAAAAAGCATCCTGCATTATGGTATCAAACTGTGGCTGCTGTGCATGCCATAGGGACTTGGAGCCACCAATGAAAACTGAATGAGTGGCCAGGTGAGGCTAGTAATAACAGGACAGCTCTGAAGAGTCTGACAGTGCAGACCTTAGAGGTATCCCCCACTACACACTTTGACTAATAATATAACAAACAGCAGGGATCATAGAACAATTGAGTTGGAAAGGGCCTATAAAGCCACCCATCCAATCCCCTGCTTAATGTAGACATCCCAGCCAAAGCTGATCTGACAGGTGGTTGTCTAATCTTCTTTAGAATGCCTCTAGAGTTGGAGCTCTCACCACCTTCCCAGGTAATCAATGCCATTATTGTACCACTCTAATAGTTAAGAGGTTTTTTTCTTCTGATATTCAGCCTGCCAGGATTGTCTTGGTCCCAGGAGATGCCCTGTGTTTGCAGGATCAAGACCTGCTGAGGCAGCTCTTGTCAGGACTACCATGAGGTTCACCTCAGAGCCATGAGGGAACTGAATTCTAAACCTCTGGCTTGCAGCCAGAAACTTAAACCATTGAGCTACCCAGCAGTTCTCATCCACTTCAAGTTTTACATTCAACTCTAAATAAATCACTGTATGATTTTTGGGGATAGGATAGGGTTTAACATTTTGAAAGTTAGGATTAAAACCTGGAGCACCAGCAGCTGCCACAGCTCCTGGGTGCTTTTATCCTCAAAATCCCCCATGACTCAGGAAGCTAGGCTGGAATTTATCTTACGCTACAGAGTCTTCCAGCCCAACCTTTCTGCAACCGAGCACAATTTAGGTGTGGTACAACTTCCAGAATAGAGAATGCTGGGATTTGAAACAAATGAGATTTGCCTAAGAGCTATCCAGCCTTGGCTAATGAAGACAAGGGTTGTGTCAGCAGTGTGAGTTGGCAGCCACAGGAGGAGACCAACAGGACATGCTGAGACAAATGTCATCCAGCTTGTCTGGTAGTCAGCAACAAAATTTGTTGAGCACCTTAATGATTGCTTTCTGTAGTGGAGCCTGCCTTTAGTTTAAAAGTTATACTCAGAGGAATTGAGCAGTTTATCTTAAAAACATGATGGTGGTATTTCCAAGAAGTAGTTTACCACATGTGTTTATTTTTTTTTGTGAATTTTGAAGGTACTGTGTGTCAGACAAGTATTACATCAGTCCTTTTGATTTGTGCATCTTTTTATATCTTCCTTATCTCCTTGGGCCCATCCTCAGAGAGGAACTACCAGCATTGCCTCAGTAATTTAAGTTAACCCTCATTATAACACCCTGCCTGATGCCTAAACAAAGATTTAGTTTTGCTTGGTATGAGTTGGAGGGAAATCCACTATGACCATGGGCCAACTTCCAGATTACATTCAATAAAGAGCAAATCAAAGCACTCCTCTGCAGACTGAATTTTGCTATGCAGGCCAGCCCATTTGTATTATTAGTCTAAGCCTACTAGGTATTGCCCACTTAGTCACATGGAAGGATTTCCAAGTGCCACTTCATAGGCTCAGTTCAAGAGGAAATATGGATACTTGTGCTAGTTTTGCTAACAAATTTTTTTAATGCTACATGTTCCGCAGGGGGTGGGCATGCAGGTAGTGTATGCTAATATGGGAAGAAACAACATTTGTCCAAAACACAAGAGACATCCTTGGATACCCCCAGAAACACATCCTTGAGAGTTTCCTCCCAAAATCAAAAACTTTACTCCATTTATCTGGCTAGATTCAGCTGCATTTTCCTTCTGTCATGCACACGATCTTGGCTACTATCTCAGGTTAGGGTGGGCACAAGGCTCGTTTTATTGGGAGCAGTCCCCTGTTTGGAGGGGTTCTCTATTTAAAAAGCTATCAGCATTTTTTAAAAGATGTAATGAATAATGATATGAGATATGTCAGTTAATGCTAAATTAGCACATACACACATTCTCTCACTCACTCTCTCACTTCACTACACACACACACACACACACACACACACACACACACACACACACACACACACACACACACACACACACACACACACCCTTGGAAGACCTATGGTTTCATTGTTGTGGGTCAATCACGTCTATGCCACACTACTGTTGTGTTGTCGCTGGTGTGACCAATGTACTGGTGATTAGCCTTGCTGATGGTGATCCTTTTTATACTTAGGCTGATATCTGGATGAGTGACATCTAAACTGTCACTGTGTCACACTCTAAGGTTTCCAGCCTTTGCAGGATAATGAGAGTTGTAGTTCAGAAGATGTGGTTGCCTTAGTTTAGGTTTTGTGGGTCTAATCTAGAATACTGAACTAAGACTAGCTAGGCAGTGATGGTGAACCTTTTAGAGACTGATTATCCCAACTGCGATTCAAAACCCATTAATTTTTTGCAAAGTGTTAAATGCAGCAATTTAATCTGAATACAGGTGGCTGTGAAGGGGCAATGTTGGGTGCCCACAGAAAGGGCTCTGAGTGCCAATGAAGATACCATTTTCCTAAAGCTGTAAGTTCATCATGACAGAGAGGTTATGAAAACAAAGTATTGCCAACATAGCAAAGTTGAGCAAGCCCAAAACTAATGGAAATTTAAATTGAACAAGAACAGGTTGAAATTCCTACTGTCAAAAATCCTGATAAGGGGAAATAAAATTATTTTGTAAGTGTTTTAAATACATGGACACAGGACACACAAAACATGCATTGGAGTAAGAGAACTTTGTGTTACACATTGAATATCAATAGCACTGATATCTTGGGGGCAGAGCAGCAATGTTACCAGAAAAACAATGGAATTACCTTTTACATTAAAATTATATCATT
Source organism: Phrynocephalus forsythii (assembly GCA_029282475.1). Classification (NCBI taxonomy): domain Eukaryota; kingdom Metazoa; phylum Chordata; class Lepidosauria; order Squamata; family Agamidae; genus Phrynocephalus; species Phrynocephalus forsythii. The sequence continues at coordinate 120,460,348 of JAPFRF010000002.1, read as the reverse complement.
CCCACAATGCACACTAGATGGTACTCAAGTGTATCAAAAAGAGTTGCTAGCTCAACAAAGCATGGTTTAAAGTTAGCAAGGATTTTGCTATTTGATGCTTGGTGCAAAATAATGAGAAAAATGACAAGGTTTTGGTACAGCCTGAGAAATCCTGTGTCCTTATAGATGGTTCAGTTGGCAACAAACCATGTCCATTTAGTCACCTCATCTGGTGATGGGTTTTCAGTGACAAGGACGTAACAAGAACATACAAAAATGCTCATACCTTCTCTTGAGGCAAAAAAGAGTTCTCGAAACACTGAAGCATTGCATGGTTTGCAGAAAATACTTGTATTTTGCATTGAAAGCTTGAATTTTCCATTTAAAAATAAAACAGTTAAAAACAAAATATAAGTATGGGTTGTGTAAAAGATGAGGATTTTTCACAAAATAATGATGTGTTGTCAAATCCATTCTGACATGGATACCTTTTTTCCAGGGTTTTCTGTTTATAGGGTGCTCAGAAGTGGTTCGTCCTGGGGGGCACCATGGGACTGTGCAGCTTCCCCAAGGATACAAAGGCTAGGTGGGACAACACATTGTGAACTCTCAACCTCTACCTCCACAGGCAGACAGCTAACTCACAAAGCTAACAATGTATAAGATGACCCCGCCCACTTTTCCAATCCCAAATTACAGTTTTGCAACTGTGCAAATCTCACCTCAGTTTACTTCTGTATATAAGACAACCCTCAATTTTTATTCTAGCAATTTTAGACAAAAACTATAGCCTTATACACTGAAAAATGCTGTATCAGCCAGGTTGCATATAGAAACAAAAACAAACAAACAAACAAACAAACAAGCCACTGCATGTTTTTTCACAAATTGAAAAGGAGAAAGAAGAACATTTTGAATGGTTATGTTCACATCCATAAGAGCAATCTATCCCCCAAACTTTATATCCTTAGTACAAAATAATCTGAAAGGTAACACATTGGGGAAACTTGGACTAAACTGTGGTTCACTGTTAACATGGAATTTTAAACCAGGACTAAAGCTGCAAGCAGGGTTGATACTGAGCTGGGGCTTAACAATTATGCCATCCCAAGAAAATTTAGGGGGAGGGGTTTCATTTCTAGAAATTTACTCTATACAAAACTATTTTTGGGGGGGAGAAGGTGACAGCAGGGTCACAGATGGCATGAGGAACTCTCTTGAGAAGTGGGCCAAGGCATTTAGGAGACCTGGGAATTATCCAGATTAAAAAATTAGATTATTTTTATGAAGAAAGAGGGGCAGTCTAATCTAGTGAACTAGTGAACATGAAGCTATTCTGCTCTGTGTATTCCCGCACTTCTGCTGGATAGCCAGAGGAATTTAACCAAAAATTCTGCAACATAGAGTGAGTGGTTTGGGAGTTTATGGAGAGAGGACAAACTTAAATGCCTCAAATTAATCCTTCTGAATTCCCTGGCCTACAACCAAATTCAGAGTAAAGAATACAGTTCCTTTGATTGGACATCGGTTGAAGAGGGCAAGAGGGCCTTGTTCTTCTAAGTAGCTTTTGTCAGAAGATCCCATTAATTTATCAAAGGAATAAGGAAAAAAACATTAACCTTGAGGTTTTATTTGTATATCTGAGATCGGATTCTTTCCTCAATATTTCCATCTATATGCTAATATGTTCAATACCTTTCCATTACCACAAGCAGTTCTGGCATGAGCTGTCCAAGATTCCACAATGTTCCACATAGCATCTTCTTTTCCAACATCGGTGTAAAACTCCATTAAACTATTTGGGCTTCTTTAGCATTTCAAAAATCGAAAAGAGAACGAAGGAATTGTGTAACAATGAAGCTTTATTGTACAGAGAGATATTTACATGAGAGCCCAACAGTAGCTGTTCTACACAAATATCAAAGACACACCACCAAACTTTCCAGAATCTCATCTTCCACTTTCCACTAACACACACGTTAAGTACATCTTCCATTTTGCTGTGCCTTTGGATCCCGGGATTAAACCAGAAAACAGGACCCTGTGATTTATTGTCTCAGGAAATGCTGAGTAATTCCATTTTCAGACAGGGCCAGAAAATGTGATGCGACAGAGTCAAACTGTGTCGAGCTTGTGATCTTTCAATGCACTGATGGTTTGGCATTCCCTCAGTAGTGTACTCAGAAGCATACAAATGTGTTTTGAAGAAAAAAATTAGTCAGCAAATGCATCCTTAGAACATTCTGCATTTTCCAGATGAGTTTCATTATAACCATGGCCTTATAGTTACACTGAAATAATACTGACCAGAATCCTTATGTTGTTTGTATATACAGAAATGATGTTACTAATTAATATCGCTAATTATTGAAATAGAGTTGCAATCCTGGTTATATCCCCATTGCACAATTGGGCGCATAACCAGGAATGCTACCGGCATCTTATTAAAGGAGCCTCATAGCAGAGGGGTTAAATTGCACTCCTTCAGTCAAGACTCTGCAAACAACCTGCATTCACTCCCAGTGGATTTAGATAGCAGGCTCAAGGTCAAGTCGGGCTTCCATCTTTCCAAGATCACTAAAAGGAGTAGGGGTGGGGAGTAATGTGTGTTCTGCATAATTATCTTGTAAACCACTTGGGAAGCGCTTTAAGTCATACAGGGTGGTATATAAGCATCACAAACTTTTGTTTTCACCACAACGTATGTGATTTTGTTTATAAAAACATCAATGGACAATAGGGTCCTGGCCTTGATTGACAATAGGGTCCTGGCCATACATTCACATTTGCAGGGTTTAAAAAAGCCAAACCAAGTAAAAGCACCCCAAACAAGAAAATCTTATAGACATGAATTCTTAATAGTTAAGGATGTTGCCTTTTCTTTAGATATATTAATGAATATCATGTAGGTATGGCCCATGTTCCTTTGTTTGAACAATGGGGGTGTGAAACCCAGTATTTAAGAAGCAGCTTTTATAACTCTTACAAGACTTCTGCCCTGGCTGCAACACCATCTACAGTAGCCATGGATTTTAAGAACATCTAAAAGTTACATCCTGGTAAAGCACATCTTTTACCATGTCTGAACTTCTGGGACCTGCTTGGAAGAAGAGATATTTAAACTCGAAAGATTGCCATGTTCCTTGTCTTTTATTTTTAATAGTGGCCTATAAAGATATCTCCTGTAACCTATTTTTGCAGTTGTGTTTTGTGATGGCCACACAGCTCAAAACCCTTTTTGCTTTGTTTTTAATTATCATAGAAATTGGTGTGATGGGATACAGAAAGAATAATACAGACTGAGGTATTGGAATAAACTTTGTTTTCTCAGGATATTTAATGGAGATATTTAATACAGATGGATGCAGAGTGCGTAATTAATCTGTCAACTACAGGTAAAAGTTCAACTTAATTCTACTAGAAGAGATGCCTTTGGAATGGTTTCCCAGAAAACATGTGGGATGTGCAATAAAATGTTGCAGCACATCATCATAATCCAGAGGTTCCCCCTGCCATCTAGATGGAGTTCTTGCCATCCAGCCAATTCTCATGATTCTTGCATTCTCTATAGACTACAAGAAGTTGTCTTGCCTCTTGCCTCCCTATTTTTTTAATCTCCTTTTCTATTTCACTCTTAACAATCAGTGCTTGCTGAACATGCTCTGGTTTCATTAGGCTATTTCCCCCCCCTTTTTGTCGTTTTCACATCCTCTATTTTTAAAAGAATCCTTCTGAAAATCTCTAGGTTTTTGAGGTAGAAATATGTAATATCACCTCAAACTATTAGGTTGCATGCTTCCCAGAACTTCCCTACTGCTGAAGCTGCACTCAGATCTAGGATTTTCTCTCTCCCCCCCCCCCGCCTCCGAGAACAACGGAAGCACCAGGGGAAAGTATGTATCATTGGCATAATTCCTCCAGGCCGAGGCTGTCCTCCCCTGGGCACATGATGAGAAAGCAAGGTTCTCTGGAAAGGACAATAATGCGGGGAAACGTGGAAGGTAGCAGGAAAAGACGACCAACTATGGAGTGGATTGACTCCCTAAAAGAAGTCACAGAGCTGAACAGGGCAGTTGAAGACAGGACCGTTTGGAGATCATACATTCGTAAGATTGCTGGCGACCTTATTTATTTATTTATTTATTTATTTATTTATTTATTTATTTATTTATTTATTTATTTATTTATTTATTTATTTATTGGACTTGTATACTTTGACAGCATATAACAACTCCTACAATGGACAGTTTTAAACTGGATGGTCTTTTCATTTTTTTTTTTTTTTTTGAAAAAGACCAAATCCTGTTGAATGGAACCATGCTCACTCACCAAGGCAACCTTGCATGCAGTTTGTCCTTCCTTTTGCTACCCAGTCCGCCATGTGATCAGGCATGCATTTGTTTTCCTTACTGGGGGAACTGAAGACACTCACTCTCAACTGCAGAGGGAAGGCTCCCTGCGGCATCATTCAAGGGACCCCCTCCTCTGGAAAGGATCCTGATCCATGTGTTCAATAGATTTCTATTATTGCTATACTTCATTGTGTTATTAGGTGTAGCTTTTAAAATTATTTGAGAGTTCCCTGTGTCCGTAAAGTCAGAGGAAAATGCCGTGGAAATTGAGTCAATGCATGAATTCCTGATTCCTGAACCTGTGATCCTTTGTTCCCTCACAAAATAGGTATTGTATATGTATTTCTGGTTACAAATGAGATTTGGTGATTAGAGGTTCTATCATGACAGAAGTGAGTGAGGGAATCGGCACAACTCAAAGTAGATTTTATGGTTATAAAATATGTTTGTGCCCTAAACATAATGAAGTAGTGGTAAATATGGAAATGCAGGTGCCCATCTGAAAAAAAAATCCAATTAAATGCCTCCACCTAGAGTCTAAAGGAAGAGATATTTTTGTAACATTCATGTCCATTCCAGTGGCAATTACCTTCAAACATGTTCCAGTCCAACAGGGATAGCTAACATTGCAGCAACATACAACAATTTCCTGAGGAAATCCAGGACTGCAGCTACGTTTGGGAGTGGGATAAGATGGAGTGGTTGATGATGTCATAATTATTCCTCCTTTGGGAAGTGTCAACCCTGCAAGCTTAGCCTCCATTACACCATTTTGTAAGGGGAAGACATCTGGAAGGAAGGTTCTGGATTGGAAGGATTAAGGCCTTAGTGCGTGAAAAACTTTGTTCTGGGGACAGCATCTGTCATGGCACTGTATGTGATAAGGGATGGTTGGATGACTATTCTCCCTGCTGAGCTGTAGCAATTTCGTTTGCTGGTCTCACCCTGGCCACCGCCATGGATCCAGAAAAATGCTTGCCTGCCTCAGCTGCTGAAGCAGACCTCAAAGATTATGCAGAAATATCAATAAATAATGAAACAAATTTAATGTTATTTTTTTAAAAAAATGTCAACCTAGCAGTTGCTTCTCCATAAAAGCCAACACACTGAAATATGATGCCTTTTCTCGATTTGATAGAAAAATCAGTTTCTGTGGCTGCAATCAGATAGGCATTTAGTCCATTGCTTGGTCTATTGCGGGAATAGGATGCTTTGCTCCTTTTTCTAGTAATCAGGCAGGGTAATTGCTGGAGTGAAGTGGTCCATCCCCAGTATTCCTAACCACAGCTTTCTGGGCCCTTATCATGGGGCTTTTACTTTTGTGGTGTGTGTGTGTGTGTGTGTGTGTGTGTGTGTGTGTGTGTGTGTGTGTGTGTGTGTGTGTGTGTGTGTGCGTGCGTGTGTGTGCGTGCATGCACGTGCATGCATGCAAGGTGAATATATCCACTTCCCATTAAGGGCAAATTAAACACTTCCTCTGATCTGTGACTGAGTCAAGAACCAGCCAACAGCCAAATCTACAGCCAAGTGTGGGCTGGCCGTTTTGGGCAGGTTCTTGATCTGATCTTTAAGTCAAGTCTCAAAAGGAATTTATTTTTCACTTCTTCTGCTCCTCTGCATAGCAGAGGAACTGTTTAGTTTGTCAATATTGTGAAATGACTCTCTTCTTAAGCCGCTTCAGGACTGGAGAAATTCTCAGTGGAAGGAACTAGACCAAATAGCATACTGGAACTTGAGGTCAAGAATGCTATTTGGATTTAAGTATCAAACCAAATGGCACACCAGATCTCTACTGGAACTTGAGGTCTAGAATGCTATTTGGATTTAAGTATCTAACCAAACGGCACATCAGACCTTTACCCGTCACCCTATTACCTCAAACCAGACCATTCCCCCCCCCATAAAAATAGCCTGTGTATACAAACCCTCATTTGGTTACTCATGATAACTGGAAATCTAACCCATCCAGTGTACACCTGTTTCCACAATCTTCCATGCTCATGTTTTCGCTCTTGGTCCTCCAAGAAAACATATAGGTTTCTCTGCATCTCCAATGTTCAGTAAGCCTGATACAGGGCACCCCAAAATTAAAGAAAGACAATTTAATTTGGCATTTGTCCTTCAGCAGACATAGCTCCATGTTTGGACTGACCTACCACAATACATCCAGAGCTTCAAAACATCCAGAGCTTCAAAACAGCAGAATGATATGACTATTGTGATTACATAGGTCACAGAAAACTTGAAATGATTCGCCACAAGATAGTCTTGGCATTGGCATAAAAGATCTTAAAATGAATGGGTTAGCAGATTGTCTGAATTTGCCCTGGAAAAGGTTGTATTGTGTGTTCTCAGCTAAAGGGCATCAAACTATGATTCTTAATGCAATGAAAAGGGTTTTGGATAAATCAACTTGTATATCCTGGTAGCCTTATCTCAAAGAAAGACCAAAGCTGTATTCCTCAGATCCAGCACTAAACTGTCCTTGGCACAGAAAAGAACAGGTTTCTGCAGGGCTTCAGTAATTCTTTACAGGGTGATGCTGTAAAAGTAACCACAAACACAGATTTCACGGTTGTGTCTTCAGCTGTGAAAAAGTGCTCAAACTTTCTTGAGTCGCTTTGTGAGTCATAAGGGACTTCACTTTCCTCAGAATTAAAGTGCATGGGGTCCGACAGGCTCTTTTCAGCTGTGATTGCGTAAACTGCTTACGACATTTTCTGTACAGGAAAGAAGAAGAAAAAACACAGGTGCAGAGGCAGGTCATTTATCCACCAAGATTTGTTTTTTTTTTTAAAATTAAATAATCATTCTACCAAACAGGATGGCTGCAGAAAAGAGAGATAAAAACTTTGATGAAATCAGATTGGACTGCATGGTGATTAACAATGCCCTCCGTTACATGAATTCTTTGATTTTTGCCTGGAATTCTTGCACAGACTAACACAACTACTTCTTCCAAAACTCCTATGCATGGGTCCCAGAGCTTGGACAAGTCCCTTTTTGGAGCTACAACCTGTCAGCTTGCAATAAACTATATATTTTTTTCTGAATTAGGGAGCAACTTTAAGATCATGTCTACTTGCGGCTTTAGGTCATCTTTTATTTTACCTAATAAAATCCTCATGTGATGGAGAGATGTGTTCCAAGATGTGCCTGGATTTAACTTTCTGAATGCGGTGTGTGTGTGTAGCCCTTCTTGAACACCCTGCAGTCATCCATGCCCTGCAACACCGCCTTTTTTGCTTGTTTCAGATCAGAAGTCCAAGCCTCACAAGAAACACAATGCAGAAACCACAGTAGTGACTGATGGGGCGTGGATGAGTAAAATCCAGTCTCAGATCTTCCCCTCCAAGGGTGGGATATTAACAGTGACCTTCAAATTGGACTTAAGGGGTATGTTTCCAGGACTACAGCCTTACAAGAGTGGTACATTCACATAATGAGCTCTCACTAAAAAGACACCATAAAACTTTGTGATGTGGGCATTCAAAAAGAGATCCATGAAAGGATGACGTGTGTCCTTCTGTTTCTTCCATGTAGACTGAATATTTTGTTTTTAGTCTCCGCATGGACACACAGGGAATTGGTATTTTGGAGTGGTTACATACTTAGCAGGGGATGCAAGAACTAAATTAATAAAAATAAATACATAACATTTCCTTGTTGTACATTATATAACTATTGTTTTGTGTTTATTGGTGCTTGTTCGCTCTGTGTGAGCCGCTTAGAGTTCTGTATGGAAGATAAGCGGGATATAAATATAATAAATAAATAAATAAATAAATAAATAACACCACAAATTAAACAGAAACAGAAAAGTTGACCAAGGATTGCCATTGCGTCTTAAGAGAACCAAATTATAGCATAATAAACAAAATGACCGGTACAGTAGTACAATAAAAATAATCAATAATAGCAAAACCACACGGTCAGTGCCTAAATATGATCTGTACTATTTGTAGGTCTATTGGATTAAAACAGCATCCTTAGTGGAGTGAGCCACCTCCATTTCCTTTTTTTATTTTTTTTTTTTCCCTTCCCCCCCTTTTATTATTTATTACAGACATACAAACATACAATAAACAATAATAAACAATAATAGACAATAATATCATTGAACACTACAAAGTGCCCCCCACCCCCTGGAACTATCCAGTCCATTTCCACATTCAATATGAACCAAAGTAAACAGTATAATCAATACGCCTGTTCTGAATTTTTTAAAACAGATATTGAGTCCATCACGACGAAATTCGGAAGTCTTGCTGCCAACATTGACAGCCATCCCTCTTGAGAAGCAGGATTATGTCAGAAAGAAAGGAATTTGCAAATCCTTACAAACAAAAACTGAGTTGCCATATACATAAACTCTGACATAGACTAATTGTAATTCTGTTAATGCAATATACATCAGAAAGCTGCAAAATTTCCAGTCAGCCTATCTAGGTCTAGTAGTTTGAGTAGTTCAAAATTAAGAAAAGAAACAATCTGTCTCTTTTAAAGAACAAAACAAAACAAAACCCTAAACCAAACAAACTGGTAAAAGAATATTCCCTTTAGACTCCAAGAAAAGTGTTTTTATAGCACAGAAATAAGAAATTAGGTATTTTAAACAAATGAAAAACATCCTTTGCTTTCTTTTATGAAATGCCCCCTAAAAATAACAATAAAAGAAGAAAGTGATGGTTTGAATAAAAACACATTCAGACACTGTAATTTGATTCAAATTGAAGCTATACAAAAAAACAACAACCCAAATAGTGATCCAGATACACATCTGGACAGACCCTTAATTATGGATAAGCTGTTTATTTGTTTTTCTTTAGGGAATCAAAGAGTGAAGCTTGCCTCTTGTATTTACTAGGAATATGGGCCCCTCTGTGATGTCTTCCATTCACTGGGGAAGATGATGACCACATTATTTCTGTGCTTGCGCAATCTCTGCTCCGGGTGCAATTGCTGTGTAACTCCAGGGCTCTTGTTCTTGTTACTTATCTTAAAAGCTGACTTATAATGGACAACTCCCAGAATTGGAGGACACCTTCCAAAACAAGCCTTTGACAGCCCTTGCAACTGAGAATTGTCATCTCCAAGTTATGACAGAGAGCCGTCCACAAAGACACAAAATGAAATGCCCCTGGTTGGGGCAAAATGTGTATGCGGAAATGTTGGAAATGAGTCCCTTGGGATTTGTTTTGGGTCTGAACTGTAAACCGCTTAGCTCTCACCATCATCATTCATCACGATTTATTTATTTATTTATTTATTTATTTATTTATTTATTTATTTATTTATTAGTCTTGTATCCCGCCCATCTTCCCCAAAGGGAACTCTGGGCAGCTAACAGCAATAAAAGCAAGTAATAAAACAACAAAACAATGAAGGAAGAGGCGATGAGGCAAGATGGCGGCGAAACCCAGGGCAAAAAAACAAAAACAAAACAGACTAACAGAGGGGGTCGCCGAGAGCCTCTCTAAAGAGGAGGGTCTTCAAGGCCTTCTTAAAGGCCTACTCCTTCTACTCTTCCTTGAATTCATTGTTATGATCCCCATTCTTTTAAAAAATTATGCTGCCTTTACTCTAAATAATGCTTTTTCTCTCTACAGAAAAAGTACTCAACATACCAAACATCACCAAAGCAATAAAGCCCTTAAAATCCTATAGCAAAAACAAATTAACAATAAAGCCATTAAAATTAATAAGCACCATTAGTACATTTGCATCCCTGTCCTTTTTTTCTGTCCAGCTCATAATGGTATCTAGCACCTACTTTTTAACAGCTTTAAGAGGACTCTCAAGCGAAGAGAAGATGACTGATGTAGCATTGTTAGAATAGCAGACGAATGTGATCAACGTACTGCTGCCGGCAATTAGGCGGGGGGGGGGGGAGAAAAAGAAGGAAAGAGAGATACTTTTTTCCATGTTACATTTCCCTAGCATCCAAGCTGAGTGTGGTGAGGCACTGTTTTTCTTCTTAGGCCCTTAACCCATGTCCACTAAGATGAGCTAGAAAGTGTTCTCAGTAGCAGAACATAACATCTTTCACCTGTGTCCATTGCACTTTAAGAAAAATAAAGTGCAACCACACCCCTGAAATGTGACTCAGCACATTTTACAAGTACCTGACCTCGGGGTGGTGGAATCCTTGTCACGGTTCTGGTGCAGATTTTAAACCAATACATGAGCCCATGGGAGATCGTTTAATATGCAGCTTCACGCCTGCCCCACTTAATCTGTTTGAGATGTCAAGAAATGGATTGGTGCTGGGGAAGGCGAGCGGAGGCCCAACCGGCGGGACCCAGTGGAGGAGGTGCTGCTGCCTCCACCACTGCCGCCAGAGCAGAACTTGCCTCTCCAGAAAGAGAGACAGGCGGCACGCCTGGGTTGGGCTAAGAGGGAAAGAGGAGGGAGGGAAGGGGGAGCACGCCCTCCGTTGAAATACAACCGGAGAAGCCAGGGGAGGGAGTGGGGAGTGAGATGACATTTCCTTAACCGACAGGACGCTACCAGAAAAAGCCCTCCTGCCATCTGGCACTAACAGTCTTTCGTGTTTTGTGAGTTCCAGCCGGGATGAAACTGTGCGGCTGTGTCTCCAGACAGGGATGCCCCCTCTCCCCCCACCCCTTTCCCACATCAAGGGAACTGAACAACAGTGACAGAAAAAAACACTTTGATGCAGACCCTGTCCATGGGGTCATAGATTGATTGTACAGACCAGTATAATGCATTCATGGGGGAAACAGGAACCGTGACATGATAAAATATAATGTGTGTGTGTTGTGTCGTTACAGTCGTGACTGACTCTACGTGACTCCATGTCCATGGAGTTTTCTTGGCAGGAGTACTGGAGTGGCTTGCCAGTTCCTACTCCAGGCACCTACAGCACCTGGTATTCCCTGGTGGTCGCCCATCCAAGTACTAACCAGGGCTGACCCTGCTTAGCTTCAGAAATCAAGCGAGATCGGATGCTAAGCAGGGTCAGCCCTGGTTAGTACTTGGCTGCACATATTTTTCAACATTGAAAGGCTCCAACCAAGTAAAATGCCAGGGATGGAATAGAAAATCATTCCCTCTGGATTTTCATATGAATTTCATTGGTACACACTTCCCAAACCCATATGTGAACCAGAATTCACTTTCAATTAAAACAGGAAAATAAAGAGTGCACATATATAGAGAGATTTCTTCCTTATATAGATATCGAGAAAGTGTATACATACACACGTGATTGGAAGAAAGTATGCATGAAAGGAATAACGTGTACAAGAAGATGAATGCAAGAAACATGTATGGAATCCCATGCAGATAAACTGCTGTAGGAACAGGTAAAACAGAACTCATAGCAACCACCATTACCCTTAAAACTGATGAGCAGTTCAACAACTGTTTCTCTCCAATCACAGAGGACAATGGTCAGCATGGGATTTTGATTAGCTGGAACAATCAACTTGTAGCAATATATCTGTGAATATTCTTAGTCATCTGGGTGAGGTTATCCCAAAGCTGAGTCATGGCAACTGGAATTTTTTTCTTGTGAGAGTGAAATGTTTCACTGATCATCCAAGTAGCTTTATCAGTCTGAAGAAAGTTGATGAGAGGCCTCCATTTTTGGCAAACACCACCTACCCATTTAGTTCAAACCCACAAACACACTAAGGCAGAGGCTCATCCACCCAAAAGAGCCAACACCAAAACACAAGAGGAGCAATATAGTATATGCAGTCCAATGCAGTGAGGAATGTGCAGAGCTCTACATTGGAGAAACCAAACAGCCACTATACAGGAGGATGGCCCAACACAGGAGAGGCAAGAGCTCAAAAGCAGAAACAGTGATGTACCTTCATTTGAAGGGCAAAGGACACTCATTCAGTGATGAGGATATACACATATTAGACAGAAGACAGATGGCTTGAGCAAGGGGTCAGGGTTAGGGTGTGTGTTGAAAATTCCTCTCTCAACAGAGGTGGGGGACTCAAGCAAAATCTGTCTGCCACTTATCATGCTGCCCTTTCATCAATCCCCAGACAAGTCAGAAACATTTCACACCTTCACCAGGATGGCCACAGCTAATACTTATACTTGGCGGGTGTTGGGAAAGGTTGCATAGGTGGGCTTTTCACAGATCCCAGACCATTGTACATCTAATGAGCCTATTCAGGCCATTTTCCACCTAACAAGCCTATTCAGATCAACGTCCACCTATTCGGATCAGGGTGGTGTGAAACCAAAGGGAACAATAAATTGGAGGCCTCACATCCACTTTCCTCAGACTGACAAAGCTGCTTGGATAAGTAGTGAAACAGTTTGATCTCACAAACAAGAAGTACTATTGCCATGACTCAACTTCAAGATGTTGTAGGACAGTGGTGGCCAAACTTTGGCCCTCCAGATGTTTTGGACAACAATTCCCACAGTCCTTTGTCATTAGCAATACAGGCTTGGAATTCTGGGAGTTGTGGTCCAAAACATCTGGAGGGCCGAAGTTTGGCCACCACTATTGTAAGACATTTTCTGGGCAAGTGGAAAACGGCTGGATGTCCCTGTGTTGCATGTAAGAGATTCACTTCTGTGTTGCTAAGGAGGAGCAAGCACTCCCAACTGCACAAGACAAAAGAAGATATGAATTGACCTAACAGTTACACACACAAATGTTAGATGTAGATCTATGTTTAGACAAAAATGTAATTTAAATTTAAGTGTAACACAAATGGGAGGACGGTGCCCAGTTGACCGATATGCCTGTTCAGTGCGTGGTTCAGATGCCAACAACTGATCAGATCATTTTCTTCTACCTCCTTATGCTTCTTCCTCTTTTATATTCTTCAAAAAATAATATCATCTGCTATCAAGTTCTTCTATCAGTTCTGCTATCTCAATATCATCTGCTATCAGTTCTGATTTATGGCAATGCTTTTGTAGGGGTTGTAAGTAAAGAATACACAGAAGCTGTTTCCCATCTGCTTCTCAGATATCCTCAGAGTGTACAGCTTGCCCAAGGCTACACAGGCTGGCTTAGCTCCCAGCAGGCAGAGTGGGGACTCAAAACCCTTGGCTCCGCAACCAGATACCTAAACCACTGAACAATCCAGCCAGCTTTCCAGCAGAATAGGGTTGGATGCCAGCCAGAACTTCAACTCCTAAATGTGTCTTAAGACTGCTTTAACAGAGCTCTTGCATTCATGATGGGCATCCTCTGCCTTTTTGGGCTGTTTTTAGGGTCACTATGAAGTTTTTCCCTCCCAAAACTAGAAGAGACTTCTGGTCCTCTGAGGTCTATGAGTGGGAGACACCTACCTTTGAGGAGTCCTCCATAATACAGAACTGTTACCATATTCCTCAAAAGAAAGGGATGTACTCTCCAAAGCAGGGCATACAGCCTCCTTATTTGAATTCAACTCATCTCTCATTCTTTTTCAAAATTTTAGCTGAATACAGTTGCAGCCTGAGTGACAAGGCAGAGGAAAGATAAGGCTCTAACTCATTTTGTCTCCCTCCTTAACACAAAGGATGAAGAGCTGAGTATGTTGTGCCCATCATGAAAGTTCAATTTCCTGTGTCTTTGTCACTTCATTTCATTTAAAAAAAAAAGGATTCTTTATGCTACAGAAACAAATGCAATGTTCTTTAAAAGAGATAGCATCACTCAGTGTCATTATCGAAGGCTACTTTCCTTTTAACAAGAGTGTTGTCCCTAGGGTGCCTTTTTTTAGGTTTTACCTGAACCCGGAAAAGTGAGAGGACCTGATTTAGAATTCTAATGAAACCACAGTTTGCAAGCCACAAGTGACAAATATGTAGCTACTTCTAATTTGCTCCTTTTTCAGTAAAGAAGGTAGAACCATAATCTTTAAATTTGAAGAAGCGGGATAGTGTGGTTGCTTCTGCAGTGTAAAAGAAATATTTACTGAATCCTTTGTTCTCATTGATAGGGAAGTAGACTCCGTCAATGGTGCAGGAAGAAGAATGGGGCACATGATGCAGTCGGATGCAGATCACTACCAAGTTATGGAAATGCATTAATCTGAAATGTGATTACAGAGTTCCCAGAACTGCAAACTCTGGGCCTTTTTACACAACCCCTAAGATCCGCTGGCCACTTAAATTCGGACCAGAGATCTTAGGGGTTCCTCGCTCTTCCTCTGTCCCCACCCCCTCCGCACTTCCTGGTTTCTGGCTGCCCGAGGGAGGGAGAAAAAAGAAAGAAAAGACTGCCGGTTTACCTCCATTTTGTTCCGGACAGCATTCAGATCTCTTAAAGGAGCGGGGCGCAAAAAAAGAACAAACAGAAGCCAGGAGAGCCCTGCACTCACTATCCTTACACCGGATCAAAAATTTGTCACATCCAAAAAGCAGGTACAAGAAAACTGCTGTTTGGTCGCGCTAAGTGGGTGGGGTCGCACTTAATTGTCTGCAAAGTCTGGAGCTGGTGGGTAAACATTTTTAAGGTCCGGACCTTGCAGCCATTTGCGGCAGAGCTTAGGGGTCGTGTATAAACACCCTCTGTTAAGATCCCCTTACCAGGGAAAAGGGTGACCTAGAAATGAAAACACGCACACAAATATAGTAAGTTTCCCAATCATGGGAGTTCTGCCACCTTCTTAAGCTGACTGTAATTAAAGAATGCTCTTCAGAGCCCTCATTCTAGCAGGTGGGCATATTGGTAATACTTGGAGTTCAGACTTACATGCACAACTCTCCACTAGCTTTAGCGTTCCTTGTGCCCAAATACACTAGAATCGGAAGCAAACATTTGTTTTACTCATTTCTAAATTAGGGATTGAACCCTGAGAGAGTGGAGGCCGACTGTCCTAGCAGCAAGCTGCTTCTGCCCAAGCTTGGGCCTGTCTGCACTGAGGAAGCATTTACAAAGAGGGCAGGGACAACTGGCAAAGCACATGGATGTTCATCAGACATGGAATGAGATGAAAGGAGAAGATAGATGGAAATGGAAAGCCTTGGTGCGCAGATAAGATAAGTTGCTTAAAGAAGGGATGCAAGGAAACTGGGTGAAGATCTGGGTGGAAAGAAAGTATAGAATGATGGTGGGGGGATGGAAAGAGTGAGATTTGAAGGTGGACATTTGGAGTAGAGATGGGCATGAATTGAAAAAATGATGTTTCGGTTTTTCATTTTTCATTGCATTTTGGTTCATTTTCGTTTTTTGTGAAATTTTTGAAAAAATTTCATTTCATTTTTCATTTTCCATTTTTACCCACTTTTTGCACAATTTAAAGCATTTCCGTGAGCGGGCATCCCCAAACGCCCCAGAAAACACTAAAAAAATGATGCTGGCAGAGACACAGCATAGACTAGGTACACAGGGAGGCTGCAAAGGCAGCGGTGGGTGTTGCCCAGGGCATAAGGCAGCCGCATAGTGACTGCATTGCGGGGCAGGGGAGGGTACTCACCGAGAGGTACACACACACACAGGGAGGCTGCAAGAGAAATGTCTTCTTTCTCTCCCCTAAGAGCCAGGCTGCAGCCAGCAGAAACACAGAGACACACACCTGCCTGGCTGGCCTAAAGTAATGAGTCACAGAGAAAGCAATCCCACCCTAACTCCCACCGCAGACTGCAAGGAGGACAGAGGCTGCCAGAGCTTTTTATGCCTTCTGTGGCTGCCACACCTACACAGTCTGCAACCTGGGCATGCTATTGGTTGAAATTGTCCAAGAATTTACATGATCCCATCACATGGCTGCATCCATCTTGTGGCTGGGATCCATTTTGTGTCATCCTTCAAGGGAAAAGAAAAAATACATTGCGATGGGAGAAAGACAAAAACAAATGTTTTAAGGACCCCAACCCTCATTAGGTAATAATTTCAAATAATTATTGCTGCATTTTTACAGATGTCCAGGGCGTTTTAATACCCAAGAAATAAATATTAGGCATCTGGGAGCCATTTTGGGTCGATGTTCCCTAACTCCCCTTAAAGGAAAAAAATACAGTGATCTGAGAAAAGACATGAATGCATGTTTTAAGGACCCCAACCCCCTGGTAGGTATTATCAGGCAGAATAAATAATTATCACTTTTTTAAATGGATATTTTTTAGCATTTAAAAACAGCTCATTTCATTGCGCGTTGCCATTAATGAAAACGAAACGTAACCATCCTAATTTTCGTGGTTCTGTTCAGTTCGTTCCAATTTCATAACAATTTTCGTTATTCGTTCTGTTCTGTAATGAAACGAATAACGAATAACGGAACAATTTTTTTTTCATTTCATACCCATCTCTTAATTTGGAGTTTTGCAAGGAGAAAGCCAAATGCATGCTAGTAGACTAAGAGACACAATGGAAACAGATAGACGGATGAGATGAAGGCTTTAATTCTGCTACATTTGTTTATCAGTTTATCCACCCCAGCTTAGAAAATGTATAAGAATTTCTTGGGTTGGAAAGTTGCACCTTTTAGATTTTGTCATTTGATGAAACTTTTTAACTGGTTGAACTGAATATGAGGGCGATTGGAAATGCAAACTTCTATTTTCATTACTGTACCCGAACGGAAGTAGTAAAACGTACAGAAAACATGTGCATCCATTTATATAAAAGAGAATGACTTGTCATGATGTTTCTATCTTAAAATAAACTTTAGATTTTGAAAATCAGTTCTAACACAAACAACATCTATGTAGTGGCACATCTGTATGTAAATCACAACGCTTCAACACCTTTTTTGGCTGGATGCTAGAGTTTAGTCAGTGTGACTTTTACCAACAAAATCACCTCCCAGGAGAAACCCAAAACATTTTCTTCCCTGAGGCCAAAGGCAACAAAAGGTCTCTTAGTCTACAGACTAACTGGATTGGTTATTAAGGTAAACTTAAGAACATTAGAACATAAGAAGAGCCATGCTGGATCAGGCCAAAGGCCCATCTAGTCCAGCTTCCTGTATCTCACAGCGGCCCCACCAAATGTGTCTGGGAGCGCACAAGACTAGATATCTGTCTCTTCATACCATTCCCCTGCAACTGGTTCTTGAAGTACCCTGGGTTTAAGCCTGGAGATTACACATTTCCATCATGGTTTGTAACCTGTGATGAACTTCTCCTCCAGGAATCTGTCCAATCCCCTTTTGAAGGCATCCAGGCTAGATGCCATCACCACAACTTGTGGCAGGGAGTTCCACAGACTAACAAAATGCTGGGTAAAAAAAAATTCTTTTGTCTGTTCTTACTTTAACATTGAAAGTAGGATGACATTCCCAACCACACTTGAGATAGAAGGGAAGTTTAGAGGGCTCAGGTCACATTGTGCAGCTCGTCGCATCCTCTCTTTCCTTGGTCTCTCACATCTTGGTCAATATTTGGCAAAGATCTGATTACTGATAATAGGTAGATTGAGGACAGGTGCATGACTATTTAAAGAAGGGGCATTTTTTTCACAGTTAAAGCTGTAAATGATGGATTTTAAAATAGCTATAAAGCAAATAATTCATGGAAAAATTTCCACGTTTTCAGCAGTGCCTTGCCACAATGCTTTTATTCTTCCAGTGTGTCTAAGCAGACTTGTTAAAGGAAGGGTGGCCAGTTCCCTACCACCACCATACATCCCAAAAATGTAAATCAGAAATGCTTAGGGATCCATTCTTGGTCTCTTAAAAACTGTCTCAACCAATAGCTTTATCTATACAGTAGGACCCCCATATCCACTGATTCATTATCCAATGATTCAGTTATCCATGATTGGCAAAGGAAAATAAATAAATAAATAATTCAGCAGATGCAAAGCAAGCTACTGTGACAAACAGCAGCTGTAAAGGTACTGTCCAGAAACTGTAGTTGGGGGTGGGCGGGCGTTCTCTCTTATCCACGGTTTTCATTATCCACGGGAAGGCCTGGACGCAATTCCCAGTGGATACCAGGGTCCTACTGTATCTGTGTTTATGATGTGTGCTGGTTCCACAGCCTAGACCGTGCTTTGAAAAGGATAAACCAAATGGTGGCGAACCTAGTTTTCTCCCATAGCCAGGGTTATATTTGTGGGTTTCTTTGTGATAAACCCCATCTCAGGAAATGCAAACAATTATGGTGGGGGTGGCAGCAGATACATAGCATTGTCATAATTACTGCTGGCAGCATTTGCTCGTTTTCAGCTCCTACAGAAAAGAGAAGCAGTAGATAGCCAGTGTGAACTTTGACAGTAATCCCACCAGACCTCGAGGAAGACACAAACTCCAAAAGACCACTGAGAGGAACAGAAGGGGATTGAACCGTTAAGTTTCCCTCTCCCCTACATGAACTTGTGTGGGGGTGGGGGTGGGAGTGGGGAGAACCAGGAACCAATTCATTTTTCAGGGCTTCATGGGCAATTCATGATGATTCATGAGTAGCCGAAACCCACCTTGATTCATCATTTTTCAAGTTCGTGCCCATCTCTAGTCACAGCTGGCTCAATATCCTCCATATGAAGTACTGATACTTCTGATTTATTTTTCCTTGGTATTTATCACACCACACCTTTTCATTTTAACCCTATAAGCAGTTTGGAGGGCATCAGGAGACACAAATTACTTCAACATTACTTCCAACAAACCCATTATTTAGATTTTCTTTGTTCCCATTCTGGCTGCTGGCAACATGCTATATGTGCTGATTTCACCTGGGCAAGGAAGGGGGGGTTAGGAAGATGTACTTATAAGAGACTGGTTGCCTTGTGAATTATTATAGCTGACAGTTTGAGTGGTTTATAAAATGTATGCTATGCAGGGGCAAATGCTCAAGAGTGCTCCATCACTTTAAATACTGGAAGAGACTGCTGCTAGCTGACGAGAAACTGCTCTGCCATTATCAGGGAGCCCTTCTCTTCTCCTGATATTCTTCTGCTTATCTAGCATCAATATTTATGAAGAAAAAATACTCTTTGTGAACAACATGAATCAAAATAAAAATGATTACTGCTATTATTTTTTTTTAAAATCAGGGGGGCATGATTTTCTATCTTGTAATCTCTGGGCATAGATTGGACCTATGTTTTCAGGATGCTGCAGCAGAAAAGTAATGTGGATTCATGGTGATCAATACATTAGATCCATGCTTTAGCGCCACTACAAACCCATGCAGCCAGGAACCCATGACTCCTGTGGTGTAGTCACCTCATCCTACAGTGATGGGGTGAAGTACCTCTGTCATTTGACCTTTGGACTGCTGTTGACTGCAATCTTAGGTATTTACGTGGGGATAAAAAGTCCCCTGAGTGATGCCACCATAGAATGATGTGCATGTTTTTAAATGTCATTAAGATTTTGTTACTCTTGGGAAGCTGGTCCAGACCATCTGTATTCTGACTTGTAATGATTGGCTGTGATCCATATGTTCATTCATTCAAATTCTAAAGTGCTTTTATTTTTATTTTTAGAACTTAACTACATTTAACTGCTTCCTTTTTATCAATTACCATTTTAAAAATATTTTTTAGACTGTGTTCATTATTTACTTCGTTGTCTTCACTGAGTAGCCTCAGCAGACCATCTAAATTGTAGTATGGCATCATCTGTTCATTATATGTTTTTAAGATTCATTTAAAATTCATTAACAATATGCCACCATTGGTGTTTCTCTAGAGACGTCTTAGTGTGTCTCACTTTATGAACCTGCCCAGATGTTAACATCAGAAGGAGAGGCCTTTAAGTCAGTTCCACCACAAATGCATTTGGTGGGCTCACAGGAAAAGTCCTTCTTTGTTAATCCTCCAAAACTCTGGAATTCCTTCCCACAGAAGGCCCGACTGGCCCCATCTTTACTGTCCTGTGGCAGCTTCAAAACTGCTATATTTTAATGTGAGCTTTCATAGACCAGTCCGCCTCTATTACTTGAGATATATATATTCCTTCATCCTTTTATAGAAAAGTCTCTCATTGGCAAAATTGCCTTTTGCAGAGAGAAAGCAGTTACAACTATAAAAAGTAAGGGAGTGAGAGAAGAGGAGATTTACATACTAACTAAAATTAATCATTGGCATAAAGGTTTCCAATCTGCAATCGTTAAAGGAAGAATTCATTACGACTGCTGGAATTTTTAAACTCACCTACTGACCTGTGTGATTTAGACAGTATAAAAGCCAAAGCTACTAGGGGTTTTCTTGGGGTTCACTGTAACATCATTTATCACCCAAGGTCTTGGTACTTTATTACAGCTAAAGCACCTGATATTTATATGAATATTGCTTGACTGTATTCTGGCTCCAAAGTAACTCTATGTATCTTGATGTTCTCAGACTGTACAAAATTAGAAGCATGATATGGAAAAATTAAAATCCCCCCCTCTCTCTCTCTACACACACACACACACACACACACACACACACACACACACACACACACACACACACACACACACACACACACACACACACACACACACACACACACACACACACACACACACCTGAGTGATAAATCTGAATATGTCCATACTATGGATCGTTTTAGGGAGAAAGCCAGTGTAGAAATATTTTAAATAAATCAAGAGTAATACTAGAACAATCGAGGTTAAGAACTGTTCAAAGTATTATCATATATTCAGTAAGGCTTCTTCCCAAACCTTCCATGATATTGGGCCATTCAGCTCTTAGACGAGGTCTGAGCAACATATGGTCCACAGCCTTCATGCAGCTTGCCACCCTAATCCACCTGCCTTCCCTGAACCAATTCTTGCTCCTCAACAAACTTTTTTTCTAGAAAGCTTCTAGAAGCAAAAACTCTGTCTTAAAACAAGATGTCCCATTGACTTTGTTTCACCTCCAGAAAAGTTTTTGCAAAGCTAAACCTAGTTTCTTGCAGGGGGATGGTCCAGGCGGTACCTTCCTGGAGGGATACAGAAATGGCCCTTGAACCACATTTATCCCTGCCTTGGATCTAAGCTTTTGAGGCATTTACGTGGCTTAATTACTGTAACAATGAGAAAACTACAGTTTTGGTACATTTTTAAAGATTTACATTCCATATCCTGTTTGGAAAAACTCAAAAGTGACCAACTGATACAATTCCTGACGGAAAGCCTGTAGTACTTGTGTAGCAGAGCAGGGACATGAGGATACCTTTAGGGCAGTGGGAGACATGGGATTTTCTGACTGGCAAATACCATAATTACCCAATACTATGCCCTGATGCTAGCTGAGAGTTTTTTCCCCCAGCAGGACAGCTGGGCATAACATAGCCTGGCTAGGTCTCAGAGCCTTCTGATATAGACCTTTTTTGCCAGTTACGCCATATTCAGGTATTTGCAAAATCCCTGTACAGTAGGCAGGATTCCTAGAACGGAAATGAAACCCCACTGCCTAGATGCCATCCTCAGGAGACTAGCGTCTTGAAGCAGAATGTTCCTGGTAGAGAGTAAGATGTATCTTGCAACATCGTTTGCAGATTCTGCCAGTCCCTGAAATACATCTATCGCACTTGAGAGGACAAATATAAATGATATAAATTAGAGATGGGCACGACTCAACAAAACGGTGTTTAGTTTGTCGTTTGTCGTTTAGGGGGTCCGTTTCAGTTCGTTTTCAGTTTTTGGGAATTTTTTTGCAAAAAAATTCGTTTTTGTTTCATTACGTAATGAAATGAAAAAACGAAAGCAAAAATGAAAAATTGCTGTTTCGTTAGCATTCATTGCAGTTCAGTGTATTTGCCGCAACGAAAACGAAACACATGACAAAATTTCTGTTGTTTTGGTTCGGTTTGTTTCATTTTGGAGACAAAATTCGTTTTTCGTTTCATTACGTAACAAAATGAAAAAACAAAAACAAAAACGAAAAATTGCTCGTTTCATGCCCATCTCTAATATAAATGTAGTGTGACCATGGACTATTCTTCCAAAGCAAAGCAAACTGTGCTGCTTATATACTGCCCCATTGTGCTTATAATATTATTTGGAAAGTTTACAATTTAAGTTTGCAGGTTACACATTGAATTCCCTCCCCTGCCTCCATCCAGTGAGCTGGGTATTCAATTTACCAACCCTGGAATAATTAAAGGCTGAGCAAACTCTGACCTGACTGACTACTTGAGTCTGGAATCAAACTCAGGTTGTGAGCAGAGCCTTTGACAGCAATACTGCAGTTTAACCACTGTGCTACAATGGTCACCAAACAGCAATATCTCACACAAACAGCATCCAGCGAAATTAAACTCATAATACTAACTACAGGCACTCCTCACTTAAGGATGGAGTTCTGTTCCCATGACTTGGCCATTAAGTGGTTTTGTGGTTAAGTGAAGAGAGCTTAAGGCGAGAGGATGTCTTGTGGTGTATTGAGGCTGCCCTCCTTGTAGGCAAGGCAGAGCGGGGTGGCTCTCTAGGAGGCCATGGAAGAAGGAGAACAAAAGGGAGAGAAAACTAGAGATGGAGATGACCAACACTCTGCCCCTCTTG
The DNA here is from genome assembly GCA_029282475.1 of Phrynocephalus forsythii. Classification (NCBI taxonomy): domain Eukaryota; kingdom Metazoa; phylum Chordata; class Lepidosauria; order Squamata; family Agamidae; genus Phrynocephalus; species Phrynocephalus forsythii. The sequence goes on along the minus strand of JAPFRF010000002.1, from coordinate 120,437,639 downwards.
GGTCATTCTCCTCCCAGCGGAGCAACACCTGTCTCTGGGAAGCAGGGGAGGAGGAGGAGGTAGGCAGAGAGGATGCTGTAGGCCTCCTTCATCTCCTCTGAGCTTCAGACAAGGTTCTGTAGATGCAGGCAAGCAGAAGCCAGCTGGGTGCTTTGACCCATGCCTTGTGGGCTGCCACAGCAGGTTCTTCCCGAGACAGCAATAAGGCGATGGTGACAAGCTTTGGCCACTGCAGTCAGAGCAGTCATTAAACAGGTAGGCTGTTAAGTGAGGAGTTGCTATAAACTGGATGATTATCATATGTTAATAAATAAAAGTTTGAGGATGGTTAGGAGAGGTTTGGAAGGTTTATATCAGTGGCTCTCAACCTGTGGGTCCCCCAGATATTCCTGGACCGCAACTCCCAGAAGTCTCCATCACTAGCTGAGCTGGCCAGGATTTCTGGGAGTTGCAGTCCAGGAACGTCTGGGGACTCACAGGTTGAGAACCACTGGTTTATACCATAATCTTGTATATACAGAAGTAAGCTTTCAGGTAAGAAGAAAGAGGATTGCAGCTCAACCTCCCTCTAAAATGTGTAAATGTGTGCACACCACTGCCTCCATGCAGGGCTTTTCTCTCCCCCTCCCTCCACAAACTCGCCATAACCATGTTTTGCTTGGGTTGCATCAGAACTTGTGCAGGAAGTGCGCCTCGCATGCACGTCACACACATGCACAGGATGGAGTCCCACACAACTGTGATGAATCTTAATGGGCACATTGACTTCAGCCTTAAAACACTGAACTGGAGCAAAAACACAAAGAAGGGGTCAAAATTGTTGTTTAAACTCCCTAACTTTGGACCGATTACACTTCTAATTTCTTGGGAAATACATGCCTTTAAGTGGCAGTTAAAAATTATTTCCACTTTTAGTTTTCCTTTTTAGGTTTCTAAATGCCTCCAATAAAAGCAGAAAAATAATTAGCATGAAACAGTATTATATAGGCAGAAAGTCAATTATCTGGGAAAGAGGAGTTACCTGGAGAACTATTGAGATGTTAGTATCCAGCCTGCAAATGCACTTTTAAGATATGCTAACACTATAAAGTGTTCCTTGCAAAGTTTGTAAGATAACTGCAGTCCCTTTTAGGAGAATTACTGCTATTAAAAAATAAGTTGTGCCGACTTATTTAACGGAACGTTACGTTGTTGTTTTAGTGAATATGCTCCCAGTGGAGTTGACACTTACCGTGAGAAGGTTTCTAACTGCTTCCGCACTGAAATGAAACAAGCATTGAGTCATTCAAGAGTCGTTCTAGACAGAAATATTCCAATTGGCCCATTGAAGGAAAGTCTACAGAAACAACGCTTTGATCTATGCACTACTCTGCCAAACATATTTGTGTGTTAAAACTGTACAATGTTAAGAATGATTAATTAAACAGTATGTTTGACATTAAAGATGGTTTAGGTTACCAAAGTAGCCAAGTCTTTATTTACACAACTGCTTGTGTTGCATTTAATATACGGGTATCCTCTTCCCCAACTTATTAGACAGAACCGACACAGACTTCTACTGAGCCAAATGCTCATTAAAAGGTCCGCCTTGTTCCTAACAATTTATAGGTATGTATACTGTGATTGAATATAGAGTTTTTATGCTCTTTAGCTAGAAAACAACAAATTCTGGAGTGGTTCTCTTCTTGTATACATCACTCTGTTCTTCTCAACCAAAACAGTAATGTTCTTTGGTGCGAATGTAAGCATTCACCAGAAGTACATGAGAATGTCCTCTAAGGGAATGACAACATTGCATTAAAACAATGGACAATGAAGACTTTTGTTGTCCTATCAAATAGATGAATGTCTTCTTGTTTTCTCTAGCTCTATTAGCAGGATAGTACTAAAAATACTACTCCCCAGCCCCACATACACATATATATTCCCTTTCTGCGCTGTCTTGTATTATCAATCAGTGCTCTTAGGCACCTGGGGGAAAATGAGAATTGGGTATGGAGATTTGTCCCAGTTCACCATTTTCAAACCCACAGGAAACAGCACTACTTTGTAGAATACAAAGCCAAGTAAGGGGGCTCATTTCTGAAATTGGTCTCTCTCTCTCGCTCTCCCCCTGAGATTCTAAGATATTTGTTTTCATTTCCTTCCATTTCCAAAGCTACTAAATGTGTGCTAGTTGGGATTTTCAATCTTGTTTTATTTCTAAACTTAAATGTCAATAGGTTTAATATAAAAAAATTAAAGTTGAGCCTGAAAAGTCATTATGCTTGGGTAAGCTGGTTCATCCCCCAAACATTAATTAATTAGAAGTATGAGCCAATCCTCACTGCCCGGTGAACCTGTGAATTTATATGGCCACCACAGTGCCACATTAATCATGTGGTATGTATGTATGTATGTATGTATGTATGTATGTATGTATGTATGTATGTATGTATGTATGTATGTATGTATGTATGTATGTATGTACTTAATATACAACCCCATTAGTGCTAGTGCCCTATTCTGAGCAGTTTAACAGCATCCGACCAGCGGCAAAAATACTAAATAAATAAATCCTAATAATTAATTCAAGGATTTCCTAGGTACACCGCACTCAGAACTGATTTACTGTTTCCTTTTTCTACATGATACTCTGGGACTGTGCAGCTTGCCCAATGCTACACAGGCTGCCTTTTCTCTTGAAAAGCACAGTGAAAATCATGCCCCACTGTCTCTGGCTCTCCATCTAGATACCTAACTCATTAAGCTATCCAGCAAGTTATTTATTCAACATGCATTACATTTTTTCATGTACAAATTATAAATGCATTAAAATTGTTAAAGGCATTATATGATCCAATGTCATCACCCATTCCCTTTTGCTGACTGCAGTTCATGCAGTTCATCTTAAATAAAGCAAAACTGTCATTGAGGGCCACATGTCTTCTGTAGCTCCAACTCATGCAGTAGGAGTTCCATCAAAGCCAGAAGTGCCAATTTAGCACAATGAAGGCAATTTTTAAAGAATACATTCATTCCTTACATTAAGCTAAAAAAGGAAATTTATAATTCATCTTGTATGGCAATGATTTCTCGTGAGGGTTGAAAGCTTAAAATGACTCTTTATATATGACTTGAAGGAGCAAAATGCTGCTAAATTAAGATATATCATATTAGTTCATTGTACCTTGAGGATTTTGGCAAATACACAGGGATTAACTGGTGAAAATGAACTTTTTTTCTTAAGGAATCACAGCCTAATCTTCAAGAAACAGTATACATCACTTGAAGTAGGTTTATGCATTAAGATAAAGGCCTCATATGATGTAGTCATTCAATCAGTATCAATGGTCTGATTCCCTCTTCTGGACAAACCAACTCCATGGAAGTTAGGGATGGCTCACTACATCTATTACCGGTATTTATCTCCTCCTCTACCCATGTTGGCTGGACTGAAACTAGAGGCAAAATACTGTAGCACTTTAAAAACCAACAAGTTCATTTCTGTGTGACCTTTTGTGAAAGAAGCTTCTAAGGAAATGGATGTTGACTCAGAAAAGGTCATACCAAAATAAAATTGCTGGTCTCTGAAGTGCTACAATATTTTTGCTTTTTTTTCTTCATTATCTTTTTCTGACATGCTGGTACAGATGGACACAGTTACTTTGGAAAGCCTACTACAGTATGTAGTAATTAGAAGATCTAAATATGTCCTGTTCATATAGGTAGCTAATGATCCAAATAGGGAAGTGTTAGTTTGTTTTTTAAAAAATGTCAGTTGTAACTGACAGAGTTTGCACACGGCGTTGTGATAAAAGACACACATAGAGAGTAAAAATTGGTATGTTCCCTTGTTTGTATGTATCCCAGCAGTTGAAAGTAAATTAAATGATCACTTGGTCTTTGTTAAAAACATTAAAGAGCTTTTACTGTTTAAAACATATGTAGAGTAGAATAAACTCACAGTGCTTTGATATTTGATACTTGGTATTTATAAACTTGTACTTGACATAGTTAATACATGTTCATATGTCATCCTTAAATTTGACAGACATAATTATTATAATAAACAACTAACTCATTTAACAAGTAAACCTAGCAGCCCCATCCTGACACCAATACATTTTTGATCCCACGTACTACCATCTATCACATATCTAACACCTATCACATATTTGTCTCTAGCTAATGGACTGCTATCTGCCATTTGCTTTATATATCTGTTTGGCTGATGCCAGACAGATTCTGATTGGTCAGAATCCTTCATTGTGCAGACAGATATCCTATTCCATTCCTTCCCAAATAAACACACACATGTGCACACACTCATATAAATGTATTAAAGATGTGCAGGAAGCTCAGTTTGGAGGTTAGTGCCAGTTTGTATGCATGACACAAGAGGTGCTGCGTATTCCTTTGCCCCTCCTCCCAGGCCAATGACCCACTCACCAGCTAGAGCATGCTCCTCCCTCTTCCTCCTCTTCAACCAGTCCCTCGCAGGAGAACAGGTTTGCATGTCTAGCCTCCATGTCTGCGTTGGTGATCAGTCAAGGGGGTAGGGTACCAGGGGCCGAAGAGGAGGAGGGAAGGAATGCATGCTGATTGGTGAGCACGGGATCAAGCTTGGGAGGGTAGGGAAAGGGAATGTGCAGCATCTGTCAACCTTCGAGTCAAGGTTTGTGCCCATCTCATAATATAAAGAGATGTAGACAGACACACACAGAGAGACAAAAATCCATTTCCACAATGTACATTTCCAAAGAAGAGGCATCTCATTCTCAACCCCAAATATTGGGATGAAGTGTTCCCTTCTTTACTTGGACCATGGGTCACTCACAGCTATTAATATTGTGGTAATGCATTCATAAGCAAAAAAAATGTGGATCGGTATTGTGGCCAACAAGAAAATGTTTGTATGAAAGGGTTCTAAGGTAACATATACATTACAAAAGCCTTCTACCACTATGACAATCAAACAGCACACATAAAAGGGATAATATAAACCTCCACACAAAGTACTGCATGAAGACTAAGAGACTAGGCAAAGGACCAAAGAAAAATAAACAGAGAAGCCAATAGCTTGGGGGCAAACTAAGACTTAATAGTTTTTGAGTACTCTTATTTGCTTTTCCTCCACAGTCTTCGTCCATTTGTTTGTAATCAAAGAGGGGGAACAGTTATCCAAATACAGTACTCTCATATTAGCATTATCCTAGTGTTAAAAGTTGAAAGCAGGAGGAAAAGAAGATTGGGCAGAAGATGAATTGACTCAATAAAGGAAGCCATGGCCTTTAATTTGCAAGATCTAAGAAGGGCAGTTAATGATAAAATAATATGAAGATCACAAAATCATAGTGTTGCCATAAGTTTTAGATGGAAATTCATAAATGCAGTGTCCATCCAAGAGACTCTCACACAAACATGCCTCCCCCTGCAAACACATTCACATACACCACATACTCTCTCTCTCTCTCTCTCTCTCACACTCTCACACACACACACACACACACACACACACACACACACACACACACACACACACACACACAGACACAGACACAGAGAGAGACAGAGACAGAGACAGAGACAGAGAGACAGAGGGGTGGGGGTCCAAGCAGACCAATCAGTTAGTTATGAATGGCTCATTTTCTGGGTTTTAATTAACACCTTGGGTGTGCATAAAGACTGGAGCATAAAAACAAAATAAGCCATCCTAATCAGGCAAGGCAGCTCTCATCACCTTGGACAGAATGCAAAGTAGGACAAAATTACAGAGGGGAAAGATTAGACATGGGCACGACTTGGCGAAATTCTCGTTTCCGTTTCCGTTACTCATTTCCGTTACGCAACGGAAATGGTAACGACAATTACTGCCCCAGAATTCGAACTCGAACCAACAAAAGAAAAATTGGGTCTGATTTGTCGTTGTCGTTCCTGGCATCACAGCGATCACGCGATGCCAAGCAGCACAGAAAAAAAGTTTTAGAAATAAAAAAAATCCCGATTCCCAGCCAAAAAAGTAGGCGAAAATATGCCTGCCTGAGGGCATCTACCAGAGGGGTGGTTTCTGGGGGGGGGGTCCCCACTCCAGCCTTCCCCCCCTCCTGTCCTGGGCTGCTGGTACCGGGCTGGGAGGGGGCAACCAAAATGGCGAACGCAATATTTTTTTTGAAATCGTGGTCCAAAAACCCACCAAAGCACCACAGAAACATGCGAAAATTAGCTATTTTAAATGCTTGAATTTTTACAGTAACAGCAGTGGGTTTTTCTTGCAATAAAACATCTCCATTTATTTTATTTTATTTTATTTTATTTTATTTTATTTTTTGAGACCTGCTGGTACCAGGCCAATGATGGGCATTTGCCATGGGATGGGACCAAAATGCAAATATTTTTTTTGGAGCCATTCCACCAATCAGAAACATGGCCAGCTATTTTTGCTGAGACTTCTGGATGTGTGGGTTTTCTTGCATAAAACATCCCATTGATTTTATTTTATTTTAATCCTAATGGGCTGGCCATGGGATAACCATAATTTTAACCCATTCCACCAATCTCAGTACACTGAGTTCTTAGTGGGCCAGAGGCACCCAGAGGTTCAGCCAGAGGCACCCTAACCCTAACCCCCTAACCTTAACTGTTACCCTAAGTCTAGCCCTTACCGCCTAACCCCATGCTCTGGGAAGTCAAGTCGCGCTAAATCGCGGCGGTAACAACAAACGACAAACGACATGATGAAACAACAAATTTTTGAAAAAATTCACGAAAAACGGAAATGACCCGAAACGGACCTGTCCTGAAAAACGACAACTCGAAAAAAAATTTTTTTCTGGTCGTGCCCATCTCTAGGAAAGATATATGAGATGGTGATGATGGGGGGAATATATCCCTATGATACAAGAAGCGAAGCCAGTCTGATGAGACATGAGTCAGTGGCTTCCCAATGGGAGGAGACTGAAGGAGGAAACTGGAGGGAGAGGTCTGACTTAACAGGGCCATCAGGAGGGTCCTGGTTTCAGAAGAACTACTGCTGGTGCTTTAGACCCCCAAGGAGTGGCACGACTACACCACTGATCACCATAACTCTGAATAGGCTGGACAACACACAATAAAAACAGTGCTAGGACATCACACTCAAGCTAGTCAGCTTGGAGAACATTATGTTAACTTGTTAAAAGAACAGCTTCTGCAACACACAGCTACATATTTGGAAGGATAATCCATAGAATTAAGCCACATTAACACTACTGCAATATGTTTCTATCAAGACCAATGCTTTCTACTTGCAAAGTATTATGGCCTTTCTTGGCTGTCGTCATAATGTACTTCATAGATGAGAGAACTGATGATGGGGCGAAATAATAACATCAGAATGCAGGGATTACAAACACTAAATCAATCAGAAAGAAATTCATGCAGGAATTAAGGCTAAATGGAGACTTGAAATTCTGCCTCTTACTACAAGTGCTGAAGAGGGAGAAAAGGGGGGACTAATGTCTTTAGGCTGCTTCTGCATTTCTCCTGCGTTTTGGATCTGATCCAGCGGGATCTCCCATAAGCCACAAAATCCACGTTTGCATCCCATTCCAATCATGCTGCACCTTCATGATTCAGAAGCATCCTGGTTAACCCAGAGGAAGGGAAAATAAAGAGAGTACAAAAGGAAATATATGGATCAGCCACCCTCCCTTGGGAGATGCAGGGCGTTGAGGATCTGGGGAGTTGGATGGCCTTTCCCCCTAATTTGGAACCACATTATGAGCAAATACAGGTATTTGCCACAACAAGACTGCCCAGTACCTTTCCTGTAGGTCACTACTAGGATCAAATATCTGATTTCCAAGACCTGTCACTCTCAGATATCTTGGAAAAACCATCCTATAGATGTCTGTGAAGATCCTCAGTCATCCAGGTGAGGTTGTCTGGAAGTTGAGTCATGGCAATTGGACTTCTTTTCTTGTGAAATTGAAACATTTCACTACTCATCCAAGCAGCTTGTAAACCACCCAGACAGTAGCTTGGATGAGTAGAGAAACATTTTTGATCTCACAAGAAAAGAATTCCAGTTGTCATGACTCAACTGTAGATGTCATTGTCGATGCCCTAATCCGACAGAAACATTGCCAAGTTTTCAACAAACTGGTAGCATGTGAAACATTCTCCTTTATAAAAAGTAAGGTACAGTATTATGGCTATTAAGCGCTGCCTTTATTTGTATTCCTTGCAGTCTGAAACATATTATGTGTCTTTTCCAGTTCATAATATGGTGAATCTCAGTCGTTTTATGCACCATAGTGTGTAGTGGTATTTCAGGTGACGAACAGCTGCACACGCACGGCGTTGACCTAGGCTTCCAAGTCATTTTTCTTGAGGAACTGGCAGATTCATGAGCATCTGTGGGTTGCATACCCATGTAAATATGTTTGCTCATGTGTCATGCAACAATTGGAAAGTGTGAAACTGCCTCTTTGGTTGAAAAAAAAGTTACCAAAAAAAAAAATCCCCATTTGAATCACAGCCAGTATGGCCATACCTTCGGATTCTGGAAGCTGCAATTCAAATAAGGAAGATTTTTTCCATCTCTGCTTCCAAGCAAACATTTAATGCAAAAAGCACAGGATGTTATTCTCATATCTTAAAAAAAATCTCCTTTGTAGTTTTGAAAAATGAAGCTAACCTATAAATACCTGCCCAAAGCACCTGTGCATAATCAGGTGCACAATATATGTCTAAAATAAATCTGTCTGTCCCCCCCTCCCACACACACATACACAGTGCAGATTGGGTTGCATCATTAGACCATTGAGGGGTGAGCTATAATTGAGGGATTTCCATGGCAATCAACAGACTGGAAGCTTCTGCACTCTTAAATCTGTGTACTTGCAGAGAATGAAATGATGTTTTAATAAAAGGCTGAGCAAGGACAGCACTGCAGGAACATACTGCCTTTGGTCCTTTGTACAAAGATAAGTAAAAGAACGGTGAGGCAGGGTAGATATCACAAAGAATGAAAAATCCCACACAATACACAAGCAGAATTTTTACATCTTGACTAGAAAAATCCCTGCTGTGAAAGGCGCTGCATAAAGAGAGCTAGTATAGTCAAAGCCTGAAGAGTTTTCTGTGCACAAATGTGAATTACAGCTTATTTGATTGCTTGTTTGACCATAAATAGGCAAGGCATTTTACAAAAAAGATGATGATCAAGTCTCTGCCCTGAGGAGCAAACATTCATGAACATACTATATGAGGTATGAGCCACCCATGGTCTCAGGTGGAAGGTATCCTCACCACAGAAGTGTTCCCATGTTTAGCACATCCCTATAGAAAAGGGGTGATGAACCTTTGGTGCTACAGATATTTTGGACCATAGGTCCCACACTCCTTTGTCATTGCAATATAGGCTTAGAATTCTGGGAGTTGCAGTCCAAGCATCTGGAGATCCAAAGGTTCCCCACATTTGCTATAGTAGCAAGAGGCAGCTGTTAAACTTTATAACGGGACAATAACAGGCACAACACAGCCATTAAGAGCCCAGCCAATCCCAACCTGCCTCGTGGCACAGTGTTGAATCTGCTGTACTGCAGCTATCACTGTGCTCACAACCAGAGGTTCAATCCCAGGTAGCAGGCTCAAGGTTTTCTCAGCATTCCATCCTTGGGAGATCAGTAACATGAGTACCCAGCTTGCTTGGGGGCTGTCAATGTGTATCCTGCATAATTAAATTGTAGACCACCCAGAAAGTGCTTTAAACACTATGGGTTAATATATAAGCAGCACACTTTGTTTTGTTTTGCTTTTACCTCTGTAGCCTTCACCCACGATTCTGTTTTTCAGCCACTGTGAAACACAATGAAAAACCAGAAATCACTCTCTTTTTGAAAAACACAAACACCTTCTCTTTCCAGTACATGCTGTTCTACATGCTGATCAAAGAAGGTCTACTGGGTTAGTACCTATAGAATAGGCATGGTCAAACTTTGGCCCTCCAGATGTTTTGGACCGCAACTCCCACAGTCCTTTGCCATTGGCAATCTAAGCTTAGAATTCTGGGAGTTGTGGTCCAAAACATCAGGAGGGCTAAAGTTTGGCCATGCCTGCTATAGAACCTATAAATATCACTGGATTACAACAGAGATTATTCCTGCAGGATTCAAACACACTGGAAGGGGCAAGTCAAGATCCGTCATGTGCATAGGGATGCGTTTCAAATTTCTCAGGCTGTGATACAGAAATGACAGCAGCTCTCAACGCTCTGGGTTCACGCAGGCTCTCGTCTCCCCCCTTTCTCTTACCTGGTCTCTTCTGTAGCAATGAAGAAACCATCATCAGGAGCACTGAGCCAGTTTTGTCTCTGCCTCTTGAGCAACGGCGTAACGCTTGGCATAACGTCACTTGTGCCGACTTGTAAAGTTTTACCATTAGTTGCATAGAAATCATGCGCAGCTTGCTGAAAGCATTACCAAAACAAACAAACAAGAAGGTTTTAGAGAACATAGGCTACAAACCAGCAGAGAATCTTCTTCTGCCCTGCCGTTTCTCAAGACCACCATCTCCACCCGCCTTGCCCCACTTGTCTTTCAAGCTGTGTACGAGAGACACCGTGCCATCCGATAAGGCTTCCGATAAATGAGACCATCCGCTGTCTTGCCCTCATCTCAAACCTGGAACAGACCTGGCGTGATTCCCACTGATGTCGCTAGACTGAAGCTCCCATTATTACCGACTGTTGGTCATACTGGCTGATGCTCATGGGCACCAGCAAATGTGCAACCTCAGTCCTAGAAATGAAAAATCCTTTGGCTCTTTGAGTCGCCGCGTCCCCCATGGCCGTTTTCATCAATGTTATGTGTAACCAATTAGGTACTTTTTTTTTTTGGCTGGAACTTAGAAATCAGGCTGGTTTTGGACCACTGCTCCCATTCTCAGGACTAACCACCACCACCACCACCACCACCACCACCACCACCACCACCACCACCACCCCAAATCTGGCAGAGGATTCTGGGAGTTGTTGTTGAAAAATATAATCTTCCAAACCTGTTGCCCAAGGCACTGCCCACAGGCTGTTGCACTGAAAAAAGAATGGTTTTTGTAAGAACTCTGCCATTTAAGAGTTTTTAATATCTTGTATGGTGTTTTATGTGTTCTGTGTGTTTTGTATGGTGCCTTGGTTGTTTTGAGTTTGTAGTGGAACAGCACTCTAATTTCGTTGTGCATATCTTGCATATGCATAATGACAATAACACTCTATTCTATTCTATTCTGTTCTGTTCTGTTCTGTTCTGTTCTGTTCTGTTCTGTTCTGTTCTGATTCTATCTGACTCACATCAAGTCCCAGTGGAACCTATCACAGGTAGAAGTGTACAGATTTACTGCTTTTCCTCCTTCCCCTCATCATATCCATTCAATTTGCCTCATAGTGAGGCTGCCAAAAACAGTGAGACACTTCGTGCCTGTTCTTCTTTCTTTTCTTATGGCAGGAGATGTGAAGCTACCATGGCAAAGCTCAGTGTGGGCCCCTGCATGTGTTTGTGGACTGTTGCCTCATCGGGGTTCCAAACCCTAGCTTTGGTCCTGGGGTGTGAGCAAATGACAGCCTCACCGCTCTGATCACGGCTCTGTGGAAAGAAATTGGGCTTCTTTACCAAAAGGCAGAGCACTGAGCAAGCATTCAATGGGCTCTTTAAAGACACTGGAAAACATAGTCCTCCCCTGTTGTGAAACCTGATCAATACAACTCCAGACACAGGCTTGTTGTTGAAACTGATGGAAAATATGGCACTCCTGTCTACTACTTTAGTAGTGGGATTTCTGATGCAACAAAAAATTAGAAACGGTCCCCATGAAAGTCCCAGAGTCTATATGCCTAGTCATTTGGCCCAGCCGTGAAAAAGCAATCACGACTGAACGTGGCCTCAACCCAACCAAAATGATGGTCTACAACAGCGTTGGCGAACCTATGGCATGGGTGCCAATGGTGGCACTCAGAGCCCTTTCTGTGGGCACCCGACATAGCCCCTTCACAGCCACCTGTATTCAGGTTAAATTGCTGCATTGGCACTTTGTGAAAAATTAGTAGGTTTTGAATCGCAGTTTGGGCACTTGGGCACTAAAAGGTTCGCCATCACTGGTTTAGAACATAGAAAATCCAAAGAGATATATTCAAATATATGTCAGATTTTTCAGAGTCCCACTCTCTTTCCACAAATCCCGGATAGAGCATGTGCCTTTAAACATGTGACAAAAAAGAACAGTTTTTTGTTGTTTTAAATGAAAGGAGTTCCTCATGGAACACAGAGGACATCGTGTGTCACTGCTTCAGACGCCGTGAAGCATGAGAAGGGTTTTTGTTTGCTCTGAATGGCTGAAAGCCATTCAACCTGATTTCCTTGGCAGATGTATAAAATGTATCATGTGCTTATCCTTATTTCAGAATTCTCCAACTTTGGCACAGTGCTTCTTGTGTCAAAAAACATGCTGAAAACACATGGAAAAGTTTGTTCATTCATTCATTCATTCATTCATTCATTCATTCAAATGTTAATTACTGCAATCTCTTCAAAATGCCCATTGACTGTGTCTCAGTTCTTGTATTCAGACATACTGCATAACCATTTTATTTACATAAAAGACATTTTTAAAAAACATAAATATCAAGTTATTTATTAATAAGTTATTAATACCAAGTAATAGCAGAAAGGTATTTAGAATCAGCTAGGATGTGGGTGCACACACACACACACACACACACACACACACACACACACACACACACACACACACACACACACACACACACACACACACGTATTTCAGGGAAAAGAAATCAACGATTAAAAATCAGCAAAAAGGTGTACCCAACAAGGAAACAGCAGAAATAAACCAAATGTGAAGTATTCCTAAAATAGAGTTATGGAGCTTCTGACTCTTAATTCTAAGGTGAGAGTGCCCATGAAATGAAAAGTTGCAACCTTTGGTTCACTGCCTGAAATTAAAAAGATTAAATTGCCCCTTTCTACCTGAGATGACTATCAACAGGGATACTAAGTGTGCAGCCTAGATAAATAAATTGTAACCGCACTCTTTGCTTTTTTCCTTTGTGTAGCATACACATATGGAATGTTAAATATGTACCCAAATAATTATTTTTAACAGTTACAGACTCAGCTTTTAAAAAGTAAATGTAAATTATTAAAAATAATTAGACTTCTTACACTCAATTCTTTTAAAAGGCACTTGACTATTTACAAGCTACTGGTAAGAGGTACAAAACCCCCTTCCGTCCTCCTTGCTTTCACCTCAGCACCCCACAGAAGAGCACAAGCCATCTGTAGGAGATGCAGTGTGATTCAACACTTCTACCATGTGATATTTCCCCTTTACTTTGAGTGAAGCTACAAAACTTGTAACTGTAAAAGTCACCTAAAATACAGTTGTACTGTGAGAGAAACGGAATTATTCCTTGCCAAGTTACAAGCATCATGTGATAAAACTAAACTTTCATCATTAGGAAACACATTTTTATAAGTAATGAATTATTTGTCACTAGTTTATTTCCAAGTTCTGTTACAGAACCCCTGAAGCGCCCCAGGGTCTAATCCACTCCAGAAAGGAGAAAATACAACATGAGACCATGGCATCCCCTCCTCTCTGTTTGGGGTACAGAATTACCAGGAAAATAGATATCATTTTAAAAGTTCGACACCCAAGCCACCTCATCTGTCACATGAATGTGGGTCGTGGTATTTACAAAAAGTCTTGTGACCACATTCATTTGTTTGTCTATTTTATTTTTAAGTTCTTTATTCTTTGTAGCAAGAGAGCATTTTAGAATCAAAACACACCCATATCAAACATACCAGCTAAACCAAAGGCTGAGGATCCTACGCCCAACTAGAGTAGACATATCAACTCCGTGGGATTTGTGTTAAGTGTGTTGACTTCCCATTCAGCAATGGATTTAAAGGGTCTTCTTTTAGTTGAGATAATAAGCTACCTGATTAAAACACAATGTAACATAGCCGGTAAATTGAAACACCATTTAAAATATGTCAACAAAAAAAAACGACACAGCCAGCATCTAAACACCCTTCAGCAAGAAAACCAGCCTGCAAGCCTAATAAGCCTACTTGGAAAAAAATCCCCAGAGCAACAGAAGGAAAATGGTCTGCACCTCCTTCCTCAGAAAGTTCCAGAGAATGGAAGTGGCCAGTGGGAACCATTTTCCTTATACTGTAGTTGCTGACAAAACATTTGATACAACATATTAATACAGTGTCAGCATATTAATTTATTGGACTTATATTCTGAATTTAGTTCTGAGAAATTTAAAAAAGAGGATCCCCCACCTAGTTTCCTATCTAGGCATGAAACGGTAAGCTTTGGCCTGCTCTCAGTTTTCAAACAACAGTAGTACCCCTGTATCCACTGATTCGGTAGTTGTTGCTTCAGTTATCCACGGTTCACCACTGAAAAATAATTAAATAATTTGCTGTCGCAAATAGGTGCCACAGAGCAAGTTACTGTCACAAATAGGTGCTGTCCGGGGGGGGGGGTCCTGACAGGGCATTACTTCTTATTTGTGGCTTTTGGTATCCGCAGAGAGGCCCGGAACCAATCCCTATTAATATGGGGGAAGTACTGGAGTTCCCCACCAGGAAGACGGGCGGTATATAAGTCCCATAATAAATAAATAAATAAATAAATACTGTATACTTATATTCAATTTCTTTTAAAAGGGGGCAGGGCTAAGGCCTTTGGTTTGTGAATGTGGGATAGTATTCTTCTAGATCCATAATTGATAGCATTGGTTCATGCACTGGTAAGCTCAGTAATAGACTACTACAATGCTCTCAATGTAGGGCTACCCTTGAAAACAGTATTGAAACTCCAGCAGGTTCAAAATGTGGCAGCCAGACTAATTTCAGAGATTATTAACTTGGATCATATATGCCCAGTCTTAGATTGCCTACACTGGCTGCCCATTAGTTTCCACTCCCAGTTTGAAGCGCAGATGCCAACCTATAAAGTCTGCAATGGTTTCGGACAGTGGTGGCGAACCTTCAGCAGTCCAGATGTTTAGGACCACAACTCCCAGAATTCTGAGCCTAGATTGCCAATGACAAAGGACTGTGGGAGTTGTGGTCCAAAGCATCTGGAGTACCAAAGGTTCACCACCACTGGTTTAGGACCTCAATTATTTATTTATTTATTTATTTATTTATTTATTTATACATACATACATACATACATACATACATACATACATACATACATACAACTTGTATGCCGCCCACTACCCAAAGATCTTTGGGCGGGTTACAATTAAAATGAAAATACTTAAAACATTAAAGTGTAGTGAACAATTAAAAACAATAAAAACATTGATGGAATTCGCTATCAAAAGATACCACTACATTAGACGATGGAGGATTTAAACAAATGCATAGATGATAAGTCTATGATTGGCATTATGTTATTATGGAAATACAGAACCTCCAGGCTTAGAAGATGTACAACCACGAGTAGCTAGCAACTGTTGGGTAAAAATGTTGAGTTACATTTAGTTATTTGGTGTATTCATATGCTGCTGGTGTAGTGCAAAGCACTACTCTAAGCAGTTTATAAAAAACAACAAAACAGTAACCCATCCCCCCACAAACCAACATTAAACATCCCTATATGAACACATAGTTGATTAAAGAAGAAACCCCAACATTTCTTGGCTTGGCAACCCAAAGAAGCAAAGCCTATGAAGAACTCATAGGAAGGGCTGATGCTCTGTGGGGGAAGACATTCCAACAAGCCTTATTTCTGAAGCTATCCTGGCCACTTCAGCAAGGTTGAGACTACAGTAGATGGAACTTTGGTTTGATGTATCATGGATCTTTGTTTTCATTACTAATATACTGTTTATTATCACTCTCCAGTGAACTCAAGGCAGTGTACATGGCTCTTCCCTTCTACAGTTTATCAACACACTTATCAACCTTTCAACAGCCCCGTGAGATACAGCAAGTTGAGGGGGACTGGCCCAAGTCCTCCAATGATTTTCAAGGCTAAGTCAGGAATCGGAATTCCCCAAGTTCATTTCAGTGTTACAACCAGTGTGCCATGCTGGCTCTGAAGGAAAACCATTAACCTGACATTTTGCTTTTCTACTGTTCCTAACCTTTGCCTCTGTGGGGAAAAGACCCTCAGCCATCCTCAAGACACCAATATGCATCCCTGTTCCATCCCCTTCTTAGGCGTGGTTTCTTCAAACAATTCACCCAGTGCACCATAGTGAACCTCACAGCTGCTATGACAAGGTAGATAACTTCTGGATAAAGAACAGCAATCTCCTATCAAAGTAGGTCTTATCCAATTTATCCCACAGCAGTTTCTTTGGGATAGAATCAACTCCCTCCTTCAAGCTATGCATCTATGTCGATTCACCAATTTGAGAAGCCACAACATTTAGTTAGGAAATTCAAAATACTACTTTCTAATCTCTTAGAAACAGATTCCAGTTTATCCTTGCTTGGTGGCTTGAAATTAGAAGTCTATGTCTTTAGAGTCTGGAATAGGTTGTGGTTTTCTTCACTGTGATTTGTAGGCTGACGGATTCTGAGAATTATAGTCCAAAAAGTAACTTTTTCCAATAATATATTGGTTTAATATTATTATAACCCAGCTCACTCCTCCACTTCTCCCACTGGTGTTCCATCTTTTTTCCTTTTCTTTACCTCATGTATAGCTTTCTTGATAGCAGAAAGGAACTTAAATAGCTTCCGATACAGTTCCAATCTTCCCCTAATAGTACTTCAGCTGTTAATCCTATTTTCATTTAAAGGAAAATAAGCTATTAAAAATAAGCAGCTGTAAAATGTTTGCTTTGACTGGCGAACATTTGCTTGGATATTCCTAAATGGGAACAGAATTTTTAAATGGACAAAAATAGCATAATCTCTCTTGATGATGAACAAACACTGAACAGAAGCCACCTCCAGCATGTAAAATGTTCTTGTGCCAAAGTAGTAAAAAGATTGTTTGGACTTCTTTCTCAGCTGTTCCAAGAGTTCACAGAGGGAAAGAATGTATTTGTCTAAAACCACACAGCAATAAGCATAAGAGCTGATCAGACTTGAGTCTAACTCTTCAGTATTTACAGTTTGCGTTGCCTTGGATCTTCCTACCCAATAGCATGTAATGAGGAAATAATACTTCAGATTTTCAAAAGTATGTACTACTATTGGATGAAGACCAAATGCACACTTACCTTGTAGAAATCTCCACTGAATACAGTGCAACTGAAGTACCAATGCACAGAATTACACTATGTATCAAATAAAACTAAAGAAAATAAGAAATGGGGGGGGGGGCAACTTACCATCTTAGTTCCATGCGGATGGCTGGAAAGTCCTAAAAAAGAAAAAGAAACACCGCACAATTACGTCTAGATTAGATTTCTCCTTCAAATAAATGCTAATGCTCCCCTTTGGCCTTCCCTGAACACAACTCAAGAGTTGAAAGATATGAAATGCAAAATGTTTGGGGGAAAATTGCTACAAAGCCTCGAGAACTTATTCAATCTACAGAGGCAGCCTCAGCAGCTGTTGGTCCCAGCATGGCATAGATTCTATTAATGCAGAACCTTTTCATTGTTGCACCTGCTCCTGGGGAGATCTAATCAGGCCAAAGTGATGTGTCCTGACTCAATTACTGAAGTAAAAAAATGGGGAGCCGTGTGGCTACTACAAAATACAAATGCAAGATTAGGCTATAGGTGATGACTTTATGGGCCACTAACAAATTAGCAAAAAAACCATTGCAAGCTTTCAAGGGCAATGCCCTTTTTTTCAATGCAACTACCAAAAGTCCAAATATGGCAAAATTGTGGTTTGCCAGGAAATTATTCTTAGATGTTAAATTCTTGGCAATATGATTTTCACCAGGCATGTCTGTCTTCAATGAGGCAGGAAGCAGTAAGGCTGTTGTTAGTCAAGCATTGGGTTTCACACCCCAGCTCTTCAAGCTCTAGCTGGGGCTGCCTGCCAATGGAAAGTGTCTGGAAACAATGCAGCAGCCAGATTAATTTTTTTTAAATTTTTAATTTGGAATATTTTTACCCCACCTTTCTCCTTGGAAAAGGACCCACAGTGGCTTACAATAATGAGGGACAATATACAGCCCAGTACATTTAAGACATATTCAAATTAAGAACAGGGAATTAGAAGGGCATCTTAGAACATTAAAAGGTCACATTAAAGCTACAAAAAGAATGCCAAATGAAAAAAATCCATTATGAGGGTTGGAAAGTAAACATGGAAACACTGGTGTTCTTATGAAATCAGACAATGGATTCATGTATGGTAATCCATATAAAAGTCACATAGTAGGTAGTCCCTCATTTGGGTGAAGCTTGCCAGAAGAGGAAGGTCTTTGCCTGCTTCCAGAAAGACAGCAGAGATGGGGCAGTCATAGCATCCAGCAGGAGGGAGTTCCACAGTCTGGGAGCAGCAACAGAGAAGGCCCTTTCAGGGGTTCTTATGTTCTGTGAAGGTGGTGGAATGGGGAGAAAGGCCTGTCCTGATGACATTAGCACCCGTTGGTTCATACTACAAGAATCGATCTTTGAAGTAGCTTGGACCCAGGCAATTTTGTGCTTTGTAAGTTAAGTTCAGTGCCTTGATTTGTGCCCGATACAGATTGGCAGCCAGTGGAGCTGCTTTAGTAGGGGTGCAATGTGATCCCTGTAACATGCCCCAGTCAGGAATCTGACCACTGCGTTCTGGATCCGTTGAAGTTTCCTGAGTCTATCCATCGGTAGCCCCACATAGAGCGCACTACAGTAGTCCAGCCGGGATGTCACTAGGGCATGTGTCACAGTGGCCAGAGCAGATTTCTCAAGCAATGGGCATAACTGGCATACTAGTTTTAATTTGCAAATGCACTCCTGGCCACAGCTGCAGCCTGGGCATCTAAGCTCAAGGAGGAGTCCAAGAGCACCCCCAAGCTATGCACCTCTTTTTTCAATTGGGGGGTAATCCCATCCAGTACAGGTTGCATCCCTATTCCTTGATCTCCTTTTTTAACTGACCATAAGCACCTTTGTCTTGTCTGGGTTTAGTTTCAGTTCGTTCTTCCTCATCCAGTTCATTACCAAAGCTAAGCACTGATCTAAAGTCGAAATAACTTCCTTGGAATCTGGAGGTGAGGAGAGGTAGAGTTGAGTGTTATTGGCATACTGGTGACACTTCACCCCAAAACTCTGAATAATTTTCCCTAGTGGTTTCATATAAATGTTAAATAACATAGGAGAAAAAACAGAACCCTGAGGGACCCCACAGGTCAGTGGCCCAGGTGTTGAACATGAGTCCCCGAAGACCATTTTTTGCATAGTCCCCTTGTTAGAGTGACTCCAGTGGCTGCTGGTCCATTGCTTGGCCCTGTTCAAAATGCTGATTCTAACCTGTAAAACCCTAAATGGCTTGGGTCCAAGTTATCCAAGGGCCACATCTCCCTTTATGACCCTGCTGGAGTGTTAAGATCATCAGGATACACCTTCCGCTTAGTCCTGCCACCTTCACCGATGTGTTTGTTGTGTACAAACACACTGCTGCTCCCAGATTTGGAACACCCTGTCCCAGGAGGCTAGCTGAGCCCCATCTTTACTGTCCTTTCTCGAACAGGCTAAGTCTTTTCTCTTTGGGCCACTTTTTCCCAGCATGACTAGCTTGTCTTAATAGGGTTTTTAAAATGGATTGGTGTCCTGTACTGCTGTGAATCGGTTTTGGTGCTACACATTTTTAATGTTTTTTTGGATGAGCCTTTTTAAACACTGTGTTTAATGAGTAAGCCACCTTTTTATTTTTATAAAATTATTTTTAAAATATTTTAAATAAACCATCTTTGCTCTCACTTACAATATCAGCACTTTAAAAAGTAAAAACCCTTCATCACATTGTCTGAGCATCTGAATAGCACAGAAGTTGGGAGGGGTTCACGTCTCTTTTAGTTTGTAGATTAGCTTGGCTTAATTTTTTTCAATTGGTCTTTGGCACATGCACATGGGCATTGCTTGCACATATATGACTGTGCAACCAAAAAGGAATACTAAGAAATTTCAGCTTCTAATGGCAGGCTTCCTGTCACATGTTGTTCGGCTCTCTGACACTCAGTGTGCAGAAAGTATGTCAGAGATCTGCAAGTCCCAAAATCCCTCTGCCAAGACAACCACTGACTGCGCTGGTTAATAACCCAGTCCTATTTCCATTTTCCATGGCTTCAGGTTGAGATACTGGCTTGCTGATGTTAAAGATTCCAAGTGTGGTGTAGTAATTAAAGGGATGGTTTGAATCCCTGCTCAGCCATGAAATATATTGGGGGAGTGGAATTTCTAAAACCATTGCTCTAATATCTCACTAAGAGGCTCGTGGCACAGTGGTTAAACTGTTGTGCTGCAGCTATAACTGCGCTCATGATCTAGGGTTCAATTCCAGGTATTCAGGTTTCTATCCTTCCAGGGTTGGTAAAACGAGTACGCAGCTTGCTGGGGGAGGGGGAGACGTGTAGCCTGCCTGCATAATTACTTGTAAACTGCCCAGATAGGGCTTTAAAGTGTTCTTCTTATATACCTCCCCATAGTGCTTAAAGCACTCTCTGGGTGGTTTACAATTTATTTATGCAGGCTACACGTTGCCCCCCCCCAGCAAGCCGGGTACTCATTTTACCAACCTGGGAAGGATGGAAGGATGAGTGAACCATGAGCTGGCTACCTGGGTTTGAACACCAGGTTGTGAGCACAGTTTTAGCTGCAGTACAGGCATTTAACCATTGTGGAACAAGGCTCCTGATGACTTACGGTAAATGCTATGGGATGATATATAAGCAGAACACATTCCTTTCTTTTTTTTCTTTGCTTCACTTACCTTGAGAGCCCTATTATCTGTTGTGACTTGATGACACAGAACGTACAATGCTACCTGGTGTGTTCATCATGGCTGAGGCATGTTTAGGTCATGACCCTAGTTAAAATCATGGTTGGGGAAGGACCTCTTTCTTTCTGTGTGTGCCAAACTTAAAAAAAATACAGTGAACTCTTGTATAACAAACAGTTTGTATAACATAAAATCTGTACAACATAAAAATTCTGGAGATGGGGGAAATTTGCTTAACAGAATCGCCTATGGGGCAAATCCGTACAACATAAAAATGGGATTACTGGTACTCTGTTTTCAATGCATTCCTATGGGATATTTGTATAAAGGAAAATTTGCTAAACATAATTTCATTTGGAACAAATTAATCCCTTTATACAAGGTATCACTGTATGTTGTTATATGAAATATTAGACCAAGGAATGATTAAAATCAAAAAACAAACCACCACCACCCCAATTTGGAGTGAAAACGGATGGCATGCAATCCACTCATACCCAAACCAGATTCATGCCAAACACCAGTGGCTGAATGTCAAGTGTTTCTTTCCATAAAATATCAGTTGAAAGCAAGTGGGATGTAACAGAGAGATGCCTAGACTTAGATGGGAAAGACTTGGATTTCATTGCCTGCTTGGATACAATATGCCTTAGTTAGGCCTGTTGCATTGCAATCTCGTCTTGGATCTGTCACAAGCTGTCAGTGAGGACACAAGGGCTGTGGTGAGGAAAGAGATTAACAACCATATATGTCACTTTAAGCTGCTTGGAGTACGGAATGAAATACCAATATAATTAACGTGAAATGCTTCCGAAAAGAAGGGACATAACCTTTCTTCCTCGTAACTATAAAAGGTATGTGGGACTTTAAAATGTCACCGTTTCTCCTTATGGTCTAACAGGAGTGTTCATCTTTAGGGTTTCAGCCAACAAGAGAAAAACAGTATTTTCTTCAGGATGCCCTAAACCTTTAGAGACTGAAGGAAACCAATTCATTTTATGCCCTTTCTGCTTTGGCTTTCCATTTTTCTTTTTCTAACTGACACCTAACTTTCCATGCTTCCTGCTCACCACTAAACTTTCATTTTTTTCTTCTTCTTCTAGTTCTGGCTCTGCACTCCCACATCCTTTGACTTTCACTCACTCACAAGGATACTTCCACTCAGTGATCTGTTTTGACTGTCAGTCCCGTTTACAAGGGACACAGTATTCACTGTTATTGCAGAATACAATAAAACTAGCTCCACAGACATGCATATCCACTCCTGCCTGAACGTATTTGTGAACTGATGGTTGTATATTTTTCACATTTTCTCTAGGAAACTCCATCTCACATATATGGATTTTCTCCTCTCAATTTTACCATCACAACAGCTTTTCTGTGAGTGTCTGGAATGACAGAGACTTACTGGCCCATGGTCAGTTTCATGGTTCTTTGGGACATCTGAACCATGATCTGTCAAGATCCAACACAATAATTTAAGATCTACTTGTTGCATTAGCTGTCATCCAGCTCATAACAAACACTTCAGAAGCATAGTATTTCAGATGTCAAATTTACACATACCATCAAGGCCATTATGGTGATGGCTGTAATTTCTCTTTCCCAAAATACTGAGTGACGAATGGCCAGGGGGAGCAAGCAAACGCTTTGCCATCGGACTGTGAAGACTTGGTGTTGATTTGATTATATTGGGCTTGATTGCAGGATGAATCTCTGTAAAAGATTGTTATTATCAACATTGTCATCATGAAGTGTTTTGCAATTATGTCATATAATCATTACCTTCATCGCTTGAAGAGATGTGGTACAAAGGGACCAAAACCATATCAGAGGTAGAAAGAATAGGGAAATGTTCTGCAGTTTGCTTGAATGTAACTTGTTGTGAAGAGAAAAGCCACTCGGGCAAATCTGTAGGGACAGCTGACCAAACCTCTGTTGGAAGAAACCTTGCACACATAAAGGCAGCCACACAGCTATCGCCCACCTTCAACTGCTGTCCATCAGAGGAACTAATGTGCAAGTGGGTGTAGAACTGCTTGCTTGACTCCCAGAAGCAAGGAAATGTGACTGACAGCAATGCAAGTGGATTCACATGACTGCCTTTTTATGCTGCACAAAAAGCAACAGAATTCTGGCCCTCTAAGGTAGCAGTTTTCAGAATTTCCTTATCTAAAACACTTATTTTGCTTCAGAGAAAATATTCTCAAAACTGCATGAATATTTAAAAAGATGTTCACTATTTCCATTTCACAGGCAGCCACACTGCAGACATAGTATTGGTTATCCCTTTGACAGAGGCCATGTTTTCATGTAGAATGACTGGTTTTGGTTAAAAGCACCTCCAGGTATCCAGAATTTTAAAAATACTTTTAAAAAGTAATAATTACTAGAGATGGGCATGAATTTAAAAAAGGTGTTTCGTTTGTCGTTTGTCGTTTCGAGGGTCCGTTTTGGTTCGTTTCCGTTTTTCATGAATTTTTGCAAAAAATTCATTTTCATTTTCGTTTGTTTCGTTACCGTTTCGTTACCATTTATTTCAATTTTTTGTGATTTTTTTAGCATTTAAAGCAGTTCACTGTATTGCCGTAACAAAAACGAAACGCACAACAAAAATTCCGGTGTTTCTGTTCATTTCATTTCATTTTAGAAACAAAATTCGTTTGTCATTTCATTGCATAACGAAATGAAAAACAAAAACAGAAACAAAAAAATTGTTCGTTTCGTGCCCATCTCTAATAATTATTCTTATCCCCCTTCTTCAACATAAATCCAGTTGCCATGACTCAACACCCGGGTAACCTCACCTGGATGATTGAGAATCTCCATAGACTTGTTATTTTCATTTACTTTTTAGTTCCTTTTCTCTTAACTTTCCTCCTTCTTTTTATGGATCCAATTAGAAAAGTAAATGACCAAAAATTTGAGGAGAAGGGGTGGAATTCCTTCCATCTTCCCCAATATAACTTTTCACCAAACAGCAACAGGATTGAATAATTAATACTTGTTACATGAATCTGTTACAGTACTTCACAAAAGAAATGTCACTAGGCCCCCTTTATATACAAAACAAAGTAGTGATTAGTCTGATTTTATTGTTGCCTCTATCTGAATAACTCCTTTGGAGGTATTGATATGGTAGAGAAGATGTTTTGTTGAAACATTACTTCTTAAATGGACTGTGTGCTTCCTTTTAGCATCTTTGTTGTATAGAAATTCTGTTGTTAGCTGTTGCACTTGTGTGAGCTTTTCTGTTAGTCTTTTGGTTCTTCCGTTTTCCTTATTAAAATCTGATCTTGATTAGGCTTTACTTTTAAAGCTTAAATCTCCTATGTCTTGTTTTCTTAGGCAAAATACATTCTTCTGCTACTAAAACCATGGTTGACACCCGCTGTGTCTATTTCTTCTCATAGAAGACAGAACTGCACAGCCTCTAGTATCGTGTGCCTTGATAGATGTGCAGCTCTGTCTTCTATGAGAAGAAATAGACACAATGGCTGTCAACCATGGATTTAGTAGCAGAAGAATGAATTTTGCCTAAGAAAACAAGCCATAGGGGATTTAAGCTTTAAAAATAAAGCCTAATCAAGATCAGATTTTATATGCAGCTCATATTATTATTATAATCCAATCAATCACAAGAAGAGATCCACTGGGTTAACAGAATGCACATTATTGTTCACTTCAGAATTCCTCTTTGTTGAATAGATGTATTCTACTCGAGTGAAGGCTGCATTTAGCATTGTGGATTTAATTGTTCTACTGTACAAAACACTAGGCACACAGAGGGGAAAAAGAAAAAACCACTCCACATAGGGGTAAAATCCATGCCCAAAACAGACAAGTTCTAGCACAGCTTTTCTTGGCATGCCTGTTTTTTACATGCCCTGGAAACCTGATATACTGCAGATATTTGATTTATCTCTAATAGCAACTCTTAACCTTACTTGCATCCTGGCCAGCATGCATGAATGGCCTCTGCCTTGTCAGGAATGCTTCAGCGCCATCACTCTGTGATATTTTTGGTTCAATGAGCACTCACCCAAATATCCAATGATACACGATAATGATTTTCTAGTGCTTTTAATCTTCAAAGGATTTCCCACAAATTCACAGTGCCTGTCAGCATCTGGAGAATTGAAGAGAGAGCATTATTTTTATATCTAGTGTTTCAGGGTCAGATCACAAGATGAGTCAAATAGGTATTTTCTCCTCTTACTGTGTTACCCCTCCTGTCATGCAAATCTTCCAGTGTTCCCATCCTAACACAGGTATGCCAAGCCAAATTATATCCCCACTGACCAACTGCAAATCAAAATTAAGGTAATTTGCCAAATGCATCCTGGAGCAAGTGCATATTACAATAAACTGGCATTATTTTGCTTTTAAGGATGTACTGCTTCTACCGTGTTTCCCCGAAAATAAGAGTGTCTTATATTAATTTTTGCTCCCAAAGATGCGCTAGGTCTTATTTTCAGGGGATGTCTTATTTTTTTCATGAAGAAAAATACGGTACACATTTATTGTTATCTTATTATGGGGAGGCCTTATTTTCAGGGGATGCCTTATGTTTCAGTGTGGGGCAAAACTGTAAGTAGGTCTTATTTTCAGGGGATGTCTTATTTTTGGGGAAACAGGGTAGACAAGGAATTAGTGTTTTATCTATGAGATAACCATGGTCTGGCGATCTACTTCTTTGGTGACTCTTTGTTTTTATGACAATAGTCAATGAAGTGAGCAAGATAAAGGCCCAAGAGCAATCTACTACAGGACCTAGTCAAATGGGAAAATCATAGAACACAGTTGTTAATCATCTATATATCCCAACTGAGATAACTCACACAGTCGTCAATAACCTAAACTGTAATCTAGGTTTCAATACATCTCTCTCTCTTTGGGCAACAGGTCTGTGTTTCCTTACAGACAGCCACCTAACCACAAACCTGAAACACAACAGCTAAACAAAGTATGGCAATAAAGAGGAAAGCAAGCCTCTGCTACTAATTTATGTTAAGTATATATCTCTATGTATCCTGGCAGCACAATGATGGGTCCCAACCATGTCCTCTCAGAAACTCATTTACTTATTCATCCGCCATCCTTTTGCCAGTACTGCCTCTCTGGATCCTTCATAGAACAAACAAGAACATCTAGATAGTATGTTGACATAACTCTGACAACAGAAATGGCAACACACAACGTTGTCCCAGGAGTTCAAGACACTCCACCAATTACCTTCAAGTGACCATTGCAGGAAAAAAGAAAATAAATACAAAGGGAGGCACTAAATTGAGAAAGAGGCAGCCAAATGGAGTTTTACCCTTAAACCCCAGTGTGTAGTTAATGTTTAGATAAAGACCAAAGCTTTTACCTCTCTCTCTCTCTCTCTCTCTCTCTCTCTCTCTCTTTTCAAAATCATAGCCTCAAAAGCAGAATTAAATTCAGAAAAGAGCATTCAACTTCTTCAATTATTCTTCCTTCAAAAAGCACCCTTCAAAAATAATATTAAGGTTGACCAATAGTCAGTTATCTATGGCCAAAATGATTATGAATTTTGTTAATAAAGCTATTATCAGTTTGAAGTCAGTTTTCTCTTTACTATGATCCCACTTTATACTATATACTACTGAACTGCATATAAAACTATGAATAAATACTGCCCTCCATGTAGAATCACAGAATCATAGAGTTGAAAGAGACCTCAAGGGTCATCCGGTCCAGTACAACCCCATGTATTTTGGGAAGTGAATTGCAATATATGAAAGCTAACACTGGAATAAATCTGTTAGTCTTTAAGCTGCCCCCCCCTTATACATACAGCTTTTCAACCCAATTTTTACATTTTTTTAAAAAAGGCTCCAAATATCCGCATCTAACCTGTAGGGGGCAATAGAAGCACATTTTATCATGTTTCAGCATCCCTGCCATGCCATAGTATTAAACAAACACGGTTTTTTAAAATGACCCCTGAGATGTGATAGAGGGTCCCCCGACACCCATAAAAATGGCAAGCCTTTTAAACAGAAAAATATTTTGGGAGGCCAGAAAGGATACAGTAATGTGTGTGGCCTTCTGATTTCAAAAGGGGCAGCATAGGTGTCTCTCAATCCTCTGGACACTGCAATCTTGTGTTCACGATCATGCACAACAGGTCCCATCTGATTGCAAAAGGGTGTCATCCTCTCAGAGGCAGCCGAACCTTTGTTGAGCCCATATGTATCACTTTGGAAGACTAGTCCCATTTCCCCAAACTTGGCAGAAAAGGGCAGAGATGTTTAGGAGTCCTTAAATGGAATGCCCAAGACATTCTGCTGCCTAGGGCAAAGATATTCTCCTGCTTCTTCTCCTCCCCATTCCACAAGATGACTGGAATGGCAGTTGACTCTATTTTGAACTCTAACAGGGAACCATTCTGCATTATACCTAATGGCAACAAACTACAGGAAGTGTGTAGGGCACACTGCATGGTACACATAACTCAGTATGGAACCTAGAAAAAAATATTTTTAGATTGAAACTCCCATACAAGAATGGGTTTTCCATCTTCTGGCCTGCAAAGGTGTTGAACACTTCATGCTCCTCCTTTGCTGTGTTAGGTGACCATCTCTCTTTGCCTAACAATAGGGAATGCCATTGAATGCCATTCCAATCATCCTCAGCCATTGGCTGTGCTGGTTGGGGATGATGGGAGATAGAGTCCATCAACCTGAAGAGGACCACATGTGTGCCACTCCTGTCCTAAATTTTTTTTTGTAAATGTAGGCAATAAGAGGTCTTATAATTTGTATGCTTTTTCTGTCTGCATTTTAAGTATGCACGTGTTATGCTGTCATTTAAAAAAGGGAAGTGTTTCTTAATACTCCAGTTCCTGGAAATATTTTGCCACGTTAATTACAGGTTACAATTCAGCTGAGTTAAGCAGTAGTAAGTGCCAACAATTGTATGTGGGAAAGAATTAAAATACCTGCAGGACTCTTATCTAGTTCTCTATCCTTTCTCATCCCGATATCCCTCAGTTGTGTACAATAACACCAACAATGATCCTGCAGGTAGGCAATGATGGCTGTTGTGGTTGAAGACATCGAGATAGTAACAGGTTTTGAAATTCTGTTTTTAATCAAGAGCGTCTAGAAGATTATTCTTCATTTTGAGCAGATACAATATATGGGTATATATCAAATGGTAATTTTAAGTGCATTCAGAAGTATTCTTAAAGGCTTTCATGGCCGTGATCTGATAGTTGTGCGTTT
This sequence comes from Phrynocephalus forsythii, assembly GCA_029282475.1. Classification (NCBI taxonomy): domain Eukaryota; kingdom Metazoa; phylum Chordata; class Lepidosauria; order Squamata; family Agamidae; genus Phrynocephalus; species Phrynocephalus forsythii. Next base: position 120,409,483 of record JAPFRF010000002.1, on the reverse strand, counting down.
TTCGGGCTGTTTGGCAGTGTTCTGGAAGTTTTTCTTCCTGATGTTTCGTCAGACTTTGTGGCTGGCATCTTCAAAGGGCAATCTTAGGGAACTAGGAGTTATCTCTGCACTCTGGGGTATAGAGTAAGACTGTTGTTTTTTTTAAAGATGTGGGAAAGAGGAAACTTGTCCTATGCAGGAGAATAAGTGTAAGTCATTGTATTTGATGAAGGGATTAAGAAGTTTCAATGCAATCAGGAGTAGCAATGATCCTTCTGTGTAGTTGATGGGTGTCAATAGTTATTCGATTGTGTGAACTGATCACTGTTGCTTGTGGCTGGGTGGGAATCATTGAGTTTTGCACCCTGCAGCTTTTAGTACTGGAAGCCAGGCTTTGTTGATTGTTAGACTTTCTTTTTTGTTGAAACTGTGCTTATGTTTGTGGATTTCAATGGCTTCCCTGTGTACTCTGACATAGTGATTGGTAGTGTTGTCCAGTACCTCTGGGTCCCGGAAGAGGATTTCATGTCCAGTTTGTTTTACGGTGTGTTCAGCTACTGCTGATTTTTCAGGTTGTTTTAGTCTGCAGTGTCTTTTATGCTGTTTGATTCTGGTCTGGATGCTGTACTTTTTGGTCCCAATATATACTTGACCACAACTACAAGGTATCGGGTATACTCCTGCAGTGGCGAGTGGGTACCTTTTGTCCTTTGCTAACTGCAGCATCTGTTGTATTTTTGTGGTGAGTCTAAATACTGTTGGTAGGTTGTGTTTTTTCAACACTTTGTCCATGCGGTCTGTGACTCCTTTTATGTATGGCAGAAATACTTTGTTGGAGGCTCTTCTTCAGTTTGGTGTTGTTTTTGTTTGATGGCTCTTTTGAGTTCATTCTTGGAATAGCCATTTGCCTGTAGGGCCCAATTCAGGCGGCTGAGTTCAGTGTTGAGAAATTCAGCTTCACAATTTCGGCTTGCACTGGCTACAAGAGCTTTGATTATGCCTCTTTTTTTTTAGCCTGCAGGAGTATACCGGACACCTTGTTCTATCATCAACCTAACTGAACACCAACTCTCTCAGAAAGAAACCTCAGTCTTAGCCAAAGGAGGAAACTTTGCAGTCACATCCAATAAAATTCCAGTGGAAGACATCATTGCAAACGTGGAATCAGCCATATACCATCTTCCAGAAGCAGCAGCAGAGGAAATAAGAAGTGAAACACGGATACTGGCATCATCATCCTGCCAGTAGACAAAGGCAATGCCACAGTAATCATGCAAACAGAAGAATACAAGGGAAAAATCAGACTATTTCTGGGCCCCACCGCCTACAGAAAACTAAAGCAGGATTCCACCAACAAAATTACAAAACAAAACAACATGCTGGTCAGGCGTTCCTCCCTCCACCCCAATGTCATTCCGTGGATTTGCAAGATGGAAACTCTTCCACCAAGATTACACGGACATCCACAAAGACTCAACCCCACTCAGGCCCATTGTTAGCACCATTGTCTCCCCAACACATGAATTAGCAAAAAACCTCGCCACCCTCCTACAGGCCCACATTGGACAGATCTCATTCCACATCGAGGACTCAGGACATTTCATAGACAAGATTAGCACCCTAAAACTCAACCTCAGGGACAGACTGATCAGCTGTGACGTAGTATTCCTCTTCACCAAAGTACCAATAAAAGACAGTTTAGCACTCATCCAACAGAACTTCCCAGAAAATATTAAGGCCCTCTTCCAATATTGCCTAATGACCAGCTACTTCCAGTGGGAGAATGTCTTCTATGAACAGACCGATGTAGTTGCCATGGGGAGCCCCCTCAGCCCGGTAATAGCAAACTTTTACATGGAACATTTTTAAAAACAAGCTCTGGATGTGGCACCCTTTGCACCCACAGTCTGGATCTGATACGTGGAACCATGGAATCAATTCGGAGCCATGGTGAAGATAAACTGGAAGAATTTCTAAACTACCTCAACAATATCCTCCCAAATATACAAATTCACCATGGAAAAAGAAATAGTGGGAAACTCCCATTCTTAGATGTCATGGTCATACGCAAACCTGACTCCAATTAGGACACAAGGTCTATAGAAAATCCACCCACACAGATCGGTACCTACATAAAAATTCCAACCACCACCTGTGACAAAAATAGGCACCCCTGAGGCACCCCACTGGTCACCTCTCTCCAAGCTGAAGAGAAAGCCATTGATGATCATTCTTTAGATGCGATCAGTTAACCAACTGCAAATCCACCTAACAGTGGCACTATCTGTCCCAATTTCTACTAACTTCTTTGCAAGAATACCATGGGAAATCTTATTGAAGGCCTTACTGAATTCTCAAAGCCACCATGGTGGTCACCAGCCCTGATGATTGGGAGATCCTGGGAGATGTGGTTCTAATAAGTAACATTTCTAAGATCCTGGAATTATGCATCTACCTGAATATAAGAAAAGAATAAATGGCAGATAACTGGATTGAGAAAAAGCTCAGTACAAGGAAAGGAAAACAGGAAATTTTCTCAAGGTTTCCTCTTGAAAAACAATTCTGTATAAATATCAAACTGCCAAGGATAACATATGGGTCCAAAACCCAAAGAATTTATTACAGTGCTCTTACTACCTGATCCTGTGTGTTTATATTACATCTTTCCCTTCAGCAGCTTTAAGTGATGTATACGATCCCCTCATTTTAGCTTACAACCACCTTGTGAAATAACCTCAGCTGAAAAATGGTGACTGGCTCAAGGCCACCCAGTGAGCTTTATGGGATTTTGAACCTAGGTCTCCATTAGAGATGGGGGCAAATTGAAAACAAATAGCATTTTTCTGATGAATTTGGCCGATTTGTCAAAATTTGTCAATTCATATTCATCATAAATTGAGCCCCCAACACAAATTGATGGATTGTTAGCAATTTTGATTAATTAATTCATTGGGCTTTAAAATGCCCCCCCCCAAGGCACCTAGAGACACAAAATTGCAGAGATGCTTCCTCTGACTATGGTGGGGATTGGGTTTTCCAAACCCATTTCCTAAAAGGTTCTTGGCCAGGACCACCTTGTGGGTGTATAACTTAAGATGTCTGTAACCAATCTTTACCAAATTAAAAGGGATTATAGAGGTGAGACAGGAGAAGTCTGTCTGCATTTTTGGTGTCTCTAGGTTCCAGAGAGGCCCTTTCCTGGAGGGCCCTATTTGGGGGTGCATAGCTCAGATGTCTGAACCCCAATCCTCACCATACTTTCCTGACTTGTAGAGGGAAATCAGAGAAAGCATTTCTGAAAATCTGGGACCTCTACTTGCCAGGGTAGTATTTCTATTGCATTTAAAATGGGAGACAAATCAACAAATCATTTTAAATGCAACTGGAAATTCAACTCCCATTTTAAATTCACTGGACATTCATTGATTTGTTGATCTGTCTGCCCTGATGAATAAAGAATAATGACAAATCACCATTTTTAAAAAATGTCCCCATCTCTAGTCTTCATCACACTATCCTGGCTCTCAGAAGAAAGTCTGCATTAGGGATGCTCAGTCAGCCACATCCCACTCCCTCCTATTTCAGGACCAAAATGCAAGTCCTTGGGTAGGTGCAAGAAGAATGCTCATGAGTTGCAATACTGATACTCTATACCCTGTCTTGCTTCAAACCCTACAATGCATGAACTTTTTTCTTCCACCTTTCTATTATCTAGGCTTTCTGGTGTGTTTATAATGATAAGCAATCAAGTCACTTTAATGGCACTCCCAGTTCTGTCTTTTAACACCCCTTTTCAGGTCTTGAAAATTCAAGGCTGTTCCTTCCTTTACTGACTCAAACCATCTCATTTCTGGCCTTCCTCTTACCCTCATGCTTTCCCAACATTCCCATCTTTTCCACTGAGTCTTGTCACACTACAGATATAAAGCACAAAACAGCACGTGCTGTGCTGAGCCAGTGAACCCTGGCACCACATGGGGAAATGGATGGACCTAGATCTCCAACTCACATAGAAATCTCAAATGTTTTCCTCTTCCAGTATTCTCTCACTGTTAAGATCTGTTTGTCTCCCAGCCTGGAAACTCAAGGAGACATAGCAATTCCCTGAGGTTTGAGCCCACATGATGAGAGCTAGCAATCCTAAAATGCACAGGAGGCTCTAGAATTTCAGCATTTTAAATTCCACATTAAAAAGATATTAGGACTTGAGAGGCTGAGGTAGAACCTATATTTGCCTGGATGAAATTTAACACTTAAGAACAATTCTGGACAGCTTCTTCCCTTTTCTAAAACGTACAATTTATGAACAGGAACACATCACTCATTATATCTCCACAAGAAGGATCTTTTTCAGTTGTGTCATGAGAAGATATCCCATAATTCTCTACTCTTAAGCGGGAGTCAGTTTTATAACATGTGTGTTGTGGAAAGAAAATAGGTGACCAGAGGAGGACTAGGCCCAAATCCTGATAGGATTTGGCAGCACCGATGTGCACAATTACCTTGGAAAAGGCACAGCCACTTCTTCCAGGCAGCGGTCATATCTTACTCCATTCTCGGTTTAAATGCTCCCTCAAGAGTTTGTTCGTTTGTTAGGCATGCATGTGGTTGCCTAAACAACGTGTTCACAACCTCACCAAGCAGCAAGGGACTGGGTTTGGAGCAGCAGCCATATTTCAAACATACTGCATTCATTTTCCCTTAATGAGAAAGAAAATGAAAAGTGAAGTCAAGACACTCTTAACGTGTGCGCGACAAGAAATACTGTGGAGAACCCAGCTGGATTGTGAAACAGCCTGAACAAGATCATTAGAAAGTCCTGCTGCCAGCTCATTGTTCTACCCAGTTGAGTGTTTTAGGCCAGAAGTGGCAGCAAATCTCCGCGGAGAGGGTGGTGCCTTTCCTAGCTGTCCCCAGGACTTGTTTGGGAATTAATCTGAACATATGGGGAAAGGGAACTGGCTAGTCCCTCTTCCTTTTTTGTGACAGCTGTCCCTGCATGGAGAGAGCATGATCCCGAGGAAGAGTGCTTCCTCTATGTATGGGAGATCTCCCACAACCCAAGAGTCTGAATAATCACACGGAGAAACTGCATGTGTAGCACAGGATCTTGGTTTCACACACGGAGAGCAATCACAAGGCAGGGACACAGATGGCCAATAGCTTCTCCCTCTGTGTAAACCTCATCATCATCTGAACTAGGTTGTGAAGGGGCCACACACTGAATGTGACACCACCTGCATGCAAGTCAGTTGCTCTATTTCCAACCTATGGTCTCCTTCCCCCCACCCCCAACATACATTGTTACCTCAATAAGAAACAAAAACAAGGAGCAGAAGAGCCTCACAGTGCCCTTAAGACTGACACATTTGTTTGTGAGAGCCTTTGTGGATTACAGTTCATTTTTTCAGGTGTATATACTGCGCAAAAGCACACACTGAAGGAAATATGACTGTCTCTAAGGAGGCACAAGACTTGCTTTTCTTTTTGCTGAAACAGACTAATGCTTGCCAGGAAAATGGCCTCAGTGAAGAACATTGTATTTTACAGTCACTGACGAAAGCATTGTCACTTGGACCTGACTGCACATTTTGTTGTTGTGTAGTTACAGTCATGACTAACTCTTTGTGACCCCATGTCCATGGAGTTTTCTTGGAAGGAATATTGGAGTGGCTTGTCAGTTCCTACTCCAGGCACCTACAGCACCTGGTATTCCCTGGTGGTCGCCCATGACCACACCTGAGGTAACTGGTCCCATCGTTTTACTGTTCAAACAGTTAAGAAGTTTTCCTGATATTCAACTGAAATCCCCCTCCTATGTAGTTCAGCCTTTCAAGTATTAGAAAAAAAGCTATCATATAGTCTCATTTTCTCAAGGCTATTCAGTCAAAATAGGGCTTCCTGTAGTTTGAACAGGATATTAGTGGATACTAGAAAGTATTCAGATGAGAATTGCATAGCACTTCACCATTTTAAAGCTGTTGTTTAGAGTATGGAAGATAGTGGAAGATGGTTTCTCATTAGCCTTCTCTCTTACAATTCCAAACCTGAATGGATGTAAATATATTTCCTTAAACTTCCAAGTCATTTAAAACATCATAAACCTTGGTGGAGGGGGAGGTTCTTGTGAATCCACTCTATTTACTTCTGTCTTATCCAAATTATGAGCATAGCCGTGTGTGTTTTGTTTCCCTTTAAACTTGTTGTACAATAAAATAATGTTGTAATGTACTGGAAAATCTGAATCTATTCCTGTAACAATATTTTTATGACCACTGATGTGTATTACAAGCAATGAAAATGCACTAATAAAACTCCCAAACTCAATCCAAACACTGAAGCAGTGCAACCATGTAAGTTGATGTATATTATGGAAGCAAATTGATTGGCTTAATTTTCAGGAATAACAATTTCAGGGTGCATTTGGCACTCCTAGAACTGGAAATTCAAAACCAACTAGCCATTTTTATCTTTCTCGGTGTATTTTATTTTATGTAATCCTATCGGCACAAATCTACTAATCTGCTAATGTGCAAGCTTTAAAATACAAATGAGAACCCTAGCATCACAAAGGAATTATATTTAGCCAGACTTGCCTTGGCAGAAATTCAGAACAGAATGAGAAGATGCAAACTTTCAATTTCATTAAGCCAGCCAACAGAAAGAAAAAACAACAACAGCATTCTCTATTCTGAAATGTTCAAAGACATGCAGGAAGGAAGAATACTTTATGTGAAATTGTGCAACGTCCAGTATCAGATTTTATATCTAAATTAGTGAAAGATACAGGACACCTGCTGTAAAAACAATGCCAACACGTATATTTGATTGCATTCCAATTTTTATACTGAAATCTGCTAACACAAAATTTTAAAAGTTCTTAATTTTAAGCTAGTAAAATCTGAAGTTTCTGACACATGACAAATCATCTTGTTTGCAAAAAGTAAATAGATTCCAATTCCCAGAAGTCTTAAAGATGGATCATGTTGCCTAAAATTTCAGGAAGCTGTAACTCAACAATATATGACCTTGAATTGTGTATCAGTAATCTAGACATGTATATCCAGTAGACCTATGGTTCCCAGCCTTGGGTCTGAGATGTTTTTCAACTACAGCCCCCAGAAATCCTGGCCAGCAGAGCTAGTAAAGCTCCCAGAACTTCCAGTTCCAAGAGGAACCCAAGCTTGGGAACCACTGCAATAGACCCTTGGTGGCCGTCTTTTCCAAAAGATGAACCAACCCAGATGTGAACAATAAAAACAGCCACAATGTTGAAATATAGCATAGTGAAGTTTGCACTAAGGGGGCAGTACAGAAATATAAATAAATAAATAAATTTTGTAATACAGTAACCCTCCGCCTATCACGTGGGTTATGGACTCACCCAACCCGCGATGCTGGAACCACAGTACCTGAACCGCGAAATGGTGTGTGTGTGTGTGTGTGTGTGTGTGTGTGTGTGTGTGTGTGTGTGTGTGTGAGACTGTATACACTCTTTTAATTAGGACTGACCTCAGCACAACAGTTGAGGATCACATGACTCAACCAGGACTTGCTCCATTCATACCTCTCTTACATTGCCTCATTAGCTAAAAGGTATAAATATGGGAACAGGGCTTGCGAAAAGAAGTGGGATGAAAAAGAGTTGAAATGGAGGAGAAGCACACAGGGATCACTTTCCTGGATCTGTCACCTACTCTCCTGCAAGCAAACCCTGTTACCCTTCTGACATCCAACCTTGCACTAGACCGCAGCTAAAATGAAAAAGTGAAGAGTGGAGTGTGTGCTTGGAGTACTGTGGACAACCAGATACCCTTTGGAAAGCTCAGCACTATCATATCCAACTCAGTCTTCAGCGTGATTTAAGGCAGAAGTCAAGAATTTAGAAAAGTCACTTTGAATCACAATTTCAGAATCCAATGGCCTTGCTGGCTAAGGGATTCTGGAAGTAAAAAAGATTTTACCAAACTCTGAAACACCTGAATCTGTCACTACCATATAAAGATGTTGGCTGTTATCCATGCTGAAGGAGAAGTCATACAAACTCAATTTTCATGGGTCAAATCACCAGTAAAATCAGGCCACAGTATACAATTTTCAAGTGTCTAATAAAACAACAAAACAGAAACAATGACAAATTAGAACTGCATTCTTCTGAAGGTGGGAGCTTTTGAGGGAGGGGGGATCAGAACATTCTCATGTGCAAATAGGACTGATCATGAGTCACTGGGTGGAATTTGTGGGAGGGGTGACATAGTGAGGTCAGCATAATTTCAAGACCATAGCCTGTTAATGTTTGGGGTATTTGAATTATAGTTCCCAAAATCTCTTTGCACTGAATGTGCTGGCTGAATATTTCTGGGAGTTTTAATCCCCAAAAAAGTTCCTTTTTCAAACTCCGGTTTCAGTTTTGAAAAGGTACAGTGGTACCTTGTATAAAGGAATTAATTTGTTCCAAATGAAATTATGTTAAGCAAAATTTCCTTTATACAAATTTCCCATAGGAATGCATTGAAAAAGAATAATCCCTAATTGTGACCATTTTTATGTTGTACGGATTCGCCCCACAGGCGATTTTGTTAAGCAAATTTCTCCGGAATTTTTATGTTGTACAGATTTTATGTTATACAAGCTGTTTGTTATACAAGGGCCCACTGTATAAGACTCAAGGGAAGGAAATGCCTCTTCTGAAAGTGGAGATACATATTAAAATCCCTCTTTTTCATATCTGAATCCAGTCCCACAATACAGTACTAGCTTTGTCTGTCTACTGAGGTTTGTATCTGGCTGCAGAGCTAGAGGGGGTTGGGAATTCAGTTAGCACCTCAGTTAGAAAAGGCAGTCAGCCTGGCCTTGGGCAAGCTGCACAGTTCCAGGATGCCTCCAGAAGAAAGGAATTATAGACCGCTTCTGAGTACTCTCTGAACTGGCAAGAAAGCACCTATAAAGCGTCTGCATAAGTCAAAATTGACTTGATGGCCCTGAAGGAAAGTGTTTAACACATGTTGGAAAAAGTACAAATGGGAGATGTATGACTCTCAAGATGTATGACTATATTGTCGCCATAGACTTGGTTCTTATCTACAAAGCTCAGGCTCTACATGTTCAGGCTATGGCAGATGCTTAGCTCCTGAAGAAGGCCACAGCTGAAATGTGTCAATCCCGAGCCTTTTAAATAAAAATGGTCTATATTGACAGAATTTTCATACATCTTGAGACTCTGTCTCCCATTTGTATTTTTGCCAACAGTGGATTGCCACTAGTTCTCTCTGCTGTTTAACATGTTATCTATTATTTTAAAATAAATACAACATACAGTCTTTGACTGTTATATGATACAAGTTTACAAGTTTTAACCAAAAACCTAAGTTGTTGTTATTGTTGTTGTTGTTATTATTATTATTTATTAACCACACAGCTAACTACACTAGATTTTGTAATACAAATCACTAGTTGAATGCTTCCCAAGCATTTAGGATTATTATGTATCGGCGAATTATGCAAGCAGATCCCAGTAAGGCGGCTTTGTGCAGCTGACTGATGGTGACTGTCAACTCCAATTTCTTCTAAATACTTGCTTAGCTCTTTAGGCACTGCACCCAGCGTGCCAATTACCACTGGGACCATTATTATTATTATTATTATTATTATTATTATTATTATTATTATTATTATTATTATTATTATTATTAGTAGTAGTAGTAGTAGTAGTAGTAGTAGTAGTAGTAGTAGTAGTAGTAGTAGTAGTGGTGGTGGTGGTGGTGGTGGTGGTGGTGGTGGTAAAAAAATGTAAGACACAGTCTTTGACTTGTGCTGTATAACAGACAGAAGTTTCAACCAAAACCTAAGTACAGTATCAGTTAAATATCAGTTTGGTATGTGTTGTTGTTGTTGTCTCTTGCTCTCTCCTGCCTCTGGAACACACTCAGCTAGCTGAGCACTGCAATTACGTTGAAAAGGTAGATCTGATTTTAGTTGATTCAAACACCCAGAAGCATTCTACACATATAAATTCTGCTACTAAATTTTCTATAGACTATGAATTGAGCTGCCAAAATACATTCAGTCCTCCAATTATAAACCAGCAGTAACTCTCAGTACATTTGTAATATTACAATAGTTATTCTAAAGGTCAGCATTGCTTATTCAGTCTTTCCTGTGTTCCTCCTTTATTAAACTACTGCCCATTCTATTTTCAACTGGCCTTTAAGTGAAGTTATGGTCCATTAGGAACAAATCTAAAGTGCTTGGAACATGTGAGATGTAGGTGTGGCAAATTCTTGAGGTATTATATGAGGCAGAATGGCTCAGCATGCATATTATGTTCCTGGAAAAGTGTCACTAATTTTAAACTTCTTATATGCTAATTGCTCCATGCCAAAATGAACTTTCTTTAGCATAACTGCTAACCTGCACAAGGCACATTCTAATGTTGTGTCATTTTTCTTTCATAGTACCTTGTTCAGTTTTATACAATGAATTTATAACATGAAAACCAAGAAAACAAACATGGAAGTATGAAACCCATTGATGTTCAGAATAAATCCTGAAACTTTTCAGGATTCTATTAACTCCTGGTTGCAAACATCTTTACGAGCAAATGACTGCTAGGATGAATGCATATGTAGGAGTTTAGGAGGAAGAGAAGTGCACAGATACGTGTTTGTAGGTTATAGTTCCTGGAATTCACCACACAGCATGTTCGCTGGTCACTGGATTTGTAGTCCAATACTACAAATCCACATCTCTCTCTAAAAGCCCTGATGTTCATCTGGAGGTTCTCCATAACATTCCAGGCCAAGGTATCTCTTCTCTTCAGGGATAGGGCAGGGAAGAGGAGAGTGGGAATTGCCACTCTGAATGTAGATGCCTGTGCGTAGTACCGAATGGCTAGTTCCATTCACTCCTTAGAGTTGGGAGCGAATGCTTTGTGCATTGATTTTTTTTAAAAAAGTGCACTGTGTGCCCAAAATATGGTAAGACAAATGGTTGAGCATTACCGGCATGTCAACTTCATATTTTTACTGTGATGCCAGGAGGAAACCAAGTTTAACATTGTAACTAAAGAAATAAAAAGTGAAATTGTGGCTGGCCTGATAAAGGTGTAGTCTCCCCATAAATTCTGCAACTTGTTTTATGGCTGTTCCTGCTTTTGGATGCCAAATTTAACCAAATTCAGCAGTCAGACCTACACTGGAGGAATTTATCTCAAACATCAATCAAAACAGCTAAAGCTTTAATGGTGTCATTAATTTGCTTCCTTCACCTAATGCCACCATTAAAATTAACTCCAGCGCTAAAAATGTAAAGGCTATCCGGATGGCTCTCTGACCAAGAAGCCCATGTGTTCACAATTTACATCATCTTAAGATGGAGGGTTAAAACAAACTAGTTTCCAGCTCTTAACTATTTATTTTGAAACATCTTGCTTCAGAGATAGTATTTTTTTAAAAAGCATGCAGCCTTTTGTGCTTTTTCAGTTGGTCTAATAAAGGTATCAGCTGCCTAGATGCCCTAAGCACATCTGATCTCGCCTGATTTCGGAAGGTCAGCCCTGGTTAGTACTTGGATGGGAGACCACCATGGAATACCAGGTGCTGTAGGCGCCTTGAGTAGGAACTGGCAAGCCACTCCAGTATTCCTGCCAAGAAAACTCCATGGACATGGGGTCACAAAAAGTCAGTCACGACTGTAACGACACAATAAAGGTATCACTCCTTAGTATAGATTTGGAAAGCTACTCATATGAAATGAGGACATGTGCCTGTAAGAAAAAAAATTGGAAGCTGTACAAATCATTAAAATGCATTATCCATTACTTTTTAGAGACATCACTACTTCTAACAACTTATCTAAGAATGAGTATGAGCCAGAAGTTGATTTAATCCAATAGGAATCTTCTCATGAAATCAGTGACTATACAATCTACCACTAGTAGAGGTGGGCATGAAACAGAAAACCCATGGTTTGGGTTCTTCTGTTTTGGGCCCACCCTTGGTTCAGTTTTGGTTCGTATGAATTTTATTAAAAAAATTGTACAAACCTGAACCCAGCCGAACTGGTTCGGGTCTGACTTACCGGGCGGCGGCGGCAATCCTGGCCTCAGCAGGGGGTTTTGAGGGGGTTTTTTTGTTTCTTTTTCTTGATTTTAGAGCGCCGTCCATGCAGCCCCTGGGACCAGGTCGGTGCTCCTTTCTATTTTATTTTATTATTTTATTTTGTTTTGTTTTGTTTTAAAAGTAACGAAAAATAAAGTGAACGAAACAGAAATTTCTGTTTTGTTTCGTTTTTCTTTGATGGGTTGGTTCGTTAGTCGTTTCGTTACCTAACAAAACAAATAACAAAATGAGATAAAAGTTCATTTTGTGCCCATCTCTAACTTCCAGCTTTTAAGGACACAATGGCAATCAATAAGGATGCCTATGAACAGCCTCTGGGTTGGAGAGATAGGCAGGATATCTCTCAATGCTATTTGCAGGGAATCATAAGCAGGTGAAGACATCTGCTTGGGAATACCCTGAAACAAATGGTGAGCCACTGTGTGAGACAGAATGCTGAACTGGATGGGCTGTAGTCTGCTCCAGCAAGGCTGTTCTTATGTTCTTATGAATCTGAATATGCAGTTGCTGTAATTTAAAGCAAAAAAAAGTTATGCCCTACTTATAAACATCTTAGAGATATCTTGTTCATCGTTACACAAAAGATCATTCTAGACCAAATGGCTTTTTGGTCTCATCCAGCAGGTTTCTTCTTGTATCTGAAAGTACTGTATTAATAGACTAATCCCAAAGCTCAAGTTCCTTTCATTTAGAGTAATATGTTCTTGATCAGGTGCTAAATTTATACGACCATATTGAAAACCACTCCGTATCTACTCCTGAAGTACAATCCATCAAACAAATTATTTTATCTCCATGGTAGAATACACAATTTTAAATTCAGAAAGACACATGCTTAATGCCTTGGCATGTCCAGGTAGAGAAATACCCCAGATAAACCCTGCCAGTCAGTACCGAAAATGCTAAGCTAATGAGACCAAAGATCAAACTCATTATAAGGCTGCTTGCTATACTCCCATGTAAATAGGTTCAAAATTCAGACACTCAACATCTTGTGAATTCAGATATATGGCCTTTGGAGGATGGGAGATGCCAAAATGCTTGACGGCAAAAGATGATCAGATAACAGGAGAAAGGAGCTCTATACACGCTCATGCACGCAAGCACACGTGCGCGCACGAGAGAGAGAGAGAGAGAGAGAGAGAGAGAGAGAGAGAGAGAGAGAGAGAGAGAGAGAGAGAAGAGAGAATGGAACCATATTGCAAGACCAGGCTTTGTATTTATATGGAGATACTGGATCTGAATGCTCAACAAAAACCACTGTTAGCAGCCTTTTTCTTTCATGCATATCAATGGAGAAACTTATCACAAAAATCCTAGGTGAGCTTTGTTTCCACTATCCATCTTTTCCATTTTAGAACAGTAATAAAATCTGAACAAGGCAATATATTTTTCATTCTACAAAGCACCGATTGCCTGGACAGAAAAGAACAAACAGATGAAAGTCTGGAAGGTATGCACTGGGAAAACAAATGTTCCATACAGATGAAAACAAGAGGGAAGGACAGCAAAAGAGGGGGGAAAGGAGAAGCCACAAAACTGTCTCTGCTTTGAAACACTTGTTCAGTAATTTCCACTAATAAATTTTCAGTAATTGTTCAGTAATTTCCACTAATAAAGTTTAAAAACATTCCATCCTCTTGTTCTACTCTACATTTTTCTTGCTCACAATCCAACCCCCAACTTCTACAGAACATGTATATGATGAAACAGAGAGGTCACATGAGGCTTCAATTCCAACCCTATTCAGGTATTCCTACCCACCATCAATCAGAGCAATAGTTTCCCATCTTGTATCCTCACATGTTCTTGGACTACAATTCCCAGAGATCCTGATCAGCACAGATCATTAGCTGTGAAAGATTCTGGGTGTTTTATTCCAAGGCCACCTTCGTACCCAAGGCTGAGAACCACTGATGTAGAGAAAGCCGGAGGGCTTTCGCTAAAGACCGACCCCTCCATCCCAACTTCTGCAGGTTGATGGGAAAGATCTGCAAATGAGGTGTCACCTTTTTTTGAATGAACATGATTACAGATTTCCATATAATTAGGAATGCTGCCTTAGGAGGAACGGCATACAGGAGAATGGAGCTGGAGTGTTTCTCTACACAGGACAGATTATCTCTCTACATTACTAGGGTAGAATAGAAGGGGACATCTGCCTATTGTAGCTTATTCCATAAAGGCAAAATTACATATCAACTGAAAGCTTCAGCTGAAAACTGCAATCCAATTTTGGCTTCCTCTTCTTCCTCATTTAGGCCCGTATCCCGGCATCAGTTCCCCACATTCCAGCCAGCCAATGTTGTAAATTAGATGCCACCAAATTCATTCTGACTTACGGCAGCCCTTCCCAGGATTTTCTAGGTATGGAATGGTTTACCATTCCCTTCTTCTGGGCAGCTTGCCCAAGGCTACACAGGTTGGCTCTTCTTTCAGAAACCCAGTAAGCATTCAGACTTACAACCTCTGGCTCTGCTATGAGATACCTAATTAGCAATAATCCACCCCTTACTGCAGGGGTGGCCCATAGAGTGGACAGAGGGTTGGTGGGTCTTCATGCTGGAATGACAAAACAATTTACTCCCACTGCTCAGCCAAGACCTCTCCCCCACCCCCGGGGACATGACATCAGAACACCAATCTTGGATTTAGCATACTAATTCCAGCAGCCACATAGCTTTCAATTCTGCATCCTCAACTTCAATAGGTCTACATTAAATGCCTACAGCTGCACTGATATCAACTTTTTTTAAAAAAAACCAGGTGCCCCCAAACCCTACAGGACAAAAGGGAGTCATCTTTAGCTTTGTTGTGGCATGTCTCCCTCAAATGTGTCCTTTTCACATAACCACTGTGCTGCCTGAGGATACAACGAAGCTGGGTGCACAATGCACAAACAAGTATTTGCTTCCATCTCTTTGAGGTACTTTACCACTGTACTAATTCTACTGTCAATCTAAAATCACATCCATATCACTGTTAGGTTTGATCTGCTTTCCAGCATATAAATTAAAACATGACAGGTCAAAAAAAATGTGTGATGGTAGCATATGAAGCAGGCACACAAACCTATGGGACTCCTTGGTAGCCATTAAACATCTTCTGAAACTCACAAGAGTTTCAATACACTTTCTGAGGTGATAAATAAGACAAATGAAAATAATCAATTTTTAAAAAAATAATAACACAAAGGGATCATAGACAGAAATGTATTTATTGCAAAAAAAACAAACAAACAAACAAACAAACAAAAAAGGACGACAAAAAGTGGTTGGAATAATGGCACATTAAACTAAGAATTTAGAAACATCTTACATTCTGCCCTAATGGCAGCACAGTTAATAACGACAAAAGGTCTTCTTGCTGCTCGCTTCAGCTGTAAGGTATTTCTGCAGACCTGGCGGGCAAATTTAGTGAAGTATGTCGTATGAAGGAAGAAAGAAGGACGTGTCTTCACAGCAGATTTTGGGCTGCCAGTGTTGCGAACTGGGATCCCCTGTGTTGCCTGTCGAGACATGTGTGTCCTAACACATGAATCCTGTAGGAGGGGGAAAAAAGGTGTCATGCTAAATATTTTATTGATTGTGGTATCCTTTCCCATTATAAGCAGTGGGTGGCCAAACTTTGGCCCTCCAGATGTTTTGGACCACAACTCCCACAGTCCTTTGTCACTGGCAGTACAGGCTTAGAATTCTGGGAGTTGTGGTCCAAAACATCTGGAGGGCCAAAGTTTGGCCACAACTGCATTATAGTAATGTTCCTCTGAATGTGGAAGTACCACAAGCCAACTGCCAGCTGCTATCAAACAACCGCTCTTATCAAGACACTCCTATTATTCTTATCTGCAGAATTTGATAGTACTCTGCTGTAAGAGACAGCGCTATCCAGTATCAAACAACTTCGATGTTCTACCAGTAACACGCCAATTCTCTCCTACCCTGTCCTTATATAATAAGTCACTTTGCCTTTCCCCCTCCTCCAGCACTAGTCTTCCTTTTTCCATCTCCCTATAATGTAGAAGCTGCCAATATAGCAATTTAACCTGAATACAGGTGGCTATGAAGGGGTGATGTTGGGTGCCCTCAGAAAGGGCTCCGAGTGCCACCTTTGGCACCCGTGCTATAGGTTTGACAACACCGCAGTAAGAAGTCCCCTGGGCCCCTTAAAGTTTTTATCCTCCATACTCTGTACTGCACTGTATCAGAAGGAAGAAACGACATAGCTCATCCTCCCACTTTGTTCTTGTCTCATTCCTGATCCTTCCAAGCCAGAAACAGAAAGCAAGCGGTAATCGGGGGCCGCTGAAGGGAAATGAGGACAGCTAGCTGAGACATGGAACATTTTTCCCTGTGATCAATTCTGAGATAAGGAAGAAAAAGCTCATCCATCTTCCCTTAAAGAGACCTCAAAGTGGAGAAAAGTACTTTTAAGTATACGTATCCATCAATGCATACTTATATACAGAATCTACATTGTATTCCACTGCGGACCTAAAAGCACAGCTTCTCAAACTGCTGTTTACCAAGCAGTGAGATCATATTCTGGTTATCTGAGAAGTGTAATATAATAATATCAAAGAATATATATCCTACATATATTTACATGAATAAACAAAATATGCATGGCTTTGCATGCTGAGCATCTCTAACACTGAAATAGTAAATTGTACAAAGCCATTATGAAAACTTATTCATAACTGTAAAAGCACAGAAAAGCTATTCATAGCCGTAAAAGCATTAGATAGCAAAGACTCTTAATTTCTCCTGAAAAAACAAGTATAGTTGTTGTTCATATTACAATGACTCCAATATAAAGGATGTCCCACCTCTGTCGTTTGACTAGGAGAGAATCTGTCTTCATTTGTCAGTGTTGGCATTTTTAGGCCACCGTATTTCTTCCAATATATCCAACATGGTGCACAGAGTCTACATTGCATGTTGGGCGGGCCCCAAGAATACCACTGATGAGACTGTGTTACTGAAAGAAGATGAAAACAAAATTTTATTTATGTATTTATTTATTCAATTTATATACCACCCATCTAGCCAAAGGCCACTCTGGGCAGTTCACAACATAAAACAAACTGTTACAATACAAAATACAACAGGAATGTACTAATAATTATATATATATATATATATATATATATATATATATATATATATATATATATATATATATATATATATATATATATATATATATATATATATATATATATATATATATATATATATATATATATGCATGTTAGGGTGGATTCGGGTTTCTTCCCGTGTAGAAATCTGGTTGTTTTGGCGACGTTTCGACGAGGTCTCACTCGTCATCTTCAGGCTGGTGTTCTGGCTTCTTTCTTCTTGAAGCAAAGTGTGGTCTCAGTTGAAGTCCTTCTATAAATACTGCTGGGGTGTGTGGTTTGCTTGCTTTGTTGCTGATTGCAGGTTCCTTTGTTCCTTTGTTCTTTTGTGATCTGCTGTGTGGCTGAGGCGATCGTTAAGGGATTAACTGCTGATGGTTGTTTAGATGGCTGTTTACATCCTTAGGACATACCATCTACCAGAAAAAAACACATACAAACCGCTACTTAAATGCACAATCACACCACCACCCTGCACAGATCAACTCCGTAGCAAAAACCCTCATCTCCAGAACCAAACGCCTCGCTGACAAAGACCACCTAAAAACTGAATTACACACTCTCTCGAATGTTTTAATTGCGAACGGATTCCAAAAAAACACCATCACCAAACTAATCCAAAAGGAAACACCCCCCAAGAACCAAGAAACAGAAGAGAACAACGGCACCGCCCTCCTCCCTTACATCAAAGGCACCACAGACAAAATCAGCAAAATTCTCCACAAACACAATATCAAGACAGCCTTTTGCACCGACCAAAAAATAGCCAACATTTTAAGAAACCCCAAAGACAAGATTGAGCTAGAAAACCAAGGAGTCTACGAAATACCATGCAAAGTCTGTCCAGCCACATACATCGGACAAACAAACAGGAGAATAAGCGCACGCATCGCAGAACACAAGAACGCAGTCAAAAAGAAGAAAAATCTTCCTCTCTCTTCCAGCACATAAAAACAACAGGTCATGAAATTGACTTTGAAAGAACCAAACTCATCTCCAAAACTGAACACTTCAACAGTCGAATAATCATGGAAGCCATTGAAATAGAGAAACACCCAAACAACATGAATAAACGTGATGACACCTCCCGCTTGCCTGACATCTGAAACTAGCCCTGGTCAACAGACGAGCCTCTGTCACAAAGACTGACACCAGGTCCAAAAGGACACAAGATGCCACCACCTTCCATCCACACCAAACACAAACCCAGACCCTTCCCACAGATGAAACGAAACCACCATCCAATAACAAAACCACGACTGCACCATCTACTGCGGCACCCCACTCCAGTCACCACATGGAGCACACTCACACACCCCAAAAAAACATTGGGAGACCACAGACACGTAGCCAGACCAAAATGAATTCACAAGACACAGGACCCCACTCCACCAAAGCCCAGGATACTGCCAGAACCCACCAGCCATCTAACCCACCAGCATGTAAACAGCCATCTAAACAACCATCAGCAGTTAATCCCTTAACGATCGCCTCAGCCACACAGCAGATCACAAAAGAACAAAGGAACAAAGGAACCTGCAATCAGCAACAAAGCAAGCAAACCACACACCCCAGCAGTATTTATAGAAGGACTTCAACTGAGACCACACTTTGCTTCAAGAAGAAAGAAGCCAGAACACCAGCCCGAGTGAGACCTCGTCGAAACGTCGCCAAAACAACCAGATTTCTACACGGAAGAAACCCGAATCCACCCTAACATGCATACCTATACCCGTGAAAATCTACGAAAACAAATATCCGACCTCTACGGGAGGAAACCTTCCAGCTGACCAGAACCTACGAGAAACTAGAAGTCCGAAGAGCCACCATCTTATGTGACATTGCATTCCTACGCAACTGCCGAGACAAAAATGTGATCCCCACAAGCTTCCAACTGAAATTCCACTCAAAAACCCCATCCAGCGAAAGGATCCTGAAAAGAACAGAACTAGCCCTAATCAGAAGCGAACTACACAGGAAAAGATACCTACTAGATCAAACCAACAGAGACCTACTCACTCTCCACCTCAAACTCAGCAACAAAATCCACCCAACACTCTGGAACAAATCCAAGCAACTGGCCGCCTGGAGAGCTGAAACAGAGACCTCCCACAAGACAGACACACACACCAACAAACTCCACAAACTGGAAAACGCCAGAAGCCCAACCCCCACACAACAGCCCATGAAACAAACAGTTCACAACATATCAGACAGGACACTCACCATCGCAGAGACCAAAGTCCTTTCCAAAGGATTCAACTTTGCAATCGCCCCCAGACACATCCCCACCGAAAACATCATATGCGGAGTGGAAGCCAGCCTAACCAAAATCAACCCAGATGAAGCCAACAAAATCAGACTGAGAAGTCACCAATGTCCTCTGCTCCAGCAAACCACCCAGAAGCAATTTACACAAAGAAGAACAAAAGCCCTCTCCAACCTGAGGAAAGACAACAACATAATCATTCTCCCAGCAGACAAAGGCAATGCCACAGTGGTGATGAACACATCCGACTACCAAGCCAAATTATCCAACCTACTACAAGACCCTGCTTACATACCTTTGAACACAGACCCCACCACCTACCTGGAAAAAACCACCAAAGCCAAAATAAAAGCCTCTCCCTTAAGTGAAGAAATCAAGCCAAGCATCATCCCCAGAGAGAAATCATCCAGATGCCCCAAGCTCTACGGCCTCCCCAAGATTCACAAAGAAGGAACACCTCTCAGACCCATAGTCAGCTCCATAGGCTCACCTCTACAAAACCTCGCCAAATTTCTTGCCAAACAACTCCAGCCCTATGCAGAATCCATCACTTCATACGTACAAAACTCGTTCCACTTCATAGAAATTATAAAGAAACAAGACCTACAACCCAATGACCTACTGTGAGCTTCGATGTTGTTTCGCTCTTCACACAAGTGCCCATTCAAGAAGCCTTGACAGCTATCCACAACAAATACAACCCCCAAACACATCCTAGATCTGACCAACCACTGCCTAACCAACACATACTTCATCCACAATGGACAAAGATACAAACAGATAGAAGGAGCACCCATGGGATCACCCCTCTCACCGGTCATCGCAAACCTATATATGGAACACTTTGAAACCAACGCGTTACAGAAGTCCGAACATAAACCCAAACTCTGGCTCAGATATGTTGACGACACCTTTGTTATCTGGCCACACGGGAAAGATAAACTGAACAACTTCCTCACACATCTCAACAGCCTACACCCCAAAATACAATTCACTATGGAAATAGAAGCCAACAACCAACTTCCCTTCCTGGATGTCCTAATCTACAAAAACCCGACGGCTCCTTAGGACATACCATCTACCAGAAAAAAACACATACAAACCGCTACTTAAATGCACAATCACACCACCACCCTGCACAGATCAACTCCGTAGCAAAAACCCTCATCTCCAGAACCAAACGCCTCGCTGACAAAGACCACCTAAAAACTGAATTACACACTCTCTCGAATGTTTTAATTGCGAACGGATTCCAAAAAAACACCATCACCAAACTAATCCAAAAGGAAACACCCCCAAGAACCAAGAAACAGAAGAGAACAACGGCACCGCCCTCCTCCCTTACATCAAAGGCACCACAGACAAAATCAGCAAAATTCTCCACAAACACAATATCAAGACAGCCTTTTGCACCGACCAAAAAATAGCCAACATTTTAAGAAACCCCAAAGACAAGATTGAGCTAGAAAACCAAGGAGTCTACGAAATACCATGCAAAGTCTGTCCAGCCACATACATCGGACAAACAAACAGGAGAATAAGCGCACGCATCGCAGAACACAAGAACGCAGTCAAAAAAGAAGAAAAATCTTCCTCTCTCTTCCAGCACATAAAAACAACAGGTCATGAAATTGACTTTGAAAGAACCAAACTCATCTCCAAAACTGAACACTTCAACAGTCGAATAATCATGGAAGCCATTGAAATAGAGAAACACCCAAACAACATGAATAAACGTGATGACACCTCCCGCTTGCCTGACATCTGAAACTAGCCCTGGTCAACAGACGAGCCTCTGTCACAAAGACTGACACCAGGTCCAAAAGGACACAAGATGCCACCACCTTCCATCCACACCAAACACAAACCCAGACCCTTCCCACAGATGAAACGAAACCACCATCCAATAACAAAACCACGACTGCACCATCTACTGCGGCACCCCACTCCAGTCACCACATGGAGCACACTCACACACCCCAAAAAAACATTGGGAGACCACAGACACGTAGCCAGACCAAAATGAATTCACAAGACACAGGACCCCACTCCACCAAAGCCGAGGATACTGCCAGAACCCACCAGCCATCTAACCCACCAGCATGTAAACAGCCATCTAAACAACCATCAGCAGTTAATCCCTTAACGATCGCCTCAGCCACACAGCAGATCACAAAAGAACAAAGGAACAAAGGAACCTGCAATCAGCAACAAAGCAAGCAAACCACACACCCCAGCAGTATTTATAGAAGGACTTCAACTGAGACCACACTTTGCTTCAAGAAGAAAGAAGCCAGAACACCAGCCTGAAGATCGAAACGTCGCCAAAACAACCAGATTTCTACACGGAAGAAACCCGAATCCACCCTAACATGCATACCTATACCCGTGAAAATCTACGAAAAAAAATATATATATATATATATATATATATATATATATATATATATATATATATATATATATATATATATATATATATATATATATGAAATTATATATATATCAGGTAATCTACACAGTACTCAATTGTCCTATTCAAACACACATACAAAGTTATGATAGACTTTATAGTCTAGACATTCCATTGCCAATGTAAATTTTCAACTAAACCTGTAATCAGATTGCAAACTGAGTCTTTGAAATAGCAAAGTTGCCTTGTGGCCCCAGTAAGGACAGAATGAGCAAAATATATAATTATTTGTTACAGCTCAGATGAACAAACTGGGCTACAACAAAAACTGATTATTCCTCTCTGGTTGGTAGAGGGGTTTGTACATCAATCCCAGTTAGGGTTGCTGGGGTGTGTGTTTCTGTGCTTCAGCCTCTTCCTCTCAACAAACAAAGTGAAATGGACAGCCCGAGAATGCAACAGACTCTTCTTCATAAAACATTTTTGAACCATAAACTAGAAAGTCCTGTCTCAGGGATGCATAGCCATGGAGTGCCTCCACTCACAGGGGATTGTACTAAACTGTACCCTGGGCTCCCTGCCAACTCTACAGTTCTATGACTCCATGACTCCAAAAGCAGATATGACCACTGCATTCACCTCGGTCCTGAACAAGATCACAGGAACTGAGAGAGGGGGTTCCTCCTCCTTCTCAGTTCCTTCTCTGTGGATACAAACATGTGGGGGCCAAAACCCACTACATGTATGCAAGCTACATACATACGATGGCTACCCACCACCCTGTTTTGATACTTCCGTGAGACTACTAGAAGGATTGTATATGTGCCAAACACCAGGTAAGCCGTTATATGCAATTGATATGCGGTGGGAATGCAAGTCATATCACGCAGGCTTTCTATACCAAAAAAAAAAAAAAAATCCACGTTGGTATTTGCATGCAGTTGGTGGAAACCCTGAACAAGAAACCTGGGCAGACTGTGAGATCTGCATGAAGTTCTTGTGCAAGGGGATGAGCCCATATTCTCTTACAGAAAAGTCTGCTGAATATGTGCACGGCTCATGCATGCACACATGGAGCTATTTCCTCAACGGAGGGTACAAGAGACTGCTTGATCAGAAGGACGTGTCCCTCATGGGTGCACACAAGATGGAAAGACACTCATTACTAACCATAACAACTTTCACAGGCACGGCCTATTAACGCATTCTGAGCCTGATGAGGTGCTCCGACCGCTCCATTCATGGCACTTGGTTTTCCATTACTGCTGGATATCTGACTGGGATTTGGTTTGTTGCTTTAAAGTGATCACACATAATTGAACAACATGAGTTAAATGACAGAACCATCTCTGATCTTCTGAAAGAATCACATTTGTTATCCAGAACACAGATTAAATGGCCAATCTTTTTTTTTCTACGGAAACAAAACGCAAAAACATATCAAATAGATTCCCAGAGACCTTTAGTCTGGCACTGTATTGACCACTGCAGAATTCTATTAATTATGTCAGGGTCTCTGCACACACTTTCAGACAAACACTGCAGTTGCCTCTAGAAACCTAAGTCTTCCTTAAAACAGCTTATTAATGAGTATCCAAGTCAGTCCGTTACCCTGAGTGATCTCTTCGATATAGCAGGGTCTTTTGTTACTGATGAGAACTCCCTGCGTTGAGATTTAAAAGCCTCCTCCTACTCGTGTAAAAAATAAGAATCAAGGTAAAATTGACCTGAACATTAGTCAAAGCTTTAAGTAAACAATAACATCAATTTTGTGTAACAATTCTGAAACCGGTATTAAACATTTCAGCTACATTCAGGGCAGAGGAGGGCAAAAAGTAGACTGACTGACAGATCTCTGCGAAGTTAGCAGTAGAGTAACAAAAGATTTCTGGTTCCTAATGGTTTAATGACAGGAACAACCCTCCACTCCAACAAACTATAGTGTTGAAATGAAGAGAGCTTTAGGTAGTCAAGAGCTGATTTTTCTATGAAAGGACTGTCAACTCACATACATTTTGGTATTCACAACAATTTTTTTGGTTTAAATATTTATTTCACATAATATGAACAAACAAAATCAGCAATTGTTAAGAACCACTTTAGAATGTTAACACAAATAAGAGTCTATGGTGGACAATACCTGTCCACTTATCTATTGCTAATACAAAATATCAAAAATGCTTAATACTGAGGGCTTCTGCATCTTACAGAAGTGATGCTTTGTATCCGGGGGTGGGGTGTTGTTGTTTTGTTAAACTGAAGTAAATCTCACAAACCTAAAGGCATCTCATACCTGATTTAGGATGCAAATATATTTTTAAAAGGATACCTCTAATATTTCACCCCCAGAACAAAATTTCCTGGGGGGAAAGGGCATGACAAAAGATAAAGAACATTTAAAAAGTCATTGTCTTAAGTGCTATGGATGTGGGCAGTTTCCACCATGTAGCCCTGCTAATTTGTTGCGAACGCCATGAACACCTGGTTTGGCCCAACTGTCAGATAGTGCCAGCTAGGATATGGCATTTTAAATAACACCAAATGGTGAACCCCACTATTTAAATTTGGGGTGGCACCCACAAGCAATCAACTCTCTTACTGCAGAAGAAAAAACACAGCATCAATTGGTAAACACAATGGAAGTTGCCCAGCCCAATGCAGACTATTTGGTGGGCAGGCCTTCCATTGTTTTGCAAAAATGCTTGGATTCTATGCCTGTAAGTGCCTAATGTACTAACCTCGAGGGGCAGAAGAGACTTGACTAACCTGTACTTGGACAAAGATTTGTGGGTTTACCAAAAAAACAGAACGAGTGATTCGCTTAAACCACGTTTATATGTGCATCACAGACTGGTATAGTATCAAATCCTCATATACAAAAATGTGTGGCAAAATTGTAAGTAAAAGTATTCAGTATATTTGTTCTGATATAAGTATCTGCACATAGAAAGGGAACAGTGTACAATGCAGTCCTCCACTTTAGTTGAAATCCTATCTTCTGAATTGGGAGTACATCTCACTGTACAGACTAGGATTAACTTTTGAACAGATGTTCATTAAATGAACAAGTAATACACAAGTTACTTAACAGTGAAATCTATGGAATGTTTACTGTGTTTAGTGCGACTTATTCTCATAAAAGTGTGAAAAGAACTGCAGTGACACAGATCTATAACTTTGCATTTCTACAAAAGGAAATAATTGGAAAACCATGTCAGCATGGGCATTATTGGATTTTATTCATTTTAAAACAAACTAGGTTTTATGAAACCTGCCCCTTGGTTGCTGCTCCTGTTCTGTCTATACATTTTGAATTCTTATTTTTAAAAAAGAAATATTGTTTATTATACTTACTAGGTTGGTATGTAAACTTGTTTCAATTTGCTTTCTGCTTCAGCAGCTTTTAGACGTTTCTAACAGAAATGATGAAAAAGGTAATGTATGTACAATTTAATATTATAGTTTTACCCAGACAACTATATCAACTTGATTAGTCTCTAAGAGATACGTCAGAAACAAAGCTACATCTTCCTAACATACTCCTCATATAAGTTTCCAGAAGTCCACACACCTGTTTGCTGAGTTATGCCAACTGGACTTTTTTTCTTGGGACAGCGAAATGTTTCACTACTCATTCAAGTAGCTCCGTCAATCTAAGGAAAGTTAGTGCGAGTCCTCCAATTTATAGTTCCCCTTGGTTTCCCACCACCCTTGTCTAAATAGGCTTGTTAGTTGGACAATGATTTGAATAGGCTTGTTAGACAACCCAGGCCAGTGGTGGCAAACCTTCAGCACTCCATTTGTTCCAGGCTTGGAATTCTGGGAGTTGTGGCCCAGAAGGTTCACCACCAATGTCCCAGGCCATTGCACATCTAACAAGCCGATTCAGGCCATCGTCAACCTAACAAGCCTATTTAGAACAGGGTGACAGGAAACCAAGGGGAACTATAAACAGGAGGCCTCACACCAACTTTCCTTAGACTGACGAAGCTATTTGGATAAGTAGTGAAATGTTTCAATCTCACAAGAAGTCCAGTTGCCATGACTCAACTCCCAAATAACCTGACATGGACGCCTACGGATCTTCATAGACAAGTCAAGAAACTTCTGAAAGAAGTTGTGGAGTTTTCACAAGACTCCCTAAGGAAGATGCTAAAT
Organism: Phrynocephalus forsythii; assembly: GCA_029282475.1. Taxonomy (NCBI): domain Eukaryota; kingdom Metazoa; phylum Chordata; class Lepidosauria; order Squamata; family Agamidae; genus Phrynocephalus; species Phrynocephalus forsythii. Next base: position 120,383,405 of record JAPFRF010000002.1, on the reverse strand, counting down.
ACTACATCAGTAGAATCTTTATTGGAGATGTGCATGGTCAGGGTCCTCCTTTGCTGGCAGTGCACCAGTCTGGGAAGAAACCCAAGCTGCTTCTCGGATTGGCACACCACTGGAAAAGCAGGATCCTGGCAGCAAACCAACAATGGTGAGTGGGCCTGCTGGGCAAGGGAGAGGTTATGTGCAGTACCGAAATTCAGCACTTTGTTGCACTTTGTGTGCCCATCTCTAATCCTTACAAGAGGGCGGCGGGGGGGGGGAGATATTATAGCAGTTAAGTTCAGAATCACAAAAACAATCAAGTACTTGGGCATGGAGCACATGCAACTCTGAGAAGAGAAAAAGCACACAATGAAAGTACTTCTGTGTTCCAACTTGGATGTGGCCAATCAAAACAACAAAGAGTGAGAGAGTACTGGAAGAACAATAAACCTGCATGTTTTGCCTTGTAGCCATAACTCTGGGTTCTTGTTTATTTTACTGTTGTGTATTTGAAAATACATCAGCCAATGGCTCAGTTCAGATAAGCACCTGCAATTTTTTTCTTTGAGAGGAAAGTGAAATAGAATCAATCATGTTCTTCCCTATGTCTGAACATGATAAGTGGTTGTTTGTTCTGAAATTTTTCAATCCTGGTTACTTAACCAGCTCTGGCTTCTACAATATAGGGAAAACTCCTGTGTCCCCTAATTCTAGGAGAAGCACCCTCTGCTTCAGTTACATAAACAAACTCCCATAAATGAATGGAACCTTTACATTCAGAGAATAACTACTTTGGATTCAAGACAAAATAAGTCAATATCCATAATTCCTACTTTTTATGTCATTTAACTAAATATTTAGAAGAAAACCAAATTCATTTTCAAATACAGTTAATCTCTTTTAATAAGTAAGTAAATTTACTGATTAGTCCTATGACCAATAAAAACACAGAATATAAAATACATTGAATTATATACAACACCATCCAGTAGGGTACCCTACCATACAAACAAGTCTAAAGTGATGGTGGTTTGCAAGAGGCGTGTAAAACATAATTGGTGGATAAATGGGCAACCCACTGAACAAGTACTCTCCTTTAACTACCTTGAACTGGTTTTTACCAACACAGGCACATGGTCTAGCCATTATAAAAGGAGTTCGAAAAAGGCTAGGTTAGGTACTAAAAGACTGTACAAGTTATTAAGTTACAACCATCCAGGTTCTTTGATCCCCATATTGAAGGTGTTTAAGGCTAAAATAGTTCCAATGTTGACTTATGGAGCTGAACTGTGGGGCTTAAACAAAGCCACCATTCTTGAACAAAATCAGACCAGTTTTCTAAGAAGCATTTTGGGAACTGAGACAGATGATCTCATCACCAGTGAATACAAATTCCCAGTCATATTCATTCCCGTATAAAAGTTTGTATTATTTAAAACAAGATTTAATTTTCTCAGCTGTTTGTATAATTTCTTTGATTTTCTTTGCTGACCACCATTAACCCACTGTGGATAAAGGAAGTTAAAATTACCTGCTGAATGTATCTGTCTGTGGTTTTCCACATGTAATAATATTCAATGATGCTAGTCAGTGATTTCCAAGGCAGCTGAAAGACATTTTTCAACCAAAAAGAGAGAGAGAGAAAACATTTAATTAAGATTCTAGATATGTATTTTATGGATTTAAAAGTATTGGCACAAACAACTACCTTTTTTCCTATCAAAGGCCATTAGGTTTCCTTTGTTTCTAAAGTATGATTGTACATTAATGACATCAAGGAAACTTAAACCAGAACTGGAGCCAGCAGAAATAAGAATAAAAGCTGTGGGATTTTTAGAGCAAAATCCCAGAATCCCTCATTGGTAACTTTTCATGCTCTGGACACCCACCTGGGGCCTCAGCAGCTGAAAAAAAGCACACTGAGGCCTTAGAAGTCCCGTGGAGTTTAACCACACTCACCTCATTCCTGCTACTTAAAGGTTAATCAATGGTCATTGCAAAGACAGATTTTCTGAGGCACACTCTCATTGAAGCCCCTGAGAGGACTTGGAAGGTTTTGGCTACAGCTATCAGAATTCTTTTTTAGCCTTTTGTTACTGTCCATTGAGTTTTTTGACAGGGATACTGGAGTGGCTTGCCAGTTCCTACTCCAGGTGGACCACATTCAGTCAGAACTCTCCACGATGACCTGTCCATCTTGGGTGGCCCCGCATGACATAGCTCATAGCTTCTCTGAGTTTCATGGAGAAGTTCTTAAAGGCATAGGAGTTCATGACCATCTTATCTGTCTCCTAAGAAATTTTTATGTGGGACAGGCAGCAACAGTCAGAACTGGATATAGAACTGGTTTAAAATTGGGAAAGGAGTTCGACAAGGCTGTATACTGCATATAAGTTAAATACTTGCCTATTTAACTTATGCAGATTACATCATGCGAAAGGCAGGTCTGGATGAATCACAAACTGGGATTAAGATTGCCAGAAGAAATATCAACAACCTCAGATACGCAGATGATACTACTCTGATAGCAGAAAGTGAGGAGAAATTAACGAATCTCTTAATGAGGGTGAAAGAAGAGAGCGGAAAAAGTGGGCTGAAGCTCAACATCAAAAAAACTAATATCATGGCCACCGGTCCCATCACCTCCTGGCAAATAGAAGGGAAAGAAATAGAGGCAATGACAGTTTATTTTCTTGGGCTCCTTGATCACTGCAGATGGTGACTGCAGCAATGAAATTAAAAGACACCTGCTTCTTGGGAGGAAAGCGATGGCAAACCTAGCAGCATCTTAAAAAGCAGAGACATCACTTTGCTGAAAAAGGTCCAGATAGTCAAAGCTATGCTTTTTCCAGGAGTGATGTATGGAAGTGAGAGGTGGACCATAAAAAAGCTGATTGCTGCAGAATTGATTCTTGTGAGCTGTAGTGCTGGAGAAGACTCTTGAGAGTTTCCTGGACTGCAAGGTGATCAAGCCTATCTATCCTGAAAGAAATGAACACTAAATCTGGAAGATGAGTCATGGCAACTGGACTTCCTTTTCTTGAGAGATAGAAACAGTACCAACAGCCTTAAGGTGAGCAATGGCCTAAGGTGCTGAAACCCATAAAATATGGGTCATTAGCTATGGCCTTGGTGGTGAATGGAAAAAAGCCTTCATCACCAAGGCCATAGCTAACAACCTATACTTTATGGGTTTCACCTTAAGGCTACTGATACTATTGTCTACCTAACAAGCCTATTCAGGCCATTGTTCATCCTATGTGCCTATTTCAGACCAGGGTGACAAGAGGTCAAAGCGGACTATAAGATAGACGACTCCCAACTAGCTTTATTCAGACTGATGAAGCTGATAGGATGAGCAGCAAAATGTTTGTATCTCTCAAGAAAAAGAAGTCTAGTTACCATGACTCAACTTCCAGATAAACTCAACTGGATGACTGGGAATCTTCACAGGCATCAACCCTGAATGTTCGCTGGAAGGACAGATTTTGAAGCTGGGGCTCCAATACTTTGGCCACCTCATGAGGAGAGAGGACTCCTTGGAAAAGTCCCTGATGTTGGGAAAGATTGAAGGCAAAAAGAAAAGGGGACGGCAGAGAATGAGATGGTTGGATGGTGTCATCAATGCAACCAACATAGATTGGACCAAACTCCAGGAGGCAGTGGAAGGCAGGAGGGCCTGGCGTGCTATGGTCCATGGGGTCACAAAGAGTCAGACACGACCGAACAACTGAACAACAACAACAAAAATCAGAATTCTGGCTGCGACAACTCTTTGTAACATCTGGGAGCTACAGCCCAGAAAATCCTGTGACTAACTTTGTGACAAGAAACATCTATCATTTTGAAGCATTACACACAAGCAAAGAGATAGTCCAAAATTGGGCAGTTTTGTTTGCATCTTCTGTGTTGGCTGTACATATTTACGTAAATATTTCATTTTGATATTAACAGCTGTTTCACATCATGTCACGGAAAGTCACGTCTTCTTTTCTTTTTTAACTTACATGCAACTGGGACAGCAAACTATAAATATCTAAGGAATTGAATGTAAGGAGCTTAACTTCTTTTTGTTGGAAGAATCTACGTGGTAAGAAAAAAAGACTTGTGTAGGTAGATGTTGAAATGATAATCCAATGTGCCACCTTGCTTATAACAGCATTTGGTGGGAACAAATTCAAAAGACATAAAGGCAACGAAAGAAATATTACCCTGTGAACCTTTCCTACGCTCTCTCTTTATTCAATGGCAGCAATCCAAGCAATTTGCTGTTCACCTGTTTACTACTGTCTCTCTCAAGAGAGAAATTGTGTGTGTGTGTGTGTGTGTGTGTGTGTGTGTGTGTGTGTGTGTGTGTGTGTGTGTGTGTGTGTGTGTGTTTTATGGGTAACACCAACACGAAGATGTCACTGTGGGAATATGGCTGGGGGGAAAACCCTCCACTTTTGCAGACAATTACAAGCATTTGAAAACACAAAGGAAAGTGCAACTATCTACCAAATGGCACATAAAATCTTCAAATGGCAGTTGGTGTTGTAAGTCTGTCAACACTTGTTCTCTGAAGAAAACCAATGGGGAAATTCGCTTCTAAGGAGAAGTAAACTGTATGTGTTAAAATTAACAGAAATGGTCAAACCTTACAGGAATCATCTGTGTAGTTTGCTTATTTGAAAAAAATGTGGAAAGCATTATTTCCTTGAAGTTTCAGTTTTCTATACCTCTTACATTCAGATTTCACTGAGAGATTTTGGTACAGAGTGTTTTCAAGCAAGCAGTCCTCTTAGTACATACTTAGGTAAGAGGACATCCCACACACTTTCCTCATTGTTCTATTTCACACCTTTGTTATCATTTGTTATTAAAAATGTAACTAAAGGGGGAAAAGTTATTTCTACTTACAAAGTCTTGACGTATATCATTGAAGTCTTTGCCATATTTCTCCAGGGCTTCTTCAAACAAACTAGCCTCTGAAGCCGACCATTCTTCCATTTCGTCTCTACAAAGTACAGGACCTCCAAGTGGAACCAGGACACTAATAGCACTGCTCAAATCATAGTTATGCTTATGCAATGTATCCATTGCATGAAACTAGGAAGAACAAGAAACCTCTAATTTAATAAGAGTTAATAAACAACATGCTATACCCAATCTACCATACTGAAAAAAACTGGCAACTACAAATTGTCATGTTCTTCTTCCACCTTCTCTTTTGGTTTAGAGGTAGAGCAACGGCCTCTCAGATGTTGCTAGATTACAACCTCTCTTATCTCTCACCAGATATATTAGCTGGATAAAGTCTAATAAAATCTAGAAGACCGCATGTAACCCAGCTCCTCTTTAGCTGAAGGAAGTAGATTCTTACTCATTGTCCTCCCACTTTTCTGCTACCAATAATCTATCTGTAAATCATTTTAAGGGAAAAACTGGGTGAAATAAACCAAGATGTTAATAGCAAATATGATGGCACAAGCAACAGGGTCACCCCTGATTTTCTCCAGTGTGCTGGCCAATCTCAAGATGATGATTTAATGCGTCCAAATAAGCAAGGGTTCATAAACCATCAATAAACCTTGGTCTAAGAAGAGTCCCATGACTGTGGCTCTTTACTGCACATCAAAATGTAATTCCAAGTTTGAACATCACAAAAATAAGAATTCCCTTTTGCCCAGTGGGGAAAAGGGGAGGAGGAAAAAGATTGTATGGCAAAAAAAAAAATTCTTGTTTGACTCATACAAAGGAAAGTCACAATTTTCATCTTTTAGTGGTGTGCAAATAAGGGCCATATATTTCCCTGTGTTTGCCATGAAACAGTGCACTAGAGATGCGCTTTTGGACTATGACACCCAGAGCATCTGAAGCAGTGTACCAAGCACAGCTCAGGAAGTGTGCTTAAACTCTTTTAAGACCTGTGGAAAACTCTGACAGCCAGGGAGAATAAAAGGCATGGGATAGGGTCACATTCACTGTTGCCGTACCAGACCCCTACATACTGAGCAGGTCTTGCACACATGTTCTTCCTGGATACCAACTGTACATGGATTAGACACTGCAGAGAAGGCCTGATCGATATGTGAGACAGAGGAGCAGAGATTATTCTTCTCTGTGCATTCATTGCTCGTGGATTCTAACTTGCCCACAAAATAACCTAGGACTTTGTCCTCTTAAGTGGAAGATACAGAGAGCTACCACTTGTGCCTAATTTTCAAAAACAATACATTTGGAATGAAGTGGAAAAGCACTCTAGTTCCCTCGCTGTTCTTAAAACCAAATGTAACATCTCCAAGGGAGGGCTGATATATAACAGCCCATTACTTCTAGGATTGTAATGAAATATACTAGAACACCCCTCAAAATGCCAACCCCAAGTATATTAACCAATTAAAAGTGAAGTCCTATTAGGAAAGGGAAGAATATGTCCTTACTTTTTAACATAGGAGAGGGAAAAAGATAATTAAGGTTCTGAATAAAGCCAAGAAAATAGGCAAGAAGCGTGGAAGAGAATGAATATGAATCCAGACTAGTAATTAAATCCTTTCTGGCTTTTTTAGTGTCTCATTAGAAGATGAACCTTCCAATAAACAGAATGAAACTAACCATTAGAAGCTATAAAATGTCTGTGCAGATACTCAAACACTAAATGTGTCAGTTAGAGAAGCTAAAGTGTGCTTTTGTGAACAAAACACTTTTACAGTGGACAGTCCTGCACCACACAAAAGCCATTATGTTATTCATATTTATTATTCCCCAATATTTCTCCTTAGTCATCCTGTCCCAAACATTGGCACAGGTTCCACAGGTTAGGCTGAAAAAAAATATGAATGGCCAATACAATTCAGCACATTTTGTGATTAACACAAGAGCTGAATACAAGTCTCCTCAGTTCTGTTCTAATATACTGCATTGGGTCTAACGTTCTAACAAACTTTCAGGTGACCGACCAATAGTTCTGAAGGCAATCACAGCCAGTTGTAGTGAAAGTAGTTCTAAATCTTTCTGAGGATGAGAGTACATGTTATTGATAGCCCATTATTGGGAGAAGGTTCTGATTCTAGGGTTCTAATTCCCTAACTGCTGAACGACACAGCTCACAGGTTGTAGCTTTCAAACTAGTTTGTTACATTTTGTGATTGGTCCCTGGGTATGGGTTTCATTCGTTAGAATGATTGCTCAGATATTAAGTTCTTCCAGAAACACCCACAAAATGGGAGATCCCAATATTCCTGGTGGTGATCCATTGGCAGTTTTTTGACCATAAAATAAAGTTCCATGACTCCCAAAGGCCTATCCCAAGCCAAAAGGACGCACCAGGTCCTGATGTTTGGATGCCTGGTTTGTGATGCTTGACAAAAAACTGGATCAACTGAAAAGAGGTAGAGTAATCAGCTTTCAGTTCCTAAGGATTTGTTATCTGTTACATATCCTGTCTTTGCCCATTCCTCTCTGGCAAACAAACCATAGTTGGCATGATTTGGGGTGTGTGGATGGTGGCTTGATGCACACCCTGAAAGCAGAAGCAGGATTGGTTTGCTTGCCAGGAATGAACAGACCAAACTGACATGCAATTTGACATGTTACGTGGCAGGATTTTGATTACAGTTTAACTCTCAATGCTAGTTCACACCTTACCCTTTTTTGATCCCCTTCCATACAAGAGAAAAAAGCTACTTGGAAAAAAGCTGGATTCTGGAAGCCATCCCCCTTCCTTTAAAGAAATTTATACAAGTACTGAAAACATCTATCAGCTTGTCCTTCAAACCATATATCATCTGCAGGACAGACATCAGATGATAGGACTTTTTAAACCCCAACCATTCATTTTAATGCACCACCATCACCACCAGCCACAGCATCTGGGAAGCATCTTACCAAAGTGATGTCACGTGAAGCTGCAGCAGCACTCATGTGTAAGCTAGGTTGCCGGACGGAACTACTGCAGTCAAGGGCTCGGGCAAAAGTTCCAACCGCACTGAAGGAAGGAAAACAAACATACACATAAAGAAATGCAAAAACACCCACAAAATGGGTGATCCCAAAGTTCCTGGTGGTGATCCATTGGCAGTTTTTTGACTATAAAAATCCCCTGTTCCATAACCCCCAAAGGCCTATCCCAAGCCAAAAGGAAGCATCAAGTCCTGATGCTTGGATGCCTGGTTTGTGATGCTTGACCAGATCAACTGAAAAGAGGTAGAGCGGGAGTCCAGGCAACCTGGGTCTACCCATTCTCCACTTGAAGTAGACTAGTGTCTGCAAGAACTGCCAGTCTACCTGTTCCACACTGGCAGTAGCCTGGGCCCCCAGAACTCCCAGCAACAAATAAAACGTTGGACTGCCCTGTTTAGTGCTGATTCAGTTGGCACTCCATTTTCTTAGAGCACATCCTGAGCACAAAGCAAGATATTACTATACATGTTTCCCTGAGAATAACCTCACTGAACCCAACTTGAGCAGAAATGCACAGGGATGTGTTATAAAAGACAATTTACACTGCAAAGTATCTTTAAATATTACTTCCCTATGTGACATACAGATGTAAGAAAGCAGAGGGAAGGAAGAGTAAATACAAGAAGATATTGAGACACAAGGTAGATATTAGTTACCTATTAAAGTTTGTTAACTCATATTTCTTATTACATTCTCCTAATCTCTTGTTCTTGTTTGGTTTCACCACCTTTCCTTTCCTTCTTTCCTTTCTTTCTTTCTTTCTTTCTTTTTCTTTCTTTCTTTCTTTCTTTCTTTCTTTCTTCTGGCTAGTGTAGAATTCTCCTTTTCCCCTGTGGGTGTGATGACTATTAAGTCATGTTCTCCTTTTCCTTTGTCTTGTGCCTTTTTTAGAGGGTGAGTCCACAGGCAAGTTCTTGTGTTCTATTTCTGTGCACCACCTAGTGCATATTAGGCACTTCTATAAATAATTCCACGAACAAGGCATGATAATAGAGTAGGCTCTCTCCCTGATTGTCATCTGTCTCACACAAAGGCACCTCTAAATGAGACCTCAGCAACTGGCACAGGGGCAAGTGGATGTGGTGGAAGATACTGATGCTAGATATTCAAAAAGGGATCACCAGCCGTCTGAGCTGTGATCAGAAACGTTCAGGGCAGTGCCAGGCCTCAGGTAAGTGTAGGAGGCCCCAGATAGTCCCCCAGTCCAGACCCAACCCAGCATCCGCATATCGCAGCTTTTCCAATATTGTGGGTCAGGTTGGGTCCCTAACCCCCGTGATAGGCAGAGAATTATTGCATATATTTAGAAGAAGTACATAAACAGAATGTCTGTGAAGATTCTCAGTCATCCACGTGAAGTTATCCAGAAGCTGAGTCATGGCAACTGGCTGGACTTCTTTTCTCTAGTGAGTATATTTCACTACGCAGTCAAGTAGTTTTGTCAGTCTGAGGAAGGTTGGGGGTTTGGAAGGGTTGCATAGGTGGGACTTTCCCACACCCTAGGCCACTATCCATCTAATGAGCCTATTCAAGCTATTGTCCACCTAACGAGCCTATTCAGGCCAGGGTGGTATGAAACCAGGATGAACTATAAATTGGAAGTCTCCTTCAACTTTTCTCAGACTGAAGAAGCTACTTGGATGAGTACTAAAATGTTTCAGTCCAACAAGAAAAGAAATCCAGTTGCCATGATTCAACTTCTGGATACATAACCAGAAAAAAAAAAACAGGATAAAAAATGTGAATACCCCACAGTATTTCCTCAAGCTTCCTTATGGGAAGAAAAGTGGCTTAGAAATATAATACAATAATAACATAATCCAACCAACCCATTTCCTAACCATGTCGCTCTCCATATGTTTTTGACCAAAGTGCTTGCTGGGGATGGTTAAAGATGTAAAATTTCTGGAAATGTTGAAGCTGGGGGGGGGGGGGCTTTTCTTCCAGAAAAAAATTGGAAATTTTTGGAAAAATTTTAAAAAAATATTACATTAGCACTGCCCCTTTTACAGCTTGAAAGTCATTCTGTTACTTTAGGAACATAAACTATGACTAGGGACAATTTGACTTGGCATAAAATTATCACAACCTGAATATTAAAATATAGTGTATCCAAACAATTATTATTACAAACCAAATATAATTTTAAATAATATTTATTTATTTGTAATTGTAATAAATTGAGTAACACTTTCCCAAACTGTTTATTAGTTTATATGGAACAAGAAAACATCTACAGAACAATGTTTAAAAATTCAGAATTAACAACTATTCACATTTCCTCTCTACATTATTAAATTAAAATAAAATAAAAACTCATTCTCATAAAAAGAACTGAAGAGGGGGTAAAATGTATAGAAGGGAGTGGGACTAAGTTTCAATGATATTTTTTAGAAATGATTTGGAAAATATTTGAACACTCTGTCTTAAAATATTTTATTATGTTAAAATAAAACTTTCCATAATCATTTATTTTATTTCTTTTTTCATTTTTTCTCAATTTTGGGGGGACAATGACCCAAAAGGCTTCAAAACCCAAAAATGGTTTTCCCCCCAGAAAAAATCTGTTTTCTTCTTCTTCTGGGCCTTCACATCTCTAGAGGCTGTAGAATCTGTAATTCAGCAAATCTAGAGGCTTTCAGTTTGCACATCATGGCTGACTTGTACGTTGATGGAAACGTTAGATGCACATTTAAGAAATTATGAATAAAATTCTACTAGTAGTGCAAATATTTAGAGGAAAGTGCTGCAAACTAAGAAGTTATAGGCATTTGCAGATGGATGCCAAGTCAAGCAACTCAGGACGGCAGACCAAACTGACTTTTTGACCTGAAACAACTCACCCCACAAAATCTATACCAATGCCAATATTCTGGCATAACAATATTCCAGGGGTTTTTTTTTAGCCAATAAATGAATGCATCTTAGAAGACAGCAGAGAAAAGAATAATAAAGTTGATCTCCGGTAGCTCTTAATGGTCCTTTTCATACTTCTATTATTATTTAAAAGCTGGGTTTCAATATGTGTCAAACAAAGCCAGGTGTCAGACAAACATAAACACATGAGGAGAAAATGCTGGTTTAAAGTACCCTTAAAATGTTCTCCCAGATGACCAGGTGCTGCATGTCTATGAATAGACTCAGAGATCATTTAATGGCTCAATCGATCAGACCTCTCCTCAGTGCTAGATCCTTCAAGCAATTTGAGTGGGAAGGGCTGACACATAAATGGTTCTTGCTCCCTGTGCAAGGCCCACAGTATAATTCAGGTGAGGCACATTAATTATAAATATGCATCAACCCACTGTTCAACTGTTCTATGTCAATTTTCTTTTTAATGCAATGGCATGATTGAGGGGAAGTTGAAATTACAAATTACATGATTTTTAGAATTTAAAAATAAAATGATCTGCAACCAATAGAAACACTGCAATGCTTTCCAGCTGGTAGTTTGCACTTTAAGGTGAAAAGCAGAAAAGGGAGCCTTTACTAGTCAACAATTTGCACAAGTAAACAAGGCGATCAGTTATTTATTTCCTTCACCCTCGTTATTTTAAAAGGGGTTTTATTTTTGCATTAAACTGGATGAATACCTCCAGCTTTGCCTGACCAAGAAATGGCCGCCATTTTGTTGCAGTTAGTCAGTTCCTCTCCCTGGGTGACATTTGTATTTACAAATCACTGTAATAAAATGTCTGTGAGGATTCTCAGTCATCCAGGTGAGGTTACCTGGAAGTTGAGTCACGGCAACTGGACTTCTGACAGACAAAACTGTTTGGATGAGTAGCGAAACGTTTCAACCTCTCAAGAAAAGAAGTTCAGTTGCTATGACTCAACTTCCAGACACTGCAAAAAATAAAAAATAAAAAGAAAGAAAGAAAGAAAGAAAGAAAGAAAGAAAGAAAGAAAGAAATTAAGAAAGAAAGAAAGAAAGAAAGAAAGAAAGAAAAATGCCAAATGATTTGTAGCTTTAAATATCCTTAAACAGAAAAATAGTCAGAATCCCATATTTTAAAATGCCAACATGGGTTTCATGGCATCAATTGCAGCTGACCATTGCCACTCACTAACAAATGATCATGTGCATTCTTTGTTTCACCTTAATTTGCACTGTCAGCATGCACTAAGGAATACATAGATGCCTAGGGAGTTCTTGAAGGTCTCATGCAAAAACCACAGATCTGCATACTTTTAGAAATATGCTTGAATTTAACTGTGCCTTTAACTTAAGACCACATTTTTGTAGTCAATATGTATTTTAAATGCACTTCTTATCCAATCATATCGTAAGCCATGCTGACACCTATTTTGGGGATAAATATAAGGCCTATATCAATCAATCAACCCCAAAGTTTAGGCTTCAACATCATTTTACTCAAAATTCAGGAAATTTTACTGCCTGTTGTGGAGAAGCGAATGCAGAAAAAGAAACAAGAGCCAGGTATCTATGGCATTAAAAAGGCAGACATACGAATAACTCACAATTTGCTGCCATATCATGGCAACAAAAAATCTGGCATGAGCCGGCTGCCTGGTTCTGTCTAAAGATAGTGTTTCCTGCCTGCACCCATCACAGCAAATGTGGTGTTCTTCCGGCTCCCTAGTGAGCCCAACAAGCTCAAGCATCTTCTAAAGTTTGGAGGTGGGATTCTCTGGCAATTGCACAGAAATCCCTGCTCTCCCACAGGTGGGAAAAGAGTAGGGTTATCTGGAGCTAGGGACAGAAGCGGGGGGGTTTAAGAGGCTACACAGCAGAGATGTGCCCTGGTCACTGGACACAACAATCTGATCTTGACTACAACAGCCAACACAAAACTGTGATCTCTACGGAAAACAAATCTATGCATGGCTTTCTGCTTGTATTCACCTCCCCTTCTTCCTAGCGTTTTTCCACAGTTGGGGGTCCACTTTTTGAAATGTCACTTCGCCTGACTGACCGTCTTCAGGGTACTGGTTAATGACAAACATGTCCTTATTGACAGTGTCCTGTCATCTCTGTTTTGGTCTCACACATGGCTGCCAACCATCGATTTTCAGGTGGTAAATACCGTGTTTCCCCGAAAAAAAGACACTGTCTTATATTTATTTTTTTCACAAGAAGACACACTGGGGCTTATTTTCAGAGGATGTCTTACTTTTTAAAAGTATAATATGTTTGAATTTCAGCCTTGCGCACAACCAAAGCCTTTGCTCTCCCATCAGGAATCCATTCACAGATTATGTTTTCCAGCTCAGGAAATAAAGGTTGCTGACTTGAATCACACTTGTGTTTCTTAGCATTTCCTCTGTCCACATGTAGACTGAGGTTATTGTATTTTGCCCGCCATTTTCGGACCATGTGGATATCCAACTTCTTCTCTTTGCAGAAAGCCATAAGATTCTTTCCCTGGGAGTCCTCGACAATTCCTTTCTTGTACTCAACAGAATGAATAGCTCTTTCTTTTTGCACTCACCTTGTCTGGGGGTTCAGATAATCAGCAAAAGCAGGCCCACAGGTTGTTGCTGGTTGGTGGGGCTGTCGCTAGTGATGCATGAACTCCTTTCCCCTAGCCGTTTGCACGTGTGCAATTGGTTGCCTGTGACCGCGGTTACCACACGTGCACCCACACATGCACGAATGGCTGGGAGAAGGAGTGATGCAGTTTCCACCTGCGCACCCGCGCAAGTGCGAATGGCTCAGAGAAAGGAGCTGTGGCAGATAAAAGATATTCCAGTCTTCCTTACTGATCCGTGCCAAAATGCATAGCGTGGCTATGCAGCGTATCTGCATAGCCACGCCCATCACTAGGTCTTATTATCAGGGTAGGGCTTATATTTAACAAATGCATAGAAATCCTGCTAGGGCTTATTTTTTGGGGAGGTCTTATTTTCAGGGAAACAGGGTAGTTTGAGCTAGTGGAAATGTTGCTCTGAGGTCATGTCCATACCAGTGGAGCAGGCTTTCTTTCATCTTGTCTCTTTTTGATACCACAACTATTTGTTGTCGGGTAATATCATTTGTGATGTGGTCAAGTAGGAAGACACCTAATATCCAACAAAGCGTACGCATTTCCATGGCATGAAGGCAGCTCTTTGCTCATGTAGGTTCGTGTCTTGAATGCCCCAGTTCCTCTTCTCTAATTATTAGCTCAGTGCAATTTGCTATGAAGGATCTAACAGGACTTGACAACATATTGTCTATTTGTATTAATACAGGAATCTGTTTCTTTTATACAACAGGGCACATAGCAGCTTTCCAGGACAGGGATTATTTTCCTTTGGAAAATACTGTGAGGAAGATAACCCTCATCTTCCAGCATTGCCATCCTAATAAATTCTTTATCTCAAACCCTGCAAATTAACATTTAAAACAAAATTTTAAAAACCCTATGGGAGATAAAGGAAGAGATCCTCAGTCCTGCACAAAATCTGACCTAGAAGCAGTGCTCTCCACCCAAATGTTGACATTTTATCGTTTTGGGCTGCTTTTAAGGGTAGAGCCCATTGATGTGGGTTCATGTCTAGGATCAATGAGCACAGGCAGCACTGCAGTATAGACAGGAAAGCTGCTGCCCCCTGTGTCGGTGAAAAGTGGGGTATCTTTTATTCTCAGGAGCCAGAATGCTTCCAAAGAACGGCCTAATAGATCAGATGACACGACGGAACATAGGATTTTAACTTGTAGACTTTTTGTTGTGTAAAAAAATGTTTTGAGGAGTTGCTTCCGTTTTAGGAATCCTTTAACTCAGTCATTCTCAATCCGGTAAAGTTCACACTAGCTGTGCAATCTAAAGATCTCTTTCCCAATCAAAAGCTGCAATATTGGCTAATACATTCCAGAGTGTCACTATTTCTTCCAGTTCAGCTGATTTGCTCCAACATAGGCAGGGAGCAGGTAAGTTAAGGCTGGGCATAATTTTGATTGCATTGAATGCTAAAAGACTTGATACAGCTGTGTTCATTTTACCTGACACTGAAAAAGCATTTGATAGAAGTAACTAGGAGTTCATCTTCGCAATTTTGAAACTTCCCCACCTGAAATCTTGAAATACACTGTAGATGGAAATATTTTATCCTAGGTCAAGAGTGGTTACAAATCTGATAGTGTCTAGACTCTAGATTATGCCCGACAAGACCTACTCCGGAGGCATGTCCCCTTTCTCCTTGAATATTAACCTAGAGCCAATGGCAATTACAATAACACAAAATCCAACAATTTCAGAATTTGCATATAGAAAATGCAGACATGAAGTAGTACATGGTCTTCTATTGTTTATTACCAAACCTGAATATTCTGTACTGCATACACTAAAATAAATTTTCTTTTGGTTTGCAATAATTTTTTTAAAAATAAAGAAACTGAGTCTTGTGCACTCCCAGACACATTTGGTGGGGCCACTGTGAGATACAGGACATTGGACTTGATCAGCCTTTGGCCTGATCCAGCATGGCTCTTCTTATGTTCTCTTCTTATATATGTCTAGTCCCCATCCCACCTAGTCACTATCAACTTCTTTGCTCAATGAGGTATCAAAAAAATCTGTGCCTTTCAATGGAAAAAGGCAGAGATTCTTCCAGGCCTTGTTCTTTTTTTTACCTTGCTCTGCCAGGGCAAGAAAGAATCTAATCAGAAACTGGATGTATCCACTGCTTCCTTGTCCTGCTGATCTTTTTAATAAGGAAAAGGAGTAGGGTGAGAAAGACTCCCCATGTTGTTTCTGGTTCGCCAGTGACTCATCCTGCCTCTCATCCCAGGAAGGAAGATGAGAAAAGGAGAGCTTAGAAATGGTCATCCTGTGGACTGTACCTTAGCTGTCGGCTAGAGATGGGTGTTTTATTTCGGAAGGGGACTGGTTCCGAAATGAAATACACCAGCACAGCTGGCATTCGGAATCCAGTCCCACCCTCCGGAACAAAATCAACCACTGTCTTAGCTCGCACTAGGCGAAATTCCAACCAGGAGGTAGCCTCCAATGCGTCATCTTTCCCTCACCCTGGTGCTAGCCAATCAGACTGGGAGGTGGGATGATACATATCCTTGCACATCTCCTGATTGGCCAGTGCCAGGGAGACAGAGAGGACGCATTGGAGTTTGCTTCCTTGTTGGAATTTCGCCCAGTATGAGCTAAGACAGTGGTTGATTTTGCCAGCTGTGCTGGCGCATTTCATTTTGGAACCACTCCCCTTCCTAAATGAAACGCCCATCTCTACCGTTGGGATCACCAGATTAGGCCTGATATTTATGAATAACCATCACCAACTATAGAATGGAACCTACAGGCCGCACCATCTCCAAAGAATGCCACAAAACTTTGCTCTTTGTAGCAGATGTGATATCCATATCCGAGTTTTTGCACCTTAGACTTCAGCTAACCTATACGTCATATGGCAGATATAATACTGGGCTGCTCAATAATGTTTGGCAGTGACAATTCATTTCTTTTCCATTTGTTCTATTATTATTATGACAAACTGCTTTTCACCCAAGGACTCAACATTTTTAATAACCTGCCAAAACCATTCTACAAACCAATTAAGATTTCTCACTTAAAAACTGAGGAGCTTCCACATCAACAACTCACAGATAATTGAAGTTGGAAACTGGCCCCAATGATTCACATACATCAAACAGAAAGGTGACATACTGAGTATATATTATTGCTGGCCAGCTGCTGTTGCTTCTCATCAACAGCTAACCTGTGAAATAGGCGGCAGTTATTACTTTTTAATGTTGAGTAAAAATAAAGAAAGCCTAAGCAAACCAAAAAGAAAAACTTCTACACAGTGGGGAAAATTAATATTATTAAAATTTTTATTTATAAAAACCATGGTAGTAACAGAATGAGAGAAGGATGCTTAGGGGCATGAGTGGGGAATTGGACAGAAAAAGCCATTCAAAATGTGCACTCTATCATAGAAATAATGATGCAAAGTCAAAGAAGGGTGTAAATCTATATTTATGCTAATTTTACACACCAACGTATCTTCGGCATCATTTAAGGTAATACAAGACATCATGTTCTGAGATTCTATGACAGGAAAACAAATCCTGCTTCAAACAACTATAGATTTCTCAAACTTGATTATTTTTCTCAAACAGGCTAGCAGTTAGGATTATTTCCCACTTATACTTCCACATGCAAATGCCCTGATGCAGTGAATTACTAGCTAGAATCCTATTATTTATGCCCACCAGCATTAAGTCAAACAAGGTACATTCCTACAGGAAAAGTACCACTAGTCAAAAGGGGGGCATTTGTATCTCCCAGTGCACACCGAAGTCTCAACTTCTTAACTAGCAAAAATTACTGCAGCAATTTATACCATTTTACTTAAACCAGCAGACCTAAGAAATAAGATATTAGCCAATGCATAGAAATCATTGACTGTATGTTTTGAAATGGTTTTAGAAATGCACAAGACATAATTTGGAGAGATATGGTCTATCAAGAAGCTAACAGTAATGACAGCTAAGTATTTGCTCATTGCCCAGAGGTAGTCTGCTACTGAATACCATATGCTGGAAGGCAAATGTGTGAAAAGGTTTCTGCCTGCTTGTGTTATAAAATAGCTGTCTTAACACTGGAAAGAACAGGATGTTGGTATTTCGGCAGATAGCAGAGTTCTTGTTGGGTTGATCTATTAAACTCCAGTCTTATTTTTAGAAAAAAAAACAGCGGTGCTTTAACGTACGAGTGCTTTGACAACCGAGTTACAAGAACGGCTCTCCACTCCACAAGACAGCTGATCGGACTTGCCAAAGTCAGCTGTCGTGCGAAGCAGAGAGCAACTTTCGCTGCCCATCACCTCCTCCTCCTCCTCCTTCTTGGTTGCTTCGATTTCTGCAAAAGAGATCAAAGCAACCAAGAAGGAGGAGGAGGAGGTGGTGGTGGTCATCACACATCCCTTCCTAACCGCCTGGGCAGCCTGAAGCTGCATCGTTCCCTGGAAACTTCGGGCAGACCAGGTGCCTTGCAAGGGAAGCACTTACCTTCGGGTAAGCACTTATCTTCGGGCTGGCTGAATAGATCTTTTGCAGAGTTTGAAGCAACCAAGGAGGAGGAAGAGGTGGCAATCTCTGTCTCCAGTGCATCCCCCACTTCCTTGCTTCCCTTGCAGGCCACCCTGCCCAAAGTTACATCGTTCTCAGGGACAGCCCAGGCACCTTGCAAGGGAAGGGCTTACTTCCGGGTAAGCACATGCCTTCACTTACCTCCAGGCTGGTCAAAGATTGATTGGACCAGCCCCAAGGTAAGTGCTGCCATTGCAAGGCGCTCGGGCTTCTCCCTCAATCAAGGGCAGCCAAGGGCTGCTCTCCGCACCCCCCTCCCAAGAGCTGATTTTGACAGGACTGTCCTGTCAAAGTCAGCTGTCTGGCAGGCTATGGAGAGCAGGGCTTGGCTGCCCTTGATTGAGGGGAGTTGGGGCAGCCTTCCCAGAGGAATGCATTGAAAACCTATTAATCTGTTCCCTCCAGAAGAGATTAATTGATTTTCAATGCATTCCTATGGGAAACCGCTGTTTGACCTTTAAAAGTTGGTCAAACTTTCGTTTGACTTCCGAATATGCCTTTGGAACAGATTAACATCAAAAATTGAGGTACCACTGTAGTAAGGTAACAAAGGTAACTATAATACTCCTAAACAAAGAGGTACAGTAGGACCCCCGTATCCACTGATTATGTTATCCACGATTGGCAGAGAAAAAAATAAATAATTCAGCAGCCACAAAGAAAGCTACTGTCAAAAAGAGCAGCTGTAAAGCAAGCTCCTGTCATAAAACAACAGCTGTAAAGCAAGCTACCGTCAAAATAGCAGCTGTAAAGCAAGCTACTGTTGCAAAACAGCAGCTGTAAAGCAAGTTACTATCACAAAACAGCAGTTTTCATTATCCACGGGAAAGCTTGGAACCAATCCCCAGCGGATACTGGGGTCCTACTGTACTTGATGTTGCCATAGTGTAGTTAACTATATTGACCTGGATTCATTTTTAACTGGTCTCCCCTTCCCTACAGGGCTTGGCACCAGGCAGGGGCCATTTTAATTTTGCATAATGCTCCCAGCAAACCCTGTTGGTATTCAAAAGAGCAGCCACTGTGAATCACTACTGCCTAGTGGAAAAAGGCCCATTGACGCAGGAAGCAACCCAATGGCATTGGGAGCCCACTAGTAGACCACTAACCAAGGGACCCTCAAAGCCTGAAACATGCTCTGAAGAAGGCCCTTTGTCTGCAATGAAGCTCTCATGTATCTCAGTAGGGATAAATCAGAGCTCCAACCATGGAACAAGATCAGGCACACTTCTATGCACAAGACTTTATATGAAGAAAATAATGTGTATGCATCTCATAATGCTAAGTACATCTGGAGTACTTGAAAAGATTTCTTCAAATAAACTTTTTTTTCTTAAATGTAACTTGTTCTGTTTATTAGGAAGTAGGTGGTTGCAGCAGAAGAACTCAACAGTCAGGGGTGATCAGTTGCTTGTTTCGTTAACTGCGACTTAATTTTCTGGTTATTAACATTATTCTGACAGAGTACAAATCAGGAAACTTCCCGTTTCAACTCTCACATCTTCCATGCTTTCACAAGGTTGATTAAGGCACGCCAAGCAAATGCAAATGTTGCTACTAATATACAGAGCAAAGTGTTTACTTCTCTTCATATGATTGACTGGACAAAAGTAAGTCAGTAAAGTCAATGAAGCAGAGTTGACTCCTTCCTTTCACACATACAAGATATCCTAACTGGGTAGGATTTGTTCCTACCCAGTATGCAAATTTCTGCATAATGATATATTACAAGCAGTGTAACACCTTGACTTTAAAGCATTTGAAATGTAGTGTGAAATCCCCACTACATCAAGGAACAAAGCCATCTAAGTACTTCTAGCATGCAAAAAGAACTCGCATGAAATAACTGGCTACTCAGTCCTTTCAGAAATATAATATTAGAGAAAATTCCACTGCTTATAAATAGACTAAAAACTTCACTCTTCCACCCATATCGACAATTATCCTGGAAGAAAGCAAACATTCCAAAGGAGTTGGTATGATGAACAAGGGGCTCTGAGTGGACTCTTGCATAAGTACTCCCACTGAAATTTATTTTGCACATATAGGCATTGTATTTATCAGGCAGTGGCATTTCCTACCTGTGACCTAGTGTACTCTCCTCTTTAGGAATGAACAAGATGAAACCCAGTGACAGGGCTTGACTAAATGTCATCTAGTTATTATCTCAATATTTTACACTGTGTCATAGACATGGAACCATTCTAAAATGTTTTAAATTCAATATACAGCCGTTTTTCCATGTATACAACTATACTTGTGTCTGAAATTATTAGACTAAAAATTGAGACTCATCTTACACATGGATGTAATCCGAGTAGAGGACTGCACAGTTCTGAAACTGTAATTTTAGGTTGGAAAAATGGCATTTGTCTTATACATAGGAGCACCTTATAGACAGAAAAAAAATACAGCATGGTGAATCCTGGTGTGGGGCCAGAAAGTTTTATCCCATATGATCCTGCCTACACTCTGAGAATTTTATCAGAGGCCTCGCTGTAGCTCCTGCTAAAACCCTGAGATGCTAGCTAGGTCAGTGGTTCTCAACCTGTGGGTCCCCAGATGTTCTTGGACTACAACTTTTTTTCTTTTTTAGGAAAACAACAAAAGGAAAAGGATTATCCTGCTCTTACCGTGCTACTACCAAAAACTGGTCAATCTGATGATCAGTGAGGTGGGTATCTGGATCCCATACTTTCACTTCAAGCTTTGCCTGTTCCCGGTCATCTGTTTCTCCTAAGAAATGAAATAAAATAATTACAATACACAATATTATTTGTTTCTTGTGTTTGAAGTCCACCTTTCAGGGTTACGCTGTCCCAATACATTCTCCATCATAAAAATCACAAGATTTAAAAGTAAAAATACAGTAAAGTATAATGGAACACAGCATAGAAATAAGGAATTTGACAGCACATCGGTAAGACAGCTGTGAATCAGTAATGGATATAAACCACAGTACCAAGATATTATTGTTCAAATAAGAAAAACAATTATGCTGTTTGGAAGACTTGTCTCTCTCTATGAGCCTGCCTGAAAATTAAGGTAACCAAAGGAGGCCTTTCTCTCAGTCCCACCTTCCTCACAGGTCAACTTGATGGGGATGTGGGAGGAGGGCTCCTCCCAGGCTCTGAACTCCCTCCCACAGGAGGCCAGACAGGCTCCATCTTTGCTGGCCTTCTGCAAGCAGGCAAATATATTTCTCCTCAGACAGGCTTTTCCCTTAATAACTGGGGGTCTGAGAGGGTTATTTTTTTACATAGATTATTGTGTTCATTTTTAATATTTACCTGCTTAATATAATACTTGTTTAATTATTTTTAAATATTTGTATACACAGTGTTTTGGTTTTTAGTAAGAACATAAGAACATATGAAGAGCCATGCTGGATCAGGCCAAAGGCCCATCTAGTCCAGCTTTCTGTATCTCACAGTGGCCCCACCAGATGCGTCTGGGAACACATGAGACTAGATATCTGTCTCCTGATACCAATCCCCTGCATCTGGCCATTGAAGTACCCTGGGTTTAAACCTGCAGATTACACATCTCTATCATGGTTTGTAACCTGTGATGGACTTTTCCACCATGAATCTGTCCAATGCCCTTTTGAAGGCATCCAGGCCAGATCCTGTGGCAGGGAGTTCCACAGACTAACAACACGCTGGGGGGGAAATATTTTCTTTTGTCTGTTCTTACTCTCCCAGACCTCAATTTGAGTGGATGTCCCCTGGTTCTGGAATTTTGTGACAGGGAGAAGAGATTCCCTCTATCCACTTGACTCATGCCCTGCATTATTTTGTACGTCTCAATCAGGCGCCTTTTTTCCAGATTAAAGAGCCCCAAATGTTTTAGCCTTTCCTCATAAGGGAGGTGCCCCAGCCCAGTAATCATTTTAGTCACTCTCTTTTGTACCTTTTCCAGTTCCACTATGTCTTTCTTGAGATGCGGTGACTAGAATAGTATACAATAATCCAGGTGTGGCCTTACTATCATTTTGTATAATGGCATTATAATGTTGGCTGTTTTATTTTCAATCCCCTTTTTGATAATCCCTAGCATGGAATTGGCCTTCTTCACTGCTGCCACACATTGTGTAGACACCTTCATGGAGCTGTCCACTAACACACCAAGATCTCTTTCCTGATCCGTCATGGATAACTCCTGAGCCCATGAGTTGATAGATAAAGTTTGGATTTTTTGCCCCAATATGTATTACTTTACATTTGGCTACATTAAAACACATTTGCCATTTTGCAGCCCATTCCCCCAGTTTGGAGAGTTCCTTCTGGAGCTCTTCACAATCTTCTCTGGTTTTTACCACACGTTTTGTGTCATCTGCAAGGTTTGTGTCATCTGCAAACTTGGCCACCTCACTGCTTATCCCTGTCTCCAGGTCATTTATGAATACAGTTCTTCAACGATATAAGCACCTTTGGGTCCTTTTAAGGAGAAAGGTGGGATAAAAATATTTTGAATGAATGAATCAGTGAATGAATGAATGAATGAATGAATGAATGAATGAATGAATGAATGAATGAATGTGTAAGTCTAATGTCTGGTCATGAAAGATACGTATAAACCTCTTGGTTCAAAGCAGAGAATGGCTGAGTAAGCCTTCTCTCTCTTGCCCAAAAGTCTAACTAACTTGCAGCTCTCTTCCCTCTGTTTTGGAGGCTTCCTGAGATGGAACATTCTAGACGATTGCCCACAATCCAGCAGGGGGAGGAAGGGAG
This sequence comes from Phrynocephalus forsythii, assembly GCA_029282475.1. NCBI lineage: Eukaryota > Metazoa > Chordata > Lepidosauria > Squamata > Agamidae > Phrynocephalus > Phrynocephalus forsythii. Next base: position 120,360,701 of record JAPFRF010000002.1, on the reverse strand, counting down.
AGAGTGCTACCAATGGCTCACTTGTGATTATGTGATCTGCTCTAGTGCTTGTATATCACGACATTGTTTGTTGTTCAATGTAACATTTAGAAGAAATGCTTGCTTGTCTTGCAAAATGCTCTTAAACCAAGTTACTTTTAAACCAAGTTATTACTATAATTAATTAGTCATTTCTGATATCCTGAAGATCGCATGACAAAGATACATGCCAAAAGCTCGATCTTTTAAACTGTATTAAAGGTTTTTTAAAAAGTTTTTACTTGGAAGCTAAACTCGTTAAAAAATTATAGATCTTCTCAGTCTGTTGACTGATACTAGTCTACCTCTGTTTAAAACTCAGAATGCTCCAAGGGAGTATGAAAGTTTTCATCTTCTCTCATATCTGCTCTACTTTGGAAACTTCATCTGAACGTCTCTCATGCCTGTGAGTGCCCCTCATACATTCACATTCCTTTCCAGTTCACAATAACCCCCGCTTGATACGAAATCTGATCCAAGCATACTATGTTACCCTTTTCAATCCTCTTTTGGAAGTGAACTAGCTGGGTGTAACAATAATTTTCCAGATTCAGGTGTCACAATGAATTAAGTTCACTGTAAACCCAGAATCGCCAGAGGGAGCAGCAATGTGTAAAAGGACAAAGAGTGTGAACTTGCAAGCCTGAGGCCATATCCTGTGGCCAAACCACCACTTAGTAATGACATCTGAACCCTGTCCATTATATCACCTTCCAGTCCCAGAAAAATTAATCCACTCTACACTGCCTGTGACCATTCATTATGTATATGCTTCAAAACCAGTCAGAGCAACCCTTAAAATGTACTTAGAAGATAAGTCACCAACATAATTGACTCCAGAGGCTTGCTCCTTAATCACTGATTCAATATACAAACTGCTCTCAACAGACCTTTAATACCTTCCCCTGAATGCATTGTCATCTGCCTTTGGAACAAAAAGCAATTAGGCCCTGTATTTGTGCAGCTCGTGAATCCCTGCCTTCATCTCTGTGGTAAGATTGTGGCTAGACTGCCTGTCTCCTATCTTTATTGGCCTACGTTCTCTTGCCAACACACCTACACCCACACACCCCCACAGAGAGTAAAATTAGTTGGCCTGCTCTCTCAGGTTTAAGACTCAAAACCTGCACTTACCTAGGCTGAACTGTGGAATAATTTATGTAAGAATACAGTTTGTAATTTCGCCTTAAAATCAGGCCCTTTGCTACATACAGTGTTTCATAACCACTTTCAATGTAAATCCCAACCGTTTCAAAGCATAGATGAAGGTGCATTTGTTCTCACGCTCAGCCTTCTACTTGTAGAAGATATTAATTCATTTTTCATACTCACCCACTGTAATGAATACACAAATCATAACTGCAAATGAAAATTTTCTCCTTTTTGGCTTTCACGTCTATCCCAATGAATTACTTTTATGATACTTCTGCGGTGTGGGGGGAAGGCTTTCTTCACCCCAGCACTGCTGTTAAATCTCTCTTTCCAAGATGCTTAGGTCCAAATTTGAATATTCTCCTTCACCCTTTGCTGGAGACACTGGCATTAATATAATATAATATAATATAATATAATATAATATAATATAATATAATATAATATAATATAATACAATACAATACAGTGGTACCTTGTATAAAGGAATTAATTCATTCCAAATGAAATTCTGTTAAGTAAATTTTCCTTTATACAAATTTCCCATAGGAATACATTGAAAATGGAGTAATCCCTAAACGTGATCATTTTTATGTTGTACGGATTCACCATACAGGCAATTCTGTTAAGCAAATTTCCCCTATCTCCTGAATTTTTTATGTTGTACAGATTTTATGTTATACAAACTGTTTGTTATATGAGGGCCCACTGTATAATATAATATAATATAATATAATATAATATAATATAATATAATATAATATAATATAATATAATATAATATAAAACCACTGCATTAATATAATAAGTAATTAGCAGAGCTTGGCAGTAGCCTGCTACAAGTAAAGTTACTTTCCTATGGCAACAATATGGAATACACTTCCTTTTGCTGAGGATCGGTTTCTTTGGATCCGCCATACAATTCCTCTGTGCTCCATCCACATGTGCATATATGTGTCTGTGCTTGGCTTCACAAAAGGAAACAGCCACTGCAGACATTTTCTGAAAATTGTCTAGAATGTTCCAAGACATCACGTGTGCATGCTGGAAGCCCATATATGTGATTCACAGAGGCCACAAAGAAGAATGATGAGATCCCCGATAGGTGCTCATCCTTCTCTATTCAGCACTAGTTAGGCCTCAACTTGAGTACTGAGTTCCAGTTCTGGACACCACACTTCAAGAAACATGCTGACAAATTGGAACAAGCTCAGAGGAGGACAGCAAGGATGATCAGGAGGCTAGAAACCAAGCCATATGAAGAAAGACTGAAAGAAATGGGCATGTTCAGCCTACGAAAAAAGAAGACTGAAGGGGTGATCGTGGCACAGTAGTTAAATGCCTGTACTGCGCCTGAAACTGTGCTCACAACCTGGGGATCAATCCCAGGTAGCAGGCTCATGGTTGACTCAGCCTTCCATCCTTCCGAAGTCAGTAAAATGAGTACCCAAATTGCTTGGTGGGGGATCCAATGTACAGCCTGCATAATTAAATTGTAAACTGCCCAGAGAGTGCCTCAAGTGCTATGGGGCGGTATATCAGCAGAACGCTTTGCTTTTTGCTTTTCTTTTCTTTGATATGATAGCACTTTTCAAATATTTGGAGAGCTGTCATACAGGGGAGGGGAAGGATCTGTTCTCAATCATCCCAAAGTGTAGGGCATGCAACAATGGGCTCATAAGAACATAAGAAGAGCCATGCTGGATCAGGCCAAAGGCCCATCTAATCCAACTTCCTGTATCTCACAGTGGCCCCACCAGATGCGTTGGGGAGCACATGAGACTAGATATCTGTCTGCTGATACTACCCCCTGCATCTGGCCCTTGAAGTACCCCGATTTTAAGCCTGGAGATTACACATCTCCATCATGGTTTTGTAACCTGTGATGGACTTTTCCTCCAGGAATCTCTCCAATCCCCTTTTGAAGGCATCCAGGCCAGATGCCATCACCACATCCTGTGGCAGGGACTTCCACAGACTAACAACGCACTGGGTGAAAAAAATATTTTCTTTTGTCTGTTCTTACTCTTCCAGCCTACAATTTGAGTGTATGTCCCCTAGTTCTGGTATTTTGTGAGAGGGAGAAGAGAACCACTCTATCCACTTTACTCATGCCCTGCATAATTTTGTAGGCCTCAATCATATCCCCCTCAGGCACATTTTTTCCCAGACTAAAGAGCCCCAAATGTTTTAGCCTTTCCTCATAAGGGAGGTGCCCCAGCCCAGTAATCATTTTAGTTGCTCTCTTCTGAACCTTTTCCAGTTCCACTATGTCTTTTTTGAGATGCAATTACCAGAATTGTACACAATACTCCAGGTGCGGCCTTACTATCATTTTGTATAATGGCATTATAATTTTGGCTGTTTTATTTTCAATCCCCTTTTTGATAATTCCTAGCATGGAATTGGCCTTCTTCACCGCTGCCACACATTGGGTAGACACCTTCATTGAGCTGGCCACCAACACACCAAAATCTCTTTCCTGATCTGTCACGGATAGCTCAGAGCCCATGACACATAAAGTTTGGATTGTTTGACCCAATATGCATTACTATACATTTTGCTACATTGAAATGCATTTGCCATTTCGCAGCCCATTCCCCTAGTTTGGAGAGATCCTTCTGGAGCTCTGCACAATCTTCTCTGGTTTTTGCCACACGGAAAAGTTTTATGTCATCTGCAAACTTGGCCACCTCACTGCTTATCCCTGTCTCCAGGTCATTTACAGACTGAAAAGCACCGGTCCCAGGACAGATCCCTGGGGCACACCACTTTTCACTTCTCTCCATTGTGAAAATTTCCCATTGACACCTACTCTTTGTTTCCTGGATCTCAACCAGTTCTCATTCCATAAGAGGACTTGCCCTCTTATCTCCTGACTGTGCAATTTTCTCAGCAGCCTTTGGTGAGGGACTGTGTCAAAAGCCTTCTGAAAATCCAGATAGACAATATCCACCGGTTCACCCAAATCCACAAGCTGGTTGACCTTTTCATAGGAAAGCTAAGAGAACCCAGGCTTCGTCTGAAAATCAGGAAAACTTCCTTACTGTTAGAACAGGAATGGCAATGGAACCAATTACCTCAAGAGGTGGTGAGTGTCTCCAACACTGCAGGCATTCAAGAGAAATCTGGACCACCACCTGGCAGATTTTCTTTGATTTGGATTCCTGCATGGAGCAAGTGGTTGGACTTGATGGCCTTATAGGCTCCGCCCAACTTCACTATTCAATGATTCTTTGATTAAAAAAACAACAACTATTTGTCTTACTCTCACCATTGTGTGCAGAAACTAAGGATTTAAAATTCCTCCATGGGGTGTTTTACCTATCAACACAATCTTATATCAACAAGAACATAGAATTTAGCACTAATTTTCCATATCCTTTGCCAATGCACATTTTAAACAGTCTTACTCTCTGTACAAACAAACAGTATGTCACTGTAAATACACCTAGGAACTAACTTTTGTAACACTTCTCTATCTGGTTGCCAAAGACAATTCTTAGCTGCTTGTGATGATTTCCAAGTCTGCATGGTGCAATTTAGCAAGCATACCCTGTCCCTTTTGATATACAGGTACAGTACTGGGAAACTGATTATAATTATAGTACATTGTCCTTAAAGTGTACAACACTGGATTTAAATATATTTGGAGTTGAAAGCAAAAAGTGCCCTGCTATAAACTGCAAGGATGTTACCAGGCAATATAAGTTTTACTGCATGATTAAATGGCCACTTAAATCAGAGTGATAAGTAATCAATTGTTTTTACTTGGTTTATCAGCAACTGTTTTCTAGTTGACTTTTATTTCACCCAAGTCTTAATACAATAAATGTCTTTTCGGTGCTTTGATGGTCGAGGTTATTTAGAAAAAGCAAGTCAGTGATACCATTTGCAATTATCTGTTATCTCTATTTGCTCATATACTTGTCACATAACTGGAACAGCAACGGTCAACTTTACAGCGGCATATGGCAGGGTCTACCATTAGTTGCTGCTCAGAATGCTCTACTAACTCCTTAGTAAATCTCTTGGACTAACAGCAATGGTTGGTGTTCTATTTCAAAACTGAAGGTTCTTTCTTGATTCTCAAAGGAGGCACAGACACTGTAGAAATCAAAGGAACAGTCTGCCACATGATAACATCCCGGCATCATTACTTTTTAACATTTGGTGGGGCCACTGTGAGATACAGGAAGCTGGACTAGATGGGCCTTTGGCCTGATCCAGCATGGCTCTCTTATGTTCTTAACTGCTGCACAACAATCTAACTTTGTCACTGAGTGCCAACGGTGACTGCGATGGGTTTAAGGAACTTGAAAAATAAACAACATATGGAACTTTCTATCCACCTAGAAAGAGACAAGAATATGATCTTCCACACCTGGAAGTCAGTTGGTTTTGCAATTATTTCCCAGTCTCCCCTTCCTGTATCCCTGTTGAATTATTCAAAGGACACCTGAGATCAAGAAGACATCAAAAAGAAGCCTAACACTCAAACTTTGTATTTGTTTATCTCTGTTGTATATCATAGTGATCAAACGATTGTACCTGAGTGTAAGTGAAGAAGCTGGCATGTTGTCTCACCTGAGGGTATGCAGATTTTGAAGCTGGGAAGGAGCAAGTAAGAATGATCAAAGAGGATTAAGAGTAATAGTCACCCCCAGGTATCAATGAGGCATTCATGGGTTTAAATTTAGAGTTTTTGAATTTTGAAGCTTAATAAAGCTTGGGGAAGTTATGCTTCATTTCCCAGCAGCATGATCCCTCGTAAGTAGATCTCACACTGTGACTAGAGAGCACAGGGAATGTTTCCACAGTTTTATTCTATCACTCTACTTAGGTATGAGATAGATAAGTTTATTATTTTCTTATGTTTCTGTTCTGCATTTTTAATCCTCTACCCACAGTTCTTTTGGATGAGGAACTGCTTTCCTATTTTTTTAAAAAAATTATCCTTTTATTTTCTTGCTTTTCATTTTATTTTTCAATATTACTGCAAATCCTTTTAAGCCGGTGTCCGAATGCTGACTAAGAAGGGAAATTTAGTATTAATTTTCCAACACTTGCCTCTCTTAAGCTCCTGAAATAGTAACTCTGAAACAAATGCCCCCCCGCAGCAGCCTATTGTACCTTTAAGTGGCAATGCCTGGAGCACGCATTACCTAACAAGAAGAAGGCATGTTGGGATTGAAAAGATCCTAGCCAGGACTCCGGCTTCTCCCCTAACTTCTGGTTCTTAGTGCTCCCTCCCCCGAGAAAGTGGGAGGTAACACAGAGAGCTGTTATTGGAAGGAATCTGGACTCAGTGATGATGACAGCGACATTCCAGCCTGAGGAGGTGCTAACCTTTCCACCAATGTTCATATTAATTCCTATTCTTTGCTCCATACGAAACACATGCAATTTTGATTCAATCAATCAAAAGAGTTTTTTAAATTGTGGAATATATGTAAGACATATCAAGGAAAAGTGAAAGTTCTTTGTTGCAAGTAAACATTAAGCTCTAAGCATGTCTTCAGACTTAAGTACAATAATTACATTAAGTACAGTAATTTCCTATTCTCTTTACAGACACACCCTAGCTGCTATGGACAGACTCCTCTTCATCACCTCTGCTACAGTCTACGACTCTTGAACAGAATTCTAATTTCCTCCCGCTCTTAACTTTCTGGGCTCTACTAGTCCCTAAGTAGTCATACCTGAACTTTACTTTTCTGCTTCTTCTCCCCTAGGCGGTCAAACCTCATCTTAAGTCTCTCACCAAACCCACAGGCCAAATTTCCACAATTCCAATCATGCTAACCAATCACCATTCAGTTATTCAAGTGCCAGCAACTACAGCACTCTACTCATGCCCATCCATAACGTTGGCATTCAAAACTGCTAACACATCAACCTAACGTAAGTAGTTATCATAAAATTCAATATTCAGTTTCCAAATGGGTAGAATCACTGTACAGATGACCTACAGCACATAAGGAAATCTAAAACAGACATCTCTCTCTCTCTCTCTCTCTTTCTCTCTCATTTACTGACAGACACCCCAGTAAGGTTTCAGATAAAAAGCTCTGATAATTTAATAACTCAAACATGTAAAAGCTTAGTAAATTACAATGCCAACTGGCAACCCAAATCACAAATATAACAGGTAAAATTTATAAAATAATTGAGGATTCTCTAGAAGAAAAGGATCAAGAAACAATAAGAGAGGTGTGGAAGCAAGATCTTGATAAAGAATAAAAAAAGAAGAATGGAAAAAAATCTGGAATATGAGAATCTTGCGATCATTATCAGTTAGAATAAAGGAAAATTATTTTAAATTAATTTTAAGATGGTATATGACACCAGTCAGATTGAATAGAATAAATCCAGGATATTCTAAAATCTGTTGGAAATGTGAAAAAAGATAGGTACCTACATTCATCTTTGGTGGGAATGTGAAATAGTTCAAAAGTTTTGGCAATTGATTTTTAGTGAGCTAAAAGAAATCCTCCAAGCTGATATTGAATGCAAGCCGGAAATAGCATTGTTATCACTACCACTTATTGACGAACATGATGTAAAAACAAAAGAATTAATTGCAAACCTTATGACAGCAGCAAGACTGATTATAGCGAAAAACTGAAAATCGAAGCTAGATTTTAGGATTGAAGATTGATATAATGAAGTGTGGGACATAGCTTTGACAAATTGTCTTGTAATTCAAAAGTTCTGCGAGGGGAAATGAAGAACGATATTTTTATGACAGTTGGGGAAAATTTATAGACTATGTATTATTATAAGGGAAAGGGAAAAACTGACTTATAATCCAACACAGTTCTGGAGAAAAGGACTTTAAGAAGGATGTTAAAAGAAGAGAAGATGAAGAAGATAAAGAAGCTAAAGGAACAACTGGATGGTCCCAGGGGGGTTGGGGGTGCACAATTATTGTTTGTTTGATTGTTTATATTTTAATAAAAAATAAAAAAAATTAACAGGTTTACCTTCAGTGAGCATATCTGGTACATCTGCTTGATATCTCGGTCCTATTCTAATTTCCCCTTTGTCTGCTAGCAGTGTCTTGAGTGAAGGATCATACACCAGCGAATAGAAGAAAGTATCCTAAATAAACAAGTAAGAGGAAACAACAGAAAACATGTATCTCCCACGGTATCACTAGGATGTGTTGGGTAAAACACTTTGTAACATTTTGTATTTTAATGTACAAATCACAATTGACTCCTGCCAAAACTGGGAATAACTTGAAAACCAAAGAAAACTATAGGTAACACTGAGGAATCTTAGACTTTAATTCCAGAAGCCACAGCTCCCCATGCATGTATATGAGAAAATTAAATCAAACCTCTTGTTTCAAATCATTGTTAACATAGTACAGTGATGCCTTGAATTACGAATGACTTGAATTACAAAAAAATTGAATTACAATTGGAAATCTGCAGATATGGGGAAAATTCAACTTACAAAAATTAAAAAAAATTGAGTTACAAAAAGGTTCCCCTGCCCCCCTACTTGTAATCATTGAAAACGGAAACAGAAAATAACCGCTGAAATAAAATGAAAGCCCTGTTTGGACTATAAAATGTGGTCCTGCTTATTTGCAATTGCAATACTGCCATCTTGTGGCCACCTCCACTACAGTACTGTAACGACAAACAAGGAGGAAGCATTTTATAGTTGGACAGAGAAAACAGGAAGTGCCTGTTTTGGAGCCATTCTGTAAATACAATGGTACCTCGTATAAAGGAATTAATTTGTTCCAAATGAAATTATGTTAAGCAAATTTTCCTTTATACAAATTTCCATAGGAATGCATTGAAAATGGAGTAATCCCATTTTTATGTTGTACAGATTTTTCCCATAGGCAATTATGTTAAGCAAATTTCCTCTATCTCTGGAATTTTTTTATGTTGTACAGATTTTATGTTATACAAACCGTTTGTTATACGAGGGTCTACTGTATTTGGCACCATTTTGGGAACTTTTTAGAACTTTTTGTGTGGATTTCTCAAGCGGTTGAAAGGTAGGGAGCTGAGTGTCATCGATTGCATGCCTGTTACTGTGCTTTTTGCATTCGGGGGGGGGGGGAGGTGACTTCCCACTTGGAACAGATTAATTGGTTTCCCATTCACTTATATGGGAAATAGCATTCTGAGATACAAAAATTTTGAGTTAAGAAAATCCCATTGGAACAGATTATTTTTTGTAATTTAAGGTACCACTGTATTTGATATCATATGCATTTGATGACCCATGAAGGCAAAATGAGAAAAAAGACTGTGCTGAGTTCTGCATCAATCTCTAATCTTTTACATAGCAGTGATCATGGAAGGCTAAGGATGTGCCAGTGGTAAGGTTTCTTTTCTCTTTTAAAATTTATAATAATAATATAGCAATATAATCATAATATAGCAATAAATCAAGTTTTTAATTGATACAATATAGACTGTGGGTCCTCTGATGACAATTTTAGTGTAATTATTTTAGTGTAAGGTATTTATTATAGTTTTAATTTATTGATATTTGATGTTTTAACTGTTTTAATTCCTTGATTGTAAACCGCCCAGAGACCTTTGGGTAGTGGGTGGCATATAAGTTGTAAAAATAAATAAAATAATAAATTAATTAATTATATAATCCGGCTTTCACTACAGTCGTAAAAGCCACATTATATAACACTAATATATAAAAAACTAATCACTGCTATGCTCTGTAGTGAAAGAGCTATGCCAAATTTATCAATATTTGCTCAAATGACTAATTTTTTGGTAAAATCTGCAGTTATAAGAAGCAAACATTATTTCTGTCAATGTAGGCTGCATGCCTACACACAATGGAAGTAAGCCACAATTAACTCCATGGGGCTTATTTCTGAGCCTACACATATGATTGCACTATAAAAGCTTGTGATCCCTCAACAATTACAGCCCAATCAACAAAGCTTTGGTAGCAAAATCAAGTGTGTTGAAGAATGTTTAGTAAACAAGCTTTCACATCCTCATAAAAAAGCACAATTAACAGGATGTAGTGGGAAAGGCTAGGCTGAGATTGTAATATTTATCCTAATGAAAATCTAAATGCAGAAAGTGTTACTAAGTTACTCTCAGTGACAGATACATAAAAATGTAGTCCTATATCAGTGGAACCCAGTGGTAAAAGAATCAGACAAAATAATCAACTCCTGGCCGTAGGAAGGACAGCATTTCTAATTTCATTTGCAAATTCTGACTGCCATTAAAATGATTCATTTCAGTATTATTAAAAAACAAATAATTCAGGATACTGAATAACCATATCAGGCAATAATTTAAAAACAAAGTTTTTCAAATATATCTTCCTGAAGTATACTATTTACTGAAAGAACTGCTTTTATTTATAATTCCCTGTTTATAATCCCCTCAAATGCCTATAAAAGTACACTGCTGGAGAAATGTATCCTATAAAAATAGAGCATTACCTCTTTTGCGAGATATGACAATACAGATTCTGTCTCGTTCAGAAGTGCAACACTGCATTTTCCCCTATGTAAAAAAAATAATAATAAGACAACATTTATGACAAACAGTATAAAATAACAGGTCAGTCCAGTTGAGAAAAATTGGAAAACTGAAGTAATTTTAAAAACAGCTGCAAAATGTTACTCATTGTAACCATCATAATCATTCCAAATGGAGACAGCACTCCAGAAATCAGAAGAGTGAAACTCAGAAGAGCAGCAATGGAACCTAAAGGAACAACAACAACAACAACAACAACAACAACCAACTTATTAAAAATGACAAAAAGCACAGCACCTTAAAGACTGATTGTTATACTTTAATGTGAGTGTTCATGGACAGGTCCACTTCTTCAAACATATCAAGTGAAATATAGTCAAATATAGATATCACAATTAAAACATTCTTGCCAGCTTTGAGAGTCTCATATGTGTAATAATTTATGACCTGTGTTTCATGTTTCATCCTTTTGATATGTCATTGTAAACATTCCCAGAAAAGTCTGTGAAGATTCTCAGTTATTCATGTGAGTTTATCTGGAATTTGAGTCATGGCAACTGGACTTCTTTTTCTTGAAAAAGAAAATGAAGTCCAGTTGCCATGCCTCAACTTCCAGATTCCCAGAAAGAAAGAAAACAGAAAACAAAAGGATGTCTCAACAGGGACCATGTCCATACACTCAATCATACAGTGGTACGTCGTTCCACGATGTTAATGCGTCCTACAGGATGTTTCGTAATGTGGACATTTGGTAAACCAGAAACGGAAGGGGTGTAATGCATCATGGGAAAGGAAGTGCTTTGAAAAAAAATCATAAACTGAGGTTTTTCAGTAAAAAATTGCAAACGGAATCATTATTTTCAATGACTTTTCCTTCAGAAACCGAAAATTACGTAAACTGAGGCGTTTGTAACCCGGGATACCACTGTATTACCAATCATTATGTATCGGTGTGAAACCTTGACAGAATTAAAGATTGGGGGGGGGATAGATTCAGTTGAGGTATGGTGCTGGAGGACAGCTTTGCAAATACCCTAGACTGCCAGAAATGAACAAGTCAAGCTGAAGTCTATCTGGAGGCAAAAATGATTAAATTGAGACTGTTCTACTTTGGGCACATTATGAGAAGACAAGATTCTGTAGAAAAGACAATAATGCTAGGGAAAAAAAGGAAAGCCAAATAAGAGGTGGACTGACTCTCTAAAGCAGGGATCCTGAAACTACCGCCTGGGGGCCAGATCAGGCCTGCCAGGGTCCAGAACCGGGCCCTCTGGCAAGTGCAGACCCCTCCCCCGCTCAGTGGTGGAGGCCGGGCATGGGCCCACTGCCAAAACCTATGTGCCGCCTGGGCTGCCTCTTCCAACTTGTGGTGCTTGCGGGGTGAGGGGGGAAAGGATAGAGAGACAATGAGGAGGAGGAGGAGGAGGCCATGCACAAAGCCCGTGGGGCTCGGCTGCCCGCCACCGACAGACACTTCCACCAGCCTGCCTGCTGCCGCCTTCCTCTCCCTCCTTCTCCACCCCCATCTTCTCCTCAGGTGGGTGAGCGGGCGCTCTGGGGCGACACAGCCTCTGCTGCCACTGCCAATGTTGGAGGTAGGTGGGCGGGCAGGCATTCCCCAATAATGCAGCCTTCTCCTCCTGTGCCCCTGATTTTGCAGGTCTGCTGCCGGGCCCCGGGCTCTTATACCGCTCCTGGCTATCCGTGGATAACTGATTTCGTGCATGTCAAATGCGCGGATATGGGGATCATACTGTATAGACTGGTCCCCAACAGTGCCTGAGGGACAGTGAACTGGCCCCCTGTGTAAAAAGTTTTAGGACCCTTGCTCTAAAGGAAGGTCCGAGTTTGCAAGAACTGAGTAGCTCTATTGAGGACAGGTCATTTTGGAAGACATCAGTGTGAAGTGACTGGATGGCACAAAACAATAAAACAACAAAAGAGTCTTATTTTTATCTGGTGCCTGAAACACAGAGTAAGGCCACCACATCAATGGAACTTATGTAAGAGTCACCACTGATTCTATGTCTCATTTATGCTAACAAACTTTAATGTAACCCTTTCTGGGTTACTTGTAGCTTTGTGCCAGGCATACATTTTGGTGATGGAAAGGTTATGAGATAAAAGCAAGTGAGATCTGGAGGACTGGGGAAAGCTTTGGCAAAAAGGCCAGTCAGTGTTATAACCTGAGACAACAATAACAAACCTGGCTTGAGGCACTATTCGTCCTAGAAACCCCCAACACGTCAAAAGCTTAAATATGAAAATGCAGGGAAAATTGAAAGAAGGAAAACATATTTAATCATTTAATTATCAAAAGGAGAAAGAATATATCTACACTCATACTCAAGACAATTTTTCATATTTTGCCTGTAATGGCAGCAGTGGTTAAATTGCTGTACTGCAGCTAAAACTGTGCTCATGACCTGGGGTTCAATCCCAGGTAGCAGGCTCAAGGTTCACTCAGCCTTCCAGCTTTCCGAGGTTGGTAAAACAGGTGGTGGCAATCTGTAGCCTGCATAATTAAATTGTAAACAGTCCAGAAAGTGGTTTAAGCACCATGGGGTGGTATATAAGTAGAACACTTTGCTTTGATTTGACTTCACATACTACAGGACTCAACGTGATGCCCCACTTAAGGGACCAAATACAACCTCCTGCAACTCCCCTCCCCCAAAAACACTTTAAACAAATTTTAAAATCTTTGTATTCTCAAAGGCTTTCACAGCCAGGATCTGGTAATTGTTGTGAGTTTTTCAGGCTGTTTGGCTGTGTTCTGGAAGTTTTTCTTCATGACGTTTTGCCAGACTCGGTGGCTGGTATCTTCAGAGGGCAAGGAGCTCAGGGATACAGAGTAAAGGAAACTGGGTTTTTTTAACTTGTGGGAAAGAGGAAATTTGTCCTATGCAGGAGAATAGGTGTTTGTTGTATTGTGATGAAGGGATTAAGAAGTTTCATTGCATTCAGGGGTAGCAACTATCCTTGATGGATGTCTTTAGTTGTTCTATTATGTGAACTGATCACTGTTGCTTGTGTCTGGGTGGGAATCATTGAGTTTTGACCTTTTGCACTCTGCAGCTTTTAATACTGGAACCCAGGCTTTGTTGATTTTTAGATTTATTTTTTTGTTGAAATTGTGCTTATGTTTGTGGATTTCACTGGTTTCAATGTGTAGTCTGACGTAGTGATTGGTAGTGTTGTCCAGTACCTCTGTGGCCTGGAAGAGGATTTCATGTCCTGTTTGTTTCAGGGTGTGTTCAGCTACTGCTGATTTTTCTGGTTGTTTTGGTCTGCAGTGTTTTTCATGTTCTTTGATTATGGTCTGGATGCTGCACTTTGTAGTCCCAATATATACCCGGCCACAACTACAAGGTATCCCGTATACTTCTGCAGTGGTGAGTGGGTTCCTTAAAACAATGAATGAAGTCCTTTTTGGTTTTTCAGCAAGTATAAACATAGCATTATTGCCATTCAGTTGCAAAGACTCTTTTGCAATGTTGAAGCAAAATATTCTAGGCTTGGTGCTGTTAATTTTTTAATACTGAGTAAAATTATGAAGTTATTAAAGAGGTGCTTGTTCCTTGTGGTGGGTTTGTTATGTTAGTATAAGCAAACAATTTTAATTGCATGTTTTTAATTCTTCATTTCAACACTAAGGTGTCGACAAATGGAAGGTTGAAAAATAATAATTGAAAAAGCAGTCAAATCCAAGGCAACATGATACGGTTTCCCTGTATTTGCAAACTGGCAACACACAGAACAGAAAGCAAACATTTAAGCTTTGGGGAAATGACCTTTAAAGGAACCTTTATAATGTATGAACTTCACTTCCTAGAACTACTGAACTGCTTGGCTAGAATGAAGACTATAATGTAAGATCATGACTAATGGTTTAGAGTTTGAGGTTTATAATTTGTTTAAATTATTCACAACTAAACATATTGATTATTATAGTAGCTGTTGTGAAGACACAATAAAGAACAGTAAATGTTGTAAAGCAGTATAACCATTTTTAAAGGAAAAATGCATATACTGGCGGGGGTGAGCTTGTTTTTAATATAGACTCAGACTTGGGTCTTGGTTCCAAAGATCTGGACTCGGATTTGGGACTCAGGCTCAAAGACCAAACAGTAACAATAATTGTAGCAGCAACAATAGCAGCTGCATGACTTCTCGTCTAAGACAGGCCTGCACAACGCATCAACTCATAGCCCATGGGGTGCTAAAAAGTTGCATGCCAGGTCCCTGCCCGAGCAGTCCTCCTCCGCCACCACCAGTGCTGCAGAGCTTGGGGGGGTGAGTGGGCACTCCTCCTCTGCCACCAGCGCCACAGAGCTTGGAGGGTGGAGGGGGAGCAGGAGCACCGCTGCCAGCACCACAGAGCTTGATGGGGATGAGCAGGTGCTCCTCCTCCACTGCCTTTGCCACTGCCGCGGAGCTTCGTGGGTGGCTGGATGTGCCGCCACCATGGAGCTTGGTGAGTGGGGGGTCAGCGGGTGCTCCTCCTCCACTACTGCCAGTGCCGCTGAGATTGGTGGGTGGGTGGGCAAGGTGAGTGGGTGCCCCACAGCCACTGAGCTTGGTGGTGGTAGGGGCAAGTGGGCACTCCTCCACCGTCGCTGTGAGCACTGTGGAGCTTGGTGGGTGGGTGGGGGATGAGCGGGCCTTCCTCCTATGCTGCTGCCAGTGCTGTGGAGCTTGTGGGGACATGGAGCAGTTACAAGGAGTGTGTGTCCATGTGCACTTGCGCATGCCTGCTTCAGAAAGGAGCCTGCGGGGAGGTGCTGCAGGCAAAAGGAGCCCACGGGCTGTTCAAAGTTGGACAGCCCTGGTCGAGGATATCTGAGCTGCCTAGACACACAATTTTAGACTTGTACATTAATACTAAATTGTTACTGCAGATATATTCAGGTAGTTTGGCAATTAATGTCTTGGAGACTTCACAGATTTTAAAAGGATATTTTAAGAACAAATATGATCCTGCTACAAAATCTGGTTGGGGTTACAGGCAATGATGTCATCTGCTAACTGACCAGTTTAACCCAAAGGTAACTGTGCTACCCCGGGTGTGCAATTTGCAGTTTTACAAGTTCCCTTTTGGTGTGTTCTATATACAGCAGTGTATCATAAGGCAAATTTAATTCATTCTAGGAGTCAAATCGGCTGCCGGTGATTGAAGGGGCAGCCACCTCCTCTTCGCCCAGGTCTCTGCACTGAGACTCGGGTGAAGAGGAGGAGGCGCAGGTGGTGGTTTTATCCTGCCTTTCTTTCCCTGTAGCATCCGATCTGTGTCTGTTACAGGGAAGGCAGGTTAGAAATCTCCACCACCTCCTCTTCCCCGGGGACTGAGGTAAGTGGCTGTGGCAAGCGGGCAGGTAATTTTCAAAGGGCTGGAGCTGAGCTGCGATGGGCTCGAGCCCTTTGAAAATCGCACACCCGCCACAGCAAGAAGATCGCCACTGTGGCTTCCTTTCCGAGCCCCCCAGGGAGGGCAATTTGGTGGGCAAAGCATGATCGCATTGATCTCTGCCCACCCCGTGCGGCTTCCCATTACATCGTAAGACAAATGTAAACGGGAAGGAAACGTCTTACAATTTTTTCCTATCCCCAGAAATTACATTTGTCTTCCAAGATTTTCGTCTTAAGGGACATTCGTCTTACGAGGTATTCCAGTGAATGTCTAGGAAAGGCAAACCAATCTTCCTGATGAATTACTATGTTTTAGAGAATTCAGGAAGCTGATACTGTAATGAAAATGACATATCTAGTAGCTGCAACCAAGGAAAAGAAAGGGAAGCAGCACTATCATTAGCTTTTCTGAGAAGCTTTGACTCGCCTTCAAAAGCTCCCAGACAGCAGATTCATGTATCCACTAGAGACTCTGTTAAATTAATCTATGTTCACACCTCCCTCAGGTTAAAGAACAACACTAAGATAAACAAAAACACATCAAGGCCAAAAATAAAAAACAGGAAAAAACACTATTTAAATTGGAAATGTGTTCTGCCTAAAGGATGCTGCAGATTAATTGTGGTTTCTTTTCTTTATGATTGCCTGAATCCTACAGCATCCATTTCCTACCCTATGAGGGATGGCTGAATTGCCTACATTTTGTAAATAGCTAGGTAGTTTGATTGAAGTAAATTTAATGAGGAACAGAGAGGAATGCTGTGTCTAGTAACACATGCTTACTCGTAAGAATCTTTTCTAGTTCCATTTTGGTTACTGCTTGATGCGAAGTACAGAAAATCTGTAACTTTCATATCTTTATTATCAACCTAAGAATATAAGAAGAGCCGTGCTGGATCAGGCTAAAGGCCCATCTAGTCGAGCTTCCCATATCTGACAGTGGCCCCACCTCACGCCTCTGGAAACACACAAGACTAGATATGAGATGACCTCCAAGTCATCTCACTCTTCTGTAATTATTTACATATAGCTGAATTCTAGCTTTTGCATTTGGTTCTTTGAACTTCAGTAATTGCTTCAATTTGTTGCTGAAGTCATATAGGTAAGACCTGACATTTTCTGTCTCCGTGTGATCCCAAAATACCACATACTAGATACCTTCTGTTCTGTTTGTTAGGTATTTGCTGTTTAAAGGTAACCAGGAGGGGTTGATTCATCATCAACAACATTAATATCCAGGCATTACTTTTGTCTTCATAGTGTCCAACTGTAATTCTGCTTCAGCATCTTCTTTTTTCACTTTCATACAGTGATCGGTATCACCTGCTTATTTTAAATTACACATATTTTGTTCCAACAATCTGCACTCCTTCTCCATCCAGATCTAGTCCAGCTATCTATGTAATGTGTTCCACATAAAGAGAGAACACACAGAGCGATAAAATACACCATTGTCTAACACTACTGCCACAAGGAAACCATTATTTCTCCCCTGTATTCTGTCCTAATGGTAATCTTTTGTACAGATTATGCATCAGGACAATAACATATTGCAGTACACTAAATTCATTTAGAATAATCCATGGCTTTTTATCCTGTATACCACTGTAAGTGGTATACAGAATATACAAATCTGATTTTCCACAAACCAGGCATACATTGTGAACCCAGCCCTTTTTCTTGTTTCTCCTACCCCTCCTCCCGACTCTGTCTCTTTAGTTCTTTACAGCAGAACAGAGATGCTGGGATGGCCACCACAATCTGAGTCTGAGCAGCCTATTTCTTTTTCTCCTTCAAGGATACTAGCCATTAAGAGCAAAATGAAGAGGTCTGCATTCAGGGCTCCCAGGTGGAAGGGAAATTCTGGCAGGGAATTTGTTCTTACACCTGGCTCACCTGCAGGGACAGAACAAGCACAGCAACTGATTATTACTGCTGCTCTCTCTGGTCTCTTAGGAAGCAAATTAAAATGGACAAAAAACTAAACCAGATTTTTTTCAAGAAATGAAATAGTATGCCTGTTTCTAAACTTAAGCTTGAAAATGGTCTATCAGTGTTTGAGCTATCTGACTCACTTTGGATATTGCTATTCCTGTTATATAAATCCATTATTTTCAACATTTAATTAAGAGGCAATGAAAACTTGTTAAAAGAAATACAGAGCCCTGATTTCCAAATCAAACACTACACTTTCTGTGCAGTGCAGTTGCTATATGAGTCAATTTTTCATGCAGTCAGATTAGCTTCATTTATTAGTACAACATGCATTTAAGCACAATGTTAAAGCAAATTAAAAACAAGAGTTGTGACACCTTAGACTAACAGATTTTCTTTCCAAACATCTTAATTAGTCTTTAAGATGTTACCAATATTTTATTCTATTTTTGTTATACAGTATATGCTGAAAAGCTGCCTAGATGCCCTGAGCACATCCGATCTCGCTTGATCTTGGAACCTAAGCAGGGTCAGCCCCAGCTAGTACTTGGATGGGTGACCACCAGGGAATACCAGGTGCTGTGAAGGTGCCTGGAGTAGGAACTGGCAAGCCACTCCAGTATTCTTGCCAAGAAAATGTCTGTGGACATAGGGTCACGAAGAGTTGGTCACGACTGTAATGATACAACAATATGCTGAAATATGGGGTGTGGTGGCTCAGTGGGCTAGAGTGCTGAAACTGTCGGCTGCAAAGTCGGCAGCTCAGCGGTTCAAATCCCTGGGTGCCACACAGTGGAGTGAGCTCCCGCTGTTAACCCCAGCTCCTGCCAACATAGCAGTTCGAAAGCATGTAAATGCAAATAAATAGGTACTGCCTTAAAAAGCGGGAAGATAAACAGTGTTCTGTGTGCAGAAATGCATTCAGCCATGCCGGCCACATGCCCATGGACTTGCACAAGACTGGCTCTTTGGCTTGGAAACGGAGATGAGCACCGTCCCAGGAGTCAGACATGACTAGCATGCATGTGCGGAGGAACTTTTACCTATATGCTGAAATATCATACTAATAATCATGTTGCTTGGTATGTAACAGCAAATACGCCATGTAGACATGGAGAGAACTTTTTTCCCAGCAGGGTTCCATCAATACCCAGCTTTATTTCTTTTTCTCTTTTCCTACTCCCCATCTAATGTTAGTCTCTATTTTACCTATAAAAAGACTATCATATTTCTCTTTTCTCCTGTTTTTTTAACTCCCGGGGGAACCAGTATACTCTGCCTGATGCTTCAAACAGATCTGAATTAGAGCACACTTTCATACTTTGTTTAAAAGGAAAGGAAAGTGTTAACAGTTCTCAGCGTTACCTGAAATGTGCTTTACATACTGCACTGGCCTAATCTCATTAAGCAGTTGTGCATGCCAGCTTAACAAATCACAGACCACATATTTCCCTCTAGGTTTGCAAAAGAAAAGGGTGAAAAGGGGCTAAGCTGACATCCTGTTGTATACTCCATGCACACAACAGGAATGATGGCAGCAGCAGGAAAACATGTACAAATGGAATGCACCCGAAAATCACCAAAGAAAGCCTTTAATCAGCGGTAATTTGCCAGAACTATTTATTTCCCATTACACAAGTGAAGCTACACACCAGATTTTCAGACAAAATATTGTAGTTATTTGCTACCACCTCTTTTTTATTTTGTGACATACTAAGAAATACTATGTTGGCTACTTCTTTGAATATCTTGACAATATGCAGACCTAGTTCCCTTTCCTGTTTCACGATGTTGCTTAAAAACCAAGTTTGAAGAAAAGAAACTCTGGGGAACGCAAAACACTTGTCCATTGTTTGTGTTCTTTTAGTTGGCTGTATCCTATTATCATTTTACAATTACATATAATTCTAAAAGCATTAGATCACGTCCAACTCACAAAACTCTCCAAATATCAAGCAAATAATATGTTTTCATACTTATAATACAAAACAAAGCAGCAGGAAAACTGCAACCTTCAGCAACAACTATAAAGCAACATTGATAAAAATATTTACATCAAAAACCCGTGTTTTAGGTCATTAATGCAGTGACCATAGGTTAAATACAGATGGTATAGATACAAAGGATTTAGCAGCTCAGACTAGAGATGGGCAGGAAATGAAAAACGAAATGCTGTTTCGCCATTTTGTTACATAACGAAATGAAATGAAACGTAACGAGGAAGTAGCATTTCGTTATAGATGAAACAAAATTGTTTTTCCATTGAAATGAACCATCTTGTTCCATCATTTTTGGGCTCCTGCCAAGCTGTCAATGGCTGGACCCCTTTAAACCTGGCCCAGTCGACATCAGGAGATCCCCTTGGTGCTGCCTGGGCCAGTTTTAAAGGGGTCCAGCCAATAACAGCTCAGCAGGAGCCCTTTAAAAATGGGTCCCGGAGTCCTCTGCTGCCTGGTGTCTCTAGGACCCAGGGGAGCCATTACTTTTTGTACATTTTTTAAAAAATTTCCTAAGGAATGAAACAAAACAAAACGGAGGTGAGCATGAAACAAAACAAAACAAAACATTATTTTTCCATTTCGTGCCCATCCCTAGCTCAGACTAAAGCAATCAGAAGAATGCTTTGTGATCTTAAATATTAATTGTTTTGAGTGTGTGGGGGGAATACATCATTTGAATATGTAGGCTTTTTTACTGAATTATAAACTTCAAGGCAGCTGCAGAACTGGCACAAAGAATATTGATCACCAAACACTGCTGGATCTCTATTCAATATTCTATTCACATAGTAGCAATTAAAAATATTAATGCTTTTACCCAATTATAAGAATTGATTCCTGCAAACACTCAAAATTAACCAATTGGACCTTATCACATTTCATAATACATTTATTTAAAACTATTCAAATTTAATTCAGTCAACAGTCTAATTCAGTCAACAGTATGAAATCCTGTTTTCAGGATAATTCCTTTGCTATTCCTACACTGCATACCACCATTTAATTCTAGACACTTCCTTGCAACACTCAGTTCTCCATGCTTTTGGAGAGGGGAAGAGTAAGATAAACAGAGAATATTCTAAACTTATTTTAACCAGGATGTTTGAGGACACATCGAATGGAAAAGCAAACACCCATTTCACCAAGAACATTGGCTATTAAGTAAAAGCAACAGAAACATTACTCAGAGAAAAAGACTGCACATAGATAAAATGAATGGGGTATAGTCTCGGAGAAGTACTTTTTGTTTCTCACTGGACTGCATTATCGCTATTTGGATGCTGGATAGTTAAGCATGTCAGCAGAAAAAAAATGTCAATTATCCACATTTTTCCACTGCAATGAAAGTGGCTTAGCAGAACTTAAACCTTACATGCTTACTACTGGAAACTATAATTTGTGGTAAGCATGAAGAGTTAAGAAGAAATAGAACAGTGCATTCTGATGATTTGTAGAATTTACTTTGGGAACCTTTCTTCAGAGTATGCTTTTCGGTGAAGTTTGAGTGCAGTGCACACACTCCTGACTTTTGCCAACATGGCGTATCTGGAAGGAAGTGACCTTCTATTTCCCTTCACCTCTGCTTTGAGGTAGAGCCAAAGGGCTACAGGACACCTGCTTCCTATTAGAATCAACGTTTTCATAAATGCTCCAATGTATGCCTATGAACTTAGATCAGAGAAAATATAACAAACCTTCTGGGAGGAGTTCAGGCAGTCTTTGTGTCTCCTCATCTGGCTGAAATGGCACCTCCCCCCCTCTCTCTCTGTGTGTTTTTTTTTTCATCCTTTCCGTAATCATGATCAGTTTGCTTCAGAACTTTTCCAGCGAACTCCAACAACTTTGCTCACTTTCTGTTTCTTTTTTATTGAGGTTTTATTGCTTTATTGAAAAATAAATTAGATTTTAAGCCTCGCATACACCCCTTCCAAGATGGACAGCAGGTTGAACTAGGTTCAATGAATAAATAAATTCCAAATTAATAATATACCAAGATAACTGAAAAAATGATACAATTTTCAAACTCACTGCCAAAATCAGATTTAAGTCATTAATTGCACACATCAATGAGAACAGTTCCTGTACTCTTGGCTGCTGTGTTCCCTTTGACAATTCTTTGTGGTCCAAAGGTGTATTTTGCCACAGAGAGAATAAAGTCACTCACTATTGGTTATGCTCCATAACAGAAGTGGCATCAACCAAAAATTAATAGTTATTATGAGTTTTTCTAGGTGTTTGGCCGTGTTCTGGAAGTTTTTCTTCCTGACGTTTCACCAGACTCTGTGTCTGTCATCTTCAGAGGGCAAGGAGCTCAGGAAACTTGCCCTCTAAAGATGCCAGCCACAGAGTCTGGCAAAACAATACTTTGGAACAATATATTTGGTACATATTTCAAACTACAGAAAGAATCCCACAGGAGAGAGAGAGAGAGAGAAGGAGAGGGAGAGGGAGAAGTAGAGTCTTAAATGTTGTCTTAAATTATGACTAAATGTTCTGGGCTGTATATTGTCCCTCATTATTGTAAGACACCTTGGGTCTTTTTCCAAGGAGAAAGGTGGGGTAAAATATTCTAAATAAATAAAAAATAGATACAGAAGTGTGGGTGAACAGGAGTTAACGGGTTAGCGGTTTCATAACTAGCTTGTACCTACCAATATCAGCAAGGCTGCCTGCCACGTTCACCGTGGCAAGAGAGCTTAGTCATGGTTATACTCTGCGCATGCTCTAGGCATAAACAGCTATCCTATTGTTTTACTTATTTCTGCCTAAGCCAATGATAGCAGATGAATGTGGCTTCATGCATACGTATGGTTGACTTACTTTGTACTCAATAAAGATTGCCATGGGGGTGCGCACGGCGGAACACTATCTTTCGTGCACCAGATACCACAAGACTGCAGTCTCCCTCCTTTCTGATCGCACTCTTTGTTGGCTGGCTCCGGCAAGTGGTGCCCCAGTGTGAGGCTCTCCGTTCGTGAGGCTCTGAGGTTTGGAAACGACCTTCCTGCTGCTATTTTCGTCCACTTACCACGACCGGCAAGGTCCAGGCGCGCCAACATCTTCGGATCTCGGTGAGTGGATTTTGGTCAAGTTAGACACTTAGGAACATGGGTGGCAATGCTCTTTCCTCCCCGCAACAAAAGTTTTGCAAGGACCTGCATTATCTTCTCACTAAAAATAGCTACACGGCTTCTCTAAATGAAGTCGAGGATCTTGCCAAGACCATTGCTGAAGTGTGTCCCTGGGTGCCTCCAGACGGCACACTAGATCTTCGAAAATGGGACACATTTGGCTACTCCTTTCAGGATCAGCCCAGAGTTACTATCCCGGTCCAGCACACTTGGTGATATTCTAAATAAATAAAAAATAGATACAGAAGGGAACTATTCCCATGTTTGTATCTTTTGTTTTGTTTTGTTTTTCTTTGATTTTTGCCTAAAATTCTTGAAAATACTAACATTGTTATCCTCTTTAAAATATAAGACAACTTGCTTGTGCTAAGAAACATAACTGCATATAATATCAATTTTTATTTCCAGTTAAGTATTCCATTTGAGCACAGAAGTATTCATATTCCTTCTTAAAAAGGGAGTGCCCACCCTTGAGGAGAGGATGTCAGAACCAGCACCCAGGGACTAAAGTCAGAGGAGACTTTTGTTCTCCTTCATCATGTATGAAAATACATGATTTTATAACATGCAAGTGGGTGGTTGCCTGGGAGAAGGCATATGCTGTGCAAAGACAAAAGAAATATGACTAAGTGGTGTAGCAAGGTGGATCGAGTTTAAGGATGGTCAAAGCAGACAAAGGAATCCTAGGATAATCTTCCCGACCGAGTAACTATGTGCTGATTAGCCATGTTTCAAAGACATTTCTATTCACCATTCAACAAGAGTGCATCTCACGGTATAGCCTGGTTTCTTCTCCTGTGATTCAAAGCACCCCTAGAGTAGTACCACTCAAACAGGATAAGACGCAGACATGCACTAAATCATCATATAGAATAGCCACAGAGTTACGTGACAATAGCAATAATAATGTGTAGCTAAATTAAAAATAAAATGTTATATGTGTAGCACCATAAAACCCAAATACTGGCAAGAGCAAAGAAGGAAATAATCACCCCCTACCCCCCCCAAAAAAAAATCCTAAAAAGAGCAATCATTGTTCAAACATGTAAAAAAGAGCAATCATTGTTCAAACATCTCGGCATTGCATCCCACAGAGAGAACACTCCTCAAAAAGAAACAAGGGAAGCAACTGTTTGAAAATGAGGCAAAGAAGGAAATAATCACCCCCTACCCCCCAAAAAAAACACCCCTAAAAAGAGCAATCATTGTTCAAACATGTAATACGCAAAAGCCATATTTTCATGAATTTCAGTTAGCCAAATTCTGCTCGGGCATTGCATCCCACAGAGAGAACACTCCTCAAAAAGAAACAAGGGAAGCAACTGTTTGAAAAATGAGGCATTTTTACTCTTGTGGACCAAGTTACCAGTAGGAATAGGAACTGCAGCATTTGCAGTATATGCCTCTGGGACTTTCTCGGCAGGCTCTTACCTGATGTGTGTTGCAGGAAGGGACTCATACTGACGAGACAGAAACAGCTCCCGGTGTTTCAATTGATGTTTCTGTTTATCCGTCAAATCTACTTCTTTGGGAACTTCAGATTCTTCTTCAACCTCTTCTGCAAAAAGAGAAAAAAATGAAAAATTATGAGTGTCAGCTTCAGGTAGATTTTTCCCATCTATGACCCTTACATATACCTTGGGGTAATGGAACTGCCATTTGTTTCTAAAAAAAAAAAAAAAAGGTAACAGTAAAACCACAGAAAACAAACTAACCTTGTTCGGGCAAAAAAGTTGATTTATAGAAATACTTTGTTTTTCAAAGAGGTCAAAAGAAAAAGTAAAAAAAATAAAACTTCATATAAATCTCACCCCTAATGTTACTTGTAATAAGACCGTAAAACATGCCTTAATAAAATCAGGATTTCAATATACTGATTTTTATATTGGATTGCATCCAAATATATTTATCCACCAGAAAGATGGATACTTGAAAGAGAAAGAGTCCTCTTGCATACGTGACCTCACAAATTTTCTACACAGGGTTGAAGGAAGCTCCAGAACAGACTTGGAATGGCATAGAATTTATTTTATTATTAATTTATTTTAGGGAGAGATTTTGTAGTCATACAAAAAGAGTGGATTGTAATCCATCACAGTTCACAGTGAAATAAAAGTGCCACAATACTTCAGGTGAGGAAACATTATGTATCTAGATTAAAAACATAGCCTAGTTCTTTTCTAAGCAAATTTTCAAGGATTCTCCTGTATTTCTAACTATGCTTCCAACTCAAAAATGCTGCACTATAAATTACTATTACTGCTTCAAACTATTCCCCTCGCTCATTTGATGGCTTTTCAAGTGAATCCAGACACCCTTTTTTGAGATCTCGAGTTCCTTGGATATTTTATGCTTCAGGTTTAATAAGACACATCTATTTTTTTCTTAATTAGTCTTCTCACACACTTAATTAATTCATCTATTTATCTCAAATGAAGCATGAAAGCCTCTCTCTACTCCCCTTTTTGTACAAACAAGGTCCCTTGAAGAAATACACTCACAATCTCTGGGTGGTAGACTTTTCTCAACTATTAGTAAGGTCTCTAAGGACGGTATACTAAAATGTCTGCTTGAAATTCATACCATTAAAATTCAGTAGCAGGTAATAAATTTTTAATCACTGTAGTAATTTTAAAAAATACCTGTGAACTGCCAACAAGGAAGAGAAACATGATCCAAGAATAAAGGATGGGAGTCTATGGGCAAATGTTCTGTTGATCATGAAATATAATGATAGCAGCTCAGTGACTACATCGCAAGAGTAAAGCAAAGCAATGTGCTCTGCGTATGTACCGCCTCCATACCACTTCAAGTAGTCTCTGGGCGGTTTACAATTTTAATTACAGTATGCAGGCTACACATTGCCACATTGCCCCCCTCCCAGCAAGCTGGGTACTCATTTTACCAACCTCGGAAGGATGGAAGGCTGGGTCAACCATGAACCTGCTACCTGGGATTGAACCCCAGGTCGTGAGCACAGTTTACCTGCAGTACAGGCATTTAGCCACTGCACCACGGGGCTCCTTAACCCTACCCACCCAGTAGGGTTTGCCAGAATGAAAGTTCTTGGCCCTGGGGCCAAAAATGGCACTCCTGAGATCCCAATGTTGCCTTCTGAGATTCTCACATGATTGCTTTACCAGGTCACTTATATGGCTTGTCTCCTTTTAAATAATTA
Source organism: Phrynocephalus forsythii (assembly GCA_029282475.1). Classification (NCBI taxonomy): domain Eukaryota; kingdom Metazoa; phylum Chordata; class Lepidosauria; order Squamata; family Agamidae; genus Phrynocephalus; species Phrynocephalus forsythii. The sequence continues at coordinate 120,334,381 of JAPFRF010000002.1, read as the reverse complement.
CTGCTAAAAGTAAAATACATTGGTATTTAGGGTCCCACCGGTTCACATTTGACAAAATCTGTTAGAAACCAAACTGAACACCAAGTGTTTTTCTGGACATGAAAATGAAATCAATAGGAAAGAAAATTAAATATAAATGAGCAAACGTCTTAATACACCTCCAACTTAATGGCAACCCTAATGGAGTTTTCATGGGCTGTGAGATATTCAAGGAATGTTTTGCCAGTCATTCAGTGGGTTTCCATGGTTGAATGGGAATTTTTAAACAATCTCTCCTGAGCCATAGTCTGACACTCAATGAATTATTATCTGACTGGCTCTTATGCAAAGTAACAGAGATGTTAGACTAAAACCTCTGGTTGAATCCAGATTTAGGTAAAACATAAATTAGCCAATAACAGGAGATTTCTCTACCCATCACCATCAATAGGACCCCCCATCCTATGGAATTGCTAGAGAAAAGGTACCCCAATCATTGGGGTGAGTTGTGATGCAAGGAATATTTTCTCTGAACAAGGTTCATGCACGTTCCATCAATCAAGAGAGTTCTCCTATCAGTGTAAAGCAGAACATGGATCCAGACTTTGTACTTGGAACAGTACAGTTCCACTTCCTTTCTAAGAGTATGTTTCCTTGAATGATAACCTGCAGCAGGTTATCCTTCAACCTGTTGTTGTACATTACATAACCAAACTATTGTAATTGTCTTTCAATGGCAACAAGCAAAGAACTATTCCAAGACCATGGGTTCACACAACACCCAAGACAAAAGTAATATGAGGCCCTCTTGACTAAAGAAGTAAATCAAATACAGGTTAAAAGAGAGGGTGTTTTTGGTTTAATTGATAAATTGAAGATCAATAAGTCACCAGGCCCAGATGGCATCCACCCAAGGGTTATTAAGGAACTGAGAAATGAAACTGCAGATCTCTTAACGTTAATATGCAACTTGTCTCTTAAAACGGCCACAGTGCTGGAGGACTGGAGGATAGCGGATGTCACACCAATTTTTAAAAAAGGAAGGAGGGGGGACCCGGGAAACTACAGGCGAGGACGAGCCGGCGAGCGAGGCCATGTCCGACAGTGGTGCAGTCACGTTCCCTCTTCTTCCCTTGGCTTTCGCTCCAGCTGTCGTGGTGCCAGACAGTGCCGGCCTCAGTCAATCTCTCTCACACGCTCTCCCCTCCGCTATGCTGGCCTTGGAGCAGGAAAGGTCCGCCTCGCTCCATCACTCCGCCTCTGCCTCGCCAGCTGCCACTCATCCGAAGCCCTGCTGCAGCCACGGCCCAGACCACGACGGCAGCACGAAAATGGCAGTTCCCCCTGCTTATGCTGACTTAGGAAAATCTGCTCGGGACATCTTCACTAAAGGATATGGATTTGGCTTAGTAAAGTTGGATCTGAAAACAAAATCTGAAAATGGACTGGAATTTACAAGCTCAGGCTCAGCAAATACAGAAACCAGCAAGGTTACTGGAAGTTTAGAAACTAAGTACAGGTGGGCAGAATATGGCTTGACATTCATAGAGAAGTGGAACACTGATAACACACTAGGCACAGAGATAACTGAAGAAGATCAGCTTGCACATGGACTGAAGCTGACCTTTGACTCTTCATTCTCTCCTAACACTGGAAAGAAAAATGCTAAAGTCAAGTCTGGGTACAAGCGAGAACACATGACCTTGGCCTGTGATATGGATTTTGACATTGTGGGTCCTTCAATACTTAGTGCCTTTGTCTTTGGCTATGAAGGTTGGCTGGCTGGTTACCAAATGACTTTTGAGACAGCTAAATCCAGAATAACTCAGAGCAACTTTGCTGTTGGTTACAAGACGGATGAGTTCCAGCTTCAGACCAATGTGAATGATGGTACAGAATTTGGAGGATCCATTTATCAGAAAGTGAATGATAAACTGGAGACTGCTGTCAGTCTTGCTTAGACAGCTGGAAATAGCAACACTCGCTTTGGAATTGCAGCCAAATATCAGCTTGACCCAGATGCATCTTTCTCTGCTAAAGTGAATAATTCCAGTTTGATTGGTTTGGGATATACTCAAACTCTGAAGCCAGGTATCAAACTGACATTGTCAGCTTTGTTGGATGGAAAAACGTCAATGCAGGTGGCCACAAACTGGGTCTAGGACTGGAATTTGAAGCATAAAAGAAGGAATTGTACCATCACTTAATTTTGAAGTAATTTACAGCATAGCTACCTTCTGACTTTTAGTGTACTTTTCAATGTTTTATGTCTGGGATGCAATTATTGCTGTGTGTCGGTCATGTTGAACATGGTTAAGGAAGGCTAACTTTCAAAATATGTATTTTTAGAGAAAGACGAGGATCACATTTCTGGTTCCAGGTCTCTGGAGAATGTTGGTAGTCAACACTCAATATTTGCAGCAATTATATGAAGGTCTGGTTCTGTCTTAAACTTTCTCTTGCAAAAACGGCTGCTGTAGTGGAACACCCTTTTGATGTTTATGCTGTGGGAGACCCAATCCATCATAATGCCCATGAAACACAAGTTCCTGTTATTGAATGAATCGGGCTTTTATTCTATAATGGAAGGTTGAAATGTGTGTGATATCGGGCTGCATAGGCAGAGGCATTATACATGTTTTAAGTCTTATTTAGTTCAACCTCCCATACCAATAGCTCTCTGTTATCACCAACAGCTTGTCCTTGGAGTGCTTCAGAGTGTTCACTTTGTTTAATCCTGGCATATAGAGAGTTTGATGTGATTCGGCCACCACTGCGTACAATTCACATCCTGTATTGTGGTTCCTTTCCCTTGCACTACATATGGAAGAGCTTGTACGACACAGCCACGAACAAGGAAGAGCCTCTGTAACTATAATTACCTAGTGGCATTGCATTAAACAAAACAGGCATTGTTTTATCCTTTTTTATTTTAGCAGTTTTAATGGGTATGTATTCAGTCTTCCATTTTTTGTGTGTGGAATTAGACCCCCAAATGCTGTACTGGACACAAATCAAAATGGAAACAAAACCCAACCAACTTGAATAAAACATTGCCACTGTGAGATACAGGAAGCTGTACTAGATGGGCCTTTGGCCTGATCCAGCATGGCTCTTCTTATGTTCTTAGAATGTGGAGGTAAATATCCCCAGCTGGCAGGATTTGCTATGGAGTCAGCACAATTTGGGGTGGGGTGTGTGAGGTAGAACATGTGTTGTCTGAACCCCCAAAAATAACAAAGATCAATTAGGGAAACGAGAGAGACATTTTGGGTGTCTGAGCACAGCCTCAGACAGGTAAGACAGGTGGCTCCCTGGAATTTGCTTCTAGATAAATAGAAAGTTGGTCCCTTCTCTCTCCCTTCTAAATTAGCAGTACAGAAGACAGTAAGGATGCACGAAAATGCATTGGTTTTATTTATTGATGTCTATAAATCCCATTAAGGATAGCTAACAACTTTTTAAACCAGTAATAACAACATTTTTTCAAAAGCAACAGTCCAATAACAGCAGAAAGATGCTGCCAATAAAATTCTAAATAAAATCCATACCTTTCCTCGAATTGGTATTTGAAATATTTTCTGCCTGATTCGAACAAGCTAACCTCAGAGGTTATGACCAAGTTTCTTTTCTCAGTTCAAAGGACATGCAAGATTATTCTCTCCACTAACTGTAATTTTCATTTTTATTTGTTTTCCTGACTAATATTGCTTTATCTGATGAATCTGTTCTTTTGAGCTATGGCTCCACAATAAAAAACAAACTGATCATAATAGAACCCTTGCCCATACAAGACAATATTTAACATATATAAGAGTAAAAAAAGATATTACAGTATTTTTCAGTGTATAAAACTATACTTTGTCTAAAATTGTTAGACTAAAATTGAGGGTTGTCTTATACACAGAAGTAAGCTGAGGAGAGAACCACCCAGTTGCAAGACTCTAATTTTGGGTTGGAAAAGTGAGGGTTGTTTTATACATGGGGTGTCTTATAGACGGGGGAAATACAGTGATTCAGCTTCTTATGGCATGAGATAGGACAGTTCCCTTCAGGCACACCTTAGCAGGGTCACAGACAAAGGCAATCACGGAGAATATATGGGAGCAGAAAGACCCTAAGCTAGGAAGAGAAGATGGGTGAACTAATAAGCCAAGATGTAATCACTTGGATCAGGGTATAATTTCCTCAGACATAAATGCCTCACTGTTCTGAAAATGCAACAGTAGCTTCTGTATGTTCTGTACTCTTTTCCAGATTTGTATGGAAACAAACATCTCATATATTAGTAAAACAATACACTATCAATGATCTTATATCACACATTCTTAGATGTCGATTTCCCCAGTTAATTAGGAAGAAATTAATTAACTATATACATTCAGTTTAAATTTTAACCATTAAGCAAAATTACCAAGCTTCACCATTGTTGGGAAGACTACTCATTCCCTTCTACACAATCAAATTAAAATTGTGGGGATTGTGGTCTGCCTCAAACAGGACATTTCCTGCCAGTAAATCAGAACTTAATCGCCTTGGTGAGCATCACACCGCACTCCCAGGTTTCACATCTCACCTGCCATCTCTTGGCTGCCCATTACCTCAATTTGTTTCCACTTCCATCAAAACAAAAACAACAATGCAAAAATTAATCCTATGTAATCCTAGGCGGCCTAAGCACATCCGATCTCACCTGATTTCGGAAGCTAAGCAGGGTCGGCCCTGGTTAGTACTTGGATGGGAGACCACCAGGGAATACCAGGTGCTGTAGGTGCCTGGAGTAGGAACTGGCAAACCATTCCAGTATTTCTGCCAAGAAAACTCCATGGACGTGAAGTCATGAAAATTTTGGTCACGACTGTAACAACACAATACAAACACACACACACACACACACACACACACACACACACACACACACACACACACACACACACACACACACACACACACACACCTAGTCAAAGAACGAAATGGAAAACTACAGGCATCATTATCCTTTTATTTTCTGTTCATGGATCCACTGGTGGGTATTGGGAGTGGGGGGGAGGTACATCCAAGAAACTGCTTGGTGTTGGTCACAACTTGCAGCACACAAGAGTGGCCAGCTTTGAAAGCACTTTTGCATCCATCAGGAACCAATGCCAGCTACTCAACACAAATATAATTTTTAAAATCAGAAATTTCTTAAAACTTTTTGAATACAAAGAATATGACTACTTTCAAAAGCACATATTAAAATATTCCACATACAGAACATTGTCTTTGAAATGCCTGCAATTAGAAGTTGCTGTCAATTTCTATATATTTCTATTTAATTATTGTTCCCCATCCTGGGATTCTCCTAATGAAAAGTAATATATAAATCTTTCGAACAAAATTATCTACCACAATATTTCAGAGTTTGGTTCCATTCCATTTATTGTATTAAGTCATGCCAGCTTTTTCCATGAGCACCAAAGGAAGACAAACAATGAAACAGATCAGAGAACAAATAATTAAACAATAAATAGGATATAATCCAATATGCAAGACATCGTGAAATGATACAGTGCGTAATTATTTGACTACATGGTCCTTATCCAAGAGCCTATAATATTCTAGGCAGGAGGGAGTAAAAACCCCTCCTTCTCTATAAGGCTAATTCAACATATTTAGAAACCCTATATGTCATATAATAATCTATTCCTACCAGTATGAATAAAATTTAGCTTGAAAACAACATTATATTGTGCACAAGCTAAAAGGGAATAAAGATACTGATTTCTCAAATCTAGATACCCAGCAGCCATCCCTATTTCTTTGTTTTCTCTCCAAACAAAATTATTTTGGTTTTATAATAATCACTTTAGAAAGACAGAGCCAGAAAGGACATCATGGATCAAGCAGTCCAGCGCCTATTAGTGAGGCACAGGGGAGAATCAAACAGCCAGTCCCTGGCCCATCGGCCAGATACCTAAACCACTGAGCTGTTGAGCAGTTCTTTTCACTTGGAGGAGTTTTAAAAAGCCTCGTTCTCTTAAAAGTCTTCACTTCCCAACTCCTATGTACGAAAGAATAGTATTGTTAGTATATATTAAAAGGGAAATGTCCTTATATCTTGGAAGACCTTAAGGGGGCTCATCTACTAAAGGGGCAATTTTATTATTAAGTTACAACAGATGTGCTAACAATGCTGTTCTCTACTTTCAATACACTGCCCTACTAACAGGGATGATTTCAGAGAAAATTCCATTCTTGTCATAAAGTAAAGGTAAAGGTCCCCCCCCCCCGCACACGTGTGCTAGTCGTGTCCGACTCTAGGGGCGGTGCTCATCTCCGTATTCAAGCTAAAGAGGCAATGTTGTGCAAGTCCATGGCCATGTGGCTGGCGTGACCACAATCCCACTTTCTATGGTGGTACCTATTTATCTACTTGCATTTAGATGCTTTCAAACTGCTAGGTTGGCAGAAGCTGGGGCTATCAGCGGGAGCTCGCTCCGCTGTATGGCACCCGGGATTCGAACTGCCGAGCTGCTGACTTTGAAGCCAACATTCTTGTCATAGATATGATAAATATATAATTTATATCATATAAAATAAACATATAATCAAATAAATAAATTCAGGACAGCCAATTTAGGCCAAAGGTGGGGCTGAGATATAGAATTAAAAACTACAAGAATCCTAAAACAAAAGCAACAGGAAGGGAATGGTACAGTTGGAGCTTATATTTCTTCACTAAAGCAAACTATGGGCAGGTATGGATCTATCATGTCAATAGTTTAATTGTTCCTCTCCAAGAAGATTTTTTAAATCCAGTGAACTTTCCAAAGGGGGTCTAACAGGACACAACCATCCCAAAAGGAATTCTGAGAATCATTCAAATACTATTGAAGAATCTTCCATTTTTCTATAATTTGCAATCACAAATATAGGTGTTACATACAATTGCTATATACTTGTGTTTTGGAACAGGAAAAATTCTAATAGTACTGATTTTACCTTTACTGTTTGTTATGAACAATTTCTGATGTGCTTTTAACAAATTTGCTTTCATGTTTTAATTGTAGTGGTACTTCTAAAAATGTGCTTTGAGCACAATTTATAGCAGAAAGGTAGGACATCAATTTCATAATAGATGCATGCAAAATGGAAAACTGCATACAACAGGAGGCATATCAGTAAAATAAATATTCTTATGAACTTTCCAAAATGTTATTAATCCCCATTAGCACAGCAAAGACTCTTTGCTACATAAGTCTATTGTTTGTTGATGACAAACAATACTGAGCTGCTCAGTACTTAAGAGCTGACAATAATCTGGTTAATGAGACACATATATCCAAGAATCCACTAATAATTACATAATGCCATTTCAAAAGAAGGAAGAAATTGCTATTATGTCAAGGAAGGGAACTCATTACTATTGTCCCATTGTGTTGCAGCCCCCAGGGGAGGGAAGCACAGCATGATTTCAACAAAACAAACCCAATAAAAACACAGCTTTTAGACCATAATTACAAAAAGAGAAAGCTTGAGGATGGTTTAGATTTTCATTCATTTTCAGGAAGCTAGTAACAGCTCCCATTAAATGCCCAAGTAATCTCTCAATTCAAGACAATAACAGGCAGTTGTGTTTATGCCCCGCTTGTGGTGTTCCTAGAGAAAAAAGCCAAGCTAGGTCAAAAAGAGAGCATTGGACTAGACCAGCTTTCCGACATGAAAACTAAGTGTCCTCTCTAGAAAAAGTGGGCTACAATTCCCATCCTCCCCAGAAACACCGTGAACTTCTTGCTCTTTATTCCTACTTATTCAGAACTAACAGGGCAACACAAACTAGGCCAGTGTTGGTGAACCTATGGCACAGGTGTCAAAAGTGACACTCGGAGGCCTTTCTGTGGTCACCCGACATTGCCCCTTTCACAGCCACCTGTATTCAGGTTAAATTGCTTTATTGGCGCCTTGCAAAAAATTAGTGGGTTTTGAATTGCAGTTTGGGCACTCGGTCTCTAAAAGGTTCACCATCACTGAACTAGGCTAACTAGGAAGCAACATAACAATGCTTTCATCTTATCCCTAAGATGATTTTAAATGCACAAGTTCTGGCATTAATAAAAACATTAACTGACATCAGCAGTCCATCCACCATCTTGAAATTGCCCATGACTCAAATTGAGTTAGTTGTTCTGTCCAATCTCTGAAACAAACATTAGGCCACAAGAAGATATAGCAATGTTAATTACTGGATGGTAACCTCCAGGTTTTCTCAGAGAGCATGGCTGACCAGCGGCCACGATTGCCAAGGGATTCTGGCAATCGTACTTCACCTTCTCCCAACTAGGAGCCATAGTATATGTAAGAGGCTACATATTCTTTTCCCTTTTACTTTTGCCATCATTTGACCACACATCCCACGGCTGTTTCACTTCCATTAGAAAAGGTGGGGTGCCATTAAAGCCATCTAGCCCAGTAGGTAAAGGAAGCAGGGAATGTCTCTCTCTCTTCAAAAAGTCTCCCATCTGCCTTAAAAAATCATTTATAAGAGCATCGCTGAAAAAGCCCTCTACTGGCCAGACAGTCTCTGGTATGTCATTTTGGGGCAGGGAGATTGAGCAAGTGATGACCTCTCAAAGATTCCTGGGTAAAACAGATAATGCACATCCATTTCAATCCGGCTTTAAGCCAAGCTCTGAGATTGAATCAGCATTTCTCACCTTGATGGGTGACCTAAGCCAGGAACTGAGCAGGGAGTGTTTATCCCTGTCATTTCAGCTGGATGTACAGGGCAGCTTTCAGCGACAGTATCTTTCTGGGCCATCTCTCTGGGATAGGTCTTGTTGGCACAGTCTTACTGTTTCTTTCTGGGAAGGCAATCTAACGAAGGGCTGTGGGAAGACATCACTGGCTTATGGTAGCCTTCAAAATTCTGTCTTGTTCTCTATGCCCACTCTTTAAGATCTACAAAGAGGCCTTATGAAACCAATAGAAGAGGCTGTCCAGATTTTAGAGTTTGGCATTACCAAAATTTTGATAACACCTTTACCTCCATCTGCTCAGGGCTGCTCCCCCCCCACACACACCCATAGCAATAGTTTGGGTTCTGGTGGCAATGGAACCTATGAAGGAAGATGAGCACATCTGGGAGAGGTGCACACGCACGCACGCACGCACGCACGCACGCACACACACACACACACACACACACACACACACACACACACACACACACACACACACACACACACACACACACACACGGACCAGAGCCCTGCACAGCAGACCGAAAATTAAATAGGGCACTGCACTCAACTCTTATCTCTCCTTTCCTACTGATCTGGGAACACTGTTACAATGCTAAACCAATGTTTGGAATCAGTAATACATTAGATGAGGCTTAGTCCTAACTGTCAGAGCACTATGAAATTGGAACCAACTATCTCAGGAGGTGGTGAGAACTCCAACACTGGAGGCAGTGAAGAGGAAGTTACTGGAAGCCATCTGTGAGGTATACAGTTTAACTTGGAGTCCCGTACTAAACTATACACTTCTTCCAATTTCATTATTCTGTTATTCTAAGGCATCTACCTGAGCTGCATGGAAAGTCAGCATATGAAATGACTGGAACACACAAGCAACACAGACTGAAAAGCTATTAAGGCAGTGGTGTCCAAACTTTGGCCCTCCAGGTGCTTTGGACCACAGCCCCCACAGTCCTTTGTCATTGGTCATACAGGCTTGGAATTCTGGGAGTTCTGGTCCAAAACATCTGGAGGGCCGAAGTTTGGACACCCCTGCTCTAAGGGATGGAAGAACCACACCAAATCAGTCAGGTTTTCAACCTGGGTGGATGGCTCTGCATTTGCTCATGTGTACCCAAGGCCACACTGCTCCAAAGGTTCTCCAGCTCACCCAAAGTTCTGAAACTGGGGAACAAGTGATCATAGCTACAAATAACAAATGGGAATCATTTTCTCTGGGACCTTTCATTAAATTAATCAGAGTGGGGCAAATTCTTTTTTGGGATATCCAAAGCTACCATGGATAGCTCCAAAATTAACTCTTCTGAGGATCTAGTAGTAGTAGTAGTAGTAGTAGTAGTAGTAGTAGTAGTAGTAGTAGTAGTAGTAGTAGTAGTAGTAGTAGTAGTAGTAGTAGTAGTAAAGTAATGTAACTTTTAACAAAATGTATGTAATATAATATTTAGCAGATTCAAAATGGTTTCTGTGTATAAATGCATAGTCATTTGTCAAGACAGGTGAATAGTGTAATCACATGAAAAGGTCAGAATAATTATATCCAGGTGCCATGGATAACTCCTTAACATTGTCTGCCTATGTGTACTCATGTGATTGGTTTATATGATGTCTGCCATATGTATAAAAGGCAGGATTGTACCTCATTTTACTTTGGGACTGCTTTTTGGTGAGATGAGCAGTTTTGTGCTGTATGTTTTATCTCGTTGTGTATTTTTGTATGTTTTGGTACTACAAGCATTTATGTTTAAAGCTTCAAAATCTGTGCTTAGCAATTATCTTTCCATGCCACTGTATAACTCTGCTTATCTCTGAAACATTTAAAAATCAACACATTTCTGAACAGTAGTAGTAGTAGTGTTGCGAAAAACCATAAAGGAAACATTTAACATTATGAACCATGATATGGATGAAAAACAAGAAAAAAGCAAAGTATACTGCTTATATACCACTCCATAACTAAAGCACTCTCTGGCAGATTGCAATTTAATTATGCAGGCTACATATTGCACCTCCTCCCCCCAGCAAGCTGGGTACTAATTTTACCAACCTCAAAACAATAGAAGGCTGAGTCAATCTTGAGTTGACTACCTGGGATTGAACCGTGGGTCGTGAGCGCCATTTTGGCTACAGGATAGCAGTTTAACCACTGCACCACAAGATAAATGAGACTTCTCCAACAATATATTTAACAGACATGGTCTGCTCAAAATGCTTATAAACATGATATATGTTAATAAGAGTAAGAAAATGTGGACAGAAATGCACTTCACAATATAGTATATATCACACCAAAGCAAGGGTGTCTAGTTAAATCACATTTTCATTCAGATTTCTATTGCCTGTACATAAGCACACATACACGCAAATACACATAATACATATAAACATAATAGTTTGAGGCAGTCAAACTTACTTGCATGTTTGTCTGCAAGCATAATGAGGGTATTGGAGATGTCTCTACGTCTGTAAAAGCACACCACTTTTGCTTCCACATTGCCATTGGCTGTCTGGAGAACAAGAGGATGAATAAATAAATAAAACATGAATGCCTCAGAGAGTGAAACACAGGTATCAGTAAAACCCTGCCATGGTAAATGCAAGCTCCTTCATAAAATCAGCATTCCATTAAGCCTTTCCGAAAGATAAACACATTTTTATCACTGACACTACGTGACTTGCGTTTCCCGTTTCTTGATCAATGCAATATCAAAAGCTTTGTTTCTCCCAAAATACTATGTGGTCCAACTGCTTAGGAAATCAACAAGAAACTCCGTTCCATATTTGGTATGTAGAATGCTACCCATAGTGACTCTTGAACTACTGAAAAGATGTTAATGAAGCCTCTAATTTCAGGGTATTGCAGTACTTGACTCTTAAAAATAAAAAAAAAACAGGGAATAAGGGCCCCCAAATTCTTTTGAAAACATGGTCTAGTCCAGGTGCTAATCTAAGTTTACCCATTCATTTCCAGTACAGTACCCCTTTAAGCAACAGACCCCGGGTAAGTGACACAACAGATCCCCAGAACCTGGAATTCTGGGACCAGATAGGAATCAAAAGGCCTCAGGGGTTCTTGGGAAAACTACATTTCTTACAGGCCATATTACAGGAACCCAATGTTACTGACAGGAAAAAAACCACACCAATGACTTGAAACCACTACTGAAGGTGAAACAAAGAAGTGGAAAACCAGGATTATAACTGCATATATAGGATATAGATGACTTAGATGTTGGTAATGAAGAGCTGAAAGCTGGTTGAGATATTTATGCCAGTCACCAGTCAAAAAAGAAACTGCAGTTAAGAAATCAGAAGATTGAGCCTTGGAAGGGCAGCTATGAAGGCAGTAGAAAAGACCCCTAGGAGTAAGGATATATCACAGGAAACCAAGGTCAATATTATCCATGTTATGGTCAACTTGATCACCAGGTACAAAAGTGATAACTGGACAAAAAAGAAAGCTTGTAAGAAGAAAACAAATTCATTCAAAACACAGTACTGGGAGAGAGCTTCAGAGATCCCATAGATTGCCAAAGTGACAAGTATAGTCTCGATTATTTTGTTTTGTGTTGTCAGTTGGAAGTTGGAACCAATTTACAATAACCCTAATCATGCTTTCAAGAAATTTAAAGAGTGGTTTTACCAATTCCACATAGACATCTGTGGGTTTCTAAGGCAAAATCAAGATTCAAATCCCGAGCAGAGCTTAGCTATTTAGGCATCTAACAATCGTGAAAGGATCCTGTAAAAGGTCATCACAGCCAAATGATCCATTATTGTTCACTTATCCTACAGATGAAAGTACGTTTCATCTTCTAAATTCATAAAACATCATAACAAAGGAGCTTGTTCACACAGCCCACACAGGAGCTGGGGGGGGGGAACGTAATTTCCACGTCTGAGACAGAATTAGACATTTTTCAATTCCACATCAAGGAGCACAAAAGGATTACCTTATTAAGTTCCTCTATTCGTCTTATTAGATATGGATTGCTTGAAGAGTTTTCAAAATAGACATAATCTGTTGCAAGAAAGGTAAAACCATATTTTAACTTCTCGAAAGAGCAGTATTAGAACAACAGTATGAAAGACTAAGAGAGTCATGATAAAAATCTAAGCATGTTCAGCAAAATACATAGTCTTATTACATTTTAGCAGCTTATGCACCAATTCCCTTCTGCATCTCCCAGGATTAACTGAGTGGAACATCATTAATGATTCAACTCCACAAAGATGTGTCTCCATCTGTATCATCATGACATGCCATCAAGTCAATTCTGACCGAACCAAACCATTTTCAGGTAAAAAAAAATGCTCAGAAGTGCTTTCCCATTCCCTTCTTGGAACATCCTGGGACTGTGCAGCTTGTCCAAGGCTATACAGGCTGGCTCTTCTTCCTGGAGGCCCAGTGAGGAATCGAACTCCCCAACCCCTGGCTCTGCAGCCATATATCTAACTGAGATATGCAGCCAGCTGTTTAGATATCTAGCTGCAGAGCCAGGGGTTGGGAGTTTGATTCCTCACTGGGCCTCCAGGAACCAGTGAGCTATCCAGCCAGCTAGTAGCTGCCTAGATGCCCTAAGTCAGTGGTGGCGAACTTTCAGCACTCCAGATGTTTTGGACCACAACTCCCACAGTCCTTTGTCATTGGCAGTCGAGGCTTGGAATTCTGGGAGTTGTGTCCAAAACATCTGGAATGCCGAAAGTTTGCCACCACTGCCCTAAGCACATCCGATCTTGCCTGATTTCAGAAGCTAAGCAGGGTCGGCCCTGGTTAGTACTTGGATGGGAGACCACCAGGGAATACCAGGTGCTGCAGGTGCCTGGAGTAGGGACTGGCAAGCCACTCCAGTATTCCTGCCAAGAAAACTCCATGGAGTCACGAAGAGTTGGTCAGCTTCTAAGATGTATAAAGTGTCTCGAACTGTTCCGGGGGAGATTCACATAGTACACCTATTCTCAAGGAACTGCACGCTTGGAAGAAATTATTCCATATCTAGCTACAGTGTTTGTGAAAGAGAGTCATGAAGTAAAGCAGAAACAGAATGATCCATAACATAGGGTCCTGAAGTAGCCTTCTACCAGCTACTCCAGTTTATCAATCCACCTACCCCAAAGGTTAGGACTCTAAAACTAAATGAAGCACATAATTAGTAGACCACAGAGTTGACACATTTCATACGCTAATCTCAATTAATGCAGTCTCTTTTTATTCAGTACTATTTTCTAAACTATTGAGACCTTACTCTATATATGTCTGCTATTTTATGGTCAGATGATTGTTGCCTTTATAACCCTCCAACATTTCAACATGATTAAAGTAGGGTTCCACCAAGACTCATAATTAGATTTATACATAAGATCTACCAACATAAAGACTGCATTGACCCCAGATGCTTCTTATCAAGTGACTTTGGATGGTATCGGCAATTATTCCTTTAATTTGAACATTGTTGTCAAACATGTAATTGACGATCGTTGCTTGGTATAGGCCCTCAGTTCATATGTTTCATAATTAAGTATATTATTCTTGTTATTAACCATTGATCTATTTCACCTTGCTGGACTGTTTGGTCAAATTGTCCAGCGAGTCTTGAATGCATACAGGTTAGATGTTTTAGCCAAAATCAATGCAATTCATCTTCTCTAGGGGCAGTTCAATTCTTAATTTTCTTAGTTCTTGCTTTTACCATTTGAGATATAATATTCATTCCATTTAAGATAGCAGCATCTATGGTCAATCTGACTGTCTCTAAACAACCTGCTTGATTACTATAATTCTTGGGATTATCCCAAATATCCTGCCAGGAGCATAGCATTTCATTTGATGATGGTTTTACTCTGCTATCTGTTGTCTGGTCTGCAGTCTTGGTAGAAATTGACTGGTGGAAACTCTTCTGGTTACACTGAAAAAGCATATTTTGTTGGAATTGTTTTATTTTATCTTCATATCTTTGAATCTTCTTTGAGACTATTATTTGCTATTTAACCATTTCTAGAGCTTCTTTGATTTTCCTTCTGTCCAGAGATATTTCTTGATCAAATAGCCTTTGGTCTTGTTATTCAGCTTCTTTTCTTTCACTTCGTTCAGTTTATTAGCATCTGATCGTAATGTACCAATTTTATTTTGGAGCCTTATATTCCATTTTGGTACTGCTGGCATTCTACCTTTCTTCCTTATTCTTTCTGGCATTAGGTCTTCTGTTGCTATCAAAGCAGAACTATACATTAACTTGTTGGTTTCCTGAAAAGATCTGCTTTCAGTATTCTCTATTGCAGCATTTATGTTGGCTAGTAATTTCTTAGGCATGAATTTAATTGATGGTAATCTTATTCTTTCTTGACATGTATTCATGTGATTCATTATTCATTTTTTAAGCTTTTCTTGGTCTATTATTATTATTATTATTATTATTATTATTATTATTATTATTATTAGTAGTAGTAGTAGTAGTAGTAGTAGTAGTAGTAGTAGTAGTAGTAGTATTCTGCAAATTAAATATTGAAGAAAAAGAAATGCATGCTTAAATGCTTGACAAGCATTATTACAACTTCCTGCTTATAGCAAAATCTAAACTCCATCCATTTCTGAACAAATAAGAATTCATGGGAAATTTGAATTTATCACTCACTGATAACATTGAAATTTCACTCACACCTGCACAGACAACATCTTACTTAGTTCCACAGGGTTTAGTCCTA
Organism: Phrynocephalus forsythii; assembly: GCA_029282475.1. Taxonomy (NCBI): domain Eukaryota; kingdom Metazoa; phylum Chordata; class Lepidosauria; order Squamata; family Agamidae; genus Phrynocephalus; species Phrynocephalus forsythii. Next base: position 120,318,962 of record JAPFRF010000002.1, on the reverse strand, counting down.
TGTGTAGCTAAATGAACACTTAAACTTCCTTTTTGACTGAAAGTCTACTTTTGATCAAGCAGGCAACATGAGCTTTCAAGAAAGTTAAACAGCAGGCACACATTTTTATTTATTTTAATTGTTTATTTTGAATATTTTTACCCCACCTTTCTTCTTGGAAAAGGACCCGAGGTGGCTTACAATAATGAGGGACAATATACAGCCCAGAACATTTAAGACATATTCAGGTTAAGAACAGGGAATTAGAACAGGCACCTTAGAACATTAAAAGGTAACATTAAAGCTACAAAGAGCATGTAAAAAGGAAAACAAAGCCATTATGAGGGGTGGGAAATGACATGGAGAACACTGGTGTTCTTATGAAATCAGTCAATGTAATAATGCATGGTAATCCATATAATAGTCACACAGTAGGTAGTCCCTCATTCAGGTAAAGACAGCAGAGATTGGAACAGTCCTGGCCTCTAATGGGAGGAAGTACCAGACTCTGGAAGCAGCAACAGAGAAGGTCCTTTCATGAGTTCATATGAGATACACCTGTGAAGGTGGTGAGACGGAGAGAAAGGCTTCTCCTGATTACCTTAACACCCGAGCAGGTTCGTACTGAGAGATACGCTCTTTGAGGTAGCTCGGACCCCATAGTGCTTTGTAGGTCAAGGTCAGCACTTTGAATTGTGCCCAATAGCTGACTGGTTGTCTACTTTTGACTAGACAACCCACTTGGGGTGGGGGTGGGGGAAAATTAACTGATACTGGAGTTTATTCATTGTCAAAGTGCCATGCTATCCATGCTCAAAATTAGGTTAAGGCAACAGTCCCAGTTCCTTCTATTCCTGCTGGCTAGGAATGCAGAGATGCTATCAACCAATTGCTCAAGCAAACTAGAGTTGAGTCAAGCAGTTAAACTGCCATGACTCCTGTGATCAGGTTTAAGGAGTCCAGTCCATTCATGACCCTTTCCCACTTTTTTTTCACAGATGCACAAATTCTTTAATTTAACATAAGTCAACCACCCTCAACAATAGCTTCAAAAGGACTCCCAACTTGTTTGAATGCAACCACTTGTTCAACACAGTCTCTCCCTCTAGATCCAGGAAAGAGCCATGCCATCCATGTTCAAAATTAGGTCAGGGTAACAGCTCCAGTTCCTTCTTCCTGTTGGCTAGAAATGCAGAGATGCAATCAGCCAATTGCTCAAGCAAGCTAGAGTTGAGCTGAGAAGTTCAATTGCCATGAATTCTCTTCTCCTTTTGGATTTCATTATCCCATGCCTTAAAGCAGGGGTGTCCAAACATTGGCCCACCAGAAGTTTTGGACCACAACTCCTAGAATCCCAAGCCTAGATTACCAATGACAAAGGACTGTGGGAATTGTGGTCCAAAAATCTGGAGGGCCAAATTTGGACACCACAGCCTTAAAGCTTATGGCACAACTGCAACTTTTCTAGCACCTGCACACCACAAAAACACAACTGCAAGTTCCTTAAAGTTCTTTACATTTCAGAAGAAAGGGCATTCAATCATCTCTTTCTCCACGAAGAGTGGAAAGTGCAGTAACCCAACCTGTCTTCTCTGATCATAAAGGTCCAGGAGAGACATAAAATTACTGCACTTTTCCATGCCAGGGGGGAAACCCCCCAAAAAATAACACCAAAGTGTTCTGTGGACAGGTAGCATATTACAGTGGTACCTCTTAAGACAAATTTAATTTATTCAACGGGTCAATTCTATGAAAAATTCATCCTATGAAGCACAGTTTAATGTGGTTTCCATAGGAATGCATTGAATTTGTCTTGCGAGGCATTCCATAGGAAAAATTAGTCTTACAAAGTTTTCCTATTTCCAAAAATTTCATTTATCTTATGCGTTTTTCATATTAAGGGGCATTAGTCTTACGAAGTACTACTGTACACAAAAATAGCATACCTTATAAAACTCTGAGATTAACGTTGAAATCATGGGAGTAAAAAGGGGCAACACTTTTTTTAAGGTTATCATCAGAGCAATATTCTGTTATTTTTAAAATGATATTGTTAAAAATTATTTATACATTCATTGTAACACAGCACCAATAACAATATTTCCATACAATGCACAATTTGTGCATGGGTTCTTTTATTTTATTTTTCATAATAATGCTAACATCATGACTTTTTCAGCAATTTTAGTGAAAGATTTAAACACTCCCTTTCTGGACTGCACTAGCTTGGACTACAGATGAGAAAAACTACATTTCCAAAAACTGAAATCAAGTACCTCAAAAAATAACACATTTCCTACCAGGTTATCCTATACAGAATACCACTTCGGTGTGCAGACAAAGTTCAGCAAGACACAAAAGAGTGTCCCTTTTTTGCCCATTTCAATAGGATCATATGCCTCACTACACCTGAATATCAAGCACTTAAGAAAAAGAAGGTAACTGGAATATAATGGGGAAGAAAACTATTCAAGTTGTGCTGCTAAGAGAAAGCAGAGGTGAGCAAAGCACTGTATTCTGTGTGAAATGTTCCCCCCCCGCCCCAACTGATTCACCTGCAAACCCTGCTGAAAAGCACATGAGTAGCTGGCACAACAAATGTGGGTGGAATTAAGAACAGGATAAGGACTGAAGCAACAGCTCTGCCAGTATGCCAAATGGCAAATGTTGTGCAGAAGTTCCTACATTATATTTTCAAAGTGAACACTGCCCCTTACTCCGAAAGCCCAGATGTTTGGCAGGCAGGGAAGGGAGCAGAGAGATGAATGTGGCTGAAAAGATTAAAATACTGTACACAGGAGCAGATAAGGGAATTTAACAACAAAAGTAGGTACAGTGTAGTGAAGCTTTCTCACACTCTGAGTAACAGAACTAGATCCCATCAAAGATAGTGCTTCATGTTCAGGGACCCGGGGTGGTGGTGAAGGAAGATTCTTATCAGGAATTGCTAAGGACCAATCATCTCTCCTCATTTTTTTCTGTTCAAACATAAGTTCAAAACTTATGTTCTGTTCAAACATTCCTGTTTCTGCCTTCTGGAATATATTTCCTTTTCCCAGTCAAGTTAAGGAGAATACAGAGAACCCTATTTTTGTAAATTTGTTGATTCCCCACCACAAAAATAGCTGCAATCCTAAATATACCTACTAGGAAGTAAGTCCAGATTTCTGAGGAAACTCACACAAAAGATGAGAATGCTAGATTCTACTGGGAGAATATCTCAGTCACCACATACATCCAAATTTGAGGTACACCATTCTGTTTTACAGAAAATAATTCCCTTATCGCTTCCTATCAGGGTAAAAATCAATTTAAATTAAAAAACAATTCTTTTCATTTAAAATTGACAACAGCCCTGATTCAATTTAAATCAAATCCACCCTGTTTCCCAGTCACTTTCTCTTTCCAAAGATGTTAATTTTAAAACCAGTGCTTTCTTTTCACCCTTTAACTCCTCATATCCGATATCAGTATTTGGATGATTTAAAAATATAAACCGTGGAATTTTTATTCAATACCTTTCTCCTTTTAAATAAAAAAGAGCTAGATTCCTCCTCTTTAAAGTTTGAGACATTGTTGTAGGTTATGATGAATGGGAAAGACCAAGTGATTTCAGGGTGTCACAAGAGCCCAACGATCAACATGATGCCCAGGCAGGTTCTATTAGGATCAGGAATAACCAGTTGTTTCTGATCTGATATCTGAGGAAGAACCTTAAAAGGGAGTACGCACACACGCATGGTGGCTCACTGCCACTAACACCACCAAAATTGTGTACACCTCTACACAGCCCTGTGATCACACTGTTAGGCTCTCCCCCCCCCCCCGTACTTTGGACCAAGGTAATTAAGCTAAGTTACTCAAGAAAAGTATGAAAACCAGATATATGTCATAATCTGCAAGCAAATATGTGCCTGAAAAATTTCAGATTACATAAGCAAGGCAGGCACATCACCCCAACATCTCAGGGGAAATCTGGAAGTTGAGTCATGGCAACTGGACTTTTCTTGTGAGATCGAAGCATCGAGCAGCTTTGTCAGCCTGAAGAAATTTAGTGGCAAGTCCTCCAATTTATAGTTCACATCAGTTTCACATCACCCTGGTCTGAACAGGCTCACTAGGTGGTCAGTGGCCTGAATAGGCTAGTTAGATGTACAATGGCTGGAGTGTCTCAAAAGCTTAAAAGGATTTTTGGCAAACACCACATCCCTGTTTACTTCAAACACACAAACACACTAAGGCAGAGACTCATCCACCAAAAGGACCCGACATGAAAACACAAGAGGAGAAATACAATATATATGTTCCAATGCACTGAAGAGTATTCAGAGCTCTAAATCGGAGAAAGCAAACCACCACTAAACAGGAGGATGGGCAACAGCTCAGGACCAGGATTGGTGGTGAATCTTCACGTGAAGGACAAAGGGCACTCATTCAAAGATGAGGATATACACGTCGTAGACAGAGAAGATAGGTGGTTTGAGAGAGGGCTCAGAGAAGCTGTTCATGTGAGTATTGAAAACTGTTCTCTCAACAGAGGTGGGGGGCTCAGGCACAGTCTATCTGCCACTTATCATGCTTATAATGCTGCCCTTTCATCACTTTCACTTGTCAAGAGGTGATATTTATCTTTATCTTATCTTATCTTTATCTAATTTATCTTAATCTTATCTTATCTTTATCTTATTTATCTTATCTTTTCTTTGCCATCTTACATTAGTATCATTATTAGTATCATTATTTTGATTTTTATTAGCTTTCCTTTTTTAAAAAAATATTGGGTTCTGTTGTTGATTTGCTTATTACTTTTATGACCATTCTTGTAACTGACTATTGTTTTTTTCGTACTTTGTATTATGGAACTTTTATATCTGTTAACCGCCTTGAGTTCCTTTGGGAAAATATGGTGGGATATAAATATAAAAATAAAAAAATAAAAATAAAAAATAAATCCCCAGACAAATCAGAAGCACTTCACACCTCCACCAGCAAGGCCATAGCTAAGGACCCATACTTAATGGGTGCTGCGAAAGGTTGCATAGGTAGTACTTTCATGCACCCTAGGCCAGTGATGGTGAACCTTTTAGAGACCGAGTACCCAAACTCTGATTCAAAACCCAAAGTGCCAATACAGCAATTTAACCTGAATTCAGGTGGCTGTGAAGGGGCCCACAGAAAGGGCTCCAAGTGCCGTCTTTGGCACCCATGCCATAGGTCCACCAACACTGCCCTAGGCCATTGTCCACCTATGAGCCTATTCAGACCACTGTCCACCTAACAAGCCTATTCAGGCCACTGTCCACCTAAGGAGCCTGTTCAGACCAGGGTGATGTGAAATCAAGCTGAACTATAAATTGGAGGCCTCACCACTAACTTTCCTCAGACTAATGAAGCTGCTTGGATGAGCAGCGAAACGTTTCGATCTCACAAGAAAAGAAGTCCAGTTGTCATGACTAAACTCCCAGATAACCCCACCTGATTGACTGAGCATCCTCACAGACATCTCAGCGGAAGGGACCCCCTGCTGTCCCTGTGCACATAATGGAAGGTTTGAAAGGTTAGAAGTAGCACCAAAGTTATCCCTAGCTTCTCTTTTCTGAAAAAGAGGCAATGCCATTGGTCAAAATAGAGGGCAGATGATGGGATTTGTAGACTAACACATGTGAAGAGCACCAGTATGGGGGAAAACTGCTTAACAGTGTCAACATTTATAGGAATGCTCTTCCAGTTCATTTCCCTTCAGCCTGAGCCCATAACCTCCTCATGGTTGACACCTAACTACATACATGTTGATTCAGGGAATTTGGTAGTTTGTAGTCCCCAAATGTAGAGAGTCAGAGTTGTGTCACTGAGCTGAAAGTTTCCATGTGCCTATTGTAACCAGGAGCTACATCCACCTTTTGCAAACGTATGTGTACGTTTTTCAAACCCACCCACATATCCAGTGCCAGTGAACTCTACAAATCAACTACCTCCTGAATGAAACAGCACTTGCTATATTGCCAGCCCATGTCACTGGATGCATGACTCAACCCAATCCAACTCCTCAAAAAAGAAGAGACCATCATTTCTCTCTGCAGCATTCATGGCGAGGGGGGAGTATGTTGGATTCTGGCCAAAGAGACCCAAGCTTAAATCTCCACCAGACCACTGGAGAGGGACTGTGGCAAACTACTACAACATCTCACATCCCTTGAAAAATCCTACCGAGGTAGCCAATAACTTGGAAGCAATTTAAGAGCACAATCCTCATAGGCCCATAGGCTTCCTATACATACAGTATGTACCACTCCTACGCTTTTATAAGCCCCTCCATCCAGAGCTCTCTGTCGCCAAAAGGCTGGGCCATCCGAAGCCGGGTCCCTTGCGCACTGACCCCCCCCTCCCCATCGGTGGTCCCATCCGAGGCAGATCAAGGGGGAGAGCCAGCAGGAGCGAGCATGGCGGAAGCTGCTCCTGAGTGAGCACGACCGAGGGACCCAGGATTGACACGCGAACCAGGCGAAGGGCGGGACGGGAATCCCCACCACTACCCACCAGCACCACCCCGCTGCGCGACTGCTTCGCGCGGCATCTCCTTCTGGATCCCGGCAGGAGGTGGCGGGAGGGGGGGCTCATTCCGAGCCAGCCAGGGCCCCCCTGGCAACTCCTCCGCCCACAAACTCCTGGACCCGGAGCCCTCCTAGTGGCGGGGAGGCTGGCCAGCCGGCCGGCCGGGCGGGCAGACATCCGGGCACCCCTGGATGGCGCCGAGCCCCCTGCGGCCGGCCAGGCTTCCCTTGGCACCGCCGGCGCTTCTCCTCCTCCTCCTCCTCCTCTTCCCGGCAAGGTGGGCTGGTGGCCTCCAACTCCCCCCCCCCAAGTCCCCTCGCGGGAAAGCACCGGGGAGGGATTGCTTGTCGGTGTGATGGGGGGGCGGCTTCCTCGCCAAGCACGTTCCCCCCCCCGCACCCCAATCGAGGGCCAACCCTTTCGTCCACAGCCGCCGCCGCCCCCCTCTCCTCCTTTCCCGGTGCGCGCTGCTCCGTGCCCACCCGGGCCTTCCTCTCCTCGGCCTCCAGGGCGAAGCAGAGTTGCCCCCCCCAGGGAGGAGGCAACAAGGCGTGCGCCCCCCCTCTTGCAAAAGAAAGCCCCCCCCCACACCCTCCAAGGCCGGCCGCCGCCGGCGAGCCCAACCCAGACCCTACCTCCCACTCGGTACATGTTGGCCGCCATGTCTGAGCGCTGCGCCCTCCTTCTCCGGCGGCCGCTGTTGTCGTCGCCGTCGCCGCCGCGGCTGGGGAAAGGGGAGGAGCGGCCGGGCCCTCGCTCGCCTCTCTCCCGGCGCCGGCGTGGATGGTGGTGGTGGGAGAGCGCGGCCCTCTCCGCCCCCCAGCCCCCAAAGGCACAAGCGCGCGGGGGGGGTCTCCACCGCCGCAAGGCCAACCCCTTGGGAGACCAGGACTGGGGGGGGGGGAGGGGAAAGGCGGGTGGCGAAGGGTTAACAGCGAAGCGCCAAGGCCCGCCTCGCTGCGCAGGGCGCGGAGAGGACGAGCGCCGCCGCCGCCGCCGCCGCCGGTAGAGCGCACGACCCACTCGGGCGCGCCGGAGCCCCCGGCCTGGGAGAGGAAGGGTTAAAAGGCTTCCCCGTGCGGCGCTGTGGGGCGGGGGGTCGGCGGGCGGAGGGCCGAAGAGGAAGGGGCGCGCTGGGGCTGCGCGCTGGGCCAAAGGCGGGGCGGGGCGCGCACCTCGCCGGGCAGGTGGCGGCCAGGTGGGCGGGCGCGGCGAACTTTATACCTGCTCAGGAAGCCGCGGGGCCAGCCAGGCGAGGTGTCACTTGGCCCCTAAAGGTGCCGGGCTGGGTTAATTTAAGAGTCTACACCCACTCTCAACCCTAATTAGCTGGTTAGAGCTCGGATCCAAATAGAGTTTGACTAATAGGCTTTATTGATTTTTATGGCTCTTTGTTTATGAAACTTGGGTCCTCTCTGTTCCTAAGAGAAGTCCCAGCTGACTCTCTTTTTGTGCTTGGTCAATAAAACTGGAACTTTGATTCAACTGATTGTGTCTGACCTCTTGTCAGAGCAAAAGTGGGTATGCTATTGGCTTTCGACTTCCTCTATAAGCCTGTGTTCAAGATCATCAGGCTTTTGGAGTTCAACCCCCTCCCCCAATCCTCACAGGTACTTTTGGTGAGGACCCAGAGATGGTCTCTGCAGCTGATCTTCAACTCTGCAACATCCTCCCAGAAGAAATTAGGCTGACCCCATCCTTGCTGTCCATCCACAACTGGCCCAAGACCTTACTTTCTTGAGAGAAAGGCAGGGTGAAAATATTTTAAATAAATACATAAAAAATGGTGTTGGGAACATTACTGTGGTGAACTTCTCCCAGTGGTAGGAGGTAACAAGTGGAGTATCCCAAGGAACAATCCTGGGTCTGGTGCTGTTCAGTAATGAAATACTTGGACAAGGGAACACAGGGCATGCTTGCCAGATCCACAGCTGACACAATATTGGGTGGAATAGTTACTATCCTGGAAGACAGAAACAAAATTCAAAGTGAGTGGTCTTGATAGGCTGGAGCATTGGGCTGAAACCAGCAGAATGAGATTTAATAAGTGCCAGGTACTACACCATTGTATGAGCTCCCACTATTCTGGTTCATCAGGGATGACATTTCATTTCCCTGCTGTGGGGTTTCTGCTACAGTGTGACTGGTGTCCCCATGAAGAAGAAGCATTGCAGGCACTGGTGTAACACATTTGCCATGTGGAGCAGAGAAACCATGGGATCAGTCGTTGCACCAATCCGGTGTTTTTTTCTCCAAAGGATTTCTGTTCTGTGAGCCATTGGTGTGGCACCTTGGCTAGCCATCAAGGCCATAGGGATGCTTGTCCTATGATCTGCTTGAACTGAATATCCTTAATATTCATCTCTGATTTGGTACATGCGAGGAAAAGGCTGGTTGGCTGCATTGTGAGAACTGGCCCTTGTTAAAATGACTTTCGCCATCACACCGATTGTTTACACACAATGGGCAGCCTGTTTATGGGGGATGTGGAATTCTATGGAAGGAGATAATCATACATGGGCATGAGTCAAATCTTTTTTCATCCCATCAGTAGTTTGGCATTTGGGACATGTCAAACTGCTGTGGTGATCATGGAAGCAACAAAGCATCAGATAATTGATTCAGTCCCTGCCAACTTAATGGTGTGTCTGCTTTTAGGAGGGAATGTTAACTAACCTGAGGTTTTTCATAGAATCAGAGTTGGAAAGAGACCTCAAGGGCCACCCAGTCCAACCCCCTGCCATGCAGGAACCCCTTTTGTTTGTTTGCTTGTTTTGTTTTTTGTTGATGTTGCTACTGGCTTAGAGCCACAGAATGATATCCTTTAACACGGGCAAAGCTGGGGAACGCCACAGTTAGACTTACTTCAATTATTTTTAACTATTATTATTTTATTCATATATGAATAAAATGAATTTGTTTACCTAGTCTCCTTTTAAGGGCATTCAAATTGGCAGCTACCACTATGTCTTGCATTCAGCAAGGGGTTGGACTTAGGGCCTTTTTACACGACCCCTAAGATCCGCTGGCCACTTAAATTCGGACCAGAGATCTTAGGGGTTCCTCGCTCTTCCTCTGTCCCCACCCCCCTCCGCACTTCCTGGTTGCTGGCTGCCTGAGGGAGGGAGAAAAAAGAAAGAAAAGAATGCCCTTACCTCCTTTTTGTTCCCGTCAGCATAATACAGATCTCATAAAAGGGCCCGCAAAAAAAGAACAAACAGAAGTCCACTCACTATCCTTGCACCGGATCAAATATTTGTCTCATCCAAAAGCAGGTACAAGAAAAGTGCCCCACTCGCAGATTGTCTGCAAAGTCCGGAGCTGGGTAAACATTTTTAAGGTCTGGACCTTGCAGCCACAAGCTTAGACACCTAGTCTTTTTTCCAGCTGCTATAAGAACAGGCCAAGGGCCCCATCCAACCCACCCTCCTGTATCTCACAATGGCCCCACTAGATGCTTCTGGGAGCACATGAGACAACTAGACACCTGTCTTCTGATACCACTCCCCTGCGTCTGGCACTTTGAGGTACCCTCCTTTTAAGCCCAGAGATAACACATATCCCCATTATGGCTGGTAACCTGCAATGGGCTTTTCCTCCAGAAATTGGTCCAATCCCCAATTGGTCCAATTGGTCCAATCCCCTTTTAAAGGTATATAAGCTAGATGCCATCACCACATCATCCAGCAAGGAGTTCCACCAACTAACAACAACCTGGGTAAAGAAATATTTTCTTTTGTCTGTCCTCACTCTCCCAAAACTCATTTTGAGTGGATGACCCGATTCTATTACTGTATTGTGTGAGAGGGAAAATAACTCCCCTCTATCCACTTTATCCATCCCCTGCATCTTTTTGTACGTCTCAGACATGTCCCCCCTCAGTTGCCTTGTTTGTAGACTTAAAAACCCCAAACCCAATTTGGCTTAGGTTTTGGTTGTTTGGAGACTTAAAAACTCCAAACACTAGCCTTTCCTCATGGGGGAGGTGCCCCAGCTCAGTTATCATTTTAGTCTCTCTCTTCTGCACTGTTTCCAGCTCCACTATGTCTTTTCTGAGATGTGGTGACCAGAACTGTATGCAAAACTATGATTCTAGGTAGAAATTTACTACAGAGCTTCAGTGTATTGCCCTGGGTTCGGATATGAAAGAGGAGGAAAATTGTCAGCCTCTCTGCCTTCTGCACAACATGTATGTTTGCATGCCTTCCAGTCTGAGAAAACTCAGGAACCGGAGGAAGAAGAATTCTAGAGGGATCTGCTTGATCTTTTTATCCTGTACAAGATGTTGTGAAACAGCCCCTTTCCTTCTAATTACCAGTCTTACTAGTAGGGAATTGCAGCATGGACAGCATGTCTGTGAAGATTCTCAGTCATCCAAGTGAGTTTGTCTGGAAGGTGGACTTCTTTTCTTGAGAGACTGAAATGTTTCGCTGCCCATCCAAGCAGCTGTGTCAGTCTGAAGAAAGCTAGTTGCGAGTCCTTCATTTCATAGTTTGCTTTGACCTCTTGTCACCCTGGTCTGAAATAGGCCCATGAGATGACCAATGGTCTGAATAGGCTTGTTAAGTGGACAACAATCTCAATCACCTTAATGTGAACACTGGCCTAAAGTGTTGAAACCCATAAAGTATGGGTTGTTAGCTATGGCCTTGGTGGTGAAGACGTGAAGTATTTTTGATTTGTCTAGGTACTGTTGAAATCACAGCCTGATAACTGGCAGATAGACTGTGCCTGAGCCCCCCCCTCAGTTGAGAGAAGGGTTTTCAGTGCTCACATGAATGGCTTCCCTGACCCCTCTCTCAAACCACCTATCTTCTCTAATATGTGTACATTCTCATCTTTGAATGCATGGACAGCCATCATTTTCCTCATTTAATTGTGCAAATCTGTTGGAATAAGGTGTGCATTCTTAGAATAAGGAGACATAAAGTGGTATGCCCTGTCTTTATATACCAACCAAGAGTGTGATACAAAACAGGTCTGGCTTCCCCTTCTCCCATGAGTCAACACTTGAGTGCTCATATGTTACTTAGTAATCCATATGTTTGCCACCACAGTGCAGGTTTTAATAGACTGGCAATCCCAGGTTGCATGCATAAAAGACAATTTCCCCATTGCTTAGAATCATAGAGTTGGAAAAGAACTCAAGGGCCATCTAGTCCAATCCCCTGCCATGCAGGAACCCCCATCTTTTCTTCTTTTCCATCTTCTTTTCCATCGGTGCATTGTCTATGGCTGACAACCAGGGTGGAGTAAAGCTTCCTCCTCTAAAGCCTCGTGGCGCAGTGGATAAACTGCTGTACTACAGCCATAAAAGTGTGCACGACCTGGGGTTCGATTCCAAGTAGTACCTGTAGGCTTATAGTTCACTCAGCCTTCCAGCCTTCCGAAGTCGTTAAAATGAGTATCCAGCTTACTGGGGGGGGGAGGGGGAATGTGTAGCCTGCATAAATAAATTGCAAACTGCCCAGAAAGTGCTTAAAGTGCTATGGAATGGTATATAAGCAGAACACTGTTTTTGCTAAGTTTGGGAGGTGAGTCCCTGTGGGATTGGTGAAGGTTCCCCCAGCCACGAGGGTGAGCTCTCCATTTCTCAGAGACCACTGGGGAGAAGTTATAAGGTGGTGCAGATGATGCCTCCAAGGCCACAAGTATGGCCATGGCAGGACCTAGACTTAAGGAGGAGAGGAGGACAGTTGGGTGGACTCTATAGACTGGGAGGCATGCGAGGCCTGAGAGATGCTATTACTGGAGAAGGTGAAGGCTCACCGGGAGACAAGTCCGCAGAGGTGAATCTGAGACTGGCTATGGGGCGAAGCTGTTTATGCCTACAAAGGAAGCTGCTCAGGTTCTTTAGCACCAGGCAAAGTCCCAAGAGGCTCAAGAATCAGTGACAAGCTCTCTCCTGGCAGAAGATGCACTAGTCCAGTTTGGGAAATTTTAATTAGCCACATAGAGAGTATATGAGAGACTGATTCTAAAAGGACAAACTGGATTAGGTGGCCCCAAAGCACCTTTAATCAAGAGTGGTAGTTTTCAAACCTCCTATTGGAAACACATTCTACATTGACCTGTCTGCAGGGGATCTAGGGGTTCGATCTTCTTTGGGGCCCTGTTGCATTGTGAAGCCATCTGAGTGCCATGCTAGTGGATACACTCGGTTCATGGAACACATTACCAAGAGCAGTTGTCCTGAACATTTCTCATCATCCCACATGAACGGAGCATGCATTCTGTAGAATAGCCAGCATGGAGACTAGAATGATCCATCTGGGGCTGCAGAATACAAAGGGGGTCCCCATGCAATGAAAAATTCTAGACAACACTACACTGAAATGGAACAATAGTCTAGTAATGGGATTGCACACATCTATTCATTTTAATGCAGATGAAGCCAAAAAGCGATTCAGTGTCTTGTGCCCTAAATCTTAATTCTGGAAGACATTGATCTTAAGATCCTACAGATCTTACAGATGAAAAATGTGCACTAACACCTATACCAGTGTTGACGAATCTATTGCACAGGTGCCAACAGTGGCACTCGGAGCCCTTTCTGTGGGCACCCGACATCGCCTCTTGACAGCCACCTATATTCGGGTCAAATTGCTGTATTGGCACCTTGTGAAAATTTAGTGGACTTTGAATCATAGTTTGGGCACTCGGTCTCTAAAAGGTTTGCCATCACTGGCCTATACTAATTAAGCTAGAAGCGAGAAAGTACATGAAGAGTTTTGCTTTTTTATGCATTGTTTTTCATTATTTGTTTTTTCTCATCACAAGACTCTAGATGGAAGAAGAACTATTGATTAGAGAGGAAGAGAACAAATCTAGCAGAAAGGAAACAGAACAGCTTCATAAGGAATCGTTTAACTATCATCCCAGCTATAAACATACAAATTGAGGTGTTTTTTTTCATTAGCCCAGAACCAAGAAAAATAAAATTGTCTTAATTACTGAAAATATTTTAAAATTGTTCTTGATAAATAATGTGTCTCAGTTATGCTGCAGTTACTATTATAAAAATTGAAAAGCATAAGTATTGTTCATCTCCTTTAATTCCAGAGAATCAAATGATAGTCACAAAATCGGTGCAAATTAACTGGAGAAAATTAATTTTAATTAGGTGCAGCTGAACTGACATGAAGTACTACTCTCCGAACATATTTCACAACTAATAGGCTAGACTTAAACAGTAATATGGCCATCTTTTCTCATTAGCCCCTCTATGGATTTCATAGAATAGTGAAGTTGGAAGGATCATAGAATCATAGAATCATATGGAAGAGACCTCAAGGGCCATCCGGTCCAACTCCCTGACATGCAGGAAGCCCCATCCCAGTATTTCTGACAGATGGCCATCCAGCCTCTGCATAAAAACCTCCAAAGAACGAGACTCCACCACCCTCTGTGGCAGCATATTCCACTGCTGAACAGCTCTAACTGTCATGAAGTTCTTCCTAATGTTCAAATGGAATCTCTTTTCCTGTAGTTTGAAATCACTGCCCTGAGTCCTAGTCTCTGAAGCCATGGAAAACAAACCTGTTCCATCTTCAATATGACATCCTTTCAAATATTTAAACATAGCTATCTAGATGCCCTAAGCTCATCCGATCTCATCTGATTTCGGAAGCTAAGCAGGGTCGGCCCTGGTTAGTACTTGGATGGGAGACCTCCAGGGAAAACCAGGTGCTGTAGGCGCCTGGAGTAGGAACTGGCAAACCACTCCAGTATTCCTGCCAAGAAAACTCCATGAACATGGGGTCACAAAGAGTCGGTCACGACTGTAACGACACAACACACACACACACACATCATATCGCCACTCAGCCTTCTTTTTGAAAGGCTAAACATTCCCAGTTCCCTAAGCCGTTCCTCATAAGACATTTCCTCCAGACCCTCAACCATCCTGGTTGCCCTCCTCTGCACCCACTCAAGGTTGTCAACATCCTTTTTAAATTGAGGCGCACAGAACTGGACACAGTACTCCAGGTGGGGTCAGACCAGAGCAGAATAGAGTGGTGCTATCACTTCCCTTGATCTATTCTAGACACTATGGTTCTGTTTGTTGAAGGAGGCTATAAGGCCATCAACTCCAACCTTCTCCATGCAGCAATAAAAATCAAATGAGATCTGCCAAGTGGTTGTCCACATTTCTTTTGAATGCTTCCAGTGTTGGAGCACTCACCGCCTCTTGAGGTACAGTGGACCCTTGTTTAACGTACAGCTCTCTCTCTCTCTCTCTCTCTCTCTCTCTCTCTCTCTCTCTCTCTCTCTGTGTGTGTGTGTGTGTGTGTGTGTGTGTGTGTGTGTGTGTGTGTGTGTGTGTGTGTGTGTGTGTGTGTGTGTGTGTGTGTGTGTGTAGGGAAGGAGGGACCAGGCTCTCTCTCTCTCTCTCTCTCTCTCTCTCTCTCTCTCTCTCTCTCTCTCTCTCTCTCTCTGTGTGTGTGTGTGTGTGTGTGTGTGTGTGTGTGTGTGTGTGTGTGTGTGTGTGTGTGTGTGTGTGTGTGTGTGTGTAGGAAAGGAGGAGACGCTCGACCTGCTTCATGGCTGCTGTGCAACACCTCCCTGTGCTGCTTGTGCAGTGGTATGAGCCAGAACATTTGGATGCCTTTCTTACATCCTCCTCCTCCTCCTCCTCCTCTCTCGAGACCTAAGGAATTAACCCTTGTGCTGCTGCATTCCGCCCGAAATCAGTGTGTCTGGGTGGGTGCCTGTTTGCATTTTTGCATTTCTGTTTCCCCAAATTATACATGTACTCTAGTTTGTGTCATTTTTCTCTGCATTGGAACGGATTACTCCATTTTCAATGCATTCCTATGGGAAATTGCAATTTGTATAAAGGAAAATTTGTTAAACATAATTTCATTTGGAACGAATTAATTCCTTTATACAAGGTACCACTGTAATTAGTTCCATTGCCATACTGCTCTAACAGGAAGGTTTTCCTGCTGTTCAGCCGAAAGCTGGGTTTTCATAACTTGAGCCCATTGTTGGAAGTCCTGCACTCTGAAGTGATTGAGAACTGATCCTTCCCCTCCTAGAGATACGAAGGCCCGGGAAAAAACTGGAAAATTCAGGAAAAAAACTGTTTTTTTCCAATTTCCCCCCAATTTTTTTGGTTTTTTTTGTTTTTTTTTTTTTGGTTTGTTTTTTCTGAAAATTGGAAAAAATTTAAATATAAAAATAAAAGATGATTATGGAATGTTTTATTTTAACACAATGAATAAAATATTTTAAGACAGGGTGTTCAAATATTTTTCAAATCATTTTTTAAAAATATGCATAGTATCAGATTATTCTAATTTCTGTGCACTGAGGACAAGCAGTCCTAGTTTACAAACTGAACACTCCAATGCAAGAACAAGATGCATTTCTTCCTTTAGGAGGTGCTGCTATTGTCATAAGAAAAAGAAAAAGGTTTCACTTTTGTTTTTGCGTGTGGGTGGGTATGTTTGGTTCTGTCCTGTCCTCTTTACTAGTCCCCAAAGCACTGGAAGCAAATAAAGAGCAACAAAAATGAGTCTGATTAAATTTCATGCCCATTCATTGAAATGTATCCCACTCCTTTCTATACATTTCCCTCCTCTTCAATTCTTATAATGAGAATAAGGTTTTTATTTTGTTTTTATTTAATACTATAGAGATGAAATAAAATAATTGTTAATTTTGGATTTTTAAACATTGTTGAGGGGTTTTTTGTTCCACATAAACTAGTAAACATTCAGGAGATCATTACTCCATTTGTTACTTACAATTACAAATAAATATTATTTTAAAATTAAATTATATTTGTAATAATTGTTTGGATACACTATATTTTAATATGCTAGTTGTGATAATTTTATGCCTTGTCAAATTGTCCATAGTCATATTTTATACTCCTAAAGTAACAGAATGACTTTCAACTTTTAAAAGGGCAGGGACAAGGTACTAATGTAGCATTTTTTTTCAATTTTTTCAATTCCCCACCCCTGAAAAAAAGAGGGAAAAAATGGCTTTCTTCAGAGCTTCAAACTTTCTGGAAATTTTACATCTCTATCTCCTCCTCTGTATGACAGCCATTCAAATATTTAAAAAGTGCTATCATGTTGCCCCTTCAGTCTTCTTTTCTCTATAGGCCAAACATGCCCAGTTCTTTTAGTCTTTCCTCAGAGGGCTTGGTTTCCAGCCTCTCCATCATCCCTGTTGCTCTCCTCTGTACTTGTTCCAATTTGTCAGCGTCTTTCTTGAAGTGTGGTGTCCAGACCTGAACACAATACTTGAGGCCTAATTAGTGCTGAATAGACAGGGATGAGGAGCTCATGGGATATGGAAACTGTACTTTGTTAATGCAGCCTAAAATAGCGTTTGCCGTGTGTGTGTGTGTGTGTGTGTGTGTGTGTGTGTGTGTGTGTGTGTGTGTGTGTGTGTGTGTGTGTGTGTGTGTGTGTGTGTGTGTGTGTGTGTGTGTGTGTGTGTGTGTGTGTGTGAGAGAGAGAGAGAGAGAGAGAGAGAGAGAGAGAGAGAGATCACACCATACTGTTGGCTCATATTCAGCTTATGGCTAGGCAGCCAAGGTTCAGCATAACTAAGCAGCCAGGTTTGCACTGTGGTGGTTACTTCATGTCCATTTTGTCTCTGTAAGTGTTGCGATTCGTACCAGTACAAAAAAAATCTTACTTAACGTCTGTCGCGCAACAGCTGAAATTTGTCTCGACCATGCCCCCAGAGTGCGATCAGAGCATGACAATGCTGTACTTGGTGCTGGGTTGGGGTATTCTCTTGTCACGGTTTGTTCCCATTCCTGTTCCGAGACAAGGGACCATGTGGTAACAACTGTCACACAACAACCACTGTTCACCTCGTGGTCAACGGCTGAAGCAGCATTCAACATTAGTTTCCCTATGGGAAACACCATGCAGCGCAAATGTTTATTAAAGAAAGTGCTGAAAATTCTTTGGCATTGACGTGTCAATCCCGGAAGACCAGTAAATTGAAATATTAAAAAAGTTTTATTTACGATATTTTTAAAAAGGGTTAAGAAAGCAAGACAAATTCAGAATTTGTCACAGAACAAGGCCGTGAAGTAACAATTGTCATGAGACCAGTTATCACAATTATGAGAAAACGGAAACAGGGACTAAACAGGGACAAAACCACATGATCGCGACTAATGCTGCCACGGTACAAAACTAGTCGCAGAACAAGGAAGGACACGAAGTAACTGCACAAATTGCTCTTCCAGATTACAGGTGGCTGAGGGAAGGGGTTTCAAATTACAGGAAAGGAGGGTTCAGTTAAACATAAGGAAAACTCCCTGACAATAAGATCAGTTTGGCAATGGAAAGAACAGCCTTGGAACGTGATGAACACTCCTTCATTAGTTTTTTTAATGTCTGGGGTACTTTTGCTGTAGGGTTCTTGTTTGGCAGGGGACCTGCATAGAGGACCCTTGGAATCTCTTCCAGACCTACCGTTCTATTAGTCTAGGCACAGTGAATTCACAATAGCTAAATCCCAATTAAAGCAGACACATGAATTAATTGGGTATGGATAAGTCACCACCTTTGTAAAGACAAGTGATTTGAGGACTCCATTGAGTCCTTTAGAAACTGTTGAGACTTTACAAACTGAATGTAGGCAGGAAGGTTCCAGGTTTAGTTCCAACAATGCTGGGAAAGTCTGGAAAAAGACCCATGACTGAAAACAAACTGATTTTTGTTATTGTAGACAATACTGAACCCAGCAGCTGTCTGATTTGGTGCGAGGAAAATGCTTTCTCTCTCTCTCTCTCTCTCTCTCTCTCTCTTGCTCGCTCCCCACCCCACCCTCCCGCTGGAAGATTCCGGAATCTGTAATCTATAATGTTTTCTGTCTTTGCAAGATGTCTGTTTCACTGTTGTAGACAAAGATTGCTTCTGAAAGAAATCCAAACCACCTAATAATAATATATCCAAACAAATTCCTTCATGGCAGCACTTCCCTATTAATAACAATCCAATTAATAAACCTATACAGTACTCTTAAAATCAGTAGATTATCATTCCAAACCTTATCAAACCAGTAATAAAAAAACTAAAACACGCTTTTAACGGAAAATAGACATGCTTATACCACTAACCTCCAATATAATGGGCACCTTTCTATAAGAGTTGGGATCCAATATTCTGGCTTCATATAAGCAGAAGGCCAACTCTGGATATACAGTATTTCAGTACTGGGTGTGTCCCCCCCCACACACACACACAAAATCATGCATAATTTTGACTGTGCTGAGTCTTCTCATTGCTCTGAATAGGTCTATAACTACAGTTCTGCCTAAAGAACCCTAAGCAAGAGTCAAGTTTAGACACGAAAGAGGTTTAATATTTGGTAACAGCCAGGAGTGTTTCTTAAATTAACAATTCACTGGCAGAAGATCCAGTAATGTTCTGCTGAAAGGTTCAAATGGGCAATTTTTAAAGAACATTCTGAGTCGTGGTAAGGAAGGGATGAGTTTGATAAAAGAAGAGAAATGTGCAGTCTTTGGTGGGCTGGTGAAATTTATAGGGAGTGTATAAGGCAGGGGTTCCAATATCTTTGTCTGTGGGCTGAGACCAGTCGATGTCCTCCTAAAACCAGGACACAAGTTTCCCTGTGCAGTGCATGCCCATGTGTGTGTTTTTTCCTCATCTGCGCTGCCATCACAACCCTTTTTTGTTCAGGTTGTGACAGAAGTAAACATAAAGGGGGGAAAATGCAATGCAACTGGAAAAATGGGGTACGATGTTTAAGCAGCCACTTGCTAAGTGGAGTGCAAGAGGTTAAACTACTGTACTGCAGCTGTGAGTGTGCTCATGACCTGGGGTTCAATTCCAGGTAGCAGGTTCCAGGTTCACTCAGCTTTCCATCCTTCTAAGGTAGGTAAAATGAGTACCCAGCTCACGGGGGGGTGGGGGTGGGGCAATGTGTAGCCTTCATAATTATTTGTAAACCATCAAGAGGGTGCTTTAAGGGCTATAGTAATAATAATAATAACCTTCATTGTCAGTGTACAACCTGTGTACAGTGAAATTGACTGAGCCTCCCCCACTAACAGCATCCCACTAAAAGCCACCCAATCTCATTTCACTCTGTGTGCTTGCTACACAACTCACCGGCCATATGAGTCTATCTTGTGTTGTTACTTCTCATTCAACAGTCTAACAGCCCACGAATAAAAACCTATTTTTTAGTCTGTTGGTACGGCTGGCTATATACTTCTTTATCTCTGCTGCCCGGGGTGTGAATCATCCCTGATGATTTTCCTCGCTCTCCTAAAACAACAGTCCCTGGCAATGTCATCCAGTGGACTCAGGGGATAGTCCATGATGTTTTGAGCTGTATTCCCTACCCTCTGTAAAATCTTTCTGTCCGCATCTGTCAAACCAGCATACGAGACTGTAATGAAGTATATGAGGACACTTTCTATTGTAGACCTGTAGAAGGAGGCCATCAATTGCTATTCCATGTTGTTCTTCTGCAAGAGCCTGAGCAAATGGAGTCTCTGCTGGGCCTTCCTGGCCACCTGGATTGTATTAATTTTCCAGGGGAGATCATCACTAAAATGAAGAGCTCCAGAAGGATCTCTCCAAACCAGGAGAATGGGCTGCAAAATGGCAAATGAGTTTCAATGTCAGAAAATGTGAAGTACTGCATATTGGGGCAAAGAAAAATCAAAAGTTTATCAGCTCATGGGTTCTGAGCTATACATGACAGATCAGGAAAGAAATTTTGGTGTGATGGTGGACAACATGATGAAAGTATCTACCCAGTGTGGCGGCGGTGAAGAAGGCCAATTCCATGCTAGGGATTATCAAAAAGGGGATTGAAAATAAAACAGCCAACATTATAATGCCATTATACAAAACAATAGTAAGGCTGCACCTGGAGTATTGCATACAGTCTGGTCACTGCATCTCAAAAAAGATATAGTGGAATTGGAAAAGTTGCATCAGTGATTGAGTAAAATGATTACTGGCTTGAGACACCTACCTTATGAGGAAAGACTACAGCATTTGGGGCTGCTTAGTCTGGAAAAAAGGCACCAGGGGGATATATTGAGATGTACAAAATTATGCAGGGCTTGAGTAAAGGGTATAGAGGGACGCTCTTCTCCCTCTTACAAAATACAGGAACTAGGGAACATCCACTCATATTGAGTGTGGGGAGAGTGAGAACAGACAAAAGAAAATACTTCTTTAACCAGCGGGTTGTTAGTCTGCAGAGCTCCGTGCCACAGGAACTGGTGATGGCATCTGGCCTGGATGCCTTTAAAAGGGTAATGGACAGGAAAAGTCCATCACAGGTTACAAGCCATGATGGGGCTGTGTAATCTCTGGGCTTAAAAACAGGGTATTTCAAAGGCCTGATGCAGAGGAGTGGTATCACGAGATAAGAACATAACAGCCTTGCTGGGACAGGCCACAGCCCATCCAGTCCAGCATTCTGCATCACACAGTGGCTCACCATTTGCTTCACGGTATTCCCAACAAGATTTCTTCAACTGCTTATGATTCTCTGCAAATGGCATTGAGAGATATCCTGCCCATCTCTCCAACCTGAAGGCTGTCCTTAGACATCCATAATGATAGCCATTGATACCTTTGTTCTCCATGGACTTGTCTAATCCTTTCTGAAAGCTATCAAGGATGACAGCTGTCACCACTTCTTCTGGCAGGGAGTTCCACAGACCAGTGATCCTCTGGATGAAAATGTACTTAGTATTGAGTT